>OZ030009.1:73247613-74697613 GCA_964023405.1 Apodemus agrarius | reverse complement strand
ACTTATTTTTCATATTTTATTGGATGTTTTCTTTACTTATATTTCAAATATGATCTCCTTTCCTGGTTCTGCCCCCAAAACTCCCTTACTCCATCTCCCCTCCCCCAGCTTCTATAAGGGTGTTCCTCCACCCTCTCACTCCTACCTCACTACTCTCAAATTCTCCTACAATGGGGCATGCAATGAGCCTTCTCAGTACAAAGGGTCTCTCCTCCCATTAATGTCTGGCAAGGCTATCATTTGCTAAGTATGCTGCTGGGGTCATTACTCCCTACATGTGTACTCCTTGGTTGGTGATTTAGTCCCTGGGAACTCTAGGGTGGTCTGATTGATTTACATTGTTGTTCTTTCTATGGGATTGCAAACACTTTCAGCTCCTTCAGTCCTTTCTCCAACTCCTCCAATGGGTGCCCTGTGCTTAGTCCAATGGTTGGCTGTGATCAGGGGCCCCTGGTCAAGTTCTGCCAGAGCCTCTTATGTGACAGCTATGTCAGGCTCCTTTCAGCAAGCACTTCTTGATATCCATAGTAGTGTCTGTGTTTGGTAACTGTATATGGGCTGGATCCCCAGGTGGGGCAGTCTTTGGATGGACTTTCCTTCAGCCTTTGCTCTACACATTGTCTCTGTATTTGCTCCCATAAGTATTTTGTGTCCCTTTCTATGAAAGACCAAAGCACCCAAACTTTGGTCTTCCTTCTTGAGCTTCATTTGGTCTGTGAGTTATATCTTGTGTATTCCAAGTTTCGGGGCTAATATTCACTTATCATCAGTGAGTACATACCATATGTGTTCTTTTCTGATGGGGTTTCCAAACTAAGGATGATATTTTCTAGTTCCATCCATTTCCCTAAGAATTCCATGATGTCATTGTTTTTAATAGTTAGTAGTACTCCATTGTGTAAATGTGCCACATTTTCTGTATCCAATCCACTGTTGAAAGACATCTGTGTTCTTTCCTGCTTCTGGCTATTTTAAATAAGGCTATTAACATAGTGGAGCATGTGTCCTTCTTATATGTTGGAGAATCTTTTGGTTATATGCCCAAGATTGGTATATCTTGGTCCTCAGATAGTACTATGCCCAATATTATATTTCCTTAAAAGATAGATAAGAATAATCCTAATAGAGATGAGTAATTTTAAATCTATCAAAAAAAATGGGACATTCATTCATTTTGTTTCTCTGATTTTAAACATTAGATACTTTCGTTATTTTAGTGGATACCTATATAAGTATTCTCCAAAATCAACTATGCAATTTAGACTGCATAATAGCTATTGCACATTATAATTTCTTACAGGCCACGGTTTCTTTAAGGGCTACTGGATTTGTTCATAATATTAATGTTTATGATCAGATAGTTTATATAACTTCCTTTAAACCTTTGATGAGATGAATGCTATAACATTGTATCCCTATGACATCTATATTATATGTATTATAAGGTGAGTTTAGCTTGATTAAAAAAATAACACACACTAGATGGATATAAAAATTATGTTTGTTTACTTTTATCATTTCTGGAAACTGGAAATTCGAAGATCAAGTTACCAGAAGGATCTGGTGGGAACTTTCTACTTGTCTCATAGAAGGAGATCATAATTTATACTTCACATGATGGAAGGATAAAGGAACTTTCAGAGGTACCTTTAATGAGGACATTAATGCTAGGGTAAGGGTTCTGCCTTCATGGCCTAATTACCATTTGAAATCCCAACCACCAATACCATCTCACTGGAGGAAGATTTCACAATATTAGGGAGGATGATTACACATTCAGTTCATGCAGCCTGTTAAAAATATCTCTCAAATGAGCTATGTAATTATTTAAATATCTACTATTCAATTTTTATATATATTTTAATTTGTTTTTAATTCAAAGTTGACATTTTTCCTATACATCCTCTCTCATATTTTCCTTGTTCCCCACCCCTTCTCCCTCTCAAATTCGTCTGTATTTTTTATTATTGTCACAGTTATAGATAAGCAAATAAATGTATTAGTATTACCTAGAAAGAAAAAATAGTAAACCAAAATGATAATATGCAAATAACTTCTAGGTTGTAGTTCTTTAAAAAATGTTACAATGTCTTTTCTGCCTTTATCATTTTGCTCTACAAACAGATTTGTCATAAATATTCTTATTCAGAAGTAGACTCACAAATTTACAGAGTAAGTTTATCCTGTGAGCTATTCTTCTTTGTTAACTTCATTATCTTCACTTTTGAATTTAAGTAAAAATAAAAAAAGAAGAGTTGATATCAGGTTTGAAAGAGATGAACTTGTAATGAATAATAGTGATTGATATCTTCACGGGATATGCAACCAACTAATAGGCACAGCTCTGAGCAAGTCTGTTAAGGACATTTTCAAACAGACTAAAACAGTATGGAAGTACATTCCATCACAGTAGCTGATAATTTCTAATGTAGAGCCCAGACATAAACAGGTACAAGAAATAAAAAAGTAATATCTGTTTATCTTTGCTTCCAGTGTCTAGCTCTGAGCAACTACTATGTTCTTACTCTTTTCAGATTTCTATTACTAAACAACCCATTTCCTTCTGTGTAAGCCATTCCAATAGCCAGTGTGAAAATATACTATGTGTATTTAGGTGTAAACTTATAGAATATGCCAAGGATTGACAACGTGTTAGAACTGGAGCATCTTTATCTGTTACTGATACTGTATGCTGCAGTAGGAGCACCAGTATTCCTTATGCAGGTATCTATTGAGTTCAGAGGATGTCAGAGAATCAATGGCAGGAATATGGATGCTGAGGACTAACTTGAGTATTAGTAATGGCAGTAAGTACCTTTTCATGCTGAGCCTCCTCATCAGAATCTATCTTTTAATATAATGATAATTGATAGGAATAATACTTATTTGTACTTATGAAAACTACTAACAGAATGAATTATCTGAGCCCTTTTATTTCAGGTCATTTTATGAGTTTAATCATTGGTTTGTGAGAATTTCTGTAGCCAAGTACAATCATTTTAATAGTTACAAAGGAAATAAAATATTTTCTCAGTGTTATGTAGAAATCCACAAAACTTTTTCCCTCCTGAGGTTTGTCTCTATGTAATTGAGGTCACATTGTTTTAAGAAACACCCTTATGTCTCTGTCCAATTTTTTAATTTAAATTTAAATTTATTTATTTATTTATTTATTTATTTATTTATATCCCCAATGCTGCTCTGCCTCCCGGTCCCCTCCAGCAATGTCTTGCCATCCTCTCTCTCTCCCTCAACTCTGACAGGATTGGCCATCCACTAGGTATGACCAAATCCTGGTCCATTAAGTATCTGGCAGATTAGAAGCATCCTTTTCCACTGAGGCCAGACAAGGCAGTCCTCTTGGGCAATGAATACCAGAGTTAGGTTTAGGGAGAAAGCTTTAGTGAGAGCCTCTACTACGGTTGTTATACCTGAAGATATAACTGTCCTCTCAGAGGCAGATAACCACAGTCAAACTTTGGACAGAGGTAAGGGACTCTTATGGAATAGTTGGGGAAAAGGTTAAATCCCCTGAAGGGGATTAGAAACTCACAGGAAGACGAAGAGTCAACTACTCTGGACTCCTGGGAGTTCTCATAGACAGAGTCATGAAACACAGAGCATACATGGGCTGGGACAAGGCCTCTATCAAATATGTAGCAGATGTGTAGCTCAGTCTTCATGTGGGTACCTCAACAACTGGAGGTGAGCCTCTACTTAATTTCTTTTGTTAGACTAGGAGACAGCTTGTCCTAAGAGTACGAATTGCAAAGAATACATCTTTAAGTATAGAAAAAGCCAGAGCTCCAGAGATGAGGTTATCAGCAATTAAAATTTGAATGATATGATTCGGTCATATGAGGAAGACATAAGACTCCTTCCTGTGAAACAAGATGATTCCAGATTTCTCATGAACATAATTACTAACATTATGCAATGCATAATTGAAATACCAAATTTTATTAGCAATAAAAGGATTTCTGCCTGTTATTCTTCAACTTTATTTTTCTAAGATGATTAGACCTTGCAACTGTGTTTTTCTGTGCTTATTATGAAAGAAGAACCCTTTAGGTTATATTCAGAAAATTGCTTTACGTGAGAATTATTAGTAGTCAAAATTATGAGTTTGAAAAGTTTTAATTATTTCTGAACTGTGTAAATTTTAAAAGGATTTCTCATGTCAGTAGACTCTATGTGGCCTTTACACACTAGGAGATAGGATGTGAGTTTGACTTAAAGGCCAAAGTTTCCATACTCTTGACATCAACACAAGAGAATCTGAGATGAAAACTTTGTGGGAGTTTTTCAGCTTTCATTGAAAATCTTTTAAACTCACTGACAATGTAAATAAACCTATGTCAAGTAGAAAGTAGAGTAAGGGCAACTATATATTTATGTTCAGATAGTCCAGACTTCAAAATGCTAAGAGACAGATATTAAGTCAGTAGTTCTAAGACATGGGACATACAGCATTGTGTGGGTAGAAAAGCAATGTGTAATGCTTTTTCTTTGTTTTTCATTCATTTAGTTTTAGTTACCATTTGATCCCACTTCCAATGTAACAGTCCATGTGGATGCAAATAGAATTGTCGAGGGAGTTACTTGGACAAGAGGTTGTACATGTTTCTGCACATTAGAAAGCAGTGCATATGCAGAAACTAGAAAAATAAAAAGAAGTGCACCTTAGAGAATATGTTCCCATGGTTTCAGAGGTAGAACTGTTATTATCAGTGGGAGCCTGGAGGCTCTAAGCTTGAAGTTCTGATATGGAATTTAGTAGAGAGTTGTGTAAAGGGAAGTTGTTGGCCTTCTTTATGGTGAATAGATACACAAGGCGTGCTCATAACTTCTACCGCTGTAGTATACATCATTACTGACAGCCTAAGCTATTCCCATAAAATATATCCCTTTAGGCTTGAAGGATATGCTATATCTTGTTTTCTGAGTAAGTCTATAGTTTCATAAATATAGAACATATCTATTTCTCATTGACTTGAATATAAAAAAATACATCTTAAAGCAACAATGAGGTGATTGATTATGAGAATTAAATAAAGGGAAAAAAGAAAAGGGGAAATACATTTATAAAATTCTCAGGTGAATAAATGAACAATGTAGTTAACTACACAGTTAGGAATAAAGTACAAAATCAGGTTTCACAGTTGGTTTTTGTTGCTAACTAGTAGATTAACTCCTCTCATTGACACATTTACCCAGGGGAACCTAACAGCACTGAAACTCTACTGGTACTGTCAACAGAAAGATTTGTCATCCATATACCAGGAACCTGATTTTATTACAGCAACTGTCTCCCTTGGGTATAGAATCATTTCAGTTACTTGCATATTTCTGCACTATGAAATTTCCCACATAACTTAAAGAAAGAAAGGAAGTCATATGTTGGGAATTGAGGAGAATGGATGCGTTCATATCCTAGAAGACCAAAATGAGTAATTCCCAATTCTGTAGTTTAGAAATAATAATAATTTTCCAATCTTTTTACAAGGATCTATATTAAGAGGTATAAAATTTGGTGGTTTAATTTCAAATGTATTTCAGGATACCTTATGTCCAAACATGGATAGGTAGAAAACTGGAGCCCAGTGATAGTCTACTAGTACAACAATCTCCCACGATCACCTGCCATCTAGAAATTTTGATTAGAAATTACCAACACCTAAGCTCACCTAACAATCTAGAAATATGATCCTATGTCTGATGTACTTTAAAGATAAACAGAAGTGAAATGAAAACATGAAGCTAGGCATAATTTTCCCGGGGTGGGGGGAGGTTGAAACAAATATATGCAGCAAACTGAGAACATGTCTGAGATTTGTCAGAGTATAGCCTCCTTAGTTTAGGCTTTTCCTTAGCCAAGGAGAAATGGAAGAAGGAGCTTACTCATGTTTAAAAGCTGCATTCTGGACTCCTAGAATGAATTGGGTAGCATTCTTTCTATCTCTATTTTATGGAATATTTTGAAGAGTATTGGTATTCGCGTTTCTTTGAATGTCTGATAGAATTCTGCACTAAAGTCTACTGGACCTGGATTTTGCTTGGGAGAGTTATTTGATGCTTCTAATTCCTTAGGTGTTATGCATCTACATCTAAGATAATTTACTGCTCTGGATTTATTTTTAGTATGTGGTATCTGTCTAGGAATTCATTCATTTAATTTAGGTTTTTAGTTTTATAGAATTTAGGCTTTTGAACAACAAACAGAAGTTAAGACTAATTTCACTTAGGAAAATCTCCGCAAAAATATTCTATTAAATACTTGGAAATCTATTGAAGAACACATTGAAATCATCAACAGGTCCAAGTGTGCTTCATACAAAGGCTGCAGGGATGGTTCAATATACAAAAATGTATCGAAGTACTCCACTATATAAACAAACTTAAAGAAAAACAAGATGTGCATCAACCTCTCAATTACTGCTGAAAAAACCCTTGACAAAACTGAACATTCCTTCATGTTAAAAGTCTTGGAGAGATCAGAAATTTAGGACACATACCCAATCAAAATAAAAGCAATATAAATCAGTCTAGTAGCCAATATAAAATTAAATGGAGAGAAGCTTAAAGCAATTCCATTAAAATCAGAGAAAAGACAAGATTGCCCGCTCTTCCTGTTTATTCAATACATTTCTTGAAGAAACCTAGCCAGAGTGATAGGACAGCAAAAGGATATCAAAGAAATAGCAATTGGAAATGTAGAAGTCAAGGTACCCCTATTATCAGGTGATGTAATATATATGTGACCTACAAAATTTTACTATAGAATTCCTACAGCTGATATTCAACTTCATCAAAGTGTCTAGATATAAGATTAAATCAAATAAGACAATATTCCTACGTTATAGAAATAATAAATGGTGTGAGAAAGAAATTAGGAAAATAACACCCTTCACTATACCCCCAAATAACATAAAATATCATGTTATAACTTTAATCAAGCAAGTAAAAAATTTGTACAACAAAAATTTCAAGTCCCTGAACAAGGAAACTGAATAAGAAAGCAAAAGATTCAAAGATCTCCAATGCCCATGAATTAGTAGGATCAACATCATGAAAATGACTATCTTACTAAACACAATCTCCAAATTTAATGCAATCCCCGTCAAAATTCCAACAAAATTCCTCACAGACATGGAAAAAGAAATCCACAACTTTATACTGAAAAGCAAAATTCCAAGGTTAGCCAGAATAATTCTTAAAAATAAAGGAATCTATTGAGGAATCACTGTCCCTGGATTCAAGCTGTACTACATAGCAATAATGATAAAAACCAGAATGGTATTGGTGCACAAGCAGGTCAATCAATGATATAAAATCAAATACCCAGAAATAAACACACAAAGATACACACTTATGAATACTTATTTTCTATTTTAAAAAAGTCAAAAATCATACTAGGGAATAGGGAAAACATATCCAACAAATGGAACTAATCTATCTGGATGTTTGCTTGAAGATGAACAGAAATAGGTTCATAGTTCATAGTTCCCTGCACAAGTGGATCAAGGACCTTAACAAAAAAATCAGATACACTGAACCTAGTAGAAGAGACTAGGAAAAAGCCTTTAATTCATTGGTACAGTAAATAATTTTCTGAACAAAACATAAAGTGCTCAGCTCAAAAGATCAACAAATGTTAAATGGTATCTCATAAAACTGAAAAGTTTCTATAATAAAAAGAACACTGTCAAGAAAACAGCTGCCTATAAATTGGGAAAAGTTATTCATCAACCCAACATCTGAGAGAGTGTCAATATTCAAAATATATAATGATCTCTAGAAGTTAAACTCTAACAAACCAAATAACCTAATTAAAAATGGGGCACAGAACGAAAAAGAGAGTTTACAGCATCTTTAGTCATCAGGGAAATGAAAATCAAGATGGCCATAATATTCTACCTTACACCAATCAGAATGGCTAAGATCAGAAACTCAAATGATAGCCCATGCTGGCAAGGATGTGGTGAAAGGGAAACCCTCCTGTATTTCTCTTGGAATGGCAAACTTATACAACCACTCTGCAAATCAAGCTGGCAGGATGTTTTCTGAGAAAATTAAAATAGTGCTACCAGAAGACCCAGCTATCCCACTCCTGGGTATATACGCAATAGATATTCCACCATAGCCCAAGGGACAAGTATTCTACTATGTTCATAACAACTTCTTCCATAATAGCCAGAAACTGAAAACAAACCAGATGCCCATTAACCAAGGTATGGATACAGGAAATGTGGTTCATTTACATAATGGAATACTATTTAGTTATTAAAAACAAGAACATCATAAATTTTACTGGCAAATGGATGCAACTAGAAAATATCATCCTGAGTGATGTAATCCAGACCCAAATGGACATTCATCATATGAAATCAGTTATCACACGCATTTCTTGAACACCGTAATTTCACGCAGCCAAGCTGCACCAGGCGGAAGCTGTGTGATATTTACTGGGAAAAGCCTTGTTTGGCAGGGCTGTTCAAGGTGAAGGCCGCTGTGGGCCTCCTTGGCTGCAGATAGGGCTGAGCTGAAATTTCTCATGGCAAGCTGTGTGACCCTTGTTTCTGACCTGTTCTTTTACTTACAAGATGCCCCTGCCAGCCGGAGGTGCGAGCATCCAGGCGTGATGATTCACTGAGGGTTTATTCTTTGAGCTACAGCACTGGCCATGATTTATCTTCTAGAGATCCATTGCTTTGCTTTTAATCAGCTGTACAGTTATTACCTAGATACATTAAAGAATTAACCTCCCAACAATTTATATTATTTGTATGGTTAGCTGGTTTTTGGCACTCTGACATGGAAACCTTCAGTTAAGTAAAGTTTCAAAGTAAGCCTGAGGGAGGCTCACAAGAAGATAACAAACATAGTGTAATCTCTGACTCTTGAATTACTAATTTATCATTGACTCCAGAGGGACGCGATAACCTTGTGTGTAATCTCTGACGTTCATGCCTGATTCATTTTGTATTTCCTTGTGCCAGATACTCATGGTAACCATTCTTTGTAAACATTTCACTGGATACCAACTTGTGTGTGTATAAAAATGCCTGCTTCAGAACAGTAAAGTGCATTCAGACGCACTCAGATCTTGTGTGTGTCTGTCTGTCATTTCACGCCGCGACCAGTGCCTTCCTGCATACCAAAGACCCTGATTCCCCCACGTGTGTCCCGACTGTGTTGGTCAGTGGCAATCAGTGATAAGTAGATATCAATCATATAGTAGAAAATTACTAAATATCCATGATAACTACCACAGATTCAAAGAAATTAAAGAAGGAAGAAGGTTCAAGCAAGGATGGGTGCTTGAATTACACTTAAATAAGGAAACAAAATATTCATAGTAGTCAGGATGAGGTAGGTAACTGGGGAATGATGGAATGGAATGAGGAGGCAGGATCAGCTGAGACAAGAGAGAGGCCTAGAAAGCCATGAGAAAGAAAAGAAAGTTGCTATTGTCCAGTGAAATGGGGATGGGAAAGGTTCCAGAGACTTAGGATAGGGGAAACTTACTGGAGCCTAGATGTCGAAGAGTGAAGACATGGAACCTGAAGAAACCTCCTCTTATAGCCAAGCAGGACATCCAGTAGAGTGTTAAGTACACCAACTCGTCCATGAAATTTTCCAAGCAAAATTTATCCTGTCTAAAAGAAATGCAATGGTGAAGTAGAGACTGAATAAAAGGACAAACAATAAGAAAAACCAACCTAGGATCCATGCCATGGGCCAGTACCAATTAATGACATTCTGTTATGCTTTAAAACAGGAGCCTGGAATAACTGTCCTCTGAGAGCCCTGACCCAGCAGCAAAAGTTTGGGAAAGACATAGACACCTACAGCAAAACATTAAACAGAAGTCAGGAACCCTTATGGAAGAGTTTGGGGAAGGATTGCACGCCCTGATGTAGCTGCAAACCCCTCAGGAAGACCACTGAGGTTAACAAATCTGGACTCCTGGGGTTCTCAGAGTCTGACCCACAAACCAAGGATCATACACACAGGCTGGAAAGAGGCTCCAAGACATGCATAGCTGACGAGCAGCTCACTCTTCATAGCTGCCTTGTATGGCCTAAGGAGTAGAGAATGCACAACATCAACATAAGTAGCTTATAGCAAACAGTACCTCCAGCTTCATCAGATCTGATGCTGGCCTATGAAGGCAACTGTGCACATGTGCACACTTACATGGACAGACACAGCACATATACAAATAAATCTTTCACAAAGATATTTTAATGGGTTAATCTATTAATTTATAAAAGGAAGTCTCTGAAATTAAGGGAAGAAAGAAAAAGTGCATGTGTCCTATTGTATGTGAAAATTATTTGATTTTAATTAACTCTTCTAATTATGAGCCACTGTTGTAACAATAGAATTCATTCAATATGGCAATTTTAAGGTAAACTAGCAGAGTGTAGGGACACTAACTAGTTAAAATTTATCTCTGGATATTAAATTTGGTTTTTTCCCTCTCCCTCTCCAATTCCCTCTCCCTCTCCCTCTCCCTCTCCCTCTCCCTCTCCCTCTCCCTCTCCCTCTCCCTCTCCCTCTCCCTCTCCCTCTCCCTCTCCCTCTCCAATTCCCTCTCCCTCTCCCTCTCCAATTCCCTCTCCCTCTCCTATTCCCTCTCCCATTCCCTCTCTCTCTCCCTCTCATCTTCTCCCCCTCCCTTTCCTCTCCCCTCCCTCACTCTTTTTCTCTATTTATGTGTGTATATGTGTGTTTGTGTATGACAGAGTCAGAGAGACAGGGAGAGAAAGAGTGTGTGGGGGGGTGGTGTGTGTGTGTGTGCATGCTTGTGTGCATGTGTTGAGGTTTTATATGTCACTGAAGGTGTCTAATCTAAGTTTGCATAAGTAAAGACCAGAATACTTGATATATACATGTTGGCTTCATCAGTCTCAATCTTACATTTTTGAAACAAGATCCCTTAACTGAATTTGAAGCTCATCATTTGTCATTGTTTTGTGGCTATTTGTATTAAAAATATCCTGAGAAATGTTAGAGTGAGTTTACTAATTCTTGTTTCTAGGCTCAGTATGTCATAGAGAATAGTTAAAGTAAGTGGAAGTTAAAGCACCTTGTCACTTCATGTCCAGAGTGAAGGACAGAGAGAGCTGGAAAAATACATGATGTTTATTTTGCTTAGTTCCATCTCTTTACTCTTACACTGATCAGAATTCCCTTGCTTATGGAATAGTGAATTGAGTCTCCTCATATCAATAAGCTTAATTAAGTTAATCCCATGAACACTCCAACAAGACAACCCAATGCAGACAATATCTCTTTGAGACTCTTTGTTTCCAAGAGATTCTACAGGTTTTTGTTTCAATCTGACAATTTAAGATACTCACAGATTGCTAGTCTTGCAGTCCCTGGACCCACCTGTCTCTGTCCTCAGTCACTTCACATATCACTGACTGCAATATATTGCTATACTAGGTGATAAGGCTCTAATTTCATGCTTTTTGAATTCTACAGAAACCCACTACCCACTGAACAATCTCTGTGTACCCAACTTCTTGAGGATTTTTTTGAAAAGTATGCTCTTTTCTTAAAAAAGGAAGTAAAACCATTTTTTAAAATACTTTTTATTGGATATATTCTATATTTACATTTCATTTCCCTTTTTTGTTTCCCCACCCCCCTTTTCCCACCCCCTGCTCCCTCATCCACCCTTTCCCACTTCCCTGTTCTGGTATTCCCCTACACTGATACTTTGATTTTTTCCAGCACTAGTGTCCATTCCTTTCTTCTTGTCAGACATCATTTGGTATGTGAATTGTGTCTTTAGTGTCCCAAGATTCTAGGCTAATATCCACTTATCAGTGAGTGCATACCATGGGTATTGTTTTGGGACTAGGTTACCTCACTTAGTATGATGTTCTCCAGCTCCATCCATTTCTCTAAGAATTTCATGAATTCAATGTTTCTAATGGCTGAATAGTATTCCATTGTGTATATATACCACATTTTTTGTATCCATTCCTCAGTTGAGGGACATCTGGGTTCTTTCCAGCTTCTGGTTATTATAAATAAGGCTGCTATGAACATAGTGGAGCATGTATCCTTATTGCATAGTGGGGAGACTACTGGGTATATTCCCAGAAGCAGTATGGCTGGATCTTCCGGAAGTATCATGTCCAGTTTTCTGATGAACCGCCAGAATGATTTCCAGAGTGGTTGTACCAGCTTGCAGTCCCACCAGCAGTGGAGGAGTGTTCCTCTTTCTCCACAACCTCGCCAACACCTGATGTCTTCTGAGTTTTTAATCTTAGCCATGCTGACTGGTGTGAGGTGAAATCTCAGTGTTGTTTTGATTTGCATTTCTCTAATGACTAATGATGTTGAACATTTTTTAAGGTGTTTCTCAGCCATCCGAATTTCTTCAGGTGAAAAGTCTTTGTTTAGCTCTGTACCCCATTTTGGATAGGGTTATTTGGTTTTCTGGGGTCTAACTTCTTGAGTTCTTTGTATACATTGGATATTAGCCCTCTGTCGGATGTGGAGTTGGTGAAGATCTTTTCCCAATTTGCTGGTTGCCGATTTATCCTTTTGACAGTGTCTTTTGCCTTACAGAAACTTTGTAATTTTATGAGGTCCCATTTGTCTATTATTGATCTTAGAGCATAAGCGGTTGGTGTTCTGTTCAGGAATTTTCCCCATGAGCCAATGTCCTCAAGGGTCTTCTCCAGTTTCTCTTCTATTAGTTTTAGTGTGTCTGGTTTTATGTGGAGGTCCTTGATCCACTTGGAGTTGAGCTTAGTGCAAGGAGATAAGTGTGGATCAATTCTCATTCTTCTGCATGTTGACCTCCAGTTGAGCCAGCACCATCTGTTGAAAAGGCTATCTTTTTTTCACTGGATGTTTTCAGCTCCTTTGTCAAATATCAATTGGCCATATATGTGTGGGTTCAATTCTGGGTCTTCAATCCTATTCCATTGATCCACTTCCCTGTCACTGCACCAATAACATGCAGTTTTTAACACTACTGCTCTGTAGTATTGCTTGAGGTCCGGGATATTGATTCCCCCAGATGTTCGTTTACGTTGATGATAGTTTTAGCTATCCTAGGTTTTTTGTTATTCCAGATGAATTTGAGAATTGCTCTTTCTAACTCTATAAAGAACTGAGTTGGGATTTTGATGGGGATTGCGTTGAATCTGTATATTGCTTTTGGCAAGATTGCCATTTTAACAATATTAATCCTGCCAACCCACCATCATGGAAAATTTTTCCATTTTCTGAGGTCTTCTTCAATTTCCTTCTTCAGAGACCTGAAGTTTTTGTCATATAAATCTTTCACTTGTTTGGTTAGAGTCACACCAAGATACTTTATATTGTTTGTGGCTATTGTGACGGGTGTCATTTCCCTAATTTCTTTCTCGGCCTGCTTATCATTTGCATATAGGAAGGCTACTGATTTGCTTGAGTTGATTTTATAACCAGCCACTTTGCTGAAGTTGTTTATCAGCTGTAGGAGTTCTCTGGTGGAGTTTTTTGGGTCATTTAAGTATACTATCATATCATCTGCGAATAGTGATAGTTTGACTTCTTCCTTTCCAATTTGTATCCCTATGACTTTCTTATGTTGTCGAATAGCTCTAGCTAGTACCTCCAGTACTATATTGAAGAGATATGGTGAGAGGGAGCTCCCAAGGTGGAGACGAGGAGGTTTCATTTACTGGGCTCTCAGTTACCTCCTCAGCTCTGCTGTGCCGGATCTAAGTCTTCCCAAGGCTTGCTGCTGGACCTGCAATTGGCCTCCCGCTGTCTCCTCCTGGCCTGCCTAGTTGCTAGCTCTTAAGAATCAGATTTTTTTTCCTTCACTGATTGGGCTAGTCTGTTAGATCTTTATGGTGTACTGGGTTCCTCTGTTGGTTCTCTGTGATGACCTGTTCAGGCCACCAGCTCCAAAATGGTGGCGGGTCTCAGGGCTCTGTCTAACCACTGGGTTCCCTACAGGACTGGAGGTTCTCTGGTTGGGCTGCTAGAACCTAGATGGTAGTACTCTCAGTCCACAGGGCTCTGTCATGTTAGCTGTCTGTGGTGTCCTGAGGCACGATGTCAGCCTCCGGCTGTACTCCAGGCACAGACCCACTAGCAGGTTGGTGCCCCCTTGGGTTGGCGCAGAGACTGCTTGCCAAGCTGATCTGGCTCTGTGTGCACTGCCAAGCTGTTGGTGCATAGACCTATCTCCAACCTCCTTTGGCTCTGGGCGCGAGCAAGAGCCTGACCAGGTGTTCTTTGCCAGGCTAAGTCTCTGTCCAAGTACCTGGACCCAGTCACCACTGGCAGTCCTCAGTGACCCGAGGGAAGATGGTGGCTGGCTGCAAGCCAGCTAGCTAGTCCCCAGCGATCGGGGACAGCCTCTGAGCTGCAGGTGCTCAGACCTCCTGCCAACGTTCCCTGGCTCTGGGGGCCAGCAAGGGCCCGACTGGTATTAGTTGCTAGGCCAAGTCTCTGTCCATGCACCTGAACGCAGCCGCAAGCAGGTGGTCCGCAGCAATCCTAAGGAAGATGGTGGCCAGCTGCAAGCCTGCTATCCGGTCCCCAGCGATCAGGGACAGCCTCTGAGCTGCAGGTGCACAGAGCTCCTGCTGACCTTCCCTGGCTCTGGGGGCCAGCAAGGGCCCAATTGGGTGTTCGTTGCTAAGCCAAGTCTCTGTCCACGCACCTGAACCCAGTCGCTGGCAGGCAGTCTGCAGCAACCCGAGGGAAGATGGTGGCCGGTGAAGTAAAAGCATTTTATGATAAAATTGAAGATTTACATCGATTTGCATTTCAAAGATGACTAAGGATGTTCAAAATTTCTTAAAGTATTTTTTTAGAATTTGGAGATTCCTCTGTTGAGAATTCTCTGTTAAGCTTTGTACCCCATATTTTAAATTGGCTTATTAGGTTATTGAGAGTTTAATTTCTTGAGGTCTTTTTATATTTTAGATATTAGCCCTCTCTCCTATGAAGGGTTAGTGAAGATATTTTCCCAATTTATAGGTTGTCATTTTGTCCTGTTGACAGTATCCTCTGCATTACAGAAACTTTTAAGTGTAATGAGTTCCCACTTGTCAATTGTTGTTCTTAGAGCTTGAACACACTGGTGTTCTGTTGATGACTTTTCTCCTGTAACAATTAATTCACTGTTATTTCGTACTTTCTCTTCTATTAGATCATTTACCAGGTTTTATGTTGAGGAACTAAATCCATTTGGACTTCGTTTTATGTAGGGTGATAAATATGGTTTTATTTGCATTCTGCTGCACAAATATGCCCAGGTAGATAAGCACCATTTGTTGAGATGGTTTATTTTTTTTAATTGTATGGTTTTGGATTCTTTGTCAAAATCAAGTGCCCAGTGGTATGTGGGTTTATTTCTGGGTCTCTGATTCTATTTCATTAATCAACCTGTTAGTTTCTGCACTGATACCATGTAGTTTTATCACTGTAACTCTATAGTACATCCAACCAACTCACAAAATTTTTGACTCAAAATTTGCAGTGCCTAAACAATTTTAGATGTATTTTTACTTTCTATAGATTATAATTGTAAATTACATACAATGGCATATTACAGTCATTCCATACAAGGGACAGAGGAGTAGAGAAGGAATAAATGCCCAACCATTACTGTCCCAACTTGATACCCACTTCATGGACAAGGTCCAATCCCTAACACCATTAATAGTCTTATGATAATTAATGATAATGTTATGCTTTCATAAAGGAGTCTAGCATAAATATACTTTGAGAGGCTCTACTCAGAATCTGATTGAAAAACAGATGCAGATGCTCACAGCCAAACATTGAATGGAGCTTGAGAACTTTTATAGAATCACTGGGACAAGGGTTGAAGGCCCTGAAGTTTGTAGGAACTCCACAAGAAGACCAACAGAGTAAGCTAACCTGGACCTCTTGGAGCTTTCAGAGACTAAGTCACCAACCAAAGAGGCCAATGACTTTAGCACACATGTAGCAGATATTCAGCTCAGTTGTCATGTGGGTTCCTCAAACAACCGGAACAGAGGATTTCCCTAAAGCTGTAGCCTGAGTATGGTTCCCATTTCCCAAAAGATCTCAGGGGGAGAGATGAACTTAATCCTATAGAGACTTGATGCACCAGAGTTGGGGGAAACCTAGAGGACCTACCCTCTTAGAGAAGAAGGGAATGAGGGGAAGGACTATATGGAGGGCATTCCAGGGAAGGAACAGAGTTTGGCATTAATTAATTAAAAACAAAAAGAAATGCCTTCCTTCCCAGCTAGAACTACAAGCACAGATATGAGTGTTGGGGAACAAACTTATATACATTGCAAAATCACTTTACTGAATAAATCATCTTTCCAGGTCTTATAGATGCCATTTTATGTAATTTCATACAATAATAATCTATAAAGAGTAAATATATATATTTTTTTTTCTTAAATAAATATATCAGTTTTAGAAAAATGGTTTTTTAATATGAATATAAATATAATTTCAGTTTTAAAGCTCTCTTTAAGTCTTATTTTGCAATAGGATATTTCAGAATTCCTATGAAAGGTTCTTTTGCTATATATAAAATGTTCAATATAAAAGAAAAATGTATCTGTGTTGTTCTCTAAAAAGTGTATTATGAACACAAGGTCTTGAGGGTATCCATTTGGGAATAAGTGTTCAATTTTGATGCATACTGACCCAAATATTGTCTAGAAGAATACCTGTTTCATTTGAAGAGGGAAAAAATCTTAAATGACCTCAGGTACATTAGAAAAGAAAGGTCATATCTTTTCTTAAAAAAAATCAATATTACTTTCCTCACAAAATATATGTAGGCCAGTTCCATTTAGAGACCTGCTAGCATTCTCCAAAACCTTATCACAGAATTTTAAATCTCCCAGAAGGCCAGGGCAGGAAACCTTTGCATGCTAATTTCTCACTCAATTGACTTGTAATATACTGACTATGTGCCTGGCAGTGTGCCCTACCAGGGTATATCAGGCAGTAAATACCATGAGTTTCTGACCTTGAATTAACTGAGTCATTTTGAAGAGTTAAATGCGATTTACTCCTGGAGTGATTTAAACGGGAAGCATTAAGTATTGACTGCAAAAGCAATTCCCCTTGGTGGGATTTGTGCCAGGTTATAGAAGAGGATAGAAATCTGGCATCCACTAAACTTGCTAAACTGTAATTTCTAGAGTTGTATTTTTCACTGAAAATATTTCAGGGTGTCCTTAAGATGAAAGAGTTGAAACAGTTGACCTAATAGTCAAATTTCTTATAAAACTTGCTTGGATATAAAAGCTACAGCATTGTAGTAATTAGAAATGGGAGAATGATGTAAATTTCTGGACATAGCAATGGTGCAATAAATAAGAATTATTTTACTACTTGAGCATCTCTGCAGAAATCTAGTAAGGCTTTGAACTCTGTATATGGACAGATTTGAAGACTAGCTCTGCCTAACAGCAGCAGCTGACAGGGAACTTCTTTCAGCATTTTACATTGCACATCTCAAACAAATCAGTCATTCGCCGGTTAACCAACCTCAGCTTAATTTTCTACTGCAGACTAATACAACCAGGTTCTCACCAACACCATCATAACATTGAGAAATGAAACAACTAGAAAGTACTCAATTTTAATTTTCAAAGTAATACCCAGAAACAAGAAAATAATCATTCTTTTGGAATAGTCTATTTATCTAATTAGGGCCTTACCACTTATGTTCTTTATGTAAAAACATGAAGAAATAAATAGAGGAAAGTTGTAAAGAAAGCACTTATAAAATAATAATGTTTTTAAAAATTGGGGTTTGTTTCCAATACTATTATTGATATTTGAAACAGTAAAATGTACAGAATACTGGAAGTGTTCATGATGAGTGAGAACATGTCGCCGTGTTTCTAGATAACTTCTGAGGATGATAAATGCTTTCTAGGATTAAAACCATTCATCTCTAAAAGTGACAAAATCCAATCAGAAATCTTGTCTGAGTTACACTGAAAATATATCAACTTTTAGTTAATCCACCATGATCCCTTTCTCTGCACAACCATTTTCTTCTTTTTCCCATTTCCAACATTTTAATACCATAACAAATTTTGATTAGTTAAGTGGGGTTATCTTAAGAAATTCAAGTCTTGGAGGATTTTTCTGCTGGTGTAAGTGGGTTTTTGTTTGTTTGCTTGTTTTGTTTTTTAGAAACCTTAGAATTTAATTATACAAGTGGCACAATGTTTTTGTATTCTTGCTAATAGGCATGTGAAGCTTTTTCTTGTGAGATGTGAATCAAGTTTATCCAACTCCAAAGAAAGCACTGATGACTAACTGAGGAATCTGGTCAGGTAAATCAATTGTTTATTCATATTACTCACAGAGAGGTTACTTTCAAATGTAAGAATGAAACAAACACAGCTACACAAGCTTTAAAAAAAAACAAAAAACAGTCAGCCAGCATGGGGACAGACAGTAGAACATGGATTCTAGGTACCCAGTTTACAGACAGCTCCCCTGAAGAATTGTCTTCTAGCAATTGCTTAATCCATTCATAGCCTTGAGAGAGCCTGTAACTTTTAGAACTTCCAGAACTTCCTGAGTTTTGTAAGCATCCTTAGCATCCCAATCACGTTAGACTCAATCTTATCTGTAGGAGGACTGATTCTACATGGAAAAAATAGTTGTTATAAACTTAAACATGCACTTCAGCATACAATATGGCAAGGCAAGCAGAGAATATTCATATCCAAGCAATGAAAGCAAAGGTACTTGTCCTTCCCTTTTCCAGTGCAGTTTGAAAAACTAAGAAAGATCTAAGAGCAAAGAAATAGAAACGTCATTACTACAAATTCAGAGTGCAAAAGGAAATCAGTACACACAAAACACACAGACACACATGCACACACACACTAAATACTACCAATTAATCATTTTTTTTATTATTTTTCTTTGTCCCTATCTCTCAATTCATAGTTTGATTGAATGATATTCACTATATTTTCAAAATTAAAAATAAAAACCTATAGTAGTGTTAAAATTCATCAAACTATTATTAAACTGTTTAGTGAAGTTAGATTTTCTCAAAATATTATATATCTCATATATATGAGATATGCATATATATTTTCTAGAATAGACCAACCAGCTCATTCTCCCTAGATACATTTAGTTTCTCCAAGTCCTTAGGAGGGACACTATGTTTTTTACTCCTTTTTGGTAATTAGTATACAATTAGTTGTCTGATCAATTAAATAACATTTCAATGAACACTGTGAACATAAATTCAGACAGCACAAAAGCTTCCTATGAAACAGGAATCAGTCACTGTCATTTACACTGTGGAAATAATCACATGCAGTCAAGCAAGAATCCAAACTTTATAGTGTAAATAATGGGCAAGGGTGCTTCGTTACATTGTGAAGACTTCTGGCTAAAGACGGCATGAACAGATAATCCTGAAGAAAATGTCACATGCAATTGGAAATTTGTCTGGATATTTGTTTGTTTGTTTGTTTTCCTAAGATGGTCAGAACTCTAGTAAATGAATCAGAAACTATACTAGGTCCCCACTCTTCTCTTTGCAGCTTACCTGCTACTAGGTTGGTGTTTTGATATAAATATGTATAACCAATATTAGTCATGAATCAGTGTTCACTTTTTATGTACAATATGGCCTTTGCCATTTTTAGAATTGTAAGTCTCAAAGTTGCTGACATTAATACTTCCTTTTATCGAGCACAGACAACCATTTGCACTTTGCTATTCAGAAGGTTGCTGAGATAAATCTATCCTGAATGCTGACTGTCGTAATGACCTAAGTATACCTACCTAAATTTCACAAGTAAGATATAATAGTTTGTGAAAACACTGACCAAGCTCAGAGATTTTGTGTACATTTAATAGTTTTAATGTTATTACAGAAACCTTTGTTTATTTCTAGAATGTCATGCGCTGTCCTCTCGCCAGCAAGAACGACGCTAGACAATAGGATTCTTCTGTAGCATAGCTTTATTGTACAGCTCTTATCATGAAGTAGAGGGAAGGACCCCGAGAGAGGAAAAGGCACTGCTTATATATGCTTAGGAGATCTGTGTAACTCCCGATTGGCTTCTGCTACAATGCTCAATTAGCATGCCCTGAGAGCTGGCTATCACGTGGTAAGAGCTTGCGCGCTGTAGCCCTTTAGGTGGACAATAGCCGCAAGCTGCTGACCAGAGGGCAGAAAAGTGCACCATCTTCAGGAATGGCACCGCTGGCTACCAACATCTCCCCCTTAATTATTTTATATGAACACTGTAAGGTCGATCAACCTTTGGGTTCTTGCAGGACCCTCAGGATTCGAGACCTTGATTGGATGGAGCAAAAGTGAAGTACTGGTCTGCGTGCAATGGGACGAGGCCCCGCAGAGTGCTAAGGCTACTTCAGGTCTGTTAGACACCCAGTCCTGGTGCAATGCCATAAGAGGCTCAGGGTGCATGGGCTGCCTGTACAGACACCTAATGAACAACCTTAAGCATGTTTAGCCACACGGTGGGAGAGGAGCCAGTTTCAATAGCAGCCAGGGCCTGAGCTATCACCTTGTCACGATTCTGTTGAGCTCGTAGCTTACACACCAACCAGAGCAAAAACACTGCTCCCTCATAAAAGCATGCCAACCCGTTACTCCCGTCCATTCCTTAAAGAGGTTTATGGCAGAAGTAATCCAAGATGACAGTCTTTCTGACAAAGGAGCAATTACACAAGTGGAGTTCACAGGAACGGTGGCTACACGAAGCTGCTCCATCAAGAAGTTAAATTCACCAGTCCAATTTCCTAGGAAATACTTAAACAGGATCCCCCATCGTGGTTCCGCCTGTATCAGCAGGTGATTCGTGAGAATCATCAGCATCCATAGCAACATCTTGTAGGGGTGCGGGGGCCACTCTTCGAGTCAAGCATTCCGGTACCCAGATTGGATTTTCACCGTCCTGTGGGAAAACACAAACAGCTCCCCTGGATCTTATCAAGATAGGATCCAGGCCCTTCCATTTGTTAGAAAGCACAACCTTCCATTTAACTTGCTCTTGTGGGGGTGAAGGCCACAGGCCATGCCTCTGCTGCAGAGCTACCATTAACGTCCAAATTTAAAAAAAAAAAATTAGAGAGTGATGGAGATGGCTATCTTGGGTGTAGGGGGCACATCCTCAATTCCCCCTTTTTGTTTAATTAAATAATATTTCAACGTGCGGTGAGCACGCTCCACCACGCCTTGTCCTTGGGGGTTGTACGGCAATCCCGTGAGGTTTTTAACACCCATGTGGTGACAAAATTGCTGGAACTTATTAGAAGTATATGCCGGTCCATTGTCAGTTTTAAGGATTTGTGGTAAACCCCAATCACTCCAAGCCTCGAGACAATGCTGGATAACATGCAATGCTTTCTCCCCAGTTAGGGGGGATGCAAAAATGACACCTGAATAAGTATCGATAGAAACGTGCAGATACTTCAATTTTCCAAAAGAGGGTATATGAGTGACATCCATTTGCCAAACTTGTAAAGGCCTGAGCCCAGCCCACAGAATACTTAAAATTCAAATCACTTATTTTCTCAATGTTTTTATATACATTATATATATATATATATATATGTATGTATAGATATATAGATATATAGATATAGATATAGATATAGATATAGATATAGAGAGAGATAGAGATAGAGATAGAGATAGAGATAGAGATAGAGATAGAGATAGAGATAGAGATAGAGATAGAGATAGAGATAGAGATATACATCCTCATATATCCAGATAGGTAGATAAATTTGTAGATGATAGATAGATAGATAGATAGATAGATAGATAGACAGATACATAGATACATAGATAGATGAGATGAGATGACTTAACTCTGAGCCTGTAGATTCCTGCTTGCTATTAAGATTCCGCATTTCATGTAGACCAAGACTACTGAGAAGAGCCTTAGTCTACATAAAATGCAGAATCTTAAATGTGGCTTTGAGTGCTACAATACCTTTTCCTTTCATTCACACTGTTCCTGCTTTCTGTTGAGTAATGATCCCTATCTGGATGGATACTTATTAAAGTAATAAACAAAGGTTGTATTTTCCTTAATATTAAATTATGTCTACTTGATTTCTGTTCTACACTGTCTTTCCTTTGGCAGAGAAGTGCTTGTAGAATGACCCTCATTAGTTTGAAAATTATATTGTTTCAAATAATATTTTAGAAAAAGAGAAAAAGCTTATAATAGTATGTTTATCAATACTTTTTCTAAAATATTCAAAAGTTCCACACTGCATCAGATGATATATAGCTTTACTTTAATAATGGAATTAAGGTTAAATCAATTAAAAATAACTTTAACATCATATCTACTGAGAGAAAAACAAAAAAACTATAAATTATTAATAAAATAATTCAGTTTGAAAAGTACACAAAATTGTTTCTATACCAGGCAAGAGTTAAATATTTAAGAGATCAACTATGAAAAGCAGCATGACAAAAGTAAAGTGGTATCTCTAAATAAAACCATTGTGATGTTTGGGAAAAAGAAGAACAACAGACTTACTAGGTTTTTGTCTAGTTTTACAATTGCAGAAAATAAATATGTCCAAGATTATATTCTGCACATTTACAAAGAAATAGCCACTAAAGAAATAGTTTGTATCACAAAAGGTCATCTGTGACTATATATAATAATTTAATAAGATATATTTAAGTTATTATCTTAAAATTAATGTACCATATTTTAATATGAAACTATCTATATTTGTATTCAAATGGCTTTTTCCTTCACCTCATGTTCAATTTTGGATAACTCCAGTGTCATCTATACTGAAAATATGAGTTTGTATTCTTGATATTTTTATTTTCTTTTTACTTTATAACTTTATGCTTGAAAAGTAAGCAAAATTGAAAATAACCATAGAAACATTTAACAATATTAAACTGTAACAACACAATATTTTAATCAGTTTGAATTTTCCACTATAACACATGAGCTTTCTAATCCTGTTTGATTTATAATTTCACATTCTGAGAAAAAGGTAATTCTTGGAATGTAAATGAAAATGTGGTAGTATTTTTTAAATGAGTATTTCAAGGAAGCCGAATTGACTTTATTAAGATTCAGATTTCAACTTACAGTGAATTAAGAAGGAAAGCTACTGCAGATTCTGGTGCTGAGATGAAACAGGATTTTCATGGATTTCGGACTGTATGCAGCATGTTTCTAATTCTGCAACTTTAAGAAAACACAATAGCATACAATTTTTGTAAGTTTAGAAATTCAATTTTCAAACTAAATAAAGGAAGTTTCCTTTCTAAACAATTTCAATTAAAACATAGTCAAAATGAATGTTATATTGGAGGGTTAATTTAAGCAGTTATAAAAGACTTATAAAGTTAAGCTACTGAACAATGCAAAATAAATTAAGATTTCTAGTACAAATACATAATGAAGGCACACAATGTTCACAAGGGAAAAAGTTTAAATACTGTGAATATGTTAGAACTACTCACAAGTGACTTAGAATAGCAATAAAATAATGACTTTTCTGACACAAAGACTATTTTCCAAAGTGTTTTTGCATTCTAAAAAAGCCACAAATAAAATATACTATGGGACGTATGGTGGAGGGGAACTGGAAAAGGGGAAAGCCTTTGGAATGTAAACAAAGAATATAGAAAATAAAAATTAAAAAAAATTAAAAAAAGGAGACCAAATAAAAAGGTACTTATTTACTGGCAACCATTATTACTATAAATCTTTAGTGGTTAAAAGTTCTGGGATATACACATACTGATAGGCAAGGACACTAATGAAATAAAAACATAAACTAGTGGTCTACGTCTTCATACATCATCAGCTAAGCTTCACAGTACCACCAAATCCATTTACTAAGATGGAAAGTAAATGGATATACAACCTGGAAAGAATGAGTTGGACTTTATTGAACATCATTCATGTTGATTATACCAAACTTGATCAAGGTCTAAATTTATGTGCAATATCTCACCTCTTATAAAGAAGCAAAGCTAAATTTTCCTGATTTGGCAATTGGTGTTTTCTAGTATATGGTATGAAAAACACTGTCAATAAAGAAAAGGAAAATAATGTTCACATACACATATATACTCACATATTTTGTCCTTTACAGTGTACTATCAACAATGAAAAAATTTAATCCATAGAACAAATAAATATATTTATCTATTATATATCTAACTGGTAGAAAACTTGTAAACAAGCTTCAAACCACAAAAATCCTAAACAACATGTCCCTCAAATTAAAAAATACAATCACAAGACAAACTAAATACTTCCAATATTCAGTAAAACCTTGAAAAGATGCTCAATTTTACTAAATGGGAAAATAAAAATAGGGAGGGGGGAACTGGGAAAGGGGAAAGCCTTTGGAATGTAAACATAGAATATAGAAAATAAAATTTAAAAAAACGGAAAAAAAAACATTACTTCTGAACTCAAACAAAAGTTACTGAAAATAATTTAAAAATGTGATCCCCAAAATCAATCAACAGTAAAAGAGCCCTCAAAATGCTAAAAAAAAAAAAAAAAAGAAAAGAAAAAAGAAAATATGGGACTAGTAAGAAAAGGTACATGGTGTTGAAAAGAGGGAAAGTGGAAGAAGGGAAGGAAAAAAGGGGGGAGAATAAATGTTGATATTAAATATTATGTACTGCTGGTGGAGAACTAAAATGGTACAAAGACAGGAAAATAAGAAAGTATTCATTCCACAAAAGTATTTATCATATTACAATATTATCCACCAGCCGTAGCTTTTTGTACATGTCTAAATGAATGACAATAGAGATATCAACAAAAATGGACAGTCATATTGATAGCATATTCATTCTCAGTTGTCTGGTAGAAGCCACTCAGAGTCCTTCAAGTAGGAAAAGAGGGCGAAAATAAAATGAACACCTACTTAGATTTTATTCGAAACCAGAAGAATGAGGTAGCAATATGCATGTTAATACATGGATGAATCTTGAAGAGATTTAACAGTGTCATAAAGAAGAGTGCCATATAGGCTTTATTTGTTTCTTAAAGGGAAAAGTTTTATTTTTTCTTATTATGGTGCTTAGATATATAAGTTCATCACCAAAGAAAAATTAACATGCATCCAAGTATATGGAAACTTTCTGTAATTTTTTTCTTATTCATTTATGTATGAATGTATTTATTTATTTATTTTAATTAGGTATTTTACTTATTTACATTTCAAATGTCATTCCATTTCCATGTTTCCCCTCTGAAAACCCCCATCCCATCCCCGCTCCTGCTCACTAATCCTGCTCCCTATCCTGGCATTCTCCTACACAGGGGCAATGAGCCTTCATGGGTCTAAGGGCCTCTCTTCTCATTGATATCTGACCAGACCATCCTCTGCTACATATGCGACTGGAGACATGTGTCCCTCCATGTGTACTCTTTGGTTGGTGGTTTAGTCCCTGGGAGTTCTGTGGTTACTGGTTGATTCATATTGTTGTTCTCCCTATGGGGCTGCAAGCTCCTTTAGCATCATGGGTCCTTTCTCTAGCTCCTACATTGGGGTCTCTGCGCTCAGTTCAATGATTAGCTGAAAGTGTTCCCCTCTGTATTTGTCAGGCACTGGCCGAGCCTCTCGGGGAATAGCTATGTCAGGCTCCTGTCAGCAAGCACTCATGGGCATCCACAATAGTGTCTGAGCTTGGTAATAGTATATGGGATGGATCCCCAGGTGGGGCAGTCACTGGATGGCCTTTCCTTCAGTATCTGTTCCACATTTTGTCTCTGTATCACTTCCCATGGGTATTTTGGTCCCCCTTCTAAGAAGGACTGAAGTATCTACACTTTGGTGATCCTTCTTTTTGAACTTCATGTGGTCTGAGAATTATATCTTGAGTATTCCAAGTTTATGGGCTTGGAATATCCACTTATCAGTTTGTGCAAACCTTGTGTGTTCTTTTCTGATTGGATTATCTCACTCAAGATGATGTTTTCTAGTTCCATCCATTTGCCTAAGAATTTCATGAAGTCTTTGTTTTAAATAGCTGAACTAGAACTCCATTGTATAAATGTACCATAATTTATGTATCCCTTCCTCTGTTGAAGGACATCTGGGTTCTTTCTTATTCTGGCTATTATCAATAAGGCTGCAATGACCATAGTGGAGCATACAGACAGAGTACTCACATTTAGAGAAAGCAAAAGTAATGTGGATGAGAGCCAGGAGCTGAGGCATACAGGACAGAAAAGTTATTGTCTAATGAGGAGTATACTCTCAATTTTAGCAGATGATTATAGAATATTGTAGTTGTAATTTACAGCAGTGAACTGAATACTTAAAATCTATAAAGTGTTAAATTTTATGGTATTTAATTTTATTGAAAATTTTCAAAATTTAAATAATCAATAAACTCAAATACTGTACAAAGTATCATTCAGCGTGGAATACAATTCAAGTTGCAATGCTGCAAACTACAGATGGGTCAGTGTCCCATCTGTAGGTCCTTGAGTAATGAAAATAGAATTAAGCTTCAAAGAGCTGTTTTTTTTTTATCCCAAACACCCTCTTTATTGGCTTTCTAAGAAAACAAATAGCTACTAAATGTCTGAGTCATCAGAAGAGTTGGCCCATATTTTCAATGGCTCACAGGGTTTCCACATCAAGTATTTATAGGCAAAGAGCTCACCCTGCAAATAACTGTGATTTCTAATAATTGCTGGTATCCTTGGTAGTTTAGAAGCACACCAACATGTTGAAGGAACTTGAGGATTAGTCGATAAAACATTGATTGTTCAAGTATCTACCCTGATAATACTTTCCAAATAGGAAAAAAAAAGTCAAGGCAATACCTAGAAAAACATTGTAAAAACCAATTTAAGATGAAAAATATTTTTAAAAAGAAACTTAACAATGCTTGAAGATTGATTTACTTCACCAAAAAGTAATAACTTCCAAGGGAATTTGCTTGTTTATTTCCTTCCTAAAGCATAAGGTTTATCCTAGTTTTCAGTCTCCAGGAAGGTGCTTAAAAACCACTATTTTCTTAAAATTTATAACAATTTATTTTAAAAGGACATTACTTGGCAGATGGTGAGACAAATAAAAGAAACAACTTTGAAAGAAATTTAGCTACAAAAATTTAAAATAAAACTGAAAATGAAAAATTAAAAAACAGCTACTAAGTAATATTATAATGGCATTCAGTACTGACATATAACATTCTAAACTCTGACTCAGCAAGGTTTCTGCCAATGCAGTCAGAAAACCATACATGTCCAAAGAGTGTTCAGCTTGTAAATATGCTGTTGTGATATGAATATTATCCCCATAGACAAACTTGTTTGAATGTTTGGCCCATAGGGAATAGCGCTATTAGGAGGTTTGGCCCTGTGGAATTAGGTATAGCTTTGTTGGAATAGATATGGCCTTTAGGAGGACCTGTGTCACTGTGAGAACAGCCTTTGAGGTCTCCTATGACCAAACTGTGCCCACTGTGTAACTTAGTCTCCTGTCAATCAAGATGTAGAACTCATAGTTGTAGCTCCATCTCCAGTACGCTGTCTGGTTGGATACTGCAGTGTTTCCTGCTATGATGACTAATGGACTAAAACTCTGAATCTGTAAGCCAACATGAATTAAATGTCCTCCATAAGAGTTGCCTTGGTCATGGTGTCTCTTCACAGAAATTAATCCCAAAGTAAGACAGGTGCTTGTCACACATGCCTTGACTGCTTGATTTTGGACCTTCACAATCCCTTAAATTTTGAATATGATAACACAGATGTATAATGCCACCACTCTTAAGATAAGATGAGGGACAGACATGGGCAATAACTTGGAAGCCTGGGGATTACCAAACCTGGAGCAAGTAGCTCAGTCACATACAAGAGGCAGATTCAGTCTCAACATGATAGAATGGATCCACCAACATTGATCTTCAGAACTGCACATGTGTTTCTTGCCAAATATACTAGCTCACACAAAAGCAGATGCATATATCATACACACACACACACACACACACACACACACACACACAAATATCATGTACTGTATTTTAAATCATCTTTCAATAAAAAACAGTGAAAGTTGTCTTTTTTATTGAAGATTGTTTTATACAGTACTCTTTGATTACAGATTCCCCTTTCCCAAGTTCTCCAAGACTCCACCTCCTTTCTCAAGTGGCTCCTAATATTAATTATCCCTTTCCATGTTTCCTCATTCTCCACCCCCAGTTCTACCACTTTCCATTATATCCTCTGTTCCAATTCACCACTTATCCATCCATAGCTAGCTATTCTATTTCCCTTTCCAAGAAAAATCCACCCTTCCCCTGATCCTCTATGTTATACTAATTTCTGGTTAACATCAACATGTAAGCAAATATATTCCATAATGTCTTTCTGAGTCTGAGTTTTCTGACTCTGGATGATTTCTTTTTCTAGCTAAAACACTTTACTTACAAATTTTATGATTTCATTTTTCTTAACTCCTGAGTCATATTCAATTATGGAATAAACCACATATTCTGCATCAATTACTCCCTTGGTGTACATCTAGACTGTCTCCAATTACTCATACTTATTAATATAATAACAGCAACAAAGATGTTTGAACAAGTGCCTCTATAGTAGGATATAAGGTCCTTAGAGTATGTGCCCAAGATTATGTCCGCTGGATATAATATGAGAAAATTCCTCCATAAAATTCCAGCGTCAGGGCATTTTCCTAATAGGAGATTGATCACGGAGGACCTAGCCCTTTCTTTGTAATACTGTCCTTGGGTTGGTAGTTCCAAGCTCTACTATAAGGAAGTTTGCTGGGTTAGCCATGATGATCAAGCCAGTATGTAGCACTCATTAGTCACCTGCAAATCAGCACAGGCCTATAGGTTCCTGACTTGTTTGAGTTCCAGTCCAAACTTACTTAGAAGACAAAGTAATACTGAGACATAGCCAAATAAACATATTTGTCTCTAATTTGACTTTTGTCCTCATGTCTCATTATGGTACTGATAATCCAAACTAAGACAAATGGCATAGCTGAATCATGAGGTAGATCTAATCCCAGCTGTCTCAAGAACTGTCACACTGATTTCCTTAAGGGCTCTACATGGTTGAACTCCCACCATCATAAACTGATGTGTGTTCGCCTTACTCCACATTCTTACCAGCACCAGCTGTCATTTCTTGCATTCATCTTGGCTATGTTGACTAATGTTCAATAAAATTAAATAAATTTGATTTAAATTTATCTGATGACTTAAGTATGTCAATCAACTCTATAAGTGCTTTTTATATATTTCTGTATGCTCATTGATAACAATATGTTTATAGCTGTATCTTTTATAAAAATGAGTTATTTGTTTACTTAATGGCAGGTTTTAGCTCTTTATATAATTTAGATGTTAGTGCTCTGTCAGATATGTAATTGGTAAAAGCTTCTTTCATATTCCGTAGTCTCTCACTTTGTGTGAGTCAGGATGATGTCTATTGCCATGCAGAGTCATTTCAGTTTCATGAAGTTCCAATTGTTAATTGTTGATCTTAGCATGTGCTAATGATCTTTTATTCAGAAAGTCCTTTTCTGTGTCAGTGAGTTCAAGGATATTCCTACGTTCTCTTCTGCTACATTCATGATATTTGTTTGTATTTTAAAGCCTTCCTCTACATGTAGCCAGTAATTTTGACGAGCACCATTTTTTGAAGATACTGTCTTTTATCCAGTGTGTATTTAAGATTTCATTATCAAAAACAAGATGTTCACGTGTGTGTGTAATATTCACTGTGTCTTCAATTTGATTCCATTCACCAACATTTGTGTCTTTGTGTCAATACCACGTGGTTTTCATTACTAGAGATCAATAGAACAAACTTAAATTGGAAACAGTGATACATCCAGAATTTCTTTTATATTCAGAGATATTTTAGCAATCTTAGTTATTTTGTGTTTCAATATTAAGCTGAAAATTGTCCTTTCAATGTCTGTGAAGAATTATATTTGGATTTTATGGAGATTACATTGAATTTTTAAATTGCTTTAAGAGATGCCCATTTTAATTATATTAATCTCACTATCTGTGAGCATGAAAATGAAGTTTTTTTCAACTGATATCTTCTTCCATTTTTTCTTTAAATTTACAGTGCTTTAAATTTAGGCTTCTTTTGAGACAAGATTACTCTGTGTACCCCTGGTCCTTCTTAAACTCATTCTGTTGACCATGCTGGCTTCCAACTTAGAACTGAATTGGAATATGAAATAGAAATGAACAGGGTGTAAAATCTTGACTTTTGACTTATTTTAGTGGAGATTATTAATTTTCTCATAACTTGTTGGCTGTATGTTTCTTATAGAGGTATGTTCTTTGTTTCTCTACTCTACAAACTTTGATCATGGGGGACTGCTAAAAGATGTTTTTTTGAAAGGCCTTTTCTGTACCTAACCTGGCTTTTGTCTTTTAGTTTGTTTACATAATGCTTTTCATTGATTGGATTATGTACATTGAATGATCATCACATCAATATCCTCAAAAAGACATTCAGACTGTTAAGAATTGGTAGTTGTTTCTGTTGTGATAGTAAAGTTGTGCACCATTTTTAGTTTAAACAGTGGAAAGTGGAAAGATCTTGTGGAATTTCAAGCGAGCAACATGGCTTAACTGACAAGGGATCATATCCAAAGATATGATCCTGCTAAAGTATAACATAACACACACCTTTAATCCCTCTGGCTAGAACACACACCATTAATCCCCCTTGCTGAAATATAGATATGGCTTCAGTACCAACCTTTATCTAAAACAATGATATCTAATTGAGGGGCAGACAAAGTAATGAATCAGAGAAAGTCTTGACAGAAGGCATCAGATGTAGAATATATCACTAGGACAGGAGAGAGATGTTACATACAGAGCAATGAGAAAAAGAAAGGGAGCTCAACTCAGTCCAATGCAGACAAATTCAGAGCAGAGCAGATTAATTTAGAGAAGTTCAATTTTTAGAGTTCAGACAGTCTTTCCAAGCAGAGCAAATCAGCAAGAAACCAAGAAAAGGAAGATTAAATCAGTCAGCTTGGAGAGGAATTTCAGCCCGAACAGCTGAGTTGAACCAGACATCCAGAGTTCAAAAACAGCTAGAAAGGATGAGTTTATTCAGCAGGTGAATCTTGATGCTGAAACATTCTTTGCTTTCCTTAGCAGAAGGAGACTGGCAGGTAAAGCCATCAAGGACTGAGCTTGCATTAGATTAGATTGTATGGAGACCAGAAGCTTCCAGTCCTAAGCCTATGTATAGTTTGGTAGAAAATCTCTGAATTCTGTCTAACCCATGTAAGGTCTGAGTATGGCTCTTGCCTCATCCCTTCATCTGATGAAATAAATGCAACATTTACATTTGTTGGCTGCAGTGGGGGGAAGAGGAGTGAAGCTGTGAGGGACAGAACAATGAATGGAAATATACAACTTCTGGAGGTGGGTGGGGAAAACCTCTAGAATGTACCAGAGACCTGGGAAATGAGAAAATCGCAAGATTCAAAGAAAGGGACCTTCTATAAAATACCCAACAGTAGGCAGAGGGAACTTGTAGAGGCCACCTCCAGTAGAAAGATAGGGCATCAAGTGGACGGATGGGGTTGCTATCCCACAGTAAAAAAAACTCTGACCCAGTATTATTCCTCTATAAAAGAACTACAGGGACAAAAATGGACAGGAGACTGAGGGAAAGGAGCTACAGTGACTGGCCCAAATTGGAACCCATCTCAAGGGGAGGCTCCAAGGTCTACACTATTACTGAAGCTGTGATGTACTTACAGACAGGATCCTAGCATGACTGCCATTCTATCAACTGACTGAGACAGAAGCAGATACTTAGACCCAACCAATGGTCTAAAGTTAGGGAACCCTGTTGTTAAATTAGAGAAATGCTAGAAGAAGTTGAGGAGGAGGGAGACCCCATAGGAAGAACGGTGGATTCAACAAACCTGGGCCACAATATCTCTCAGACACTGAGCCAATGACCAGGCAGCATATAATAGCTGGCCTGAGCACCCCCTACCTCCTACCTACATATACATAAACATACACAATGTGTGTGTGTGTGTGTGTGTGTGTGTGTGTATGTATGTGTGTGTGTGTGTTGTGTGTGTGTGTGTGTGTGTTGTGTGTGTGTGTGTGTATGGAATGCATGGTCTGCCCTCAATAAGAAAAGCAGCACCTAAGGTTTGAAAGACTTGAGGCCTCAGAGAATGGGGAGGCCTGTGTAAAGGTGTGGGAAAGTCGGGGTATGGGTACATTACCTCGAAGATGGGGGAGAAGGAATGGGATGAAAAACGGTCAGAGGGCAGAATAAGATGGGGATAACCACCGGACTGTAATAAAATATTAACAAAAATTTTTAAAGGTCACAAAAATATGTATTTTAACAATCAAAAAACTAAAAGGAACAAAGGAACAAAGAATTTTTGCATCTATGTTCCTAAAGAAAATTGATCTTCAACACTTTGTTGAGAAGGTAGTTTTGGTGTCAGGTTAATTTTAGCGTCATAAAGTTGGTAATATACTTTTTGTTCCCATATGTGGAATAATTTTAGAAGTATTTGCTTTAATTCCTGTTTGAATGTTTAGTAGAATTTCGTAATAAAACCAAATGGCCTTGCATGCTTTTTGGGGGTGGTCGTGGGACTTTCATTTACCTATTTTACCAAAGTTTATATGCCTATTTAAATTGCTTATTTGATCATGAATTAATTTTTATAGATTCCATAGATTGGTGGAGTACAGGCTTTTAAAGTACTTGTAATATATCTCTGGGTTTCCTTGGTGTCTGGTTATATAGCAACTTTTTCATTTTTATTACTGTCAGTTTGGAACTCAATCTGCATTTAGTTAATGTGATAAAAATCTTACTGATTTTCTAAAATAAACAACTCAATTTTATTAATTCACTGTATTATTTGTTTGTTTCTATTTTATTGCTTTCATCCCCAAGTTTAATTGTTTCCTCCTGTTTACAGGAATATTATGTCATAGTTTTGGTTCTGGAGTATTCAGGTGTGCCCTTAAGTCACTAATATGAAATATTTCATTTTTTGAAATGTTGGCACTTAGTGCTGTCAACCTACCTCTTGGATCTGCACTCATTGCAACCCACTGTGCTTTCATTTTCATTAGTTTCTTTCATTCTCCTCATTTCTTTCTTAGTTTCTGTCTTTACTGATTTTTTTTCATTCAGAATTGAATTGTTTATGAATTTGAAGTCTTTCTGTTGTTTCTGTTGCTGTTGAGATCCAGCTCCAATTTGTGTTGGTCACATAAATTACAGGGTGACATTACAATTTTACTGTAACTGCTTAGCCTTGCTTTGTCTCCAAGTGTGTGGTCAATATTGGAGAAAGTTCCATGAGCTGGTTAGAGAAAGATATTGTTAAAATATTTTATAAATATTTTAGGTTTTTAATGTTTATTATATTATTTAGTAGAACATTTCTCTGTTTGGATTTTGTCCAGACAGCCTGTCTATTGCTGAAAGTTAAATATTTAAGTCAATGGCTTTCAACATGTGAGTATCAAAATATAATTTTAGTGGTAGTAGTGTTTATAAGCTCTTTGTATTTCATATTTTAAGAGTCTGTTTATTTCCATCCCTGAAATTTTTAATTAGGTTTTTTGATTTTACGGTGCTTACGGTGCTTAATATTTCTAATCATATATATATATATATATATATATATATATATATATATATATATATGTTCTGCAAGATGTGTGGCTTCAAAATGTTTATTTCTACTCTGTAGGTTGCACCTTTATTTAAGTGATGCTATACTTTGCTGTATAGTAGCATTTTAGGTTCAAGCAGTTCTATTAATTAATATTGGCCTTAAGGCTTGTAATATCAAGTTCTTGTTTATAAAGTAGAGGAGTGAAAATAACAGTGATAACACTAAAGACCTTTAAGTAAGTACATGATTAAGTACTTTTTATATAATCAGAATTATCATGCAAATAAAATCTTTCTGCCTTGGAACAGACACCTTCACTGTCTATCTGTCTGTCTCTGTCTCTATCTCTGTCTCTGTCTCTGTCTCTCTCTCTCTCTCTCTCTCTCTCTCTCTCTCTCTGTGTGTGTGTGTGTGTGTGTGTGTGTATTTAAAGTAGAGAAGTAGATGTAGAGGAATTTTAATAGAGCAACATGGCTTCTCTAGCAAGGTATTTCACCCAGAATTATGATCTAGCAGTAATGCAGACATGTCTTGAATTATAGCATGATCTGGCTGAAATACAGAAATACCCTTAGTACACACCTGTAATTCATAACAGTAAACGTAAGGCTAATTTGTAGAAGAGAGCAAGTGATAAACAGAGGAAGATTTGATGAAATGATTCAGAGATAGGATATAATCAAATCACATAAGAACAGCAGAAGAGAGTCTACTTAAAATTGGACAGAGAAGTATTCCATTGTGTAAATATACCACATTTTCTGTATCCATTCCTCCTTTGAGGGACATCGGGCTCCTTCCAACTTCTGGCTTTTATAAATAAGGCTGCTATGAATATAGTGGAGCATGTGTCTTTATTGTATGCTGGGGAATCCTCTGGCTATATGCCCAGGAGTGGTATGACAGGGTTCTCTGGAAGTGTCATGCCCCCTTTTCTGAGGAACCGCCAGACTGATTTCCAGAGTGGTTGTACCATCTTGCATTCCCACCAACAGTGGAGGAGTGTTCCTCTTTCTCCACATCCTCGCCAGCACTTGTTGTCAAAAAATAATGAATTCATGCAATTTGTAGGCAAATGGTTGGATCTGGAAAACATCATCCTAAGTGAATTAACCCAATCACAAAATAATACACATGAAATGCAATCACTGATAAGTGGATATTAAAGAGCCCAGAAGCTTTGAATACTTCAGGCACAATTAGCAAATCAAAAGATTCCCAAGAAGAAGGGAGGAGAGGACACTGGATCCAATTTTATAGGAGAGTACCAGAACAGAGAAAGGGTTGGGGGGTGATTGGGGAATGGGCATGGGTAAGAGGACTTATGGGACATATGGTGGGGGGGGGAACTGGGAAAGGGGAAAGCCTTTGGAATGTAAACAAAGAATATAGAAAATAAAAATATTGGACAGAGAAAAAGATGGTGTGATATGTGTGTGTGTGTGTGTGTGTGTGTGTGTGTGTGTGTGTGTAGCAGTTTTATAGGGACAGTTCTACAGAGACAGGTTGCAGAAAGGACAAGCTAGACAAAGGGGAAGGATCCAGTTTTGTAGAGAAACTGTGGGGGGAGGGGGAATGATTGGGGAATAGTTGGGGGGGAGAGGAACTATGGGACATAGGGAGGGGGGAACTGGGAAAGGGGAAAGCCTTTGGAATGTAAACATAGAATATAGAAAATTAAAAAAAAAAGAAATAGCCAGAGAATGAGAACAAGCAAGATTAGAATAAGTTGCCAAAGTTACTATGAGGCCAGGCAGGGCAATTTAGTAAGAAGCCAGAATAAGATGGATTGAATCAGTCAGGTTGGAATGTTAGATTGTATAGAGGTTAGAAGTGTCCAGGCCTAGGACTAGCTGAGAGTAGGGGAAATATTAGGAAACAAACAAAAAAAATACACCAATTCGCTATCCACAGCTGAAGGTTTAGCCTGAAAACATATATACAAGTGAAATGATATAGATTGAGCAAGTTGTATTTAGGAATATGTATGAGTATATTCATTTAAAACATTTAATGACAAAGATACCATGAATCTGAATGGGTACAGACAGGGTATATGAGAGGGATTGGAGGGAAGAAAGAGAAGAAAAAATGATATAATTATATTATAATATAAAATAAAATCAGCGATAAGTTGAAAAATTAGATTTTTTACAGAAAAATTAAAACGTATAAATTATAGGACTACTATAGAGTATATTTTATGAATGGTACGTATAATGTTCTATGAAATATAGTCTTTAAGTGAATTAACTTCATAAAATTTATTATTTTCTATTCTTATGGATTTTTTTATGATGTACAGCAGTGGTAATGCTTAATTTTTTCTTTTGAATAGATTTTTTTCTTCTGATATGCCTTGGCTATCACTTTGTCTATAACTTGCTGTGCTATACTTCCAGAATATGAATTTTTACAGCCTATTGTCTTTTTGATAGATCTGATATTGTGCTAGAGTATAATGTTCTAGCAATATTAACTTAAGTTGATTCACCAAATTGTATAATATCCTTGCTTGTTTAGGATTGCAGAGAGAACTTTTGACAAACTACCCCCAAAGTACACTTAAAAGTACACAGGGGAAATAGCAGAACAAGAGAAATGACATTGTCAAAACGGTTTAGAAAATATGTTGCATTCTGAGCATATGCATATGAATTCTGTAACCCTGAATGCAGAGTGGTGATTTTCACAGCTAACTTTGACCAGGAGAATGATTGTAGTATCTCTTTAATTAGAATTTCCTTCATGGTAGATATGAATCATAATTTTAATCCCTGATATATAGATTTTAGTATAGTGACCTTTTAGTAAAGGTACTTGCCTTATTAGAAAACATTTGAAACACAATTGCCATTGGAAGACAGCCATAAATGGTTAAAGCAGTGAAATGAGCCCCCAACTCAACATAGGCTCTCCAAAGGTCAAGATGAAGCAGAGCAATTATTTAACAGCTGAATATATGAGGCGTTCATCCCAGCAGAATGTAGCCTCCTGTAAAAGATCATAAAACAGCAAAGGCCCAGCATTAAGCAATTTTATATCCTATAGTTACGAAACAATGTAACATATTTATATTCACATGGCACACTTTAGAAATTGTCATTCACATTTTCTGTAACTGCAATTTTTCATAACATAATAAAATATTCTAAACTATATGACTGAGCCTCTATCAAATCAATTCAATTATGTTGCCAAAGAATTAGAAACTACTGGAAAAAATAATGTTTCTAATGAATTCTGAATGGAGGTTTCCTCAGTGAAGCTGGTGATTTTGTTTGAATTAATGAATTATTTTTTACTCAGATTTTTAAACTTTATGATATATTGTTTCTTTAAGTCATGATCTGTAAGGTCACTTTCAGAATAGTTCTATTATCACAGACAAACAAGAACGAAAACCAAAGCAAAACAAAAACCAGAATGTTACAAGTACCTTGAAAAGTAATATGAAGAGTAACTTCAAGAATCAGAAGTGATTTTCATTCTATACTGGTAAATTTTAAATTCTAGCCTCCCAAATCAATATTGAGACTGCTATAATAGCCATAGATATACAGAGAACTCAGTCAATTTCTGAAGTAGTTTTGTTTTCTTTAGGTCTGGCAGGAAACTTGAGGTGAGATAAGGAGAAGCTCTTTCCACCCTGTTGGCTTTCATCCCATCTTTGTACTAACAGGACACCTTAAACAACCATTCTCTTTGTACACAGAAAAGCAGTGTTACAAGACTTGTTCATGGCTAAATCACTCTTTAGGACAGAAATCCTAAGTAGTTGAATAGTATTCTAATGCATATTTACATGAATAAATATTCTCTAATCCGTTCCTGCTTTCTACTTAGAAGTAATTAAATCACATTTATTCTATGTCTTTGACTTTTATGGGAGTGCACAGTGGGCAAAACCATCTGCTGTAAAACTGATGACCTGAGATCAGTTCCTGGGATTCATATGGCCAAAGGAGAGAGCTATCACAAGTTTTACTTTGTTTTCTAAATACATAACATTGTGCCCATATCTATGCATGTGTGCACATGCACAAAAACCCAAAGAAAAAATAATAAAATATAATACAAAAGAAAAATAAAACTATATTGGGCAATGGAACTTAATATAACTGCTAAAAATTAAACTTGATCTCTAGTCAAAATAAGAAAACAGAAAAAGGAATAACAAAAGCAAAGAAATAAATGACTTTCATTGTTCTTAAAGGCAATTTTGTAACTAAGGCAACCATTGCACAATGCTGTGAACTACAGTAAGTCCAAAATATCATTTTCCTTCTGAGTAAAATTCAAACATACAGACAGCAAGAGTATAAAGAATTCAGTACAAACTGACATGAAAAACAGGAGAGGTTTGGGGGTGAGAAGAGTCCATTTTACAAATTTATGGTTCAAATTGGCCCCACCACAAGGGAGGAAACTACTGTAGCTAGATTGGAAGCTATTAGAAAACCAAGATTGTTTTGTTTTTAGAGAGAAATATAAACCCACAAAGAATTTAACCTTTTTTTGACTCCTTCTCCACATGTAAACTCATTTCTTAAGGAGCAAGGCTGTTCTGTCATTTCTTTTAAATAATATTGAACTTACCATAAAACAAGACATTTTAATTATTAGTCATCCTTTGGAAAAAAAGATAAAGCCACAACTGTTTGACACACTCATCCTTATTGACAACAAGAAGTGATGAGGGGTAATCTCAGATTAATTATAGTTAAATATTTGGCATGTGGAAACATGTCTGGACACAAATACATAAAATTTTAATAATTGTTCTCAGTACTATGGCTAAACCACATCCTTCAGTCTGTTGTACATAAATAAGGTGAACTAGATTGCAACAGTTATTTACCAAATGCTTCAATTTAGCATAGTAAGTTAAATTTTACTAGTTTTAATTTTTTCTTTGAAATTTGAGATTATAATACTTTTACATTATTTTTTTCCTATTCCTAAACCCTCCCATCTACTAATCCTTGCTTTCTTCCAAACAGATGGTCTTTTGTCCTATTAATTATAGTTATATGCATATGTGTATATGTATAACTATTCCTAATTATCATCTTCTTTCCTTGTATGATGTTACTTGTATGTCTGTTTTCTATTGAATACATGATGGTAAATAAGGTCTAGTCTTCATAGTAGCAGAATGTGAAAGGCAAGATTCCAAAGTAGGAAAAAAAGCACAATCCTATCCAGCTTTGATGACTATGAACAACAGCAATGACCAGTATGTTGTCATAGTAATAATATGGACACAGTGATAGCATGAATAGCTTGGTGGTAAAAAACAGTTCTTTCATCAGACTGAAGATTTACTCAACTGTAGTACTCCAAACCTAACCAACTACTTAGGGCTATGAAATGTCATTACTTTATAGAGACAATGTTTTAAATCAATTTTAATAACATTTTTTTCTGAATTCAGGTGTCTTGAAATTGCATATCCAGATTAGAGCCAGCAGTCAGATATTAAAACACAAAAATCCCAGAACTAGACCAAGTGAGGAAAAAAAAAAAGGTGGTCAACAATAAAAGTAAAATAAGTGTAAATGCAGTCGTAAATGAAAAAATTAAAAACTCACTGGATTGAAAAACTAAAATGTAAAAGTAAATTACTACCTTTTAAATTTTTATTTGTTATTTGCAAATTTCACACATAAATGCAATATATTTGTATTATTTTTGCCCTTCTTAAATTCTTTAAATTTCTTTCTGTTTTGTATCAACTCTTCATATTTCCACCATTACTTTTCAAAGATTTTTCTAGATGGATGACTTTTGAATGTATTTCTGAACCACTAAGTTTAAACAAAATGATCTCTAGGACACTTGAATTTGAATAATCCACGTGGTCAAAACATCAGTTGGTACACAACAGATCCTTTCTTCTAAATTATCTGGAATGAGTAGCTAGTATGAGTGCCCTTCTTTTTTTTTTTAACAGATATTTTCTTTATTTACATTTCAAATGTTACTCCTTTTCTGATTTCCCCTCTGAAAACATTCTATCCTACCCTTCCTTCCCCCTGCTTACCAACCCACCCACTGTCTTGGTATCCTCCTATACTGGGGCATCCAGCCTGGTCAGGGCCAAGGGCCTTTCCTCCCTTGGTACTGGTTGGTAGAGAAAGGGCCCAAGGAGTTGAAGGAGCTGTCAGCCAAGTAGGAGGGACATTATGAGTACTCTTCTCTATCCATTCAGGAAGAACCCATTCTTTATAGACAGCAATAGCTGCCTCCCGTCTGGGATGTAACATTCTGTGGTCCCTTTTCTCATTTTTTGACCGTAACATTCTTTTTGAGACCTCCTTTCATGCAAAATTGTCTGAGCCTTAAAGCAGATATGATATTTTAGGCTGAGAACTCTCTACCATTTATTCCCAGGGCTTTACCAACACAGGTCTTTTCATTCACTGCTATTCACTGGAAAGAGGCTTCTCTGATAAAAACTGACATCAGTATATGTTTATGTTATAAATATCAGTATTTATAATATAGCCAAATACTCTAAATTTGCTAAACAAAACATTAAGTTCTCCATAAGACTGTGTACTTTCCTCAACAATGTGCTTATGATAAAGTTTTGAGTACTAGGTAAGAAGTTACAACTATGGAGTTATGAAATTCACTCCCATGCAGTACTAGATATGGATTCACTCCTACTAATAGTTGTGTCACTATAGCACACACACACACACACACACACACACACACACACACATATATATATATTTTTTTTTCTTGTAGGTAGATCTTGTTGATAGTAAGATTCACATTGGCAATATTATTGATAAAGGTTTTTCTATATCAACCACAATAAAAGACACCTACACACACACACACACACACACACACACACACACACAGAGAGAGAGAGAGAGAGAGAGAGAGAGAGAGAGAGAGAGAGAGAGGAAAGAAAGAATGAAAGATCAAAAGAAAGATTGAAAGAAAGAAAAAGAAAGAAAAAAAGAAAGAAAGAAAGAAAGAAAGAAAGAAAGAAAGAAAGAATTCATGAAATTCTTAGAGAAATGGATGGAGCTGGAGAACATCATACTAAGTGAGGTAACACAGTCTCAAAAGAACACCAATGGTATGCACTCACTGATAAGGGATATTAGCCTAGACTCTTCGGACACCAAAGACACAATCCACATATCAAATGATATCCGACAATAAAGAAGGAGTAGACACTGTTGCTGGAAAGGATCAAAACATCAGTGTAGGGAAATACCAGAACAGGGAAGTGGGAAGGGGTAGAAGGGGGAACAGGGGGAGGGAAAAGGGCATGTGAGACCTTTGGGGGATAGGGAACCAGAAAAAGGGAAATGAAATGTAAATATAGAATATATCCAATAAATAAAAAAAAGAAAGAAAAAAAGAAAGAAAGAAAGAAAGAAAGAAAGAAGAAAGAAAGAAAGAAAGAAAGAAAGAAAGAGAAAAAGAAAGGAAGGAAGGAAGAAAGAAAAAAGAAAGAAAGAAAGAAGGAAAGAAAGAAAGAAAGAAAAGAAAGAAAGAAGGAAAGAAAGAAAGAAAAGAAAGAAAGAAGGAAAGAAAGAAAGAAAGAAAGAAAGAAAGAAAGAAGGAAGGAAGGAAGGAAGGAAAGAAAAAACTAACTCCACTTCAGGTTTGGCTTATTTCTCTATGTCTGGTATCTTTTGATATAGGACCTTACCATCTAGTTTTGGAAGACAAGGAAGACAAGTAGCAAAATCCTTGATTATTATGGTACCTTTTAGGTCTCTCTGACAAATATCTCATTGGATGATATTCCACTGAGGGCATTGCAGTATTTTTAACCCAGTTTTTGAGAAGGAAGCTTTCCCAGCCATGCTTGTTCTCTTCCTTCAAATATTCCTTAAAAACACATAATTTTAAATTAGTTTACAACATATTAGTCTTCCATGTGCTTTTTCTTTTTTCATAGTACATTTTCTTTGGATTATTCCCCTCTAAAACAGGGAGCATTTATCAGACATAAGTGAATAGAGTTTGTAGAAACCTTGCCTTCTCAGAGATAATGATATCCCACATGAATACTGAAATCATTTCTCTGTAATTATAGTGTATAGAACTGGTGTCAATTGTTTTTATACCTGTTATTATTTTCATTGACCAAAACAAAATAGAAATCAGAGGGAACATACTTTAACCACCCAATTGTTTTCTTCTGAACACTTTGGTCTAAGGCTTAGGCATTTATTCCATATATTGAAAATAAGAAAAGAAGTTAAAAAAACTATGATGACCTAAAACAAATGGATGTAATCATAGAAATATACTAACTCAATAAGGAAACAAAAGAATAAATTTTAACTTCTATGAGATTCTCAAGGTAGATATTTTGTGAATGGAAAATATTTGGTTCTGATAGACATGTGACAAATTGGGACATGATATTCATTAGCTTCCAGAGACTTAATTATCCATACTTCTATATTAACATAAAATGCTATATAATTATTCAAATATAAACTATCTAGTTGTCTTGCTGAAATTATAGAATGATATCAGTTAACCTTATTCATATACTATCATATATTTCTTTAAATTGTTGATAAAAATTAACTATAATCTATGATAATTTAAGGCTATTATCTTATACTTTTTGAATATTGTAAATTAGTAATTATAATTGAGTAAGTTTTCCTCTGCTATACTATAAAAATTGTAAGAAATCAGCTTTGTTTGTTTGCCAATACTGTTTTATGTTGAAATTAAATAATTCCTCCCTACTTTAGCATCAAAGCATGGAAGTTTATTTTTATTTGTATTTTTGATACTGCAGTCATTGTTATTAAACTTAATTGGAAAGTTAGAGTGAAAAATATCACATATTGACAAACAGTTTAATAAAATATTTTTTTCTTTTTTTATTTTATATGAGTTTTATTCTGTGATATTATGAACAAAATTTATACTCAGAAGAAAGAAAATGAAATTTTCTGAAACTGATTGAATATCCTTAGTGTCTATGTAATTTAGAATATTGAAACTCTATTATAATTATTTGCCATAAGCTATATTGGCTTGATCAACGAGTTTGCAAATGTGCTTTATATTATATCAATTAGCCTCCACGCATTGGCATAAAAATATTACACAGAACATTGGCCACAATTTCTCCTAACAAACCCATAGAAAAGAGCATAAATATGAAAGATTAAACTAATATCAAACATATCAACCTGGTTTTTGTTCTACAAGACTGATGTTTGCATCTATGATCAAATACTCACCTATGGATCATGACTTCAGCAATATTGCTATAATTATTGTATGGATTTCTAGCAGTTATCCAAATATTTTATCATTAGTTCAAGTGAATATTTAAAAAATTGATTTTTTTCAAATAGACTGTTGAAAATATATATTTGTCGTTTATTATAATTTACCTATCACACTGTAATTGCAAAGAAATAGAATAGCAAGCGTGAACAGCCATCCATCCATTATCTAGTCTACTTTTTGGAGTACTATTATTAGTGAACAAAATTTATTAAAGATCATAAGAACCAATCTTCTATCAAAACATATTAATTGACAGATTATTAGGTTAAGAATTCTAAGCCATTAGTGTCATTAAAATTTGACCAATTCTGTAATTTCTTGCAAGAAGTAAGAACAGAATATGTAGTATGTTTGTTCAGTTTTTGCTGAACAGAACAATTATATTCTGTCTGGAATGTCTACTATCATTCATAAGTAACATACTAATTAAGTATTAAATATTCATTTATTATTATAAACATTGAAAATAGCCAACATTGTCATCCTTTTCTTTCCATAGTATTCCTTTCGGTTTACAGATTTTCTTTGCATTGAATCCAGGGCCTCATGCAGAGTAGATACTTGCCTAAAGTTTATTTAATGAATTTAAAATTAAAAAATCAGATATAATCCATAAGAAATTCCTTGGGTAACTTTAAGAACCATTTACCATAAACCTTCTCTCTTATCCTAGGGATCAGTAGTGGTGTAAAATCAGCTGCCACCTGAAATGATCAATCTTAGAGATAAATCACCTCAATTGAACAAGGCATTTAAGTCTGTGATAACATATCTTGAAAAGGGACTTCCCTATTTCTAAAGGGAAGAACATTTTATTCTTTCTATCTGTAACATGATGCTCACATCTGACAACAGTGAAGAAAAATGGTAGCACTTAGTCTCTTGAACTGCAGTAACCACCAGAGAGCCAGGAATTGCAATAAGAAATGTTAACTGACTGAACGCAAATGAACCATTCAGTGAAGCAGCTCAAATAAATTGTTTAAAGTCAAGGAAAATAAATAGTGATGTCAGAGAACATTACTATGACTCTACTAACTAACTAACTAACTAACTAACTAACTAACTAACCAACTAACTAACTAGCTAGCTAGCTAGCTAGCTAGCTAACTATATATGATGGTAACCCTGACATTGCAGAATATGGGAGCAATTTTAATGTAAAGATGCTGATAAACACACAGATATTAGCAAATCACTAATACTCAGGAAGTTGCCTTAAAAGAAATTAAATGGTTATAGGTGATATTTGTGATATTTTTTGTTTTGATTTGTTCTTTTGTTTATTTGTTTGGTGTGTGTGTGTGTGTGTGTGTGTGTGTGTGTGGTTTTTTTTGTTGTTGTTGTTGTTGTTTTTTGTTTTTTTTTTTTTTTTGTTTTTCGAGACAGGGTTTCTCTGTGTAGCCCTGGCTTTCCTGGAACTCACTCTGTAGACCAGACTGGCCTCGAACTCACAAATCCACTTGCCTCTGCCTCCCAAGTGCTTTAAAGGCATGCGCCACCACCGCCCATTATGTTTTCTTTTAATTCAACGAGTTTTTTAATTAAGTAACATCTATTATAAGTTGTTCAATAAATAGAAGTGCTTTCATTTTTCTCATTCCATTTGTATTTTTATTCTGAATACCCAATATTACCAAAGATTTCAGACAACATATGTCTATAATTTCCTTACCTGACCCCTGGGTCAGGAAGATATTCTTTGCATTTACTTAACTTTAATTCATTAGCTCTACCTTTGGGTTTTCAAACACATTTTCTTTATTTTTACACAAGTATGAGAAAGAAAAACTTTCAATGGTGATATCGTCCAGCAGTCTTCTTCATTAACATCTCCCAGGACACTGTATAACTATTAAGAGCTATAATTAGCACTGTAGTACATTCAACTCCCAAAAGGAACAACTTTTAAACTAATAACTATTCTAACATCTGTATATTAAAGTCTTGAAACAGTTTAAAAGCTTTTGACCTAACAGTTAATGACTTTCTAACACAAAAGAAAGAAATTGGTGTTTTTAAATGCTCTAAAATGTATTTTCTAATCTTTTTTTGTATTCTCTTTAATCAGAACAGTAAAGTGTTCATATAATTGAAATTGAGGTGCTTTATTCTTTATAAAAAGTATCAGGTGGTGTCTTAGTCACTGTTCTATTGCTGTAAAATGATATACGACCAAAGAAAGTCTTATAAAGAAAGTATTTAGTTTGGGAAAAGGGTGCTGCAAAAAGGATCTGACATTTCTACATCATGTCCAAATCAGAGTAAGAGAGAGAAAGAGAGAGAAAGAGAAAGAGAGAGAAAGAGAGAGAGAGAACATGGCCTTATATGTTTTGAAAACTCGCCTCTCTACCATACTTCCTCCAACACGGTAACAATTTTCTAACATTAAAAAAAAATAGTACTTGGCCCCTTTACATTCTGTTCACTAAAAATAATCAAGTGTTCATCTAATCAAAATTGAGCTGCTAAAATCTTTTAAAAAAGGATCAAGTGGTTTCTTAGTGGTTTCCTTTGCTATACCTACTCCATCATAGACAGACCTCCTACTCCTTCTCTAAGTGGAACTGCCTGGTGATTAAATGTTTAAACACATGAGCATATAAGGCCTCTTCTTGCTCAAGCCACCACTGGTAGCTTGTGTGGTAGTACACTCTTACAATACCAGAAATTGTGAATTAGAGGCAACAGGATAAGTAATATGAAATAGTTTAGACTTTGTAGCAAGTTCCTTTAATTTAATAATGATAAAAAATGCAATTACAATTCAAATAAATCAGTAGCATTCCTCTACTCAAAGGATGAACAGGCTGAGAAACAGGCTGAGAAAGAAATTAGGGAAATGACACCTATCACAATAGTCATAAATATAAAATACCTTTATGTGACTAACCAAGCAAGTGAAAGATTTGTATGACAGGAACTTCAAATCCCTGAAGAAATAAATCAAAGATCTCAGGAGACTGAAAGATCTCCCAGGCTCACAGATTGGTAAGATTAATAGAGTAAAAAGGGCCATCTTGCAGAAAGCAATCTACAGACTTAATGTCATCCCCATCAAAATACCCACTCCATTCTTCATAGAGTTACAAAGTGTAATTTGCAAATTCATTTAGAATGATGCAAAACGCAGGATGACAAAAACTGTTCTCAACAATAAAAGAACTTCTGGGGGAATCACCATCCCTGACCTCAAGCTATACTATAGAGCAATAGTGATTAAAACTCCTTGATATTGGTACAGAGATAGTCAGGTAGATCAGAGGAATAGAATTGAAGACCAAGAAATGAACCCACACAACAATGGTCACTTGATCTTTGACAAAGGAGCTAAAACCATTGGAAAAAAGACAGCATTTAAAACAAATGGTGCTGGTTCAACAGATGTAGAATAATGCAAATCAATACATTCTTTATCTCCTTGTACAAAGCTAAAGTCCAAGTAGATCAAGGACCTCCACATAAAACTAGATATACTAAAATTAACAGAAAAAAAGTGGAGAAGAGCCTCAAACACATGGGAACAGGGGAAATTTTCCTGAACAGAACACCAATAGTTTATGCTCTAAGATCAAGAATCAACTAATGGGACCTCATAAAATTGCCAAGGAAGCATCCCTCCCATCCCTCTCCCTCCTATTATTATTTTCCTAATCCCTTCTAAATGGGATTGAAATCTGCTCACTTGGGCCTTTCTGCTTATCATACTTCTTATGTTCTGCAGATTGTATCCTAGGTATTCTCTAATTTTTGGCGAATATCCACTAATCAGTGAGTACATACCATAAATGTGCTTTTGAGCCTGAGTTACCTCATTCCAGATGATATTTTTGAGTTCCATCCATTTGCCTGCAAAATTCATGACTAAAACTCATAACTATTTCTATGTCCTTAGTGTTTGGGGAACCATTTAGATAGTTTACCTGATCTTGATTTAAATTTGTTAGGTGGTATCTGTCTAGAAAGTCATTGATTTCTTGTAGATTTTCCAGTTTTGTACAGTATAGGTTTTGGAGTAGGTTCTGATGAGTTTTTTAAGTTCCTCAATTTCTGTTGCTATATCTCCCCCTTTGCTTCTAATTTTGTTAATTTGGATACTGTCTCTGTGCTCCGTAGTTAAACTAAGGGTTTATCTATCTTCTTGATTTTCTCAAAGAACCAGATCTTGGTTTTGTTGATTCTTTGTATCGTTTTATTGCTTTTTTGCTTGTTTGTGACTGGCTGATTTCAGTACTGAGTTTCAATATCCCCTGCCTTCTACTCCTCTTGCGTGTGTACGCTTCTTTTTGTTCTATAGGTTTCAGGTGTACTGTTAAATTACTTGTCAGGAATCTCTCCATTTTCTTCATGAAGTAACTTAGTGTTACAAATTTTTCTCCTAACACTGCTTTCATTGTGTTTCAGACGTTTGGATATGAGGTGTCTTCATTTTCACTGAATTCTATAGTCTTTTACTTTTTTATTTCTTCCCTGACCAAGTTATAAGTGATCAGAGTTCAGTTTTTATGAGTGTGTAAGCTTTTAGTTGTTTTTGTTTTTATTAAAGTCTAGCCTTAGTCTGCAGTGGTCCAATATAATGCATGGGGTTATTCCAATCTTCTAGTATCTGTTGAGGCTTGTTTTATGTCCAATTATGTTGTGGGAAATATTAAAAAAAGAACCCACCAACTCCCCAGCAGGGTTGGGCCATGGTCCTGTGCTCATTGCTGCTGGCAACTCTCTCCGGCTAGCCCCTATAGCATCGTGTGTGCTTGTCCTGGGAGCTACTAGTTCCCTCTCTGCTATAATCTCCTATAATCAGCAGTCCCACATTCCAGTAACCAAATTGAATGGAAAATTCCTGATCTTAGGCAAATGGATGGAACTAGAAAAAATTATCCTTAGTGATGTAACTCAATCAGAAAAGAACACATATGGTATATACTCCTTGATAAGTGGATATTAGCCTAGAATCTTGGAATACCCAAGTTATAATTCACTGACCACATGAAGCTTAAGAAGGAAGAGCAAAGTGTGGATACTTGCCTCCTTCTTAGAGAGGGTACAAAATACCCATGGGAGGAAATAGACAAAGTGTGCAACTGAGACTGAGGTAAAGACCATCCCAAAACTGCCCCACCTGGAGATCCACACCATATACAGTTACCAAACCCAGACACTGTTGTGGATTTAAGCAAGTGCTTGCTTACAGTAGCCTGATGGAGTTTTTCCAGCAAGGTCCTGCCAGTGCCTGACAAATACAGAGGGGGATGCTCTCAGCCAACCACTGAACTGAGCATAGGATCCACAGTGAAGGAGCTAGAGAAAGAACCCAAGGAGCTGAAGAGGTCTACAGCCCCATAGGAGGAACAACAATATGAACCAACCTGTATCCCCCATGATCCCAGGGACTTAACCACCAATCAAAGTGTAGACATGGAGTGTACAACCAAAGTGTACCCATGGCTCCAGCCACATGGGTAGCAGAGGATAGTCTGGTAGGACATCTAAGAAGAGAAGCCTTTGGACCAGTGAAGGCTAATTGCCCCAGGGTATGGGAATGCTAGGTCAGGGAGGTGGGAGTGGGTGGGTTAGTGAGCAGGGGAAAGCGGGATGGGATAGGGAGTTTTGGAGTGGAAACAAGAAAAGAGGCTAGCATTTGAAACATAAATAAAGAAAATATCTAAAAATAAACACAAAATTCACAATACCCAGTAACTCAGTAAAATTAAAACTCTTAAAGCTTGTAGTTAATCATTCAGACTTATATATCAATATACTCATGATTTACAAGATGCCAATACAATAATTTCAGAGCCAATTGATAATGATAAAAAACTTTATCACAATTATTCTAACCTTGTGATATCATCATGTCAGCCTCCATTTTCCTCACTCTCCTGAGATACTCCCAGACTCTCACTCTTAACACTACCTCCCTTATTGGAGAGGGGTCCAATCACAGGCTTCTTGCTGCTCTAATATGATTGGACATGGAAAATCCTGCAACATGGTCAATTTTGGACAGGGTTATATTAGGTGCTGAGAAGGTGTATTCTCTTGATTTGGGGTAAAATGTTCTGCACTTTATCAATTAAATACATTTGGTTCATAACTTCTGTGAGCTTCACTGTGTCTCTGTTGTGTTTCTTTTTCAATGATGTGGTGTCCACTGGTGAGAGAAGGGAGCCGAAGTGTACCACTATTATTGTGTGGGGTTCAATGTGTGTTTTGAGCACACATTGGATGTCTGTCTTAGGTTAGAGCAGGCCTCCTGTTTTCCTATTTACTTTGGACCTCCTGTGCCCTTGTTTACTGGAGACTTCCTGGGAAGCTTGCAGGCTGTAGTGTTTGGGCAGGTATCAGGAGACTGATTTGGTCAGGGTGGAAATTGGGCCTGAAGAATAGTGGAGATCAGGGGTTGGGGATGGAGAGATGGGCCCAAAATCAGCTGGGTCTTATGGTTGTCCTAGCTGTTGTGGACATTTGGGTGACATTCTCATATTTGTTTAGCTCCAAGAAAGTGTACATGCTGTGCCATCTTTGTTTTTGGTGTGACTTCCTAATAAGACTGCCATCATGCTCTATCTCATTAAATGACCAGAAGCAACAGGATATCTAAGCCCGAATCAATTGTTCACACCTTAAATTCGTCAGTATAGATACTTTGTCACCAGAAGACAAATCTCACTCCACAACCACAGGACCATCTCCTTTTCTTTTTTTCTTTTTTTTTTTTTATATCTGTATTTTATTTTATTTTCTTTTATTTTCTTTTCTTTTCTTTTCTTTTCTTTTCTTTTCTTTTCTTTTATTTTATTTTATTTTATTTTATTTTATTTTATTTTATTTTATTTTCTATATTCTATGTTTACATTCCAAAGGCTTTCCCTTTCCCAGTTCCCACCAACCATAGTTCCCATAGTTCCTCTCCCCCCCATCTGTTCCCCAATAATTCCCCCTCCCCCTCAGTTTCTTTACTAAACTGGATGCAATCTTTACAGGCCCAGGGTCCTCTCCTTTCTTCTTCTTGGGAATCATTTGACTTGCTATTTGCGTCTTGAGTATTTAGGGCTTCTGGGCTCATTAATATCCACTTATCAGTGATTGCATTTCATGTGCATTCTTTTGTGATTGGGTTAATTCACTCAGGATGATATTTTCCAGGTCTAACCATTTACCTACAAATTGCATGAATTCATTATTTTTAATTGCTGAGTAGTACTCCATTGTATAAATATACCACATTTTCTGTATCCATTCCTCCTTTGAGGGATATTTGGGCTCCTTCCAATTTCTGGCTATTATAAACAAGGCTTCTATAAACATAGTGGAGCATGTGTCCTTATTGCATGCAGGGGAATCCTCTGGGTATATGCCCAGGAGTGGTATGCCAGGGTCCTCTGGAAGTGACATGCCCAATTTTCTGAGGAGCCGCCAAACTGATTTCCAGACCTGTTTTACCATTTTGCAATCCCACCAACAGTGGAGGAGTGTTCCTCTTTCTCCACATCCTCGCCAGCACTTGTTGTCTCTTGAGTTTTTAATCTTAGCCATTCTGACTGGTGTGAGGTGGAATCTCAGGGTTGTTTTGATTTGCATTTCCCTGATGACTAATGATGTTGAACATCTTTTAAGGTGTTTCTCGGCCATCCGAATTTCTTCTGGTGAAAATTCTTTGTTTAGCTCTGTGCCCCATTTTTTGATAGGGTTATTTGTTTCTTTGGGGTCTAACTTCTTGAGTTCTTTGTATATATTGGATATTAGCCCTCTGTCGGATGTGGGGTTGGTGAAAATCTTTTCCCACTTTGTTGGTTGCCGTTTTGTCCTTCTGACAGTGTCCTTTGCTTTGCAGAAACTTTGTAATTTTATAAGGTCCCATTTGTCGATCCTTGATCTTAGTGCGTACGCTATTGGTGTTCTGTTCAGAAACTTTTCCCCTGTGCCCAAGTCCTCCAGGGTCTTCCCAAGTTTCTTTTCTAATAGTTTCAGTGTGTCTGGTTTTATGTGGAGGTCCTTGATCTTACAGCCATTCATTAACTCCCTCCCAGTCTACACTACAATAGTTACTCATTTCATTCCTCCTCCCTCATCTCCAAGAGGATGTTCCCACCCTCACACCACCAGAACTCCCCACAGCCTGGAGGCTCAAGTCTCTGAAGTGTTGGGTGCATCTTCTCTCACCGAGGCCAGACCATGCAGTTTTGTTGGTGGCTCAGTGGCTCAGGCTCTGAGAGATCTTGGGGGTTCAGGTTAATCCTCCTCCTCAGCTTTTTCCAACCCTTCCTTAATTCATCTACAGGACACAACTTTATTTTTTTACTATGGACTTAGTGTTTATACATAAAATTTGGCTCCTCACCCTTTGAATGCAAGCTCATATCACCAATTGTCCAGAAAGTTTCCAAGACTCCAACCTAGACTAGGACTACATTCTGAGTCTTTTTTCCTGGTGCAGCTATACTCTTTTATACTTGCTTCTTTCTGGTTTTCATGACTTTCTAATTTGCAGATAGGCATTCTGGCGTCATTTTTATTTTGATCATGTAAGCTTTTCAAAAATAGTCCCTTATTATTTTATGTACTGTCTAGTTGGTCTGTTACTATGGACAATCCTCTCTAGTAAACAATAGCTTTTGGCTGAGTCCAATATTATCAATTTCTTCCCAGAAATTTAGATAGAGAAGACCAACATGGAGAGGAATGATAATTGTCTGCCTTCCTGCCCAATCCTGGAATGATTTCTTTCATGATTTTCTTATAAAAACTTTAATCACTCCCTAAGCAAACAATTTTTCCACTGCTTTCCTAAAATGGACCCAGGTGATGTTGTCCATAGACAGAACCAAATGATTGTATTTTTTTTAAATTTTAATTTTCTTTATTCTATGTTTACATTCCAAAGACTTTCCCCTTTCCCAGTTCCCCCCTCCCTATGTCCCATAATTCCTCTCCCCCCCCTATTCCCCAATCATTCCCCCTCCCCCCACGGTTTCTCTACAAAACTGGATCCAATCTTTACAGGCCCAGGGTCCTCTTCTTTCTTCTTCTTGCAAATCATTTGACTTGCTAATTGTGCCTTCAGTATTTAGGGCTTCTGGGCTCATTAATATCCACTTATCAGTGATTGCATTTCATGTGTATTCTTTTGTGATTGGGTTAGCTCACTCAGGATGATATTTTCCAGGTCTAACCATTTACCTACAAACTACATGAATTCATTATTTTTAATTGCTGAGTAGTATTCCATTGTATAAATATACAACATTTTCTGTATCCATTCCTCCTTTGAGGGATATTTGGGCTCCTTCCAATTTCTGGCTATTATAAACAAGGCTGCTATAAACATAGTGGAGCATGTGTCTTTATTGTATGCAGGGGAATCCGCTGGGTATATACCCAGGAGTGGTATGCCAGGGTCCTCTGGAAGTGACATGCCCAATTTTCTGAGGAACCACCAAACTGATTTCCAGAGTTGTTTTACCATTTTGGAATCCCACCAACAGTGGAGGAGTGTTCCTCTTTCTCCACATCCTCGCCAGAACTTGTTGTCTCTTGAGTTTTTAATCTTAGCCATTCTGACTGGTGTGAGGTGGAATCTCAGGGTTGTTTTGATTTGCATTTCCCTAATGACTAATGATGTTGAACATCTCTTAAGGTGTTTCTCGGCCATCCAAATTTCTTCTGGTGAAAATTCTTTGTTTATCTCTGTACCCCATTTTTTGATAGGGTTATTTGGTTCTTTAGGGTGTAACTTCTTGAGTTCTTTGTATATATTGGATATTAGCCCTCTGTTGGATGTGGGGTTGGTGAAGATCTTTTCCCACTTTGTTGGTTGTTGTTTTGTCCTTCTGACAGTGTCCTTTGCCTTGCAGAAACTTTGTAATTTTATGAGGTCCCATTTGTCAATTCTTGATCTTAGTGCGTAAGCTATTGGTGTTCTGTTCAGGAACTTGCCCCCTGTGCCTATGTCCTCCAGGGTCTTCCCAAGTTTCTTTTCTAATAGTTTCTGTGTGTCTGGTTTTATGTGGAGGTCCTTGATCCACTTGGAGTTGATCTTAGTGCAAAGAGATGAGTGGGTCAATTCGCATTCTTCTGCATGTTGACCTCCAGTTGAACGAGCACCACTTGTTGAAGAGGCTATCTTTATTCCACTGGATGGTTCTGGCTCCTTTATCAAAGGTCAAGTGACCATAAGTCTGTGGGTTAATTTCTGGGTCTTCAATCCTATTCCATTGATCCACTTGCCTGTTGCTGTACCAATACCATGCAGTTTTTAACACAATTGCTCTGTAGTACTGTTTAAGGTCAGGGATTGATTCCTCCAGAAGTCCTTTTATTGTTGAGAATAGTTTTAGCTATCCTGGGTTTTTTGTTGCTCCAGATAAATTTGAGAATTGCTCTTTCTAGATCTATGAAGAATTGAGTTGGGATTTTGATGGGGATTGCATTGAATCTGTATATTGCTTTTGGCAATCTCATTAGATGCTGAAAAAGCATTCGACAAAATTCAGTATCCTTTCATGCTAAAAGTCTTGCAAAGAGCAGGAATTCAAGGCCCATACCTAAACATAGTAAAAGCAATCTACAGCAAACCAGTAGCCAACATCAAAATAAATGGAGAGAAACTTGAAGCATTCCCACTAAAATCAGGAACTAGACAAGGCTGCCCTCTCTCTCCATATCTTTTCAATATAGTACTTGAAGTTCTAGCAAGAGCAATTAGACAACATAAGGAAGTCACAGGGATACAAATTGGAAAGGAAGAAGTCAAACTATCATTATTTGCAGATGATATGATAGTTTACTTAAGTGACCCAAAAAAACTCCACCAGAGAACTTCTACAGGTGATAAACAACTTCAGCAAAGTGGCTGGTTATAAAATTAACTCAAGCAAATCAGTAGCCTTCTTGTACTCAAAGGACAAGCAGGCTGAGAAAGAAGTTAGGGAAATAACACCCTTCACAATAGCCACAAACAACATAAAGTACCTTGGCATAACTCTAACCAAACAAGCAAAAGATCTGTATGACAGGAACTTCAAGTCCTTGAAGAAAGAAATCGAAGAAGACCTCAGAAGATGGAAAAATATTTCTTGTTCCTGGATTGGCAGGATCAATATAGTAAAAGTGATTGTATTTTTTGCCTTACAGAAATTTATAAAATGGTATAGTCTAACAGAATAAATTACTTTTGGAAGGTATCATCTTGCAAGTGCACATATCAACTTGTTTAATTTTTTCTGTTCATTTCTTACAATTAATCTTTAAATAAATCTTTAAAGAAGGTAGTCTTTTAGAGGACTACCTTTTTGAAACTATCACATAGACTTTCATGGCTTAGAATACATTGGGCTGAGACAGTAACAATAAAATAACAATAGTCAGGCTGAAGAGAAACTACAAGTATTACATGAGTATTATATACAAGTATTATATTATCTCTGTTAATAATCTTTCAGCATATGCCTTCAATTTCATCTTCTTTTGATCATCAGATGGCAGGTAAAATGATTCCTTTTTCATGAGATGACCAGGCAAAGGCTAACTCCAGAAGAATAACCAACATGCACTTTTCAAAAAATAAATGATGAATACTAGCAAAATGGCTAGTTTAGTTTGAGAGCCACAATAGTGACTTTCCACAGAAAAGTGACTGAAGGGGCTGTGTCCTACTTCTCATCTACTTTGAGTTATTTTACTGATCAGGAACCAATTTGTAGACTTCTGGCTATACATCTGCCCATTCTAAATCAGGGTATAGGGCAAGGTCTTGAGAGGCCCTACCATGTGGGCACTCTTAACACTTTTTCACAGAGAAAATTCTGTCTTAAAGATCAGATGCCACCAGAAATATTTTATTTGATTAATTTTAATGAATTATGGAGGAGAGAAAACATCAAAGGAAAGGATATGAGTATTAGTATTTTTGCACTACTGCAGGAGAGAAGCAAAAAGGAAGAAATTCTAGTCCTGTGGAGATGAGCACTGTACTTAAGGAGTTTTTCAGTCATTGTATGAGCAGTAGGGTGATACCTGTTGATACTCATAACGCACTCCACTTTCTCCAATCTTTCAGTTCTACTTTATTGGGCACCTCTCCACCTGTGAGTACTTTCAATAAGTTTAACCAAAACAACCTAGAGCTAATTTTTAATTTTTGATTTGATAATTTATCTTGTATATTATATGCCACATTTTGTTTTATGCCATAGTTTTTTTTCGAATAAAAGCAAATGAAAAAGAGAAAAAAAATTAACAAGCACCCATTCCTTCTATGTTGATAATCTTCTTGCAGCATAGGCCATCATTTTTATCTTCTTTTGATCAGCTTTTAGTTCACTGTGCTTTCCTGAGGAAAAGTACCAGTATTTATTTGTTTGTCTTGATATGAACTTGAATTTTTTCTTGTTTCAAAATAGTTCAATTTATGTAAAAGAACAAAGTACACATTTTTTCTTTGATTTTTCTGTCATCATCACAATGAATAGTAAACCCAAATTCATTAATATAATGTTAGAAATATCTGTAAAATAATGATAGTTAAATAATGCATTTTATTGACATATAATTCTTATGGGTTCTCTTCTTCTATACCTCAGGCTAATACCAACATCAAAGGTGGCCTGGTTCAGTATTCTGACTGCTAACATTATAGTCATGCTTTTTCACTCCACATTTCAATGCCTACTTTCTTAAATTCACAGAATTTATAAGAGGAAATTATACATAATGCTGTAAATTTGGTCAAATCTGATGACTATGGAAGTCACAGGTACCACTAATACCTACTGTGGTAATTTCACTGAATTTTCATATTGTCAATCTGCTTTCTTCATGTTCATATTTTTATTCATGTATTGGTGTGGCTTCCAACTTTGGTCAAGAGTTGCTTTTTGTAGTAGTCATTAATTAATGCATGGACTCATACCTATTCAAAATTCTGAAACAAATAACTGTGACACACACACATATATAAAAGTCTGATTATGTACATACATATATGAATATATACATATATATGTATGTATATACTTGATATACATATATATCAAGAAACATTACTGAAAATGAGGTAAAATGGGAGAAAGAATATAAGAGCTATGGAGAAGATAGAGAAGAACATTGTGCAGCTCTGTCTTCAGCAAATACATGGCTAATGCAAACATCAACTCATTGCAGATGTGGTTACTTACATAATACCAGAAAAAGATTATGTAGAATGTCATTATCAGTTTTATGAACTCTAAAACTCATAGCTCCTGGGATACTTTTGGTTGTGGAGGGAATAACATGACTCCCCAGTTAACAGGAGTTTTTTTACTGTTATCAGCCACTGGAGGTGGGAAATATAGTTATTTAGGGTTATGGCGAGTGGTAGATTATTCATTATTTGTTATGGTTTCAAGTGTGGTGACAATGCTGACAAAAATCAACTTGGGGGATAGGGAGTTTACATGACTTATATTTGCATATCACAGTGGATCATCCAAGGAAGTTAAGACAGGAACTCAAGTACTTAAAGGCAGGAATCTAAATAGAAGCCAAAAGGGGATATTTACTGTCTTTCTTTCTATGTCTTGCTCATACTGCATCTTATTTCTGTCTAAAGGCACCCACCCATGGGTAGCACTGACTCAGTAATCTAGGCCAAGTAACATTTACTGGTAATTTAAAAAAATCACTAATGACTTGCTTATAAATATCACAGAGAACCTTTCCTGATCAAGAGTTCCTCTTTTCAGATACTTCAACTTGTTCAGAGTTGATTTCAAACTATGAAACACAGCCATTCTCCAGAGGCTGTGAACCTTTAAGCAGTACTATCTAAACTCAGTAAATTATAAAAAGATAAAGAAAGGGGCCTGAATTGTCAATGGAGATGTTTGTGGGAAAGAAGGGGAAGCTGGAGGGGAAAATGAGGAATGGTTATGATAAAATTGTATTCCATAAATAGATGAATTTAACAAAGAATGAACAGGAATAGACTTAAAAACATATTAGGGAAAGATTTATTTTACATAAGCTCTCTAGAAATCAGAATAGATGACTAAGACATGATGTTTTGGATACAGAAATAGAAATAAATAGACTACATGCACTGTTGTTAAATTTTTGATGAGATTTATTTTTACCATTCACAATATTATAGTAATGTAATCAGCTATTAAAAATGAGAAGGGTAACATTCAAAGAATCTGTTTTATTCCTGAATCCCAAATCTGTAAGCTGTGTAACTCTGAAACAGTTAATTTTGCCTCCTTTTTCTTTCCTTTTAGATGTTTAGTGTTGTTCCTAGGAAGGTGGTTCTGGATTCTATAAACATTCAAAGGAGGAGCAAACACATAAGCAGTATACTTCCATGGAATTTGCTTGAGTTCCTACCTCCAAATATCCTCTCTGAGTACGTGCCCAGATACTTTCTGATCTGGGAGTAGTAAAATGAACTAAATCCATTCCTATCAAAATTGGTTTTGGTAATGCTATTTTATCACTGCAACACCAAGTATGCCTTAGTAGGTGAAACTAATTCCCAATGTTCATGAACAGATTTTTCTCATCAGATTTTTTTTTAATTTAAATGCAGGATTCATAGACATTTATCAAGGAAGAATGTATTCTTTATCATGAAGACTGTATTCTCAGTTTTATGAAATTTAAGACTCATAGCTTCTGTGATTTTCAGTTAGCAAATAATTTATTAAAATAAACTATTTTGAAGGCAGTTTTCAATATCTTCCTCCTGAAAAAAGAATGTCGTTTATTTGAATTTTTGAAACAAACCTCTAGTCTAGTTCACAAAACCATATTTGAAAAAGTTGCAGCTCATGTTTCTGGGTGCAGATACATGAAAAATCTATAGCATTCTATGTCACAAGAGTATGTAAAGCTTGATATCTTATTGGAAGAGTGCTTTCCTGGACAAATTTACTATTTTTTTATAGCATGCCAAAATCTGTATTTCATGAAAGAGTTTTAACATTTAAACAGTAATAACTGTTCTCCACTGTCAGTATGCCTGCATGTGGAATTAACTAAAACCAAAGCAGCTGATATACCTTTCAAATATTTTCCTTAATTGATTTAAAGTGGAACACCCATATTCAATTCATATTTTTTGAGGTGGGAATACCAACTTGTAATCTGAGCTACACCTTCTGCTGATACCCAATATGAGGACAGGGAAAAAGGAAGTTTTACCTGTTTGCCTACCTTTCCTCACTCTTGCTGACAATTCAGATCCTTCACCGGTATTACAGAACACATTCTCACAATTCATGCTGTATTAAAGACCAGCTGAGCCATGCAGCATCGTGGTATGAAGAATTGCTAGATTCTTGTCACTTTAACTGAAAGACACCCATTGTTGGACTAGGTGAATCATAGACTGTAAGCCATTCTAACAAATGTCTTTTCTACATAAATAGATATTTTATATATTTTATACTATATGTATATCTATATCTATATCTACTATATCAATATATCTATATATATGCAATATAGACAATACCATACTGTTACTTTTATCACTTCATATTTAGTGATATTGCTAATAATATCAGGATATTGAACAGCCGTGTAAATTATGAAATGCTTCATTTGGAGTCATGAAATCTTCAAAAAACTTAAAGGAAGCACACTACATACACACAAACACACACACACACACACACACACACACACACACACTTTGAGCAAAACACATTCCACATTCACATAGTATATATTATATGATATAAACCTTACTTTATATATGTTATATATATTATTATTTATATAACACATTATATAGTCATAAGTTTTGTCCCAGTTATCAGAAAAGATATACCCATGATTTCAAATTCTTAAATGTAGCCAGATCATTCTGTATGATATTTCTTATCTGTATGTTTTCAGGAAAGAAGCCACAAGTCTCACTAACATGGCTTTCTAAATATGAGTTGAACTATCACAACAACAATAGATGTGCCAAAGGAATGTGGGAAATAGTATAATGACTCAATTCTTCACAAAGGACTATAAGAAATGAGGAATTCTTAGAGAAAAACAGTCTCATGCAGGGAATATCACACTAATTGATTATATAATACTAGATAGTCAACAGTAAATGATTGTGTAAATAAAATATAAAATAAGGAATGTAAATCTGTATTTTAAAATCAGAATATTCTGCTGTCAAATATGTTCTTTTAGCATTTCATGTATGTGTGTAACACGCTGTGATTATTCTGCCCCACCTCTCTCACATCCCTGCCATCCCTATCATCCTCCTCATAAGGTCTCCATAATTTCGAACACATTGATTTCAGAGAGACTGCCATGATGAGAAGTGGCATTGGTCTTAAAAGATGCTATGATGATTCTGAAACATATGAAAATTGATATTGTTTATATTGTACTAGAAATGAAACTATAATGTTACAAAAAGTTCAAATGAAAATATTAAATGCTGACTATTTTTAAAGCATTTGAAATTAGAATAGTACCTTTGTAATTATTTTCTAATAAAGTAGCAAGAATATAAATGAATTCTGTGGGGTGAAATTCAAATGAAGAACTCTGGTGGTCTGTTTCTCACCCTCACACATTTTCATCATTACCTTTGATTTACATGAGCTGCCTCTTATAATAATCTTGAACTAAATTAACAAAATAATCAAAATGATATAAACCTAGGTTTCTTTTCTGTCACCTCCCTGATTTTCAAGGTTGCTTAGCCATTAGTTTCTAGTATTGTTTTCTAATATATGGGAAATTGATAATAGTTTAAGCTATTTTGTATCTTGGGAAACTACTGATTTTAGTGTGGAGGCTCTATCTCTATTTATTTTTCTCTATTACTCTCTAGACATATGATAATAAATTCTCTTCTATTCTTTCCTATGGCATAGCAGTGATAAAATTATCAGCTTTGTGTGGCAGGAAAATATACTACCAATTAAAGTGGTTTGTGTTAATGGAACACTTTTTTGTTTATGTTTTTATGTTTTCAAAATTCAAAAGCACAGAACACAGTTCTAAATCAGTTTTAAAATCAATTATATAGGATGTGCCAAGTGCCCTTTCATCCAACTTTCATTACAACTATATTGATTGCCTCTGTTTGAATCATTGGAAACCCAAGATGTGCCATGAGATTAGCTTCACTTTTGACCCCAGTGGGGCTGGTCAAGAACGAGGGCAGTCTTCTGAAAGAAAGATGGAGGCAATTTATTTCTGTTCACTGACTTATCTGTGCTGAAATAAAATGGGATGTGCTTCAGTTGTGTGTGTGTGTGTGTGTGTGTGTGTGTGTGTGCTTTTAGATTTTAGAGACCTCATCACAGCAAATAGGACTTTTCAAAATTTAAACTGCTGTTCAATGTCCTGAGAGTATCATCAGTAGATTGACAAAGAATAAATAGAAGTTGGTAACAGGAAAATATACTCAATTAAATTCCTTTCTTTCATTCTGTCATAATTACAATATAAATTTCCATGGAATATTTGATAAAAATAAACACTTTAAAATCTATCAGCCAGAGAGAGAGAGAGAGAGACAGAGAGACAGAGAGAGAGACAGAGAGAGAGACAGAGAGAGAGACAGAGACAGACAGAGACAGAGAGAGACAGAGAGAGACAGAGACAGACAGAGAGATGGATGTAGGGAGCAGAACCAGAGAGTAGGAGGAGGAAATGTAAAAAGTGTACTTCAACGTGTTGTTCTTTTCTTTCAGATCAGAGATTTCATTTATACTTTAAAAATTTCTTCAATAGTTAATGACTATTGTGAATTAAGTCAATACTGTTTGTCTTGTTTTCTTTAACCAAAATCATGGTAAAAGTGTAATTTCTTTTACAAAATACGAAATGTAAAGCTTACAATGAAACAAAAATTTAACGTTCAGATTAGAATAGAAGTAGGTCTTTTACTTACTTGGCCTAAGTATCAGAACATGAAACCCAGAAACCTAGGAAGAGTTATAATAAGTAGTAGTAAAGCACTAAGAACAAATCAAATCATCTATGTATATGAATATGTATATACAAATGTTTGCATGATATAAGATTAGAAATGGGCCAGGAAGCATAAAAATAATAAACTCAATCCACTCTTAACAAATTCTGTTAGTTTTATTTTTCCTCTCCTCCTCACCCTTTTTCTTCTTTCATGTTTTTATTTATCTTCATATTTTCACTCTTTTATCTTTCTTTCTACCTGCTTTGTATATTCTAACTTTCTACTTTATCTCAGTATTTTCTCACCATTCATTCCATCTTTTCAGGGCTTCATGATTTAGACCTGCTGTTTTAGTTCTCTCCCCCAGAGAGTCTATGCACAATTATTTGGTAGATCAAATTCTTCCTGTTGTACTTGCCAATATCAAAGTTTCTCTTGTCTACTGTAATCACCTCCTTGCTTTGTGAACGTAAAATTTCTTCTCCTCTTGAACAAATTTTCAAAAATGCTTCACATGCATGGCTGGTTTGTCTAGACATTTGCCTGTGTCAGTAGCATTGGCTTGGAAGTGAAATTTTCCTCTCTGCACCAAAAATACTTTTATCTTTCATAAAGAAATGCAGTACCCTCAAAGAGCCACATCTGTTAGATTAGAATACGTATATTTTACTAACTACTGAGTTTCATGGATTTTGACTTGACAATTTGTGTATATATATATATATATATACACACACACACACACACACACACACACACATATATATATATATATATATATATATATATATATATATATATATGAATGTATGTGTGTATGTATAGATGGATGCATAGATGATTCAAATGGATATCAAAGCAATGGCATCTTAGGAGTTCTGTCTATAAGATACCTGGTATAGTTCTGAATTTCAAATTTTTCCTATTATCACTGTGGTTTTTTGTGTGTAAACTATCATCACTTTTATCAGCCCACTACAAAATTTTCCCAAAGTACAATTTCTGTACCACCTTTTTCAGGTGGGCACTGAATGTAGGTCCATCTCCCCTCATCTCCCTCTCCTTTGCTAATCTCTCCTTCATAGTACCTATGAAGTTCTTCGAATCCTTCCAGTCCAATAGAAAACAGTTCCATTTCTTTGCCTCTGCAAGCCCCCCCCCCACACATTACCAGCACTCTACTTGTTTCATGCTACATGACTCACTGTCTGATTCTCTCAGCCCCCACATAGGCAAAAACCAGAAACAAATACTGTATTTAGAATTGAATCATATAATTTTATTCCTTATAAAATCCTGATCCCATACCCTTACTGCCACAGCACATCTTAGTAAGTTTCAAAGAGCTCCAGTTTTAGCTCTTTTTTTCTTTTTCTTTTCTTAGATATATTCTTTATTTACATTTCAAATGCTGTCCCCTTTCCTAGGTCCTCCCACCCCCTAAAAAATCCCATAAGTCATCTTCCCTCCCCGTCTTCCCCAATCAACCCTCTCCTGCTTCCCTGTCCTGGTATTCCTCTACACTACAGTATCTAGCCTTTCCAGGACCAAGGGCCTCTTCTCCCTTTGATGTCCAAGAAGGGCATCCCCTGCTGCCTATACATTTTGATAAGAACAAGTGCTCCACACAGTTGTTCATAAGAGCACAATTTTGAGATATTTCATTTTTACAGGCTGTTTGTAGCACTTGAGGTGAGACTGAACAGTGAAAAGTCACCTGCAAAGAGGCATATACACCAAATTCAAGCTGTGGAGAGATTTAAGCAACAACATACATAATGCTTTATGTTTAAGCATGTGAATTTGTTATCACAGAGTTTTGGAGGGATACAATTAGAGGGTATTTTTTTTTATTTTTTTTATTGTATATATTCTATATTTACAATTCATTTCCCTTTTTCTGGTTCCCCACCCCCAAATGTCCCACATGTCCTTTTCCCTCCCCCTGCTCCCGCATCCACCCCCTCCCACTTTACTGTTCTTGTACTCTCCCACAATATTTTGGTCCATTCTAGCACCAGTGTCCACTCCTTTCTTCTTGTGAGACATCACTTGATATGTGATTTGTGTCTTTGGTGTTCCAAGCTTCTAGGCTAATATCCACTTATCAGTGACTGTATACCATGGGTATTCTTTTGAGACTGGGTCACCTCACTTAGTATGACATTCTCCAGCTCCATCCATTTCTCTAAGAATTTCATGAATTCGTTGTTTCTAATGGCTGAATAGTACTCCATTGTGTATATATACCACATTTTTTGTATCCATTCCTCTGTTGAGGGACATCTGGGTTCTTTCCAGCTTCTGGCTATTATATATAAGGCTGCTATGAACATAGTGGAGCATGTATCCTTATTGCATGCTGGTGAATCTTCTGGGTATATTCCCAGGAGTGGTATGGCTGGGTCCTCCGGAAGTATCACGCCCAGTTTTCTGAGGAACCGCCATACTGATTTCCAGAGTGGTTGTACCAGCTTGCATTCCCACCAGCAGTGGAGGAGTGTTCCTCTTTCTCCAATCCTCGCCAACACCTGATGTCTTCTGAGTTTTTAATCTTAGCCATTCTGACTGGTGTCAGGTGAAATCTCAGGGTTGTTTTAATTTGCATTTCCCTAAATGAATGAGAAATAGTAAATTAATTTAATGACTATATTCAAGTTTTGTATGCTACATATAGAAAGTGGTAGATGTTAATTTCAAAAGAATTAAAATTAAGTAAACTGACTTCAATGTATTGGAACTGCTTATTTCTCTTTCTGATATGTAAATTGCAACTATTTGCTCATTAAACAAATGCATTTAGTAAATGTTATTGGAAACTTTTTTACAGTACAAAATTTGTGTTAATTTCTAACTTCTGATATTTGACCTTTATAAAAATCTTTGGAGAATTGCTATGTGCTTAGTTATTTTCATGTTCATGAAGAAAAATATGATCCCTTGGGAGATTTATTCTCTTGAGTTTAAATGAATAAATAATGCATCAGTAAATGAGAGCACCATACAATATTTTAGGAAATATTAAGTCTTATAGAAAATAAGAAAGGCACAGTGGCAAGGAAACAATCTTTTCAAGGTGAACATAACAAGAAGAACTTTTTATTTTAAACAGTCAAAATGCAGTAACATGTTAATATAATAAACATAGGTACATGTAATTTTGTCTAATGTCTTCTGTCACAGTATGGAAAAAGAACATCACATCACATTTATGTACATTTAAAATCTTATGGTATGAACTATGTACCAATAAGAGGTCCTCATCTGTCATCTGATGAATAGTATCTGGAAGTTGACAAGTAACAGAATTTTAGTAAACTCCATTTTCTGCTTCGGAACTATTAAACTCATAGAAATGTTCATTCATTTATTGAACACATTGTAAAATAGTGAAATCACGTGTCCTTAAACATAAATTATATAAATGAAGTAGTTGAGGTTGGGATTCCTATAATCCATTAATTTCTGAACAGTGTCCACTTATGGTTTTCATTTCACCTAAAGAAAAGCTTATTTGATCTGTTTTTAGAAACACATTTGAAGATAATATTAAGAATGATGCTGGGCGGTGGTGGTGCATGCCTTTAATCCCAGCAATTGGGAGGCAGAGGCAGGTGGATTTCTGCTTTAGAGGCCAGCCTGGTCTACAAAGTGAGTTCCAGGACAGCCTGAACTACACAGAGAAACCCTGTCTCAAAAAAAAAAAACTAAAAAAAAAAATTATATCCTAGTCAATTAAAGTGGTGATAGTAGGTTCTCTTCTAAGATCCATGACTTTTCTAGCCCTTGATAATTGAGTAGTTCACTCGAATACAGAAAAGGATATTAAATTAAGAGAGCAAGAGTTGCAATAAATAAAACCACATAGATAATAATCTCCATGGATGGGAGAAAGAAATGAATAAAAAACATTTTCATGGGTACAAAAATACTAGGAAATTAAATTCATGCCTTTAATCTCAATACTTGAGATAAAAAGGAAAAACACAGATAGGTTTCTTGTGAGTTCGAGGACAACATAATATACAAAGCAAATTCAAATCAGCTTAGGCTTCACAGAGAAACCCTATCTCAATAAATTAATAATAATAATAATTTAATTCTCTTAAATTATCAAAATAAAATAATTTCAGTTGTTATAGTGTATCTTTTTTGACGTGGTCAAAATAGAGCAGACCTAAAAAGAAAAGAGGCTGCTAAATTGAATCTGTCTATATTTTTAATGACTTCAACCTACTGGACCAAAGACATGCTATGTTGGGAGAGAGGATCCATGTTAATAGGAAAGAAGAGAAGGCTTTGGATTCCTTCGAAAATAATAAGGATCAGATTTGAGAGGAAAACCCCCTGCTGCAGACAAGAGAAAAACAAGAAGACCAAGTAAGTAGGTGATGTTTTTGCAGACTCCTCCAGTGAGGGACAGCTTTGAAACAGATTGAGTCAGGAAAATGCATCCACCTAGATCCTCAGCTAGCATAGTTAATGAATCTTGGCTCTTATAATATATTGTTATATGCCATTCTTTCATATGGCATGAATGGAAATTTATATTGCAATTTGGTCATATGATCAAACTAACTTCTGAAGAAATGCAGTTGTTTTGCCCAAAGAAAGAGCAGATAATTATTCTTAATTTTTCTGTGCACTCTGCAGCCTCCATACAAATGTCTTTATAGAACTATAGAACAATTGCTTTGTCCTATTAAAACTTTGAACATAACAAAATTGGATATTTGAATACTTTCAAAAGGTTCCAAACATTAAAGACCAGACATTGTAATATATATCACACATTATATGTTTCATAATAATATCATAATTACTATAATTGTGTTCAGTTTATATCTGAAATAAAAAAGAAACTTTTTTTAGGCTTAAAAGGGGAATTTCAAAGAAAATATATTGTATATTATATGAATGAATCACCTATTAATTAAAGAGCCTATGGCCTACGGTTTAGGCAGGAAATAGAAGTGGGGCATCCAGGAGGCTGAAAGAATTCTACGATAGAAACAGGAGTGGGAAGATATCCCTGGGAAGATGTGAGAAGGATGGTACAGGAGCACAGGAAACTAAGCATTTGGCAAAATGTAGATTACAGTAAATGGGTCACCTTAAGTTATGATTCTATCCAAAGAAGAGCCTCTGTATATGGTCAAAGTATTTGTAAATATATTTTAACTCTGAGTCTTATTTATGGAGGATGTGACTGGGAATAAGAACTAGACCTAACTTATACAACTACAACTCTACTTCAGAGAACACAGAACAAAGGAGACAGAAAGATTTTAAAAGCCATAATCAAGAAGTCTGCTGAGATTGTTTCTTCTAGAAACGCATGCCTAAACAAGATGTGAACAACAACAACAACAACAACAGCAACAGCAACAACAACAATAATAACAATAATAATAATAATAATAATAATAATAATAAACATACTAATATAGAAGGGAAATTATCACAGAGTACCACCCATTCACAAATAAAAATTTACAATTGAGAAAGGGATAATTACATTCTACTAGGAACCAGGGCCCTACCTGTTTATTCAATACTAAGTGGTTAGTCTTTAAATTACATACACACAATTAAAATTGATTATGAAAAATCTTATACTTACAAATATGACTATATGTTTGTATAAACAAAGAAAAGGAGGCCAGCAATTTGAGAAGGCATCAGAGAATGGAGGCTTGAGAAGGAGCATGAAAATGGTCAGAGGATGAAAAGGAAAGGGGAAAATGATATCATTATATTTTAACTAATATATACTACATGAATGTTTAAAAGAATTAAGATGATCCAGCCGGTGGCAGTGAAGCCAGACCCAGCCAGCTTCCCAGGTGCTTAGACACAGCCGGCGGAACCAGGTACCCGAGATAGCCCGAGTTTAAGACCTTCGGGGACTCAGGCCTGGAGCAGTCGCTGTGCACAGAGTAGTGGTTTGGTGCACAGCAGCCAAGCCTGTGCTCTGTGCTCACAGGGTGGACCCCGAACTCCCTGCAGGCAGCGCCATCTTGCCTGCAGCTTCCCATCCAGCCAGCGGCAGGGGAGCTAGCCTCAGCCAGCTTCCCAGCAGCTTTGGACCAGCAGGCAGAACCAGATGACTGAGATATCCCAACTTTAAGACCCCTGGGGAAACAGGATACCAGACAGCAAAACCTGAGCCAGAGCAGTGCAGAGCAGCTGCCCAACAGGCGGAACAAAATACCTGGGATATCCTGAGTTTAAGACCTTGGGGGACTCAGGCCACCTGTCAGCAATCTGTGAGCAGGAGCCCTGCAGGGCAGTGGTTCAGGTGTCCCAGTCGCTGGGAAATAGCCTTATGAGTCCACAGGAGGGTCAAGCACCAGCTAGTAACTACAGGACCAACTAACACCAGAGTTAACCAGATGGCAAAAGGCAAACATAAGATCATTACTAACAGAAATCAAGGCAGTATGACGGCATCCGAACCCAGTTCCCCGACAGCAATAAATCTTGGATACCCCGAAACACCAGAAAAATCAAGACTCAGATCTAAAATCACTAGTCAGGATGCTGATAGAGGAACACTTAGATGAATCTCTTAAAGTAATACATGAGAAAATAGATCAAAAGCTAGAAGCCCTTACAAGGCAAACACAATTAAATCTCGGATATCTCAACACACCAGAAAACCAAGACTCAGATCTAAAGTCATTGGTAAAGATGCAGATTGAGGATCACTTAGATAAATTTCTTAAAGTAATAGAGGAGAAAATAGATCAAAAGCTAGAATCCCATACAAGGCAGACACAAAAATCACTTAAAGAAATCCAGGAGAATATAGAGCAAAAAATGAATCCCAATAAGGGGAGAAACAAAAATCACTTAAAGAAATACAAGAGAACATGGGTCAACAAGTAGAAGTCATAAAAGAGGAAACACAAAAATCCCTTAAAGAATTACAGGAAAACACAAACAAGCAACTGAAAGATCTGAGCAAAACCATACAGAATCTAAAAGCAGAAGTAGAAACAACTAAGCAATCGCAAAGGGAGACAACCTTGGAGATAGAAAACCTTGGGAAGAAATCAGGAGTCATAGATGCAAATATCAACAATAGAATACAAGAGATAGAAGAGAGAATCTCAGATGCTGAAGATACCATAGGAACCATGGATTCAACAATTATAGAAAATGCAAAATGCAAAAAGCTGGTAACCCAAAACATTCAGGAAATCCAGGACACAATGAGAAGACCAAACCTAAGGATTATAGGGATAGATGAGAATGAAGATCTACAACTTAAAGGGCCAGCAAATATCTTCTACAAAATTATGGAAGAAAACTTCCCCAACCTAAAGAGAGAGATACCCATGAATATACAAGAAGCCAATAGAACCCCAAATAGACTGGACCAGAACAGAAATACTTCCCGTCACATAATAAGCAAAACCCCAAATGTACTAAACAAAGAAAGAATATTAAAGGCAGTAAGAGAAAAAGGACAAGTAACATATAAAGGAAGACCTATCAGAATTACAGCAGACTTCTCACATGAGACCATGAAAGCTAGAAGATCCTGGGCAGACCTCATGCAGACCCTAAGAGAACACAAACTTCAGCCAAAACTACTACGCCCAGCAAAACTCTCAATTGCCACAGACGGGGAAACCAAGGTATTCCACAACAAAAGCGAATTTGCACGATACTTATCTACAAACCCAGCCCTACAAAGGATAATAGGGGAAAAATAACAACACAAGGGGGGAAACATCACCCGAGAAGAAACAAGATAGAAACCCCATCTCATCCAACCCAAAAGAAGAGAACCACTCAAATACAAAAAAAATTAAATGAATAAATAAATAATAATGCCCTAAATGTCAAGAAGTAATAATTACTATTCCTTAATATCTCTTAATATCAATGGACTCAATTCCCCAATAAAAAGACACAGACTAACAGACTGGATACAGAAACAGGACCCTACATTTTGCTGCATATAGGAAACACATCTCAGTGTCAAAGACAAACACCACCTTAGAGTAAAAGGCTGGAAGACAGTTTTACAAGCAAATGGTCCCAGGAAACAAGCTGGAGTAGCCATTCTAATATCAGATAAAATTGACTTTCAACCTAAAGTCATCAAAAGAGACACAGAAGGTCACTTCCTGCTTGTCAAAGGGAAAATCCACCAAGAAGAATTCGCAATACTGAACATCTATGCGCCAAATGTAAGGGCACCCTCATTTGTAAAAGAAACTTTACTAAAGCTTAAAACACACATCACACCTAACACAATAATTGTAGGTGACTTCAACACTCCACTCTCCTCAATGGACCGATCAGGAAAGCAGAAACTAAACAGGGACACAGTGAAACTAATTGAAGCTTTGGACAAATTGGATTTACCAGATATATATAGAACATTCCATCCTAAAGCAAAAGAGTATACCTTTTTCTCAGCACTGCACGGTACCTTCTCAAAAATTGATCATATAATTGGTCACAAGATAGACCTCAACAAATACAAGAAGACCGAAATAATCCCATGTCTCCTATCGGATCACTATGGAAAAAGGGGTCTTCAATAGCAAGAAGAACAACCGAAAGCCCACATACACATGGAAACTGAACAATACTCTACTCAATGACACCTTGGTCAATGAAGAAATAAAGAATCAAAGACTTTTTACACTTCAATGAAAATGAAGGTACAACCTACCCAAAACTTTGGGACACAATGAAAGCAGTGCTAAGAGGAAAACTCATAGCCCTGAGTGCCTCCAAAAAGAAACTGGAGAGAGCATACACTAGCAACTTAACAGCACACCTGAAGGCCCTGGAACAAAAAGAAGCTAACTCACCCAAGAGGAGTAGAAGAGAGGAAATCATCAAACTAAGGGCTGAAATCAATCAAGCAGAAACAAAGAGAACCATACAAAGAATCAACAAAACCAAGAGCTAGTTCTTCAAGAAAATCAACAAGATAGATAATCCCTTAGCTAGACTAACCAAAGGGCACAGAGACAGTATCCAAATTAACAAAATTAGAAATGAAAAGGGGGATATAACAACAGAAATGGAGGAAATTCAAAAGATCATCAGATACTACTACAAAGGCCTATACTCAAAACAACTGGATAATCTGGAGGAAATGGACAATTTCCTAGACAGATACCATATACCAAAATTAAATCAGCATCAAGTAGATCAGCTAAACAGTCCCATAACCCCTAAAGAAATAGAAGGGGTTATAGAAAGCCTCCCAACCAAAAAAGTACGGGACCAGATGGTTTTAGTGCAGAATGATACCAGACCTTCAAAGAAGACTTAACACCAATACTCTTCAAGCTATTCCACAAAATAGAGACAGAAGGGACACTGCCCAACTTGTTCTTCGAAACCACAATTACGCTGATACCTAAACCACAAAAAGATCCAACAAAGAAAGAGAACTACAGGCCAATTTCTCTTATGAATATTGATGCAAAAATACTAAAGAAAATTCTTGCCAACTGAATCCAAGAGCATATCAAAAAGATCATTCATCATGATCAAGTAGGCTTCATTCCAGGGATGCAGGGATGGTTCAATATATGGAAATCCATCAATGTAATCCACTACATAAACAAACTAAAAGAAAAAAAACACATGGTCATCTCATTAGATGCTGAAAAAGCATTCAACAAAATTCAGCATCCTTTCATGCTAAAAGTCTTGGAATGAGCAGGAATTCAAGGCCCATACCTAAACATAGTAAAAGCAATCTACAGCAAACCAGTAGCCAACATCAAAATAAATGGAGAGAAACTTGAAGCAATCCCACTAAAATCAGTGACTAGACAAGGCTGCCCTCTCTCTCCATATCTTTTCAATATAGTACTTGAAGTTCTAGCAAGAGCAATTAGGCAACATAAGGAAGTCACAGGGATACAAATTGGAAAGGAAGAAGTCAAAGTGTCATTATTTGCAGATGATATGATAGTCTACTTAAGGGATCCAAAAAACTCCACCAGAGAACTTCTATAGCTGATAAACAACTTCAGCAAAGTGGCTGGTTATAAAATTAACTCAAGCAAATCAGTCGCCTTTTTGTACTCAAAAGACAAGCAGGCTGAGAAAGAAGTTAGGGAAATAACACCCTTCACAATATAGCCACAAACATAAAGTACCTTGGTGTAACTCTAACCAAACAAGAGAAAGATCTGTATGACAGGAACTTCAAGTCCTTGAAGAAAAAAATCGAAGGAGACCTCAGAAGATGGAAAAATATTTCTTGCTCCTGGATTGGCAGGACCAATATAGTAAAAATGGCCATCTTGCCAAAAGCAATCTACAGATTCAATGTGATCCCCATCAAAATCCCAACTGAATTCTTCATAGATCTAGAAAGTGAAATTCTCAAATTCATCTGGAGCAACAAAAAACCCAGGAGAGCTAAAACTATTCTCAACAATAAAAGGACTTCTGGGGGAATCAATATCCCTGATTTCAAGCAGTACTACAGAGCAATTGTGTTAACAACTGCATGGTATTGGTACAGCAACAGGCAGGTAGATCAATGGAATAGGATTGAAGACCCAGAAATGAACCCACAGACTTATGGTCACTTGATCTTTGATAAAGGAGCCACAACCATCCAGTGGAAAACTGATAGCCTTTTCAACAAATGGTGCTGGTTCAACTGTAGGTCAACATGCAGAAGAATGCGAATTGACCCACTCTCATCTCCTTGTACTAAGATCAACTCCAAGTGGATCAAGGACCTCCACATAAAACCAGACACACTGAAACTATTAGAAAAGAAACTTGGGAAGACCCTGGAGGACATGGGCACAGGGGGAAACTTCCTGAACAGAACACCAATAGCTTATGCTCTAAGATCAAGAATTGACAAATGGGACCTCATAAAATTACAAAGTTTCTGTAAGGCAAAGGACACTGTCAGAAGGACAAAACAGCAACCAACAAATTGGGAAATGATCTTCACCAACCCCACATCCGACAGAGGGCTAATATCCAATATATATAAAGAACTCATGAAATTAGACCCCAAAGAACCAAATAACCCTATCAAAAATGGGGTACAGAGCTAAACATAGAAGTTTCACCAGAAGAAATGCAGATGGCCGAGAAACACCTTAAGAGATGTTCAACATCATTAGTCATCAGGGAAATGCAAATCAAAACAACCCTGAGATTCTACCTCTCACCAGTCAGAATGGCTAAGATTAAAAACTCAAGAGACAACAGATGCTGGCGAGGATGTGGAGAAAGAGGAACACTCCTCCACTGTTGGTGGGATTGCAAAATGGTAAAACCGCTCTGGAAATCAGTGTGGCGGTTCCTCAGAAAATTGGGCATGTCACTTCCAGAGGACCCTGGCATACCACTCCTGGACATATACCCAGAGGATTCCTCTGCATACAATAAAGACACATGCTCCACTATGTTTATAGCAGCCTTGTTTATAATAGCCAGAAATTGGAAGGAGCCCAGATATCCCTCAAAAGAGGAATGGATACAGAAAATGTGGTGTATTTATACAATGGAGTACTACTCAGCAATTAAAAATAATGAACTCCTGCAATTTGTAGGTAAATGGCTAGATCTGGAAACTATCATCCTAAGTGAGCTAACCCAATCACAAAAGAATACACAAGAAATGCAATCACTGATAAGTGGATATTAATGAGCCCAGAAGCCCTAAATACTCAAGGCACAATTAGCAAGTCAAATGACTCCCAAGAAGAAGAAAGGAGAGGACCCTGGGCCTGTAAATATTGGATCCAGTATTGTAGACCCAGAACAGAGAAATCGTGGGGGGGGGAATGAGTGGGGAATAGCGGGGGGGGGAGAGGAATTATGGGACATATGGTGGGGGGGTAACTGGGAAAGGGGAAAGCCTTTGGAATGTAAACATAGAATATAGAAAATAAAAATTAAAAAAAGAATTAAGACAATATTTTAAATATATATATCAAAATTGATAGGTCTAAATTCTGGTTTTACTATAAATAGAACAGAAGTATATATCACAAACAGAAAGGAATATATACTTCCAAAAGTGAACTTGCCCTTTAGAGACGTAAAGCATTGAAATTGAAGTATGAAAAAAATCTTCATTAAAGTAATTCTATTAATCTAAATTACTCTTACAGATGAGACTTAGCTTACTTCAGAATTTAAGGTTTTTGTATAAATTTACTACTTTTATGTCTTACTATAATAAGATTTATTGAGAAACATTTGGGGAATATGAGAATTTCATTTTCATGTATAAATTTTTATGTGAACACCATTAATACCAATTTAATTTTTTTTAAACATTGGAACAAATTTGATTAACAATACAATAAATTTTATGAACACACATATAAGTAGAAGTCAATAATTTTACAGGCAGTAAGCTTTTTGAATATGATAACTAATTTTTAATTATGTAGTAGCATGGAGTTATTATTAATCTTAAAAGAACTTAGCATGTTCTTTGTACAATGTATGACTAGTCATAAATTGTAAGTATAGAGAAACCAAATTTTCTTTGATAAAGTCCAGTTTGTAATTTCCCTTCAATAATTGAGTTAGTCACCTGTTGGAAAAGGTAATATCAATAATGATCTTAACATTAATGCTTAAATAAGCTTTAGACATTAATTTATTTTATTAATTACATATAAACATATAAATTATAATTTATTCTTGAACAATTGCTTTCTAATCTATCATTCTCATGACCATTGGTTACTAATTTCATCATTGTAATTCTGTGAACTATGTGAGGATTTAGAACTTTTCCATTAATTTATATTAATTATTCTAAACATTCTTGAAGAGTGTTTACTAATTGGTTTGACTTGGGTAATCCTACACAATCCAACTGATCTCTGACAAATTTTAATAGGTCAGTACTGAAGGACTATAGTATAGTACTGAAAAATGTAAGCTTCCTTTTAAGAGCAAAAATTAAATTAGCAAATTTGTGGAAGAAAGCATATTTTGAAATGAACATGTTTATGAAATATAGGATTAAATTAATTTTAGGTTATAATTCTGTTTACATTGCATTCATAACATAAGAATTACTTAGAAATTGATTACAATTTATGCTAGGTTTAAAACACTAAAGTCAGATATATGTCTTTAAAATGATATTCTGAGGGTACAGAAACTCACTGATATTTATAGAGTATAGAACTTAGCAAGTGTTTCATTGGCTACCTTAATACAGCTGATAGCTGTATGGTGGTATTATTTGTAAATATCCTATAAGGAAGTGTTTTCAAATGGGATCTATGCAGAAGAGGGGGCAGAAAAAGTATAAGAGTCAAGGTGGTGTAAAAACATCAAAGAAACAATGTGTTCCATACACAACAGGACTGATGCACATGAAGACTCAGAAAGAGAGTGACAACATATAGAAGAGCCTCTCCAGCTCAAGACAGACAAAATTCTAGCAAGGATGATATGGGCTGCAAGTCCCATTGCTAGCCAAAGAACCATTGTCATTTGATTCCTACTTGGTGAGGGAAACTCAGGTTTCTTCAGTGAAATAACATTTAACTTCATGCCCAGGAATAATCAGCCATCACACAGGTGTCTCTAGAAGTTTTAACAAGGAAGAAGGGGACAAAAGGAAGGAGATATAACGGTGGTTGAAGGAAGAAGTTAGGTGGATATGGAGGTAAAAGGAGCTGGGGAAAATTGGAGAGAATGAATATGAGCACAATAGATTATATGAACTGTTCTAATAATAAATAATGCCATTCTTTTAATATAAAACAAGGCAAAATGCAGATTGTTAATATAGACAGGCAGTCCTCTATCAGATGTGGTGTCATTGAAGAATTTTTTCCCACTGTGAATTGCTGATTTATCTGATTGACTATGTCCTTTGCCTTACAGAAGCTTTCCAGTTTCATGAGGTTCCATTTATCATTTCTTGATCTTAGAGCATGAGCCACTGAAGTACTGTTTAGGAAATTTCTCCCTGTGCCCATGCATTCAAGGCTCTTTCCCACTTCTTCTTCTATTATATTCAGTGCATCTGGTTTTATGTTGAGGCCTTTGATCCACTTGGGCTTGAGCTATGTGCAAGGTAAAAATATGGGTCTATTTTCATTTTTCTATCTACAGACAGGCAGTTAGTCCAGCACCATTAATTGAAGATGCTTTCTTTTTTCCATTGTATATTTTTAGATTCTTTGTCAAAGATTAAGTATGAATAAGTGTATGGTTTTATTTCTGGGTTTTCATTGATCTTTCCATGTCTTTGAAAAACTGTGTTGGAATTTTGATGAAGATTGCATTGAAAATGTAGATTGACTTTGATAGTATGGCAATTTTTACTGTGTTAATTCTGCCAATCCATAAGCATGGGAGATCTCCGCAGTAGTCTGCCTGTTTGCTTTCCCTAAAATCCCATATCTCTATTTCTAGATTTCTTGTGGATTGACACAACAAACCAGCATTCCTCATCATAGACGTAGTACTTTGTGTTATAATTATTTACTATTTTAAGGGATACTGTGAAGAAAATTTAGTGCATATTTATAAAGTTAATATTATTTTACAAAACTAAAGAGAAAACTGATAATGGATGAGAAATTTAGGCAAAGCAGTAAAGATGTAACTTATTAACTGTAACTTCTATTTTAATACTTATTTTGCCTTTTGTATTTTTTATTCAATATATTCTTTATTTATATTTCAAATGATTTCCCGTTTCCTGGATCTCCCCTCCCAAAAAGTCTGATAGGCCCTCTTCCCTCCCCCTGTTCCCCAATCAACCCCTCCCTGCTTCGCTGTTCTGGTGTTCACCTACTCTACTGCACTGAGCCTTTCCAGCACCAGGGGACTCTCCTTCCTTCTTCTTGGGCATCATTTGTTATGTAAATTGTTTCTTGAGTATTCTGGGTTAATATCCATTTATCAGTGAGTGTATGCCATGTGTGTTCTTTTGTGATTGGGTCACCTCATTCAGGATGACATTCTCCAGTTCCAACCACTTGCCTAAGAATTTCATGAATTTGTTGTTTTTAATAGCTGAGAAATATTTCACAGTATAAATACACCACATTTTCTGTATCCATTCCTCTGTTGAGGGACATCTGGGTTCTTTTCAGCTTCTTGCTGTTATAAATAGGGCTGCTGTGAACATAGTGGAACACATATCCTTATAACATTCTGGGGAATCCTCTGGGTATATACCCAGGAGTGGTATAGTGGGTCCTCTGATAATATCATGCCCAGTTTTCTGAGGAACTACCAGACAGATTTCCAAAGTAGTTGTACCAGGTTGCAACCCCACCAGCAGTAGAGGCGTGTTCCTCTTTCTTCACATCCTCGCCAGCACCTTTCTCCTGAGTTTTTGATTTTAACCATTCTGACTAGTGTGAAGTGAAATCTCTTGCCAACCAAATACAAGAACACATCAAAACAATCATTTAATACTTATTTAGAGAATAATTCTGTCTTTATATTGTATATCTTCTTGTGAGTATGCTTGTTAAATACTGATAAGATATTATGATGCAGAATCAAACTTTACTTCTTACTGTACAGCATAATTATTTTGGTTTCTGTTGGGCTTATAAAACTTGGTGTGATCACGTAATTTATAGGAACCTAAAATAAGACTGAGACACAGGTTTCAAATACCATCACACAACCTATTTTCTTTGTATTTTCAACAGGTGGTAGATAATACAACTTTAGTTGAGTTTCTTCTCATTTCATCAGTAAGAAATGAGATCGTGGAAGCAATTTGATAATTAAATCAGTTCTTAGAGAAAAATGTTTGTTTAACTCACTTAACTACAAATGAAGTTTTTTCTTTTTGTTCTGAAAATAATTATCTCTTTCAAAAAAATTGATTTTTCTTAGGGTTTATTGATTCCAAGCTAAATTAACTTTGAATGTTGCACACTACAGTTTGCTTTGGTTGATGTGCAGTTTTCATCAAAATATAATCTCTAACAAGAAAAATTGCTGTCAATATCAGACTTTTAAAAATTAGTACGGATTCATATTGCAGCCATGTGACAGAATTGCTCAAAACAAACTAGAATAAATGAGATAAAAATATAGTGAAAGACCCAAATAAAAATATCTGTATTATCTGTGGCTACACCCCTACAAAATTCTTTGAAATACAGAAACAAAGTATTAGGTATTTATATGGTTACTGTGATAGAATACCCTGAACAAAGGGATTGTGACAAGAAGTTTATTGTAGTTCACCCTTCCAGGGTATAGCTACTCATGGCAAAGAAGTTATGTAGGACCAATCTTAGTGGTCAGATAAATCTTCATTTTTATGCCGATCTAGATTTCAGCTGAAGGAATAGTGGCAATGAATTTAGGGTGTGTTTTCCCATTGAGAGTCTAGATCCTGTCAAATTGACAAAAAAGTGTAATTTAGGCATCAGAAGGATACCTAGGATTCTTATAATAAAAAGGAATGTCACTATTAACATAGTTACTTTTTTATTATTTAAAGGGTGTGATACATACTTAGCTTCACAAGATTATTTAATTTCAATTATATAAAAGGTCATGATTGTCAATAAGATGGTCATTTGCTGTACTATTCAGAGATATGAGAGAAACTATATATTTCTTTCAAGATAAATATAAGGGTTTTTTTAAACTATGATATTTCTACTTCAATAAACTGAATTAACTAGATAGTTAAATTAGATGAATAATCATCAATGAGAGAAAATAGGTAAAAATATTTTTCCTTTTATTGGATATTTACTTTATTTACATTTCAAATGTCATCTGCTTTCCAGGTGTCCCCTCTGGAAACACCTCCATCTCATCCCCCTCTCCTCTGCTTCTGTGAGGATGCTCCTCTACCCATCCACACACTCCTGTCTTCCAGCCTTGGCATTCTCCTACACTGGGGCATCAAAACCCCTCAGGCCCAAGGGCCGTTCCTCCCACAGATGTTGAACAAGGTCATCATTTGCCACATATGAGCCATGGGTTCTTCCATGGGTGCTATTTGGTTGGTGGTACAATCCCAGGGAGCTCCGGGGTTATAGACCATTGACACTGCTGTTCCCCACATGGGGCTGCAAACCATCTCAGCTCCCTCAGCACCTTCAGTCCTTTCTCCAACTCCTTCATCTTGGACCCCGTGCTTAGTACAACAGTTGTCTGTAAGCATCCACCTCTGTCTGGCATAGACATTCAGAAGACAGCCATATCAGGATCCTGTCACCAAACACCTCCCAGCAACCACAATAGGGTCCATGTTTGCCAACTATATATGTGATGGGATCCTAAGGTGGTGCAATTTATGGATGGCCTTTCCTTCAGTCTCTGTTCCATACTTTGTCTCCATAATTCCTCCTGTGATTATTTTGTGTCCCCTTCTAAGAAGCACTGAAGCATCCACACGTTGGTCTTAACTTTTCTTGAGCTTCATGTGGTCTGTGAAATGTATCTTGGGTATTCCGAGGTGTTGGAGTCATCAACATCAGTGAGTGCATACCATGTGTATGAGCTCCCATTTGTTTATTCTTGATATTAGAGCATAGACCATTGATGTTTGGTTCAGGAAAATTTCCCCTTTGCCCATGTGTATGAGTCATTTCCCTGTTTTCACTCCTGTTAGCTTCAGTGTAAATGGTTTTATGTGAAGGTCCTTGATCCACTTGGACTTGAGCTTTGTACAAGGAGATGGGCATGGATTGATTTGCATTTTATTTATTTGCATCTTCTACATTTGACTGCCAGTTAAACCAGCACCATGTATTGAAAATTCTGTAATGTTTCCACTGGATTGTTTTAGCACCTTTGTCAAAGATTTAGTGACCATATATGTGTGAGTTCATTTCTGCGTCTTCAGTTCTATTCCATTGATCTACCTGCCTGTCACTGTACAAATACCACATTATTTTTATCACTATTGCTCTGTAGTAGACCTTGAGGTCAGAGATAGATATCTTCCAGAAGTTCTTTTATTGTTGAGAATAGTTTTTGCTATTCAGGGTTTATTATTCCAGTCGTATTTGAGAATTGCTATTTCTAACTCGATGAAGAATTGAGAATTTTGGTGGGGATAGCGTTGAATCTGTAGAATGCTTTTCAGAAGATGGCCATTTTTACTATACTAATCCTGCCAATCCATGAGCATGGGAGATCTTTTCATCATCTGAGATCTTTGATTTCTTTCTTCAGAGACATGAAGTTTTGCCATAGAGATATTTCACATATTTAGTTAGAGACACACCAAAGTATTTTATATTTCTATCTTTGAGGTCTTCTTCAATTTCTTCAGAGACTTGAAGCTCTTGTCATACAGAAATTTTACTTGTTTGAATAGATTCACACCAATATATTTTATATTATTTCTGACTGTTGTAAAGGGAATCATTTCCCTAATTTCTTTCTCAGCTTGTTTATCCTTTGAGTAGAGGAAAGCTACTGATTTGTTTGGGGTAATTTTATACCCAGCCACTTTGATGAAGTTGTTTATTAGGTTTAGCAATTCTCTGGTGGAATTTTAAGGGTCACTTAAGTATCCATTCATATCATCTGCAAAGAGTGACATTTTGACTACTTCTTTTCCAATTTGCATCACTTTGGCATCCATTTGTGTCTAAATACTCTAGCTAGGACTTCGAGTACTGAATTGAATATATATAGAGAGAGTGAGCAGCTTTGTGTAATCCCTGATTTTAGTGGATTGCTTCAGGTTTCTCGCCATTTAGTTTGATATTGGCTACTTCTTTGCTGTATATGGATTTTACTATGTTTAGGTATGGGCCTTGAATTCCTGATCTTTCCAAGACTTTTAACATGAAGGGATGTTGAATTTTGTCACATGTTTTTTCTGCATCTAATGAAATAATCATGTAGACTTTTTTGTTGTTGTTGTAGGGTTTGGTTCTGTTGTGGATTACATTGAAGGATATCTGTACATTGAATCATTCCTGCATCCCTGGGATGAAACCTACTTGATCTTGGTGAATGATAGTTTTGATGTGTTCTTGGATTCAGCTGACAAGAATTGTATTGAGTATGTTTGCATTGATATTGATAGGGAAAATTGGTCTGACATTCTCTTTATTAAGTCTTTGAGTGGTTTAGGTATAAGCATAATTGTGGCTTCATGGAACAAATTGGGTAGTGTTCCTTCTGTTTCTATTTTGTGGAATAATTTAAAGAGTATTGTTATTAGGTCTTCTTTGAAGGTCTTATAATATTTGGCACTAAAACCATCTGGCCCTGGGATTTTTTTTGGGGGGGGGGACTTTCAATGACTGCTTCAATTACTTTAGGGCTTATGGGACTGTCGAGATCACTTATCTGATCCTGATTAAACTTTGGTATTTGGTAACTGTCTATGAAACTGTCTGTTTTACCCAGATTTTCCAGTTGTTTTGAGTATAGGCTTTTGAAGTAGGATCACATCATTTTTTTTAATTTCCTCAGTTTCTTTCATTATCTCATTTCATCTCTGATTTTGTTTATTTGGATACTGACTCTTTGCAGTATCTGGTTAGTCTGGCTAAGGGTTTATCTATCTTGGTGATTTTCTCAACGAACCAGATCTTGGTTTTGTTGATTCTTTGTATATATTTTTGTTTCTACTTGGTTGATTTCAGCCCTGAGTCTGATGATTTCCTGCCTTCTACTCCTCTTGGGTATATTTGCTTCTTTTAGTTGCAGAGCTTTCAGGTGTGCTGTTAAACTGCTAATGTATGCTCTCTCCAGTTTCTTTTTGGAGGCACTCAGAACTATGAGTTTTCCTTTTACTACTACTTTGGTAGTAAGTTTTGCTTGTTTCCCATAAGTTTGGGTATGTTTTGCTTTCACTTTAATTAAATTCTAATTAGCCTTTAATTTCTTTATTTCTTCCTTGACCACGATATCATTGCATAGGGAGTTGTTCAGCTTCAATGACTATGTGGGCTTTCTTTTGTTTTTCTTGCTGGTGATTCCTTAGAAAATTGGGCATGACACTTCCAGAGGACCCTGTCATACCACTCCTGGGCATAAAGCCGGAGGATTTCCCTGCATGCAATAAAGACACATGCTCCACTATGTTCATAGCAGCCTTATTTATAATAGCCAGAAGCTGGAAGGAGCCCAGATGTCCCTCAAAGGACATGTATCTCTCATACATACACAAACATTCTCTCTCTCTCTCTCTCTCTCTCCCTCTCTCTCTCTCTCTCTCTCTCTCTCTCTCTCTCTCTCTCTCAATTCAATATGGCCAATAACTAAGGAACCAAGATTCAGTAAGGCTTACTGTTGTAACATAAATAAATGAAGAAATGAAGGGATAACATTACAGAAATCAGCCACTGCACTTTGCATTCTTTCTACATCATAATGCAGAAGACCACAAGCCTAGGTAGACCTTACCTCCCTTAGATTGATTTTTGTCAAGAATTTGGTCACAGAGTCTAGAAAATGATAACTATATATCCCAATGTTAATACCTTGTTGAGTCCAATTTTAACATCTTGTTAAGTGTGTAGTTTAAAAACCTTATTTCTTTTCTGTATGTCATGTTTTCACAATGGATTTTTTCTTTCTGTATTCATAACATGTTACTAGAATGTAATTTCATTTAGTTTTCTTTTCATTTCTTATATCTGGAGTTGTATCCAAAATAATAATCTATAAGTTAATATTATATTTTCCATATAGTTTTCTAGCAATTTCGTTATTTTTTAAAATTAATTTATTTATTCACTTTACATAATGATCACAGTCCTCCCTCTCATATGGCTCCTTTTTCCCACCTGTCTTTCACCTCTGAGAAGGGGTGGTCCCTTGCCTTTGGGTACCAAACCACCTTGGCATCTCAAGTCAGTGTAGAATTGGGTGCATCCTTTCAAATGGAGGGCAAGAAAGACAGCCCTGTTAGAGGACTAAGAACAGGCAACAGAATCAGGCCAACCCCCAGGTCGAATTATTGGGGACCTGTATGAATACCGAGTTGTATATCTGCTACACATGTACAGGGGGCATCTAGGTCTAGGTCCAGCCTTTGTATGTTTTTCAGTTGATGTTTCACTATCTGGCAACCCCCAAGGGTACAGGTTAATTGACTCTCTTGATCTTCTTGTGAAATCCCTATTCCCCCAGGTTACTCAGTCCTTCCCCTAACACTTCCCAAGTTCATTCTAATGGTTGGCTGTGGGTCTGAGCATTTGTTTCAGTCAGCTGCTGGGTGGAGCCTTTCAGACACCAGTTATGCTAGGCTCTTTTCTATATATCCAGGAAGACAGATGCAACCAGAGCCTGAGGCTCCAACATAGTCAAAGTAGGAAGTCAGGCCTGCTATGTGTCCCTTTTGATCCTCTGAAGACAGCTTGTCATGTTGCCCACCCCTGTATTTGTAGCCATTGCTACAGTTTTTATTTATGTCAGGCTCAATTTACTTTTTCTAAATATGCATAAATAAAGACATTTAGTTATTTCATTCAAATCACAAATGACCAGGAGCTCAATCTAGGTCAAACACCAATATGTAATACTGTAATTCCCAAATTCTATTCATAATAGTGTCTAATTTTATTCAACATGAAAATGTTATAACAGTATATAATATCATACCATAGAAAAGGTAGGGTTTTTTTGCACTCTGAACAGAAATTTTGAAGTTTTGTTATGTTCTGCATAGGAGAGTATGTGTTCAAGATTTCAAAGCACCGCTTTGGTGTGTATAGTATGGAATAGTTTCCCAAGAGATTATGCAACAGAAACATATAAACAGTTCTTATCGTTGAAATAATGTTTCTCATACAAGGACCTACCCAGGTTGGGCTAAATGTCCAGAAATCAGAAAACCATGAGTAGCCACCTTAATATTCAGAAAAGACAACTATAATAGTCCATGACAATATCAGGTGAAATGGTTAATAAAATATTAATCCTATTAATCTGTCATTGTTACTATTAAGAATGCCTTATAGCATGCTATATTTTAGAATTAAATTAGATATATTTTCTTACTTCTATCCATCAAATATACGCACATCATCTCCCTCCTATTAAAATCTCTAATACACTTTTTACCTAGAAAATAAATGTTTGTTCTCCAGACTTAATTGTAATCTTGGGGGTTTATGTCTGAATAAGCTAAACCTTTCAGATATTTCTGAACTCTGGGTGACTGGTCTCAATAAGTTGTTCTGGATCAAAACACCTTCAAAGCTTGTTGATTAAAACTGGCTTCTCTCAGCTTCTGACTGAACTGCTATTTGGACTCAAACTAACTCTGAAAAATCCATTCTAATCTTTTGGCTTCTTACTCTCTGGCTCATTCTTTCTTCACATTCACCCTGTCTCTGCAAAACTGTCCCAGTAAAACTGCTTCCTCCTCTTCCTCTCCTTCTTCCTCCTATTCCTTCTCTTCTTCCAGCTGCTGATGTTGCTGCTGCTCCTGCTGCTCCTGCTTCTGCTGCTGCTCTGCTTTTCTCTCTCTCTCTCTCTCTCTCTCTCTCTCTCTCTCTCTCTCTCCTCTCTCTGGTATGTGTCTGCACATGCACACATGCATACAAAAGTATACACACACACACACACACACACACACACACACACACACTAATGTCTTTTACTGTGCTGTGATAATAATGAGATTATCCTATATGTTACTCATTCTACCAAATATCTCTCTGATTTCTCATTTTGTTTGCCTCTTTTTTTATTGCTACTTTTTTTTAATACAATGAACTTTGTATCTTGTTTTTTTTTTCTTATTTTTTTATTGGATATATTCCAAATTCATATCCGAGTGGCACAGAAAGGTAGGTAACCACACAGCAGCACAGAGAAGACAGTCAGCACAGGTGAGAGGTGCCCTGCAGCTCAGAGGAACCAGCCAGAAACCCTGAAGACACAAAAACCTAAGAACAGCCTGGGACAGGAGCCTTCTGTTTACTGCCTGCACTCAGAACTGATATAGGCCACAGAGCTACATACCCATAAACAACCACAAGAAAGCAGGTCTCACAGGAGTATCTACATATTTGTGTACACAGAGAGAACTGGTCTCCCATCAGCACAGATACAGGGGCTTGCTTGTCAGACAAGGCACCAACAGAGATAGCAACACCAGCTAACCCCAGAGATAACCAGATGGCAAAAGGCAAATAGGAACATTGCCAACAGAAACCAAGGCAACATGGCACCATTGAACCAAGTTCTCTCACCACAGTTAGTCCTGGATAAAGCAACACACCAGAAAAGCAAGATCTGGATTTAAATCACATCTCATGAGGTTGATAGAAGATTTCAAGGACATAAATAACTCCCTTAAAGAAATTCAGGAGAACTGGGCATATACCCAGAGGATTCCCCTGCATGCAATAAAGACACATGCTCCACTATGTTTATAGCAGCCTTGTTTATAATAGCCAGAAATTGGAAGGAGCAATATATCCCTCAAAGGAGGAATGGATACAGAAAATGTGGTATATTTATACAATGGAATACTACTCAGCAATTAAAAATAATGAATTCATGCAATTTGTAGGTAAATGGTTAGACCTGGAAAATATCATCCTGAGTGAATTAACCCAATCACAAAAGAATGCACATGAAATGCAATCACTGATAAGTGGATATTAATGAGCCCAGAAGCCCTAAATACTCAAGACACAAATAGCAAGTCAAATGATTCCCAAGAAGAAGAAAGAAGAGGACCCTGGGCCTGTAAAGATTGCATCCAGTTTAGTAAAGAAACCTAGGGGGGGAATGATTGGGGAATAGTTGGGGGGAGAGAGGAACTATGGGAACTATGGCGGGTGGGAACTCAGAAAATTGGGTATGACATTCCCAGAGGACCTGTCATACCACTCCTGGGCATATACCCAGAGGATTCCCCTGCATACAATAAAGACACATGCTCTACTATGTTCATAGCAGTCTTGTTTATAATAGCCAGAAGTTGGAAGGAGCCCAGATATCCCTCAAAGGAGGAATGGATACAGAAAATGTTGTTGTTGTTGTTGTTGTTGTTGTTGTTGTTGTTGTGTTATACCATCAACAGTTTATTATTCCATTGCGTAAATCCACAGCACTGGTCTACAGAGTGTGTTCCAGGACAGCCAGGGCAATAAGGAGAAACCCTGTCTCAAAAAACCAAAAAAAAAAAAGAAAAGAAATAAAGAAATACAGGAGAACATGAGTCAACATGTAGAAGCCCTTAAAAAGGAAACACAAAATCTCTTAAAGAAAGTTTCTGTAAAGCAAAAGACATGTTCAAAAGGACAAATCAGCAACCAACAAGTTGGGAAAAAAATCTTCATCAACCCAACATCTTACAGAGGGCTAATATCCAATATATACAAAGAACTCAAGAAATTAGAACCCAGAAAACCAAATAACCCTATCAAAAATGGGGTACAGAGCTAAACAAAGAATTTTCACCTGAAGAACTTCGGGAAAAGATCTTCACCAACCTCACATCCGACAAAGGGCTAATATCCAATATATACAAAGAACTCAAGAAGACCCCAAAGAACCAAATAACCCTATTAAAAATGGGGTACAGAGCTAAACAAAGAATTGTCACCAGAAAAAATTCAGATGGCTGAAAAGCACCTTAAGAGATGTTCAACATCATTAGTCATCAGGAAAATGCAAATCAAAACAACCCTGAGATTCCCAGCTCACACCAGTCAGAATGGTTAAGATTAAAAATTCAGGAGACAACAGGTGCTGGCGAAAATGTGGAGAAAGAAGAACACTCCTCCACTGTTGGTTGGATTGCAAGATGGTACAACCACTCTGGAAATCAGTCTGGCGGTTCCTCAGAAAATTGGGTATGACATTCCCAGAGGACCTGTCATACCACTCCTGGGCATATACCCAGAGGATTCCCCTGCATACAATAAAGACACATGTTCTACTATGTTCATAGCAGTCTTGTTTATAATAGCCAGAAGTTGGAAGGAGCCCAGATATCCCTCAAAGGAGGAATGGATACAGAAAATGTTGTTGTTGTTGTTGTTGTTGTGTTATACCATCAACAGTTTATTATTCCATTGCCTAAAACCACAGCACTCGTATACGAGTGTGGTTTTCAATGGACAAATTTGTTAGCATAAGTCTTGAGTAGAAATGCTATTTCCTAAAAATAAATGAAGACTCACCCCCCCAAAAAAAAGAAATACAGGAGAACATGGGTCCACAGGTAGAAGCTCTTAAAGAGGAAACACAAAACTCCCTTAAAAAATTACTGGAAAACACAAACAAACAAGTGAAGGAACTGAACCGAAACAATCCACAAACTAAAAACAGAAATAGAAACAACAAAGAAATCACAATGGGACACGTTAGTTATAGAATACTTTGGAAAGAAATCAGAAGTCAAAGATGTAAACATCAACAACAGAATATAAGAAATGAAAAAAGACTCAGATGCTGAGGATACCTTAGAAAGAATTGACTCAACAGTCAGAGAAGATGCAACATGCAAAAAGTGTGTAACCTAAAACATCCAGGAAATCCAGGACACAATGAGAAGACCAAACCTAAGGATTATATGTATAGAAGAGAGTGGCAATCTATAATTCAAAGGGTCAGTAAATACCTTCAACAAAATTATAGAATAAAACTTCCCTAACCTAAAGAGAGATTCCCATGAACATACAAGAAGTTTACATAACTCCAAATAGACAGTACCAGAATAGAAATTCTTCCAGTCACATAATGATCAAAACACCAAATGTACTAAAGAAAGAATACTAAAAGCGGTAAGGGAAAAATGCCAAATAACATATAAAGAAGACCTATCAGAAGTACAGCTGACTTCTCACCAGAGACCATGAAAGCAAGAAGATCCTGGACAGCTCTCATATGGACCCTAAGAGGACACAAATGTCATCCCAGAGTACTATATCCAGCAAAACTCTCAATCACCATAGATGGAGAAACCAAGATATTCTATGTCAGAACCAAATTTACACAATATCTTTCCCCAAATCTAGCCCTAAAAAGATAATAAATGTAATACGCGAATATAAGTAAGGCAATTATACCCTAGAAAAAGCAAGATAATAATCTCCTTTCAACAAACCCAAACATAAAAATAGCATCAAAAATGACAGGAAGCCACAATCACTATTCCTTAATGTCCTGTAACATCAATGAACTTAATTCCCCCAAGAAAAAAAGATATAGACTAACAAACTGGATATGTAAACAGGACCCAGCATTTTGCTACATACAGGAAATACACCTCAGAAGAAAAGGCTGGAAAACAAATTTCCAAGGACATGGTTCCAGGAAATGAGCTAGACTAGCCATTCTGATATTGGATAAAATTGGCTTTCAACCAAAAGTCATCAAAAGGACACAGAAGGACACTTCATACTCATCAAAGGAAAAATATACCAGTAAGACTCTAAATTCTGAATATCTATGCTCCAAATGCAAGTAAAGTAACTTGTAAAAGTAATTTTACTAAAGCTCAAAGCACACATTGCACCTCATACAACAATTTTGAGTGACTTCAACACCCCACTCTCATCAATGTATAGATAAGGGAAGTACAAACTAAACAGAGACATTGTGAAACTAACAGAAATTTTGGACCACATGGATTTAACAGAGATCTATAGAACATTTTATCCTAAATCAAAATACCTTCTCCACACCTCACGGTACCTTCTCCAAAACTGATGATATGATTGGTCACAAAATAGACCTCAACAGATATAAGAATATTGAACTAATCCCAAGCCTCCTTGCCGATCGCTGTGGAGTAAGGGTGGTTTTCAATGGCAACAAAAACAAACAAAAAGCCCAGATACGTAGAAGCTGAACAATGCTCTATTCAATGATATCTTGGTCAAGGAACAAATAAGGAAAGAAATCAAAGACTTTTTAGAATTTAATGAAAATGAAGGCACAGCATACCAAAATTTATGGAACATAATGAAAGCAGTGATAAGAGGAAAACTCATAGGTCTGAGTACCTCCAAAAAGAAGCTGGAATGACCATACACTAGCAGCTTAACAGCACACCTGAAAGCACTAGAACAGAAAGAAGCTAATACACCGAAGAGGAGTAGATGACAGGAAATAATCAAATTCAGGGTTGAAATCAATGAAGTAAAACCAAAAAATCTCTAGAAAGAATCAACAAATCCAGGAGCTGGTTCTTTGAGAAAACCAACAAAATAGATAAAACTCTAGCCAGACTATCCAAAGGATACAGAGATAGTATCCAAAATTAACAAAATCAGAACTGAAAAGGAAGATTTAACAACAGAAACTGGGGAAATTCAAAAAGTCATCAGATCCTACTACAAATCCCTATGTTAAACACAACTCAAAATGTGGATGAAATGGACAATGTTCTAGAAAGATACCAAATACCAAAGGTAAATCAGGATCAGATAGAGCATCTAAATAGTCCCATAACTCTTAAAGTAATAGAAGTCATCAATGACTGTCTCCCCCCCAAAAAAATTGAAGAACTTTATCAGACCTTCAAAGAAGACCTAACACCAATACTCTACAAGCTATTTCACAAAATAGAAACAGAAGTAACACTAGCCAACTCATTCTATGAAACCACCATTACAATGAAACCAAAACCACACAAATACCCAACCAAGGAAAAGAACTTCAGACCAATTTCCCTTGTGACTGTAGATGCAAAAATACTCAATAAAATTCTTGCCAATTGAATACAAGAAGACATCAAAAGGATCATTCACTAGGATCAAGTAGGCTTCATCCCAGAGATGCAGGGATGTTTCAGTATACAGAAATCCACCAATGAAATCCACTACATAAACAAACTGAAAGAACAAAAGTACATGGACATTTCATTTGATGCTGAAAAAGCATTTGGCAAAATTCAGCATCCTTTCATGTTGAAAGTCTTTGAAAGTTCAGGAATTCAAGGCTCATACCTAAACATAGTAATCCCACTAAAATCGGGAACTAGACAAGACTTCCCTCTCTTTCCATATTTATTCAATACAGTACTTGAAGTTCTAGCTAGAGTAATTAAACAGCAAAAGGAGGTCAAAGGTTTACAAATTGGAAAGGAAGAAGTCAAATTATCACTATTGGCAGATGACATGATAATAATATACTTAACTCACCCAAAAAACTCCACCAGAGAACTCTTACAGCTGATAAACAACTTCATCAGTTTTGCCAGATATAAAATTAACTCAGCCAAATCAGTAGCCTTCCTATAATAAAAGGATAAAGAGGCTGAGAAAGAAATTATGGAATTAACACCCTTCACAATAGTCACAAACAATATAAAGTATCTTGGTGTAACTCTAACCAAACAAATCAATGATCTGTATGACAAGAACTTCAAGTCTCTGAAGAACGACTTCAAAGATCTCAAAAAATGGAAAGATCTCCCATGCTCATGAATTGGCAGGATTAATATAGTAAAAATGACTATCTTGCCAAAAGCAATCTACAGATTCATAGCAAGCCCCATCAAAATTCTAACTCAATTCTTTATAGAGTTAGAAAAAGCAATTCTCAAATTCATCTGAAATAACAAAAAACCCAGGATAGCTAAAACATTCTCAATAGCAAAAGATTTTCTGGGATAATCAGTATCCAGGACCTCAGCAGAACTACAGAGTAAGAGTGTTAAAATCTGCCTGATATTGGTACAGTGTCAGGTAGGTAGATCAATGGAACAGAATTGAAGACCCAGAAATGTACCCACACACCTGTGGTCACCTGATCTTTGACAAAGAAACTAAAACCATCCAGTGGATAAAAGATACCCTTTTCAACAAAAGGTGCTGGTTCAACAGGCAGTTATCATGGAAAAGAGTACAAATCGATCCATTTTTATCTCCCTGTACAAAGATCAAATCCAAGTGGATCAAGGACCTCCACATAGAACCAGACACACTGACATTAATAGAAAATAAACTGGGGAAGAGCTTTGAGCACATGGGCACAGGGGGAAATATCCTGAACAGAAGACCAATAGCTTATGCTCTAAGATCAAGAATTGACAAACGGGACCTCATAAAATTTCAAAGTTTCTGTACTGGCTAGTTTTGTGTGTCAACTTGACACAGGCTGGACTTATCATAGGAAAAGGAGCTTCAGTTGGGGACATGCCTCCATGAGATCCAGCTGTGGGGCATTTTCTCAATTAGCAATCAAGTGCTGGAGGGCCCCTTGTGGGAGGTACCATCTCTGGGCTGATATTCTTGGGTTCTCTAAGAGAGCAGGCTGAGCAAGCCAGTGAGAAATATCCCTCCATGGCTTCTGCATCAGCTCCTACTTCCTGACCTGCTTGAGTTCCAGTCCTGACTTCTTTTGGTAATGAAGAGCTGTGTGGAAGTATAAGCTCAATAAACCCTTTCCTCCCCAACTTGCTTCTTGGCTATGATGTTTGTGCAGGAATAGAAACCCTGACTAAGACAAATTGGTACCAGCACAGTGGGGTATTCCTCTGACAACCAGACCATATTTTGGAGAGGACTGTGGAAGGACTTTGGAACTTTGGGCTAGATGGTCCATTCAGTGTTGAGACCTCTGTGAGATGTTGTGTAGGAGCGTGGAAGATTATGTTGAGAACAGTGCAGAGGCCTGGTTTGTGAAATTTCAGAGGGAAGATTAAAGACTCTTCAGGGCCATGAAGATTCTCTAGTTTTGGTTACCTGCGGCTGAAGAATCAGCTGTGATTAACAAGATACCAGAACCACTAAAGTGAACCTTTGTGTTACTGGGACTATTGATGCTGGTCAGCTGGAGCTAAGAAATTAGCGGTGATGAAGAAACCAGCATCACTGAGGTGAAGTCTAGGAAGAGTTTTCTGAGAGCACAGAGGGTGTGCTCCAGAGAGCTAAGGTTGTACCTCATGCTGTAGCAGGACTTGGTTCTGTGTAAGAGTCACCCAGATGGTACTGGTTTTGAAGGCATGAGGGTCATGAAGAGCATCTGAGGCTCAGCACTGTGAGAGGCTGCAGAAGGTCATTGTTGAAGGTTCAGCCTCAGTTGCAATTGATGGCCTAGGACTGAAGGGGTCATGAAAAAGAGTTGAAGTGTGAAACCATGAAGAAAGCCTATGAGAGGCTATTGGTGAAACCTAGTTACAGCAGAAGATAGCAGTGTTTTAGAGATGCCAGTACCATGCAATGACCACCAAGGATAGCATCAGCAGTGGAGTACAGGCAGCTGGAGCCTAGAAGACATGGTGTGTGCTACAAAGGGCAGAGCTGGAGAAGTGACCCAAGCCCTTGGAGGAGCCCAGAAAATCCTGAGTGGATCCCAGATATTGAGCCATTGGAGTTTGAGTTTTGCTTTTGATTGTGACTGTGCCCTGATATTTTCTCCCTCTTAAAAGAAGGTATTTTAGTGGAGCGCACAGTTAAGAGACTTTGAATTTTTAAAAGACCTTGACATTTTAAAGGGATTAAAATTTACTATGTAAAGACTGTGGGACTTTTAACGTTATTTAGATCTTGGGAATGAATAAGAAAGTTGAGGCTTAATAGTGATATGTTGGTGTGTCAAGTTGATAAGGGGTCAATTGTACTGGCTAGTTTTGTGTGTCAATTTGACACAGGCTGGAGTTATCATAAGAAAAGGAGCTTCAGTTGGGGACATGCCTCCATGAGATCCAGCTGTGGGGTATTTTCTCAATTAGTGATCAAGTGAAGGAGGGCCCCTTGTGAGTGGCACCATCTCTGGGCTGATATTCTTGGGTTTTATAAGAGAGCAGGTTGAGCAAGCCAGGGAAGCAAGTCAGTAAGAAACATTCCTCCATGGCCTCTGCATCAGCTACTGCTTCCTGACCTGCTTGAGTTCCAGTCCTGACTTCCTTTGGTAATGAACAGCTGTGTGGAAGTGTAAGCTCAATAAACCCTTTCCTCCCCAACTTGCTTCCTGGTCGTAATGTTTGTGCAGGAATAGAAACCCTGACTAAGATAGTTTCTATAAGGCAAAAGACACTATCAATAGGACAAAATGGCAACCAGTAAATTGGGAAAAGATGTTTACCATCCCTACATTGCAGAGTGCTAATACCTAATATATACAATGAACTCAAGACGTTAGACTACAGAGACGCAAATAACCCTATTAAAAAATGGAATACAGAGTTGAAAAGGTATTTTCACCAGAGAAATAACGAATGGCTGAGAAGCAACTAAAGAAATGTTCAACATCCTTAGTCATCAGGGAAATGCAAATCAAAACAACCCTGAGATTTCACCTCAGACCAGTCACAAGGGCTAAGATAAAAAAAAAAAAAAGAAAAGAAAAGAAAAAGAAAAACTCAGAAGATAGCAGGTGCTGGTGAGGGAGTGGGGAAAGAGCAACACTCCTCCACTGATGGTAGGATTGTAATCTGGTACATCCACTCTGGAAAGCAGTTTGGTGCTTCCTCAGAAAACTGGGCATAATACTACTGGAGGACCATGTTATACCACACCCGGGCATAAACCCAGAGGATTCGCAGCATGTAGTAAGGATAGATGCTCCCCTATGTTCATTGCAGTCCTATTTATAATAGTCAGAAGCTGGAAAGTACCCAGATGTTCCTCAATGATGAAATGGATCCAGAAAATATGATATATTTATACAATGGAATACTACTCAGCTATTAAAAACAATAAATTCATGAAATTCTTAGACAAATGGATGAAATTAGAAAATATCATCCTAAATGAGGTAACCCAATCAAAAAAAGAACACAAATGGTATGTACTCATTGATAAGTTGATATTAGCCCAGAAGTTTCGAATACCCCGGACAGAATTCACATATCAAATGATGCTCAAGAAGAAGGAAGAACAATGTATGGATACGCTGGTCTGTCATAGAAGGGGAAACAAATTCCCACAGAAGGAGATACAAACACAAAGCATTGAGCAGATTCTGAGGGAAGGACCATCCAGAGACTGCCCCATCTAGTGATCCAACCCATATACAGTTACAAAACCCAGGCACTATTATTGATGCCCACAAGCATTTGCTGACCAGAGTTGAAAATAGCTGACACCTGGATGCTTTGTTAATGCATGACAAATATACAGGGGGACACTCTCAGCCAGCCATTGAAATGAGCACAGGTTTCCCAATGGGGGAGCTAGAGAAAGGATCCAAGGAACTGAACAGGTTTGCAGCGCCACTGAAGAAACAACAGTATGAGCCACCCAGTACTCCCAGAGCTCCCAGGGACAAAACCATCAACCAGAGAGTGGACATGGAGTTACCCATGTCTCCAGTCACATAGGGAATAGAGGATGCCTTGTTGGACATCAAATGGGGGAGAGGCCCTTGTTCCTGGAAAGGCTTGATGCTGCAGTGTGGGGAATGCTAGGACAGGGAAGTAGGAAAGAGTTGATTGGGGAGCAGGGGGAGACTTTCGACCAGGAAAGGGGACAATATTTGAAATGGAAATGAAGAACATATCTAATAAAAAGTAGTAAAAAAGTTAGACCAAACTTTCAAACATGGCTGTGTCCTTCTACAAACTAATTTTATTTCATGGGATTAAATGTGTGCACTAAGGGCATGACTGTATTCTAGCCAGAGGGATTAAAGACATGTCATTCCAGTTGGATCACAGAGACCTAGAAGTTCTTTAGATATTATCCCTTGCCAAACAAACATTGTACTGGATTAAAATTGCTCTGTTTTTGCCTTCATTACTACTGGAGCTATCTCAGATTTTCTGAAATTTTAGTTATTTTATTTATGTCATTCTGTAGATTTACATGTCTGTATTTTATGCAATGGGTTAAATTTATTGTAAGAAATTTGCTTAGGTTTTCATGTTTACTCAAAAAATTAAGGCTTATCAGAATATCCCTTTTATAGAAGTCTATTATTCTTTCTTTAAAACATTTTCTCAGGCTGGTAGGATGTGAAACCCAGTAAAAGACAATTTGAGTTTGAGCTTCTGATACTACTGTAGAGGGAGAGAAGTGATTCCTAAAATTTGTTCCTTGAATTTTTGTCTGTGCTGTTATGAAACAGCCCATACTTAATAATAGTAACAATGATAACAGTAATGAGAGCAGTGAATTTTAACACATTACCACAAACTTCTCTGGATTTATAACCATATATTTTTTAAAGAGTCATTATATTATCCCTTTTTGTGGGTTTTAGAATTCAAGGACCAACCAACATCAGATGACCATTGTATTAAGCTATTACTTCAAATTTGGCTAGTGGAATGAGAGAAAAATGCATGCAAAAGCATTTGCACCTATTTTTTTTGACATTTATCCTCAATTTTAATCTATAAGTTCACAGAAATATTTCCAGCAGTGCTGAAACCCAAACTGTACTTTAGTGACCATTTTCATATTGTAACATCTTTTTCTGAGAATAGCTTGCAAGTATCTCATTGTTAATACACAGTTTCTTACTTGGTCTATCACATACTGAATTTTATTTACCCTTTGACAATCTACCTCCCCCCAGGTACTATATTACTCTGCTCAGGCTATGTCATATCCACACCAGGAAACTATTTTATTTGGATTCCTTCCTCAGTATATTAGGCATATCACTCTATTTTATCTATGCTTTCATGTGCTCTGACCAAGTTACAAAACTGTATTCACTAGCTGAGGCCCTCCTAATTTAATTCTGATTCCTTATCCTGAGACCTTATGTCCTCCATCCCATCCTTCTGAAAAGATGTATATCTGTCCCATATAATAACTTATGTTTGAATTTCTAGGAAGAAAGAATAAAGAACTAAAAGTGAATGAAAATGATGGAGAAAAGATGGGAAGTCATCACTATTTCGAGTTCAGTGTAAGTTACTATAAGAAAGCACTTTCAATGTGCACTATATAAACCATGAGTTTTGCCTGGAAAATATCAAGTTTATTTCTTTATTTTTTTTTACAGTCCACTCTTTATGCTCCTACTGGTCTGCCCTCCCACATTTATTTATCCTGTTCCTCTCCTTGCCCCAAGCTCCAAGAAGATGTCTTCAAGCCCCCACCAAATATTTTTCAAGTATAAGATATCTACTACCACTACCACTCATACCACATAAGTTCTATGTGTGTCTTTTCAGCATACATCTTATAAATAACATATCTCTTTAGCTTATGTTGTGTGACAAAAAACCATATCAAATGAATATTTAACATGTACACCTACTTATCCAATATTAAAAGTCCACAACAGATCAAGGTATGGATATCAACAAAACCCAACTTGGTGAATCAATTAGTTTAATTGTGATAACTTAAAGGATATTGGATGAGGGCTTATTTACAGGGGCAGAAATGAATGAAATATATGTGTACCACCAAGGCCCATTCTAGAATGGGACAAAACTGACAAAAATGGGGAAAGTGGGAATGCACCACACAGCCAGGGGGCAGTGTTACAGATAGCAGGGTTTCCTTTCCAAGTAACTACTTTAAATATCTTCTAGACCGGTTGGCTTGCTTCTGCTTTTTCTAGGCAGTTGTTCTGGTCTCAGAGTCTTCTTTGCACTTTTTCTTGTATAAAAAAAGTCTTCTTTGTCAATAGATTTTTCTGGGTATTTTTATAGCTTTTTGTTTACCGGGGGAGGAAATGTCCTAGTGACTCTGGACAGTTTAAGGGACTCTCTGAAGCTATTTTGAGTTGTTTACCTCGCTGCTTAAAGAGCTTCCCTGCAGAATTGGATGTTTCAAGTGATGAATCTGTTACACAACAACTCGCTTTGTAGAACTTAGAACTACTTTTTAAACTTTAAGTTAATGAATGAAGCTTTCTATTTTTGATGCTTTATGAGAAGGTATGGTGTGTGAGATTCACAAGGAAAGTAATTGAACTAATTCTGAAAAGGTGATGGGAAGACTGTGGTGTCCAGGATGAGAAATATTAATTTGTGTCCTGAGCGATGCAATGCAAAATTTTAGAAATTCTGCAAGATATGTCAAACAAGGGATGATGGAAACATGTAGGTCATTATTCAGAATCAATTTTAATACTCCCAGATGGACTTGGTGTTAGAAGATAATTACCACCCACCTAAAAGATCAGCTACACTTCTCTTTAGTCCAGATCCAGGAGTGTTGAATTTCAGTAATATTCTAATTGAGTTGTCTACTTCTTCCTGAATTATCATTTATTGTGAAAACCAAAAAATATGCTAAAGAGAATGTACACTAATATAATAAATAGCAAATCTTTCATATAGATTTGACTAGCCACAGTCTATAAAGAAAATAAGTGTTTCCCCATCTGAATTAGATCAAGATCTATAGTTATTTTAAGTTATTAAAATAAATTGCTTTTTGTACTTTGTAATTTCAACTAAAAGTATAAAAACTAATTATCTGACTGGAATTATTTAAAGTAATGTCTCGATGATACTCTGCACCTTGGGAACCATAGTTAGTACATCATACAAGAAAGTAATTGTATAATTAAAAATTCATCTATCATTCCTCATATCAAATAATATGCTCCTCTACAACATAGAAGTGCATAATGATAACATCATATAACTTTTAATAGAAGAAAAAAGTAAAATCTAGTTAAAAGTTATTAGAATAATGAAAAAATAATCACTGCTTTCTCTTATGTAGTAGACTGAAAATAGGTTTGGAGAAATAGGCATGAGGGGAGAGGGTCTCAAAGGCATAGATCTATTTGAGGAAATATTTTCTTTTCTTTTTTTTCAATTTTCTTAAAAAATATTATTCTTTATTTTTTTTTTACAGTCCAATCATTATTCCCCTCCTGGTCTGCCCTGACTGGTATTGATCCCATACCTCCTCCTCTGTCTCCAAGAGGTTGCCCCCAACCCACTCTGACCCCCACCCCACCACATCTCCCCATGCTTTGGGGCCTCAAGTCTCTAAAGATTTAGGTGAATCTTCTCCCATTGAGACCAAAACAGGCAGTCCTCTGCTGAATATGTGTTGGGGGTTTCATATCAGCTGGTGTATACTGCCTAGGTGGTGGCTCAGGGTCTGAGAGCTGTCAGGGGTCCAGGTTAGTTGAGACTGCTGGTCTTTCTATGGGTTCATGCTCCTCATCAGTTCCCTCCAGCTTTTTTCTAATTCAACCACAGGGGTCCTTGGTTTCTGTCCATTGGTTGGGTATAAGTACCTGTACCTGACTCTTTGAGCTGCTTGTTAGTCCTCTCTGATGATGTCTGTAAACATATCATAGAATCAGTAATAATAGGGCCTGGAGATATGGTTCAGTGGTTAAGAGCACTGACTGCTCTTCCAGAGGTCCTGAGTTCAATTCTCAGTAAAAACATGGTGGCTCGCAACCATCTGTAATGAGAATCTGAGGCCCTCTTTTGGTGTGCAACAGTATAGGCATGTACATGAAATAAATAAATCTTTAAAGAAATCAGTAACAGTTTAAGACCTCCCCTTGGGAAAGATCACAATTTGGGCCAGATGCTGGACCTTCTGTCTCTCCATTTCCTCTCCATTTATTACTCTGCAGTTATTTTAGATAGGAACAATTCTGCATCAGAATTGTTTTCACTGTGGGATGACAAGCCCATTTCTCCAGTTGACGCCCTACCTTTCTACTGGAGGTGAACTCTACAAGTTCCCTCTCCCCACAGTAGAGCCCTCCCTTTGAGTCCTGAGAGTCGGTTACCTACCAAGTCTCTGGTGCATTCTAGTGAGGCTCCACAACTCACACCTCCCAGTGTTGTCTGTTTTCATTCTTTCTGCTGGCCCTCCAGGCTTCAGTCCTATTTTCCCTGGTCCCTCCCAATACCTGACCATGTTCCATTTCCCCCTCTCTGTCCCCTCTTATACCTATATCCCTCCCTGAGATGCTGCTGGAAAATAATTGTACTTTTCTTTAATTCTGTGATTTTTAGTAGTCAAACATGTGGGTGTGGATTCACCCAAATTCATGAATATGTGATCCAAAAAAAAGTGAATACAAAGTGGATTATCAGATAAAGGAGTTATAGATGTTCTGATAGCAGTGAGGAAAGGGGTAGATCAAAAAACATTCAAAGGGAGGAGTGGGTGTGAAAATAAACAAAATATATCTTATGATTTACAAAATTTTAAAAAAACTAAAAAAATTATATTAAAAACTGAATTGTAATGTAGAGATTTGGTGAGTTGGCCTAGCGAAACCTGTAAAAAATTGACAGCATCATGTGACATGACAACAGAAAAGGGCAAGTGACACAGGGCCTTGATCCTAAGTGAAGAATTATAGGCAATTAATGACTGCTGAGAAGGAGAATGAGTTTGCTGCAGGAAGGTGGATAAGTGTTCCCATCACAATGATCTATGAGATCTATTGAAGATCCTTTCATTCATATGTGTACATACACACACAAACATATACATACATAAATGTGGCTCATATGTATTATATAATTCTGATTATAAAACTAATTCTAAAATTATAATCAGTCAGGGGCAGAACCCATTAAGAGTTGTAATAAGGAGAAGGAAGGGAGAAATTATGTAAATATAATATTTATATATGAAAAGTAAAGAACAACAAAAATTTAAGTATTATATGTCCTTACAACTATCAACATAAGTTGAGGCTGTCAAAAGAACTCTCAATTGCCAAGATATCATCAGGTTGATAGAAATCTCTAACTGTGACGGTATTTCTGTGTGTGATATACATACAGCTAAAATACTCAAAGTAGAGATTGACAAATCCTTTATAAATCTAAACATTATTTTCTATTTTGCACAATTAATCATTTGAACGTTTTCTTTTTACACTTAAAGGTTAAGTTTAAGGTTAAAGGTTGTTTGAAAAAATTACATAAGGGAACTAGCAAGATAGCTCAGAGGGCTAAGGTGCCTGCTACTGAGCCTCGTGGCCTCTTCAGTTCCTGAAATATACAGGGTGAAAGAACAGACCCACTTCAGCAATTTGCTTGCTGACCACCACATCGGTGCCATGCATACAGATATGTACACACAAAATAAAATTAAATTGAAATAACAGAGATGCATATTGTGTTGTCACTGAGGCATGCCACAGTGTAAACATATTGCTTCATATCAAAGGTAGGCATGGTAAATAGAAATCATTTCCCTGTAAACTTTAAAAATAAAACAAACTTTCCATATTCAAGAGATGGTTCAATGGCTGTTGCTTGCCTTAGCCTTTAGAGGAATGATACTGAGTACTTTGATGAGGGTACTTTGATGATCATTGGCCTGTGCTTTAATAAGCACTAGTTGTCTTTCCTCTTACTATCCCATGTGTTAATATGTGCTGGTCTATTACTCTGTAATTCTATAACTCCCTATACTCTTACTATTTTGTGCTAATAAGTGCTGGTTTCTTTTCTTTCTCCCTCAAGGACATTCTCTGGTTGCTGTACAGGTAAGAGGCTTTGAGATCATTAACTCTTTGTGAACCAAAGAAAAGAAAAGAGAATTAAAATCTTTTACATAGGCAATATGCATAGACACACACACTCATACATATATACACACTGTCTCAGCCTGACCACTTGTCTCATCAACTCTACAAGTACTTATGCATAATTACATATGTACACACATACTTACACACTTATAAATAGATATATACATATATGCATTTGGTAGATGGGCCTCAGTCTCAAATGCCACACACATACACTTGGTAGGTAGATGGGGCAGAATTCTGGGTGCCACATTTTAATTCTTTTATCTGGTCTTTTTATACAAAACTATTTTAGAAATTACCATGAAGATAAAATGTTACACAAAAGGGGAGATACAGAAGGATATTGGTAGTTAAGTTAAAAGTAGTGTTTCATTCTATACGCTCATTATAAGTTCAAAGTAACAGTTTCCCATAGCCTTGCTTTATCATATTGCATACCTGTGGCTTCTTCATCCTTGGGTCTGACCTAGAATGAATGGTTTTCCTTGATCATAAATTTGTCCTAACCCTATTTCACTTTTTAGTGTAAATATGAAAGCTCATTATATTCCTTTTATTATGCAGACTTTACTTGCTATTCTATGAGAAGTGGGCACATTTTTTCCTTGATTCTAACTTTATTATACTTGTTTGGCAAATCAACTGAAACAACCTCAAAATTTTCTTCCTAAAATTATTTGAATCAAATCAATAATTTTATAAAATTACTATGAGAAATTGTTAAATGAGCAATTACTGTACACAGCATCATTGCATGATGGTATATTTTTGTTGACCTAATGAAAGTCTGCACAGTAGGGTGGGAAAATACCCAGAAATCATTAGTCTGTGTTATAATGCCAGGAAAAGACATATCATCAGCTCTAAGGAGCAATCCTAAAATGAAGTCCTTTGTGACCTCATCTCTCAAAGCTAACCCAGTGTAGGCCAGGAAGAAACAGTGGACTAACCCAAGAAAGTCACCTGCTAGCATTAGCCTCTCTAGATAACTCTTAACAAATGGTAAAGCCATTTTTCTACATGACTGACAACCTCAGTTTCATCCCTTGGACTTACTTAAAAATTGTCATATACCAGACTCCCATAAATTGTCATTTGAGTGTCACATACCAGCTCTCATACACATTCACTCATGCCTACACACATAAACACATGCATGCACTCATGGACACATGAATTTTATCAGGTAATTGATATAGATATTAAATGTATTTGCAACTTATTTGTGTTCCATCCATATCCTACAGTTTCTACAGAACTCAAGAAATGATTGGACAATTTCTCTTTCGTATATAGAAGAATAAAATGTGTATCAATATACAGACACATATATTTGCTTTTAACTTTATTAATAGAATATCAAAATTGGGATAATTTTTAAATAATAGAAATATTTTCTAAAAATTCTGCCTAATGAGAAGCCAAGATAAAGACAAAATTCATATGCAGACAGGACGGATTGTCTAATAAAGAATGAATTTTCCAAAGTGCACAAGTTACAATCCTAGTGTTCCTCATTTCTGCTTCACCCTCCTACTGTGGGAGGACAGAACACTCTTCCCCATGAGATTTGAGTTCAAGACATCATGTTGAAAAAGGAGGGTGGAAACCCTCTAAGACTACTATGACAAATATATTTCAATTATGTAAGAATGACTCAATCATCATATTGCATTATAGTAGCATATGGAGACTAAGAAAATGTCTATTTTGTTTTCCTGTCACAGAGCACAAAGTTCCAACTAGCTTCATACGTAGAATGTTTGAAGATAATTACACTTCAGTACAAAAATTTTGAGAATTTGAATTTCATGTTTTTTACAATATAATCTTTTATTTAAAAAATAATGCAGAGAGATAACCCATTACAAATGTTCATTAATTAATTTCAAACTGGTCATGGTGACTCAATTCTGTCATGTCTGTGGTTGTGATGAAAATGAAGACAGACTTCTGTGAGTTCAAAAGTAGCCCTATCTACATACAAATTTAAAGCCAGTCAGGAATACAAAATCTCTCTCTCTCTCTCTCTCTCTCTCTCTCTCTCTCCCTCCCTCTCTCTCTCTCTCTCTCTCTCTCTCTCTCTCTCTCTCTCTCTCTCACACACACACACACACACACACACAAGCCACAAGCATATGTGCACCACACATACACACACACACTCTTTCCCTCTTTCTCAATCTCTCTCTCTCTCTCTCTCTCTCTCTCTCTCTCTCTCTCTCTCACACACACACACACACACACACACACACACACGCACATATACACATATCCCATATGATTGCAAATCAAGCCATCATCATTCTTAAGATTCTCTAAAGTCACAGAACTTATAAAATGTCTTTGAGTATTGAGAGAATTTATTGCGATGCCTTACAATCTGAAGTCCAACTACCCCAACAGTGGTGAGCTGTGAATGGGAAGTTCAAGAACAGTAGTTGCTCAGTCCCCCGAGGCTTGTTGTTTCATCTGGTCTTCTGTTAAGTAGATTCCAACAGACATGCTGGCAAATGCATATGGTAAAGAAGAGCAAATCTTCCGTCTTGCAATCATCTTATGAAGATCTTCAGAAGAAGGTGTGGCCCAGAGTAAAAGTGTGTACTATCATGCCTGGATCTGAGACTTGTTTTGGCCCAGGCTGATTGTGAACTCAGTGATCTCCTTGCCTTAGTCTCCTGGGATTAAAAGTGTGTGCTACATTGCTTGAGTCTACACTTTTCATGGCCACTATGCATCAAGATCTTCATGTCAAAATGCCAGTAAGAAACTTGTGTCTTCCAGCTCAAGATCTGAATCACAGGCAAGCCCTCCAATCATGGATTATAGTTCACTGTAGATATAGTCAAGTTGACAACTAGGAATAGCCTATATAAACAGCAACAAATGTTTCAAGTTCATTACCTAGTGGACTTATCTATAGAGAAACAATGGTTTACAGGAGAGCTAGTTAAAAGCTTTCAAGGGAAGTTCAATTTGACTTGAAAATAAAAGTACCTTTATCACTTCTACATGGCCTATGGCAGAATAATTACAATATCTTACCATCATATAGGAAGTCTAAAATGTATACAAAGCATACTTAGATGTCATGTGTAACAGCAACAATAAACTAAGGTTTGTTCTTGTCCAATACCTACTTGCAGAGCTCTGTGACTATAATTTTCACCTCATCAACCTCCCAGTTATTAGGAAAGGAATGCTTTTCTCATAGTAGATCTCCCTAGTATAGAACGTAATGATTAGAACCAGGGGTGACAGGTACAAATTTTATCCTCTAACTTGAGTGTTCACTTAAATATGATACTAAGAAGTAATCAGTTAAATGGAGAGATACTACTTAATAAAATATCTTTTATTTTTAAAATTAAAATATAATTATGTCATTTCTCATATTGGCTTTCCTTCAGCTGATCCCCTTTTATAATCCCCACACTCGATTCCTCAGCCAACCCTTTTAATATACATCTCCAACTTTCTCTCAATACCATGGACTCCTTTATCTTCAATATTGTCATGTGTGTGTGTGTGTGTGTGTGTGTGTCTGTGTCTGTGTGTGTCTGTGTGTGTCTGTGTGTGTATGTATGTATAAAATGTACTCATATATACATAAATATATATTTACAGTCTATATATTATGTACATGTATAATAATATAGATATATAAGTATATATATGGATATTTAATAACATATATTTATATCACAAATAAAAATAAAATCTACTTAGTCATTGTTAATCTCTTTGTGTATAGCCACTCAATATTGGATAACCAATTTGGAGGTTGAGGGGCTTCTGGAATATAAAAAGGTACATATGTCCTTATCTTACATCTGAAAAATAGTTTCTGCAGTCATTTATCCAACATAAGGAAATAAATTATGACTTTTTTTATAATTCTCAATATTGAGTCTTATAATGAAACACAATTTGTGGAAAGTATAGAGAAGATCTTGATAAACAAAGCACAAGGCCCAGATGCATATTTAGAGTGTAGCATGTAGCCAAATCCACACATACAATGAAGTTTTCCAATTCATAAGCTGCAAATGTACCCCAGGGAATTTGTTTATCCTTTAAATTAAACATTCTATCACTTGTAGTTTTGCAAAATCTAAGAATCACATTGACTTTAACTGTTTGTGATTTTATTAATGACACTCATGCCTATATACTTCAGTGTACCCAGACTGCTCTCCAATAATGAATGTGCCAACACTGTTTCACATTTATATATTACAGAACCTTGTGTGACTATTTTAGGGAATGTTCTTAAGAAATTTGACATTAGCACCCAAAATATTTGGCTAATTTCTTGAATATTTCCTGACCTTTGTTGAATTATTTTAGCTTTCACTTCCCAAGAGGAAGTCAATGTGAAATTACCTCCACCCAAAACCATAAACTCTGGCCAAGGCATGCATGCTGAACGTATTAGAGTGGATGTCATTCCCTTCTTCCTTTTGCTTGTTTTCCCATAGTTTTGTTTTTGTGTTTTATATCTATAACACTTTGGACATATGGGCCCATTAAGTAGTTTGATTGACATTAACCGTTGGCCTTCTAGGCATCCTGAAGCCTTTTACATTTATACAAAATGGTTGCTTGTATGATAGGAGTGACAGGTTAAAAAATAAATTCTTGGTTGTTAGAGAAACTGTGCAGGGTGGAAAACATATTGCTCTATTTCCAGAGAGAAAATTATCTCCAGAGAAGAGATGTTGTCAGGAATGAATCAAATAAATGGTTTTGCCTCACTGAAATCTGAGGAAGAAAAGGTTCTTGAAAACACCATGCATGTGATCCTGCTGTTCAGTAGGATGCAGAGCAGAAAACTTTCCTCCTTCTACCATAGTGCTATTTTCAGTGATGAGAAATATCAATGTGTAGCTCATTGAACCTGAGGAATTTTTCAAAATGACTTTTGAACGCAGCACTAAAACCAAGATTTTCTAATGAATTGACTTCCTCAGACTGACAACTGACACATAACCAAAACTACAGTGTTTGTGAATGTCTGAATGGTTTGTCTGTTACTCTGTCTCTCTCTGTCTCCATGTTTCTGTCTCTGCCTTATACTCTTTGTCTGTCTCTCTTTCTGTCTTTCTCTCTCTTTTTCTCAACCTCTCTGTGTGTGCCTCTGTGTCTGTCTCTGTGTCTGTGTCTCTGTCTGTCTCTGTGTTTCTGTCTCCCTGTTTGTCTTTCTCTCTGTTTGTCTCTATGTCTCTGTCTGTCTCTGTGTCTGTGTCTGTGTCTGTCTGTCTCTGTCTCTCTCTGTCTCTGTCTTTCCCTATCTCCCTTTCTCTCTCCCTCCCCCCCTCCCTTCCTCCCTCTCTACTGTGGACTTGCATGCCCTCTGCTTTCTGAGATACCATGATATTTCCTTTCGTGTTATACTTCGCAGCCTCAAAAAACAAAAGCTTTTGATAGTTATTGGAGAAAAATTGCTACAATATCTATGACAAAAAAACAAGTATAGACAAATATTAATAGATGCACCACATTAAGCAAGGACAGCTTAAGCCACAAATTATATTTCTTCTTTAGAAGCCATTTTTAAACAAATGAAAAAGAATTTTGTTTATTTTTGAAATTATATTTTAATTACTATATTTCTCCCTTCTCTTTTCTTCTTCTAAATCCTCCCATATAACCCTTTCTGCTGTACTTGAAATTCTGAACTTCTCTTTTTACCATTGTTATCATATAAATATAATATATATTCCCAAATATATTCTATAGAGTTCATTTAATATGACTTATTAAGGAGCTTCTTTGCAATGAGTAAATAAATAAATATTTTCCTCCAGTTTCGGATTGCTGAATGAATTCATTTAATACATACTGATTAATTTTTAATGTTTATTTCTTTCAATAGCCCAGAATATATTTTCTAAAAATTCCATGCTGAATATTGCTCACTACATATCCTTCTAGAATATTTTAATATATCTTGCAATTATTTATTATAAAAATTTCCACATTTTCTTAGTATATATATATATATGTGTGTGTGTGTGTGTGTGTGTGTGTGTGTGTGTGTTTCTCACGATAATGTTGATCTTATTTTTACAAATAAAGATGATACTTAATATTCAAACTGTTTTTTCAATTTAATAATGCTTATATTTGTTTTTTATTTATCTTGGTTTTCGTTTTTCGGTTTTTGGTTTTTCTTTTTATTTTGTTTGCTTATTTGTTTTGAAACAGGGTTCCTCTGTGTAACTCTAGATGTCCTAGAGCTCATTCCTTAGACCTGCCTGCCCTTAAATTCATACTTGTTTTTTAAATACATTATATTTATTGATTGCTTGCTAATCACAGTTTTGACTATTACATTTCATCCATTACTTTGACATTTTTTACTCATTCCAGTCTAGACTCAATGATTCTCACATTGATTAAATTTTTTTCTATGGTAAATTACAATTTTAATATAGATAGTACATACTCTCATGTACACTATACAATAGATTGCATGTTTGAGTTACTGTACCATGATTTAATGTCTTTAAACGTTATATGCTTCCAATATTTATTAGAGTAATCAGTTCATATTGTTTCCTTCTTATCTATGTAACTTAGAGATTACTATAGTCCTTAAAATATTATTTTAACATTCATAATTTAGAAAATTAAAGTAAAATTTCTGGAGTACTTTATTTAGTATCCTGCCTTATTAATTAAGTGATTAATTTACCTAGAGGGTACTGCAGATAGGTTTGAAAACCTTTTAATTCAGATGTTGTCAATTGTAGAATTCAAAGGTATACCAGTGTGATGGATTCTTGTGTGGGCAAGGAAACCTCCAAACAAGAATATTGAAGCAACTTTCTAGGTAGCTTGCCTGGTTCTCTGCATATCCACTATATGTGATCATAATAAAAAGGAACACTCTTGATTACAGATAGTTTCATCTAGCATATCCCTGCTTACAGAGCAATAATGAAATAGCATTATACTTTTTAAATTACCCAATTATTAATATTTGGTGGTAACAATAAAAAATAAACCAGACTCTGAAAAACTTGTATTAGCAGTCAAAAATTGTAGCCTCCATCTTCTCTCCAGTGACAGAGGAGACAGGTATAGCCAAGAGGCAGAGACCATGAGTGGCAGAACCGTTGGGTCCAACAGGGCCCCAACTGCAACCAGGGGCTGGGCAGCTCCAAGGTTCTCTGTGCATCCATCCTGCCAGGGGAGTACTGCTCTGCGGGGAGTGAGTTAAATCCCAGCTTTGGAGGTCAGGGCACCACCATCTTCTCTCCTGTGACAGAGCAGGCAGGTACAGCCAGGAGCCAGGGAACACAGGAGTGGTAACAGCTGGAACAGAGTCAGTCCTGGCTCCACCTGCACCCAGGAGCTGGGCAGTGCCACAGCACTCTGTGCCAGGAGAGAGTTGGTCACCCAGGGCTGCTGAGACAGGCTTGCAGGCCCACAGGAGAGACAAGCACCCGCCAGAAACAGCAGGACCAACTAACACCAGTCATAAGCAGATGATGAAAGGCAAACATAGGAAAATTACCAACAAAAATCAAGGCAACAAGGCACCATCTGAAGTCAATTCTCCCACAACAGAAAGTCCTGGATACCCCCAGCACACCAGAAAAACAAGATTTGGATTTAAAATCACAGCTCATGTTGCTGATACAGGGATTCAAGGACATACATAACTCCCTTAAAGAAATACAGGAGAACACAAGTAAACAGGGAGAAGCCCTTAAAGAACTATAGGAAAGCACAACAAAATTAGGTGAAGGAATTGAACAAAACCATCCAGGATCTAATACTAGAGGTAGAAACAATGAAGAAATCACATTGGACAGAGAAAACCTACAAAAGAAGTCAGGAGTCATGGATATAAGTATCATCAACACAATACAAGAGATAGAAGAGAGAATCACAGATATAGAAGATACCATAGAAAGCATGGAAACAACAGTCAAAGAAAATGAAAAATGCAAAAAGCACCTAAACCAGAACATCCAAGAAATCCAGGGCATAGGTATTAAACAGAGTAAAGATTTCCATCTTAAAGTGCTAGTAAATGTCTTCAACAAAATTCCCTAACCTAAGGAAAGAGATGTCCATGAACAAACAAAGAGCCTACAGAACTCGGAATAGTATGGACCAGAAAAGAAATTCCTGTTACATAATGATTAAACACTAAATGTACTAAATGTACTAAACAAGGAAAGAATATGAAAAGCAGTAACATAGAAAAATGTCAAGTAACATATAAAGGAAGGCTTACCAGAATTGTGCCAGAGTTCACACTAGAGAATATGAAAGCCAGAAGAACATGGGCAGATGTGATATAGACCATAAGGGAATACAAATACCAACCCAAGCTACTATACCCAGCAAAATTCTCAATTACTATAAATGGAGAATCCAAGGTATTCCATGAAAAAAAAAAACAAATTTACACACTACCTTTCCACAAATCGAGCCCTCCAAAGATAACGAATGGAATACACCAACAAAAGGAGGGAAACTATACACTAGAAAGAACAAGAAATTAATCTTCTTTTAACAAAATTAAGACACACAAATATAACTCCACTTCTAATAACAAAACTAACAGGTAGCAACAATCACTTCTCCTTAATACCTCTTAATGTCAATGGACTCAATTCTTCAATAAAAAGATACAGACCAACCGACTGGATACATAAGCAGGACACAACATTTTGCTGCATACAAGAAACTTACCTCAGGTAAAAAGACAGACAATACCTAAGATTAAAAGGTGGGAAAACAATTTTCCAAGCAAATGGTACCAAGAAACAAGCTGTTATAGCCATTCTAATATCAAATAAAATTTACTTTCAACTTAAAGTAATCAAAAATGATAAGGAAGGACACTTCATACTCACAAAGGAAAAATCTACCAAGATGAACTATCAATTCTGCACATATATGTTACAAATACAAGGGTACCCACATTCATAAAAGAAACTTTACTAAAGCTCAAATCACACATTGCACTCTACACAATAATTGAGGGAGACTTCAACACCCCACTCTCATCAATAAACATATCATGGAAACACAAACTAAACAGAGAAGCAGTAAAACTAACAGAAGTTATGAACCAAATGGATTTTACAGATATCTATAGAACATTTTATCCTAAAACAAAAGAATATACCTTCTTCTCAGCACCTCACGGTACCTTCTCCAAAATTGACCATATAATTGGTCACAAAACAGACCTCAGCAGTTATAAGAAGTTTGAAACAATCCCATGCCTCTTGTCAGATAACTGCATACTAAAGCTGGTCTTTCATAGCATCAAAAACAACAGAAAGCACACATTCACATGGAAACTGAACAATATTCTACTCAATGATAACTTGGTCAAGGAAAAAATAAAGAAAGAAATTAAAGACTTTTTAGAATTTAATGAAAATGAAGGTACAGCATACCCAAATTAGGGGATACAATGAAGGCAGAGCTAAGAGGAAAACTCATATCTCTGAGTGCCTCCAAACAGAAACTGGAAAGAGCATACACAAACAGCTTAACAGCACAGCTGAAGGCCCTAGAACAAAAGAAGCAAATACACCCAAGAGGAGTAGACAGCATGAAATAATCAAACTCATGGCTGAGATCAACCAAGTAGAAACAGAAAAAACTATACAAAGAATCAACAAAACCAGGAGCTGGTTCTTTGAAAAAGCCAACAAGATAGATAAAGTCTTAGCCAAACTAAACAGAGGACACAGAGACAGTACCCAAATCAGTGAAATCAGAAGTGAAAAGGTGGGCATAACAATAGATATCCAAAAAACATCAGATCCTACTACAAAAACCAATACTCAACAAAGTGGAAAATCTAGAGGAAATGGACAATTTTCTAGACAGATATTAGGTACTAAATTTAAATAAGGATCAGATAAATTATGTAAACAATTCCATAACCTCTAAAGAAATAGAAGGAGTCATTAATAATCTTCCAACCAAAGAAAGCCCAGGACCGGATGGATTCAATGCATAGTTCTATCAGACCTTCAAAAATACTTAATACCAATACTCTTCAAACTATTCCACAAAATAGAAACAGATGGGACTCTACCCAATTTGTTTTATGAAGCCACAATTGCTCTGACACCTAAACCACAGAAAGACCCAACAATGAAAGAGAACTTTAGAACAATTTCCTTATGAATATTGATGCAAAAATACTCAATTAAATTCTTGCCAACCTAATCTGACAATCCACCATGATCAAGTAGGCTTCATCCCAGGGATGCATGGATGGTTCAATATACAGAAATCCATAAATGTAATCCACTATACATACATACATATATATATATATATATATATATATGAGATTTATATATATATATATATAGGATTTGTATATATATATAGGATTTATATATATATATATATATATATATATATATATATATATATATACTCACAAAAAGAAAAAGAAAAAACATATGATCATTTCTTTAGCTGTTGCGAAAGCATTTGACAAAATCCAATATATCTTCCTGATAAAATTTCACAAAGATCAGGAATTCACTGCCCATACCTAAGCATAGTCAAAGCAATAATTAGCAAAGCAGTAGCCAATATCAAACTAAATGGAGCGAAACGTGAAGCAATCCCCCTGAAATCAGGAACTAGACAATGCTGTCAACTCTCTTCCTATCTGTTCAATATAGATCTTGAAGTCCTAGCCAGAGCAATTAGACAATAAAAGGAGGTCAAAATGATTCAAATTGGAAAGGACAAAGTCAAAGTATCACTACTTGCAGGGGATATGATAATATACTTAAGTGAGCCCAAAAATTCCATCAGAGAGCTCTTAAACCTGATTTTAAAAAACTTCAGTAAATTGGCTGGATATAAAATTAACTCAAAAAATCAGTAGCCTTCTATACTCAAAGAATAAAGAGGATGAGAAAGAAATTAGGAAAATGATACCCTTCACAATAGCCACAAATAATATAAAATACCTTGGTGTGACTCTAACCAAGCAAATGAAAAATCCGTATGAGAAGGACTTCAAGTCTCTGAAGAAAGAAATTGAAGAAGATATCAGGAGATTTCCCATGCTCAAGGATTGGTAGGATTAATATAGTAAAAATTGCCATCTTGCCTAAAGCAATCTACAGATTTAAAGCAATCCCCCTCAAAATTCCAAGTCAATTCTTCATAGATTCAGAAAGAGCAATTTCCAAATTTATCAGGAATAACAAAAAACCCAGGATAGAGAAAACTATTCTTAACAATGAAAGAACTTCTCGCAGAATCACCATTCCTGACCACAAGCTATACTACAGATCAATAGTGATAAAAACTGTTTGGTACTGGTACAGGGACAGGCAGGTAGATCAATGACTAGAATTGAAGACCCAGAAATGAATCTTCACACCCATGGTCACTTGATCTTTAACAAAGGATCTAAATACTTTCAGTGGAAAAAGACAGCATTTCCATCAAATGGTACTGGGTCAACTGGCAGTCAACATACAGAAGGATGCAAATTGATCCATTCTTATCTCCCTGTATAAAGCTCAAATGCATGTGGATCAAGGACCTTCACATAAAGCCAGATACACTGAATCTAATAGAAGAGAAATTGGGGAAGAACTTGGAGCACTTGGGCAGAGGGAAAAAATTTCCTGAATTAAACACCAATAGCTTATGCTCTAAGATCAAGAATTGACAAATGGGACCTCAAAAAATTGCAAAGATTCTATAAGGCAATAGAAGAAAATGTCAATAGGAGAAAATGGCAACTAAGAGATTGGGAAAAGATCTTTACATCTGATAGATGGCTTATATTCAATATATGCAAAGAACTCAAGAAGTTAGACTCCAGAGAGCCAAATAACCCTATCAAAAATGGGGTACAGAGTTAAATAAAGAATTGTCAACTGAGGAATACCAGATGACTGAGAAACACCTAAAGAAATTTTCAACATCCTTAATCATCAGGGAAATGCCAAGAAAAATGATCCTGAGATTGCACCTTACATAATTTACAATGGCTAAGATCAAAAACTCAGAGGACAGCAAATACTAGAGAGGATGTGGAGAAAGAGGAACACTCCTCCATTGCTGGTGGGATTGTAAGTTGGTAAAACCTCTCCGGAAATCAGTTTGGAGGTTCCTCAGAAAACTGGATATAGCACTACCTGAGGATCCAGCTATACCACTGTTGGGCACACACCCAGAAGATGCTCCAACATGTAATAAGGATACAGGCTCCTCCATGTACATAGCAACGTTTTGTATAATAGACACAAGCTGGAAAGAAACCATATGACCCTCAACAGAGGAATGGATACAGAAAATATGGTACATTTACACAATGGAGTACTACTCAGCTATTAAATCAATGAATACATGACATTCTTAAGCAAATGGGTGGAGCTAGAAACTATCATCCTGAGTGAGGTAACCCAATCACAAAAGAACACACAAGGTATGCAATTGCTGATAAGTGGATTTTAGCCAAAAAGCTCAGAGTTCCCAATATACAACTCATGATGTAGAAAGACCAAAATGTGGATACTTTGATCTTTATTGGAATGCGGATAAAAACACCCATAGCTCACCATCCAATAGAATATGTGTAATGTATGTAGACAGTGTTAAAACTTTAGCCAGGTTTCCTCCTAGACCATGAGAACCTTGATGCAGTGATAATGCAGGGTTGATCCCCTCTGTATTTTCGGTCAATGGCACGGCATCCCACATAAAAATCAGTAAATGAGAAATGTAAATTGAAATGAGGATAAAACAAGTCTTGAATTCACAGTAGAGGGCTTTATAAGATTGTCTTGTATTTTTAAATGTATAAAATAAAAACAATAAGGATCAAAATAATTCATAGGGTTCTTTTTTGCACTCATTTATTTTATTATTCTTAGTTCAAAAGGAACTTTTTTGGGGATCCTCAATTATTGTGTTTATAAAAAAAAAAAAAAAGAATGAGTATAGGGTCCCCAATGGAGCAGCTAGAGAGAGGAGCCAAGAAGCTGAAGAGGTTTGCAGCTCCATAGGAGGAACAATAATATGGACCAACCAGGACCCCCAGAGCTCCCAGGGTCTAAACCACCAACCAAAGAGTGCACATGGAGGGTCCCAGGGCTCCAGCTACATATGTAGCAGAAGATGACCATTTCAGACATCAATGAGAGGAGAGGCCATTGGTCTTGTGAAGGCTAGATTACCAAGAATAGGGGGGAATGTAAGTCAGGAAATTAGAGAGAGGGTAAAAAAGCGGTGGGAGATGGGATAGGGGGTTTTCAGTGGGGTAATATGGAACGGGGTTAACATTCAAAATGTAAATAAAGAAAATATCTAATAAAAAAGTTGTAGCCTTTACTTTCATGGGAGTTTCTAACCTTGGAAAATTTAATCCTATTTCGTGCCAAATCCATGAAACATACTCAGGTCATGACAGAACATTTATGTGCTGCCTGCTAAATACATTCTCCAGTGTTTCTTTACTTTTTTTTCAACAATTTAACAGCTTCTTTGTATTTAAAGTGACATTTCTTCTAATCCCATTGACTACATTGTATAACACTTGTTTGCCTTACTAAGAAATCAATCTACTAGAAAAAAGTTTTTATTATTACTTTTGGTACTTTGCTGTTAATATATAGTACATGTTGCCATACATATAATATATGTATGTATATATATATTTTTTTCAATATTTTTTCCAAAAATGTTTCAAATTAAAAATTAAAATTATCATTCATAGTAAATTAGTTCAAAGAAAAGAAAAAATTTCATTCAAGACAATTAGGATAATAGTTATAGCCTTCTTATTTGCTTCATTGTCTATAATTTGGGAAGAAAAAAACAGCAAGATACCTTCACATTTTATCTATCACTACTATTTTACCTCTTCACAGAAATTACAAGGAAGTAAAGGTAATTATTGATTAATGTTTTATTGATGCAAATTCAAAGATATGAAGCCAAAAATTGTCATCAAAATATACAATGAACAAGCATAAAGCACTAAAATTGTTTATCTTATTAAATCTTAACTCTTAAATATATATTTATTTTTCTACATAATAAAATTAGGTTACAACAGTTGCTCAATTTAAAAGTTGAATAGCTTTTACCCTCTTAATTAATCCTTAAGTGACTACTTATTACAAATTTATTTATTATCAATAACATCAGAACTACCTCAAATAATATTTTAGAATCATTATCCAACTAAATATTTCTATAACAACAGATTTTCTTCATATATTTAATTTTTAAGTCATATATGAGTGATGTAGAAACATGTATGTAATTGGAATTTCTTAAGTAATACAGGAAAGGTTTTAAGACATCACTCTTTTCTGAAAAAATATAATAATCATTTTTAAGAAATAAAATATGATCCAGATGGTGGTTATGCATGCCTTTAATCCCATCACTGTGAAGCAAGGGACAGGAGTTTCTTTGAATTTAAGGGAAGCTTAGTCTACAGGGTGATTGCTGAGTCTTATACCTTTGAAAAAGATATTTTTATAATTTATAAAGGCATGTACCATTATGAATAGGGGTAACTTTATTCAAAAACAAAATCTGAGAGCTCTTAAAAATTTCAGGGAGTTTGGTATCTGAATTGTATCAAAATCTTTAAACAGCAAAGATATAGATGTTATTTCTTTATTCTATGTGAATCAACAAACTTTTGTGAACTTGCTAGTGTTAATTTATTGACTAAAAATATCATTTAATCAATGAGGTAATTAGTAATACTTCCTTTAGCCTTAGAAATGTAACATGTATGATATCATTCAATGCTGATTATTTTCTCTTTTATTTATTGAATAATTTGTATAGATGACCTATCTGTTCAAGAACATTGGATACTGAAATCACCTACACTAAAATGTTAGTGTTAATGTCTATCTTCAATTTCACTAGTAAACTTTTAATAAAAAAATAATTACTAAGTTCAGTGAAAGATCATGGCATATTTTCCACATACATTAAATTTCTGAATTACTGTTGTGAGCATAAAGAATAATTTATATATAACTAACTTGTTAAAACAGATTAAAATTTTGTACTATATGTCTCCTCCTTTCATATGTTCCATACATTAATATTTGTTTTGATATATTAAAATTATATTCCAGAGATGCAAATAACACATGGCTATGCTTCTTTCTCAAGCTGACTGCTTGTCTGTATTCTATTTATGTTAGATATCTCCAAAAATTCAGCTGTAAGTGGTAGCTGTTATGAACGGGTCTGGAGCTGTTTCTATTTCGATGGTAATTCTCCTCTCCTGGGAGGGGCTGCAAACAAGGAGTGAGAACAATACTCAGGTGACTTCTCTTGAAAGAGTCTTCTAATGAATAAAGGAGCCAATCACTGGGCGAGTAGGCAGGACTTCCAGATTGGACTGAGGAAGAGGAAAAGGAGAGGATTAAAGGCCTTTTTTGAATGGGGGTAGATAAAGGCAAGATGTAGCTGCTAGAGTTTCCAAGTATTATGGTGGATCCCTCAGGCTTCACCACCAGAGGAATCAGATTTAATAAGGCTTACAAGATAAGGTTTTAGTTGTGTCCAGAGATTGAGTTACCATTGTTTCTGATCTAAGTTTGTTTGATGTTTTTCTTCTCGTGGCATTTTGGCTGGGTTCCAGAGAATAAGATATGGTGGCAAAATGTGGGTTTGCCTGATGTGCCCCACAAAGGCCTGGAGCTTTGAAGCATGGGGCTGGTGTGATAGTGCCCTGCTTGTGGGAACCTAGCAAGCTAGGTGGAGAGATTTTGGAGTTCTGAGTCAGAGTATCCATGAGATAACAAAAGGTTGGCCATTGCCTGCCAGTGTGGGCCTACATCCTGGAAGCTTTTCATGTAGATCTCTGTCCCAGCATGATGAGAGTGTTCTGACCCAACCTGTGTCTCTGCTATTTGGGAGAACAGACCTCTTCCCAAGCAGTGTTACAGCTCTTATGACTGAAGCATTCAGCCAACTGAGACGTTCTCACACCTTTATTCCTTCTGGATAGAATTCTTATATACAGTTTTGGAGTAGGTTAGGGTCGGACAGCAGGTACTTCTCATCGTCTTGGTCTGAGAGCTTGAAGATATCCACATGTGGGTGGACTGGGTGCTGTTCCTATGTGACTGATGGCCACAGACCACTCTATGGGGGTTGTGGAAAGCTGTAGTAAGTGACAGGTCCAAGAGGCATGCCAAAACACCTTGCAGGCAACAGTCACCTTCTGGGTCACCTGGGTTTTAAGTCTGAGCTTGACCAGGGACCAAGCTGCCTACCACAGCTCACCACCCCGTATGCCAGTGCATGGCCAGCCAAGCTGCCAGGGCAGAGACTCAAGCAAGTAGTGTGCTAACAGTTCTTTTTTTAAATATTTCCTGCAACAGGTAACCATCCAATAGCCTGTTATTGAGGGTACATAATGACTTTTTTTAAAAAAAATTGCAATTTTTAAATTTACTTTAAAAAATATATTTTAAATGAAAAAGAATTATATCAGCTTACCTCCTTTCTTTCTGCCCTCTAGAGCCTCTCAGGTATATTCCCTCTAACCTTACTTATGCCTCCTCATACAAGTTACACATTGATACTTTTTCTTTGATTACTGTTGCTATACATACATACAAAGTATGTTTGTGTTTGAATAATATATTCATATATGAATATATAGTCTATATACAATATAGAATTATGTGCATAACTTGAGTCAGGTTTTATTGTTTGCATATGTATTCATGTGTGTCTACTACAGTGTCTGCTACTGTATTCAATTGTGTCTACAATATCTAAAATCAGTATGTGAGAGAGAATTCATGTCTCTTTGTGTTCCATGGTCTTTGTCAATGTCTATATATTAATTCGGATTTTTTCCATTTTTTTTATTGGATATATTCTATATTTACATTTCACTTCCCTAATTCGGATGTTATATGTAGGTTATTTTGTGTTCTTGGGCAGCCTGTTTGTTTTCAGAATTGACCTTCACACTTGCCAGGAAATTTACTTTCTTAAGAAAATGACAAAAGCAGCACAGGATATTTGATGCGGTCACTTATCTGTAGCCTAGTTCATTTAAGGAAACATGACTCAGCAAACTTGCTCACAGGGAACATCTCTTTTGACCCATCAAGAGCTCCCTGCCTTCATGCTTGACATTGCAGTGAGTGATCTGACAGTCACACTCCAGGTTTTAAGGCACAGGTGAATGAAAGCCTGTGTTTGAAAAGATCAGAAAAAGTGAGAACTGCATTTTAAATTCCTTTACCTGGACAGTAAATGAGATCTAAATTCATGCAACATTATCACTGTGTGGTTTAATGTCTGTCTAAATGTTAGTATTGGCATTTAAACTGCACTCATATATATTAAACAATAGGAAACATCTATAAGGATATCTTCATACCAATTAATGTGATACATATTTCAGATGAAGCACAATGAGTTAGAATGGTGCCCACAATGTGCTTTCAGATATTTTATATATCCCAGATCTCAAACAGTTAGAGCAGAACAGAATGTCAACTTATTACTTTATTTTCTGTATTATCATTTATATAAGAACTATCTTTTCAGTTCCTTTCAGAACTGAGAGATATCAGTAACAGGTATTTTATTACTAGAATTGTAATCTAGGAAGCATTTTTGAAAAATTTGCATGTGTCTGTGTTAGTCTGTGTATGTAGGTATGTGTATGTATGTGTGTGTGAGAGAGAGAGAGAGAGAGAGAGAGAGAGAGAGAGAGAGGTCTATGGGTGCATTTGGTAAACAAAAAAACTGTCAGGACTAATGAAGCAGGAAGTATAGGCAATTGTAAACCACTCGAGATGGATGTGGAAACAGTACTTAGGTACTGTGGAAAAGAAAGCAGTCTTCTTAACTGCTGAGCTATATCTCCATACCTCTGGTCATATTTTTCAAATAGCAATGCCAATTTATGTTTTTAACTCTAGAGTGCCTGTCATAAAACATGTTAAAATAAATTTTTTATTGTTGCTGATAGGCTTGGAAGAAGTGATAAGTGTATGAATTAACAATGGATTAGTATATTAAGCATTGACTAAGAAAATATGTTCTAAGATAATAAATTCTGAAGTATATGAAAGATAAAGGTAAAATAAATATTTTCCATTTACACATCAAGCAGATTATTTAAGCATATGCTACATAGAGGAAATAACTCACTTCCATAATTTGGAATCAAGTGGTTTTCCATCATAATTTAAATCTCAATGAACTAATGACAAAAATGATTTTTATAGAAGAAAACAAATCAATAACTTATTTAAATTAAATATTTCCTACTTTGCCACTCACTTTAATATCTGAGAAAATAGAAGCACATACCTGGGCTCTGTACTGTGCAATCAGGTGCTAAATACAGGATCAGGATTCATTCTATTTGGAATATTTTTCATTATTCCTCTTATTTAATAAACTGCCACTTGAAGGAAGGTCTGAGAGGTCTTTCACAATGAATCACAAATTGCTTTGCCTTCTGTCTTTATTATACATGCTGCATTTGATGCTAATGATGCATGACTTCTAACCTCATACTTCCATAGAAGAAAAAGACATAATGTCACATCTTATCATAATTTCATCAGCTATTCAGAGCCAACTTGCAACTATTGATTGCCTTACAACTATGTCGGTTTTGACAGATGATGGGCATTCTCCTTACTATTTCTGATAGATTACTTTCATATGCATAGTTAAAATACTAACTATGCATGAAGTCACTAAAATAAACAATCTGTGGTATCAATCATACATAATTTAGAAACTAAAGTAGGAATGATTCTCCTTATTAGATTTTCTCTAATTGTATATTTTCTCCTAGAATAAATAATGCCTCCCTACATTTATGTTGGAAAGTATAATACATACTGTTATTTTCATAAAAGTTTGTTTATGACGATGTCTTCATAACCAATTCAGGTTAAACTATGTAATATTCTTAATAAATATAGGTGCTCATTTATTAGAGAGCTTTCAAAACAACAGCTTATCATGACAGATCTACTTTCATCAGTTAACAATGGCACCACTATAAACCAGCACGAGTCAATGGTACCTAACAAAATTCCAAATATAAGGTATAATTTGCAATGATAAAATAGAAAATATCAATAATCCATTTGCATGTATGCTTTCCAATATGTTTGGTCAGTTTTAAACTTTTCAAATATCAGTATAAAATATATATTGCTGAAAGAGTACCTTAATATAGTTATAAGGTTTTCAAATTATTTTCACAACAGTGAAAATTTTTAATTAAAATAGAATTATGGTAGTACATATAAACAGAAAGTATAATGTAAACACAAATATATTTTCAATTATTCCTTGACAAGACCAAATACACAGACAACTGTATTTTTAAAAGTTTCACTATTTTGCTCCATATGTCCTTATTCGTGTCTCACATTCCCATGAAGCTGGAATGGACAGCAGTCATATGGCACTCTACTCAACCACTAAGATAGTCATTTTAAAATGAATCTCATCTGATTTGTAACTGGAAGTATGCTTGTTCAATAAATATATTTTATTCTACAAACAATTTTATGTTTTGGAAGTGATGAAAACTATTTTTGTTGAGTCAAATAATAGTTAAATAAAATAATTATGTGTTATAGAAACTTATACCCCAAGAAAATCTAACATATAAAACTATGATAAGACTAAAGTAATTAATAAAATTTGTGCATAATTAATTAATTGAAAATATGCATAAGAATGTAGGAGATTACAACATAATGAAGTACAGAGATTCTACTGTGAAGGATCTGAATAAAGTTTGTACTACAAATAAAAACTAAAAATATAATAACTGTACTGTTGAAATTGGCTATACCAATGTAAATAAAATTAAAATCTTAAATTTAAGTAACAAGTGAATCTCAGTTTGATTTACATATGAGATGATGAATAAAGTTCTTTTTTTCTCTGTTATTAAAGCTTTTTACTTGGCACAAAATCATCACAATGCCTATAGTATATTTGTTTTTCTTTTTTTTTATTGAATATACTCATTATTTACATTTAAAACATTATGTCCTTTCTTGGTTTCTCCCCTCCAAGTAAACTCCTAACCCATGATCCATTCATCAGAAAACCCCTAACCATCCTCCCTCCCCCTGCTTCTATAAGGATGTTCCTCTACCCAACCCATTCTCACCTAGCCTTCCACAATTTCCCTATGCTGGGACATCTATCAAGCCTTCATAGGACCAAGGATCTCTCCTCTCATTGATGACTGACAAGGCATTCCTCTGCTACAAATGCAGCTGGAGGCATGCATACCCTTTGGTTGATAGCTTAGTCCCTGGGAGTTCTGGGGGTTTTGATTGAAATTGCTCTTCTTCCTCTGAGGTTGCAAATCCCTTCAGTTCCATTAGTCCTTTCTCTAACTCCTCCATTGGGGACCTTGCTCTTAGTCCAATGGTAGGGTTTAGGATCTCACTCTAAATTTGTAAGGTTCTGGCAGGGTCTCTCAGGAGACAGCCAGGAGACAGGCTCTTTTCGGCAAGCATGTCTTGGCATCCACCATAGTGTCAGGGTTTGGGGACTGTTTATAGGATGAATCCTCAGGTAGAACATTATCTCGATAACCTTTCCTTCAGACTCTGCTACACACTTTATCTCCATAATTGCTCTTTAAGAATTTTTTTTCCTGTTGTCAGAAAAACAGAAGCACCCACACTTTGGTCTTTCTACTTCTTGAACTTCATGTGGTCTGTGAATTGTATCTTGTTTATTCTGAGCTTTTGGGCTAATATCCTCTTATCAGTGAGTACATACATTGTGTGTTCTTTTGTGATTATCTTACCCCACTCAGGATTATAGTTTCTAGTCCCATCCATTTGCCTAAGGATTTCATGAATTCATTGTTTTTAATAAGTGAGTAGTACTCCATTTTGTAAATATACTACAGTTCCTGTATTCATTCCTCCATTAAAGGACATTTGGGTTCTTTCCATCTTCTGGTTATTATAAATAAAGTTTCTATGAACATAGTGAAGCATATGTCCTTATTACATGTAGTAGCATCTTCTGGGTATGTGCCCAGGAGTGGTGTAGTTGGGTCCTCAGTTAGTACTATGTCTAATTTTCTGAGGAACTGCCAAACTGATTACCAGAGTGGTTGAACCAGCTTGCCATCCCACAAGCAAAGGAACATTCCCCCTTTCTCTGCATCCTCAACAACAGCCGCAGTCACCTGAGTTTTTGATTTTAGTCATTCTGAGTGCTGTGAGGTGGAATCTCAGGGTTGTTTTGATTTGCTTTTCCATTATAACTAAGGATGTTGAACATCTCTTTAGGTGCTTCTCAGCCATTTGATATTCCTCAGTCAAAACTTCTTTGTTTAGCTCCTTACCCCATTCTTTAATAGGGTTATTTGGTCTCTGGAATCTATCTTCTTGAGTTCTTTGTATATATTGGACATTAGCCCTCTATTGGAAGTAGGATTGGTAAAGATCTTTTCCCAATCAGTTGGTTGCCTTTTGTGCTATTGACAGTGTTCTTTGCCTTACAGAAGTTTTACAATTTTATGAGGTACCATTTGTTGACTCTTGACGTTAGAGCAAAAGCCATAGATTGCCGTGAATGGTCATTTTGATGTGTTCTTGGATTTGTTAGGCAAGAATTTTATTGAGTGTTTTTGTATCAATGTTTGTAAGTGAAATTGGATGAAGTTCTTTTTCTTTTTTTTTGCTCTTTGTTGGGTTTTGGTGTAAGCATAATTGTAGCTTCATTGAAAGAATTGGGCACTGTTCCTTTTGTTTCTATTTTGTGGAATAGTTTGAAGAGTATTGGTCTTAGGTCTTCTTTAAGATCTGATAGAATTCTCTACTAAACCTATCTGGTCCTGGGATTTTTTGGGTTGGGAGACTGTTAATGACTACTTCTATTTCCTCCAGGAATATGAGTATATTTAGATGGTTTATCTGATCCTGTTTTAGCTTTGGCACATGGCATGTACCTAGGAAATTGTCCATTCAGTCCAGATTTTCCAATTTTGTTGAATATAAGTTTTTGTAGTAGGATCTGATGATTTTTTGAATTTCCAGTTTTCATTGTTATATCTCCGTTTTCATTTCTGATTTTATTAATTTGATTACTCTCTCTGTTTCTTCTGTTTAGTCTGGCTAAGGGCTTATCTATCTTGATGATGTTCTCAAAGAACCAGCTCCCAGTATTGTTGATTCTTTATATAGTTCTTTTGTGGCGGAAAGAGGGATTTTTCCTAGTTCCATCCATTTGACTGCAAATTTCATGATGTCATTGTTTTTAAAGTTTGAATAATACTCCATTGTGTATATGTTCCATATATTCTTTAACTATTCTTTGGTCAAAAAAACATGTAGGTTGTTTTTAGTTTCTGCTTATTATGAAAAAGCTGCTATGAACACATAAATTAGAAAATGTCCTATGCTAGGATGGAATGACCTTTGGGTATTATGCCCAGAGGTGATATAACTGGTTCTTAAGGTAGATAGATTTTTAAATTTCTGAGAAACTGCCATATTGATTTTCAAAGTTGCTATACAAGTTTGCACTCCCACTAACAGTTGGCAAGTGTTCCCTTTGCCCCATTTACACCCTCGCCAGCATGAGCTCTCATTTCCAGTTTTGATCTTAGCCATTCTGAAAGGTGTAAGATGGAATCTCATCAATGTTTTGATTTCCATTTCCCTGACAGAAATAATGTTGAACATTTATTTAAATGCTTCTTGTCCATTTGAGATTCGCCTGTTGATAATTCTCTGTTTACATGTACCCCATTTTTAAATTGGATTATCTGTTTTGATGATGTATAGTTTCATGAGATCTTTATATATTTTGGAAATTAGCCCTCTGTCAGATGTGGAGCCGGTGAAAATGTTTTTTTCTCATTCTGTTGGCTGCTGTTGGCCTTCTATTGATGGTGTCCTAAATGAATGGAACTAGACAATATATTGTGTGAGGCCATTCAAACCCAAAAAGAAAAATGCATGTAGTAACTGTAGAAACCAGGAATGTATAAATGCATGGAGGAACACTAACAAAAGCAACAGGACAATTAAGTGATAGGAAGGAGGGAGTGGGCAAAGGGAAATGGGCTTTAACTGGGGAAGTAGGAGGTCAGCACAAAAGGAAAGGGATATGGGATATAACACAGGATCTTTGAAAGAGCCATTAGGATCATATTTTTTATTTGCCTAAAAATACTTATAATACATACAAATCTATGTATATACATAGAATGAAGTTATGTCACTTAGACTAACAATGCTCTCCCAAGAACTGTACACTAGCTAACAAAACCACAGTATCCAGTATCAGGTATGTGAATACAACTTTCAAGATATTGGTCAGGCCATGAAACTTTGTATAGTTCTATTTTGTTTTTATTTGGTTGATTTCAGCCCAGAGTTTGATTATTTCCTTCCATATACTCTTCTTGGGTGTATTTGCTTGTTTTTCTTCTAGAGCTTCCAGATGTGCTGTCAACCTGATAGTGTAAGCTGTCTCCATTTTCTTTTTTGAGGCACTGTGAGCTGTGAGTTTTCCTCTTACCACAGCTTTCTTTGTGTCCCATAAGTTTTGGTATTGTGTGTCTTCATTTTCATTAACTTCTAAAAAGTCTCTAATTTCTTTATTTCTTCCTTGACCAAGTTACCATTGAGAAGAGCATTGTTCAGCTTCCATGTATATGTGCGTTTTCCATTGTTTTTGTTGGAACTTAAGACCTGCCTTAGCCCATGATGATCTGATAGGTCGCCTGAGATTATTTCAATATTCCTGTACCGGTTGAGGCCTATTTCATGACCAATTATATGGTTAATTTCGGAGAAGGTACCATGAGGCACTAAGAAGTTATATTCTTTTCCTTTAGGATGAAATGTTCTAAACATACATTACATCCATTTGGTTCTTAACTTTTGTTAGTTTCACTGTGTCTTTGTTTAGTTTCTGTTTCCATAAGTTGTCCATTGCTGAGAGAGGAGTGTTAAAGTCTCACACTATTATTGTATGGGGTGCAATGTGTGTTTTGAGCTTTAGTTAAGTTTCCTTCATTAATGTGGGTAACTTTGCATTTGGAGGCATAGATGTTCAGAACTGAGAGTTCATCTTGGTATATTTTTTCCTTTGACCACTATAAAGTGTCCTTCCATATCTTTTTTGACAACTTTTAGTTGAAAGTCAATTTTATTCAATATTACAACGGCTACTTCAGCTTGTTTCTTGTGACCATTTGCTTGGAAAATTGTTTTCCAAACTTTTACTTTGAGATAGTGACTATTTTTGTCACTGAGGTAAGGTTTTCTGCATGAAATGTTATATCCTGTTTATGAATCCATTCTGTTAGTCTATATCTTTTTATTGGTGAATTGAGCACATTGATGTTAAGAGATCTTAAGGAGAAGTAATCATTACTTCCTGTTGTTTTTGTTGTTAGAGGTGGAAATATGGGTTTGTTGAAACAATACCTTCATGCATTTTCTAATGTGTAATTTCCCTCCTTGTGTTGGTCTTTTTCACCTATTATCCTTTGTAGAACTGTGTCTGTGGGAATATATTGTATAAATTTGGTTTTGTGATGGAATATCTTCTTTTCTCTGTCTATGGTTATTGAGAGTTCTGCTGTGTATAGTAGCCTGGGCTGGCCTTTATGTTCTCTTTATGCCATCTTGTTTCTTCATCTGCCCGGGAACTTTTAGCTTTCATAGTTTCTGGTAAGAAGTCCGGTGTATTTCTAATAGGTTTGCCTTTATATCTTACTTGCCTTTTTTTTTCCTTACTGCTTTTGATATTCTTTCTTTGTTTAGTACATTTGGTTGTTTGATTATTATATGATGGGATGAATTTCTGTTCTGTTGCAGTTTATTTGGATTTCTGTAGGCTTCATATGTTCATGGGTATCCCTTTCTTTAGATTAGGGAAGTTTTCTTCTATAATTTTGTTGAAGATATTTAATAGCCCTTTATTTTTATTGATTACAACTTTATTAAAAGGATCTTACAAATAAAAAGCATCTCTCTCACACACACACAGGTGAAATTAACCAGTTCCACACTATACACATCTTAATTACCTTCTATAGCTAGCATGGCCAGCCTGAAGCAGCGGGCCTTCACACTGGACCTACATTTTAAAATATTTATTTCATGTATAAGTGTGTGGTAGTGTGTATTGGTGGATGTGGGTGGGTGTGTAAGGATGGAAACATGAAATGAGTGAGCATCACTGTGCCCTGCACCTGGAGTCGTTGGGAGTCACTACACGGGTGTTGGGAGCTGAGCTCAGATCCTTCACAAGATCCCTTATCCACAAGTGCCCTTATCCACTGAGCCATCTCTCCTGCCATGTAATCTGCTTCTCCATGACTGTCACCCTGACAGAGGCAAGATGGACTTTCAGTGTCATTTTGCATTGATGACTAGCAAGGTTGAACAGCTTTTGGTGTTCATCGACCATTTTCTTTCTTCTTTTGAGAAGTATTGAGATTATTTTTGTTTTAGTTCTTTGTATAGTCTAGATAGCAATCCCCCACCAAACATGTATGCAGCAAAGAGTTTTCTTCCATACTGTAGGCTGTTTCTTTACTCAGTTGTTTCCTTTGCTATGCAGAGAATTTTTGGCTTCATGAGGTCCAATATGTTGATTGTTGGCCATATTTCCTGATCAACTTATTTCCTTCTACTCTGCTATTGCTCCATGTAAGATATCAAACATTACATTGAATACAAGTGGATACCCTTGCCTCTTTCTTGGCTTTAGTGGAAATATTTTTGAGTTTTTCCTCATTTTGTATAACTATAGATTTGTCTATAGTTATAACTATAGATTTGACTATAGATTTGTCATTTATATCCTTTTAATTTTGTTAGGTTTTTATATTCCTTATATCTTCAAAACCTTGATAATTATTTTAACAAAGATTTTGTCTAAAACTATTTGGTGGGGGGAGGCTGGAGAGATGGTTCAGTGGCTAAGAGCACTGGCTTCTCTTCCAGTGGACCCAGGTTCAATTCCTGGCACCCACGTGACAGCTCACAACTCCAGTAACTCCAGTTTAAGGGGATTAGATGCTGTCTTCTGGTCTCTGCAGGCATAGGAACCCAAATGGAACACAGACATACGGGTGGGAAAAACAGCCATAATTCAGAAAATAGTACAGTAAATATTTTTAAACCTTTAAAAAACTTTTTGAGTTTCTGTAAGGCAAAGGACACCATCAAAAGGACAAATTGGCAACCAAAAAATTAGCAAAAGATCTTCACAAACTCTACATCTGACAGAGGGCTAATATCCAATATATACAAGAACTCAAGAAGTTAGACCCCAGAAAACCAAATAACCCTATCAAAAATGGGGTACAGAGCTAAACAAAGAATTTTCTCCTGAAGACCTTCTGAGGGCTGAGAAGCACCTTAAGAAATGTTCAACTTCATTAGTCATTAGGGAAATGTAAATCAAAACAACCCTGAGATTTCACCTTACACCAGTCAGAATGGCTAAGATTAAAAACTCAGGAGACAGCAGTTTTTGGTGAAAATGTGGAGAAGGAGGAACACTGGTGAGATTACAAGCTGGTGCAACCACTCTGGAAATTAGTCTGGCAGTTCCTCAGAAAACTGGGCATGACTCTTCCAGTGGAGCCTGCTATACCACTCCTGGGCATATAACCAGAGGATTCCCCAGCATGTAATAAGGATACATGCTCCCCTATGTTCCTAGCCACCCTATTTATAATAGCCAGAAGCTGGAAAGAACCCAGACATTCTTCAATGGAGGAGTGGATACAAAAAACGTGGTATATATACACAATGGAGTACTATTCAGACATTAGAAACAATGAATTCATGAAATTCCTAGACAAATGGATGGAGTTGGAGAACATTATCCTAAGTGAGGTAACGCAGTCTCAGAAAAATACTCATGGTATGCACTCACTGATAAGCAGATATTAGCCTAGAAACTTGGAATACCCAAGATACAATCCACATATCAAATGATGTCCATGAAGAAGTAAAGAGTGGTCCCTGGTTCTGGAAAGGCTCAGTGCAGCAGTGTAGGGGAATACCAGAACAGGGAAATTGGAAGGAGTGGATGGGGGAACAGGGGAAGGGAAAAGGGCTTATGGGACTCTCAGGAAGGGGGGGGTACTAGGAAAGGAGAAATCATTTGAAATGTAAATATAGAATATATTGAATTAAAAAAAATCTACCAACTGAAAGACAGATTCCCTGTTGAGAGCACTGGGGCTTTAAAGAAAAACTAATTCAAGTTATTTCACATAAAAGTAAGGCTGACAAATTCTTCTTATGAATCCAATATTACCCTGATACCAAAATAGACAAAGATACAATAATAATGGGAAAAACTGTACTTCAGTCTCCTTTATGGCATAGAGGAAAAAAATTCTCTGTAAAATATTTGACTGTGAAATTTAAGAAAGTGACTATTTAATTATAATAAACTATGACCATGTTGGCTTCATTTCAGAAATTCAAAGATAGTTAAATATATACAAATCCATAAGTGTAATATATTATGTATGTGGACTCAAGAGCAAAAATCACATAGACCTTCAATTTTGAAATCTTCTCTCTCTTCTATACCTACAATCCTTAGGTTTGTTCATATCATTGTGTCCTTGATTGCCTGGATGCTTTGGATCAGGAGCTTTTGCATTTTCCATTTATTTGACTCTTCTGTCCATCTCATCTAAGGTATTTTCTACACGTGATATTCTCTCTTCTATCTCTTCTGTTGGAGATATTTACATCTGTATTTCCTGTCCTCTTTCCTAGGTTTTCCATTTCCATGTTTGCTTCCATTTGTGTTTTCTTTATTGTTTCTACTTCCAATTTTAGTTCATGGATCACTTTATTCAGTTCCTTCACCTGTTTACCTGTTATTTCCTGTATTTCTTTCAGCGAGTTATTAATATCCTCCTTAAAGGACTCTGTTATCTTCATGAGATAGAATTTTAAGCCAGCTTCCTGATTTTCAGGTGTTTTGTATTCAGGACTTTCTGTGGTGGGAGAAATGGGTTCTGATGATGCCTATGTATGTTGGCTTCTGTTGCTTATGGTCTTGCACTTGCCTTTCACCATCTGGATATCCCTGGTGTTTGTTGGTCTGTATGATTATCTGGAGACTGCATCTTTTAATCCTAGATTGCTTCAGATCTCCTGGTAGGCCTGCATCCCTGGTTGTAGTAGGCTACCTATGGGGCCTTCCTACAGGGGGGCTCTTCACAGGGGTAGCGAAGCTGCTGATCTGTTGACCTGGTTGAAGTAGGTCTCCTCAGAGGCTTTCAGATTGTTGGGTCAACTGCTCTGAGTACAGTGGGTTCTTTAGGATGGTTCTGGATGTAGTGTTTTCACTGGATCAAAAGAGCCAATAATCTGCCCCTAGCAGAAAGGAAGGGGTAGTTAAAGTGGAGAAAAGGGAGTGGTATTCAAAAGGGCATGGATTTTAGTGGGTGATGGGTGAGGAATACAATGGCCCCCAGAAGTAGCTCTGGGACTCCAGAGGGCAGAGTTTTCTTTTCATTACTATTACTATTACTATTACTATTACTATTACTATTATTATTATTATTATTATTATATTAGATATTTACTATATTTACATTTCAAATGTTATCCCCTTCCCTCATTACCCCACCAAAACCCCCTATTCCATCTCCTTCCTTCTGCTGCTCACCAACCCTTCACTCCCACCTTCCTGACCAGGAATTCTCCTACACTTGGGCATTGATTCTTTACAGGACCAATGGCCTCTCCTCATTGATGTCTGAAAAGACCATCCTTTGCTACATATGTTTCTTGCCAATTGCTCTGAATATGGTGGGATTTCTTGGATAGATCAGGATATGGTATCTTCACTGGAGCAGACCAGCTAAGAGTCTGCCCCAACAGAAAGTACCAAACACATGTATAAAGTTCTTAAATTTTATTTCTGGGAAGTCAAATATTTAAAGTATTTTTTCAGTTAAGATAATGTTATCTTTGCTAAGATTAAACTTAGCTCTCAGTTCTTTGGGCTTTTCAGGTATGCCAATCAAACTAGCATAAGTTTTTGAGGGTGCCTTGTATGCTCTTACTGAGTAGTGTACAAGTAAATTAAATCTCAGCTTTCATTGAGTAATTAGCTAGGAGACTTCCCAAGAGACCATCTGCCTTGGGCTTTTAATTAAATTGGTATCTTGCTAAATACAATATTCCCAGTATTCTACATTAGAACTCAAAAGTTCATTCAATGCTTGATTCATCTTCTCTGAGTTATTTTCCTGATTTATAAAATGATATATTAAACTATCATTATAGATCTCAAATTAAGAAATTATTAATCATCCAATACTATTAACTCAGAATCTCATTTCTTAACAAATAAAAGAATGATCAACAGTCCAAAATATTTAATTGTATGAATTTATGCTTCTTTAAAACACCACCTTATCTAATGTAGCCTTCTTCATATGAACAAGTACTGAAATAAATGTCTACTCTTTATCAGCACACCAGGTAATTAACAACAGACCTGCCTTTTAATACATTCTTCCAATAAAACTATTGCAGGCTCTTTAAATTTGATAAGAATAAATAGTCGCACTCCAATAAAGATTTTAGCAAGCTTTAATTTTGACACTTCTGTGGAAATATCCTTGTTAATTGATTCTATCTGAGTACCTTGTCATTAGGAAAAATATTGGTTTAAATTTCTTCACATAACTTCAGTATAGTAAGTAGTATGCTGCATTAAGCAGGGCCCTCTAGAGTCACAGAACATATGGATGTAGTTACGGAAATTGTCAATGACTTAAACAGCCTGTAGTCAAACTTGACACCAATGGTCAGCAGCAGCTGTGGATAGAAGTCCAAGGATGTAGCAGTTGCTCAGTCCCACAAGGCAAGCAGGCAAGGAAGAGTGAGTGAGTCTTCTTTCTTCCAAAGTCCTTATATAGATCTCCAGTAGAGGGTGTGGCCCAGATTAAAGGCTGTAGGTCTCCAGCAGAGGGTGTGGCCCAGATTAAAGGCATTTGCCACTGTGCCTTTAATCCCAGATGAACTTGAACTGGGATATCTCCTTGTCTCAATCTTCTGGAATGCATAGACACTATGCTTCAAGATCTCCATGCCAAGATCTCAACACTTGTATCTCTGAGCCTCCAGATTAGGATTATAGGTGAGCCTTTCAATTCTTGATTGTAATTCATTCCAGATATAATTAGGTTGACAATCAGGAACATCCATTACAATCCATCCCTTGTCAACTTGACACAAATAATATCTCATGTCCACATGAAACAATAACAAGTCATGAATATGCCTACCATGGTCTAACTATTCCTTTTACAGTGGCAAATACATTTGTAAGTGGTACAATATCCCATGGGAACATTCTTTTCATGTCTCAATACTAATTGATGTTAAAGAAATTGGAAGACAAATATATCCTTAACAAAATAAGACAGAAGCATTCCTATTACTTATAATCCTCATTTCTGCAACTGGTTGTGTGGCCTTAGCTGGTATTTATAACTACCTTCTTCTGCTACCCATTCTGTATTTCTTTCACCTCTGGAAGCACATCAACAAGTCTTGGCTGTTTTCCTGGAGGATTGACCCATACATTCATTCCTGATGGATCTGTTTCCTTTGTCATGCTGCTTGGATTAGGCTGTTGTAGATTCCCATTGACTTTAATCACTGGATGTGGTAGTACTAAGAGACGTCCTAAGGGATCTCCTGCACTCCAGATATAATCCTGCTTACCTCCATTGTGGAGAGGCAATCCAATTTCTCCACGGTAATCTGGATCTATCACCCTTCCTAACAATGTTATTCCTTTCTTATCCTGTTGGTTTAAGGGCATTAGAAGCCCAAAATGGCCAGGAGGAAGTTAGAGCTTCCAGTTCAATGGAATGTTTCTTGTGGCTCCTGGTAGGAGCACTCTCCCCTCTGGAATCAAAAATTCTAGGCCAGCAGAACCTAAAGTTGTGGGGACAGGAAGCAAAAATTTTCCTAGAGTGTCACTAGGAGTGATAGTGAGTGAAACTATTCCCTTTTCCACCCCTTGGTACCTGGACCCATGGATCCTGGCTAAGGGAGAAACTGTACTATATATTGAATGATGATTCAAAGTATATACCGTCTTCTGAAAAACTCTGCCCCAGCCCTCCATGCTGTTACCACCTGTTTGGTGCTGTAACTGTGTCTTCAAAAGGTCATTCCATCTTTCTATCAGATCAGCTGCTTCAGGATGATGAGGAACATGGTAAGACGAGTGAATTCCATGACCGTGGGCCCACTGTCACACTTCTCTGGCTGTGAAATGAGTCCCTTGGTAAGAAGCAAAACTGTGTGTAATACCATGACAACAGATAAAGCATTCTGTGAGTCCACAGATTGTTGTTTTGTCAGAAGCATTACGTGCAGAAAACACAAATCCATAACCAGAATAAGTATCTACTCCAGTAAGAAGAAAATGTTGTCCTTTCCATGGGGAAGTGGTCCATGGAGTCAACCTGCCACCAGGTTGCTATCTGGTCACCTCGAGGAATGGTGCCATATCTGGGGCTCAGTGTTGATTTCTGCTAGTGGCAGATCTGGCATTCAGCAGCAGCTGTAGCCAGGTCAGCCTTGGTGAGCAGAAGTCTGTGTTGCTAAGCCCAAGCATAACCTCCATCTAGGCCACCATGGCTACTTTGTTCATGTGGGCAATGACAAGGATGGTTGGGCAAAGTGGCTGACTGTACACAGAATGGGTCATCTTATCCACTTGATTATTGAACTCCTCCTTAGCTGAAGTCATTCTTTGGTGAGCATTTACACAAATGTGTTCACATCCTTTGCCCATTTGGAGAGATCTATCCACATACTTCTTCTCCAGATGTATTTCTCACCAATTTTCCAATTGTGATCTTTCCATGGCCCTGACCATCCAGTCAATCCATTGGCTACAGCCCATGAGTCAGTGAACAATCAGACATCTGGCCATTTCTTCTTCCAAATGAACTGTAATACCATGTGTACTGCCCGAAGTTGTCCACTGTGAAGATTTTCCTTCACCTGTAGCTTTCAGGGTTGTCCCAGAAATGGGTTGTAATGCTGCAGCTCTCCATTTCTCGGTGGTACCTGCATAACATGCAGAGCCATCAGGAAACCAGGTCCTACTCATCTCTTCTTCAGGCAGCCAGTCATAGGGAACACCCCATGAGGCTATGGGTGCAGGCTTGGCAGCAGGAGATGGCATTGTAACAGGGGTAGAAACCATAGGCATCTGAGCAACTTCTTCACGTAACTTGGTTGTGCCTTCAGGACCTGCTCTGGCCCAATCACATACCTACCACCTCATTTGATAATAGACTGCTGCTGTGCATGTCCTACTTTAAGACTTGGAGGGTCGGATAACACCCAGCTCATGATGGGCAATTCAGGTCACATAGTAATTTGGTGTCCTATTGTCAAACGTTCAGTTTCCACTAAGGCACAATAGCAGGCCAAGATCTGTTTTTCAAAGGGAGAGTAGTTGTCTGCAGATGACAGTAGAGCTTTGCTCCAAAATCCCAAAGGTCTCTTCTGTGATTCACCTACAGGGGCCTGCCAGGGGCTCCAAACAGCATCTCTATCTGCCACCAACACCTCAAGTACCATTGGGTCTGCTGGATTATATGGTCCAAATGGTAGAGCAGCCTGCACAGCAGCTTGGGCCTGTTGAAGAGACTTCTCCTATTCTAGGCCCCACATAAAGCTAGCAGCTTTCTGAGTCACTTGGTAAACAGGACTGAGTATCACATCCAAATGAGGAATGTGCTGTCTCCAGAATACAAATAGACCCACTAAACATTGTGCTTCTTTCTTGGTGGTGGGAGGGGCCAGGTACAATAACTTATCTTTCGCCTAGAATGAATATCTTTGCATGCCCCACACCACTGTACTCCTAAGAATTTCACTGAGGTAGATGGTCCTTGAATTTTGGTTGGATTTATTTTCCATCCTCTAATAAGCATGTCTTACCAATGAACCCAAAGTGGTTGCCACTTCCTGTCACTTGGTCCAATCAGCATAATGTCATCAATATAGTGCACCAATGTGATATTTTGTGGAAGAGAAAAACAATCAATAACCCTTCTAAGTTATAACACAGAGCAGGAGAGTTAATATATCCTTGAGGCAAAACTATAAAGGTATACTGCTGGCCTTGCCAACTGAAAGCAAATTCCTTCTGGTGGTCCTTATGGACAAATACTGAGAAGAAGGCATTTTCCAGATCAATATCAGGTTCCAGGAGATGTGTTAGCTTGATCAAGTTCCAAAACTACATCTGGTATAGTAGCTGCAATTGGAGTTACTACCTGATTTAGTTTTGATAGTCAACTGTCATTCTCCATGATCCACCTGTCTTCTGCACTGACCAGATAGGAAAGTTAAAGGGAGATGTGGTGGGAACCACCACCCCTGCATCTTTCAAGTCCTTGATAGTGGCAGTAATTTCTGCAATTCCTCAGGAAAACGATACCGTTTTTGATTCACTATTTTCTTTGGCAGAGGCAACTCTAAAGGCTTCCATTTAGCCTTTCCAACCATAATAGCCCTCACTCCACAGATCAGGGAACCCATGTGAGAATTCTGCCAATTTCTGAATATATCTATCCCAATTATACATTCTGGAACTGGGGAAATGGCCATATAATGTGTTCTGGGACCTACTGGACCTACTGTGAGTCAGACATCAGTCAAAACTCCATTAATCACTTGTTCTCCATAAGCCCCTACTCTAACTAGCCATAATGTTTCTTGGGATCTCCTGGCATCTGTGTCAATTCAGAACAAGTATCCTATAGACCCCAGAAAGTCTGATAATTCCTTTCACTCAGTGTACAGTTACCCTTGTTAAAAGCCATAGGTCCCTCTGGGGAAGTATGGGAGAAAGACTAACAGCAAAACTTTTAGGTGTCTTATCAATATCCTTCCTTGGGGGAACATGGCCCCCCTTCATTCAAGGATCTTCAAACTGGCTCAAGTTTGGAAATTGATCCACTGGCCACAATTGCCTTTTGCAATGATTCAATGTAGCCTTTCTTTCATTTGTTTGAGAATTTTTCTGCTTATACAGATCAAACAGATATGCAGTAGGTTTCCTATCTCTTACATGCCTGGAAACACAATGATTGATTAGTCAGTACCAAAGGTCCAAACAAGTCATGCCATTATAAATTCCACCTCTCTTGTGCTGACCATTATGGAGTATGTCATTATAAACATTGTTTTCTCTACGCTGTCCATTATAATAACTACAATCACCTTGTCTCTGGTGATTCAATGCTGTCACCTGGCCCTTGTTACCTCTGGGCCCAATTAAACCCATTGAATTTAATTCATCTAATTGAGCAGTAGCATCTCCAAACCTGAAGAATGACACAAGGAAAAGGCCAAGAATAAAATTCTTTAAATGTGCTGGTGTCCCTCTCACCAGTTTGCGTCTTATAGGACTGGTGAAGGGCATATCTTCTGGATCTTCCCATTATGGGGGATTACGTTTTACAGTATCTACTCCAGCATTGCAATTTCCCTAAGCCTTAAAATCCCTTCATCAACATTAAGCCAAGGTATATTAGACATCTCCAACTCCTTTTCAGAAGTCCATTTTTTGATAAACACTTCAGCCAACCATTCAAACAAACTTCTGACACCTTTTTTTTAACTATGCAAGCTTCCATATTAAACCTAGAATCTCCACTCAGAGGGCCCATGCCAATAAACTCAGCCTGCTCCAGCTTTATGTTCCTTCCACCATTATCCCACACCTCTAAAATCCATTCCCACACATATTCCCCAGACTTCTGCTTGAATGAATTCAGTATCCTAAGTAGCATGTCAATTATATTCAAGATTTTCTTCAGTATAATTAGTTGTAAACCATGATTTTAATTTTTATCACATGGCAATGGACTATTGAGTAAAGAAGCGGAGACCTTTGTAATCATATAATTCCTTACTTGGATCTACTATTTCCCCATGCTTTGCTAAACTGTGTGCTCATATCCATATATAAATAAGATGAGAAGTTCATCCACAAATGCAGTGATTTAGGATGAATACAAAACTTCACTGACATTTATTTCTCAGTATTGTAGAGTCTACAGGTTTTATAGTCAATGTATAAATGCTTAATTGAAATAGAAAAGTTCATTCAATCTTCCTGAAACCAATTAATAAACAAATTTTACATGCACAGGACAAAGTCATGGTGTATGATTCTAATGATCAAGGAAATTCTATTGTGTTGCAACTTTGTAAATGTTGCAGAAAATGAATTTAGAGCAGAGTATTAAGCTATCTATTACCTTTAATAACTTTTAACATCGATTGCTGATAGTCCTTAATAATACATCATATATAATTAGGATAGGTAAAATAATACTCAAAGTAACTTTATTTAAAGATCTAATCCCATAAAACCAAATTTTCAAGAGTTAATGGATTCTGTTTTGTTTTTATAGGAAAATCTTTCTGAACTATTTATTTTAGTCTTCATGTATCCAAAAGTTGAATCTAAAATTTTCCCAGTTTTGCTATATCCACACAAAAAAATCTTACTAACTAATGTATATGTTTTTAAAATATGAAAGCAACTTAAAAGATATCTTATCAATCAACAAAATGAGTATATTTTCATTTGTATTTATTTTTGTAACAGTTACAAATGCTAACTTTTGTCCAAAGTTTTAGTAAGTTTGATCATCTAAGTACTAATCTGTAAGCCATATTTCTATTGTAGTCTGTAGAAACATACTTTATTGTGTTTGAGGTTTTTTTTCACTGCAAGCAACAACAACAACAAAATTGTAGACATGAATAAAATATCCTAAAGTATCCAGTTAAGGGCTGCAGATGTACAGTCCTACATCTGCAACAAATCACTGTGATATTCAGTTTAACACATTTATTAAAGAACTTCTGTATGTTACATGCCTCCCAAAGTGCTGAGTACAGAAAGCTGGCAAAGGGCCTTGATAGAATTTCAAGGTCCTCAAAGAGGCCAGAAAAAAGAGTGAAGTACTAAATTGTTCTTAAAATTCAGCACAGAGATGTCTTTACTGATGATATTGAACCTATGGTGTGTTTTGAACTATAAGTAACTTTACAATCCTAGAACGTAAAATAATTGATTATTATCTATATGTTTTAAGACCTTATAATGCTAATCTCCTGGAGGATCTTGTAGGGATGATCACAGTGGAAGAAACAGTAGAAGCTAATGCAAGGCAAGCAGGGTGATATTAACCTGATGGAGATATCGCACTTGCTTGGTACTCACTGACTTCATCTGCTGAGACCATGGGAAGAATGAAAGCAATATCATATGGCTATGGTTTTAGAGTTGACTAAGGACGTGGAATAATACTTACAAAAGATTCTGCCAAAAAAAATGTGAGATGATATTTTTATATCTAATACAAACTCAAAATTCCAGTGTATCCAACACAACACATCTTATTTTCCATAAAACTCTATTCATTATGAGCTTCATTTTCATGAAATATAATTTAGATATTTTCTAATTTTAAGTGCTAGTGCATTTATTTATTTCTTATTTATCAATGATCAATATTATCACTTTTCCCTAATGTGTTCATTAAGGTTTCTTAAAAATTTTTCTAACAATGGAATCAATTTTTATTTTGCTTTCTAAATTTTTTGGATATTTTATTTACATTTATTTACATATCAAATGTTATCACTTCCCAGTTTCCCCTCTGCAAACCATGTATCACTTCTCCCATCCCCCTGCTTCTATCAGGGTGCTCCCCAGTGTACCTACTCTCTCCTATCTCACCACCCAGGCATTCCCTACATTGGGGTACTGAGCATTCATGGGACAAAGGGCCTCCCATTATGCCACATAAGGCCACCCTCTGCTACATATGCAGTTAGAGTCAGGGGTTTTCTTTGGTTTGTCTTTTAGTCTTTTGGAGCTTTGGGGGTTCTGGTTGGTTGATATTATTGTTTTTTCCTATGAGGTTACATCCCTTTCAGCTCATCCAGTCCTTGCCCTAACTTCTCTGTTGTGGTCCCCATGCTCAGACTGATGGTTGGCTGGAAGCATACTCATCTGTATTAGTTAGGCCTTGGCAAAACCGCTCAGGAGACAGCTATATTAGGCTCTTCTCAGAAAGCACTTCATGGCATCAGCGATAATATCTGGGCTTGGAGCCTGCATATGAGATGGATCCCAAGGTCGGGCAGTCTCTGGATGGCCTTTCTTCCAGTCACTGCTCCACTCTTTTTCCCCAAATTTCCTTTAGACAAGAGCAACTCAGGGTTGAAATTTTGGAGATGAGTGGGTGGCACCCTCCCTCAACCAAGGGCCTAACCTAACTTCTGGATATGGTCTCTACAGGTTCTCCCTCCCCTTTGCTAAGTAATTCAGCTAATGTCATCCCTGTTGGATTCTAGAAACTTCTTGCTTTCCTGGCATCAGGAATTTCTGGTGGCTACCCCTAGTTCCCCATTCCCCATTGCTACACACCTGTGTTCAATTTCCTGACCCTCATAATATCATCCCCATCTTCTCCCATACCTGATGCTGCCCACCTTTTCTGCTTCCTCTACTCTCTTCTTCTCAAGTCCCTCCCACCCTCTACTTCAAGTGAGTATTTTGTTCCCCTTTCTAAGAAGCACTGATGCATCCATACTTTGGTTTTTGTCTTCTTGAGTTTCTGTGAGTTGTGTTGTGTGTATTCCAAAGTTTTTCCTATTATCCACTTACCAGTGAGCAGATACAATGTATGTTCTACTGTGACTGGGTTACTTCAGGATGATATTTTCTAGTTCCATCCGTTTGCCTAAGAATTTCAGGAATTCATTGTTTTTAATTTTTGACTATAAATGTACCACATTGTCTATATCCATTTCTCTGTTAAGGGACATCTGGGTTCTTTCCAGCTTCTGTCTATTATAAATAGAATGTTATGAATATTGTGGAGCATGCGTCCTTATTATTTGTTGGAGCATCTTTTGGGTATATGCCCAGGAGTTGCATAGCTGAGTCCACTATGTCCAGTTTTCTGAGAAACTGCCAGACTTATTTTCATAGTGGTTATACCAGCTTGCCATTCCACCAATAATGAAGGAGTGTTCCTATTTCTCCACCATTTTTTATTTCTTTAAGTTTGCAAATAAAAAATAAATTTCCAATGATGCATGTTTCCTCTGATGTCAATGTCTTACAGAATTTAGATCATTTGTTAAACTCAATAGATTAGCATGCATTTTATTCTCTTAGCCCTGAACATTACTACTGTTTATATTATCTCCTATTTTAGGATTCCCCACATTTTTCTTTTGAAGAACTCAAACTGAGGTAGAGTATAAAACATTATTTTTCTTTTTAAGTCTGTGGAAGAATTCCAGAGAGATGATATTCCATTTATGCCAAACATAATCAAAGACACCTGAGACCCAGCTGGCCTTTCACTGGTGATATTAACCTCTATCACTTGGATGGCAGTGTTTTCCAGGTTTTGCTATTGAAGAGCAATTATTTTTCTCTTTATACAGACCTGTCTGTGTTTTCTAAAAATGTTTTACTCAAGGCCAGGCCACAATTATGGGAGGAGTAATTATGTTCTGACTACACATGATAAAATTAGATACATATGACAATTTTAAAATATTTTGATCTGGATTTTGGTCTAGAGAGTGTCAGTTAGATCTAGGGATTCTGAGAAGATATGCCATGTCTTACAGTGGCACTTCAAGCACTAAAACACAGGTAATGTATGTTTAAAAGTAATTAATTAAAGTAAATGTAAAATGAATCCATGAGAAATATAATCAGGGTTAATGAATGAGAAAGATTTTAATTATAAACCTTGTCAACTACCAGTAATAGGACAACAAATGTTCAATCATTTCAAGAAACAATAATAAAATCACCATACTGTATGATAAATATTAAAAGAATGATATAAATATATTAGTTTATTGCCTGACTGATAGTAATGCTCAAAGCATAAAATCTGGGCATGACATGACAAGTAACAGCCTTTCTGAGGCTCTTCTGGTAAGACATTCACTTCCTTCCCTGTCTTCTTACTCCTGTGCTTTCTTGTTGCCCAAGGGCTGGAGGTCACATGGCACACAAAGCCTTCGTTTCTTCATTTTTCACCTTGAAATTTTTGGATTGCTATTCATATACTTTCATTTGTCTATTGTGTTTAGTTGCACGATATTGTTGAAAGAAAGAAAGAAAGAAAGAAAGAAAGAAAGAAAGAAGGAAGGAAGGAAAGAAGGAAAGAAGAAAGCAAAAAGGAGAAAGGAAGGAAGGAAGGAAGGAAGGAACTTATTAAATGGAGAAGTTGAGCCATGAAGATAAGCTCCCCACTATTTGTCAGCAAAGCATGGAACTTGACAGTTTTTCTAATCTGATTTGAGTCACATACTTTACTGAAAAGGCTTAGTTTCTGAATCTATAGATTATAGATTTCTAGATTATAGATTTCTAATCTATAGATTAGACACAGTTTTAAAGTTATTACCTTTGTTCCTTGTTTGTTTGTTTACATTGCTTGATATAGCTTGAAGGCTATTCCCTTTCCCTCCATTCTTCCCAGTCCCTGTCCTCTCTTACCAACTCTCTTTTCCCCCTGATCCACTTTTACTCATTTTCCATAGAAGAAATAGCAGACCTCTATTAAGGATATTAACTGAATACAGCAAAACAAGATGCAATAAAAATAGATAGAAAACTTTATATAATGGCTTAGTAAAATAATACATTAGGGGGAAAACACCATTTTTTAAGTTCTGCAAACTTGTATTTATTTATTTTTCATTAATTTATGAATATATTTATTCATTTTCACCCCAATCCAAGCCCTACTGCCTCCTTTTCTCTCAGCCCTACCATCCTACCCATCTTTTCCCATTTCCCTTCGTCTTCTCTAAGTAGAAGAATACCCCACACATACACACCTGTCCTGTACCTGACACATCCTGTCTTATTAGGATCCAGTGCATCCTCTCACACTGAGGCCAGATAAGGCAGTTCAGCTAGGGGAAAGTGATACAAAAGACAGTCATAAAAGTCAAGTTGCACATTTGCTACATATATGTAGGGGATATAGGCCTAGTCCATGCATGCTATTTCGTTGGTGGGTCAATCTCTGTGTGCCTGCATGGACCTAGGATATTTGGCTCTGTAGATATTCATGTGGTGTGTTTGACCCCTCCAGCTCCCTGAATCCTTCTCTCTATTTTTCTAAAAGACTTCCTGAGATCTGCATGATATTTGGCCGTAGGACTCTGTATCCGTTTTCATGAGGTAGATGATGCCTCTCAGAGGACAGTTGTGCTAGGCTGTGTATTCATTGCATAGTATCATTAATAGCGTCAGAAATTCCCTCTCTCTCTCTCTCTCTCTCTCTCTCTCTCTCTCTCTCGGATTGGGTCTCAAGGGGGACCAATCATTGGGTGGTCATTCTCTTAATATCTGATCGATCTTTATCCCTGCACACCTTATAGGCAGGGCAAATTTTATGTAATAGATTTCTTGGTGAGTTGGTATCCCTCTCTTCTAATGGAAATGGCCAGTTCATGTTCCACATTCCCTGGTGTTAGGACTCTCAGCTAATGTTATCTCCATATTCTCCCAGGAGCCTCCTCTGTCCCAGGTCTCTGGCTTTTTCTGGAGAGGCCCCACCCACTAATTTTCATTCTCTCTTCAAACCCTCTGACCCACTACCCGGCTTTCCCCATACTGAATCCCCACTCCACTTTCCCTCTCCACCCTTTCTCCCAGCCACTTTCTTCCCTCCATCTGCTTTGGATGTCTATTTTATTTCCATTTCTGAGTTATATTCAAGGACCTTCACTTGAATCCTGCTAGTTAGTTAGCTTCTTTGCTTCTGTGCATTTTGGGATTGTTATCTGAACATGTTGGTTAAAATCCACTTATAAGTGAATACATACCATGCCATGCACATACTTCTGGGTCTGTGAAATATCACATAGGATAGTAGGCATATGACTCTAACTCACTTCCCAAAGGACTGTGGGACCCCAGAAAAAAATCAGTTCTACATGAGGCACATCAAGCAGAGGTGGGTATCATGCTGTTCTCTGCTCTCCATTGTTAGGCCCATGGCTCTACCTGTCTCCCAAAGTTCTGTTCACACCATGAACATCTGACCAATATCAAGCATAACCAGATGGCTGAAGAGCAACGTGAGAACAAAACCAACATGAACTAGGAAAATATGGCATCACTAGTGCCCAACTGCCCTGCTACACCAATCCTTGAAATCTTACAACAATAATAGAGGCATTTAAAAAGTAAATTAATAAATCCCTTTAAAAAATACAGGAAAATACAATCAAACATGTGAAGTAAATAAATAAAACTGTTGATGACTTGAGAAGCAACTAAGAAAACACAAACCGAGGAAATCCTAGAGATGAAAAACTTAGGGCAAAGAACAAGAACAACAGATGCAAGCATCAGCAACAGTATACAAGAGATGGAGAGAGAATCTCAGACAGAGAAGAAAAGATTGAAGAATTTGATATACTTGTTAAAGGTTAAATCCAAAAAGGACCCACATTTTTAATTAATTAATTAACTAATTAATTAATTACTATTTTTACACACTATTTTTTATTCCTATCCTCTACCCTCCGACTGTTCCACATTCAATACCTCCTCCTTGTCTCCACATGGATGTTCCAATCCCCTCACGCCACCTAACCTCTAAACTCCCTGGGGGCTCCAGTCTCTTTAAGGTTAGGTACATCATCTCTTAATGAACATAGATCCAGCAACCCTCTACTGTAGGTGTGTTGGAGGCCTCATATCAGCTCGTGTGTGCTGCTTGTTTGGTGGTTCAGTGTTTGAGAGATCTCAGAGGTCCAGATTAATTGAGATTGCTGGTCCTCCAACAGACCAACCTTCTCTTCAGCTTCTTTAAACCTTCTCTAGTTCAACAACAGGGGTCAGCTGCTTCTCTCCATCGATTGGGAGCAAATATCTGCATCTGCCTCTTTCAGCTGCTTGTTGGGTCTTCCAGAGTTCAGTTACAGTAGGTCCCTTTTTGTGAGTGCTCCATAGCCTCAGTAATAGTGTCAGGCCTTGGGATCTCCCCTTGAGCTGGATCCCCTTGAGCTGGGCCTGTTGCTGGACCTTCTTTTCCTCATGCCCCTCTCTATTTCCATCCCTGTAATTCTTTCAGACAGGAACACTTATGGGTCAGAGTTGTGACTGTGGGATTGCCCCCTCTCTCTCCTTTGTTGCACTGTCTTCCTGCTGAAGAACTATTCTATAAACTCACGTTTCCTACTCTTGTGGCATTTCATTTAAGGTTCTTCCCCTTCAGGCCTGGGAGTCTTTCACCTCCCAGGTCTCTGGTGCATTCTGGAGGGTCCCCCAAATCTCCTGTCTCCTGAGGTTGCCTGTTTCCATTCTTTCTGCTGGCCCACAGGGCTTCAGTCCTTTTTCTTCATCCAATACCAGAGCAGGTTCTCCTCTACACCAACTTGCCTGACCCCATCCACTCACCCTTCCAATTCGCTCCCTTCCTTGACACTTGTGATTGCTTTCTTCTCCCTTCCAAATGGGACTGAGGCACTACTCAGCTTTTGAGAATGAGGACATCCTGTGTTTTGCAGGCAAATGGATGGAACTAGACAATATCATCCTGAACAAGGTAGCTCAGATTCAAAAGAACATGCATTTTATGTACTCACTAATAAGTAGATATTAGCAAAAAAGAAAAAAGTACAGAATACCCAAGATACAGTCCACAGAACTCAAAAAGGTCAACAAGCTGAAGGACCCACATATTCAAAAAGCTATTTCACAAGATAATAGTAACAGCAGGAGTAAAAGGCACTCTCAACAAAGTACTTGCCTTGCTGACAAGAGAATCTAATCCCATTTTAGAAAATCTGGCTATATTTGCATGTTTGTAAGTTCAGTATTGGGAAAGCAGACACAGGCAGATTCCTGTTCTTGATAACCTGTTAACCTAGCCTGATTGAAGAGTTTAAGGATAGTGAGAAATCCTATCTCAATAACAGGCCCAACTTGAGACACGGGGAAACATCAATCCCTAACACTATTAATGATACTGTTATGTTTGCAGATAGGAACATGTTTTCCTCTGAGAGGCTGTACTCAGCAGCTAAGTTATTCAGACACAGACACCCAGAGCCAAACAGTGGGTGGAGCTTGGGGACTCATAGAAAAATAGGACAAAGATTGTGGGCCCAAAGTTGATAAAATTTCCACAGAAAGAACAATAAAGTCAGCTAACCTGGACCATTGAGGTTTTTGGAGTCTGAACCACCAACCAAAGAACATACATGGGTTAGTCCTAAGCCTCCTCACACATATGTAGCAGATATGCAGCTTAGTCTTTATGTGGGTCCTGCACAACTGGAGCAGGAGTTATCTTAAAACCTGTTGCCTGTGCATGGATTTTTTCTTCTAGCTGTGCTGCTTTATCTGGCCTCAGTGGGAGATCATGTGCCTGGCATTGTAGAGACTTGAGGTGCCAGGGTGGGGGGAATCCCCAGGGCATCCCAACCTGCTCAGAGGAGAATGGGAGGATGTGTGGGGGAAGCATTGTGAGAAGGTGTAACTGGGAGGGGACATTGAGCAGGATACAAAGTGAATAAGTGAAAAAATAAATAAATTGAAGAAGAGGAATTCTTATTCCTGTCTCAAAAAAAGAAAAAGAAAAAGAAAAGGTTCCAGTTCCAAAGAATAAAGCCCCATGACACCATAGATCATTATTTGGCCTCTAATCACATGAACACACACACACACACACACACACACACACACACACACACACACACATTCAGACATGCACATAATTCAGTGAATAATGTTGTATATTATGTTACCATAAAAATACTGCCCTTATCTCTAGCTGCATTTGTCTGAATTATGAAAGTGTGTAGTCAGAATATAAAGCTGGCTGCTTATTCATTTATTCCAGGTGAATATAACAGGTAATATTATTAAGAAGGTAGATAAACACCTTCAGTGTTTTTTTTTTGATACATTAAAAGTTAGTAAAGGAGAAAAATCTTGTATTAAACTAATTGTGAGGATTCTTAAATTTGGCCTTTGGTTCCATTTTGTCTTGTCTATTCTTATCTTCATTTAAGAAAAAAACTACACTTTAGATTATTCTTATACTTGTTAATTTCTAAGTTTTCAATGTGTGAAACCCGTAAACAAGAGAAAAATGGAAAACAGGCCAATGAGGTCTTCTACATTTCATGTATTTTTATTACTTCTTCTCCATCCTTTCTTTACTTCCTCTTTCTTGCTCTTGATACTTGGGATACTTTTTCATACCAAGGTAATTAATTTAACATACTATAGCAACAATGAAATTAAAAATATTTTTATATAGGTGCTCCCTCAGAGCAAAAGATTTTTAGTAACAAATTAGGTAAAGAAAAGGAGCAAATGGGGCTAGAAGCGAATAGGTCTTGAATAACAGTGGGAGTATATCCAAAGCATATATAAACTTATTCTTTCAAAACCCTTAATCAGGAAGAATGAATATAAAGCAATAAAATTCTATCAATAAAAGGTCATTTGACAAAAGTATTTTGAGAAGACCTACCTACATGTTATTTGAAAGTTACAGACTACAGAAATAATTAAAGTTTCAAAACTCTTAAATCTAGCTAAACACAGTCAAAATTTTCTTAAGGAACTTACAATATTCTGCTTATCAGCAACATGTTACTAATAGTAAATGCCCTTCATAGCTTTATTAAAACATTTTTCACTGCTACTAGGTAGTATGGATCACCAGCTATAGAGCTGTTGAATGTATATTTAATTCCAGTTATATCTGGGCTATAACTCCCATGAGATTATTAGAACATATGTGAAGGAGCACATAAGTACTGTGCAGGAGAATGAGGACACATATATATACCCACTGGCATATGTCCAGTGTCTCCTTTAGTGTTATTCTGCTTAAGAAATTTTGTGGGTGGTTCATGTAAGAGGACTGTGTATGTAATTGTGTAGCTGAAAGTGCCTATGTCTTTAGAACCCAGAGAACAACCTTGGATATTTTGCAGTGCTGCTCTGACCATTGCAAGGTTGCATCTATCACTGGCTAGGAGGTCCCCAAGTAGTCAAGCCTGGAAATTCAGAACTGTACAAGGTTGGTTATAGTGACCAAGTCAGTGCTAGTCTTATGAGTGTGCACCAACATATCCAGCCCTATTGTCATAAGTTCCAGGAAATGAACTCAGGTCTTCACACTTGCAATGGAAGTACTATACAAACTTCCAAAGGAATTCTAGAAAATTATGTCTCATCTGTCTCTGGAGGGATGTTTCTTTCAAAAGAATTTAATATTTAGAAAAACTTAAATTAGAGCTGGGATATGATTCAATGCATAAAATATATATTATTGCATTCTAATGAAGATCTGATTTTGTGTGTCCAGAACCCATCAAAAAAAGCTAAGTGTGGAATCACACTATAGTATTCCTAGCAATGGGTTAGGATACAGGAGGAATACAGAGAGAGTCTCTGTCCAGGATCTAATCAATCTTTGACCTCCAGGTTCAGTGAGATGAAAAGTCTAAAATAATGAGGCAGACAACTATAGAAAACAGCTAGTGCCAACATTTGGTCTCAGATTACATGTGGTGAGATGAATGTAACACCACCCAGAGTACACACATACATAGAAGTATACACAATACATATAACAGTTTTAGATATAGAAATATTATGTTTGAAAAGATTTTAAAAATGATTGTTTTAGCATAGCTTAGTCAAACTTATCTAATTTTATAAGCTAGTTGAAATATTTTACCCATTTTTTCCATTATAAAATTTCTAAAATTAAAACGTTAAATAGGGTAAGCAATAGTTCAACGACTACTCACTGTAAATATCAGGAAACATAAATAAATACAACAGAGAACAATATGAGTTTCATAAAACCTCTTTTGTGTGAATAAAGTTATGCATATTTGTTTCAAGACCATTCATATCATCTCTAATGAGAAGCAAGGGGGGAATTTGTAAGTACTGAACACAGACAACTGACACCACTGATTATTCAGTGCCATCACAGCTCACAGTTAGCTTTTGAAAATGATAAATGAAATAACAATGAGCACAGTCTACTGAGATACAGAATGTGTTTATATTTGTGCATTTGAATATAGTGAACTGAAAATTTAATTGAATTTTGAAGAAAAATGAAAATCTATGATTTATCATGTAGTGCATGATGAGTTCCTACTCATAAAAAGCCTTTAGATATATTAAATGATTTGTGATTCATTCAAGGAAAAGAAAATAACTAAATGACCTTCCTAACAATATAAGTCCACACTGGTAGACTGGCTGCATTAGTGTGCTGGAGAACCTACTGGTAGATTATGAGGCCACTCAATGTCTAATAATCTTAGTAAAATTTTATTTCACAAATTTAACTTTGTTAATAAATTTATCCAAATGGACATCTCTAAATATTTTTCTGAGAAATCAGAGTGAGGCCTATGTTTGATTCATTAACAGTTGACTTCTGAAAAGTAAATATTATGCCTTCCTTCCAGTTTTCATCTCCACCTGATACCATGGTAAATATGAGAGCTTGCCAGCTTTTCTCCTTCATGGGGCTGGGCAAAAAGATTCCAAGCAAATAGCTCCAAGAAACAAGCCGAACTAGCCACTCTAACATCCAATAAGAAAGCCTTTCATCCAAAAGAAACCAAAAGAGATGGAGAAGGACACTTCGTGTATTTCAAAGGTATAAAAATCTACCAATATAAAATCTTAATTCTGAACAACTGTACACCAAATGAATGGGTACCCAAATTTGTTAAAAAAAATTAAACACACATAGCACCTCACACAATAATAATTGGAGTTTTTAACACCCAACTCTCATTAATAAACAGGTCATTGAAACAGAAACTAAATACAGATACACTGAAACTAACATAAGTCACGAACATGAAGGACTTAGCAGATATCTACAGAAGAATTCATGCTGAAACATAGCAATATACCTTCTCAGAAGCTCATAGAAACATCTCCAAAATTGACCATATAATCAGAAAAAAAAAAAAAACAAGCCTCTATGGATACAAGGTTGAAATAACGCCATGCATACTATCAGATTACCATGGAGTAAAACTTGTATTCAATAACAACAAAAACAACAGAAAGTGCATATACATATGGAAGCTGAACAAGTCTCTACTTAGTGATAACTTGGTCAGGGAAGAAATAAAGAGAGAAAAAAAAAGGTTTTCCAGAATTCAATGAAAATGAAGGCACACACAGCATACCCAAACTTACAAAAAACAATGAAGGCAATGTTAATAGGAAAATTCATATTACTAAGAGCCTTCCTAAAGAAATTGGAGAGATGCTATACTAGCACATTATTAGCACTTCTGACAGTCCTAGAACAAAAAGAAGCAAAACCTCCCAGGAAGAGTTGAAGGCAGGAAATAGCTAAACTCATGTCTGGAAACAACCAATTAGGAACAAAGAGAACCATACAGAGAATCAAAAAAGATAAGAGCTGGTTCTTTGAGAAAATCAATATACAATAGAATACTATTCAACTATTAAGAACAAGGACATCGTGAGTTTTGCAGCCAAATGGATGAAACTGGAAAATATCATCCTGAGTGAGGTAACCCAGACCCTAAAGGACATGCTTGCATATATTCACTGATAAGTGTATATTAGCCCAAGTAAAGAATAGCTGTGATACAACTCAGAGACAGTAAGAAGTTTAACTAGAAGGAAGTAAGGATGCTTCAAACAGACTTAAAAGGGGAACAAAATGATCATGGGAGACAGAGGCAGGGAGGGACTATGCTGGGAAATGGGAGGGCAAGGGAATGTGGGGAAGAATCTGATATGGGAAAAATATTAGAGAACCCCAGAGGGTCAGAAGAATGAATGGGATTATTCAGCTATTGATGGTGGGGGAGGGGGAAACATCTAGAAAGTCCTAGATACCTGGGATATGAGAAGTTCCCAGGACTCAATGGGGATGAACTTAGCTGTAAAGGCTAAGAGTATGGAGATGGAAATGGAAAATACCACTTCCATACAATACACAGAACACCAGGTAGAAGGATGGGGCCGCACATCTACATTCAAAATTTTTGACTCAATTGTTCCAGTCTAAAAGAAAAATACAGCAGAAACTGCAAGACAGGCCATACAATTACTGTCCCAACATGGGATCAATCTCATGGGCAGACACCAAGCCCTGACACTATTACTGATTCCATGTTGGGCTTTCAGACTGGAGCTTAGCATAGCTGTCCTTGGAGAGGCTATACCAGCAGCTGACTGAGACAGATACAGATGCTTAGAGCCAACCAGTGGACTGAGGTTGGAGACCTCTATGGAAGAGTTAGAGGAAGAGTTGAAGGAACTGAAGGGTATAGCAATCCCATAGGAAGATCAACAGTATTAACTAACCCAGATCTCTCAGAACTCCCAGAGTAGGTCACCAACAAAAGAACAGACATGGGCTGGTCTATATCCCCAAGCACATATGTAACAGAGAAATGTTTGTCTGGCCTCAGTGGGAGGGTATGTGCCTATTCCTACAGAGACTTGATGTGCCAGGGAAGGGAGAATACTGGGAGAGAGTGATTTGGGTGTGGTTGGGTGGGTAGGGGAATACCCTCTCAGAGTCAAAGGGGAGGGGAGGGGGTGAAGAATTCTGAGTGGTATCCAAGAAGGTCAACATTGTGACTGTAAATAAATAAAATAAATAAATAAAATAATTTATTAAAACTCAAAATTAAATCAAATATATTCATTTTCTATCGTAAAAGAACTGTAACTAATTTTGCCTCATTTATAATAAGGTTGAGGAATGTGACTAAGAAGAGTTCGTGGCTGCATTATTGAAGAGATACTGTGACCAAGGCACCTCCTAAAGGAACAATATTTAATTGGGGCTACCTTAAAGGTTCAGAGTTTCAGTCCATTGTCAACAAGGCAGGAGCACAGCAGTGTCAAGGCAGGTATGTGGCAGGAGGAGTTGAGAGTTCTATATCTTCATCTGAAGGCTGCTAGGAAAAGACTGGTTTGCAGGCAGCTAGGACAAGGATATTAAAGCCCATGCCTCAGTGACATACCTACTCCAACAAGACCAAACCTACTCCAACAATGCCATACCTCCAAAGGGTGCTGCTCCCTGAGCCAAGCATGTACAAACCATCGCAATGGCCCAATGGCTCCACTCATGATATCTATAATATAATTGAAAAAAAATAATTTGTAGTTGAGCCATAATCAGTAAATTCCTCATAAGCCTAATGGTGCATGCATATTATGTTGTTCATTTGTTTTTTAGTAATTTTATATTTGGAACTCAGGCTTATACTCTACCACTGAGCTATGCTCTGAGCTCTTCAGTTTTTTTTGAGATCCAGATAACTCAAACTGACCATGAATGGACAAAAATGTCCAAAATTTAGCAAAAAGAATATTATGATAGGACCATCTGTAAAGCTAGGCTTTCTTTTAGCATCTATCTAATCCGGTCCTGAATTTGTTCTATCATTTTCCATGTAGAAATGGACTGTCAAGTCTGCTTACTATTTTGAACACTTAGCATCTTTTTAACTTTCAGTAATTCATTAACCTCATAAACTGTCCTTCAATACAATATGTTTATATTAAAGGAACATATGTTTATTTCATATAACTTAAAGAAATAGATCATAACATTTTATTTTTGTTTACATTATATTTAAATATTTAGGTACCAACCCTTTATAGACTAGATACTTTAGTATACTAAACGGTTTTAAACTTGCTATGACATAAGCAATTTAAACAACAATAATTTTATATTGCATTGTGCTTTGAAGAAATAAATAGAAAGGCATGGTGTCAGGAGCAGTAGAGGACTCATTATAATACATCTACCAAGCAAAGAAGGACAAAACTTTACTCTTTAAATTTTCATCTCTTGTTCCTTTCATTCAGTTTGGGACCCCATTCACCAGGAGGGTGATTCACAGGTTTATGGATTATGTTTATTCTTAGAAAAATCTCTCTGGAAGCATGCTCAAACATATACCAGGATATCTTTCTCCTAGGTAATTTAAAATCTAATCAAGTTGGGAATGAAGAAAAAACCTATACAAGTCTGTCCCATGTGAATTTAACTTCCAAACACATCACATGCTAGTTATAACAACTTATTTCCACATAGACTCGTAATCATCTTATAATACAAAAATGTGTTCATGTTACCTTCAAAAATCCCCATTAACCAGTTCCATCACTATTCAAAACTGCTAATTTTTTCCTAGTTTCAAGAAAATACCTTAAAGTCTGTATGAAAGCAAAAAGTATATTTCTAATGTAAAATGTGTATAAAATGGCGTGAAATAAGAATTATTCATTCAAAGTGGAGAAATGTCAGCACTGGAAGGAAAGAGTAAACTAAAACCTGATAGAAACTGAGAAAAGAAACATAAGTCTTGAATCTCCATATCTAATTTCTGGGCTTTCAGTGGCATAATATGAGTTCCAACATCCTGTTTATACTCTTTTCCCTTTCATTCTTATGTTTACAGTGCACATGGCTCTCTTCTGGCAGAATTCACCCACTGATTTATATTTTTCTTGTTGGAAGTCTATGGTCCTAGTATTTCCCACTTATTGGACATCCTTTGAGAGCTATGTTTTATGTTTATCACTTCATTCAATAACCTTTCAGGATCTCCTTGTACAGACTGCAACACTGCAATAAGTTCATGGCCTCAGTAGCTTTCTAGAAATAAAGCAACAGTTTCTGTATCCATTTCTCCATTGAAGAACATCTGGGTTCTTTCCAGCTTCTGGCTATTATAAATAAGGCTACTATGAACATAGTGGAGCATGTGTCCTTATTGAATGCTGGGGAATCCTGTGGGTATATGCCCATCACAAAAGAATACACATGGAATGCAGCCACTGATTAGTGGTTATTAATTAGCCCATAAGCTCTGAATACTCGATACAATTAACAAATCGAATGATTCCCAAGAAGTAAGGAGAGGGCACTGGTCCTGGAAAGGCTTGAGTAAGCAGAGGGAAGAGGGCTTATGGGACATATGGGGAGGCAGGAACAGGGAAAGGGGAAGGCATTTGGAATGTAAACAAAGAATATAGAAAATAAAAAATAAAATAAAAAATAAAAATAAAAAAAAGAAACAAATCAAAAAGGCACTATGTTGATGCAGCAGCCAGCATCTGGCTGCTTGAAATGTAGTCATGCCCCTTTCTACATTGGCTGGATTTGTTGATCTCTATGAGCCTTAGTGGCTAAACCAGAACAGAGACTTTCCTAGGTGTTTTGCTGCTGTTGCTTGCTGCTGCTGCTGCTGCTGCTGCTGCTGCTGTTGCTGCTATAATTTTAATGTGAAATGAACCCCTTCAGAGAATTTTTTGAAGATCAATTTATCTTTTGTCAAACAAATTTACACTTTTACCAACTTGATCTTTGGAAGTGTAAGTTCTTGCCCTCTAGACATCTTTCATGTAGGCTCCCTGTAAGTGTAAGGTTTTCCTTTAATCTCTCCTTAACATTTGCTTGTGCTTTATCACCCTCTTCTTGTAAGATACTTTAAAATTACTTTTTTTCTCTCATCATCTGCACCTTCATCAACTCTTCTATCTTCAATTGTTGTTCTCACTCATTCAATGTGATATTAGGCACAAAGAGTGAATGATAACCATGCCACCACCCCAATGTTATGCTTTCTTAAATATGCTCTGACAATTCAGTCAATTACATTGATTTCATGCTCATTAGGCTCTCAGGACACAGGCAGAAGTTATTTACAATAGTTTATCTTTAATAGCTTCTTGTCCAATTCACAAGTTTTTTACTCATCTGAAACTATATCAACTGGGATTTCACAGTCCTTATTTCTGTAGGCATGCTAGTCCTCCATAGTATTAATAGAATGACCCAGTAAGCTCCCTAATAACTTTCAAAGTCTTTTATAGCCCATGGATGCAAACTTGTTCAACTTTCTCCTGTCAATCAGGAAAAGACTACAAACCCTGTGGTCAGATAGGTGCAACACTGGCCCAATTGGTTGCTACCAATCTTCTATATCCACTGTTTTTCATTTTTGAAGCAAAATAATTGACAGAAACACCTAAAAAAAGAAATGCTTATTTTTACTCAGGCTTGTGTCAATTCTTAAACATAGAAACAGAAACATGAGATGGTGGCCGTATATAGTGTGTAATCATGAAGCAAAAAAGTACAAATGCTGGTGTTTTCAGACTGTCATATTTACAGTTTGAATTCACTCTAATTTCTCTACATATTAACTGGTAAATTTATGTTTAGCAAATATCTTACAAACACTTTTATGAAATCTCATTTGGCAACTGTTGTCTTAATTCCTGAATGAATGGAGTTGAATTTGAAAAGTCTATCACATAGCTCACTATATATCTTTTGTTCTAGCAGGTTCAACATTTCATGTCAGGTTTTCACATTACAATCTTTGAGCCATTTGAGTTGATTTTGCCTCATAAGTAAATATATGTCTAATTTTATTCTCCTACATGTGGATATACATTTTTCTGAGTATCATTTATTGAATAGGCTGCACTTCCTCTCCTCTTTGCCAAATATCAGGTGGCAGTAGTTACATATACTCATGTTTGGGTCTTTATTTTCTTTCACTAATATATATGTATTGCTCTATTTAAGTAAAAGGATAGATTTTCTGCAATGACTCTGTAATAAAACTTAAAGTATAATTCCCTAACTATTCTTTCACTCAGTATTGATTTGTCCATTTATGATATGTTGTGATTTCAAATGAATTTTAAGATGGTTTAATATACTTCTGTGAAGAATTTTAGAGAAATTTTGTTTGGAAGATTCCATGAACTGGGGAGAGAGAAGGGAGGATATGACAGATGAAGAAAGGAGCAATATATATTAGTAAGGAACTTTGAAAAGGTCATAACAAAATATATTATTTTATAAGTTTACTTAAAATAGACATACATATGCATGCATTCACACACACATACAGAGAGAGAGAGAGAATGAGAGAGAGAGAGAGAGAGAGAGAGAGAGAGAGAGAGAGAGAGAAGTAATAATTCTCAATCTAAGAAACATTTTTTTAAACATTGCCATTGATTTCCTCCAATAAATTGAAAGTATGAATCTATTGCGGAGGACACTGCACATTTTAGATATAAGGTTTAGAGGAATAGAGCTGAAATTGACTTAGATGTTTCTTTGCTGAGGATTAACTCCCATAGTATCATAAGGTGTTATGAAAGCTACAAATGGAGAAAATCAATCAATCGCGCTACCAAGATATATAGGTTAGGGAAAGTGTATTAGGGTTCTCTAATGTGATAGAACTGACACAGACACACACAGACACACAGACTCATAGACACACACATACACACACATATACTTTTATTCCTTTTGTCATATATAAGAATTATTAAGGGTGATTACAGGCTGAGATCCAAGTACTCAGGCAGAGAACGTCTGCAAATAAAATACAAGGTTCCAGTAATTGTTTACAGTATAAGATGAGGCTGGATGTCTCAGCAGTTTCAATTTGGTTCTGGATTCCTGGGAATTCCAAAAGAGCTGCCAGTCTTCGGTGTAAATGGAACTTTTATAGTCCAGACTTGATTGTTATCTCAGAGGCTTACTGCCTTCAACTGCTAACCAAGGCCTACTCCTGGTTATATATAGTCTGTACAATCTTGGCCTAAAATGTATTCAGCCTTTGAAACTTAGTAGTTGTAAATGGGCTGTGTAACTACTGGCCCAAAGTTCCTAGAACATTGACTCAGACTCAAAGTATATTTATGAATACCTGGTCCATATGTCTCAACTCATCCCCTAACTAGCTAATAATTTATAATAACCATTTATACTGATCTGAATTTCACCATGTGGCTGGTTACCTCTGCTCAGCTACTAAGTGTATGTCTTCCTCAAATCTTCCCCTGTCTGGTTTACCTAGGCTTAGCTCTTTCCCAGAATTCCCACCTTCTATCCTACCATTTCCTATACACCATAGTTTTTTTTAATTGATATGTGTTTCATTCATACAATACACAAGATATTTTCTCTACCTCTGCTGAATAAGTCCATCTTTTCTTGATCTTTCAGATCTCTATCTGGTTCATTCAGCTCAGTGGTTCTTGATCAATCTCCTCTCTAAGGAGACTGATTCAAACTGCCTTAATTTAGCCTCTCCTGAATTTTTCTGCCTTGGCTCAAACTAACTGTCAGGGTTTCTATTCCTGCACAAACAACATGACCAAAAGCAAGTTGGGGAGGATATGGTTTATTCAGCTTATACTTCCAATTTGCTGTTCATCACCAAAGAAAGTCAGGACAGGAAGCAGGAGCTGATGCAAAGGCCATGGAGGGATGTTTCTTACTGGCTTGCTTCCTCTGGCTTGCTCAGCCTGCTCTCTTATAGAACCCAGGAATACTAACCCAGAGATGGTACTATAGACAAGGGGCCCTCCCCCTTGATCACTAATTGGGAAAAATGCCCCAGAGGTGGATCTCATGGAGGCACTTCACCAACTGAAGCTCCTTTCTCCCTGATAACTCCAGCCTGTGTCAAGTTGATATACAAAACCAGCCAGTACACAAACTCTGGCAATATGTTCTAATCTTCTAGCTCCCTCTTATGCTCTGGCTTTTTCTGTAAAATCTTGATTGGTCACTTTGCCTGCCATTCAATTAGATATCACTTCTAAAGCTAACTTGACTTGAATTAAAGGTATGTACAGAGGGTGTGTCTTTATTTCCTCCAGAAGGACTATAGGTGTGCGCTAAGAGCTGATCCACACTACAACTAGAAACACATTTTCCCCCAGTAAATAACATTTAGGCTTCACACTATGGTCAAATATACTGCAACAAGTCAGTCTACTTTAAAATCCAGAAAATGTAAGTCTTAATATCAGTGATGGAATGCCTCAGGAACAGTATAGACAAACTTACCAATGAGGAGGCCGACAGGTGACACATAAAAGGTAATTTTTTAAATTTTTTAAGTAATATTTTTTATTATATATTCTTTATTTACATTTCAAATGTGGTCGCATTTACTGCCCCCTCCCCATAATCCCATAAGCCATCTCCCCTCCCCCTGTTCCCCCATCAACCTTCTCCTTCCCTATTCTAATATTCCCCTACACCGTGGCGTCAAGCCTATCTAGGAGCAAGGGGCTCTCCTACCTTTGATATATAACAAGGCCATCCTCTGCAGCCTGCATCTGGAGTCATGGGTAATTCCATGTGTACTCTTTGGTTGATGGTTTTGTCCCTGGGAGCTCTGGGAGTGCTGGGTGGCTCATAAGGTTATTCCTCCTATTGTGATGCAAACCCCTTCAGCTCCTTGTGTCCTTTCTCCAGCTCCTCCATTGGAAACCTGTTCAATGGCTGGCTAAGAATGTTGCCTTCTGTATTGTCATGCACTAGTTAAACCTCTCAGGTGACAGCTATAGCCAGGTGTGGTCAGCAAGCACTTGTGGGCATCAATAATAGTGTCTGGATTTTGAGACTTTTTAAGGGATGGATCCCTAGGTTGGTAGTCTGTGGATGGTCTTTCCCTCAGACTCTGCTCCACATTTTATCTCCACTTAGTTTGATGTTGGCTACTGATTTGCTGTATATTGCTTTTACTATGTTTAGGTATGGGTCTCGAATTCCTGTTCTAAGACTTTTAACATGAAATGATGCTGAATTTTGTCAAATGCGTTTTCAGCATCTAATGAAATATCCATGTGGATTTTTTTCTTTGAGTATATGTAGAGGATTACAATTGAAGGATTTTCATATATTGAACCATCCCTGTATCCCTTGGATGAAGCCTCCTTAATCATGGTGAAGGATCATTTGGATGTGTTCTTGGATTCATTTGGCAAAAATTTTATTGAGTATTTTTGCATTGATATTCATACAGGAAATTGGTCTGAAGATCTCTTTGTTGGATCTTTGTGTGGTTTTCTTATCAGCAAAATTGTGTCTTCAGAGAACAAGAGGGGTAGTGTTCTTTCTATTTTTATTCTGTGGAATAGTTTGAAGAGTATTGATGTTATATCTTCCTTGAAGGTCTGATAGAATTCTGCACCAAAACCATCTGGTCTTGTGTGTTTTGGTTGGGAGACTGTCAATGACCACTTCTATTTCCTTAGGGGTTATGAGACAGTATAGATGGTCTATCTGATCCTGATTTAATTTTCGTATTTGATATCTGTCTAGGAAATTGTCCATTTCACAGAGATTTTACAGTTGTGTTGAATATAGGCTTTTGTAGAAGGATCTGAAGTTTTTTTTAAGTTCCTCAGTTTCTGTTGTAATATATCCCTTTTCATTTCTGATTTTGTTAAAGTGGAGACTGGCTCTGTGTCCTCTGGTTAGTCTGACTAAAGGTTTACCTATTTTGTTGATTTTCTCATAGAACAAGCTCATGGTTTCACTGATTCTTTGTATAGTTCTTTTTGTTTCTACTAGGTTGTTTTCAGCCCTGAGTTTGATGATTTTTCTGCCTTCTACTCCTCTTGGTTATATTAGCTACTTTCTGTTCTAAAGCTTTCAGGTGTGCTGTTAAGCTGCTATTGTATGCTCTCTCAAGCTTCTTTAGGGAGGCACTCAGAGCTATGACTTTTCCTCTTAGCACTACTTTAGTTGTGTCCCATATTTCTGGGTATGTTGTGCCTTCATTTTCCTTAAATTCTAAAAAGTCTTTGATTTCTTTCCTTATTTCTTCGTTGACCGAGTTATCATTGAGTAGAGCATTGTTCAGCTTCCATGGAATTTCTGTTGTTTTTGTTGCTATTGAAGACCATCCTTACTCAATAGTGATCTGATATGAGGCATGGGATTAGTTTGATCTTCTTTGTTCTGTGATCAAATATATGGTCAGTTTTGGAGAAGGTACCATGAGGTGCTGAGAAGAATGTATATTCTTTTGATTTAGCATGATATGTTCTACAGATATTAAATCCATTTGGTCCAAAACTTCTGTTAGTTTCACTGTGTCTCTGTTTAATTTGTGTTTTTCTGATCTGTCCATTGAGAAGAGTAGGGTGTTCAAGTCATCCACAATTATTGAGTGGGGTGTAATGTGTACTTTAAGCTTTAGTAAAGTTTCTCTTATGAATGAGTGTGCCCTTGTTTTTAGAGCATAGATATGTTCAGAATTGAGAGTTCTTCTTGGTAGATTTTTTCCTTTGATTAGCATAAAGTGTCCTTCCTTGTCATTTTTGATGACTTTTGGTTGAAAGTCTATTTTAATGTATATTAGAATGGCTACTCCAGCTTGTTTCCTGGAACCATGTGCTTGGAAGATTATTTTCCAAGCTTTTACTCTGAGGTAATGTTTGTCTTGAACACTGAGAGGCATTTCCTGTATGCAGCAAAATGTTGGGTCCTGTTTAGTTATCCAGTCAGTTAGTCTATGTCTTTTTATTGGGAACTGAGACCATTGATGCTAAGAGATATTAAGAAACAGTGATTGTTGCTTCCTGCTATTTTCGATGTAATTTTTGTTTGTGTGGTTAAGATTAATTCCTTGCTTTTTTTAGTGTGTAGTTTCCCTCCTTTTGTTGATGTTTGCCATTCATTTTCCTCTGAAGGGATGGATTTGTGGAAGGATAGTGTGTAAATTTGATTTTGTCATTGAATACCTTTGTTTCTCCATCTATGGTAATTGAGAGATTTGCTGGATATAGCAGTCTGGGTTGGCAGTTGTGTTCCCTTAGGCTCTGTATGACATCTTCCCGGGCTCTTCTAGCTTTCATGTTCTCTGGTAGGAAGTCTTCTGTAATTCTGATAGATCTACTTTTATATGTTACTTGACCTTTTTCCCTTACTGCTTTTAACATTTTTTCTTTGTTTAGTACATTTGCCTTATTAATTATTATGTGCTGGGGGGAATTTCTGTTCTGGTCCAGTCTGTTTAGTGTTCTGTAGCCTTCTTTTATGTTCATGGGCATCTCTATCATTAGGTAAAGAACATTTTCTTCTATAATTTTGTTGAAGACATATACTGGCCCTTTAAGCTAGAAATGTTCACTTTCTTCTACACCTATAATCCTTAGGTTTGTTCTTCTCATTTTGTCCTGGATTTCCTGGATGTTTTGGGTCAGGAGTTTGATCTTTTGATATCTGTTGAGGTCTGTTTTGTGACCAAATATATGGTCAATTTTGGAGAAGGTACCATGAGGTGCTGAGAAGATGGTATATTCCTTTGTTTTAGCATGAAATGGTCTACAGATATCTATTAAATCCATTTGGTCCAAAACTTCTGTTAGTTTCACTGTGTCTCTGTTTAGTTTGTGTTTCCCTAATTTGTCCATTGAGGAGAGTAGGGTTTTCAAGTCACCCACAATTATTGATTGAGGTGCAATGTGTGCTTTTAGCTTAGTAAAGTTACTTTTATGAATGAGAGTGTCCTTTCATTTGGGGCATAGATTTTCAGGACTGAGAATTCTTCTTGGTAGATTTTTTTTTCTTTGATGAACATGAAGTATACTTTTGTGCCTTTTTTGATGGCTTTTCATTAAAAGTCAATTTTATCTGATATTAGAATGGATACTCCAGCTTGTTTCCTGGAACCATGTTTGGAAAATTGTTTTCCAGCCTTTTTCTCTAAGGTAGTGTTTGTCTTTGAAACTGATGTGTGTTTCCTATATGCAGCAAAATGCTTGGTCCTCTTATGGTTCATCTATGGTGATTGAGAGTTTTGGTGGATATAGTAGCCTGGGCTAGCATTTGTGTTCTCTTAGGGTATGTACAAGATCTGCCCAGGATCTTCTAGCTTACATTGTCTCTGGTGAGACATCTGGTGTAATTCTTATATGTCTCCCTTTATATGTCCCTTGGCCTTTTTCCCTTACTGCTTTTAATATTCATTTTTTTTTGTTTAGTACATTTGGTCTTTTGATTATTATGTGATGGGAGGTATTTCTGTTCTGATCCAGTCTATTTGGAGTTCTGCAGGCTTCTTGTATGTTTGTGGGTATCTCTCCCTTTCGGTTAGGGAAGTTTTCTATAATTTTGTTGGAGATATTTACTGGCCCTTTAAGTGGTAGATCTTCACTTTCTTCTATACCTATTATTCTTAGGTTTGGTCTTCTCATTGTGTCCAGATTTCCTGGATGTTTTTGATTACATGCTTTTCACATCATCTTTGACTGTTAAGTCAATTCTTTCTATGATATCTTCAGCATCTGAGTTTCTTTCTCCTATCTCTTGTGTTCTTTTGGTTACATTCACCTCTATGACTCCTGATTTCTTTCCAAGATTTTCTATCTCCAAAGTTGTCTCCTTTTGTGATTTCTTTGTTGTTTCTACTTCAATTTTTAGATCCAGGATTTTTTTTTCAGTTCCTTCACTTTTTTGTTTGTGTTTTCCTGTAATTCTTTAAGGGATTTTTGTGTTTCCTCTTTAAGGGCTTCTACCTATTGACCCATGCTCTCCTGTATTTCTTTAAGAGATTTTTCTGTTTCTTTTTTAAGGGCTTCTACATGTTGACTCACATTCTCCTCTATTTCTTTAATGGAGTTATTTGTGTCCTTCTTAAAATTCTCTATCAGCATCATGAAATGTGATTTTTAAATCCACATCTTGCTTTTCTGGTGTGTTGATGTATCCAAGATTTGCTGTTGTGGGAGAACTTGTTTCAGATGGTGCCATGTTGCCTGAGTTTCTATTGGTAATATTCTTGCATTTATTTACCTTTTGCCCTCTGGTTATCTCTGGTGTCTCTGACTGTGGCTTATCTGTCATGCAAGCCTCTATATCTGTGCTCCTGGAAGACCCATTTTCTTTGTGTACACAGCTATGTAGATACACCTGTGAGACCCACTCTCTTGTGGTTGTATTTGGGTATGTAGCTCTGTGGCCCCATCCACTCTAAGTGCAGGAGAAAATGGGAAGACTGCTGTCCCAGGCTTCTCTTAGGGCCTTGTGTTGTCAGGGTTTCTGGCTGTTTTCTCTGAGCATTGGGGGTGGTTCTACCTATGCTGTCTGGCCTCCCTGAACTCCTGAACGGTTAGCTACCTCCATGTGTCACTTAGATATGGTGAGCGGAGGCAGAGGGTGGTCCCAAGCTGGAGACAAACCTGAGGGCTTCCTCCACAGGGTTCCTTATGTGAACCTCTGCATGGCAGGGCTGATTCTACCTGTGCAGTCAGGCCTCTCCACACACCTGGCTGATAAATCTATCTACCTGCACCATTTGAGTATGGAATGCTGTGTCAGAGGATGGTCCTAAGCCAGAGACAGAAACTGGAAGGCTTCCTCTAGATGATTCTCAGCATGATCATCTGAGCAGCTGGGGTGGTTCTACCTGTGCAGTCAGGCCTGTCTGCACTCCTGGATGGCTAAGCTACCTCCCTGCTCATCTTGGGTATGGTCGCTGTGCCAGAGGATGGGCCCAAACCAGAGACAGAAACTGGAAGGTAAAACTTACTTTTTATTGTCTTTTGATGAAGACTGTCATCAGAAGAAAGATCAAAGGGTGGGGATTTACTCACTTCAAATGACCCAATCATGAATATCTTTCATATGCTTTTTTTTCAGCTACTTTGATTTTAGTCAGTTCTGTTAGGTTGACAACTCAGATTAGCCATTTTGATTTCAACTTGACAGATAATCATAGCTACTTAGACCATGTTTCATTTTCAAATGATACAGTAATAAGACCATATTTCCTACATAATGACATATTTCTCCCATGTGCAATTACCGATGTATTATATATTTTAGAATTAATAGCAGTGTCTCTTGATGGACTTTCTTTTTTGTCGCATAACTTAAATATGATAACCCTGATATTATCTCAATTTATATTATATTACCTGATAGATGAAATAGAGGACAGAAAACACAAATAATATTACATTTTTATACATATGCAAAAGCATATTCTTAACAAAATAAGACTAAAACACTAATGTAATTTACAGCCACTCTATTTCCATTAGTCATGTGTTCTAAGTCTGTATTTATAACTACCTTATTCCATTATCCACCTTCTATTTCGTCCATAACCAGAAAGCATATTAGCAGGTCTTAGTTCTTTTCCTAGAGATATGAACCATGCCTTCACATAGTCTGTGCCCTATTCCATTCTGCTTGGATTCAGTTATTATAGTTTCTTATTGACCTTAATCACCAGATGGTATAGCATTAAGAGAAGCCCTAAGTATTCCTGAATACTCCAGAAACAATCTTCCTTACCTTCCTTATGGAGAAGCAATACAATTCCTCTTTGGTCTTCTGGTTCAATCATCCCCCCCTAATAAATTCTTAGATTTAGACTATCTTAAGGGTATCAGGAGACAAAATTGGCTAAATACTGTCTTTCTGTTAAATGAAGTATTTGTTGTCTCTTAGCAGGAATACCTCTTCCTCTACAATCAAAACTTTTAGGCAGCAGAACATCAGATCATCAGAAAAGGAGGCAAAAATTTTCCTATGGCTCATTAAGGGTGATAGTGAATGGAACTCTTCATATTTCCACATTTTAGATCACAGACCCTTCAAATTTATGGAAAGTAGAAACCATGTATATTGTACTTACTGAAATTATGTACATAACCTTCTGGATAATATGCCCTAAACCTCCAGAATGCTGCCATGTAATTTGTACTGTAACTACATATTCAAATGTCATTCTATCATACTGTTTTGTCAGTTGCTTGAGAAGAATGGGGAATTTGATAAGAGCAGTGGATACTATGAATATATGCCACATTCTACTTATCTGACTATAAAGTGATTTCCTTGGTCAGAAGCAATGATGTTTGGCATAACTTGATGATGGATAAGATGTTCTGTGAGTCCATGGATGGTAGTTTGGGAAGAAGCCTTATGTGCAAGAAAGACAGGCAATAAGCAGAATTCAACTCCATTCTAGTGAGGACAAAATCCTTTCAATGAAGGATGTGGTCCAATGTAGTCAACTTGCTATGTGGTTCTTTATTGGTTAACCCAGTATGGACATACATCAACTAGAAATTAGCTATAAAACTCTCTCTCTCTCTCTCTCTCTCTCTCTCTCTCTCTCTCTCTCTCTCTCTGCTTTCTCTCTCTGCCTTTCTCAATCTCTATTATCATTTCAACTCCCTCTCCATAATCCAAATAAGCCTGATTATATAATATACCCTCCTGAGCTGGTCCCTCAGGGGAAAAAGATGCCTCAGTGTGGGTCCACCAAGGCACTCCCTCCCCCATACCTTACCACACATCCACTAAATCATATTTCTCCTCTCCTTATTTTTTAATAAACACATCAGTCAGTGGTGATTGGAAAAATTTCACAAGACCCCAAATCTAAATGGGGAGCTATTGGTAATCAGTAACTGCTGAGACAAAAAAAAAGAATTAATATTTCCCAGAGATAAAACCACTTGAAAAGTTACCCGTCTAAGTGATCAGCCATGAACATATACACTTAAGAGTAATACTCTGGATTTTGTAGGTTATATGCACACTCACACACAACTATTACCAAATAATAATTATTAAAGAAGAGAAAATTTGGGTGGATGTAGACAATGTACAGCTGAGGTTGGAGTGGGGGGGGGAAGGGAGATAGAAATTACATAAATATAGGTGTATTCTATAAAATTCCCAGAAATAAGCTAGTGCATTTTTCATATACATTATTTATATTTACAGTTATTTCTTCATTAATGGGCAGCAGTGTTAGGTGTTAGGTTGGCACCCATCACAACAACTTTAAAGTACAGTCAGTTCTTGCCTTCTGCCATGTTGGGTCTGAGATCTATCTCAGGTTTTCAGGTTTTATGGCAAGTGCCTTTTCCCCCCTAAGTCATTTCTCGGTGTCCTAGACATTTTAAAATTGTTACCAATTTTAATTATATGATTTTCAAAATTCTATATTTAACAATATCAACTTAATAAAAAATTATTACTGTTCACCTTGTCATAGCTATAACTAGTGTTGGTTAGAACATACACCTTTATAATATGTGATACTTAGGTTGAAAGCTTATTCCATTATTTCTTGATGCCATGGTCTTTTAGCATTCATCAACATTTTAAAATGAGAAGAAATGTACCTCACTTATGATACTACTTTAAGCTTTGTGTGAGATGAAATAAATAAATGAGTTCACTTTAGTTTTATGTTTTAATTTTCAGTTTTTGAAATGTTTTATAAAAATACACGGCAAATATTAAAATACCACACACTGAAAATAGATTATGCACAGATAATATATTTGATTTTGAGAGAACATAATGGGAATATTTGCAAGCACTCAAGATCACACACAATAGAAAATAAATGAATATAAGTCAAATCATCATGAAAACTTTCAGTTGTGTGTATTGAGAACAGATTGGCTGGTAATGTTGGTGTTACTATAATCACAAAGATGCACAGGGGTATAGAAGAAAAGCACATGAAGGAACAGAATGACAGCTACATTGTTGTCTCTGACAGATAACTATTTGTAGTGTGTACACTACTCTTAAACCTGTATAATGTAAAACTGGATATTTGAGGTGGAAGACATGAACCACAGATATTTAAAAGTCAGAATATAATAGGAACTATGTTGAAGGGAGAAAAAGTGATCAAATACTGCTTTGTAAGTTTTTATTTTATTTTTATCATTTTAATTTTTTCTGGAAGTTTTCTTTGTGAATTCAACCTTTGAATGTCTCTTTTTTTTAGTATTTTTATTTGGAAGAAAAATTCACTATTTATGATCATTATATTTAGTAATTGTATCCTGCTAAATTTATTCGATGCTTCTCTTTCATGTTTGATAATTTTTAAAGTCAGAATGCATCTCCTGCCTCAGAGTTCAGCGCATTCACTTAGAATTCATTCTATTTCTCCAGCTCCTTTACACAATGTTGTGGAGGCTGCTCTCATCATTATCTGGAATTCATCTTCTCTGAGAAAATCATTGACCTTGTCTCTTCTGTTATCTTACTCCAACATACTGCGCCTCTTTTCTGAATGACCTCTAGCTTATTTAATAATTCATGATAGCATATTGAACTAAATATCAAAATATTCAGGAACAATATCAAATCCAATTGAGCATGATTCATTAGATGAACAAGTCATGCATGAAAGAATAGACAGATGAATAAATCCCCCAGGAGAAATTTAAGCGTAATTATTGCAACCAGTTTCTTTGTATTTTCCTGACTGTTGCCGACTCTTATTTCTTATTTCTTATTGACTCAAAACTACTTTTCTTTCCCTGACTGTGAGTACCCTGATCTACTAAAATCAACTACTACTGCATTTAATCTGGGACAATTCTCAACATTTTCTCAATCTCATATTTATTGGTAATCCACTTTCAAATCCCATTGGATCTAATATCTGAATGTATACATAACATATGTGTTCAAATACAGGTATGATTCTAAGTACATGTGCATTATAAATCAAGAATATATTTAGCAAAATAGTGATATAGCCTTTTTAGTAATTGTTGGTAATGCTGCTAGTATGTTCTGGCCAGTTATAATCTAAAGAATACATGAACTGGATGTTCAGAAGGAACCATTAGACTCCTCAATAGAGAAAAAATGGTGAAAGAAGAATGAGAGCTCAAAGCCCCAAAAAAGAGGAAATTTGAAATAACTTTAGCTATGAAGATAATTTGTATTTGTAGTTAGAGAAGGTGGTAATGAAAGAAGTTAATATTCTGTAACTCAGGCTGGCCTAGATCTCACCATGTTGACAAGACTGATGTCAATCTCTTGCCTCAGCCTCCCAAGCATTGGGATTATAGAAGAGGCTATCATGCTTAGTTTGCTACAACAAGAACAAAAAAGTTCAAATGGATATTGCACTATATTTATAATTCCTAAATGATCATTTTTAGGCATTGGGTCACATGCCCATGGGCTAGGTTAGGGACTTTTCCTAGGTAAAGTTATAGATATTATAACTTTATATATCATTATATATAGTATTATATATTACTTTATATATCATTCATTATATATAAGTTTATATATCATTATAACATAATGATAAGGATATTACCAGAATAGTTCATTAGGTAGTTTTGCTATTCTAAGACTATCCAGAATGCATCTATATCAATGAAGAGGTTTAATCTATTATATTACTAAACTATATAATCTTATACCCTTGGGTTACCAAAAATAGGTCTTCGTTTGGTAGTATACAGAACATTGTAAACAACTGTAATAAAATGGTAATTATTTAATTATTTGTGTATATAATCATGTTGATTTGTGTCTGATAAAAACTTCAACAAATTTAGGTAGATTATACAGATTCATAGTTAAAGAATTATACAACTTGTGTCACACATCTCAAATATCCAATAATTTTTACTATTAATGATAAATCATTTTGTTTGAAATGCCTTATAATGATTTTTAAATGTCTTTTTTATTCGATGTATTTTTATTTACATTTCAAATGATTTCCCCTTTCCAGGATCCCCCACTTCCTGAAAATCCCATAAGCCCTCTTCCCTTCCCCTGTTCTCTAATCAACTCCTTCCAGCTTCCCTATCCTGGTATTTGTGTGTATGTGCTAAGTATCATACTCTCTTCATGTAGATTGATAGACAATGAAACAGAATCAAAGTATTCAACATATACTCTCAGTTAAATCCTGTAGGTGACAAGTCAGAGAAATTTAGGAAGAAAGATCAAGGATCCCAGGTGGGTACTTTTCTTATTTCTTTGTTTTAGAAGCTACTTGGTAATCTGTTTGCATACATGTTAATTTTTCTTCTTTCTCTCTAGACTGCCCAGTAATAGAGCAAACATATGCTTCTGATCAAAGGTGAGCAATGTGCCCATGCACTAAGGTATGGGTTGTGTGTGTATACAATGAGCCACTAGCTTTTAATGATTATCTTTATGATCTAATGATATCATTACCAAATAATGTAAATTCAAGTTGAGTGGATCTTTATAACTGTATTGCTACTTGAATTTGTATTTTATATTAAAAAGAAAGTTACAGTATTTTTCACATTTCTTTTCATTTTGTTCCTCTCTTTTCCTGGCCATTTAACTCTCACAGGAGACTGAAGATAGACCACAACTTAGCAACTTATGTTGCTCTTGGGCTTTGTTAACAAGAGACTTTGGCAGAACATGAAAAGGCAGGACAATATAGGCAAGATGTATGTTCCTTCTTGCCCTCTTCCCCAGGAAAAGTTTTGAGAACTTGTATAAGAATGTATTTTTTTAGGACACTCCATTTGTCTAATTTTACATCAGAGTCTGAATTCAATAACATGCTTAAGCATAAAAATTTCACACTCATGTTTCATAGTACTATTTTATAACCTTTGTCGAGTTCGAGAAACTAGCACACACATTTAGAAATACAGCTTAGTTGTGAGAACCTACCTTATTCTTCTGGAGAATGAACTGAAACAGTGTCATTCTAGAGCTCTGTTATGCCGCTAAAATCTTTACTCAATTGACCACAAAGTATCTAAAAAATTGAATATATAAAGCAGTTTAACCCGTATATTAGTTTCTTTCAAAAACTCATGATTTGATATTTTGTGTGATACTTGTATTAGAAAATACAAGGAACTAAAATTCTATGCTATTTACCAGTTATGAAAAAAGAGAAACAAACAAACAAATAATCAAAACAATAGCAAAAAGGAAATAGAAGGGACCATTTAGCTCAGCACACAAAAGCCACCAGAGGATCAGAATCTACTTTCAGGATTGTTCGTACATTAATAACATATCACTATTAATAAATCTGAGCAAACTGAGAATCAAAAGTTCTTATTGAAAACTATGCTTTTAAATGTTTATGAATACCTATTGCAAGTGACAGTTGAAAGCAACTATTGTTTGAAGGTAGTTTCATGTTGTGTCTTGAACTTGACTTAGTATGGATTGTACTATCTCAATGCCTTCTGAGATTGAAAAACTTATCATTCTTCAGGATTTTGATGCAAAATAAAGAAAACAGTTGAAGGTTGAGAACTCAGTGTAAGGAAATCTGGTTTTCACTTGTTTGTTGTGTAGAATACAAATGAGATTTGTGACCTCAAAGGTCTGAATCTCTTACATACTGTTTAATGGAAAGGCATATGCACATATATATCTGTATTCTCTCTCTTTGTAAAACTGTAGACACATATTAGAGCTGACAAACAGAAAATGCCTCATTCTTCAAACCTCTGAGAAGAATGACTATTTAAAAGGAAAAATAACTAGATTTTATCGTAAAGAATTTCGATAGATGTGACTATGTATGGTATTGACTCCTACACAAGTATAAAATGTAAAATCACTGAGATTTATGTATTAAAACAAATGAAATGCATGTTCTCAGAGGGTAAAGGACTGTAATGTCTATGTGCAAGCACAGTTAACATGAAAGACCCTCAGTTCTATGTGTATCATAAACTAGTGTGTTACAGGATCCTACCAGGGACAGTCTTCCCCAGGGTATAGTGTTGTTTTACTATTGGCTAACTAACTATGTAAGATTTTAGTCCTTTCACATCACAGTTTTGCATAGTCAAAAGAAGACAGCAGTGTTTACTAGCATGTATCCAATGCAAAATTGTTTTTAAAGGATTCTGCATGGCTTTTGTTGTTGTTGTTGTTGTTGTTGTTGTTGTTGTTGTTAATAAAAAGTATCTAGAGTTTTATTTTCTCTAATTCTACAGAGGGCAAGATTGAATTTTAAAATTATGTTTATTACTTACTTACTTACTTACTTACTTAATTTTCAGCCCTAATTCAGCTTCCCCTCATTTCACTCCTCCCAGTCCCCTCTTTCTCCTCAGATACCCTATTCCCTTTCTTCTCAGAAAAAGGGAGGACTCCACAGATATTAACCAGTCTTGACATATCAAGTTGTAGTTGGCCTGGCTGTGTTCTTTCTCTCCTGTCCACTTTAGTTGCCACAGAAACTAAACTTTATATTGGTAAATATCTAATCCCAATATGCTTATGCAAAAATCACATAATTTAATTATAATATTTATAAGCTGCATACCTAGATTGGACAGATATACCACTATACTACTCTGTTCACCAGCTGTGAGATCCATTGCTACTTGCAGCTCCTCTAGGCCATGTGTTTCTGCTCCATCTTCTACCCCTTCTTTTGCCATCTTCATCCTCTCTGTGTCCCTCCATCCTGGTGTCCCCTTTCTCCTCCCTCTCCTTTCTCTAAAATTTCCAGCCCCACCTTTTTCTTCTCTGCACAATCACAGGCTCTAGCCTTTATGTACCAAATAAAGTGGAAGCAGGGCTCACATGGAATCACCTGAGTATCTGATCTGCTCCTTGTGTGTGTACAGGCGGTAGTGGGGGTCGGGGTGTTGCTGGTGGTGTTGGAGGTGCTGATGCTGGAGGTGGTAGTTGGTGGTGGTGGCAGCATCAAAATACAAATGGCACCAATACAATCCACATTACTACATTCCTTTTGCTGACCTCCTCTCTCCTCTGCCCTCAGTCCCTCCCTGCCTTACCCTTCTTTGTGTATCACCCAAGCTTGAGACATCTAATCCCAGTGTGAGAAAGAACAGCCTCTCCCACTGCACAAAACCAGGCAGTGCAGATAGTAGAAGGAGATCCAACAGCAGACAAGAGAGCTAGAGTCAGCCCAGCTTCAAATTATTAAGGGAACCACATGAAGACCAAGCTGTACAGCTGCTTCAAATGTGTGACAGGTCTAGAAGTGCTTCTCCTCCATATGATGTTCCTCTGTTGAGAATACTCTCTTTAGCTTTTTACCTCATTTGTTATTTGTATTATTTGGTGTTTTGAACAAGGCTTTTACTTGTTTGATTGTATGTGCCATGGAACTCTGGGGCAATTCATATTTCCCAGCACTTGGGTATGTCCTTGGAGATACAGAGGGGATTGGGGTTTAGAGTAAGAAATTTAGCCTATATGTTCCTGGTGCTCTAGACCTTGTGAATTTGGCTGTAAAGATGACTGGATAATTGAGCTCAGGTGGAACAGAAAGCTTCTAGGTATGCCCCAGAGGACTTTGGCTGGGGAATGGGTGGAAAAAAGGGACCTCACTTGTATGTTTCTCATGCTGCAGGCCTAGTGATGGCAGGCAACTATGACTTGATAACCAGGTTTTTTGTTTGTTTGGTTGGTTAGTTTTTAGTTATTTATGTATTTTTTAATATTAGTCCTCTATCAGATGTATCATGGGTGAAAAATCTTGTCCTAGTATATAGCCTGGCACTTTGACTGAATAATGATGCCCTTTTTTGTTTGTAAGCTTTTCAGTTTCATGTGGTCCCATTTATTAATTTTAGATCTTAGTGCCTATCACAATGCTGACCTGTTCATAAACTCTGCCTGTGTTCAGTGCTGCTATACATTTTCTCTTCGATTATATTGCTTGTTTCTGACTTTATATTGATATCTTCTGGCCATCTGTGTTTGAATTTTAGGCAGAGTGATAGATATAGGTCTATTTCCATTCTTATGCATGAAACAAGTTTCACTAATGGTATTGGCTGAACTTAAAACTTTTCCTCACCTTTCTTAGTCCCCAGTGACATTACTCATCCACAAAAGTTCCATTGTATTCAAAGGAAATCATTTTAAACTTAAAAGCCTCTTACCTAAATTACTTTCCTACTCTTATCTGGCAAGGAAAACCAAAAACAATAATTCTTTAATGGGATTTTTTTCTGAGTTTGTTTACTTCCTGATACTCTAGGTTAAAAAAAAGTCTTCAAACTATTGACTTGTTACATAGACCTATATCTATGAAGCATTCCCAGATTATGGAAGTTTGATTTCAGATCACAGTACTGGATAAAATAAATAACATTTGGGCAGACAAAACAGACATCAAGACCATAAATTTACTTTAAATCAAGCATGTTAATTGGCTATTTATATTTTTCATAGAAATCTTCAGAAAATAATATATGCAAACTGTCCTGCAACATTCATTCAAATCTAAATGTTTGAAAAGGAAATAATTTATGATCATACTCTATTATTATGTAGAATGTGATTTTATCTACAAATAAAAGTGAAATAAGTCACTATGACAATGACTACAGTAACATATTTTGATGCCTTATACAGTGTCCATTTTGAATTTGATTTAATCATTTTTTTACACTCTAGATTTTATTCCCCTCCCCTTCCACCTTCTTTCTGATCCTCATCTCACACTTCCTCTGCACCCCTCCTGTCTTCATAAGGATGTCCCTATACCCTCAACCGTCAACCCACCAGACCTCTAAATATCCTGGGGCCTCCAGTCTCTTGAGGGTTAGGTGCATCTTTGACTAAATCCAGACCCAGAAGTCCTCTGCTCTATATGTGTTTGGGGCCTCAAATTAGCTGGTGAATGCTGTCTGGTTGGTGGTCCAGTGTCTGAGAGATTTCGGGGATTCAGATTAATTGAGACTGCTGGTGCTCCTACAGAGTCACCCTCCTCCTCAGCTTCATCCATCTTTTCCCTGATTCAACCACAAACTTCTGAACATTGGTTGGGTGCAAATATCTGTATCTGACTCAGCTTCTTGCCAGGTCTTTTGGAGGGCAGTCATAATAAATTTCTTTTTGTGAGAACTCCATAGCCACAGTAACAGTGTCAGGCATTGAAGCCTCCTGTTGAACTGGATCCCACATTGGGTTGGTGACTGGACCTCTTTTTCCTCAGACTCGTCTCCATTTTCATCCTTGTACTTCTTTCAGACACGAATAAGTATGGGTCGGAGTTTTGACTGTGGGATGGCATCCCAATCCCTCATTGATTCCCTGCCTTTCTACTGGAGGTGGGTTCTACAAGTTTCTTCTCCTCCCTGTAGGGCATTTCATCTAATGTCCCTCCATTTAAGTCCTGAGAGTCTCTCATATCCTAGGTCTCTGGTACATTCTAGAGGGTTCCATCCACCTACTGTTTCCATCCTTTCTGTGGGCCTCAGAGCTTCAGTCCTTTCTTCTCACCCAACACCAGATCATGTTCCCCTCTTTCTACTCCCCTGTCCTCTTTCCCACCCAGGTCCCTCCATCCCTCCCACCTTGTGATTGCTTTCTTCTCCCTCACAAGTGGGATTGAGGCATCATCACTGGGACCCTTCACTTTGTTGAACTTTTTGAGTTATGTGGACTTTATCTTGGGTATTCTATACTTTATTTTTCTTTTCTTTTTTGGCTGATATTCATTTATTAGTGAGTACATACCATGAATGTCTTTTTGGGTCTAAGTTACCTTACTCAGAATGATATTTTCTAGTTCCATCTATTTTTCTGGAAAAATCAGGATGTCCTCATTACTAATAGCTGAGTAGTATTCCATTGTGTAAATTACCCACATTTTCTGTAAGCATTCTTCTGTAGTGGGACATCTGTGTTGTTTCCAGCCTCAGGCTATGACAAACAAGGCTGCTATGAACATAGTGGAACACATTCTACTGTTACTGGTGAGGCATCTTTTAGTTCTGTACCCAAGAGTGGTATTGCTGAGTCTTCAGGTAGATCTATGGCCAATTTTCTGAGAAAGCTCCGGATTGATTTCCAGAGTGGTTTGTACTAGTTTGCAATCCGACCAGTGATGGAAGAGTGTTCTAGTTTCTAGATTTTTAAGATATGTCTCAGAGCACTTCCCTTACATAAATATGAAAAATGAAACTTAATACATTAAATCATTTACTATAAGACATAGTAAGAGAGATTCTTAACCATAGTGTGTATTCTTTCATACTTAGCCAAATTTCTTTCTTTCTTTCTTTCTTTTTTTTTTTTGAGGTAAAAAGCAAGAGGACTTTTATTATTATCCAGCATGCTGGAGCTGCCCTGTACATGGAGACAGAACTACATGCACTCTGGGCTGAGATGGTCTTTTATACAGTTCTTGAACAGCTGCCATTAGTCACAATTTAATTTGCAGAACAGTGTTACCTTTAAGCTAATTGATTGATAGGGGATGAGGTAGGTGGCCAATGGACTCTGGGCCTTTCCTAGGCACAGGGACCAAACCTGTGGTCTGAGGAATGTAATTTAGACTCTCCCTTCTGGACCCTTAATTGTTCTCCAACTATAGTTGACTTTTGGCCCTTATATTTTGAACTGCTTGGTTGCTTTTGTTAAGACACACTTAGGTACAGCACACATAATTATCTTAAAGCAGAGATACAAAGAACTAGATACAGAAGATCAGGAATATGAGCTCTCAATATTAGCAATTGCTTCAGGATTGAAGCAAGCACAAAGAAAAGGGGGGAAAGAAAGGGTTAACTCAGAAGCTTTGACAGGGTCTTAGAACACTGGCTCCTCCCAGAAGGGCAAGTGTTTCCCCTCCCAAAAGGGAGGGGCTAAATTACATTCCTTAGACCATGGACAAATGATACTTTAAGGCATCTTTTATCTCCATCAGTTTTGCTTTTTTTCTCATTGTGCTTCCATGTTCCCTTTCATTTCACTGTATGGACACCAGGAGATCACTAATCCTAAACTTTAGCAATTTTTAATGTATAAAATTAATTTCCATTTATTGATCAATTAGAACTACTGACCCTATCTGTACATTCATACATGATGTTCAATTCTTTATTGCATGCTTACACCTATCCTGAATGCATGAGACACTGCCTCTAAAAACAAAAGGGAAAGAGAAGGTTCTCTGACTGTGTTTCATGCATATCACACTGGAGTTGTAGCAATAGACTGAAATGGGAAGTTATATAAATCTAATAACTTTACATTCTGCCTTGTGATTTCATGAAGAGTAAGCAGGATACAAAATGCATGTCACACAAGAGTAGTGTCATTAGTGCTCATCTCCAGCAAAGGGATTACAACCTCTCATCTTGTCTTTTTATATTTAGCGTCATACAATAACTAATTAAAACTATTTCTATTTTGTTAGAGAATATATGTATATATATGTATATTTAATTATTAATCATTCAATTTGTTTACATATCAGATGATATTCCACTTCCCAGTTTTCCTCCACAAGCCCCCCCACCCAACATCTTCCTCTCCTCCCTCCCCTTTGCCTCTATGATGGTGCTCCCACCCACCCACCCACCCTCTCCTGCCCCACCCCTTCAGCATCCCCCTACAGTCAACATCAAACTTTCACAGGAGCAAGGGTCTCCATAATAAATAATAAAAACCAACTAGAACTGTCTTTTTCTAAATCTTCCCAATAAAAGTTATTTGCTTAGACTCAAAATCCAAGAACTTTATGCTTTCCACTTCTTTCTGATATATATGCCAGTTCATAGACCTGTCTTGCCTGCTATATTAGAAACTTCAGTACTCAAACTTACTCTGTATTGGAAAGACCCTTTGCAAATATTTCTCAAAAAGTAGGAACTCCATTAACACTTCATGAAGGTAATTATCTCTTCATTCATCTGAGATTTGTGAGAGGTCACAGTGCATTATGCTCAAAAAAAAGCACACACTGCAAATTGACTCACAGAGGAAATATACAGTACAGTAATTCCTCATAACCTTAAAGCATTTGTCTTCAAATTAACCTCCCTGTAAGTCTTGGAGACTTTCTATCTAATTTACCGCCTGAACAGACTGACTTAACCTCAGTTTCCTCCATTTCTCATGTTACTTCTTGATTATCATGCCCTGCATTGTCTCCTCCAGATAATTATCTCTGCCATTTACTCTTTGCTGATATTACTACTTTTATAGACAATTAAACAACAGATTTTTTAATGTCTTCTTTAAGCATGAGTTCAATACCATGAAATCCAGTCTTCAATACCTCCTTGATTGCTGACTTATGACACAGTATCCATGGAAAAAAGGGTGATTTTATTACTTGCAAAGACCATTAGATTAGACAGGAAACATTATTTAATATCTGTGAGACTCTTTCTCTTTAAAATGAACAGAGAAGAAATGTGTACCCTCTGGCTTTTAGGTTTCTTTCTGGAGTAAATATGATATAGTATAATAAATTATATAGTTTCCAAAGCACTATAAATGAGGACCTATTACTACATTTTTAACTTTTTATACCTTTGTCATTTCAGAAAAGCCCCTCTGGACATACTTGCTATCTTACTTTCTTGCTGCACACTGTCGCTGTGTATTACCTTGAATGAATGCAGAGACAACCCTCATATGACCAACTATAACCAATCATACTGGCTTTCTCCAAACGTTGCTAATATTAATTATGTTCAAACATGGTTATTACTCTATAATTCTCATTTTTTCCCAGATTGAATGGCTTCAAACAGAGACATACTTTAATTTTTCAAAATCTATCACAGGAAGCAGAGTCTGGGAAGAACATGGTGTTAGTGTTTGTTTCAAGTTATTTGGGATCTTAAATGAGGAATTTACTGAAATCAGTTTCAGATTGTGCCTATAATACACAACTTTTAAGTAAACACCAAAACTATCTTTTTGGGGGCAGTGGCAGATAGATCTTTGTGAATTCAAAGTCTGCCTAATATAAATGGAGAATTCAGGCCGGCCAGTGTTACACTGTGAGAAGCATTTACCATACATAAGTCCACATTCTTGACTTATTCTTTTAAAACATCCTATTTTCATCAACTTTAGACAACTTTTATGATCATACAAACTGGCTATTGAATAATCAGCAACATAGCTTAAAGACAGGTTTTAAAGTGTGGTAAGAGTCTGTCATTAGTGTGGATTTTATGATAAGGCACAACTGCATCTGTTTGAAATGGCAGAGGCCTCTCTGGAACAGAGAAACAGAGGGGGAAAGCATGCAATATGTACAATTATAAGGCCTTCTCTGACTGCAACCCCATATGCATAAAGCAGTAGAAATTCAACGTAGTAGTAAAATTAAACATCCATTTCAATATGAAGCTAAGGTACTTCCCTTCATAGATAAGATGAATTGTCAAAGAACACTATTTTAAAAACTATTCTCCACATCAGTAAGTATTCCTACAAATACCATTTTCATGAAATCATTATAATAGAAGTAAAGGTATATTCTTAACTTCTAAATAAAAAAAACTTTAAGTTCAATATTTAGAAGTCTATTTTGTAGGCTGAGTTTGTTCTAGCTTAATAGAAATTTGAAATTAGAATTTATATTTATTGCACATGGCTCCAAAATATGTTTTCAGCTAGAAAAGAAGCAGTTCTATTTGCTTCAATACCTTAAGTGGCTTGTGGAGTATCTTTAATGTTGTCTGAATTCAAAGAGGTAATCAATGCAAGTAATTCTTACAGAAACCATTGGTAATCACAATTTCTCAAGTCTCTGTGAAGCAAGGTGCATGCTCTCCTACTGAGAGCAGAAAAGGCAGCACAACTAGAAGAACATAAACCACAAACAGGCATCAGCTTTTCAGATGCCTTTCATTCCATTTGTTTGGTGTCCACGTGAAGACCAAGCTGTACATCTGATATGTACATGCAGAGAGGCCTAGAGATCTAGCTCAGGTATATTCTTTGGTTGATGCTTCAGATTCTATCAGCCAGAAGAGTCCAGGCTAGTTGAGTCTCATGATCTTCCTGAGGAAATGCCATTCCCTTCAGCCTGCAATCCTTCCTCCTGTTCTTCCATGAATTCCCAAGCTCAACCAATTGTTTGGCTACAGGTGTTTGGATCTGAGTCAGCTGTTGGGTAGAGCCTTTCAGAGGAGTCTGCAAGCATAGGTTCCCCACCCACTCACAGATGAAAGGGAGAAGGGATTGAAGAAGGATTGTGGGAGGGATGACAGGAAGGGATCAGTGAGCAGAATTTAAAGTGAATACATTAAAAATAAAAGAAAAAGAAATCACAATCCCTCTATCTGTATATCTTTTTAAAAATTTTTATTGGATATTTTATTTATTTACATTTCAAATGCTACCCCCTGTCCTGGTTTCCACTCAGGAGACCCCTTATACCATCCTCTCTCCCCCTGCTTCTATGAGGGTGCTCACCCAACAATCTACCCACTCCTGCCTCCCTGCTCTAGGATTCCCTACACTGCTGCATTTACTGAGTCTTCCCAGTACAAAAGGCCTCTCCTCCCACTGGTGTCCACCAAGGCCATCCTCTACTACATATGCAGCTAGAGTCATAGGTCCTCCATGTGTATTCTTTAGTTGGTGTTTTAGTTCCTGGGAGCTCTGGAGGTCTGGTTGGTTGATATTGTTGTTCTTTCTATGGGGTTGCAAACCCCTTCAGCTCCTTCAGTCCTTTCAATAACTCCTCTATTGGGGAACCTGTGCTCAGTCCACAAGTTGGCTGTGTGAATCTGCCTTTTTATTTGCCAGGCTCTGGCATAGCCTCTCAGAAAAAAAAGCTATATCAGGCTCCTGTCAGAAAGCACTTCTTGATATCCACAATAGTGTCTGGGTTTGTTGTCTGCATATGGGTTGGATTCCCAGGTGGGGTAGTCTCTAGATGGCCTTTCCTTCAATCTCTGCTCATTACTTTGTTCTCCATATTTCCTCCTGTGAGTATTTTGTTCCCCCTTCTAAGAAGTACTGAAGTATACATATTTTGGTCCTCCTTCTTCTTGAGCTTCGGGTGGTCTGTGAATTGTATCTTGAGTATTTCAAGCTTTTAGTCTAATATACACTAATCAATGAGTGTATACCATGAGTGTTTTGTTGTGACATGGTTACCACACTCAACAAGATATTTTCAAGTTCCATCCATTTGCCTAAGAATTTCATGAAGTCGTTGGTTTTAATAACTGAGTAGTATTCCATTGTATAAATGTACCATGTTTTCTGTATCCATTCCTCTCTTGAAGGACATCTGGGTTCTTTCTAGCTTCTGGCTATTATAAATAAGGCTTCTATGAACATAGTGGAGCATTTGACCTTGTTATATGGTGGACAATCTTTTGGGTATATGCCCAGGAGTGGTGTAGCTGGGTCCTCCTTTAATGCTTTGTCCAAATTTCCCAGTAACTGCATTCTATAGAAATGTCACTTAATATCTATCAACCAAACTTTTCCTAACTTCATCTTATACAGTTCTGTCGCCTTTTCTCTTCTCCCTTTCTCTCCCCTATTCTCCTCCTCTTTTCTCCTCTCCTCTCCCCTCCTTTCCCCTCTTGCTCTGATAAATATTGTTCTATTTTTCCAACTAAGAACTAAATAATTTAGCATTCAATAAAATAGTATTGGTCTTTTTGTGCCCAGATGATTTCTTTTAATATCCTCCAGATCCTTCCATGTTCTGCAGATGAATGGGCCTCATTCTATTTGCCAGCTGAATTAAAGTTATGGCTTTACCATTCTAGAATCAAGAGTATGGAAGGAGGATATTGGAAATAGGAAGTGAGACAGCCTGTGAGTGGACATCAAAGGGCAACTTGCAGGAATCTGTTCCTTCCTTACACTATGAAAACGCTAGACACACTTTGTAAGAGCAAGAGACTGATTGTTGACAAGTGCCTTTTAGTACTTCACTGACTCTAAAAATGTCTGGTGTGTTTTAAAAATCTCTAAAAATAGATATCATAAATACTCTCTTTCCAACTGATTCAATAAATATCATAGTAAGTTATCTAAATATCGCACTGAACTCCATGCACATGACCTATAATTATGTATAAATTAAAAAAAAATAAAAATATGCACTGCCAGAAGAGTAAGGTTCTAACAAATTCTGTCTGTTAAGATGCGTAATTATATTTCTCCTAGACTTTCGAAGTTGTGGCATTTTATATTTAAACCAGTTGGAGTTGACATTTTATTTGATGAGAATGCAAGGAATGTAATTATTATAATTTCTTTCATACACAGAATATCCTATATATGAATATGATGTGTCATGAAATAAAAATGAGTATTTCGAATTCACCTCTAGTAATAATTAGAGCTATAGCTTAAGCCTTAAGTAAAATCATGTGAATTTATTGGAATTCATTGTGAATTCATTGTGAACTGATTGGACCATTAAAATATAGAGCTTATAATTTTGAAAATAAATTTTTCTTTCAAAAGTTTTTTTGACTATTTAATGGAAAAATTTACATAAATGGTTGATGTAAAATCTCTTTCTAAATTAATTGAACGTGGAATTAGAAACATTTGTGATAAAATCAAAGATTTACATTGAAAACATTTCTGATAAAATAGAGGAAGTATATAGAAAGATTTTAAAATTGAAGATTATCATGAAAAATAATGCAGATAAAATGGTAGACATAAAAGAAGTTACTAAATTAATTAAAAGGGGAAATACATATATTTTCTGATAAAATTTAAGATTTACATGAAAATATTTCATTAGTCTATGTCTTTTTATTGGGGAGTTGAGTCCACTGTTGTTGAGAGATATTAAGGAATAGTGATTGTTGCTTCCTGTTATTTTTTATGTTATTTTTATATTTGTGTGGGTATCTTCTTTTGGGTTTGGAAGATTACTTTCCTGCTTTAACTAGGATGTAGTTTCCCTCCTTGTGTTGGCATTTTCAACCAATTATCCTTTGTAGGGCTGGATTTGTGGACAGATATTGTGCAAACTGAGTTTTATCATGGACTATCTTGGTTTCTCCATCTATGATGATTGAGAGTTTTGCTGGTTATAGTAGCCTGGGCTGACATCTGTGTTCTCTTAGGGTTTGTATGAGGTCTGCCCAGGATGTTCTATTATTCATCCTCTCTGGTAAGAAGTCTGGTGTAATTCTGATAGGTCTGCCTTTATAAGTTACTTGCCCATTTTTCCTTACTGCTTTTAATATTCTTTTTTGCTTAGTGAATTTGGTGTTTTGATTATTATGTGCCAGGAGAATTTTCTATTCTGGTCCAGTCTATTTGGAATTCTGAAGGCTTCTTGTATGTTCATGGGCATCTCTTTCTCTAGGTTAGGGAAGTTTTCTTCTACAATTTTGTTGAAGATACTTACTAGGCCTTTACGATGTAAATCCTCACTCTAGTCTATGTGTATAATCCTTAGGTTTGGACTTCTCATTGTGTCCTGGGGTTCCTGGATGTTTTGAGTTACCAGCTTTATGCATTTTGCATTTTCTTTGAGTGTTGAGTCAATGTTTTCTATGACATCTTCAGCACCTGAGGTTCTTTATCTCTTGTATTCTGTTGTTGATGCTTGCATCTATGACTTCTGGATTCTTTCCAAGGTTTTCTATCTCCAGAGATGCCTCATTTTGTGCTTTCTTTATTGTTTCTACTTCCACTTTTAGATCCTTGATAACTTTGTTCAGTTCCTTCACTTGATTGCTTGTGTTTTGCTATAATTCTTTAATGGATTTTTGTGTTTCTTCTTTAAGGGCTTCTGCCTGTTGACCCATGATCTCCTGTACTTCTTTAAGGGATTTTTTGAGTTTTTTCTTTAATGGCTTTTACCTGTTGATGGATGTTCTCCTGTATTTCTTTAAGAGAGTTATTTAAGTCTTTCTTGAAGCACTCTATCAGCATCATGAGATACTATTTTAAATCTAACTCTTGCTTTTCTGGTGTGTTGGGGTATCTGGGGCTTGCTGTGGTGGGAGACCTGGGTTCTAATGTTGCCATGTGGCCTTGGTTTCTGTTGGTAGGCTTCTTGTGTTTGCCCTTTGCCATCTGGTGCTAGTTGGTATTCTTGTCTCTGGCTGGAGTTTATTCCTCCTGTGGGCATGTAAGCCTGTGTCCTTACTCCTCTGAGCTCAAAAGTGAGAGCACTGCTGGGAGATCTCTCTCTCCTAATGGGCTATGCACAGAAGACTGACGAGTCTCCCTGCTCCCTTGTTGCAAATGGTTGCTGGCAGGAATACTTCTGTTCCAGCTGCTCCACTGATCTTAGGCTCTGTGTGCTCCTAGCTGGTCTCCTCCAGAGAAAAGTTGGAGATCTCACCTCTGCACTCAAAAGTGAAAGCCTGCTGGGAGATCATTCCTTCCTGGTAGGCTATGCACAGAAGGCTGTGGAGTCTCCCAGCTCCTGGTACAAATGGTAGCAGGAAGACTTCTGTCCTATCTGCTCCACTGATCACAGAAGGCTGTCCCAAAATTATTTTGAACACTTTCATTTGTCATTTCTTGGTTCTTCATATCTGAATTATCCCTAAGTTTTTCATTTAATAAAACTCCAAATGTTTTCTGAGACTTTAACTTAAATTAAATGTTTCTCTGAACTAGTTCCTGTAAATAGTTATAATATCTAATTTTGTGCTATAAAGGGACTCAGAAAGAGTAAGTGGTTATTACACATATTTAATTAATTTCTCATTTCTATGTACTTTGATTTTATGGAGTGAATATAAAAATCTGATAGAGCAAGAAATTGTACTTTATTGGATTAATTTTATAGATGGAAATTGTGTTGAGGGTGAAGGTTTAACATTTGAAATGTAATTTAGGTTTCTTTCATAATTAAGAATCTGAATAATTTGATAAGCTAGTACATTCTGACAGCCTTAATATTTAATGTGGAATAAATTTTTGCCAGATCTTCTTCCTTCCCTAAACTAGGTAAATGGCATTGAAAAAGATCAAGAAAGGACAAGGAAACAAGTTACTAAACTGACAATGATTTGGTATTAGAGTAATATCATCTCCTCATCAAACAATAGGTCAAAATATATATGCCAAAGACAGAGATTTCTTCCTTTGATGACCAAATTACTTCTTAAAGGCAAATAAAAATAGTAAATAGAATTCAAAATGGAATGTGATCTTCTTTCCAGCACATGTAGAAAATATGAATGATATCTTAAAACCACATGATAATTTTTATTTATTTAACAAGGAAATCTTGGGAGGCTGGAGATATAACTCAGTGGTTAAGAGCACCACTGCCTTTTAGAGCACTAGAGTTCCATTACCAGCATGCACTTTAGCATTTTACAACCATTTGGACTGCCAGCTCTTAGAAATCTTATCTTCTGGATGATTATTGAACCTGCACTCAAAATCACACATACAAGCATACTTAAAAGTAATATGTCAATATTTATAACTGTATCAGTTATATGTTAATTGATATGATAAGGAGGCCATTGTTCAAATTAAAGAGTGGTCACACTGTTGGAATGGTGGCATTACAGAGTCTCAAGAAATGAATTACAATCTTTAAAGTATCAATCGTTCTCCAGTTCTATATTTTAATTCACCAAATCCATAACACTGTACTTATGGAATTATTAAAGGTAAGAAAAGGGTTGGAAGTACATCATACAATAAATTTGGAAAATGTATAAACAAATCTTAAGGTTATTAGGTAATGCCAAAAAGGGATTTCCACTCATTAGAAATGTGAGATTTGAAAATTTGCATAAAACAGGGGTTTTGTTTGTTTGTTTGCTTGTTTAGTTTTCATTTTCATATTTTTCAAATTTCATGGTTAGAAACATGGAAGAGAAGTAAATTTGGTGGCTAAGATGTCTCTACATTTAGGGATGCAGGAGTTGCTGATATGTCACAAGGAGATGAGGACACATGAGGTAAACATGCAGAAAAGCAGTGTGCCTGATAGTATTCCATTTAACTAAAGGGCAAGTTTGGAATCAATTTACATAAGATTATAGGAATAATTCACATTTGCCATGTGATATTTTCCTTGATAAGTACAGGAATGAAGAATGGTCTTTTTATTCAAATTTTGATATTTTTCACAAAGATGTGCAAATGAAAAACATATGCTGAAATAATGTATAGGCATTAAATCATAATTTATAAGCAATATGCTATGAAAAGCAAGTAATAATTATACATAAAATAATTCTAAAAATGCAAAAAGATGAGATAATCTGAACCTAATGAGAGGTGATATGAAATACTTCCATAAACCTTCTGGATAAATAGCTAATATTAAAAAGTTATTGGTGTTCAATAATCACAAGAAAGAACAGGAAACCTAAACTTAGAATACATACAAAGTAGGATTTGAAAATATAGTAAGTCACATTAATATGTCGCTCAAAAGAATATTTGGGACAAAACCTAGGGCACACGAGGTAAATGGTAGCCTAAATACTTTAATTTCAGTAAAAAATTAAAAGACTTTGCAGTGACAGACACTAGCTACCTGAGACACTTTTTCCTCTGGTTGAGATAAAATGCTGCAGCAGAAGACCACTGCCTCAGATTGTGACACAGATTTCATAAGTCTGCACTGTATTTTCATTAGGAGTCATTTAAAATAGCCAGTTGTGGGGAGCCAACAGTGTGTCGCAGACATCCAGCTGGGCACCGTGAAGTAAACAAGTCAGTGTGCAGGTGCTGGGTAGTTTTCCATCCCTTGGTCTCCGCCTCTCCCGTTGTGTCATATGGCCTGATGAGCTGCAGCCAGTCAGGGGATGACACGTCCGAGGCGGGGGAGGGGGGGTTGCAGCCTATATAAGGGATGGGCTTCTGGGTGTTTGGGTTCTCCGCTCTGTAGGCTTATGCTCTCCCTCTCAAGAGCATTAAAGCTTTGCTGCAGAAGGATCCTGAGTGTGTCGCGTCATTCTTGCTGGCAAGACAGTAGCACGGGACAGCCAGTAATAGGAGAGAATGGAGATAAGAGCTGTGCATGGCAGGAGCACACAGGAGTGTCAAGGAAAACTGACTTTTCTGGGAACCAATCAGAACAATGGTAGAAACCTGTAAATACACACACACAGCAGAATACTCCAATCAAGCTTTGCAGAATGCACATCTTCCAGGAGCCCATGGATCAATATCTAACATAGATAATGTAATAGGATGCAAATCAAGTCCTAATAATCACAGGAAAGTTAAGTCAATTCTTGTTCTCTAGATGATCAAAACAAAATAAGTGAGAAATAAAAAGACATATGCATAGAGCTTGAACATAAAATTATTGAATACTGAATGATTACTAAAGGAAATGTGGATATTAATAACATCCCACATAAAATGTGATTTAAAAAAAGAGCAGGCATCCAAGAGACAACAACCAAACAGGACAAAACCAGAGACATTAAGACAAGTGAAAACCCTTTATATCAAGGCTAGAAAAACCAATAGGATGAAGAGAGTTCTAAGAGCATGCAAAACAGAGGTGTACATGCTCTCACTGTTGGAAGTCCCATGAAAGCAGCCATGTAACAGTGTAACAGCAAAAAACCTGGAGCAGACCCTTGTAGGCCCTATGCCTTCACTTCAGACTCTGTGAGCATATATAAGCCCTACTCAGTTAATTCACTAGGCCATATTCTTTTAGTGTTCTATAACCCTGTGAATCCTTTCACCTTCTCACCAATCCCTCCTCAGGGTTTTGGAAGCTCTAAAAGGAAGGACCCAATAGACACATCCAGTTCACATTCACTGATATAATGTCTGGCTTTGAGTCTCTGTGTCAACTCTGATTTTGGAGGAGTGGAGAAGTGAGGCTGGGAGGAATGTAAGGGGGAACAGCAGATGTATTAGATGAGAGAAGAATCTTTCAATTAGAAATGGTCGAAAAATAATTTATAGATACTGAAGGTGAGCAAAAAGTATTTTGTGGGAGGGGATTGTTGATTGATGAATATACAAAGGCTTTGACAGTTCATTCTGATATTTATATAATATAATTTATCACAAATCAAAAAGTCATTCTTTGGGAAAAATAGAAACAATCCTAAACTAAAAATTAGCTACAAGTGACCAACCTAAAATAATTTTAGGGAACAAAAAACAGTGATGTTGTGTATGTCAAGAGATGTTAATAGAGTAGGACAAAGCAAAAGAGCAGATTAACAATATTGATGAAGATTAATAGTGACAAAGTAAAATAGTGAAAACTTAATTACTCATCCTGGCTCCAAAAATAAATCAAATCATATATATTCCCTTTATATGTGCATCCTAGCTGAGAATCTCTTGAAAGGAATGGGCTATCTCCCTATTAGTTATTCAGCATTGAGACCCTAGAGAAACACCAAAAGCATAGTCTATTGCCATTGCTTTTGGTTACCCCACATGATCACACATGAAGACCTTCTTACTAAATATAACACTCACTTCCATTAAGAAATCTGTCAAATATGAACCAGGAAAACTTATACCTTGTAACTAGGCTGAGGAATTCAGTTAGGAGGCATGCAAATTGCTGTAGGTGAGAAAAAAACACTGCTCTTACTCAAAACTGGACCCTGTGTACACAATACCAGCCCTCCAGGAAGGTTGTACCTACTACTGCAATATTGGCATGATGGTTATGGGACTAGCCAACAATGTCTGAAGAATGTAAGGTCCTAGAAGAGGGACATGTATGCAAGTTGTTCAAAAGCCCATGGTTATGGAGGTCAAAGGCTTTAAAGAATATGTATATGCTGGTGTTATTCCACTAAACAGATGTTTATAAACTACATTTATAATATTATGATTATACCTATATATAGACTTCTGCTGCTCTTTATATTGGTGTGTTGATCAGGAGTGGAAACGATAGGTTTAAGATATACAAATGTATTAGTTTTAAAGTAGTAAAAATGGGTAAATCATAAGTGTGAAGTTGAGAAGCCAGTAGCTATTAGGTTTTTAAGCCTGAATGTCTCAACACTCAGTGTCATCATACAATAGTTGTCTTTCTTTCTGGTGAATGACATCAGATACTTAGTCTGCAAGGTAATGTAACTTAGTAATTCCAGTATAGTGCAGAAAGATCAGAAGTTCCAGATCTGCTATACTAAATCAACAATGAATGCTTGGAAAGGCTAGTTCTTTCATCATCAAAGGAATATGCAGCAGCAGCAGCAGCAACAACAACAACAACAACAACAACAACAACAACATTGTAGATAGGGTACAAGTAAATTCAAAGAACAGGTAAGCAAAAAGAGAATATTCTGACACACCCTTTATATCTGAATTCTTACCAGACAGCACTGACCACAATTGGGAGTCATCAATCATTATGGTGACCTTACTCAGATGATTCTAATTTGTGACAAGTGGACATTAAACCCAAACATATTACTTGGTAAATCAAAGTTTGTTTTTTGCTAGCAGTAGTGCTTAATACAGAAACATATTATAGATTAAAATGCTACAAATACATGATTATGAGTGATTATTTGTGATTTTGTGATTATGTCATCCATATCATTCTCTCCCATTAAATATACAAAAAACAACAAGGAAGAGTGTTTAAAATGGATGTAATAACAGGAGCATGAGGAGTAATGCTGTGAAATGCAGTCTCATTGATATAGCATGTATATTGTGCACATCAATTCACAGAAGCTGGGCTTACCTGAAGAATAGATTCACAGATTAATTCAATTAAAATTTAGCTTGGATGGTCAGAGGGTACCAAGATCATACTACTAGCTGAGAGCTTATTGAAGGATGAAGAAGATGTGTGTGCTGGCAGGTTACACTTTCTTTTTTTAATTTTATTTCCTATATTCTTTGTTTACATTCCAAATGATTTCCCCTTTCTCTGTTCCCCCCTCCCCATAAGTCCCATAAGCTCTCTTCCTTCTGCCCATTCCCCAATCAAGCCCCTCCCACTTCTGTGCCCTGGTAATCCCCTACATTGCTGTATCATCACTGACAAGTAGATATTAGCCCAGAAGCTCTGAATACCCAAGACACAATACACTTTCTCTAGTGAATGTCCTCACATTCTTTGTACACATGGTCAATTCTAACAGAATTCAAGAAGCTGTTAATAAAAATTAATAATAGGACTGAAAAGGATGTCAAGTGTTGAAGAAGTCTGGTTGGTGGATACTGGGAAAGTAAAGAAGAGGGAGTGGCTAGTGGATAAGATCAAATTATACCATGTACGTGAGTATATCTGCCAAAGAATTAATGAAAATATTATTAAAAAAATCTGACCTCAAATAAATAATGTGATTTCTCCATCTGATAGCCTTTGAAACATTTGAAAATACCAAACTGAAAGTCTGTTGAAAAAAATGAGAATAGCCAACTGAAATTCAATTGATGCTAAGAAATAATTTAAGTAAAACCCCAAATTAATGAAACTGAACAATAAGAATATTAATAACATGGTCCTTTGTAAACATAAATAAAACAAGACACCCTTAACTAAAATAAGAAAAAGACAAAAGGCTTCAAATTACAAAATTTAGAAGTAAAGGAAGAGAGGCTGCATTTGATACCAAATTACATTTAAAATATGGTTTAATAAATAAGAAAAAATAAAAGAATATTTAGGTACATATGGCAAACTAAAATTAAACAACTTTGAGATAGGCTACTTAAACACATATATGAGATAGAATTATTAGAGGCAGTAATAAAAAATCAAAATGTAACCTCAAAAGCAATAGCAACAAAACTTTCCAACTAAAAGTAAAACAATTGTATGGTTTTCACTTCTTTGACAAGGATCCAGTGGCCTTAGGTGAGGAGGATTATTTCTGGATCTTAAATTCTATACAATGATTGATCTGTCTGACTCTGTACCAATATAATGTGGTTTTAATCATGATTGTTCTGTAGTAGAGCTTGTAGTCAGGGTTGGTGATTCACAGGTTTAACTGGTGGCCTGAATGTAGAAGAATGAAAATTGATCGATATTTATTACCTTGTAAAAAGTTCAAGTTCAATTGGATTAAGGACTTCAACATAAACCAGATAAACTGGATCTACTAGAAGAGAAAAGTGTCACAGAGGAAATTTTCCTGAACATTACACCAATGACTCAGGCTCTAAGTTAAACAATTTGATAAGTGAGACCCCATGAAACTGAAAAGCTTCTATAAGGCAAAAGCCAATTTCAATATGACAAATCCGCACTTCACAGATTGAGAAAAGTTCTTTACTAACCTTACATCCAATGGAGGGCAAATAGACAGAATATATAAAAACTCGAGAAGTTAGAGTTCAAACAAACAATTAAACAGACAAACAAAAACAAATAACCCAAATAGTAATTGGGTTACATAACTAAAAAGGGAATTCTCAACAGAAGAATCTCAAATGGCTGAGAAGCATTTAAAGAAATTTGCAAAGACCTTTGCAAATGGTTGGATCTGGAAAATATCATCATGAGTGAGTTAACCCAATCAAAAAAGAATACACATGAAATGCAATCACTGATAAGTGGATATTAATGAGCCCAGAAGCTCTGAATACTCAAGGCACAATTAGCAAGTCAAAAGATTCCCAAGAAGAAGGAAGGAGAGGACCCTGGTCCTGAAAAGACTGGATCCAGTTTTGTAGGAGTGTACCAGAACAGAGAAATGTGTGTGTGTGTGTGTGGGGGGGGGTGATTGGGGAATAGCCCGGGGAGGGGGAAGAGGACTTATAGGACACATGGTGAGGGGGGCACTGCGAAAGGGGAAAGCCTTTAGAATGTAAACAAAGAGTATAGAAAATTTTTTTAAAAAAAGAAATATTATGTTTTTATGTTTTCAGGACAAATTTTAATTTTCAACATGTGTTACTATTTTGTATTATCATTTTGATAATAAACATCTTAACATGTTAAAAAATTTTCAAAGCCCTTAGTCATCAGGAAAATGCAAATTAAAATGTCCATGATTATACCAATCAGATTGGATAAGATCAAAAACTCAAGTGAAATCACATGCTTGCAAGGATGTGGAAAAAGAGGAATACTCCTTCATTGCTGGTGGGATTGTAAACTAGCACATCTACTATGGAAATAAATCTTGTCCTTCCTCAGAAAACTGGAAATAATTCTACCTTAATACCCAACTATACAGATCCTAGGCATGTACCCAAGAGGTACTCTACCATACTACTAGGACACATTCTCCACTATGTTCATAGCAGCCTTATTTGTAATAGTCAAAAGATGGAAACCCTGATGTCCAACATGGAAAAATGGACACAGAAAATGTGGTTCACTTGCACAATGGAAAGCTATTCAGCTATTAAAAATAGACATCATTAATTAAGACATCATGAAATTTGCAGGCAAATGGATGGAACTAGAAAATTTCATCTTCAGTGAAGTAACCCAGACCAAAACTGACATGCGTAGTATGTACTCACTGATAAGTGGATATTATGGAAAAAGTACAGACTGCCCATGTAACAACTCACAGACTTTATGAACTTTGACAAGAAGGAAGGCCCGAGTGAGAACACTTCAATCATACATAGAAGGGGAAAAATTGATCATCAAAGGCAGAGGATGATGAGATGGAGATGAGAAAGGGAGGGGAAAGGGACACAAGATCTGGTATGGAGGGGGAAACAGGAGAGAAGCTCAGAGTGCCAGGAGAATAAATGGAAATATGCAGTTTTGGGGGTGGGAGGGCTTTGGGTACCTCTAGAATGTTTTAGAGATCTCGGATATGAGAGACTTCCAAGACTCAATGGGGGTGACCTTAGTCAAATTGCCATACTGCTTGGGAGAGTGAACATGAAGAGACCAGCTCCTGTAGATAGACATGGCCCCAACTAGAGGGACAGGGTTGCCAAGTTATCAACAAAGATTCTGACCTAGAATTGTTCTTTTCTAATAGAAATACGGGCGCAAAAATGGAGCAGAGCCTGAAGAAAGGCTATCCAGTGACCACTAAACTCGTGATTCATCTCATGGATGAGTACCAAAGGTTGACACTATTATTGATACTATGGCCAGGCAGTGGTGGCACACACCTGTAATCCCAGCACTTGGGAGGTAGAGGCAGGCAGATTTCTGAGTTTGATGACAGCCTGGTCTACAAAGTGAGTTTCAGGATGCTATGTTGTGCTTAAAGAAAGAGCCTAGCATGGCTGTCCTCTGAGAGGCTCTACCAACTGCTGACTGAGACAGATCCATATACTTATAGAGAAACATTGGGCTCATGTCTGAGACCCCAAGGAAGAACTTGGGAAAGAATTGAAGGCACTGAAAGGGATGAAAGCCTCATAGGAAGAACAACAGTATCAAGTATCCTGGACCCCTGGGAGCTCCCAGAGACTAAGCCACTAAACAAACAGCATATATATGCTGGCCTCTGGCCCCTGGCACATATGTAGTAGAGGACAGCTTTGTATGGTCTTAGTGGGCAGGGATGTGCCTAATCCTATAGTGACTTGTTGCCCCAGGGAGAATGGATATTATAGGAGGTGAGCAAGGGATAGATGGGTGGTTTAGGGCGGTTGGAGTGGGGGTGGGGAGCACGCTCTCAGGACAAGGGGAAAGGGGATGGGGTAAAGAACTTGGGGAGGGGAAACTAGGAAAGTTGGCTACATTTGGAATGCAAATAAAATAAATTAATAAAACTTTCATTAGTAAAATAAGACAATAATTAGGGGAACTCTTTCCTTACCATAAGAAAGCTGTCTTACCTAACTATACCTTGCTTGTATCAGTGAGGTAAGACAGCTTTCTTATGGTACTTGTTTTGTTTTTCTATATTATTTGGAGGAGTGCATTTAGGGGTGTTATTTGACATTTTTTTTCAAATTTGGTTTGAAAGAGTCCTATTGATTAGGTTTGTGTCTATGATCAACAAGATTGAGCTATATTTTTCCTTTTTGTTTATTTTATGTTCATTTAGTTTTATCATTGGGAAGATCATGCCATCAATAGAACATTTTGATAAGGTTTATCCTCTTTCTCACTAACCTAATAGCTTCAGATAAAATTTCTTCTCTAAATGTCTATTAGACTCCAGGAAATTGTTACCCTAATAATTGTGATATACATCAATGAACTCATAGACTAACATCACATAATCATTTGCTTTCCCAGAAAATCTTTGACAAAATTAAACATTCGATTACAAAAAATAACTAGAAATGAAAGGAATAAATATCAACTTAACTGCATATCAGAAACGTATGACCGACAGTAAACTAAATAAGTAACAACTCAACACATCTCCATTAGAAGAAGTCAAGAGTGTAAAGTTTCTCTGTTCATCTGATTTAAAGCTCGAATTCTAAACTTGAATAATAAGCAAAGAGAAAAAAACAGAAATGGATACTAATAAAATATAAAAGTCAAAGAATAATTATTAGAAGATTCTATAAAATCACACATGAGAACTGCAAAAAAATTTCCAAAATACTCTTAGACCTGATAAACATTTTCTCTAGAGTACAGGACAGTTTGAAATTTAAATAATGTATTTACAGCATTTTCACTCCTCTGAAAGCTCCAACTTCTTGTGCACAACCCACTCTTCTCAAATTTATGACCTTTTGTTTTCACTATTTCAATTATTCATTACAATTATTGATTTTATTCTACATCTATATATGTGTGTACATGCCCACACCGACCCAGACATGCATATATATATCTATATCTATATCTATATATCTGTATCTATATATCTATATATCTATATCTATATCTACATCTATGTATCTCTATCTATCTATGTATATACATATACATACACACACTCATATATTTATATATCTTGCTGAATCTACTCAGGATGTGGAGAAAGAGGAACACTCTTCCATTGTGGTGGGATTCCAAATTTGTAGAACCACTCTGGAAATCAATCTGGCCATTCCTCAGAATATTGGAAACAGATCTACCTGAAAATCCAGCTATACCATTAAATAAATCTTTTAGAAGATGAACTTAAGTTAGTAGCTCATGACAGACACATACTGCATAAGGTGTATTTGAGGACAATTGCAACCCCAGCACAGAGGTATAGCAATCACAGTTACATTCTAGTGTGGGCTACATAGTAAGATCCTGTCTCAGCACCATGATAAAAATTGAGGAGTGTGACATACTTGTTCACTATCTCCACTCTTTTCAGAAATAGTTTTTGAAACAATGGCTAGAGCAATAAACAAAAGAGAAGTAAATTAAAGGACTGCAAATTCAGGAGGATGTCAAATTATGTTTATTTGCAGATTATATGATGCATACTTAAATGCATGCAAACACACATATACAGTTTATATTTTGTATCTCATATATATGTGATTTTATCTGTATATATGACATAATAATTCTGAAAGTATGTGTGCATGTGCGTGTGTGTGTGTGTGTGTGTGTGTGTGTGTGATATAATACTTCTGAAAATGACATCGCTCCTTTTGAGGAAGTGGTACAGTTTTGTTGAAGGATTTGAATCATTATGGTGGGCTTTGACAAATTACAGCCTCATTCCTGATTCTAGTATGCTTTTCAGGTGTATGATTGCTCAGTTTCTTTTTCTGGTTGCTATGTCCGCAGTTTGCTTCGATCCCTCCTCAGCAATAAAAGATCCTTTTGCCTCTAGATCCCTAAACCAAAATGAAGGGTTTTCTTATTCTTTTCTAAATTGCTTTTGACCATGGCATTTTATCACAGCAACAGAAAAGTAAGACAGAAAACCAATCATTTTGGAAATAATGTCAAAAAATGACAAATGAGATTTCATTGAATTAAAATGTTTGAGTTTCTGAACAGCAAAAGAAATAATTAATTGAATGAAGGGACAGCCTAAAGAATTGAAGAAAATCTTTACCATTTCTATGTATATCAAGTAATTAATATGTAGAATTTATAAAAAATATTAAAACCTAAATAACAGAAATAATCAAACATCCATATCAACAAAAGAGTTTGTAAAGTAAGGCAGACAGTTGATATAAAACTATCAAAAAGGAATTATATTATGGTTATTTGAGGAGAATCAACAAACACTAATTTACTAAATGACTATAAAACCTAGCACAATTCTACAAACATGTTTGTCGACATAAAAATTTAGTCATCAGGGCTCCCTGGGCGGGATGGCAGCGAGGTGCCATCTTGACTCGGGACACCACACGGAATTCTAGCAGCTGGAGTCAGGTGCATGGAAGGAGACCTAGCTTAGTTTAGCATAGACAACACTGCCAGGCTCTGGCCGGTGCCCAGAGTCAGAGGAAATATGCAGATCCGGGCACCTAGAGCTCAGCAGCGGTTACTGACCTCTGGGGACAGGCTCGCTGTGCTTTCAGCAGGGCCACCATCTTGCCTCGGGACACCATGCGACTGCAGGCACTGCAGGCAGCTGGAGTCAGGTGTGTGGACAGAGACCTAGCTTAGCTTAGCTCTGCAGGAGATCTGGGCACCTACAGCTCAGCTGCAGTTGCAGACCACTGTGGACCAGCTCTCCAGGCGGGCTGGCAGCAAGGTGCCATCTTGCCTTGGGACACCATGCAGAATTCTAGCAGCTGGAGTCAGGTGCATGGACTGAGACCTAGTTTAGTTTAGCATAGACAACACCGCCAGGCTCTGGCCAGGGCCCAGAGTCAGAGGAGATCGGCAGATCCAGGCACCTACAGTTCAACTGTGGTTGCAGACCGCTGCTGACAAGCTAACCAGACTGGCAGGAGGTGCTATCTTGCCTCAGGACACAGCTGATTGCTAGCTGTTGAGGTCAGGTCACAGTAGAGGACTGTAGGCTGGGATCAGGAACATGGACAAACTCTACTACAGCAGTGCCAAAGACCAGGCTCACAGGAGCTTCAAACTCCAACAAATAACAATAAGACCAACTAACTCCAGAGATAAACAGATGACAAAAGGCAAACATAGGAACATTACTAACAGAAATCAAGGCAATATGGCACCATCTGAACCAATTCGCCAACCACAGCAAGTCCTGGATACCCCAGCACACCAGAAAATTAAGAGTTAGATATAAAAGCACTGGTCATGATACTGCTAGAGGCACACAAAAAGACATAAACAAATCTCTTAAAGAAATGCAGGGGAACATCAATAGGGTAGAAGCTCTTACCATGCAAACACAAAAATCACTTAAAGAACTCCAGGAGAATATGGGCCAACAGATAGAAACCAATAAAGAGGAAATGAGAAAATCAGTTAAAGAAATGCAGGAGAACTTGAAACAACATGCAGAAGTCATGAAAGAGGGAGCACAAAAAACTATTAAAGAATTACAAGAAAATACAAACAAACAAATGAAGGAAGTGAGCAAAACCATCCAAGATCTTAACACAGAGGGAGAAACAACTAAGAAATCACAAAAGGAGGCAACTTTGGAGATAGAAAACCTTGGGAAGAAATCAGGGGTCTTAGATGCAAACATCAACAACAGAATACAAGAGATAGAGATAAGAATCTCAGATGCTGAAGATAACATAGTAACCATTGACTCCACAGTCAAAGAAAATGCAAAATCCAAAAGGCTTGTAACCCAAAACATCCAGGAAATCCAGGACACAATGAGAAGCCCAAACCTAAGGATTATAGGAATAGATGAGAGTGAAGAACTACAACTTAAATGGCCAGCAAATATCTTTAACAAAATTATGGAAGAAAACTTCCCTAACTTAAAGAGAGAGATGCCCATGAATATACAAGAAGCCTAAAGAACTCCAAACAGACTGGACCAGAACAGAAATACCTCCTGTCACATAATAATCAAAACCCCAAATGTACTAAACAAAGAAAAAATATTAAAGGCAGTAAGAGAAAAAGGCCAAGTAACATATAAAGGAAGACCTATCAGAATCAAACCAAACTTCTCTCCAGAAACCATGAAAGCTAGAAGATCCTGGGCAGACCTCATGCAGAACCTAAGAGAACACAAATGTCAGCCAAGACTACTATACCCAGCAAAACTCTCAATCAACATAGATGGAGAAATCAAAATATTCCATGACAGGACCAAATTTACACGATATCTTTCTACTAACCCAGCTCTACAAAGGATAATAGGAGGAAAACTCCAATACAAGGAAGGAAACTGCACCCAAGAAAAAGCAAGACAGTAACCTCTTCCATCAAACTCAAAGGAAGATAACTACTCAAAAACAAAAATAACATCAAAAATGTCAGGAAGTAATAATCACTGTTACTTAATAGCTCTTAAAATCAATGGACTCAATTCCCCAATAAAAAGACATAGACAAACAGACTGGATATGAAAACAGGACCCTACATTTTGCTGCTTACAGGAAACACACCTCAGAGTCAAAGACAGACACTACCTTAGAGTAAAAGGATGGAAGACAATTTTGCAAGCAAATGGTCACAGGAAGCAAGCTGGAATAGCCATTTTAATATCAGATAAAAATGACTTTCAACCCAAAGTCATCAAAAGAGACAGAAAGTCACTTCTTGCTAGTCAAAGGAAGAATCCACCAAGAAGAACTCACAATTCTAAACATCTATGCTCCAAGAGTAAGGGCACCCTCATTCGTAAAAGAAACTTTACTAAAGCTCAAAGCACACATTGCACCAACACAATGATTGTGGGGGACCTCAATACTCCACTATCCTCAGTGGACCGATCAGGAAAACAGAAACTAAACAGTGACACAGAGAAACTCATTGAAACTTTGGAATAATTGGATTTAACAAATATATATAGAACATTTCACCCTAAAGCAAAAGACTATACCTTTTTCTCAGCTCCTCATGGTACCTTCTCCAAAATTGACCATATAATTGTTCAAAAGACAGATCTCAACAAATATAAAAAGATCGAACTAATCCCATGCCTCTTATCAGAACACCATGGAGTAAGAGTGTTCTTCAATAGCAACAAAAACAACAGAAAATCCTCATACAAGTGGAGGCTGAACAATATTCTACTCAATGATAACTTAGTCCAGGAAGAAATAAAGAAAGAAATCAAAGATTTTTTAGAATTTAATGAAAATGAAGGAAGAACATACCCAAATCTATGGGACACAATGAAAGCAGTGCTTAGAGGAAAACTCATAGCCCTGAGTGTCTCCAAAAAGAAACCGGAGAGAGCATATACTAGCAACTTAATGGCCAACTTGAAAGCTCTGGAACAAAAAGAAGCAATTTCACCCAGGAGAAGTAGAAGATAGGAAATCATCAAACTCAAGGCTGAAATCAATCAAGTTGAAACAAAGAGAAACATACAAAAAAATCAACAAAACCAGGAGCTGGTTCTTTGAGAAAATCAACAAGATAGATAAACCCCTAGCCAGACTTACCAAAGGGCACCGAGACAGTATTCAAATTAACAAAATTAGAAATGAAAAGGGAGATATAACAACAGAATCTGAGTAAATTCAAAAAATCATCAGATCCTACTACAAAAACTTATACTCAACACAACTGGAGAATCTAGAGGAAATGGACAATTTCCTAGACAGTTACCAAATACCAAAATTAAACCTGGATCAAATAGATCATCTAAACAGACCCATAACCTCCAAAGAAACAGAAGGGGTCATAGAAAGTCTTCCAACCAAAAAAAAAGCACAGGACCAGATGGTTTTAGTGCAGAATTATATCAGACCTTCAAAGAAGTCCTGATACCGATACTCTTCAAACTATTCCACAAAATAGAAACAGAAGGAACACTACCCAACTCATTCTATGAAGCTACAATTACCCTGATACCAAAGTCACACAAAGATCCAACTAAGAAAGAGAACTACAGGCCAATTTCTCTTATGAATATCGATGCAAAAATAATAAACAAAATACTTGCCAATGGAATCCAAGAACAGATCAAAACAATCATTCACCATGATCAAGTTGGCTTCATCCCAGGGATGCAGGGTTGGTTCAATATATGGAAATCCATCAATGTAATCCACTACATAAACAAACTAAAAGAAAAAAACCACATGGTCATCTCATTGGATGCTGAAAAAGCATTTGACAAAATTCAGCATCTTTCATGCCAATAGTCTTGGAAAGAGCAGGAATTCAAGGCCCATATCTAAAAATAGTAAAAGCAATATACAGCAGACCGGTAGCCAACATCAAAGTAAATGGAGAAAAACTTGAAGCAATCCCACTAAACCAGTGACTAGACAAGGCTGTCCCCTCTCACCATATCTCTTCAATATAGTACTTGAGCTACTAGCTAGATCAATTCGACAACATAGGGACATCAAAGGGATACAAATCGGAAAGGAAGAAGTCAAACTATCACTATTCGCAGATGATATGATAGTATACTTAAGTGACCCAAAAAAAACTCCACCAGAGAACTCCTGCAACTGATAAACAACTTCAGCAAAGTGGCTGGCTATAAAATCAACTCAATCAAATCAGTAGTCTTCCTATATGTGAAGGATAAGCAGGCCGAGAAAGAAATTAAGGAAATGACACCCTTCACAATAGCCACAAACAATTTAAAGTATCTTGGAGTGACTCTAACCAAACATGTGAAAGATTTATATGACAAAAACTTCAGGACACTAAAGAAGGAAATTGAAGAAGACATCAGAAAATAGGAAAATCTTCCGTGTGAGTGGGTTGGCAGAATTAATATGGTTAAAATGGCGATCTTGCCAAAAGCAATATACAGATTCAAAGCAATCCCCATCAAAATCCCAATTCAGTTATTCATAGAGTTAGAAAGAGCAATTCTCAAATTCATCTGGAATAACAAAAAACCCAGGATAGCTAAAACTATCATCAACAGCAAAAGAACTTCTGGGGGAATCAATATCCCAGACCTCAAGCAATACTACAGAGCAGTAATACATGCAGTGTTTAAAACTGCATGGTATTGGTTCAGTGACAGGGAGGCAGATCAATGGAATAAGATCAAAGACCCAGAATTGAACCCACACATATATGGCCAATTGATCTTCGACAAAGGAGCTGAAAACATCCAGTGGAAAAAAGATAGCCTTTTCAACAGATGGTGCTGTCTCAACTGGAGGTCAACAGGCAGGAGAATGAGAATTGATCCACTCTTATCTCCTTGCACTAAGCTCAACTCCAAGTGGATCAAGGACCTCCACATAAAACCAGACACACTAAAACTAATAGAAAATAACCTGGGGAAGACTCTTGAGGGCATTGGCTCAGGGGAAAAATTCCTGAACAGAATACCAATTGCTTATGCTCTAAGAGCAAGAATAGACAAAAGGGACCTCATAAAATTACAAAGTTTCTGTAAGGCAAAAGACACTGTCAAAAGGATAAATCAGCAACTAACAAATTGGGAAAAGATCTTCACCAACCCCACATCCAACAGAGGGCTAATTTCCAATGTATACAAAGAACTCAAGAGGTTAGACCCCAGAAAACCAAATAACCCTATCCAAAAATGGGGTACAGAGCTAAACAGTGACTTTTCACCTGAAGAAATTCGGATGGCTGAGAAACACCTTAAAAAATGTTCAACATCATTAGTCATTATGGAAATGCAAATCAAAACAACCCTGAGGTTTCACCTCACACCAGTCAGAATGACTAAGCTTAAAAACTCAAAAGACATCAGGTGTTGGTGAGGATGTGGAGAAATAGGAACACTCCTCCACTGCTTGTGGGACTGCAAGCTGGTACAACCACTCTGGAAATCAGTCTGGCGGTTCCTCAGAAAACTGGACGTGATACTTCCGGAGGACCTAATTATACCACTCCTGGGAATATACCCAGAAGATTCCCCAGCATGCAATAAGGATACATGCTCCACTATGTTCATAGTAGCCTTATATATAATAGCCAGAAGCTGGAAAGATCCCAGATGTCCCTCAATGGAGGAATGAATACAAAAGAATGTGGTATATATACACAATGGAGTACTATTCAGCCATTAGAAACATTGAATTCATGAAATTCTTAGAGAAATGGATGGAGCTAGAGAACATCATACTAAGTGAGGTGACCCCGTCTGAAAAGAATACCCATGGTATGCAGTCACTGATAAGTGGATATTAGCCTAAAATCTTGGAACACCAAAGACATAAATCACATATCAAGTGATGTCTGACAAGAAGAAAGGAGTGGACACTGGTGCTAGAATGGACTAAAGCATCATTGTGGGGGAGTCCAAGGACAGGGAGGTGGTAGGGGGTGGATGAGGGAGCAGGGGTAGGTAAAAGGGCATTTGGGACCTTTGTGGGTGGGGAACCAGTAAAAGGGAAATGAATTGTAAATATAGAATATATCCAATAAAAAAAATAAAAAAATTTAGTCATCAACTCTCATCAAGGAAACTTTGAAACTATCAACGACCACCACAGAAAATCAAACTGCAGAATTATATAGCCAAGCCCCAAGTATTGATCTACAAGCATTTATGAACCTAAAGCTCAGGGAATATTGACTAAGAAAGGGTTGACAAATTTTAATCACTTGAGGATCCAAAAGTTTGCTCTGAGAAACTACCTCCATAAAATATTAAAACATGACTGCCCAAACAAGAGTTGAACAAGTTTTTTAATATATCAATTATATCATAGTCGTAGGATATCGTAGCTTTAAATTCATTCTTCTATGTTCAAAAGTGAGAAAAGAGTATATTCAAAACTATCTCAAGGAAGCTCAGACACTAATTTTTTTATATGAAGTACATTTCTTTCTTAAATAATTTTCATTATTATTTTTAAATTATGTGTATGTGTTTCAGTGTATGGTGTGTGCACACATGAGCTCATGTGCCTGCATAATCCAGAAGCATTTAGTGCCTAGAAACTGGAGATATAGGTGTTTATGGGGCAAAATGAGGATGCTGGAAACTAAACTCAGGTCTGCTGAAAGAACAGCAGGTGCTATTAACAAGTGAACCATCTCGCCAGCCCTGTGTCGGATTTCTTTTAAAACTATATTGGTTTCTTAAAAATAAAATCTGGCATTACTTAATTTAGAATTCTCTTTTTCATTAGTGTTTTTCTTTAAATTCTCTATTTCATGTGTCATACACTGATATAAATTCTCTATTTCTAAAACAATTATAACTTATTTGTGTATAATTTAAGGATATTTTCTTATAAAAAGTAAATGAATGTGAATATGTTGTTCATGATTAAAATCACTAGTAGCTTGGTTATCCATCCCTGTCATAGGGATTACTGACACTGGGATCAACCATTACAGGACATGATTAGAATAAGTTAAATGACAGTTGTGTTAGATTTAAATGAAGTTTAATCTCCAAAAGTATGAATATTCTTAGTAAGAGCTGATGACAGAATTTTAGCAGAATTAAAATTTCATGACACACACACACACACACACAGAGAGAGAGAGAGAGAGAGAGAGAGAGAGAGAGAGAGAGAGAGAGAGAGAATTTATAGACTAACAAAGAAAAAATAGCATTCGTGATTGCCAACACTACTAGAGAAAATACTGATAGCTCTCAGTGTCTGTGCTGAGGAACTATGGATTTTTTCAAGTCCTATAGTAGCCCCTTAGGAATACAGAGACATGTGTACTGTATGCTGAGCAATCAAAGGAAAAGGAGCGATTCCTGTCAATCACACACAGTGTTTGGCCTGAGCTGAAAGCTCACTTACTGATAGCTTGAATCCTTTGTCCCTCATAAGCATTCATTTGTCATCAAATCCTTGGACACAAAGAAGAAAGTACCAGAGCCACTTTATAGAATTGGATTTTAGTACAGCTGTCACAGACTTAAGAAATCATTCTTTGGATTTTCTGTTTCTCTCCTTTACAGCTGATAAAGCTTCAGGGTTGTGCTGAGGAGAGATTAGCGTCCAGTAACAGAAACCACAGGAGAAGCAGCACTATGCTTGTTGTCTGCAGCAGTCAATGTGAAAAATTATCACACTTTGATGAATAGAACCCCGATGTGCTGAGAAACACAGAAAAAATCACAAAATGCAAATTAAAGGGCTCTTTTATATTCAAAGGAAAGCTCAGATTGTTTAGAATTTGGCACTCTCCAGATGTAGTGGAATGACAAGCCTGTGCCTCTGAAAGAAACATTTTCTACAGACAGGAAAAGCAACGAGGCCCATGCCTTTATTTTGTTTTCCATGCTCTTTGGAAGAGAGTTGGGAAGCTGATCATTTCTGTGCAGAATACCTGCTAGAGCTACATTCCTAAGAGCATCTTGGGAAACTCTTATTTCCTGAGAAACACTATAAGGAGTCGCAAGACATGGTGCCAACATTTTAAATATGACCAAGCTATTTCTCAGATTTGACTTTAATATTTGTGATTGGACTGCAGTTCATTTATCTTTTATTTGTCTAATGAGCAGTTCTTTGAGAATTCCAGAAGAGAAAGAGAGAGGTAGAAAGACAGCCTGCTACTTTGAAGGTTCAGTGTTTTGATAGACTAAATGAGAACAGAAAAATTCTTAGTAAGTATTCCTATCTTTAATCCTGGTGACATGAAAGGTAGATAATGAACCTGTCTCCACTTTGCCGGAAGATGAAACAATTTACTTCTTTAGTGAAGCTTGGATAAATGGGTCAGAATGAAGACATCAGAAACATGTTTACACTATCATCTGACTTTTAATACAGAAGAGAGTTAGCTCAAGTCAGAAGAGAAAGGTGATCATTTCTGTAAAAACAAAAACAAAAAAAAAAGTGCTGAAATATCTAGACTTTCAAAGCCAAAAGTAATTCATGAGCCTTACATCAGGAGCCTTCTAAACCAATACCAGGAATATAATATTGGTATTTTGGATACACAGTGATTCATGATCTTTCACAGAACACATTATTTGACATAAATTTTAGTATTTTACCACAGTAAGATTGAGAATCTTTGCATCAAATTTCTCTCTCTTTTTTTTTTCTGTTTTTTTGGATTTGGATTTTTCAAGACAGGGCTTCTCTATATAGCCTTGGCTGTCCTGGAATTCACTCTGTAGACCAGGCTGGCCTCGAACTCAGAAATCTGCCTGCCTCTACCTCCCAGAGTGCTGGGATTACAGTTGGGTGCTACCACTGCCAGCAGCATCAAATCTCTTTTAAGAAAAGGAAGAGATGGAAATATATAACCACCACACTCAAAATCTTTTACACAGTGTAGACTCTATTGTATAATACTGCTAGTAAAGGCAAAATTAATAATAAGAAAATACAATCAAATTAAAATAATCCAACATTCCCACTTTCTAGGATCATTACAATGAACTTATCACAGTGTTAGCAAGAAGGTGAATATACCAATATCTCATGCATTATTGACAAGGAAAATGGTAAAACAGTACAAGTAATTTGAACGACGGTTTAAAATGTTTGAATTTGCCCAATGCTTTGTTGTTTATTATAAATATGTTACACTTTAATTTTGATTTTTTGTATGTGTATTTCCATAAAATACTTTTTACAAAGAAATCATATGATTATGTTTCATGCTATATTTTATAAGCTTGCCACCTATACATGAAGCATAGATAATCTATGCAATCTTCCTTTCCCGGAATGGATGAATTATTAGCTGCATATTTTAAGAAGAATTTAACTGGCCATGTGTTCTGAAATATTTTTATTTCACCATTTGTTCCACCGTTTTTAGATGTTTTACACTTGTAAAGATAACAAATGACACAGGTGTTTTGATCTAGTAATTCTGAGAAATATTTACATTTTATTGAATTAAAAAGCCACTAACATGTTTTATTATAGAATATTGCTTAGCACACAGCATTTTAGCAAAGTCAGTGTTTTATAGAGTGATAAAAGTGTATTTTATTTCCAGATGCTAGGAAGTCAACAAATTGATTTTAACCAAATAAGACTTGTGTCAGATTTATGACCTACAGAATTGAAAGATTATTATTGACATAAAAGCACCAAGTTTGTGATTTTTATAACAGAAGTAATAGAATGCTAATATTTCTAAGACTATTTTTAATGGAAGAATACAAATTATCAGTAAGCAGTAACTTAAGTGTATGGGTAGGGAAAACAACTTAGGGGAGAGAGTTAACAAAGTATCTCAGAAAGACTGGAAAAGAAATGTTGCAGAATCCAAGGCCATTTACTGCCTCTGAAAGGAGCCAATGAACCAAGGAGACATTGTTTTCTTAAGGAGAAAGATTTATTTAATAAGCCAGCAAAACTTAGAAGAGGGAGGACTGGTACCCAGCAAGACTCTCTGTATGTTCTTTATCTTTAGGAGGAGTTGGATGGAAATGTTAGAATAGGAAGTGATTGATTACTCTTAACTTCTAGGTCCCTCTCTGGTGATCAAGTGGAAGGTATTAGAAACTGCAGCATCTAACCATCTGTTAATCATGATATGTGTGTAAATCCAGAAAGCTTCCTAAGTTTCTCTTTTCTTGGCATCTTCAGTCTTCAAGAGTTTGAAAAGAATTCACGGGATTGGAGAATAAATCAATAGTTTATTATTTTTATATTTATTATTTTTATTATTATTAAATTAATAGTTTTTTATCTATTTGTGGAAAAATTTTTCTTAAATGATAATCATGGCTACATGTGAAACTAAGGAGAAATAATCAGATCCAAAGGAAGGAAAGAAGACAGAGATGCCAATTTTAAAATATGGTTTAGTTACCTGTTGGTTAGCAAAGAAAGGTTTAAGTAGAGTCACAGTTTTGAAAAAGAACAAATTAAATCCATAAGAGGTAGTTTTAGCAACTGCTATGGCTATCATCATAAGTATGTATTAGAGGTGTGTAATATCCACAAGCAAGTTAAATGGAAATTAAAAGCATATTGCTTCAACTTCTGACTTCACAAATCAGTGTTGATTGCTGTCGGACAAAGATAAAAAATAAAAGCATGTGCAGCTAAAGGGATTTATTTGTTGTTCTTCAATTTTAGAGAAAAATAACACAAAATTCTGGTAAATGAAATCACATAAGAGTAATAGGATAAGGGTCTGAGTCATTAGGTGGACCTTTTCAATTAGCAAATCCAATAAAATTTAACACACAAAATTAAAGTCATGTTGCAATACAACACAAATCAAAACCAAATACCGCTTCATGCATATTGACATTTTGAATGATTAGAGTAAAAACAAATTGCACTTTTAAATATGGTGATGGTAAAGACCTTACATGGGATACCTTTGGTTTTAACATCTGAATTCTATTGCTCTTTTGTCGATATTGTTCATACTGTTCATATGTAAATAATTGTATTAACTTCTTATATCAGGACAATAGTTTGACACATTGTATCATCCTGAATATTTCAAAGCATTTTTACATAAATCATATTAATTCTCAGAATTTCATGCATGCATAGAGTGAATTTTGATCACATCCATCTTATTCATCCTAACTCCTTCCTTCAGACCCACTATTCACCTCCAAACCCTCCCAACTTTGTGTCTAACAAATTGCAACCTTTGAGGTCACAACCCCTTTGGGGATAAAATACCCCTTTCACAAGGGTCACATATCAGATATCCTACATATAAGATATTTGCATTATGATTTATAATTTACAGTTATAAAGTATCAACAAACATAATTTTATTGTTTATAAAATATGGTTGAGGATTACCAAAACATGGGGAACTTTATTAAAGGGCCACAACATTAAGCATTAAGGTGGTTAAGAACCACTGCTTGTCTCTCTCTCTCTCTCTCTCTCTCTCTCTCTCTCTCTCTCTCTCTCTCTCTCTCTTTCCGTCTCTCTCTATCTCTGTCTCTGTCTCTCTGCATCTGCCTCTCTCTCTGTCTCTCTCTGCATCTGTCTCTCTCTGTCTCTCTGTCTCTGTTTCTCTCTCTCTCTCTCTTTCTCTCTCTCTCTCTTTCCTTTCTTCCCTCCTTCTTCCTTTTTTTTATAGACTCCACTAAGTCCAGTGAGTGTTTCCCATATATTTATCAATATGGAACCATGTGGTACAGTGGATTGTGACAAGAAACTTAGTAAGCTTGAGCAAGTTCAGTGCTGCCAGCACCCAAGTACTCACCTGAGATGGTAGGTGGCTCCCTGCTCCCAATCAGATTCCTGGCCTGGAACATGTGCCACACTTGCTACATAGGAACATGGCCTATAGTCACATCAATGAGAACAGAGTTCTCCATGCTAATGAGATAACTAGAGGGCCTAAGAATTTTGCCAATAAGCTTCCCTTCCTGGACATTCCTTCCTGCAAAAGGTATTTAATCAGCCTGGCGTGGTGGCGCACGCCTGTAATCCCAGCACTTGGAAGGCAGAGGCAAGTGGATTTCTGAGTTCGAGGCCAGCCTGGTCTACAGAATGGGTTCCAGGACAGCCAGGACCACACAGAGAAACCCTGTCTCAAAAAAAAAAAAGGTATTTAATCTCTGGTCCACCCTGAGGAGATAGTATGCATGCATTTCCCTTGATGAATAATCAATAAACATTTTGGAAACATGGACTGTCTCTTTCAATTAGAAAAACATGGGGAGCATAGAGAAAGTCTTTGTCTACAGAGCAACTTAAGTCTCCCAAAGCCCCAAAAGTACTCCCAGACAACCACCACTAAGCTAAGGACTTCCACCAATGAGCTAAGCCAGAGTTCCCCTCCTCCTGGCCCTGGACTTGTTTGTATCCTGAGGGCTCCTTCGTTCTCTCCTCCAAGACTTCCACCAGTGTCTGCATGTCCAGGAGTCAGAGAATAGCCAAGCCCTAGGCTCCTTAGTCTGTGGACTCAACTCCATTTCCAACTTCCCTTGATGCAGAGGAGTTTGGGAGCCCCCAGCCCTGGGCTCCTCATCTCAGGCCTGTCTACCCTAGGCACTCTCTTCCCCAACTCCTCCATAGATGACTAATAAAAACTTTCTATTATCATGAACTCATATCTGAGTAAATCTCTGGTGAATACCCCACAACAAGGTAGGTTTGTTAGTCTGACTTTGACAAAATATCAGATGTAATTAACATAAAAAGAAGAAATGTTTAATTTTTTAAACTCAGTTTGAGAGGTTTACACCCACTGTGCCTTGGACGAGTTGCTTTTGGATCTGTAATGAAACAACTTGGCCAGATTACAGAGAGGAAAAACACTGATCTCATAGCAGGAATTTGTCAGAGAAGAGGGAATAATATTTTTGATTCATTCATGCATACCCGCAAGCATGTAATATCCTCCTTTTCCACAACTCCACAGCTTTATCCATCCCATACCACATACCTATTAACTACCCCTTAACATATGTCACTGAAGAACATGAATCCCAACCACTGCATTTATCAACAACACTAATTGGGGATTTTGAATAGATCATGTTGAGCTTTGAAAAAATATATATATATATAATAAAAGCCTTTCTCGTGTTATGACTTTTTGTGACTATTCAAAGATTATTAATACCATCCTTGTAAGTACACTAGAAATGAAAAAGCCATAGTACTGAATTCTGCCATAGTTGATAAAAATTTTCTGTTTTAGGTAGTGTTTATAAGAATGGAATGACAAAGAATCAAGATTATGTGACTGTAACATATTTTCCTTTCAGCCTGAACACATTTTTTATTAAAAATGTGCTTATTTATATTTTGATTGAGAGAATATAAAGTTTATCTCATTACCCACTCCTGGTGAGCATGTGAATGGGTTACATTTGGGGGGCTATGAAGAAGAGCGTGCTATTGACATATTTTTCCAAGTTATTTCATTCACACATAATTTAGATGAAGTAAACAAATGTTTAATCATAAATGAAAGTACAAAGTTCTTTTTTTTAAAGGACCATTTTCAAATCTCACCATTAATTAATAAAAGCACTGTTCTGCCTTCACATGTGTTTGCAGCAATTTGTTGGCTATGCCAGTTACAGAGTATGAAATATAATTTCATTATAATTGTTTCAACAGATTTTGCCCATGTGGCTAATGTTACAAGGAGAATATGTTCATGTAATTACTTACTGCTTATATCACCCAGTATGTAGTATTCTTTACTGTTTTTTATCTAGTTTGACTGGATGATTTCTTTCTTTATGATGTAGTGGAAGGATATCATGGATATGATATGGCCTTTGTATTTTATGTTGGTACCTATTCACTCCCTGTACATGTTTTGCCTTTCTTATTAAAAACAAACGACAACAACACAACTTTTCATCATTTATTTTCTGTGTACAGGCATTTTTGCTTCATCTTCGTCTTTATTCTCCATGTGTTCAGGACCCACAAGAGCCAGAAACGAACATCTGATCTCATGAGACAGAAGTTTTATTCAGTGGAGAGCTGCAATATAGGTGCTGGAAATTGAAATCAGGTCCTCTGGAAGAGCAGCCAGTGCTTTTAACCACAGAGCTGTCTCTCAGGCCCCATGCCCAATCTCTTTTAAGGAATATTTATCAAATAACACAAAATAATAATTTTTAATGATTTTTTGCTCGTGTTTTTTTATTATAGAACTTTTATGATCTTGTGAAAAATAATTTTTTAAAAAAGCAAGCAGTTATGCCATGATTGGAAGATTTTAAGTAAATACATACTTTATACTATTAACTTTTATATCAACACTGTGGATATTTCAAATACATCTCTCTTTAGAAAATGAAACAGGATGAAAATGAATGCCCAGAGATAAATTTCATCACAATCTATGGCAATTACTAGAGTAAAATTATATTTTCTATTTATCTTTCTTTTCAACTTTGTTACTTGTCATTTATTTTCACTGTGTCATTATGAATTGTGATATATTGCACATTGACTTGGTCTGTCTTTACCCGGTTTGTTTCTGTGGCCTTAAGCTTAATATCCAAATTACTAAATCTTATAGGCCCTCTACCTTTGCCACTTTAGGATATGCATATCTCTTTTTACATTATAATATAATTACAATATTTATACTTTTACTTCCAAGTTTCCACACCCCTATATATCCCTTCCTACTTTCCTTCATATTCATGACCTCTTTTGTTTTTACCTCACTAAATGCTGTACATATACATATATCCATATATTCATATATATTTCTAAATAGAATCTGTTGAGTCCATATACTGTTGCTTGAATGTTTGCTCTCAGTGATTTCCATTTGACTAGCATACCATATCAGTTACCCAACTAAGGAAAGAAGCCCATATATCCATGTCACAGAAGAACACAACCCTCCCCCAAAAAAGGAAGGCCAGGACAGTGTGTCTCCCATAAAAACACGAGTCCTCCATCCAGAAATGTCTCCTATAAGAAATATCTACAGGGACCTCAGGAAACATAATTTAAGAAACAATCATAAGCTTGATTAAATAGTTAAAAGAGAATAAAGAAAACACAACAAACACATAAATGAACCTAAAAGAATATGCTGATTTCCCTGATTAGTTTTTGGTCAACCTGACACAATCCTAGATTGAAGAACGAGAATATCTCAGCTGAGTAATTGCCCTATGTGAAAGTCTGGAGGCAGAATACTTTCCTTGGCTTATAATGGTTATTGGAGGACCAAGCTCACTGTGATTAGTGCTGCCTCTGAGCAGGTTGCCCTGGGTCGTATAAGAAAGAAAGCTGAGAAATTCATAAGTTTTAAGCCTGTATGAAATGTCACTCCATGATGTCTGCTTCATCTCCTGCTTCCCAGTTCCTGCCTTGACTTACTGCACTGACATCCATTAGTGATGTAATTGTAAATGAAAGAACATCTTTCTCCCCAAGTTCCTTTTGTTTATAAAACAAATAAAAACCAAACTAAGATTAGAGCATAGCATGCAATTCAGGAGTGATATCCGAAAAAAGGCAGCTATATGATGAATGAAATAATGAAGGTAATACAGGGTTTTAAAACTGTATTCAATAAAGTAAACTGAAGAGCAAATGAAGTAGAAACTGAAAGGCTTACAACACTGTGATTCCACCTCACACCAGTCAGAATGACTGAGGTCAAAATCTCAGGTGACAGCAGATGCTGGGAAAGATGTGGAGAAAAAGGAACACTCCTCAATTGTTATTGGGATTGCAAGTTTGTACTACCACTCTGGAAATCAGTTTGGCAGTTCCACCGAAAATTGGACATAGTACTACCTGAAGACCCAGCTATACCACTCCTGGGCATATACCCAGAAGATGCTCCAACATGTAATTAGGACACATGCTCCACTATGTTCATTGCAGCATTATTAATAATAGCCAGATGGTGGAAAGAACCCAGATGTCCCTCAACAGATATGGATACAGAAAATGCGGTCCATTTATACAATGGAGTAGTTCTCTGTTATTAAAAACAGTGAATTAATGAAATTCTTAGGCAAATGGATGAAACTAGAAAATACCCTGGGTAAGGTTACCCAATCACAAAAGAATACACATGGTATGTACTCACTGATGAGTGGATATTAGGCCAGAAGCTTGGCATTCCCAAGATACAATGCACAGAACACATGAAACTCAAAAAAGAAGGAAGACCAAAGTGTGGATAAATCCATCCTTCTTAGAAGAGGGATCAAAATACCCAGGGGAGGAGATACAGAGACAAATTGTGGAGCAGAGACTGAAGGACAGGCCATCCAGAGACTGCCCCACCTGGGGATCCATCATAGATACAGTTACCCAATGCAGACAATATTCTGGATAGCAACAATTGCTGGATGACAGGAGCATGATATAGATCTCTCCTGAGAGGCTCTCCTAGTGCCTGACAAATACAGAAGTGGATGCTCACAGCCAACCAATGGACTTAGCACAGAGTCCCCAATGCAGGAGCTAGAGAATGGACCCAAGGGGCTGAAGGGGTTTGCAGCTACATAGAAGGAACAACAATATGAAGCAACCAGTAACCCAGAACTCCCAGCAACTAAACCACCAACAAAAGAGTACACATAGTGGGACCCATAGCTACAGCCTCATATGTAGCAGAGTATGGCCTTGTAGAACATAAATGAGAGGACAGGCCCTTGGACCTGAGAAGACTGGATGCCTCAGTGTAGGGGAATACTAGGAGAGAAAAGCAGGAGTGGGTGGGTTGTTGAACAGGAGGAGGGAGATGGAATAAGTGGTTTCCGAAGAGGAAATGAGAAAATAGGATAACATTTGAAATATAAATAAAGAAAATATCTAATAAAAATAAAAAAAATTATGGGAAGACACAGGTGATCCTATTAGAATGGATAAAATAGAAATAAAATATAAGGAATTGGAGGTAGAGGACTTGAACCACTCAAGTAAATCACATAAAACTTTTTAAACACAGGAATAAAAAAATATGGAATAGTGAGACTTATGTTTAAAACTAATCTTCAGCTTGTGTCTTGGAGCCATTTGTCTGAAATATTTTTTCCAGCCTTTTACTTTGCGGTAGTGTCTGTATTTGTCACTGAAGTGTGTTTCCTGTATGCAGTAAAATACTGGGTCCTCTTTAACTATCCAGACTGTTAGTCTATTTTTTTGTTTAATTGGGGAATTGAAGTCATTGATGTTCAGAGATATTAAGGTCCAATGATTGTTGCTTCCTGTTATTTTTTTGTTGGAGTAGAATTTTGCTTCTGTGGCTATCTTCCTTTTGGCTTGTTGAAAAAAAGAATAAATTCTTGCTATTTCTAGGGTGTAGTTTCCCTCCTTGTATTGGAGTTCTCCATCTACTATCTGTTGTAGGGCTGGATTTGTAGAAAAATATAATGTAAATCTGGTTTTGTCATAAATATATTGATTTCTCCATCTCTGGTAATGAGGGATTTCCTGGGTAAGGTGACCTGGGCTTGCATTTGTATTCTCTCAGGGTCTGTATGACATCTGCCCAGAATCTTCTGGTTTTTATAGTCTCTGGGTGAGAAGTCGGGTTTAATTCTGATAGGTCTGCCTTTATATATTACTTGACATTTTTCCCTTACTGCTTTTAATATTTTTCTTTGTTTTGTGAGTTTGGTGTTTTGGTCATTATATGACAGGAGGAATTTCATTTCTGCTCCAAACTATTTGGCTTCTTTTATGTTTATGGCTATCTCTTTCTTTAGCTTAGGGAAGTTTTCTTCTACAATTTTGTTAAAGATATTCATTAGCCCTTTGAGTTAGGAATCTACTCTCTTCTATATCTATTATCCTTAGATTTGGTCTTTTCATTGTAGCTTGGATTTCCTGGGTGATTTGGGTTAAGAGCTTTTTGCTTTTTGCATTTTCTGTTGTGCCAGTGTTTTCTATGGTATCTTCTGCACCTGAGGTTCTCTCTTCTATCTCTTGCATTCTTTGGTGATGCTTGCATCTATGACTTCTGATCTCTTTTCTAAGTTTTCTATCCCCAATGTTGTCTCCTTTTGTGATTTCTTTATTGTTTCTATTTATATAACTTTTCAGGACCTTATGGTCTCATCTTCGAAACTGACCATATAATCAAACGCAAAACAGGCCTCAACAGACACACACACACACACACACACACACACACACACACACACACAAATGCACAAATGGACATAATGCCAGGCATCCTATCAGATCACTACTGAATAAAGCTAGTTTTCAATGACAACACAAACAATAGAAATTCCACATAAACATGAAAGCTGAACCATGCTGTATTCAATGATACCTTGGTCTAGGAAGAAATAGAATAAATTAAATACTTTTTAGAATTTAATGAAAAGGAAGGTACAACATACCCAAACTTATGGGACACAATGAAAGCAGTGCTAAGAGGAAAACTCATTGCTCTAGTGCCATTGCAAAGTAGTTGGAGAGAGCATACTCTAGCAGCTTCACAGCACAATTGACAACTCTATAACAAAAAGAAACAAATACTCCAAAGTGGAATAGACAGCAGGAAATAATCAAACTCAAGACTGAAATAAACCTAATAGGAACAAAAAGAACTGTACAAAGAATTAACAAAACCAGGATCTAGTTCTTTGAGAAAATCAACAACATAGATAAACCCTTAGCTGTACTAACCAGAGGACACAAAGACAATATTCAAATTAACAAAATCAGAAATGAAAAGAGTGATATAACAACAGAAACTGAGGAAATTGAAAAAAAATCATCAGATCTTACTACAAAAGCCTATATTCAACAAAACCAGAAAATATGGATGAAATGGACAATTTTCTAGCAAATGCCAGGTACAAGCATTGAATCAAGATCAGATAAACCATCAGAACAGTCCCATAACCCCTAAAGGAAGAGAAGCAGTCATTAAAAGTCTCCCAATCAGAAAAGCCTAGGGTCAGATAGGTTTAATGCAGAATTCTGTCACAACTTCAAAGAAGACCTAATACTAATACTCTTCAAACTATTCTACAAAATCGAAACAGAAGGAACACTACCCAGGTATCAATCCAGAGTTATGCTGTGTATTGTCCCTTGGAGATGTAACACTTTCTTTCTAATCATAAACTTGTCACAATTTCCTTTCATAGAGGATTTCCTAATAGATTTTTTTCTACTTCTTTCATGTTTAATGTTCCAAATACATGTTAAAACCTGGTTGAGTGCATATTACTTTTAGCTTGAGAAAATAGCATGTATATTTAAGAGGCATTAACTATGATAAATTATTTTTATGACTAAAAAATATCAATACTGAATTGTGTATTTTAAAATAAACTTTATTAGTTTAATAAAATATATTTAAAAGTTAAAACAATGAATAAAAAAATGGTACTCAGTATATCACTATCACTACCATGCTGCACATAATTAAATATGGATGCTTTTAGGACATTAGGCAAGTTACTTAATGTTTTATAGATTACAACAACTTCTAATCATTTGATATGTTTTATCATTTTAGGATCATTTGTGAAGCAATCCTATAAGTTAAGTCTTGTTTATTGTGTGTCATAGAATATGGTACCATATAGTTTAACTTTCAAATAAAATGCCATGTATTCCTGGCATAAATTATAATTGAAAATTTTCTGTATTTCATTTGCTAGCACTTTGCTTTTGTGTTTGTGTTCATGATTGTGATGGTTTGTATATGCGTTTCCTAATGAGTGGCACTATTAGGAACTGTGGCCTTGTTGGAGTAGGTGTGTCACTGTAGGAGTGGGCTTAAGTCCTTCACCCTAGTTGCCTGGAAGTCAGTCTTCCACTAGCAGCCATCAGATGAAGATGTAGAACTCAGCTCCTCCTGTACGATGCCTGCTAGATGCTGCCATGATGACAATGGACTGAACCTCTGAGCCTGTAAGCCAACCCCAATTAAATGTTGTCTTTTATAAAACTTGCATTGGTCATGGTGTCTGTTCACAGCAGTAAAACCCTAACTAAGACAATGATTTTCAGTAAACTAAAATTTTCTGCATCCTTGCAAAGTACTGTACCATTGACTGCATCCCCAACTGGTTTGTTTTATCCTTCCAGATTTTTGCTAAACATTTTCCCCTATCTATCTATCTATCTATCTATCTATCTATCTATCTATCTATCTACCTATCTATCTATGGTTTGAAGGCATTTATTGTCATGGTGGAAAGTGGATGAATGAGACTGTACCTTACTTTCTCAGGGCAGGCCTGAGGTTAAATACTTTCTGCAGGGAGGAGTATCTGGGAAGGGGAGTTCATTGGTTAAGCCCTTCAGGCCTTTAGGTACCTCATTAAAATGGAGAAGTGCCTTGAGCCTATGTGATGACAGGTCATGTCCTCTACCTAGGAAGGGGCTTGGGACATTGCCCTTACGGAACTGATTGCCACAAATCTATGGAAGACTGTGGCCAGTGACAATGGCCTGGTTACTTGGAGCAGAAGAAATGCATACAGTCTCTTCAGTGTTTCCAGGGTTTCAAGCATTAGTCAACTGGGAACCAGACTATCTTTCAGAGCCCCATATCTCCCTTTTATGATTCTAAAGGAGAGGCATCACTGGAGTGACTGCATCATTTGTAGTTAAAATTTGGGTTGGGTTGAAATTATCAAAATAAAACACTACACAGGATGGAAGGATAACATGACTAAGCCAGAGGGGTAAGGAGGACTGAGAGTGGGGGATTGGGAAGGCAAAGGATTATTGAACCAATTACTCCATGGGGTTGTACAATTTGAAGATATTAACATTGGCTTTAAAAAACGTTTGATTAATCTAGATAGATATGCTATCTTTTTACTGTTTTGTAACATTCTCCAAGTTCTGTAGCCATTTGACTTGGCAAGAGAGTTCATCTGTAGCTGGAAGTTCCCAAGTTTGTCCTCTGTGGGTCTCAACTGTCCTCTGTGGATCTCAGCATGTGTCTCAGGAGTCTTCAGTCAGATGAGGTGTTGGGAGAAAGGCAGCTTTATTATCCCAGGCAGGTACGAGGAAATGGTATTCAGTCTCTGCTAGATCTGTGGGAGCAGCCCTGTATATAAACTTTTAGGGTAACCACAACAGAGGAGCAGAACCCCAGCAGGGATAGGTCTGCGTAGGGTGGGTACCTTGTTAAGCCATTGATTGTTTGCTTGGGAGCACATAATGGTCTGTTGTTATGATCCTAGAAAAGCAAGGGTGCTTGAGGAATTTACTTCTGGAAAAATCCTTTAAGTCTGCTTTGGATGGCTGAGGAAGAAAATATGTTAATTATGTATCTGGGATAGGCAGTAACAATTTGTCTGTGAAAGGAAACTAGTTGTTAATTAATGATTAATTAATATTGATCAGCATAGTTGGTTTGACCTTTGATAGTAGATTAGATGACTTTTGAACCTCAGAAGAAATCCTAAACAAATTGAAATTTTTTTGGACTTAAGTCATGGATGCTAGGGAGGAAAATAAGCATTTAAATAAAGAAGCATGAAAATTTGGGGGTTGAAAAGCACGAACATTGTCACGGGTATTCCTGTTAGGGAGAAAAAGTATTTAAACAAAGCCTGAAATTTTTTGGTTTCAGGTATGTTTTTCTATTGTCTTTGGTGGTCCTAGGTGCAGGGAGGGAGGGGCCTGCTCTACAAAGCTGTGGCTGTGTGCTCTAGCAAACAGGTCCCCTTGGTTTCCCTGTTTGTTTGTTTGCTTGTTTGTTTGTTTCTTATCTGGTATATACTAATGTAGACCAGAAGGAGATGAAAGGCCAACTTCAAAGAATAGCACAAAGGAAGAAGCATAGAATTTTGATAGCACAGTTATTACCAAGGCCACAGCGAATGAGAGGCAGCACCTGTATCTGTGCTCTGTCTGTATTTCTAGCCACAGGGGCAACAGCCCTCTAGCCAGGGCAAGAGGGCTAAGATGTATCGAGTTTTCAGCCTTCAGGGGACTTCAAGTTGGGTTCCTGTTGTGGGCCAGCCTAGACACAGGATCGGAGTTCACACCTGGAAGGAAGGATATCTGGAAGGCACATAATAAATACATACAGACTATCATTTGGGTACAAACTGAGGCAATTTTTCAAGGCTTCAAATTTTTCTCTCTTCTCTCTTACTCTCTGTTCTCTTTCTCTCTCGTTTGTTTGCTTGCAGCTTGAGGCTGCACACATTCTGTATTCTCCTGCACACTCTTGTTTTTCTCCTGCGTGCTTTTCTTGAACTCTCACACTCATCTACACTTCTGTGTGTTCCCTTTTCACTCTCACACACATTCTTCACAAACATCTTACACACATCTCACACATACCGCATACACTCTAACTCACACACATACTCTCCATATACACCTCACATTCTCTCTTTACTCATTCTTCACGTTTTCTTTTCACTCAATCTTTTCATGTTCTCTTCACTTTTCACACTCTTCACCCACACATTACTTCCTCTTCTCATATTCTCTCACTTTTTCTTAGCCCCGTCTTCTACTGATACTCCAAAAAAAATGTTTTTGAAAAAAGCGTTATATAATCATTGTCAAATTAAATTAAAAAAAAAATTAACCTCACCCCACAAAGGCTCAAAAATTACAATTGTTCCCCAAAGTTTCAAGCTTCCCTATTCCCAAGCCTATAGCCAAAATACAATAATTGCACTTATCATTATTTAAACTTTAATGTTTGACTTACTTTACTTAAGATATCAGAGCTCTGAAGCCAGCTACTTACATTTTCCTGTGAGGCTCTAATGATAAATTACATGGACAGAGTTGCAACCAGTGGCCAGAAAGAATCAAGTTAACCCTTAACTCAGTAGTTCTGCCAGATTTCTGCTTCTGAACATTACATACAATGACTCTCTTAAGAGTCCCAGTGTTCTGACTTAGATTTATTAGCCTAAGACTTTAGATATTCTCTACTTACTTATCCAAAACCACTCTTAAATGTTGTATAAAACTTATTTCATAACTTTGATAATTTACCTTTCTAGAGGTCCCAATGTTGGCTCTAATTCATTTTATAATTTCTTCAAACTTTATTTACAAGTCAAACATTAACCTAGAACTACCATTTGTACAGTTATTACCTTTTTTCCAAGATGAGAGCACATAACATTCAGCTGGGCCATTAGGATTATGCTGTGCTGTGCCCCTATACCACAATTTCTAATTCTCTAAGAATTATTACATCAAGTAACATCTAGTTTCACAGAATTCACCAAAGCAAAGGAGAAAGAAATAAGAAATTTAGATATAATAAAATAATTATAAACACCAAGGCCAACTAAAAAACAGTCATGCACAAATAAAATCTATATAGCTGTTGTCCAGGGCTAAGGTTAAGCCCTGGAATGGGAATAACTGGCATTTTTACAAGTAGCTGACACAGGCTTCTAAGATGTCTCTATATTAGCCTACTACAGGCAGTTCCAGTCATTGTATGCTGTCCCCAGCAAGTCCAGCTGGCAGGCAGGAGAAGTAGAGAGCTCTGGGCAGGTGCTGCTGTCTGAAAGACAGCTACATTGGCTTTGTAGGACCCCTCAATGTGGGGCTGGGGAAGCGGCAGAAAGTAGAGGCTAGTCACCATGGAAGTAGAGCTAGTTAAGTCTAAAATAAGATTTGGCAAGTGTAGTTAAGAGTCAAAGGGGGCTTAGGGAAAGCTGGTCAGAAACATGTAGGGAGCGGGAGGGAGGGAGGGAGGGAAGAAGGGAGGGAGGGAGGGAGGGAGAGAGAGAGAGAGAGAGAGAGAGAGAGAGAGAGAGGAGAGGAGAGGAGAGGAGAGGAGAGGAGAGGAGAGGAGAGGAGAGGAGAGGAGAGGAGAGGAGAGGAGAGGAGAGGTGAGGGATTACTCACAGTCCTTGAGCAGTGTGGAGTTCTGATGTGGGTCTTTGTGGGTCACCAGCTGCGGGTACACTTCAGATGGGTTTGCCCTACATAGGTAGCACCAGTTACAAGGTTATGGGGTCCCGTGTCCATTCTGCCACAGGGTACAGCCACTTGGAGAGTTGACTGCTTTTACCCCACTCTATAGGAAAGCCTGGGACAATGCTCCTGGGGTGATGAACCACAGTCTGAGGTGTTGACAAACTGGAGATGGTTTGGGAGTCCCCAGGCCTATAACAAGGCCAGCTCCATCTGGTTCTCAGGGGCAGTGAGGCTTCAATTAAAGCTGCAGAAGAGCTGAGAATGGAATCAGAGACCACAGGCTGTATGTAGCCTGAGGCCAGCTGGTACAAGGGGAGATTCCCTGGCTTGTTGGTAGTGGTTGGCTTGACTTGGCTTGGTGGTGGCCATGGCTGGGAGCACAGAGAGACCTTCTATGAGAGATTAGATGGCAGCTCTGTAGGTTAAGGCCTTCTCCATGGCTTCCCATGGCAGATCCTGATAAAAAGACTCAGTCCATGGTTTTAAGACATTTATTGTCATGGCAGAAAGTGGATGTGTGAAACCATACCCCCTATTTATTTTTTTTCTTTTTTTATTCAATATATTCTTTATTTACATTTCAAATGATTTCCCATTTCCTGGCTCCCCACTTCCCAAAAGTCCCATAAGCCCTCTTCCATCCCCCTGTTCCCCCATCCACCCCTTCCCACTTCCCTGTTCTGGTATTCCTCTACACTGATGCATGGAGCCTTTCCAGAACCAGGGGCCACTCCTTCCTTCTTCTTGGGCATCATTTGATATGTGGATTGTGTCTTGGGTACTCCAGGATTCTAGGCTAATATCCACTTATCAGTGGGTACATAACATGAGTGTTCTTTTGAGACTGGATTACCTCATTTAGTATGATGTTCTCCAACTCCATACATTTGTCTAAGAATTTTATAAATTCATTGTTTCTAGTGGCTGAATAGTACTCCATTGTGTATATATACCACATTTTTTGGTATATATACCAAAAATGGATACATTTTTTTGTATCCATTCCTCTGTTGAGGGACATTTGGGATCTTTCCAGCTTCTGGCTATTATAAATAGGGCTGCTATGAACATAGTGGAGCATGTATCCTTATTACATGCTGGGGAATCCTCTGGGTATATGCCCAGGAGTGGTATAGCAGGGTCCTCCGGAAGTGTCTTGCCCAGTTTTTTGAGGAACGGCCAGACTGTTTTCCAGAGTGGTTGTATCAGCTTGCAATCCTACCAGCAGTGGAGCAGTGATCCTCTTTCTCCACATCCTTGCCAGCACACTCTGTCTCCTGAGTTTTTAATCTTAGCCATTCTGACTGGTATGAGGTGAAATCTCAGGGTTGTTTTGATTTGCATTTCCCTAGTGACTAATAATTTTGAACATTTCTTAAGGTGTTTCTCAGCCATTTTCAGTTCTTCGGGTGAAAATTCTTTTTTTAGATTTGTACCCCATTTTTTGATAGAGTTATTCGGTTTTCTGGGGTCTAACTTCTTGAGTTCCTTGTATACATTGGATATTAGCCCTCTGTCAGATGTAGGGTTGGTGAAGATGTTTTCCCAATTTGTTGGTTGCAGATTTGTCCTTTTGACAGTGTCTTTTGCTTTACAGAAAATTTGTAATTTTATGAGGTTCCATTTGTCAATTCTTGATCTAAGAGCATAAGCTATTGGTGTTCTGTTCAGGAAGTTTTCCCCTGTGCCGATGTCCTCAACGGTCTTCCCCAGTTTCTTTTCTATTAGTTTCAGTATGTCTGGCTTTAATTGGAGGTCCTTAATCCACTTGTTGTTTTGCTGGTTCAATTGGAGGTCAGCATGCAGACAAATGTGACTTGATCCATTCTTATCCCCTATTCATTTTTTAATGTATATTTTATTTATTACATTTCAAATGTTATCTCCTTTCCCAATTTCCCCTCCACAAACCCTTATGTACCTCCCCCTGCTTCTATGGGGGTGCTCCCCAACAAAGCACTCCTACTTCACACACATAGCATTCCCCTCTGCTGGGTTATCGGGCCTTCCTCTCAACAGGACCAAGTGCCTCCCCTCCCATAAGGCCAGATGAGGCCATCTCTGCTAGAAATGAAGCTAGAGCCATTCTTTCCTCCATGTGTACTCTTTGGTTGGTTTTATCCCTGGGAAATATGAAGGGAGGATTTATCTCTGGGAAGTATGAGGGGGGAGAATCTGGTTAGTTGATATTGTTCTTTCTATGGTGTTGCAAACCTTTCAGTTCTTTCAGTATTTCCCCTAACTCCTTCACTGGAGTTCCCATGCTCACTCCAATGGTTGGCTGTGAGCATCTGCATCTGTATTGATCACACTCTGGCAGAGCCTCTCAGGAGACAGCTATGTTAGTCTCCTGTCAGCAATCACTTCTTGGAATCAGCAAGAGTGTCTGGGTTTTATGTCTGCATGTGGGATGGATCCCCAGGTGGGACAGTCTCTGTATGGATTCCTTCAATTTCTGGTCTACTCTTTGTTCTTGTGTTTTCTTTATGCAGGAGTAATTTTGGGTCAAATATTTTGAGATGGGTACATCACAGTTGGGTCTTGGCATCCTCTTGCTTTCCTGGAATCTGGGACATTCTGGGGGGCACTCCAAATTCCCAGGCACCCACTGCTACAAAACCTCTGTCCAATTTCCTGATACTCTCTGCATCTCTCCTGTCTCCTTCCATATCTGATCCTGCTCCCCCTATTTCCTCCCTCTCCTCTCTTCCTCCCAAACCCCTCACATCATCTATCTCCCATGATTATTTTATTCCCCCTTCTAAGTAAAACTGAAGTATCCACACCTCCTTCTTCTTGAGCTTCCTGCTTCTTGAGCTTCATCTGTGAGTTGTATCACAAAACATGTATTCCAAGCTTTTTGCCTTATATCCAGTTATCAGTGAGTACATACCATATATGTTATTTTGTGACTTGGCTACCTCACTCAGGAAGACATTTTATAGATCCATCCAATTTCCTGAAAATTTCATGAAGTCATTGTTTTAATAGGTGTGTAGTATTCCATTGAGTAAATGTCCACATTTTCTGTATTCATTCCTCTTTTGAGGGACATCACAGTTGTTTCCAGCCCCTGGCTATCATAAATATGGCTGCTATGAATATATGGAAAATGTGTCCTTTTTATATGTTGGAACATTTTCTGGGTATATGCCCAGGAGTAGTGTAGCTAGGTCCTCAGATTTTAATAGCCAAATGATTTGGAAAAAGAAATAATTCCTTCTCTCTTTGCACAATTAATTTAATGAATTTGATACTGTTCTTTCTTTGTGTTTTATAAGTATTGTCAGTAATATCTTTTAATCCTGGATATCTTTATTAAAATAAAATCAATAAAAATACAACTCACTTAATAGATATAAATTAATTCATTATCATTGTTTTTTCAGTTAAGTGTGCTTTCAGATAAAAATAGAAAAAAACAAAACAACAACTAAAATATAAAACATTGCCCAAATTCAACATGTTTGCTAGATATGTTGCCTTAAGCTGTGATTGTACTTATTGGTTTTAACATGAGGACTGTGATGATGCCTATTCTGTTTAGTTCACTCTCATCCAAATCTTCAATACATTTGGGAGCAGAAAGATCTTCAGTGGATAAAGGCAGTTGCCATAAACCTAATATATGAGTTCAATCTTAGGAACCCATATAATGGAGACAGAGAATAATTCTTATAAGTTCTCCACTGATTTTACATATGGACTATAACATGCACCCATACCAACCCTACCCAAATACACACACATGACACATAATGACGAATTTTCCCTTTAGTGTGATAATTCCTTCCTGAATTATGAAACTGAATATCTCATGAAAGAAAATAATTTTGCTTCTTCTTCCTGCCTCAGTTTCTAGCAGACTTCTCTGACACTTTAGGCTTCACTTATTTGCTAAATCCTTCCTTCCCACCATGTGAGTTTTCCTTGCCATGTGGGTGTTCAACATGAGTGCTTAAGGAAATACCATGGCTTTCCTTCCCTTCTGCACTCTCTGATTCTATAGCTGTTAAGGTTTCTTATCCTGAATTGATTTTTCTTAAACTCTAACAAAATTATCCTTGATGTCTCATTTAAGTTCCATATATTTAAAATATTTATTTGCGATTACGATACAATCACATCATTTACCCCTTCCCATTTCTTCTTTCAAACTCTATCATGTATCTTTTCCTTATTCTCACATAAATCTGTGACCTTTATTCTTCAATTTTAATTTTACACACAAACACACATACACATACACAACACCATCACATATATCAATAAGTAAACAAATTTGATTGAAACTTTTTATCTTCATAATAGTCTTATGGAAGAATTATTCAAACTTCTGTAATCAATTGTGTTTATATCATTGATTCTTTTTTAAATGTTTTTACTTGTGGTAGAGATAACTATGGGTGTGGAATTTGTGCTTGAGTTGTGACAGTGCATAAGGAACATCAGTGAAGCACTTACAGAAGCCATTTTCCTTCTATCATATGAGTAATCACTGTTTTTGCAGAGGATCTGGGTTTAGCAGTCAGGACAATCCTGAGTTTTTGGGAATCTGACAACATCTTTTGACCTACATAGTCTTGTGCACACATGTGATACAAAATCATAGACTCAATAAAACACATACTTCCACATAAAATCAATGAAGATTAAAGTGTTTTTGGAAATTTCAGAATCTACACCCACAAACATTTCAACAGTGTGCCTGAGTAAATATGACTCTAACAAATACAAATACAATATCAATACTGCTACTTACATGAACAGGTGAATGCTCGTGAGGCCTCAGTTGTAGAAAGAGAATTACAAGTAACTAAAGATTGCTAAAAGTGGGGGAAATAGCCTTCCCGAGAGAAGAGAACATCAATGAACTGTCCAAAGCCAAATGGTCAGTCCCGAAAACATATACATACAAGTAACATTATATTACAGAACAGGTTTTGTTAATATACTTAGGATTCTACACATACACATATGCACAGGGTCATGTGTGTATGTGTGTGTATGTGTGTGTGTGTGTGTGTGTGTGTGTGTGTGTGTGTAAAACAAAAATTGAAGAATAAAGCTCACAGATTTAAATGAGAATAAGGGAAAGATACATGATAGGGTTTGAATGAAGAAAAGGGATGGGACGAATGATGTGATTTCATTATAATTGCAAATAAATATCTGAAAAATATGGAACTTAGCCAGCCTGGTCTACAGAGTGAGTTACAGGACAGCCGGGGCTACACAGAGAAACCCTGTTTCGAAAAAAAAACAAACAAAAAACTTGAACTTAAATGAGATATCAAGGAGAATTTTGTTAGAGTTTAGGAAAAATCAATTCAGGATAAGAAAGCTTAACAGCTATAGAATCATAGAATCAGAGAGTGCAGAAGGGAAGGAAACCATGGTATTTCCTTAAGCATGCATGTCGAACACCCACATGGCAAGGAACACTCGCATGGTGGGAAGGAAGGATTTAGCAAATGAGTGAAGCCTAAAGTGTCAGAGAAGTCTGCTAAAAACTGGGACAGGAAGAAGAAAGGAAATTATTTTCTTTCATGAGATATTCAGTTTCATAATTCAGGAAGGAATCATCACACTAAAGGGAAAATTAGTCATTGTATTTTCTTAGCATGATTTAATTTGAACCCCCTTCCTAGGGATGATCTTTTTGCTAAGAGATAAATGAACCCAACTGAAACATTAAGTATTCACCCAGGCCAGATAGTTTATGTTTTGGACTAGAAGGAAAGACTTTTCCCTCAATCACTGCTTCTTTATCAAGTTTTTGTCTAACTTTGGAACAACCCTTTAGTACTGGATTCCTATCTAAAATCCTTTCTCATCTGTGTTTTTCCTCTCATTTTAACCTTCCTTACCTAAACTATATCACACTATATTCTATTACCTTCTATTAATGATGGTTTTATTTCAATATTTGTTTTCAGAAAATGTATTTTCCTTTAAAAATTAGTAAATGACAATAAAAACATAATAAGCTATATCTAAAATACAGGAAGTATTTCAACAACACTGGAGACATTTTCATGATTTTTTTGTTTGTTTGTTTTTGTTTGTTTTGTTTTGTTTTGTTTTGTTTTGTTTTGTTTTGTTTTTTGAGACAGGGTTTCTCTACATAGCCCTGGCTGTCCTGGAACTCACTCTGTAGACCAGGCTGGCCTCGAACACAGAAATCCGCCTGCCTCTGCCTCCCAAGTGCTGGGATTACAGGCGTGCACCACCACTTCCCGGCTGTTTTCATGATTTTTTTTTTAAAAAAATATTTCATTAATCTGTTTCATTAACCAATCTGTTCAAAGAATAAGTCCTCTTGTTCCAAGCATTTTGAATCATTTTTGTTGTTGTTGTTCAAAAGGTTTATTTCTCATTTGAGCTCACAAGGCAATCAAATCAAAATAAAGTTCTAACAACTCTGTTTTCTCTACCAAGCATCATGATAAACTATCACCTCCATCTGTGGATTCCAAAGCTGTCAGGTCTAGGTGAGCAAGCATATAAGCAGACAGCTTCTATCTCAGTAGCAGCAATACTCTCTTGAAAATCCATTGATACCTTCAACAAATAGCGACTAAATTTGAATGTCTAATGAGACATGAATACAGATAGTGACCAGCCAAATAGCACCTTTGCTGAAACTAACAAATTACATATAGCCCCTTTGTTTTGTTTCGATCTTCATTCTGTTTAATCAAAACCCGTATCATAGCAGTAGCACAAAGGCTGACCTGAGTTCATCAAATACTTTATTTGTTCTGATAAGTTAGCCTCATAGATGTGGAGCAAGTGAACTGTGCCACCAGACAGAAGAACTGGTGAGGCTGAGCAGGTTCAAAACTCGGGGAATCTCAGAATTAAGAATAGTAGGCAGGGAGTCACCTCACTGCCATGCTTTCTTCTTCTGGAAATTGCAACCATGACATACTGCATATAGATTAAACATCTTGACTGACACCATTACTTTCTATGCAATTGATATTTGAAACAAGCAGCCAAACTTACATAGTCTTCTGGGGTTACTAAAATCGGGGTGTTTTTATATCTGAAAACTTTTATTATAGTATGGACTTAAATGGATTGTGGCTGATTTAATTTACTTGAGCACTAATTTATAAGCTATTAGAATATTATATAGACACTATACATGCATAAACACATATAAACTGTAATGAGATTATGGTTATAAATAAAAAATAGATTTAACTAAAAGATTTTGTATCTTATATTTTGAGCTATCATTTAGATGGCACCATTTGTCAGTTTTTAGGTTAGATAGTTTATCTGTTTATTTCTCATATCATATTTGGAAATTCTTAAATCAAAATCTGTATTTCCAAAAGCACATCTCAATAAAAATGTGGAAATGTGAAAGCTATTACCTCAGTCTCTAGACTTGCCTATAGTGAATCTAAGCTGGCTAAAAACAGAGCGACAGTTTGGCTTTTAAATGAGCAATTTTCCTTCTGTCATTATATATCAGAGAAAATTAGATAAGAACATTGAAAATAACATTGTACCAGGGGCAGAAAGGAAATACGTCTTAAACCTCAGTGTCATAATATTAAAATGTATCCTAAAGATGTAAGGTAATACATACATTTCCTTATGAATAGGACAATGACAAAACTTTTCATTACATTCATAATGAATTTACCAAGGTCCTGAATAATGTTATTGCTTGTTTGATTGTATCTCCTTATATTCCCTTTATGAAAGGAAAATTTAATATAAATACCTTTGAGAAGCAAGCATATACATACATACATATACACATATGTAAACACTAATAAAAATCATATTATTAATTTTAAAAGGAGTATTTCCAGAAAAAGATAGCTAACATAAATTATGTTGAAGAAATTTTAATATGTACTACTTAAATATTTTTAACAAAAAATTTTAAATCCTCTTTTTTAGTAACGAATATGTTAGAATGTGAAATAAAATTATTATTCATTTTTTCATCCTTTATTGGTTATATTATTTGTATTTGAAATGTTATCCCCCTTCCCAGTTTTCCTTTCATAACCCCCCTATCCTCTCGCCACTCTCCCTGCCTCTATGAGAGTGCATCCTTTCCTGCTCACCCACTCCTGCCTCAGAGCCCAAGCATTTCCCTACCCTGGGTCATCGAGCCTACACAGGACCAAGGGGTACACCTCCCAGCGATGACCAAGAAGGCAATCCTCTGCTACATATCCAAATGGAACCATGGATCCCCCTATGTGTACTCTTGGGTTACTGTTTTAGTCTTCATGAGTTTTGGGGGTCTGGTTAGTTGATATTGTTGATCTTCCTATGGGGCTGCAGACCCATACAGTCCTTGCCCTAACTTCTCCATTGGGGTACCCACACTCAGTTTGATGTTGGGCTGCATATATCTGCATCTGTATTGTTCATCCTCTGGCAGAACTAATCAGGGCACAGCTGTACCAGGCTCCTGTCAGTAAGCACTTCTTTGCATCAGCAATAGTGTTTGGGTTTGATGTCTGCATATAGGATGGATCCCTAGGTGTGGGAATCTTTGGACATTTCCTTCAGTCTCTGCTCCACTCTTTGTCCCTGCCTTTCCTTTTGACAGGAGAAATTCTGGATTAATATTTTTCCTTCTCTTATTGAATGATTTCTTTATTTATGTTTTTTGATATATTATTTATTTATATTTCAAATGATTTCACCTTTCCTGGATCCCACCTCACAGAAAGTCCCACGAGTCCTCTTCCCTCCCCCTCTTCCCCAATTAACCCCTTCCCACTTCCCTGTCCTGGTATTCCCCTATACTGCTTCATTGAGCCTTTCCAGGACCAGGGGCCTCACCTTCAATCTTCTTGGGCATCATTTGATATGTGAATTGTTTCTTTCTTATTCTGAGCTTTTGGGCTAATATCCACTTATCAGTGAGTGCATACCATGTATGTTCTTTTGTAATTAGGTCACCTCACTCAGGGTGACATTCTCCAATTCCACCCACTTGCCTAATAATTTCATGAATTCATTGTTTTAATAACTGAGTAGTATCCCATTGTGTACATATACCATATTTTCTGTATCCATTCCTCTGTTGAGGGACATCTGGGTTCTTTCCAACTTCTAGCAATTAAAATAGAGCTGCTATGAACATAGTGGACCCAGTGTCTTTATTACATGCTGGGGAATCCTCTGGGTATATGCCCAGGAGTGGTATAGCTGGGTCATCCAGGTAGTATCATGCCCAGTTTTCTGAGGAACCAAGAGACTGATTTACAGAGTGGTTGTACCACATTGCAATCCCACCAGCAGTGGAGTAGTGTTCATCTTTCTGTATATCATCTCCAGCACCTGTTTTCTCCTGAGTTTTTTTTTTTTTTTTTTTTTTTTGGTTTTTTGAGACAGTGTTTCTCTGTGTAGCCCTGGCTGTCCTGGAACTCACTCTGTAGACCAGGCTGGCCTCGAACTCAGAAATCCGCCTGCCTCTGCCTCCCAAGTGCTGGGATTACAGGCGTGCGCCACCACCGCCCGGCCTGAGTTTTTTATCTTAGCCATTCTGACTGGTGTGAGGTGAAATCTCAGAGTTGTTTTTTTTTTTTTTTTTTTTTTTTTTTTTTTTTTTTTTGATTTGCCTTTCCCTGATGACTAAGCATGTTGAACATTTCTTTAGGTGTTTCTCAGCCTTTCGATATTCCTCAGGTGAAAATTCTTTGTTTATCTCTGTTCCCCATTTTTAATAGGGTTATTTGGCTCTCTGGAATCTATCTTCTAGAGTTCGTTGTATATCTTAAATATTAGCCCTCTGTGTGATGTAGGGTTGGTAAAGATCTTTTTCCAATTTGTTGGTTGCCATTTTGTCCTTTTGAGTGTCCTTGTCCTTACAGAGGATGTGGAGAAAGAGGAACACTCCTCCCCTGTTAGTGGTATTGCAAAATGGTAAAACCGCTCTGGAAATCAGTTTGGCGGTTCCTCAGAAAATTGGGCATGTCACTTCCAAAGGACCCTGGAATACCACTCCTGGGCATATACCCAGAGGATTCCCCTGCATACAATAAGCACACATGTTCCACTATGTTTATAGCAGCCTTGTTTATAATAGCCAGAAATTGGAAGGAGCCCAGATATCCCTCAAAGGAGGAATGGATACAGAAAATGTGGTATATTTATACAATGGAATACTACTCAGCAATTAAAAATAATGAATTCATGTAATTTGTAGGTAAATGGTTAGATCTGGAAAACATCATCCTAAGTGAGTTAACCCCATCACAAAAGAATACACATGAAATGCAATCACTGATATGTGGATATTAATGAGCCCAGAAGCCCTCAATACTCAAGGCACAATTAGCAAGTCAAATGATTCCCAAGAAGAAGAAAGGCAAGTACCCTGGGCCTGAAAAGATTGGATCCAGTTTTGTAGACCCAGAACAGAGAAATCATGGGGGGGCATGATTGGGGAATAGTTGGGGGGGAGAGGAATTATGGGACGTATGTGGGGGGGAACTGGGAAAGGGGAAATCCTTTGGAATGTAAACAAAGAATATAGATAATATAATAAAAATAAATTAATTAATTAATTTAAATAAAAGAAACTTTGTAATTTTATGAGGTCCCATTTGTCAATTCTTGATCTTCGAGCATACGCTATTGATGTCCTGTTCAGGAAATTTTCCTTCCTGCCCATGTGCTCAAGGCTCTTCCCCAGATACTTTTCTATTAGTTTCATTGTGTCTGGTTTTATGAGGAGGTCCTTGATCCACTGGGACTTAAGCTTAGTACAAGGAGATAAGAACAGATCAATTTGCATTCTTCTACATGCAGACCTCCAGTTGAACAAGGCTCAATTTATTTCAATTGAATGATTGTCGCTCCTTTGTGAAAGATCAGTGACCATAGGTGTGTGGGTTCATTTCTGGATCTTCAGTTCTATTCCATTGATCTATCTGCCTGTCACTGTACCAAGTCTATGCAGTTTTTAACATTAAGGCTCTGTAGTACTGCATGAGGTCCAGAATACTGATTCACTCTTCTTTTACTGTTGCCAATAGTTTTAGCTATCCTGGGCTTTTGGTTATTCCGGATGAATTTGAGAATTGCTATTTTCTGAAGCATTGAGTTGGAAATTTGATGGGGATGACATTGAATCAGTATATTGATTTTGGCAAGATGGCCATTTTTATTATATTAATCCTGCCAATCCAAGAGCATGGAAGATTTTTCCATCTTCTAAGGTCTTCTTTGAATTCTATTTTCAAATATCTGAAGTTTCTGTCATACAGATCTTTCACGTGTTTGGTTAGAATCATACAAAGATACATTATATTTTTTGTGGCTATTGTGTAGGTTGTCATTTCCATACTTTCTTTCTTAGCCTGTTTATCCTTTGAGTATAGGAAAGCTACTAATTTGCTTAATTTTATATCCAGCCACTTTGCTGAAGTTGTTTATCAGTTGTAGGAGATCTCTGGTGGTTTTGGGGTTGCTTAAGTATAATATCATATCATCTGCAAATAGTGATAATTTGACTTCTTCCTTTCCAACGTATATATTTTGGTTTCCTTTTGTTGTCTAATTGCTCTAGCTAGAACTTCAAATACTATATTCAATAAATATGAAGAGAGATGGAATCCTTGTCTAGTCCCTGATTTTAGTGGAATTGCTTCACATTTCTCTCCATTTAGTTTGATGGTGGCTACTGGTTTGCTGTATATTGCTTTTGTTTAGGTATGGGCCTTGAATTCCTGTTCTTTCCAAGACCTTTAGCATGAAAGGATGCTGATCTTTGTTAAATGCTTTTTCAGCATCTAATGAAATGACCATATGCTTTTTTTCTCTGAGTTTGTTTATGTAGTGGATTGCATTGATGGATTTCCATATATTGAACCATCCCTTTATCTCTGGGATGAAGCCTAATCAATCATAGTGAAGGATCATTTTGATGTGTTCTTGTATTCTCTTGGCAAGAATTTTGAGTATTTTTGCACCAATATTCATAAGGGAATTTGGTCAGAAGTTCTCTTTCTTTCTTTATTGGATGTTTGTGTGGTTTTAGAATCAGTGAAATTGCCAGGCGGTTGTGGCACATGCCTTTTTTTTTTAATTTTTTTTTTTATTTTCTATATTCTATGTTTACATTCCAAAGGCTTTCCCCTTTCCCAGTTCCCACCCACCATAGTTCCCATAGTTCCTCTCCCCCCCAATTGTGGCACATGCCTTTAATCCCAGCACTTGGGAGGCAGAGGCAGGTGGATTTCTGAGTTTAAGGCCAGCCTGGTCTACAGAGTGAGTTCCAGGACAGCCAGGGCTACACAGAGAAACACTGTCTTGAAAAAACCAAAACAAACAAACAAAAAAGAATTGGTGAAAATGTGGCTTTATAGAATGAGTTGGGTTTTGTGTTCCTTCTGTTTCTATTTTGTGGGATATTTTGAAGAGTATTGTTACCCTTTCTTTGAATATCTGATAGAATTCTGTACTAAAACCACCTGGTCCTGTGCTTTTTTGTTTGTTTGTTTGTTTGTTTGTTTGGGAGACTGTCAATGACCACTTCTATTTCTTTAGGGGTTATGGGACCATTTAGGTGGTCCATCTGATCCTGATTAAACTTTGGTAGTTGCTATCTGTCTAGGAAGCTGTTTATTTCATCCAGATTTTCCACTTGTTTTGAGTATAGGCTTTTGAAGTAGAATCTGATATTTTTTTTAATTTTTTTCATTTTCTTTTGTTATTTCTTCCTTTTCATTTCTGATTTTTGTAAAAGTGAAGACTGGCTCTGTGTCCTCTGGTTAGTATGGCTAAAGGTTTATCTATCTTGTTAATTTTCTCATTAAAACATCTCCTGGTTTTGTTCTTTGTGTAGGTCATTTTGTTTCAACTTGGTTGATTTTAGCCCTGAATTTGATGATTTCCTACCTTCTAATCCTCTTGGGTGTATTAGCTTCTTTCTGTTCTAAAGCTTCCAGGTGTGCTATTAAACTGCAAGTATATGCTTTCTTCAGCTTCTTTTTGGAGGCACTCAGAGCTATGAGTTTTCTTCTTAGCACTGTTTTCATTGTGTCCCATAAATTTGGGTATGTTGTACCTTCATTTTCATTAAATTCTAAAAAGGTTTTAATTTTTTTCCTTAGTTCTTCCTTGGCCAAGGTGTCATTGAGTAGAGCATTGTTCAGCTTCCATGTGCATGTGGGATTTCTGTTGGTTTTGTTGCTATTGAACAACATCCTTATTCCATAGTGATCTGATAGGAGGCATAGGATTAGTTCGATCTTCTTGTATCAGGTAAGGACTGTTTTGTGACCAATTATATGGTCAATTTTGGAGAAAACGATGAGGTGCTGAGAAGAAGGTATATTCTTTTGATTTAGAATGGAGGAAGCACTGAGCTCTGTACCTACTCAAATGTAAATTCAATCTGCTCAACACAATCAAAGGAACTTGTTTGATACCAAATAAATTTCCATTGAGATCTCCTTTATAATCTTGGAGGGTTAAATTTTCTTTTTGTCATTGTAGCCAATAAACTTGTGAAAAAGTCGCAATAAGCCCATATTGGCCACAGCTGTTTTTAACCTTTACCATTTTTAAAATATGTTAAGAATCTTGGCCTTTAACCAGACTGCAAACTGCAGTCAATGGCACATTGGCAATTTTTATCTTAACTCTTAATTTTCTCTTATAATATTATAGCAACTACAACTTTTGAATCAAAGCCCAATTTTAAACAATCTATTTTCTTTAAAACTAATGGCAAACACATTATTTTTACAGCACAAGATTTGTCTGCCAACTTTTATGTTATGACAATATAACTAATTGAAGGGATATTATTTTAAATCGTATTCCTTCTAAGTCTGATTTCTAGGTTAAGATTCTCACAAAACACCATGCCAATTTAGAAGCACCTCAGAGGCCTGTATTCTATGAGTCTAACATGCCACGTGCTCGAAATGGCCATAACTTTGAGCCATTAGCTCTAAACTTGCCTCTTATTGCCAACTCTACACCATTTAAATCATGTACAATAATTCATAAGCCAATACTCTATAGTCAAAACATGTAAAATATATTTATATTTTTAAGACCAATTATAAAAAAAGCAAAGAAAGTGTGTGTTGAATCAGGCCACCTGTCGCTGGTTAAACTAACATTTTCTTAATAACATTATACCTTTTAAATTATGTCTAATGACTTATAAGTCAATACTCTATATAGTCAGGACATGCAAAATATATTTATACCTTTAAGGCCAATTATAAACAAGAATAAAATGATTTTATGAATCTTATAAGCTTAAAGCAAACAAATTTTTCCTTTTTCTAGCTCTAATTTTGAGAGACTAAAAATCACTTTGAACCAAAAACCATAATTGTAGAGATTTTTTTAATGAAACAGCCATTAATCCACTTCACTTGAGGCTGCTGGCCCGTTTCTAAAGCAACCTTCTCTCTAACCATGCTTGACTCCCAGCCGAGTGCAGAACATCCCAAATCAGACTTTGCCGGGTAAATTACAGCCAGATTAAGAAATAGACCGCTAGTAGATGAAATTTTTATTAATTTTTCTTTCTAACAATTAGACAAGTTATTCGCACACAAGTCATTCACACAATGCCACGGATAGGACATACACATACATGTAGACATCGTGCACCAGGAACAGACAATGATACACAGAATTGAAAGCATGTTTGTTATGTAATTACATCTATTTTCCTTCTCTCTTTTTCTCTCATCTTTCAAACTTTCTTAAAGAAGCTCTTGGAGGCTGCGGACATATGCCTATTTTTAAATCCTTTCTTTTTCGCCTGAATAGCTCTTAATAGCTGTGGTTACAATCCAGAACCTATAAAGTTCTTCCCCATTTTCCACTGTCTGCCTCTAAGCAAGGAGTTTAATGTTGGGTCAACACTTCCTTACTTAATCCATATCCTCCAGCACCCATTTTGCTCACCGTGCAGGATACCATCTTTTTCTGTTTTTCTGAGAAGCTTCACTAAGACAGGGTCACCTTTCTCTCAAGTCCAGCCACACCTCTGGGCGCAATTCTGTTGAGTTCCATAGCTATCTGCAGCTACTACGGACTGGTTCTGCAAGAGAAACGTATGGGATGGATGGGGAAAGTGGCGCAAAAAAGAATCAGGTCAAGGTGACATTGCCTTTCAAGACCATATTTTTTAATAAATGTTAAGCTATAATATATAGTCTGGAAGATTCCCTCCCCTCAGGCTTGAGGTGGAGTCTTGGGATCTTGCTGGCTCTGGATCTCGGCAGGTGGTTGGCTCCAGAATGCTTCTGCAGCTTCAAGGTGAGGTTGGGTTGTTCTATATAGAACAAAGGTCAGGAAAATCATGGGCTGAGGATTGAACAGACCAGAGGCTAAACCATCTATCTCAAATGCTGAAGTGGGGGGAAGGGACAGCTTTTGAATGAAAGTCTATTGATTGATATTAGAATGTCTACTCCAGCTTGTTTCCTGGGACCATTTGAATGGAAAACTTTTTTCTAGCCTTTTACTCTGAGGTAGTGCTTGTTTTTGACACAGAAATGTGTTTCCTGTATGCAGCAAAATGTTGGGTCCTGTTTATGTATCCAGTCTGTCAGTCTATATCTTTTTATTGGGGAATTGAGTCCATTGATGTTAAGAAAATATTAAGGAATAGTGCTTGTTGCTTCCTGTTATTTTTGATGTTAGGTGCATCTTCTCTGACTGAGCCCAGACCCAGCAGTCCTCTGCTGTATATATGTTTTGGGGACCTCATATCAGCTGGTATATGGTTGGTGGTCCAGTGTCTCAGAGATCTTGAGGATCCAGGTAAGTTGATGGATCTCTACAGAGTCACCTTCCTCCACAGCTTCTTCCAGCTTTTCCTTAATTAATCACAGGGGGCAACCAATTCTGTCCACTGATTGAGTGTAAATATCTAAATCTGACTCTTTAAACTGTTTGCGAGGGTCTTTCAGTGGGTAGTCATTTTAGGTCCATTTTTGTGAGCACTCCATAACCTCAGTAAAAGTGTCAGGCCTTAGGCTTCCCCATGAGCCAGACTCCACTTTGGGCATGTTGCTGGTCCTTTTCCTCTGTCACCTCTCCATTTCTGTCCCTGCAGTTCTTTTAGACAGGAGCAATTATGGGTCAGTGTTTGTAGTTGTGGGATGGAAATCCCATTCCTCACTTGATGCCCTGTCTTTCTACCAGAGCGGGACACTATAAGTTCCCCCCCCCCCCACTGTTGAGCATTTCATCAAAGGTCCCTGCCTTTAATTTTTTTATTTTTTAAAAAAAATCTATTTTGCTGAAAATTCATATTACAATCCATATAATCAATATCTGCCAAGGAGGAACCTCAACTTGCAGAAAGTCTCTGAGGAAGAGGTGCCTGGGAGAGGCAAAACAAACAACTTGCAGGCAAATTGTGAGTATAAGCTGGCAGCCTATGTTCTGATTGAGACAGCTTTCCAGACTTAGAGCTCTCCCTAGTCTACTTTTTCTTTCTTTCTTTCTTTTTCTTTTTTTTCTTCTGCTTTCTGTGGAGAACTCTTGACAGCTGTCTTTCCACGTTCTGCATGAGAACATTCTCAAAGCAGTTCTCTCTTGCTATTCTAAAAAATTCTCTAGATAGCTCATCTCATGCAGATCGCAATCCTATTCTTTTATTTTCTATATCAATCCAGTCATTTACTTTCAGTTTCCTTTTGATTATCTGATAAATCAGCATCCCTTGACTCCAGCCTAGAAGACAGCAAGTGCACATTTTCTTTTAACATTGCAAAAGGATTTAACATTGCAAAAGGATTCAGAGATCTGCCTACCACTTTTAAGCATAAAAAATAAAGTATCTGTGAGGGACCTGTCCTGAAATTACCATTTTTACCACACTTGGGCCTAACCTTGAACTGTCCCAGGCCTACCCTTAACTCAGGACTTGGTGGTCCTTTGTATAAGTGGTCTATTTCTGGTGAGTCTCAAAGGCAGACACAATCATCATTATTTTCTAATGAGTAATTCTAAGCAAAACTACTTGTTGTGCTGAAACCAATGCCAAGAATCAGTCAAGATCCAGAAAGGGCTCTGTCAACAGGTTTATATAGGCCACAGAATTACTTGATGAGGTGTGTGTGTGTTTGTGTGTGTGTGTGTGTGTGTGTGTGTGTGTGTGTGTTATGTAAAGAGTAAGGACCAATTAGGTAGGAGTCTGTCAGTATGACAAATGAAAGCAAGAGTCAAAAAATCTGGGATAAGGCTTCATCATTAGCACATTATTGGGAAATAAGCAAGGAAAGTAGAGTAAGAATGGCATGTGAAGCTTCTCTCTGCCTCCTCATCATTCCCTATTCTAGGGGCTGTGGGTGGGCAAAGTGTATGTCCATGCATAGGAATTTGAGGTTGTCAAACACAGTTGTCATTGTTTGTCCTCATATCTCTATAACCTGAATGATGTTTCCCTTCATAGGCCCCAATCTTGAAGGCCTGAAGGGAGGATAGGAAGGAAGAGAGTGAAGGTGGACAAATAATATGTTCCCTAACAAGTACGTATAAGAAAATGCTGAGCCTGTTGTGGGAAGGGAGCAGTGACCAGATGTACTGTAGACCTAGGGCTACACTGATAGTACCATCTATCGTCAACTCCACTCTACCATTTGCTACTGTTATCTGTGATCAGCATGGCTGTCATCTGCCTCTGATTAGCACATATTGTAATAACACATGAGATACCTACTAACACCAAGGTATACACCATTAGAGTTAAGGCCAACAATTCTGCAAGATTTTCCCAAGGATCAATTACTCATTTAATCTGTGTAAACTGGTAGGCATGACATTATTTGATGATAAATTTTTGTTCATGCAATTGAGAAGAATTTTCATATGAACTGAAACAAATTGAACACAAATGGTCTTTATTTACACATGAGGTCCATGATACCCACTTCAGGCTCCAGGTACTATGTACTTAGGCATAATTAGTCTCTCTCTCTCTCTCTCTCTCTCTCTCTCTCTCTCTCTCTCTCTCTCTCCCTCCCTCACTCTCTCTTCTTTGTATATATAAGCTTGTTTGAGAAAAGATAACTCAGTGTGCTGCTTCTATGTATTCATACTAGAGATATAAAAGCTTGTAATTTCTCCATTTAATATTTCCTGCTTTATAGTAGAACCACAACGAGATAAAATAGAATGCTTTATTATAAACATAGTCAATTCCAACCAAAATAAAAATCAGTGAGGAAAGTTTCTAGCAGGATCTGATATTTTGAAATGATAAGTTTTGTGTGTAATGTCTTCTACATAACCATTTTACAATATCATTACAGAACCTAAGGGAATTAACTTTATCATAATTTTCTAAGATATCATTTGCATTTAGATTTGTAAGTCTTCTCTACTTTCATTAAATTGAAATGCTCCTTTTTGCCATTTTGATTTAAAACTGTTAGAGGATGTAGAGAGATAAATAAGTAGTTAAAAACACTTACTTCTTCTCTAGAGGACATAGGTTCAATTCCCCAAACCTACTCTATTTGTAACTTTGTTCCAGGGGATGCAATCAATACCTTCCTTTACTTCTGAGGTCACCTGCAAACACAGAGCATACGCTGACAAAGGCACACACAGAATAAATAATTAATCTTTAAAAACTACTCTTCCATATGACAAATCTCATATAAAGAATAGCTTAACTATTTTTACACCTTCACTACTCATTAATACATTATAACTTGTAGGTTATGATATATAATGGCTAAGGATATTACTTAAATGCTGGCATCCATGCTTAACATGCATGAAGTCCTGGGATCAATCTACAGAGCCACATATAATCAGACATGATGATATAATATATGCCATTGATTCCAGCAGTGAGAGGTAGAAGCAGAAATATCAGAAGTTCAAGGTTATTCTCTGCTACATAGTGAGTGAATCACAGTCTAGACAAAATGAATCCTGTCTCAAGAAGAGCTAAAGGAAAAAGTAAAAAAGAAAACTTATTTAAGACCTAATGCAATAGTCCACATGAAGAGGTCACAACTATGTGACTTATTTAAGATGCAGAATAACAGGTTAACCAAAACAGTCCAAACCATGTGGCCCTGAGTTCTATCCCCAGAATAAATGCAGAACTAACCAATGCTAGTATCATATTCTTGCAATCCTATTGCAAAAGTTAGATACAGGTGGATTCCTAGAGCTTACTCAGCCAGACATACTTAATCAGGGAAGTTTAGGCTAATCAGAGAACCTATCACAACAATATAAGATGGGTGTCTAATGAAGAACATAACAGGAATTGGACTCTAGCCATAACACAGACACATGTATCTTAATGTGCATAGTTACTAGCATATACATCAATATGCACAAATTCGGAAAAGATGTAAAAACATATAGCTACTTCTAATTGTACAGGAACTTTTGGAAGCTCAAAGCCTACCCCCACTGAGACTTCTTCAACAAGGCCATTTTCCTAATCCATTTCTAATTATGTTTTAATTATTTATTTTATTGACAGAGATCCTAAAATTAAAAGTGAATTGTTGTTGAAAGGATGGGCACTTTATTTTATAATAAAAATAAATTTGAGACAGTCTTTTTATATGTCCTAGTGACTATTCTATTGCTGTGAATAGACACCTTGACCAGGCAAGCTTTTTCAATGAAAACATTCACGATGTTTTTTTCCTATATTCTTTGTTTATATTCCATATGACTTTCTCTTTCCCAGTTCCCCCCTCCCTTTAAGTCCAATAAGTCCTCTTCCCTCTGCCAGTTCCCCAATCAACGCCCTCCTACTCCTCTGTCCTGGCAATCCACTACAATACTGCATCAAGTCTTTCCCAGACTCAGGGACATCTCCTTCCTTCTTCTTGGGAATAATTTGATATGTGGGTTATGTTTTGGTTATTCTGAGCTTCTGGGCTAATATCTACTTATCAGAGACTGCATTCCATGTGTGTTCTTTTGTGATCGAGTTAGCTGACTTAGTATGATATTTTCCAGTTCCAACCATTTGCCTAAGAATTTCATGAATTCATTATTTTTAAGCTGAATAGTACTCCATTGTGTAAATATACCACATTTTTTGTATCCATTCCTCCATTGAGGGACATCTGGATTCTTTCCAGCTTTTGGCTATTATAAATAAGGCTGCTATGAACATAGTGGAGCATGTGTCCTTATTGCACGCTGGGGAATCCTCTGGGTATATGCCCAGGAGTGGTATAGCAGGGTCCTCCAGTAGCATCATTCCCAGTATTTAGAGGAACCACCAGACTGATTTCCAGAATGGTCTTACACACTTCCAATCCCACCAGCAGAGAAGGAGTGTTCTCCATATCCTTGCCAGCACCTGCTGTCTCCTGAGTTTTTGATCTTATCCATTCTGACTGGTGTGAGGTGAAATATCAGGATTCTTTTGATTTGCATTTCCCTGATGACTAAGGATGTTGAACATTTCTTTAGGTGCTTCTCAGCCATATTGCTAAGATGGAAATTCTTTGTCTAGCACTGTACCCCATTTTAATAGGGTTATTTGGTTCTCTAAAGTCAAAGAACTTCTTAAGTTCTTTGTGTATATTGGTTATTAGCCCTCTGTTGGATGTAAGGTTGGTTCAGATCTATATCCAATTTGTTGGTTGCCTTTTTCTTCTATTGACAGTGTCCTTTGCCTTACAGAAACTTTGTAATTTTATGAGGTCCCACTTGACAAATCTTATCTTAGAACATAAGCCAAAGTTAAATCAGGATCAGATAAGACCATCTAAATGGTCCAATAACCCCTAAATAAGTAGCAGTAGTCATTGACAGTCTGCCAACCAAAAAAAAAGCAGAAGACCAGATGGTTTTAGTGAAGATTTCTATCAGACCTTCAAAGAAGACCTAAAAAAAATACTCTTCAAACTACTCCACAAAATAGAAACAGAAGGAACACTATCCAACTTGTTCTGTGAAGCCACAATTTACCTGATTCCAAAACCACACAAAGATCTAACAAAGAAAGAGGACTTCAGACCAATTTCCCTTATGAATATTGATGAAAAAATACTCGATAAAATTCTTGCCAACCAAATCCAAGAACACATCAAAATGATACTTCACCATGATCAAGGAGGCTTCATCCCAGGAATGTGGGGATGGTTCAATATATAGAACTCCAACAATGTAATCCACTACATAAACATACTAAAAGAAAAAAACCACATGGTCATCTCATTAGATGCTGAAAAAACATTCAACAAAATTTAGCATCCTTTCATGCTAAAAGTCTTGGAAAGAGCAGGAATTCAAGGCCCATGCCTAAACATAGTAAAAGCAATCTACAGAAAACCAGTAGCCAACATCAAACTAAATGGAAAGAAACTTAAAGCAATCCCACTGAAATCAGGGACTAGAAAAGGCTGCCCTCTCTCTCCATATCTTTTCAATATATTACTTGAAGTTCTAGCGAGAGCAATTAGACAGCATAAGAAAGTCAAAGGGATACAAATTGGAAAGGAAGAAGTCAAACTATTATTATTTGCAGATGATATGATAGTATACTTAAGCAACCCAAAAAACTCCACCAGAGAACTTCTACAGCTGATAAACAACTTCAGCAAAGTGGCTGGTTATAAAATCAACTCAAGCAAATCAGTAGCCTTCCTGTCCTCAAAGGACAAGCAGGCAGAGAAAGAAGTTAGTGAAATAACACCCTTCACAATAGCCACAAACAACATAAAGGGCCTTGGCATGGCTCTAACCAAACAAGTGAAAGATCTGTATGACAGGAATTTCAAGTCTTTGAAGAAAATAATTGAAGAAGACCTCAGAAGAGGGAAAAATATTTCTTGCTCTTGGATTTGCAGGATCAATATAGTAAAAATGACCATCTTGCCAAAATCAATCTACAGATTTAATGCAATCCCTATCAAAATCCCAAATCAATTCTTCATAGATCTAGAAAGAGCAATTCTCAAATTCATCTGGAGTAACAAAAAACCCAGGATGGTAAAACTATTCTCAACCATAAAAGGACTTCTGTGGGAATCAATATCCCTGACCTCAAGCAGTACTACAGAGCAATTATGTTAAAAACAACTGCATGGTATTGGTACAGCAACAGGCAAGTAGGTCAATGGAATAGGATTAAAGACCCAGAAATTAACCCAAGACTTATGGTAACTTGATCTTTGATAAAGGAGCTACAACCATCCAGTGGAAAAAAATGGCCTTTTGAACAAATGGTGCTCATTGAACTGGAGGTCAACATGCAGAAGAATGCGAATTGACCCACTCTTATCTCCTTGTGCTAAGATCAACTCCAAGTGGATCAAGGACCTCTACATAGAGCCAGACACACTGAAACTAATAGAAAAGAAACTGGGGAAGACCCTGGAGGACATGGGCACAGGGGAAAGTTCCTGAACAGAACACCAATAGCTTATGCTCTAAGAGCAAGAATTAATAAATGGGACCTCATAAAATTACAAAGTTTCTGTAAGGCAAAGGACACTGTCAGAAGGACAAAACAGCAACCAACAAATTGGGAAAAGATCTTCATCAACCCCATATCTGACAGAAGGCTAATACCCAGTATATACAAAGAACTCAAGAAGTTACACCCCAAAGAACCAAATTACCCTATTAAAAATGGGGTACAGAGCTAAACAAAGAATTGTTACCAGAAGAAATTTGGATGGCTGAAAAACACCTTAAGAGATGTTCAATATCATTAGACATCAGGGAAATGCAAATCAAAGCAACTCTGAGATTCCACCTCACACCAGTCAGAATGGCTAAGATTAAATATTCAGGAGACAACAGGTGCTGGTGAGGAATACTCCTCCACTGTTGGTGGGATTGCAAGATCGTACAACTGCTCTGAAAATCAGTCTGGTGGTTCCTCAGAAAACTGGGCATGACACTTCTAGAGGACACTGTCATACCACTCCTGGGCATATATCCAGAGGATTCTCCTGCATACAATAAAGACACATGCTCCACTATGTTCATAGCAGCCTTATTTATAATAGCCAGAAGTTTGAAGGAGCCCAGATATCCCTCAAAGTAGGAATGGATAAAGAAAATGTGGTATATTTATACAATGGAATACTACTCAGCAATTAAAATTAATGAATTCATGCAATTTGTAGGCAAATGGTTAGATCTGGAAAATATCATCCTAAGCATGTTAACCCAATCACAAAAGAATACACATGAAATGCAATCACTGATAAGTGGATATTAATGGGCCCAGAAGCTCTGAATACTCAAGGCACAATTAACAAGTCAAATATTTCCCAAGAAGAAGGAAGGAGAGGACCCTGGGCCTGAAAAGATTGGATCCAGTTTTGTAGGAGAGTACCAGAACAGAGAAATGGTGGGGGGAGTGATTGGGGAATAGCTGGGGGGGAGAGGACTTATGGGACATATGGGGAGGGGACTGGGAAAGGGGAAAGCCTTTGGAATATAAACAAAGAATATAGAATAAATAATAAAAAAATTAAAAAAAAGATTTTGGGAGAATCTTATCGAATTTAGTAAAGCTCCTAAACATTGTATACAGAAAAAAAGGGAGAGTTTGATCTCACCATTCTCTCAAGAAAGAGGCCTCATATTTGAACAGCGCTGCAAAGGTCAGCAGGCAGAGTAGGGGAATGACCTGGAAGTCTTCACTATGTGTTTTTGGGAATGGTAAATAAAACTAACTTTAGAAAGTTGTTCTCTAAACTCCACACAGGTAACATTTCATACATGCACACGTGTGCCTTCATAGGCACATCTGCATGAGCATGCATTAGTACATGCATACTCACTCACACACACACACACACACACACACACACACCCCAAATACACACACACACAAACACAAACAGACAGACACACACAAACATGTCTTTTTTTAACAAAGAGCCTAGGTCAGGCCATGTCTGTCCTTTTGTGAGCATCCTAAATTTGCATGGAACCCCATAACAGTTTCCATGATAGTTGCCGAGTTTATTCAGTTCTTTAACTAAAATATTGTATTGTATGTACACATACATACAAACACAAATATATGTGTATATATAGATTTGTGTGCATATGTGTATGTTTTAAATAATGTCTCACCGTATAGCTCAGGCTGACCTTGAACTCAAGATTGTTCTCTTTTCACTTCATACTTTACAATTTTCACCTCTACACTTGAACTAAGTTTTATAATATGAATTCAATTATTTAGAATTTCTAATAAATTCAATAATATGCCATCCTTGCTAAGATTGAAGATTACAATAAACTATTCACAGCATTTGTAAATGTGTGTGGCTCAATAAAAGGTATTTTCTTATGAAGATTTATTTTTTTAATTATAGATTTTTATGTGGGCACATGAGATCAGTGCCATGGAGTCAGAAGAGGGCATCTAGAATCTCCTCATGCTGGAGTTAAAGGAAGTTGTGAACTCTCTGATATGAATACTGAAAATAAAACTTTGTCGTTTAAAGGAACAATATGTTCTTTTAAACATCAAGCCATCACTTGATGCCCTCCAAAATGTTGTCTTGAATATATTTCTTATATTAGGATTTCTCTTTTAACACTTTAGTGTCTGTAAGTATAGTAGAAATGTCAATATTCACAAAAGCAAGTTTGCTATACTAACATGTAACACCAAGCTAACACAAACACATTAAAACAAAAAATTAAAGTTAATAATTGTACTGATACTATTGTAAATATATTTCATGTTTATTTCACAATGTCCAAAAATAATCTAATCATCATAATTTTACTTATCAATAACTCAAGCTAAATAACTGATGTTATACATGCTTGCTTGTACTTTCACATTTTGAAAGTACTTATTTGTTTTGATTTTTCATACACTATAATTTTTCTAAATCCTGCAAAATTTATGTTGGAACATGTACATCATTAAATGTATATCATAAGGTAGTCTCTATTACAATATTATACCAAATACCAGTATTATCATGAACAAATCTTTAATTTCAAAAGCCTGCAAGACTCTGATATAAACTCTTTATTCATTGTTCATGAAGAACATCTCTGATATTTTATTTATTTATTTATTTATTTATTTATTTATTTATTTAGGTTTTTTGAGACAGGTTTTCTCTGTGTAGCCCTGGCTGTCCTGGAACTCACTCTATAGACAAGGCTGGACTCGACCTTAGAAATCCACCTGCCTCTGCCTCCCAAGTGCTGGGATTACAGGCATGTGTCACCACGCCTGGTCTGATATTTTATTTTAAGAATTTTTAAAAGTATTTTTAATTTTAATTTGTGTTTGTGTTTAGACTTGTGCACAATATTGTAATGTCTGTGAATGCCACAATCATGGGATAACCCTGAAGTTCTGAACCACTTGACAGTATGTCTGGGAACAGAACTTGTGCCCTCTACAAGAGCAGGAGCAATCTTGACAGCTGAGTCATGAATGTTTCCAGCACTGATAAAGACCTTTATGGTTCTGTGAGAAAACTGATAGAAAGAAACTAAGATTCTGCTATGCTGCCTGGCATCATATTTTGCCAATTGTAAGTTAAGGCTGAATTCTGTTACTCTGCTACAGGAATTGAAAAATATATTAGGATTATAAAATGCAAACATTTTAATATTATCTTCCAAAAGTGTTTTAAATAAAATTCTATACATAGATTAAAAGTCATTAATTATCATTAAGCATTCTCTCTCTCTCTCTCTCTCTCTCTCTGTCTCTCTCTCTCTCTCTCTCTCTCTTGGTTTTTCTGAGACAAGGTTTCTCTGTATAGCCCTAGCTGTCCTGGAACTCATTCTGTAGACCAGGCTGGCCTTGAGCTCAGAAATCTACCAGCCTCAGCCTCCCAAGTGCTGGAATTAAAGGCATGTGCCAGCACGGCTTGGCTATCACTAAGCATTCTAATTTTACTGTTTAACTATAACTTGTAATTTTGGTGGGCTGTAACTCTACATGCCCCAATGGATCTATTTATTCTGTGTCTTTTTCTTTTTTTTAATAATAAAATACTTTTATTGTGATATTTAAATTAAAGATATAAGAATAAAATAATGAATTTCCATGGCACATAAACCAAGTTTTCAACTGGTTTTCATTGTAAACTTTTAGAGATACACAGAATTCCTTGTGTGTATTCCACAAATACTTGGGAATAACTTAGCTATACTGTTTCCCTTTGCCAGTAAATGTAAACTTTAATTTTCTAATATATTCATAGGACTATAAAAGGCTGAGAATTTAATCACTAAATACCATATAGCCTGCCATTCATATTTAAATATCAGTTGTCCAAATAGGATCATTGAGAGCTTATGGTGCTTCTTTCTTTTGTAAAAATCTCCTTTAGACTCACAATTGACATTTAGTTGGTGTTTCTCTTTATCCTCAATCAATTCATGATAATTTAATAATCACTATGTCTATTGTTCAACATTAACACTGTTTTAAAAAAAGAAACAAACAACAACAAATAAAGCATTAGGGTAATCTTTTACCTAGTGTCTATAAATAGTGTCTTATATATATTAATTAGTAGGCTCAGATTGTACTCTTTTCCAGTGTAGCCTGGTTTTGCTAATTATTTTTCTATTTTGTCTAGAATCGTGTCTTTCTCCAACTCTACTTTCAAGTGTTGCATGCTTGCCATAGATCTGGATGACTAACTGAAGATGCAATTTTAATTTAAAGGCTTGATATATAATTTTTTATTGCTTAATGAGTATTGACATATATATATATATATATATATATATATATATATATGTGTGTGTGTGTGTGTGTGTGTGTGTGTGTGTGTGTGTGTATACTCCTGGACTCATCAGTATATTGCTTACTGTAGTGTCTAAATCTTTGTGCATTTACAATATGTTACCACTCCCATCAGTCTAGGAAGTATTCAATCATACTGACTAACATTGTTTTTCATTACACTATTTTCAAACAGGGAAATAGCATCAATAAGTAATCTCCCTTTGCATTTTTTATTGAAGTTCCTGGATCCACCATTATGCTATTTTCTCCAGAAAAATAAACAAACAAGCAAACAAAGCAGGCCTCATTGATGTTTATTCCTGTCATACTTTTCTTCCTGTAGTAAATCATTTTGACAAAAACCTAATAAATCACCAAGGAAAATAAAAATCTTAAATTTGTTAGTTTTCACTATATCCACATCCATAAATCATTAATTTTAAATTAATTTCTGTTTCTCTTTTTTCTTTGAATGAGAGTTGATCCATGTATTACACACTTTTTATACATATATTTATTATAATTAACATTGTATAACATATAACATTATATATAGCATAATATTTATGTTGCATGTTTTTAAGTTCTGTCCATTTTCCTGAAGTTATCCTAATTTAATTTTTTAAGGTAGAACTAAATTCCAATGGACATCTGTATCACATCCTCCTGCTCGATTCAGAAGAAACCTATATATTGTAAATCTGACCACACACTGGGTGGTCTTGTATCTACCTATGTCTACCTTGTTCCCTACTGGCCTCATATATGCTCCAGAAACTCCCACAAGGAACTTTGTACCTTTTACTTTCTTCAGTGTCTTGTACTTGTTCTTCCCTCTGAAACACTATTTGTTATTGATCATCCTTTGATTTTCTCCCTTATTCTGTTTTTGTCTCAACTGCACTTGATTAAACTTGCCCCCAATTGGAGTCCCTGCCTGCCCATACCTCTCATAATCAGTTTATTGCATTTCACTGTCTTACTTTGCATTTAAAAACAAACAAACATTTTTTTTTTTACTTGAGTAATAAATCATCCTATTTCTTTTCTCTTGTCAATAATCTGAGGACTAAGATTCACTTCAGTAAATATGCCATGCAGCTGATGCTACTCACGTATAAGGCAATTACTTTCAGAATTTCAAGAAAATTATTTGACTGAAATAATAAAGCTTGTTAAACAAGATACTCTTGGTATATTAGACTTTGTTTCTTATTATGAAGCATTAATGTATTTGATGATACTCCTTGTATGAAAGTTTCATACATTGGAAACAACTAGAACTTATTCTCATGCTTAAGAATATTTGGATTCAAACCCAACTTCCTCCCCTTTAGAAGGTATCACTGTGAGAAAAATCACTCAGTCCTTCCAGGATTTAGTTCCCTGGTAACTAAAATAAGAACAATGGAATTACTTACTCACGATATTCCCAGGATTACATACTTGTAATTAATCATATGAAGAAACTATTGTTTTTTTGTTTGTTTGCTTGTTTTGCTGAGCATTGTAGATGAGTTTGGATAGTCATTCTACTTCAGTGTAAAAATACTAGAATATTACATTTGAAAAATAAAAGACACTTGCTCTATGAACAGATAATTAATTGATACTCTCATTTTCTCCTTTCTTCCCTTCCAATAAACTCAGTGCCATTAAATACTGTGGATAGCGTAGGTGTCACTTCACTTGACACAATAAACAACAGTTGCAGAAGTGATGTTGACCACAAAAAGCAGAGTATGAGTCATGCCTTTGAAGAACCAGGAAACTAGGGTATGCAAGCTCACACCGCATTCTGTTCCACCAAAACAGAGGATCAAGCTTTCACACAAATGAACACTCTATTTCAATAAAAGGATTAGTGAGAAAGAAGCTTTTTTCTGCTGTGGTTCAGTAGCTTGTCTATCAGAAGTTGTTCAATTGTATTGACTACTATCTGGGATCTAGGCTTCAACTTGAACTCATTTTTTCCTGTTTCTAACATCCGAGTTATTTGATAATCTCCAGCAACTGTGTTATACCATTGCTTACACTGGTTAAGGCAGGTAATCTCAGGACCTCAAAAACTATTTGACTTAAACAGTAAAAATTAATTGTTGCAGTATATGCTCAATGTATTAAAGCTTATCTCTTATTCTGAATGATTTGATGTATTTAGTGATGCTTTTCACATGAAAGTCCCACATGCTCATACATTAGAAGCTATTAGCAATTATGCTCATGCTTCAAACTGTTATTATACCTGTAATGCTAATTCACAATCTGAAGATATAGTATTTGTATATGAAAGTTCTTGCTGATACTTATGGAATGAAGAATGAAAGATTGCAAAAAGCAACAAATGTGGGGGCCAGGGGGTCAGACAAGAAACAGAAAAACAACCAAACAAAAACAGGGAAGACTTCTACAACAGCCCACTCTTTATAATGGTTCTCGCTTCACTTTGTGAGGGTAAAGGAGTTGAAAGAGAGGAAGGAGCTAAAAATAGAGAGAGTGGTAGATAGAGATGTAGTTGGTAGATAAAGTAAGAAGAATGTACAATGCAATTTAAAAGTATTTTCATTGTACTATATCTTTAGGTACCTGAACACTGGTTTATACTGCTAGTATGCAGATATATCACTTATTTTCAAATGAAGTTAAGAACAAAGATTAAAAACTACTGTCCTTTTAATAAAAATGTCTTTAAACACGCATCAAGGAAGGGCAATAAAGTCATTTCTAAATATGTACTAACAGTTATGTTAGGAAAGATTTTGAGATGAGTAAGTTTTCAATAGAGGGAACTGAGAGCAAGGAAAGCAGTGATGTTATCCCACAGCTGTTATAATAATGTGCGAGTATGCCAAATGCACTTACCACTTCTCCATTCAACTACAACAGGGTTAAATTGAAATGGAGAGAGTGAATAATAATTGGATCTCTGTGTAATTTCTGAAATTATAGAATTGACAGTTCTTTAAGGTAAGTTATTAATAATTGGCAATACTTATCTTGAAAACATATGTACATTCTGTATATATATTATACAAAATGTTTCTTAAATAACTTATCTTTGCAGTGAATTACTTATTATTTCCCGTTTTTAAAGCTGAACTTTTTCATAAGAAGCTTCATAGACTCCAGGAAAATAAGTGTATTTAATATTCTTATTTAAAAATAACTAAATTACATTTAAAGAGTTTATGTAACTAAATTAAGTCAACAAGAGAATGTTGTTCAACTCTAAATTAAGCCCCTGTGTTAGTGTGTATAAAGGACAGAAATGGATTTTGCTTGAACTCCAGTAGGTGAAAGAATTGTAATCACACTCCCCATGATGACAAGCAGAGAAGTAGAGCTGAAATACAATGCAAACAAATCAGTGTGAATGTGTCTATTTCAGGATAGATGAGCAATCCATTCTCAAATGAGAAGTCTATAATGATACAGCCTGTCCTAACAAAGAGGAGGGAATTATCTTCTGTGCAGAGCAATGTCAGCTGAAAATGCACAGAAAATGGCAATGACCTTGGCTTTTGGATTACTGAGTACATAAATTAAGAGGAAAAAAACCCCAGCTAATTGGCTAAATAAAATGAAGCGATACCTGAAGACCTGAGCAACTATATTCTTACAGAAAATATTTTGCCATTTATGAGACAGTAGTTACAAGTGTGCCCACGCCACAGTAGGTTCCCCAGCTCAGCATTATCTTCCCAGTTAACTGGAACTTGGAAGAGAGTTATGCTTTAATAAATTTGTGTTGCTCTTCTGTGAATAATATGAAAATCAATGATTGAATAAAATATAAAAGAAAGCCTGTTCCTGCCCTATTGGCTTCATAGTATAACACAAATAAAACCCTAAAATTTGTGCTACTATAAGTAAAGCTCTTTTCCTCCAGTATGTGACTGCAAATATATTGAAATCTGATATTTACTTCTATGTTTTTATTAACTTTATGCTAAAATGCAGTGAAATATTATTTTGTAATACATCTTAACTAAGTAAATGCATATTAAGAATGCAATAAAATATTTTCTGTGATGTCATTTGAGATCCTTGTATATAAACAGGCTCAGGATTGATGCATAAGTCAATGGCATATGAGAATAAATAATTCTATTATTCTATACACACAATAGTTTTATGGGCCCAAGCTTACTGTAGTGTGGTTTTAGATGTCTAACATAAGTCTGAACCAACTCTTCAAGAGGAAATATGGGGCATAAAACTTAGGAGTTCTTTTTGTGTTATACTTTTTTAGAAGCATAATATTTCCTAAGATATTCTGGTTGATTGTAGTATGTTTGGAGGTAGAATGTTATATGGGTATATTTTTCTGTTTAAGGGAATATATAAGAGTATAAGGAGTTGATTTATTTATAGAACAGATAAAACTCATTGGAGTTATAAATATTTGGATGAAAATTATATTCATCAATTTTCTGGGTTTATTTTACTTCTAGGACATTAGAAGATGTTATCTTTACATGTTCCTTAAACACAGGATCTATGCCTTACTTGTCATTTTAAATATAATCCAGGAACTGTGTTGGTGTGAACATGGGTTTGACTTATGAATTGTAAAAACAACTAATAGTAAACCATTGTTGTTTTTTATCCACTGGAAGCATGAATGTTCCCTTGAGGTTGAGAATCAATTAAGGCCATCAGGAGAGGCAGTGTATGATAAGGTAACTATTTCAGGACACCAGATGGAGACTTGCTTCCATGTCACCAGCAAATTGTAGTAAATTTGGGTTGTCTAAAGTTAGACAATATAATAATCAAAGAGGAACCCTCAGAGGAATGAGAAAATAAAGCAGTGGTAAATGTGGGTGGGGTTTTTGTACATTAGCTTTGACAATGCATTTTAATAGGAGGACACATATAGTAAGTAATGTAAGATTGCAAGAGCAACAGAGAGAAGTGATATTTGTAATTTTAGAGCCCTAAGTATTTTAGCAAATGAACATATACTTCAACACCAAATAATAGAAGACAAAAATTAAGAAACTATTAAGCAATAAAGGCTAATTTAGAATCAGCATGTGTTCAAAGATAAAAATGAAACAAGCAAATAAAATCTGCCATGTGGTGACTACAAAATTAAATCCACAGACATCAAATCCATAGTAAAACAAGCCAAGTAGATTCAGAGGGGCACATATTAATAAATACAGATTCTATAAGAAATCTAGATAAGCCTTCCTAATCTTAGAAATGTGATTGAATCTCAAAACGAAGCAGGTAGACTTTTCATTGAATTGGATAACCAGAATTAATAGAAAGTTAAAGGAGAAACTGACAAGACTGAAGGAATAAGTAAAGAGAATCAAAAGAGTGTTGTGAATGGGCTTCAGGGATTAAACTACTTCCCAGGATCTACTGTTATTTCTGGGATGAAGCTATCAATATACTTTTCTGAGGTGTACTAGCTTTCATGTTTGTTACTGGTGGTCTTGAATGACTTACTATATAAATGGTTGAGAAAGAAAGGTCAAAGGATTCTGGAGTCCAGCATCAACTGATGCATAAAAAAAATGACAGGAACTTTTAACTATTAAAAACAAGAGTTATCAAAAAATCGAGTTTTAATGGGACCAGTGAAGATTTCAGGACAACAGAAATGTTATTAGTTGTAAAGGACAATAGTGGGAATCAAGTGAGCTTTTCAGTTTATAGAATCAATGTTTTTAATGCTAGCATACACATAAGAAGAAACATATATAGTAACTTTCTACTTTCAGAAGAATGTCACTTTAAACAGGCAATACCATGCTAAGAGAGAGAAAATTTTATGTGGAGGTCCTTGATCCACTTGGAGTTGATCTTAGTGCAAAGAGATAAGATTGGATCAATTCGCATTCTTCTGCATGTTGACTTCCAGTTGAACCAGCACCATTTGTTAAAAAGGCCATCTTTATACCACCGGATGGTTGTGGCTCCTTTATCAAAGATCAAGTGACCATAAGTCTGTGGGTTAACCTCTGGGTCTTCAATCCTGTTCCATTGATCTGCTTGCCTGTTGCTATACCAATACCATGCAGTTTTTAACACAATTGCTCTGTAGTACTGCTTGAGGTCAGGGATATTGATTCCCCCAGAAGTCCTTTTATTGTTGAGAATAGTTTTAGCTATCCTGGGTTTTTTGTTGCTCCAGATGAATTTGAGAATTGCTCTTTCTAGATCTATGAAGAATTGAGTTGGGATTTTGATGGGGATCGCATTGAATCTGTATATTGCTTTTGGCAAGATGGCCATTTTTACTATATTGATCCTGCCAATCCAGGAGCAAGAAATATTTTTCCATCTTCTGAGGTCTTCTTCGATTTCTTTCTTCAAGGACTTGAAGTTCCTGTTGTACAGATCTTTCCCTTGTTTGGTTAGAGTTACGCCAAGATATTTTATGTTGTTTGTGGCTATTGTGAAGGGTGTTATTTCCCTAATTTCTTTCTCTGCCTGCTTGTCCTTTGAGTACAAGAAGGCCACTGACTTGCTTGAGTTAATTTTATAACCTGCCACTTTGCTGAAGTTGTTTATCAGCTGTAGAAGTTCTCTGGTGGAGTTTTTTGGGTCGCTTAGGTAAACTATCATATCGTCTGCAAATAATGATAGTTTCACTTCTTCCTTTCCAATTTGTATCCCTTTGACTTCCTTATGTTGTCTAATTGCTCTTGCTAGAACTTCAAGTACTATATTGAAAAGATATGGAGAGAGAGGGCAGCCTTGTCTAGTCCCTGATTTTAGTGGAAATGCTTCAAGTTTCTCTCCATTTATTTTGATGTTGGCTACTGGTTTGCTGTAGATTGCTTTTACTATGTTTAGGTATGGGCCTTGAATTCCTGCTCTTTCCAAGACTTTTAGCATGAAAGGATGCTGAATTTTGTCGAATGCTTTTTCAGCATCTAATGAGATGACCATGTGGTTTTTTTCTTTCAGTTTCCAGACACACTGAAACTATTAGAAAAGAAACTTGGGAAGGCCCTGGAGGACTTGGGCACAGGGGAAAAGTTCCTGAACAGAACACCAATAGCTTATGCTCTAAGATCAAGAATCGACAAATGGGACCTCATAAAATTACAAAGTTTCTGCAAAGCAAAGGACACTGTCAGAAGGACAAAACGGCAAACAACAAAGTGGGAAAAGATCTTCACCAACTCCACATCCGACAGAGGGCTAATATCCAATATATACAAAGAACTCAAGAAGTTAGACCGCAAAGAAACAAATAACCCTATCAAAAAATGGGGCACAGAGCTAAACAAAGAATTTTCACCAGAAGAAATTCGGATGGCCGAGAAACACCTTAAAAGATGTTCAACATCATTAGTCATCAGGGAAATGCAAATCAAAACAACCCTGAGATTCCACCTCACACCAGTCAGAATGGCTAAAATTAAAAACTCAAGAGACAACAAGTGCTGGCGAGGATGTGGAGAAAGAGGAACACTCCTCCACTCTTGGTGGGATTGCAAAATGGTAAAACCACTCTGGAAATCAGTTTGGCGGTTCCTCAGAAAATTGGGCATGTCACTTCCAGAGGACCCTGGCATACCACTCCTGGGCATATACCCAGAGGATTCCCCTGCATGCAATAAGGACACATGCTCCACTATGTTTATAGCAGCCTTGTTTATAATCGCCAGAAATTGGAAGGAGCCCAAATATCCCTCAGAGGAGGAATGGATACAGAAAATGTGGTATATTTATACAATGGAATACTACTCAGCAATTAAAAATAATGAATTCATGCAATTTGTAGGTAAATGGTTAGACCTGGAAAATATCATCCTGAGTGAATTAAGCCAATCACAAAAGAATGCACATGAAATGCAATCACTGATAAGTGGATATTAATGATCCCAGAAGCCCTAAATACTCAAGACACAAATAGCAAGTCAAATGATTCCCAAGAAGAAGAAAGGAGAGGACCCTGGGCCTGTAAAGATTGCATCCAGTTTAGTAAAGAAACCGAGGGGGGAGGGGGAATTATTGGGGAACAGATGGGGGGGAGAGGAACTATGGGAACTATGGTGGGTGGGAACTGGGAAAGGGGAAAGCCTTTGGAATGTAAACATAGAATATAGAAAATAAAATAAAAATAATAATAAAAAAAAGAGAGAGAAAATTAAAGAAAGCCACTTGGAAGGGTTTCTGAAATTTGACTATGTACCTGTGGTAGGGAACTATATATGACATGTATGCTCTTGTCAATAAACACTAATTAATGCCTATGAAATGAGGAAATATGAAAGGATGAATTTTGCATCATTTCCAAGAATTCTGAAGGTGTGTGTGGGTGTGGGGGAGTACTATATGCTTCTCAGTTACAATCATGCTTTGGTTTTGGTTTTGAAAGATACAAGAAGATAATTTTTGCTTCACATAGGAATAAGATGTTCCCAACTACAATGAAATGAAGTGGATTGACTTTCACTCTTTTATTTTAAGTGATCTTTTCAACTTCAGAGGTTAGATTTTGGTTGAACATATCAAATCCAGAATATATCTAGGATTAAAAAGTCACCAATTTATTTTCAAATAGATTTTATGTTGAGGACACTTTCATTAGGAAATATACTAAAATTGTTTCCTTTATATTTTAACAATTTCATACATATATGCACCCAGAATATTCTGATTATATTCATAAACTCTACATTACACTGTCTTATCTGTTTTCAACCACTTCTGCCTCGCTTCTCACCAAATCTTCCACCTACTTTCAGGACTTTTCATTTGTCTGTCTGCCTGTCTGTCTGAATGCCTTCCTATCTACAGGTCTTGGGAAGACAGCCAAAGCCATTGTGCTCCCATGATATCAACATCTCTGTCCTATTCTTAGTACAGCATTTTATATATTTCTTTCTCAATTTCTGACAAAACTCTCAATCATCATAGATGGAGAAACAAAAATATTCCATGATAAAACCAAATTTGCACATTATCTGTCCACAAATCCAGCCCTACAAAGGATAAGTGATGGAAAATGTCAACACAAGGAGAGAAGCTACACCCTAGAAAAAACAAGAAAGCAATCTTGCAAGAAAGAAGACACCCACACAAACATAAAAATAACATCAAAAATAACAGGAAGCAACAATCACTATTCCCTAATTTCTCTTAACAACAATGGTCCCAACTCCTCAATAAAAAGAAATAGACTAACAGAAATATTTCTCATTTAAATCTTTAATTTTATTGGAAAAATGTTTGCAATTTCCCTTTTAATTTATTTAGTAAATTGTTTTATGTCTACCATTTTATCTGCATTACTTTTAATGATAATCTTCAATTTTAATATGTCTTTCATTTTTAATTTATTTTTATTGGATATATTCTATATTTACATTTCATTTACCTTTTTTCTGGTTCCCTGCCCCCAAAACGTGCCATTTTCCCTCCCCCTGATCCCTCATCCAACCCTTCCCACTTCTCTGTTCTGGTATTCCGCTACACTGATGCTTTGATCATTTCCAGCACCAGTGTCCACTCCTTTCTTTGTGTCGGACATCATTTGGCATGTGAATTGTGTCTTTGGTGTCCCAAGATTCTAGGCTAATATCCACTTATCAGTGATTGCATACCATGGGTATTCTTTTGAGACTGGGTTACCTCACTTAGTATGATCTTCTCCAGCTCCATCCATTTCTCTAAGAATTTCATGAATTCATTGTTTCTAATGACTGAACAGTATTCCAATGTCTATATATACCACATTTTTTGTATCCATTCCTCCGTTGAGAGACATCTGGGTTCTTTCCAGCTTCTGGCTATTATAAATGAGGCTGCTAGGAACATAGTGTAGCATGTATCCTTATTGCATGCTGCGGAATCTTCTGGGTATATGCCCAGGAGTGGTATGGCTGGGCCCTCCGGAAGTATCATGTCCAGTTTTCTGAGGAACCGCCAGACTGATTTCCAGAGTGGTTGTACCAGCTTGCAGTCCCACCAGCAGTGGAGGAGTGTTTCTCTTTCTCCATGTCCTCGCTGTTGTTTCCTGAGTTTTTTGTTTGTTTGTTTGTTTGGTTTTTTTGTTTGTTTGTTTGTTTGTTTTTCGAGACAGGGTTTCTCTGTGTAGTCCTGGCTGTCCTGGAACTCACTCTGTAGACCAGGCTGGCCTCGAACTCAGAAATCTGCCTGCCTCTGCCTCCCAAGGGCTGGGATTAAAGGCATGCACCACCACCGCCCGGCATTTCCTGAGTTTTTAATCTTAGCCATTCTGACTGGTGTGAGGTGAAATCTCAGGGTTGTTTTGATTTGCATTTCTCTAATGACTAATGATGATGAACATTTTTTAAGGTGTTTCTCACCCGTTCAAATTTCTTCAGGTGAAAAGTCTTTGTTTAGCTCTGTACCCCATTTTCGGACAGGGTCATTTGGTTTAATGGGGTCTAACTTCTTGAGTTCTTTGTATACATTGGATATTAGCCCCCTGGAATAACAAAAAACCCAGGATAGCTGAAACTATTATCAACAGTAAAAGAATTTCTGGAGGATCAATATCCCGGACCTCAAGCAATACTACAAAGCAGTAGTGTTAAAAACTGTATGGTATTGGTGACAGGGAAGTGGATCAATGGAATAGGATTGAAGACCCAGAATTGAACCCACACAACTATGGACAATTGATCTTCGAAAAAGGAGCTGAAAACATCCAGTGGAAAAAAGATAGCTTTTTCAACACATGGTGCTGGCTCAACTGGAGGTCAACATGCAGAAGAATGAGAATTGATCCACTCTTATCTCCTTGCATTAAGCTCAACTCCAAGTGGATCAAGGACCTCCACATAAAACCAGACACTCTAAAATTAGTAGAAGAGAAACTGGGGAAGACCCTTGAGGTCATTGGCTCAGAGGGAAAATTCCTGAACAGAACACCAATTATTTATGCTCTAAGATCAAGAATAGACAAATGGGACCTCATAAAATTAGAAAGTTTCTATAAGGCAAAAGACACTGTCAAAAGGACAAATCAGCAACCAACAAATTGGGAAAAGATCTTCACTCGCCCCACATCTGACAGAGGGTTTATATGTCTTTCTATATTCTTCCTCTTTTTTTACCAGAAATGTTTTCAATGTAAATCTTTGAATTTATCACAAATATTTCTAATCCCACCTTCAATTAATTTAGAAAGAGTTTTTACATCAGCTATTCTTTATGTAACTTTTTCATGAAATAGCCAATTTTAACATGCTTGTCTACTTATTTCTTGAATTTTACCCGAAATATTTACCATGTAAATCTTCAATGTTATCTGAAAATGTTTATAACTCCACCTTCAATAAACTTAGAATTATCTTTATGCCTATCATTTTAATATCCATAATAATCTTTAATTTTAAGATGTGTTTTTATATATTTCTACAATTTTATCATAAATATTTTCAATGTAAATCTTCAAGTATAACAGAAAATGTTTATAATGCCACATTTAATCAACTTAGGAATACTTTTATGCCTACCAATATTATATCTATACTGGGGGAATCAGTATGCCAGAACTCAAGCAATACTATATAGCAATAGTGTTAAAAACTGCATGGTATTTGTACAGTGACAGGCAGGTGAATCAATGGAATAAGATTGAAGACCAAGAAATGAACCCACTCACCTATGGTCACTTGATCCTTGACAAAGGAACTGAAAACATCCAGTGGAAGAAAAGATAGACTTTTCTACAAATGATGCTGGTTCAATTGGAGGTCAGCATGCAGAATTGATCCATTCTTTTTTTTTTTTTTTTTATGTTTCTCACAATTTAGCTTTCAATTTACTTAAATGTCATTGCTTATTTTTTAAATTTTTATTTTCTATATTCAATGTTTACATTCCAAAGGCTTTCCCCTTTCCCAGTTCCCCCCCTCCCTATGTCCCATAGTTCCTCTCCCCCCCAACTATTCCCCAATCATTCTCCCTCCCCCCACAGTTTCTCTACAAAACTGGATCCAATCTTTCCAGGCCCAGGGTCCTCTCCTTTCTTCTTGGGAATCATTTGACTTGCTAATTGTGCCTTGAGTATTTAGGGCTCCTGGGCTCATTAATATCCACTTATCAGTGATTGCATTTCATGTGTATTCTTTTGTGATTGGGTTAGCTCACTCAGGATTATATTTTCCAGGTCTAACCATTTACCTACAAATTGCATGAATTCATTATTTTTAATTGCTGAATAGTATTCCATTGTATAAATATACCACATTTTCTGTATCCATTCCTCCTTTGAGGGATATTTGGGCTCCTTCCAATTTCTGACTATTATAAACAAGGCTGCTATAAACATAGTGGAGCATGTGACTTTATTGTATGCAGGGGAATCCTCTGGGTATATGCCCAGGAGTGGTATGCCAGGGTCCTCTGGAAGGGACATGCCCAATTTTCTGAGGAACTGCCACACTGATTTCCAGAGCGGTTTTAAGATTTTGCAATCCCACCAACAGTGGAGGAGTGTTCCTCTTTCTCCACATCCTCGCCAGCATTTGTTGTCTCTTGAGATTTTAATCTTAGCCATTCTGACTGGTGTGAGGTGGAATCTCAGGGTTGTTTTGATTTGCATTTCCCTGATGAGTAATGTGATGGTTTGTATATGATTGGCCCCCGAAGTGACCTCATTAGGAGGTGTGGCCTGGTGGCAGTAGGTGTGTCAATATGGGTGTGGGCTTAAAACCCTCACCCTGGCTGCCTGGAAGTCAGTCTTCTACTAGCGGCCTTCAGATGAAGTTATAGAACTCTCAGCTCCTTCTGTACCATGCCTGCCTGGATGCTACCATGTTTCTGCCTTGATGACAAAGGACTGAACCTCTGAGCCTGTAAGCCAACCCCAATTAAATGTTGTCTTTTATAAAACTTGCATTGGTCATGGTGTCTGTTCACAGCAGTAAAACCCTAACTAAGACAAGTAATGATGTTGAACATCTCTTAAGGTGTTTCTCGGCCATCTGAATTTCTTCTGTTGAAAATTCTTTGTTTAGCTCTGTACCCCATTTTTGATAGGGTTATTTGGTTCTCTGGGGTCTAACTAGTTGAGTTCTTTGTATATATTGGATATTAGCCCTCTGTTGGATGTGGGGTTGGTGAAGATCATTTCCCACTTTGTTGGTTGCCATTTTGTCCTTCTGACAGTGCCCTTTGCCTTACAGAAACTTTGTAATTTTATGAGGTCCCATTTGTTCATTCTTTTTTTTTTGTTTTTTGATCTTAGAACATAAGCTATTGGTGTTCTGTTCAGGAACTTTCCCCCTGTGCCCATGTCCTCCATGGTCTTCCCAAGTTTCTTTTCTAATAGTTTCAGTGTGTCTGGTTTTATGTGGAGGTCCTTGATCCACTTGGAGTTGATCTTAGTACAAGGAGATACGAATGGGTCAATTCCCATTCTTTTGCATGTTGACCTCCAGTTGAACCAGCACCATTTGTTGAAAAGGCACTTCCAGAGGACCCTGGCATACCACTCCTGGGCATATACCCAGAGGATTCCCCTGCATACAATAAAGACACATGCTCCACTATGTTCATAGCAGCCTTGTTTATAATAGCCAGAAGTTAGAAGGAGCCCAGATATCCCTCAAAGGAGGAATGGATACAGAAAATGTGGTATATTTATACAATGGAATATTACTCAGCAATTAAAAATAATGAATTCATGCAATTTGTAGGTAAATGGTTAGATCTAGAAAATACCATCCTAAGCTAGTTAACCCAATCACAAAGAATACACATGAAATGCAATCACTGATAAGTGGATATTAAGGAGCCCAGAAGCCCTAAATACTCAAGGCACAATTAGCAAGTCAAATGATTCCCAAGAAGAAGAAAGGAGAATACCCTGGGCCTGAAAAGTTTGGATCCAGGTATGTAGATCCAGAACAGAGAAATGGTGGGAGGGGGTGATTGGGGAATAGTTGGGGGGGAGAGGACTTATGGGACATATGGTGTGGCGTGGACTGGGAAATGGGAAAGCCTTTGGAATGTAAACAAAGAATATAGAAAATAAAATTTAAAAAAAAAAGAAAAGAAAAGTAACTGGGGAAGACCCTTGAGGACATGGGCACAGGGGAAAAGTTCCTGAACAGAACACTGATAGCTTATGCTCTAAGATCAAGAATAGACAAATGGGACCTCATAAAATTACAAAGTTTCTGTAAGGCAAAGGACACTGTCAAAAGGACAAAATAACAACCAACAAATTGGGAAAAGATCTTCACCAACCCTACATCCAACAGCGGGCTATTATCCAATAAGAAGTTAGACCTCAGAGAACCAAATAACCCTTTTAAAAATGGGGTACAGAGATAAACAAAGAATTTTCACCTGAAGAACTTTGGATGGCTGAGAAGCACCTCAAGAAATGTTCAACATCATTAGTCATTAGGGAAATGCAAATGAAAGCAACCCTGAGATTTTACCTCACACCAGTCAGAATGGCTAAGATTAAAAACTCAGGAGACAGCAGGTGTTGGTGAGGATGTGGAGAAAGAGGAACACTCTTCCACTGCTGGTGGGATTGCATGATGGTATATCCATAATAATCTTCAATTCTAACATGTTTTTATACATTTTTATACAATTTTATCAGGAAAAATTTCCACATAAATCTTCATTTCTATCATAAGATCTTTCCATTCCATAATTCAATTAATTTAGCAATGTTTAACATGTCTACCATTTTACTCCTTAATTTTCCATGAAAATTGTCAATTTTAACGTGTTTATCTGCAATACTTTTCATGTCAATCTTGAATTTTATCATAAAGTGTTTTTCCTTCCCTTTATTTCCCTTTTCAATAAATAAAAAATTTAAAATATTAATCTATTTTTATTTATTTTTTAAATTTCTTTTTAATTTTATTTTCTATATACTTTGTTTACATTCCAAATGCTTTCCCCTTTTCCAGTTCCCCCCGCCACCATACATCCCATAAGTCCTCTCCCCCAGCAAATATTCCCCAATCACCCGCCCACCCCCATTTCTCTGTTCTGGATCCAGTCTTTTCAGGCCCAGGGTCCTCTCCTTTCATCTTCTTGGGAATCATTTGACTTGATAATTGTGACTTGAGTATTTAGGGCTTCTGGGCTCCTTAATATCCACTTATCAGTGATTGCATTTCATGTGTATTCTTTTGTGATTGGGTTAACTCTCTTAGGATGATATTTTCCAGATCTAACCATTTGCCTACAAATTGCATGAATTCATTATTTTTAATTGCTAATTAGTATTCCATTGTATAAATATACCACATTTTCTGTATCCAGTCCTCCTTTGAGGGATATCTGGGCTCCTTCCAACTTCTGGCTATTATAAACAAGGCTGCTATGAACACAGTGGAGCATGTGTCTTTATTGTATGCAGGGGAATCCTCTGGAAATATGCCCAGGAGTGGTATGCCAGCGTCCTCTAGAAGTGACATGCTCAATCCAAACTGATTTCCAGAGAGGTTTTACCATTTTGCAATCCCACCAACAGTGGAGGAGTGTTCCTCTTTCTTCACATCCTCACCAGTAACTGCTGTCTCTTGAGTTTTTTTTTTAATTTTTATTTTCTATATTCTATGTTTACATTCCAAAGGCTTTTCCCTTTCCCAGTTCACCCCCACCATACGTTCCATAATTCCTCTCCCCCCCAACTATTCCTCAGTCATTCCCTCTCCCCCCATGGTTTCTCTGTTCTGGGTCTACAAAACTGGATCCAGTTTTTTCAGGCCCAGGGTCCTCTCCTTTCTTCTTCTTGGGAATCATTTGACTTGCTAATTGTGCCTTGAGTATTGAGGGCTTCTGGGCTCATTAATATCCACTTATCAGTGATTGCATTTCATGTGTATTCTTTTGTTATTGGGTTAACTCTCTTAAGATGATATTTTCCAGATCTAACCATTTGCCTACAAATTGCATGAATTCATTATTTTTAAATGCTAAGTAGTATTCCATTGTATAAATATATCACATTTTCTGTATCCAGTCCTCCTTTGAGGGATATCTGGGCTCCTTCCAACTTCTGGCTATTATAAACAGGGCTGCTATGAACATAGTGGAGCATGTGTCTTTATTGTATGCAGGGAAATCCTCTGGGTATATGCCCAGGAGTGGTATGCCAGGGTCCTTTGGAAGTGGCATGCCCAATTTTCTGAGGAACCGCCAAACTGATTTCCAGAGCGGTTTTACCATTTGCAATCCCACCAACAGTGGAGGAGTGTTCCTCTTTCTCCACATCCTCGCCAGCGCTTGTTGTCTCTTGTGTTTTTAATCTTAACTATTCTGACTGGTGTGAGGTGGAATCTCAGGGTTGTTTAGATTTGATGACTAATGATGTTGAACATCTCTTAAGGTGTTTCTTGGCCATCTGAATTTCTTCTGGTGAAAATTCTTTGTTTATCTCTGTACCCCATTTCTGATAGGGTTATTTGGTTCTTTAATCTTAGCCATTCTGACTGGTGTGAGGTGGAATCTCAGGGTTGTTTTGATTTGCATTTCCCTGATGACTAATGAGGTTGAACATCTCTTAAGGTGTTTCTCGGCCATCTGAATTTCTTCTGGTGTAAATTCTTTGTATAGCTTTGAACCCCATTTTTGATAGGGTTATTTGGTTCTTTGGGGTCTATCTTCTTGAGTTCTTTGTATATATTGGATATTAGCCCTCTGTTGGATGTGGGGTTGGTGAAGATCTTTTCCCACTTTCTTGGTTGCCGTTTTGTCCTTCTGACAGAGTCCTTTGCCTTACAGAAACTTTGTAATTTTATGAGGTTCCATTTGTCAATTCTTGATCTTAGAAGAAGACCTCAGAAGATGAAGAAATATCTCTTGCTCCTGGATTGGCAGGATCAATATAATAAAAATGGCCATATTGCCAAAAGCAATCTATAGATTCAATGCAATCCCCATCAAAATCCCAAATCAATTCTTCATACATCTAGAAAGAGCAATTCTCAAATTCATCTGGAGCAACAAAAAACCCAGGATAGCTAAAACTATTCTCAACCATAAAAGGACTTCTGGGGGAATCAATATCCCTGACCTCAAGCAGTACTACAGAGCAATTGTGTTAAAAACTGCATGGTATTGGAACAGCAAAAGGCAAGTAGATCAATGGAATAGGATTGAAGACCCAGAAATGAACCCACCAACTTATGGTCACTTGATCTTTGATAAAGGAGCCACAACCATCCAGTGGAAAAAAGATAGCCTTTTCAATAAATGGTGCTGGTTCAACTGGAGGTCAACATGCAGAAGAATGCAAATTTACCCACTCTTATCTTCTTGTACTAAGATCAACTTTAAGTGGATCAAGGACCTCCATGTAAAACCAGACACACTGAAACTATTAGAAAAGAAACTTGGCCAGACTCTGGAAGACATGGGCACAGGGGAAAAGTTCCTAAGCTATTTTTATTGATCTTTGTGAATTTCATATCATCTCTCCATCTTTTCATATCTGCCCTCTATCATTGTTACTGCCCCCATACTTTAGTATGTCCTACAATTAAACTTTTATTCACACACCTTTACTTGCAAGTGTTCATAGAACCAGTCATTGCTCTGGATCCAGGCCTCTGCCTTCTGTTACACTTTATATTGTAGCAGAATCACTACTGCGTCAACACTAGATCCTCACCAGAACTCCAATCAGATATAGTGCTGTTGCTCTGTGTCATGGAGATCCTGCGGCTTTGGATCCATAGTACTTGCTTTTTCATGTGCTTTAGCAGTTTATAAATGGGATATATGTTGAGGTGGGCAAATTCAAAGGCCTGGATTTGGGCCTGCGTTATAGGCCACACTAGCTCTTCTGCATCCTCATAACTAGGACAAGCTCTCAAGTACTGTTTCAGGTAGCTCACAGAAGGCCACAGATGACAAGGCACAGGACTAGCTCTCCTGCTCTCACGTCCTCAGGGCCAGCCCACCTGATCCTGTGCCAGAAGAGCTATCTCTATTTCAATGCCCAAGTGAAGCACAGGATCTATTCTCAGAGTACTGTAGCAGAGGATGGGCTAGTATAGCTCTTGAACTCTCACTCCATCAGGGCCAACCCTAACCCTGCATCTCAGGCAAGGTGCAGGGACTGCTCTCCCAATAGGGTTAGGGATAAGGCCAGCTAGCATTCCTGCCTGCCACAGATAGCAAGGCACAAGGCAGGGAATGGGCTTTTGATATCTTGTTGCCCTCTTTCAACTTGTTTATTACCCTTGGAAGGGGGTCATATAAATAGTCCACTAATTGAGTACTCAGTAGACATTAACTCTTAGTACTTTCACCTCTTATATTTCTCTGCATAAACTATTTACTACTACAGAAAGACATTTCTCTGACAGAGTTGCAAGTTTATAAGTGGGTATAAACTTAAATATTTAGGAGGATGATTCACTACTAGACCATTTGCATAATATCAATAGTACATTTCAACTTAAGGCTTGAATTTCTGTTATTTGTTAATGGGTTTGTTTTAAATAGAAAATTTTTAAGATTATTTGTGACTGGGGTCATACCAGGACAGCTTTATGAGATATGAACTAAGCACAGTTATATAGTTGGCCTTCTATATGAAAGTTAGCCTTAACTAATCCTTGCTTGTTGACAAATAGCACAGCTCTAAAAAGTCACATGCCCATTTGTATTTTGATTGGCAGTAGTTGCCTTAAAATATCTGCATTTCTTCAAATAATAAAACCAGGAACTTTCCCCAAACATTCCTTTTTGATGGATTTCAACCCATTTATGTAGGCTGAAAGCACACTGGTATGAGAGGCAATAATTGAGAGATCTGATTTAACTTTGCACTAAAGGAAAAGTTTATATTGGTCAAGTCTTAAAAATCATAATACCATATCTAATTTGGAAATTTCCCCTAAGAATATAGGATCATCATCAACAACAAAACAACAAAATCAGCATCTGTATTTCCAAGGGGGAAACTGTAGACAAGATTAGAGAGAACTGGACTGCATGATGTGTTTGTCTTTTCTCTAGGATAGGGACAGGAACAGTGAAAGGATGGAGATTTTGTCAGGAGGAGATGGTGATATGAGGAAAGAAGACATTTTTTATGATAGATGAAGCTGAAGTTCTCAGTGATTGGCAGAAGGGTCAAAACTGCATGAAAAAAGTTAGTCTTGAAGATAAAATATAAGAACATTTAGCTGTCTCAAACTAATTTTGCCCTCCCTGCTACTGCTTGAATGTTTCTAGGATGAACTATACAACAGGATCTAGTATGAAATCAAATTATTCCTCTGTCCTAGCTTTAATGTCTCTAAGGAAAGACACATTTAAGCCCATTTTCTGTCTGTAGATGAACTAATCTTGAGAAATAAAACCTCCCTAAAGATACTCTTTCTTTTAGACTATATTTTGTGAGCTCTCTTTTAGAAAAATACTGGATGAAATAACATTGGATTATGGTAGAGAATCATGAGGAGAAAAAGGAAATGAATACCCAGACAAGAAAGAAATATAACCACAGAGAGATCACAAAGAAGCCGGGAAGATTTCTACTAGGTGGAGAAATAGAAGGAAGCCACACATCAGGGGAGTAAAAAATTAAATCTGCATTAACATAGTTCTCAGAGGCCATCTATCTAAAAATGATCTCAAAGAAACAGATAAAATCCAAAAAGTACACTTTAATATGATCAAGATAGTAGTAGTGTTTGGCATCAGAGAAATGCTGGAAGCACTGAATTAGTAGTGATAGTATATGGGTCTTAGTTTTCCCTGCTAGAATGGTTTCACAAGTCAGAGACATTGACATGTAAACCTGGGACATGAGATATATGGTGAGAAAGCCAATGATGAACATAAGCCACATTACCACAACTATCAAATAAAAGCATTGCTAAGGAGACACTTCAAAAAGTTGATACTGTTTGTGTTTGTGAATTTGTTTTCAGAGAACATTTCCTAAGGTAGGGTATATACCACAAAGTGAGAGGCACCATCTTATAGACTGGGTACCTAGGGTGAATAAAAAGGAAAATAGATAAATCTAGACAACAACCCTGACTTCCCCATTCTCTGTCTCCTGTCCATTGACACAATAGCATACTGCCCTCTGCCACCCATTCTCCTTGGAAGCACCCCTCCAACTAATATGTAACTCTTCTTCCCTTGAGTTACTTTCTGTCAAATATTTTATCACAGCAACTTAGAGAGAAACTAGTACTAAAAGGTAATTGCAGGTAAATATTTATTTTCTATAAAATAGGACAAGTGAGTTGAAATTAACAGAGAACATAACAAGGACCCAATTGAACAAATTTTTTATTAGATATTTTCTTTATTTACATTTCAAATGTTATCCCTTTCCTTTTCTCCCCCGAAAACTCATTATCCCATCCCCCTACCCCTGCTCACCAACCAGTTCACTCCTCCTTTCCTGACTTAGCATTCCCCTACCCTGGAGCAATGAGCCTTCACAGTTCCAAGGGCCTCTGCTTTCATTGATGTCCAATAAGGCCTTCCTCTGCTACATATGTGGCTAGATCCATGGGTTCCTCCATGTGTACTCTTTGCGTGGTGATTTAGTCCTTGAGAGCTCTGGGGGTACTGGTTGGTTCATATTCTGACTGGTATAGCGAGCATTCTCGATATTCTGTCAAGTAATAGGACAAAGTTAAAATAAGCATGGGAACAAGCAGATCCAGGGAGTTTAATAAAAACTAAGAGTTTTTTAAATGGTCACTCTTACTCATATAGGAAAGAAGAAGTTATGAGTTTAGTTGCTGTAACTACTTTAAGGTTTAGGAAGTGTTCTGCCAGCAAATGAGTAATACAAATGTGGATGCTTGGAACTAACTATAAGACTGAGTCTGGTGGGGTACCCTGGCGGAAGAGCTGGCAGAAGGACTGGAGGAGCAGAAGGGGATTGTAACCTCATAAAAACAAACTCTACTGGGCTGACCACCCAGTGCTCCCAGGGACTAGACCACCAAAACCAAGGAGTGTAAAAGGAGGGATCCATGGCTCCAGATACATAAGTAGCAGAAAATGGCCTTTTCTGACATCAATGGGACAGGAGGTCCTTAGTCCTGTGGAGGTTTGATGCCACGGTTGAGGGGGATGCTGGAGGAGAAGATCAGGAGTGAGTGGGTAGGGAGGAAAGCATCCTTATAGAGGCAAAGAGGAGTGGAGAGAGGGCAGATGTGGAATGGGGGGCTTGTGGAGGGGTCACCGGGAAGGGGCATATCATTTGAGAGTAAATAAATTGAATGAATACTAATTTTTTAAATAAAAATAAAGTGGAGGGAATAAAGAAATTGCTCAGGTATGATTGGCTTAAAACAGCTGAAGGATGGCATCCTAGGAAGTAATGAGGAAGGAGTGCTGATCACGGTCAGTTTATATGTGCATGAAAGCTCACTTTTGAGCTTATGAATCACATTTACCATGTGGAATTTGAATTTTCATATCATAACATCACATTTATAAACCATTCCATAGATCTAGGATCTGCTACTTTTATTTCAGAAATTATAAATCTTTTAAAATAACTCTCTTTCAATATCTTAAAATATATTTGATGTGGTTTCATAAAATAGCAATTATTATTTTCTGAACATTTTATTTAATGCTTGATATACTAACCTCTAATATATGTTAGTTTTGTTGTTATAGTCTTCAGACTCGTGAAAAGATGGAAAAATATATTTTGTAGAAATTTATATAGAAAAAATCTGTCCTCATCATCTTTTCAGATACATATTTCCAAATAAGAAATATCCATTATAGAGTATGAATTAAACTTTAAGAAGCAAACTCTTCATTTTAAAAGTATTTTAAAAAATATACTTCAGAAATATTGTTTTCATTGTTTTAACTATTCCCAAAGATCAGTAGAGTAATCATGAATTAATTTTATCACCGAACTCAAAGCATTTATTTTAGAAATAATTCCATCTAAACCCTTCCCAAAATTATCCTTTGTGAATAAATTTGTCATTTAAAAAATAAATAGGCCAACATTGGCACGGCTTGCTGGGTTGATTAGATGACTCATTTCTCTGTGTGTGTATATGTATATGTGTGTGTGTGCTATCTTTGTATTAATTATTTTATTTGTCTACATTTCAAATGATATCCCCTTCCCAGTTGCCCCTTCACAAACCCCCATCACTTTCCCTCCTTTGCCCCTTCCCTTTGCTTTTATGAGTGTGCTCCTCTACACACTCATCTATTGAAGCCTTAACACTCAAGCATCCTCCTATGCTGTGGCATCAAGCCCCCACAGGACCAAGGGCCTCCCCTCCAGTTGATATCAAATAAAGCTACTCTTTGCTATATATGTATCTGGAGCCATGGATCCTTCCATAAATACTCGTTGGTTGGTAGTTTAGGCCCTAGGGACTCTGTGTGGTCTGGTTAGTTGATATTGTTTTTCCTATGGGGTTGCAATCCCTTTTAGCTCCCTCACTCCTTATCCTAACTCTTTAATCGGAGTACCCAGACTCAGTCCATTTGTGGTCTGTCAGTATCTGCATCAGTATTAGCCACATGCTGGCAGAACCTCTCAGGGAACAGCCATACCAGGCTCCTGTCAGCAAGGCCTTCTTGGCATCAGCAGCAGTGTCAGGGTTTGGTGGCTGCAGATAGAATAGATTCCCTAGGTGGGGTGGTCTCTGGATGGCTTTTCCTTTGTCCCTCTCTTTACTTTAGACAGAAACAATTCTGGATTAAAAATTTTGAGGTGTGTGGGTGGTCCCATCTCTCAACTGGGTCTATACCATCTCCTGGAGTTGGTCTCTACAGCTTCTGCTACTGGTTGTTGAGTATTTTGGCTAAAGACATCGGGTTGGGTCTGGAAAGCCTCTCACTTCCCTGTCATCTGGGACTTTCCAGTGGCTATGCCCAGTTCCCAATCTCCCACTGCCACATATTTCTGTTCAATTTCTTGACCTTCAGTACTTCTCTCCTATCCTTTTCCATACCTGAACCTGACCCCTCACTTCCCCCCCACCCCATCTCCTCTCTACCTCCCACATCCCTCCCTTTCTCTACCTCCTGTGATTATTTTGTTTCCCCTTCTATATAGCATTGAAGCATCCACACTTTGGTCTTCCTTCTTCTTAAGCTCCATTTTGTTGTATCCTGGATATTCTGAGCTTTTGGGCTAATATCCACTTATCGGTGAGTAATACATATATGTTCTTATTTGTATGGGCTACCTCACTCAGGACAATATTTTTTAGGTTGATCCATTTGCCTAAGAATTTCATGAAGTTGTTGTTATTAAAAGTTGAGTAGGCCGGGCGGTGGTGGCACACACCTGTAATCCCAGCACTTGGGAGGCAGAGGCAGGCGGATTTCTGAGTTCGAGACTAGCCTGCTCTACAGAGTGAGTTCCAGGACAGCCAGGGCTACATAGAGAAACCCTGTCTCGAAAAACTAAAAAAAAAAAAAAAAAAAAAAAAAAAAAAAAAAAAAAACTTGAGTAGTACTTCCTTGAAATGTATCACATTTTCTATAGCCATTCTTCTGTTGAGGGAAGGCTGCTATAAATATAGTGGAGCATGTGTCCTTGTTATATGTTGGAGCATCTTTTGGGTATATGCCTGGGAGTGGTTTAGCTGGGTCTTCAGGTAGAAGTATTTCCAATTTTCTGTGGAACTGCCAGATTGCTTTCCAAAGAGGTTTTGCCAGCTCCAATGCCACCAGCAATGGGGGAATGTTCCTCTCTCTCCATATCCTCAACAGCACTTGCTGTCACCCGAATTTTTGTAGAAAAGAAAGTAGGAAAGAGCTTCAAATACATTGGCACAGGTGAAAATTTCCTAAACAGAACACCTTAGAACAGGCTCTAAGATCAAGAATTGACAAATGGGACCTAATTAAATTGCAAAGCTTCTGTAAGGCAAAGTATTCTGTGAGTAGGACAAAACAGCAATCTACAGATTGGGAAAAGCTCTTTACCAACCCTATATCTAATAGAAGTCTAATGACCAAAATATACAAAGTGCTCAAGAAGCTAGATTCCAGAGAACTAAATAACTCTATTAAAAATTGGTTGCAGAGTTAGACAAAGAATTCTCAATTGAGGAATCTTGAAAGTCTGAGAAGCATCTAAAGAAATGTTCAACATTCTTAGTCAACAGGGAAATGTAAATCAAAACAACCCTGAGATTCCACCTTACACCAGACAGAATGGCTAAGATCAAAAACTCTGCAGTAATTTCTTACATAGAACTTTTCCCTGTACATATTTCAAAGAACTCTAGATTCTGTGCTAATTATCCTACCCATGAGCACTGAAATTTGTTCTGAGGGGTGACTTTAGGTCTATAGATAAAAATGCAATGTACTGTTTGCCCTTATGTGTTAAATTTATTCTAATGATCTTATAGCATTTTGTACATGGCTTGAATTTTTGAGACTGAGTTTTTGTCAATTCAGGCATCCTGATATTTTTCCATCTTAGTTTATCTTTATATAAATCTTCTATGTCCCCGATATTCATAATGGATGATAAATATTACTAGTTTTACGTAACAATAAAATGAAATTCTTTATTATCCCCTTATAAATGTAGAATATGGGAGTATAACTTAGATGACTGCCCTTTTTACCATTTATAAGTTTGGCTTCTCTAGCCTTTACCTTCTACCTATTTCTTCCTCAAGGGAGCATTTTAGAAAATAGTTGTATTCCAAGAAATATGATTTGGACTCCATGGGGAGAAAGCAGGGAGAAAATGGAATATGGAATATGTAATGCACCAATTATCATGTCAAACCTTTATAAAGGGAGATGTTTATTGAGTTTGCAAACTATGGAGAAACTATAAACATATCATCTTTTAAAACATTATGAAACAATTATAACTTTATAAAAACAATTAGGAAGAAAATTGGACAACATTAATATTACTTTTTAAATATCTCTATACTCCATTACTTATTATGCCAATTTGTAGCTTCAGTTTATACTATAAATGTAGATTAAATTGCTTATATATAAATGCTATTATACTAGTAAATTTCCATAAAAACATTATGTAGATATATTCTTCTATGGGTGGATTGTAGCATGGGTATACTGTAATTTATGACTAATATACACTTATCAGTAAGTACACACCATGCTTGTTTTTCTTATCAGTGTTATCTCATTCAGGATTATCTTTTCAAGTTCCATCTTTTTGGCTGAAACTTTCATAATATAGCTCATTTTAATAGCTGAGTAATATTCCATTTTAAAGTATACCACATTTTCATTCTTCAGTTGAGAGGCATCTAGATTGTTTCAAGTTTCTTGTTATTACAAATAAAGCTGCTATAAACATAGTTGAGAAAGTGTCCTTGTAGTATTGTGGTACATCTTTTGGGTATATGCCCAGAAGTAGTATAACTATGTCCTGGGGAAGAACTATTCTCAATTTTATGAGAAACTGTTAAATTAATTTCCAAAGTGGTTGTGTATGTTTATATTCAAACCAGTAATGGAGGGGTATTCTCCTTGCTCCACATCTTCAACAGCATGAACTGTCACTTGAATTTTGATCTTAGCCATTCTGAAAGATGTAAGATTTAGATTTAGGGTCATTTTGATTTGCTTACCCTTGATGATTAAGGATGCTTAACATTTCTTTAGTGCTCATAGGCCACTAAAGATTCCTCTGCAAAGAATTCTGTTTAGATCTGTATCCCATTTTCAAATTGTGTTATTTGGTTTGTTGATGTCTATTTTCTTGAGTTCTTTATATATTTTGGATATCAACTCTCTGTCAGATGTAAGGTTAGTGAAGAATTTTTCCTATTCTGTAGGCTGTTATTTTGTCCTATTGATGGTGTCATTTGCCTTGCAGAACCTTTTCAATTCTTTGAAGTACCATTCATTAATTTTTTATCTTAGTGCTTGAGCTTTGGTGTTCTGTTTGAGAATTTACCTCCTGTTTTAATGCTATTCCCTACTTTATCTTCTAACATATTTAGTGTATTTGATTTTATGTTAAGATTTTTGATCCACTTGGACTTCAGTTTTGTGTACTGTGATAGATATGAGTCTATTTTCATTCTTTACATGAAAACATGCAGCTAGAGCAAACTGCAAATTGCCTTGGTAAGATGCCCATTTTTCCTGCTAATCCTACCATGAGCATGGGAGTACTTTCGAAATTGTGATATGTTTTCATTTTTTTTTCTTCAAGGACTTGAAGTTTGGGTCATATGTGTGTTTCATTTGCTTGGATAGAGTTATGCCAAGATATCATATTATTTTTGACTATGATGAAAGGCACTCACCCCAATTACTTTCTCCATCCATTTATCATTTGTATAAATGAGGGCTTTTTTAGTTAATTTTATACCCAGCTCACTTTGCTGAAGGTGTTTACCAGCTCTAGAAGTCCTTAGGTAGAATTTTTGTGGTCACACACACATATACATATATACATATATATTCATATCATACCATATCATCTGAAAATAGCAGTATTTTGACTTATTTTTCCAAATTTATACTTGATCTCCTTTAGTTGTCTTATTGCAAGAGCTAAAACTTCAAGTAGTATATTGAATAAATTCAGCAATAGTGGGCAGCATTGTCTTGTCCCTGATATTAATGCAATTGATTTTAGTTTCTCTATTTAGGTTAATGTTGGTTATTGGCTTGCTGTATATTGCTTTTATAGTGTTTAGGTATGTGCCTTGTATCTCTGATATTCTTCTTTATCATGAAGCAGTACAGACTTTCAAAGGCTTTTTCAAAGTATATAATGAGATGATCATATAGTTTTCTTCTTTCAAATTGTTTATATGACAGTTTATACTGATAGATTTTACTATGATGAACTACTCCTGCATCCCTGGAATGAAGACTACTTGATCATGGGGGATGATAATTTTTCTCTTTTTCTTTTTATTCAATATATTCTTTATTTACATTTCAAATGATTTCCACTTTCCAGGCTCCCTGTTCCACGAAAGTCCCATAAGCCCTTTTCCCTTCCCGTGTTCCCCCATCTACTTAAATCTCAAGAAGTTAGACCCCAGAAAACCAAATAACCCTATCAAAAAATGTGGCACAGAGCTAAACAAAGAATTTTTACCTGAAGAACTTCAGATGGCTGAGAAGCACCTTAAGAAATGTTCAACATCATTAGTCATTAGGGAAATGCAAATCAAAACAACCCTGAGATTTCACCTCACACCAGTCAGAATAGCTAAGATTAAAAACTCAGGAGACAGCAGGTATTGGCAAGGATGTGGAGAAAGAGGAACACTCCTCCACTGCTGGTGGGATTGCAAGGTGGTACAACCACTCTGGAAATCAGTCTGGAGGTTCCTCAGAAAACTGGGCACAACACTTTTGGAGGACCCTGCTATAGCACTCCTGGGCATATACCCAGAGAATTCCCCAGCATGTAATAAGGACACATGCTCCACTATGTTCATAGCAGCCTTATTTATAATAGCCAGAAGCTGGAAAGATCACAGATGTCCCTCAACGGAGTAATGGATACAAAAATGTGGTCTATATACACAATGGAGTACTATTCAGCCATTAGAAACATTGAATTCACGAAATTCTTAGACAAATGGATGGACCTGGAGAACATCATACTAAGTGAGGTAACCCAGTCTCAAAGGAAAACTCTTGGTATGCACTCACTGATATGTGGATATTAGCCTAGAATCTTGGAATACCCAAGACACAATCCACATATCAAATGATGTCCAAGAAGAAGGAAGGAGTGGTCCCTGGTTCTGCAAAGGCTCAGTGCATCAATGTAGGGCAATAGCAGAACAGGGAAGTGGGAAGGAATGGATGGGGGATTTGACATTAGCCCTCGGTCTGATTTAGGATTGGTGAAGATCTTTTCCCAATTTGCTTTTTGCCTAAGGTGTCTTTTGCCTTACAGAAACTGTAATTTTATGAGGTCCCTTTTGTCAATTCTTGATCTTAAAGCATAAGCTATTGGTGTTCTGTTCAGGAACTCTTCCCCCTGTGCTGATGTCCTCAATGGTCTTCCTCAGGTTATTTTTATTTGTTTCAGTGTGTCTGGCTTTATGTTGAGGTCCTTGATCCACTTGGAGTTGAGCTTAGTACATAGAGATAAGAATGGATCAATTCTCATTCTTCTGCATGGTGACCTCCAATTGAACCAGCACCATTTGTTGAAAAGACTATCTTTTTTCCACTGGATATTTTGAGCTCCTTTGTCAAAGGTCAAGTGACCATAGGTTTGTGTATTCATTTCTGGGTCTTCAATTCTCTTCCATTGATCCACCTGCCTGTCATTGTACCAATACCATGCAGTTTTTAACACTGTAGTATTTCTTGATGTCCAGGATACTGATTCTCCCAGAAGGTCTTTTACTGTTGAGAATAGTTTAGCTATCCTGGATTTTTTTTGTTACTACAGATGAATTTGAGAATCTTAGATTCTATTTGCAAGTATTTTATAGAGTATTTTTGCACCAATATTCATTATGAAAATTGTCTGAAAATCTTTTTTTGTTGTTTCTGTTGATTCTTTGTGTGGCTTACATATCAGGGTTGCTGTGGCTTCATAGAATAAATTTGGTAATGATGAACCCAATTATTCCTACTCCTTGTCATATGTATATTTCTAATTTATTATGTCTAACTACCTAGAGAGTGCTCTCAGCTGTCTCCAATTGACGTTGTGGAAGAGAGTCAAATATGCTTTACTGCTTGCAGAATCTGTAGAGAATATTGCAACAAACCACAGACCTTGGTCTATATCCCTACATTAAACAAATGAAATTTTATGGAGAAATTTTTCAGCGGGTAACATCACTGAGTTGCTCTTGAACAGGACCAGGATTCAGTTCTAAGCATCTACATCTAAGTTCAAGACTATCCATAATTCAAGAGCCAAGGAATCCTAAGACCTTTTCTGTCTTCAACACCAGGAATGCACATTTTGCACTTCAATACATCCAAACAAAATAACCATACACACAGCAATTTAAAAATTATAATAAATAAGTCTTCTTAAATATCTTAAAGCCTCATGAAATTAGATCAAATGTATAATTCAAAATAGATGATAAATTATAAGCCTATACTAGCCAAACTCTCAGAGTAAAGTGTCTTATAACCATAGCAGTGTCCAGAACAACTCAATGTCTAAACCAGGACATGGATGAAGAGAAACTATTGCAAATTTTTGCTCATTAAAAAAATAAAAGATTCACTTTCTACTCTTCTAATACGCAGAGATGATAACTTCTATATTGGTAAAGCTGAAAGTGTTAATGCCATAAGCCACCTTTACACACTAGTGTTGCTATAGAATATGCTCTATTAGATGTGATATAAATTTCTTAAGTCAATAAAATACCACCAAAGAAATTTCACCTGTGTACTGAATATAGTGAGTGCACATCTTGGTGACTGAAAAGTCAAAATAAGAAGAACCAAGATGTGGAATCAAATCAGGATCATGGGACAAATCTAATCCTGGCGGGAGAGTAGAGAACAAACAACCAGACAGTTTGTTCAAAAACACATTGTTCAGTGACAATAGAAGCTGTCAAAATTGTAACAAAGTGACTCAAGGCAGAATAGCCCTTTCCTAGAACCTCCAGCACACAAAGCAACAGCAGGATGAAGGTAAGTTTGGGATCACCCTATGCTTCATGGTGAGACTATGTCAAACCAAAAGGATGGTGCTACTTGTGCCAGTCTTTCCACAAAAAAGCTGAAAGTTTGCATAAGTTATAGAGGCTAATTTGACATGATCAGCTTTCTATTTACATTTTTGGTTTAAAATGTTTGTCACAGAAAAATGTGCATTTCAACTCAAGGTTGAGGTGTCTAAAAAATAAGGAGAATGTGGAAATGAATGGGCCTGAAAAAAATAGATTATAGGAAAGAAAAATTCCCCAGGAATCTCCATTTAGGGGATTGAGATATTTGATGCCAGAATATCAGCAGGAGGAAATTGACTCCTGGAGAAAGACATAATATGTGTCAGATGACTTGCTGGGAATACATGAAGGTGAGTGGTGGGGAGAGGCCCAACCTCTCAAAAATATGCATCTCTTACCTAGTATTTAAACTCTGTCCTCATCTTCACAGACATACATACAGGAGTCGCTATACTGTTTTTCTCAACTCTTCGCAATGTAGCGACATTGTATCAGGGACCAGTCCAACACCCAGGTACTGAGATAGGGCCCAAAGTCTAGGGACTAGAATCTCTCTCTCTCTCTCTTTCTCTCTCTCTCCCTCACTGTTCTAAAGATCAGACGCTGATGGTTTCTGGCAACTATCTCTTTTTGCTATTCTTAGGCCAAAAGCTAATGGCTTATGGCAATTGAATCTTGCTGATAGCAGTGGGGAATTAGGAAAAAACTTAGTTACTACAACACTTTACTCTTTGACTCAGGGTCTGCTCACTGGGAGGTTTGAAGTTCATTAAATCTTCATAAGTCAGAGAGAAAGGAAAAGACAAAAGTAAGGAGCACACAGGCAAGCACGCGCGCGCGCGCACACACACACACACACACACACACACACACACACGATGAAGGAGAGAAGTGATACACCACCACTTTGTTCTTAGTTTTTATACCTTCTCAAACAAATGATTACCATACAGTAATTAGGTAGAACAATTATAATAGGATAATTGACTACACGGTTCTCTAAACATTTTTACATTCTATTAGGTCATAGTAAGATTAAAGCAAAGCTTGTCATAGGTTCATTAAAACTAGTACCTGACTAAACATTCTGTATCTATTTTCTAGCTTCTCAAGTTCATTATAAGTGTAAAGCAATAATTTTTAAGTCACAAATTAACAAGGTTTTGTCAAGAGAAAAATTATATGACCTGTGTCTTATTATTTTGAACACTTGTATAGATAAACAAATCCAGCACTTATTTTCTGTCCTTGTCTCTCCAATAAATCATTCATTCCCAGTTTATGAACTTTAGGTACCAAGATAGTAGCCTTATTCATAACATATAAGGGATGTTTTCCTTGATTGTAAATTTCATTCAAGCCTGTTTTCTTTTCCCAGTGTAATTAGTCTATGACATGAAGGTTTCTAGAACTGTATTTACAGATTTTATTCCACAGGGGAAACAAAATTACTTGCATCAGTTTAGGAGTTCTATAAAAATAATTATCAGGAACTATGAGACCATCAATTTGTCTAAAAGTATTATTCCATGAAAGTGTATCTTCATATCGATTCTGCAGGGAATCAGCCCATCAGAACAGGTGATGCCCAGGAATCATTAGGCAATGTAATATTGGCAGCAAAGGCAATAGCAACAAAAAGCAATCCTTTTTGAGATAAAGTCTCTGGGGTCCATGCTTCTCAGGCACACCCTTCACAGTCATGCAAAACAGTGAGCTGTCTCCAGAAAAGTCACTTACTTGTCTTTTCCATTTGTCTCTTATCATTGTTGAATAAATCTCCTTTTTATAGTTTTTTCTATTGAAGAAATAGAGACAGAGAAGACGGTGAATGTTACCTGCAACAGGAATGTCGAGTATGGGAGTCATTTCCAAAGCAATTCTTTTCCTAAACAAAGGAAAATTGGGGGCTTCATTCTCGGTATTAAACATATAGGGGTTGACTGGTTTCTGTTAAAGAAGCAAATTTGGGAGCATGCTAGTTTAAAGTCATGTTTACCTCAAAGTCTAAACATATGAAAAGATTAAAGTAATGGAAAATAGTCTTTATGGACATGGTCAGCTTGCACTAAAAAGTTTTAGGTTAAACAAGAAAAATATCTTCTGAAGGAAATAAGCAGAGGAGTCTGCCTTGCTTAGTAACACTTTCAGAATATTGCTATTTGTTCTGTTTGTTTTCGGACCATCTGGCACAAACATAGACAAATCTAAGAAGAGAGGATCATAATTGAAAAAAAAAAAACGAAAGCCCCCTTGAAGCTGGCTTGTAGGTTAGCCTATTGGTCATTGTTTAGATTAATGATTGATGTAGGAGGGCTGGGTTTGCCACCCCTGGAAAATTAATTCTGTGTTGTATGAGGAAGCAAACTCAGCAAACTATGGGAAATAAGACTTTAAGAAATATGATCTGATGACTTATGTTTCAGCTCCTGCTTCATCTTTTCTTCATGATAAACTGTGAGCCATAAGAAAATATGCTGTCTGCTCTTCAGGTTATTTTTGCTAATGATGTTTATTCCAGTAAAAAAAGAATAGAAAATTTCTTAATTACATGTATATCAACATACATCAAAGAAATTTATATCTGTCTTAAGAGGAAGATAGATTGTTGTTTTGGATAAATAAATACTATTCAATTGCCAATAATAAGCAAACCAGATAATAATTGCAAATATGTACATATGTTTATGTATGTTTCAATTGACTAAAATAGATGATGAAGAAATATATGTATGAGAGTAAGACCTATAAAAATGTTTCTGAAAATACTAATTACAATCTAATTTTAATGGGATAGTATATAAAATAATGTATGTGAATTATAAATATTTTGTTAGAGCTTAAAAATTCCATAAAACAAAAAAATTATCACCATAATGTAGGTGTAACAGAGCTCCATGTTACTGCCTTCCAGAACAATAGCATCAGACTGCAAACCATCCTCTACATTTCTGGGCCATATGAAAAGAAAGAGTATCATATTTTCATTGTGCTAAAATTTCATTCTATAAAAAAATCAGAAATGTCTACAATATGGCTTTTAAGCATGCAAAATATTGGGGTTCTATTGTCTAGCAATGAGTCAAACAATATAATTAAGAAATTCAAAAGCAAAAATGATGAGAAAGACAGGTAAAAATCTGTCTATAGAAAAATGTGATTACCAAGAACCAATATTTTATATGCATAGCCTCTGAAATCCTGGGTAAAGACTTAAATGGGCAGAGCGTATTCATATGAGGATTAATTTTAAGCTGTAACCTAGTCATTGAATATTTAAAAGAATTTTTATCATGAGATTTTATTTTTCATAGCTATTTTAGATTCATAGAACTGAATCAGAAAAAATTCATACATCCTCTGCCCCCCATATGCATACCTTTTCCTAGAATCAGCTTCCCCCAACAAAACAATATATGTATCACTATTAGTCAACCTATATTGACAGCTGTCATTTTAAATTTTGTAAACTCTATACAAGGAACTACAGAAAGCTGTTTATTCATATAAAACATTTTGAAATGTTTTTTTTTTTTATTTTCTTCCTGAACAGCAAGCATTAGAGACAGGGGACATGCCAGAGAATTGAAAATGGAAACTTGATTATGTGACTTAGATGTGGCTATAGAAACAGCCATAAGACTCTGAAACTATAGAATTTAATGGTAACATTTTGTAGTTTCCTTTTTAAGACCATGTTTATAATGAAAAGCATAGTAATTATGACCCTTGGGTTTCAATTCCTAACCCTGACATTGACTGGCTGTATAATTCTGGGTGACCACTTGTCCATTCCCAATATCTATAATGTGGCAATGATACAACCTTAAAAATGAAAACCAAAAAAGTCTAAACATTTAAAAAATACACAATACTTTTATTTCCATGAATTTGGCTGCAGTGAGCTTACAATCATGCCGTTACCTGATTTAAGTGTTTTTTTATATGGAGTTGAGGGAAGCAGATGACCACTTCTGGAAAAAGGCTTCCCAGCCTGTAACTGCCTTCAAAGTCTATTGGTTGATCACTGTTGTTCTTAGACACATAATCAGAAGAAATGAATGTACTACACTTACTTTGTACACTATCCTTTTCAGCAGCAAACTAGAATGGTCTTAATTCCTCTTACTAAAGAATGTCAGAACTAAAACAATGAATTTGCTACAATATTTTCACGCTTCAACAGAATGAAACCACGTAGGCCTTTTTTGAAATCACTTCATTAGGTCAACTTACAGAAGAGAGTAGTGGTTTCTAGAGGTTGAAAAGAAACTGATCCAGTTAAGTATATATACAATGAGTTTTTCTGTTTTATGATACCACATGATGAAGATAGTTAACAATAAAAATTGTATATGTTAAACTAAATATAGGACTGTGCAATTAATCATTTTAAATGAATGAAAGTAATTTAAAGTGACAGACATGCCAATTAACTCATTTGGTTATTATAAAATATATACATTAATTAAAATCTAATACTATACCTCAAAATTATCCATGAGAATTATGTGTCTATAAAAAAAATCACAGTCTTCGATAGTAACATAGCACATATAAATCTGAGCAACCAGATATATGTCTGATCATTTTCTGTATATTAAAGGATACTGTAACAAAAAAAGGGAATTAAAATTTTGCAGTGCAGACATTTCAAAGTTTGTTTTCTGTTGTTGATTTCAGCTTTGTATAGAAACACAATCCATCAGCAGTTTTCAATGGATTGCTCTGTTTTCTGCTGACAATGTCTGTTCCCTAGCCAAAATTGCTAAGCTAATATATGCAGTAAAGTTGAAACACATCTAGAAATCTGGTTTTGGAAAACATTCTTTTTAAAGATTTTAAGCTTGTGTTCTACATGACCTCTCATTGGTTTGAAAGGAATGAGGAGAGGAATAAATATAAAATCAATAATAACAGTAGTCAAACTACAGAAATTCCAGATGCCACCCAAACCTTGGGGATTCTAATGCCTAAAGTCAAAGAACACCCAAATATGTATCATTACCTACATAGTTTGAAGAAATAATTTTTATGTGATGATTGATATGCCAAGCATTTCTGAAAAAAAAATCTCACTCAAGCTTACCTGCACTGTGTTGATTTTCATGACACAAACCATTATGTATTTAGCTCTAGAATTTTTTAGGATGGATAGATAGATATGGGTAGGTAGATGGAGGGATAGATAGTTACATAAACAAGTAGAATTGTGAAAACATATGAATACTTTAGTGTCAAACTGAAATTTTGGTGGTATAGCAACATCTGGTCTTAAAAATCAAATCTCGAGGGATCAGCAGAGCCGGGAACCAGCAGCTCAGCCAAGGTCACTCGGTACCTTCAGCTGGGGCAGCCATCTTGCCCCAGACCCCTGCACACAAACAGCAGGCACACTGGACGCAGTGAGCGGCTGGAATCAGGTGCATGGCCAGAGTTATAGCTTAGCTTAGCTCTGCAGGAGATCCAGGCACAGAAAGCTCAGCTGCGGGTGCAGACTACCGGCCGGGACCAGCTCTCTGAGCTGAATAGCAGCGAGGGGCCACCTTGCTGCCCCGGGGCACAGCTCGGAACTCTAGCAGCTGGAGTCAGGGGCCTGGACTCAGAGCAAGCATAGTCCAGCACAGACAAGCTGCCAGAAGGGATCTGTCTCCTGGGGACAGGCATGCTGTGCTTTCAGCAGGGTGCCATCTACAATAAGACCAACTAACGCCAGAGATAAAGAGATGGCAAAAGGCAAACGTAGGAAAAATATTAACAGAAATCAAGGCAATAGGCACCATCTGAACCCAATTCGCCAACCACAGCAAGTCCAGGATACCCCAGCACACCAGAAAAACAAGAGATAGATATAAAAGCACAGGTCATGATGCTCCTAGAGGAACACAAAAAAGACATAAACAAATCTCTTAAAGAAATGCAGGGGAACATCAATAGGGTAGAAGCTCTTACAATCCAAACACAAAAAACACTTAAAGAACTCCAGGAGAATATGGGCCATCAGACAGAAACCAATAAAGAGGAAATGAGAAAATCAGTTAAAGAAATGCAGGAGAACTTGAAACAACAGGCAGAAGTCATGAAAGATGGAGCACAAAAATATATTAAAGAATTACATGAAAACACAAACAAACAAATGATGGAACTGAGCAAAACCATCCAAGATCTGAACACAGAAGTAGAAACAACTAAGAAATCACAAAAGGAGGCAACCTCGGAGATAGAAAACTTTGGGAAGAAATCAGGGGTCGTAGATGCAAACATAAACAACAGAATACAAGAGATAGAAATAAGAATCTCTGATGCTGAAGATAACATAGTAACCATTGACTCTACAGTCAAAGAAAACGCAAAATCCAAAAGGCTCGTAACCCAAAACATCCAGGAAATCCAGGACACAATGAGAAGACCAAACCTAAGGATTATAGGGATAGATGAGAGTGAAGATCTACAACTTAAAGGGCCAACAAATATCTTTAACAAAATTATGGAAGAAAACTTTCCTAACTTAAAGAGAGAGATGCCCATGAATATACAAGAAGCCTACAGAACTCCAAACAGACTGGACCAGAACAGAAACACCTCCCGTCACATAATAATAAAAACCCCAAATGTACTAAACAAAGAAAGAATATTAAAGGCAGTAAGAGAAAAGGGCCAAGTAACATATAAAGGAAGACCTATCAGAATCACACCAGACTTCTCTCCAGAAACCATGAAAGCTAGAAGATCCTGGGCAAACCTCATGCAGACCCTAAGAGAAAACAAATGTCAGCCAAGACTACTATACCCAGCAAAACTCTCAATCAACATAGATGGAGAAATCAAAATTTACAGGACCAAATTTACACAATATCTTTCCACTAACCCAGCTCTACAAAGGATAATAGGAAGAAAACTCCAACACAAGGAAGGGAATGGCACCCAAGAAAAAGCAAGACAGTAAACTTCTTCCATCAAACTCAAAGGAAGATAACTACTCAAAAACAAAAATAACATCAAAAATGTCAGGAAGTAATAATCTCTATTCCTTAATATCTCTTAACATCAATGGACTCAACTCCCCAGTAAAAAGACATAGACTAACAGACTGGATATGGAAACAAGACCCTACATTTTGCTGCTTACAGGAAACACACCTCAGAGTCAAAGACAAACACTACCTTGGAGTAAAAGGATGGAAGACAATTTTGCAAGCAAATGGTCACAGGAAGCAAGCTGGAGTAGCCATTTTAATATCAGATAAAATTGACTTTCAACCCAAAGTCATCAAAAGAGACACAGAAGGTCACTTCCTGCTAGTCAAAGGAAGAATCCACCAAGAGGAACTCACAATTCTAAACATCTACGCTCCAAATGTAAGGGCACCCTCATTTGTAAAAGAAACCTTACTAAAGCTCAAAGCACACATTGCACCTAACACAATGATTGTGGGGGACCTCAATACTCCACTATCTACAGTGGACCGACCAGGAAAACAGAAACTAAACAGAGACATGGAGAAACTCATCGAAACTTTGGAGCAATTGGATTTAACAGATATATATAGAACATTTCACCCTAAAGCAAAAGACTATACCTTTTTCTCAGCCCCTCATGGTACCTTCTCCAAAATCGACCATATAATTGGTCACAAGACAGACCTCAACAAATATAAAAAGATCGAACTAATCCCATGCCTCCTATCAGAGCACCATGGAGTAAGAGTGTTCTTCAATAGCAACAAAAACAACAGAAAATCCTCATACACGTGGAGGCTGAACAATATTCTACTCAATGATACCTTAGTCCAGGAAGAAATAAAGAAAGAAATCAAAGAATTCTTAGAACTTAATGAAAATGAAGGCACAACATACCCAAATCTATGGGACACAATGAAAGCAGTGCTTAGAGGAAAACTCATAGCCCTGAGTGTCTCCAAAAAGAAACAGGAGAGAGCATATACTAGCAACTTAATGGCGCACTTGAAAGCTCTGGAACAAAAAGAAGCAATTTCACCCAGGAGGAGTAGAAGACAGGAAATCATCAAACTCAGGGCTGAAATCAATCAAGTTGAAACAAAGAGAACCATACAAAGAATCAACAAAACCAGGAGCTGGTTCTTTGAGAAGATCAACAAGATAGATAAACCCCTAGCCAGACTTACTAAAGGGCACAGAGACAGTATTCAAATTAACAAAATTAGAAATGAAAAGGGAGATATAACAACAGAAACTGAGGAAATTCAAAAAATCATCAGATCCTACTACAAAAACCTATACTCAACACAACTGGAGAATCTGGAGGAAATGGACAATTTCCTAGACAGTTACCAAATACCAAAATTAAACCAGGATCAAATAGATCGTCTAAACAGACCCATAACCCCCAAAGAAATAGAAGGGGTCATAGACAGCCTTCCAACCAAAAAGAGCACAGGACCAGACGGTTTTAGTGCAGAATTCTATCAGACCTTCAAAGAAGTCCTGATACCGATACTTTTCAAATTATTCCACAAAATAGAAACAGAAGGAACACTACCCAACTCATTCTATGAAGCCACAATTACCCTGATACCAAAACCACACAAAGATCCAACTAAGAAAGAGAACTACAGGCCAATTTATCTTATGAATATCAATGCAAAAATACTAAACAAAATACTTGCCAACCGAATCCAAGAACACATCAAAATGATCATGCACCATGATCAAGTTGGCTTCATCCCAGGGATGCAGGGATGGTTCAATATACGGAAATCCATCAACGTAATCCACTACATAAACAAACTCAAAGAGAAAAACCACATGGTCATCTCATTGGATGCTGAAAAAGCATTTGACAAAATTCAGCATCCTTTCATGCTAAAGGTCCTAGAAAGAACAGGAATTCAAGGCCCATATCTAAACATAGTAAAAGCAATATACAGCAGACCAGTAGCCAACATCAAGGTAAATGGAGAAAAACTTGAAGCAATTCCTCTAAAATCAGGGACAAGACAAGGCTGTCCCCTCTCACCATATCTCTTCAATATAGTACTTGAGGTACTAGCTAGAGCAATTCAACAACAGAGGGAAGTCAAAGGGATACAAATCGGAAAGGAAGAAGTCAAACTATCACTATTTGCAGATGATATGATAGTTTACTTAAGTGACCCAAAAACCTCCACCAGAGAACTCCTGCAACTGATAAACAACTTCAGCAAAGTGGCTGGCTATAAAATCAACTCAAGTAAATCAGTAGCCTTTCTATACGCGAAGGATAAGCAGGCAGAGAACAAAATTAGGGAAATGACACCCTTCACAATAGCCACAAATGATATAAAGTATCTTGGAGTGACGCTAACCAAACATGTGAAAGATTTATATGACAAAAACTTCAGGTCTCTGAATAGGGAAATTGAAGAAGACATCAGAAAATGGGAAAATCTTCCATGCTCGTGGGTTGGCAGGACTAATATAGTCAAAATGGCAATCTTGCCCAAAGCAATATACAGATTCAATGCAATCCCCATCAAAATCCCAACTCAGTTCTTCATAGAGCTAGAAAGAGCAATTCTCAAATTCATCTGGAATAACAAAAACCCAGGATAGCTAAAACTATCATCAACAGCAAAAGAACTTCTGGGGGAATCAATATCCCGGACCTCAAGCAATATTACAGAGCAGTGGTATTAAAAACTGCATGGTATTGGTTCAGTGACAGGGAAGCGGATCAATGGAATAGGTTCGAAGACCCAGAATTGAACCTACAGGAGGAGGGAAAAGGACATGTGGGACCTTTGGGGGTGGGGAACCAGAAAAAGGGAAATGAATTGTAAATATAGAATATATACAATAAAAAAAGAAAAAAATCAAATCTCAAAGATCAGTATTTTGAGTAACATTAATTTCTCTTTCTGTTCTCATAGATCACCTTGAAATGTCTCTATATTACCAGACTGCATCCAAAGCCCTTGAAAGTTGTTATGTATGTTAAAACCCTAAGAAATCCTTGTTCTGTCACTTCGTTGCTCCCAAGTACTACGTGTGATGTTTGTCAAAATTGTCTTTTGAAAAATGTGGAATTCAGGAAAGAAAGAACCCAAATTAAAGCCAGAACTTCTGGAAGCCCACTGAGAGTTTGCAGGTTCAAAACCAATCATACATACCAAATAAAGATGAGTAGCAAAACAGTTGGTACAAACTGTACAATAGAGTACTTGATCCATAACCTTGTCAATAAGACGCACAACACACAATAATTATTGTTCTTAACAGGTTTTATTAATTTACTTGGAGCTTGCCAAGTAAATGAAACGGATCTAACTATGGTCCCCTGGGTCTTCCTGTCTTCATCTCCCCATTGCTACAGTTATAAACATGTGGCATCACACTCAGAGCTTTTTTTTACATGGGTTCTAAGATCAAAACCAGGTCTGCCAACATTCAAGACAAGCACATTTCCATCTGAAGTATCTTGCCAGGCCAGCGTTTCTATGTCTTGAATTCAGCAATACAATATTTTGACAGCTGGTATGATATCCATGCCAGTTACTAAGTGACTAAAGAGCAGGTAGATTATAAGGCATGCTTAGTCTGAATAGCTTGGAATCCACTTTCCAGTCAGGATGTGAAGTCAGCTTGAAATTCCACCACATGACTCACAACAGCACCAGACTAGTAATTTATGAAATATTGTTTTCTTGAGTTTTCTCCATTAAATGTAATTTGAACCATGTTTATCTATGGGAATCTAAAAACCTCAGAAGGCAAAACAATGGGGAAATAGTTTGAAAGCAGAGGAAGTTATGCTTATGTGAAGCCGGTGAGAGCTGATACCAAACACAATTTTCTGAGTGAGAAAAAAATGCCATCTCTGAGATGCTATGTTGTATGAGCAATTTATATAATTGTCTATAGCAATGACAAAGTTAACGGTGATAGAGGATAGTTCAGTGGGTGCCACAGCTTGAGAAGTAGAATCTAGGCAGAAGTGCCACTAGGAACTCTGTACACCTTTTTACTCTCTCAAAAATATAAAGCACATAAACATTTCAGTTATTAGCTATTTTGATATATGTATATATATACATATGTATATACATATATATATATATATATATACATATATATGTATAACCTTGTCATAACCTTGCCAACTAAATGAAACAGACCTAACTATGGTCCCCTGGGTCTTCCTGTCTTCATCACCCCATTGCTACAATTATAAACATGTGGCATCACACTCAGAGCTTTTATATACATATATATATATATATATATATATGTATGTATATATATATATATATATATATATATATATACATACATACATACCATGGGCATTGTCCCAAGAGTGTTGCCTAGGTAAATGTGACTACTGAGAGATGTAAGGTTGAGAAATGACAAGAGAGACATAGAAGGTAGGAGAAGATGGAATAATTTAAGCCACTTCACTGGGGGAATATATATATATATATATATATATATATATATATATATATATTCTCGCAATCCCATATATAAAAGAATATATATTCTTTTATTATTTATTTATTTATTTATTTATTTATTTATTTATTTATATGAGAGAGAGAGAGAGAGAGAGAGAGAGAGAGAGAGAGAGAAAAAATATTCGAGAGATGACAGGGAAGCTTTTTTGGGGTATGTGATAAAAACATAGTGAAATGGAAATGGAAATTGCTAGGAATCTACTGGGGGCACCTTGGTGAAAACTCCTAGTAATAAGGAATACAGAGCCTGAACTGCACATCTTTCTGTAACCAGGAAAGCTTCTAGTGTATGGATTGGGAAACCAACCTATCTATAAAACTTTGATCTATAGTTTGTCCCTCATGCAAAATGTGTTAGGATAAAATTGACACAGAACTTACATGAGTGGCCAACCAGTTCCTAGTCCAGATTAATACCCATGCCAGTAAAAGGAGCCTGGAGAGCCAGGAACTAGAGGCTGGCTAGAGAACTAGGATAGAGCAACAAAGGAATAGACAACAAATGAAAAGATTTCTAGTGAGAAAATGCTATACTTGTAGATTGCAGGCTAGATAATTGCCACTAGAGGCTCGTCCAGCAACTGATGGGAGCAGACATAGAGACCCATACCCAAACATTAGCTAGAACTCAAGGAATTCTGCAGAACAGCTGGGAGGATTGTAGGTCAAAGACACTTCACAAGAAAACCACAGAATCAACTAACTAGGGCTCATAGGGACTCACAGAGACTTAGCCAAAAATCAGGGATTCCTTATGGGTCGGACCTAGGTACTGTGCTTATATGTTATTGTTGTCTCTTTGGGGTTTTTAATGGGACTCCTAACAGTGAGAGAGGTGACTGTCTATGAATCTGTTGACTACTTTTGGGAACCTGTTGCCTAGTCCCGCTTTAATATTAGGGGATGCACTTAATCTTATTTTAACTTGGTATACCATGTTTGGTTGATCATCCTATGATCCATGCACTTTTCTGCAGGGAAAGAGAGAAGGAGTGGATCTGGAGGAAAGAGGGATTAGAGGGAAAGGACAGAGGGGAGTGGAGAGATGATGTAACACATGAGAGAAAAATAAATAAAAAAGAAATAGGAGGATTCAGAAAAAGAAGGAGCCAAATACATATACATAAAAGGAGTCTTGTGGTTTAATTTATTTTCTGCTCTCTCTTCCATTCAGTCACATATCAAACCAGTTAGGATTTGTCCATGTGGAAGCCACATTATTTGCATAACAGGGAGAGCACATATCCCTTTCTCAGCAATAGTCAGATCTAATCAGAAGTATCAAGTTGGTCCTGAAAAATATAAAGCTGATCTGAAATTTCTTTTAAGTTTCTGAGGCCTGGAGAGACAGAGAAAATAACTGATGCAAAGAAGGCATCAGTCTAGCTGTTTTGTTCTGAATCCTGAAAAAATGCCTCAAGAGGCAAAAAGAGGAATGAGTTACACGTCCCATTATTTCCCCTTCTCAGAGGTCACCCAAACACAGCTCACAGGTTGTTAGATCTCCCTTAACTGCTTCAAGATGGCAAAAGTGGCAATGTAGAAACAGCTAGAGTGCCTCAGAGGAGAGTCACTCCAAGGGTTCACAATAAAACTTAACAGATGACAAAGATTATGAACATAACACCACCATTTGGTGATACCATATATTATTGTAGCATGCAATGTGAGGAAGGTTGTCTCTGTAACACACACAAACTGAGAATATTAGTACTCTTATGGTTTTTACTGAGCAGTTAGTTTAAAAAGTAGGGCAATTCTATACATATGGCAGAAGAAATCCACCGAATAAACCATCCATTCTTATCCTGGAATTATCCCAGAATGAGAACAGCATGTAAATTTATTTGAAGAGAAAAAGTGCTACTTGACTCAGGGGATGTCCATGCAACTGTATTGTAAATTTAACCCATTTTACTTAAGCATTTAGCTATTCATAATAAGTTTTTATATAATATACCCGATTTTGAATATTATTTGTCATTAAATACATTTTAGTTTACACACACACACACACACACACACACACACGCACACACACACACCATGGTCATAGTCCCAAAAGTATTGCCAAGGTAGATATGGCCACTGAGGGATGGAAGGTTGAGAAATGTCTAGAGAGATATACAAAATAGACTTAGGAGAAGATGGCATTACCTCAGTCACTTCACTGGGACTGGGAGAGTCATGATTTTTGCTTCTGGTTCCTCGTGGCTCCTTGGTAGTTGCACACAAACATTTGCTGTGCCTACAGTATTCTCAAAATGTCTTCACCCACTAAGGCTGCATGACAGTTGACGTGGTATAGGAACTTTTTAATGAATGCATTGTCACCAAAATTACTTTGCTAAGGTAGTATGTAAGAATTTGTTTCTAGGAGATTTTACTTGTAAGTTGAACCACAGCAGAATATTCTGCCTAGAATGAATTTAGATTCTGTTACTTAACAAATAATTTTCACAGCATGTTCATGTTACTGAATTCAGTGAAGAATTTGCAATTTAGCAGTAATATTTTAAATATTTTCTGCCCATTATAGAGAACAAGGGTTTAGAGTTTTCAGTCCTAAGGACCTAAAATGTCACACAAAGGGACCAGAGAGATGGAAGAGGTTAAGAGAACTAGATACTCTTGCAGTGGATATGTGCTAGATTGCCAGCACATTTATGGCTCCATAACTATGGCTGCAGTGAATTCAACATATATGGGACACATATGGCATACATGCATACATACAGGCAAAACATTTGTGCACAGAAAATAGAATTGCATCAAAAATTATTTAAATGTGTTATAAAAAGCAGAATATAAGTCACATAGGAGATATTACTATATTTGACTTCAGGATATGCTTCTGGACTAAAATAGGAGGACAAAATATCTGAATGGGTGAGTGAAATAGGTTCCATGTCCCAAAATGAATCCACTCATCCATAACAACTGACTTTCTTCAAAGAAGATACCAAAAATTACTTGGGAAAGAAATCATTTCTTCAATCAAATTTGCTGTGATAATACTCACATAGAACCAGAAGAATGAAACCTAACCCTGGCAGAATTGTGGTGAAAATCAAGATCACACAGATTAAAGATTGACAGGTCATACCTAAAACTAGAAAACAACTAGAGAAGCCATCAACTCATCAGTATAAATTATGACTCTTTTCAATGAGAATACCAAAAAACAAAAATATAAAAAGAGAAACTGACAAATATGAATATATATATATATATATATATATATATATATATATATATCAATGCATAAATAACATAAGAACATTTGGATAGGAATCAAAATCAAACAGACTGGCAAGCAAGAGACAATGCCTTTAACTATTCATCATCTGAGAATGACTGAATATCTATAATATGTTTATCTATAATAGGCAGCAAATAGAATCAATAGAGGGGAAAGTCAACTTTCAAATGACTAATGATCTGAATTTACACATTAAAAGGAAAATATTAATGGCTACTAGCAATATAGCAAAATACAAACAACATTTGCTAATAGAGAAATGCATGACATAAATAGGATTATATATAATCTTACTTTTGTCACATTAGCTATTTTCAGAAAGGCAAAACATCACAAAAGTTGGGGTGGATAGTATTCTTCCTACAAGACATAGGTTGTTAAATGAGTATCATAGTATGATGCATAGGACAATTCCCTGTGAGTTACTGGTCTGGAAGATCGGAGAGGTTGTCAGAACAAAATTTACTATGGCTACTGTCTTTGATTACCCACCATGACTACATAACTTCATGGCAAGATACTAGTGCTGAAGACCACATACTTTGACTGTAAGATACAGAGGAATCAAACTCAAACTGAAAAAACGTCCATCCTGCTGACTAGCTTGCATAAGTCTGGAAGATACTATGCGAGCTGTTAGAAAGAGAAGAAATCAATAGATTTATCCAGCACTGGACTTTGCATGCTATGTCAACCTGTCAGACAAGATGTATCTACTGGTATAGTTACATCATGACTATTATAAAGTAACTAACTGCTTTTGCATAGGTGTGACCCCTTTTCCACATAAAGGAATTTTCAGCCTAATTCTGTATTCTTGTTCAAAAGCCCATGGCTGTTTAAAGTCATATACCTTCAGATAGAACCTGATCTGTCATTTTGCTAAATGATCATGTTGCCAAATTGTCCTCTATATATTTATGTTTATGTCAGTAGAGGGGAGAGCTCTCAACTTTGGTTAGAACAGTTTTCCCCATAATTAGCAGTAGCATAATTAACAGTACCATAACTGTTCAAAGTGCTACAAATCAAATATCAACTGCCTAGACCTTAAAGAAATGTTTTATACACACACACACACACACACACACACACACACACATACACACCTTGTTACATCTCAGAGAACAATGTGATAGAAATAGGTAAAAAGAATGTAAAAACTGGTAGTAGGAAAGCTATGACATTTGGCTTGCTCAACATGACATATCTATCACAACCATATTACAAGTACAAGGCCTACTCAAGATCAAGCCAGAAAAGATTCTAGCACAGAAAGCTGAGATGATCTCTTGTTCCCATTTATTACTGAATAGGTGTTATAAGTTGACAGCTGCTAGGCAAAAGAGATAGTTACCTATTATTTTGTGGATGTGGCCACAAGTAGATTTCTAATGCTCCAGTTGTTGGAACCACACCAATGCACATATAGTCAGCAGTAATTTGACTTGTGAATTATTTAAGTATAGGAGAAGAAGAAAAGGAGGAGTAGGAGAAAGAAGATGAGGAGGAAGATGAAAAGATGAGAGGCATAGGAGAGGAAAGAGGAGGACAATGAAATGATGAAATGAAGACATGAATGTGCAGAAGTGCTACCACCATGTGGTACTACACCCATGAAAGAAATTCTCAAGAATAAAGAAATATAATATAAATTCACAAATGTTTACAAAAACAAAAAAGAAAAACTATTTTCTATACTTTTGCTAAGAATGTAAATTAGTCGGTCCATTTAAAAATTTCTTCAAAGAAATGACACACCTCTACTTCTACACTTGTGTCCCAAAGAGGCAAGTATATCAAAGAGATGCTTGACTCCCTTTTTTTTTTTTTTTTTTGGTTTTTCGAGACAGGGGACAGGGTTTCTCTGTGTAGTCTTGGCTGTCCTAGAACTCACTCTGTAGACCAGGCTGGCCTCGAACTCAGAAATCTGCCTGCCTCTGCCTCCCAAGTGCTGGGATTACAGGCTTGCGCCACCACACCTGGCTCTTGGCTCCCTTTTTATGCTGCAGCAATGATAGATATAAGCCAATGTAATACATCAGTGGATTATTTAATAAATAAAATGTTATTTATTTACATTGTAGTATTATTCGGCCATATAAAAGAAATAAAATTTATAATCTGCAGCAAGGTAGATGAAGAACATTGTGTTAGGTAAAATACATCACATACCGAAAGACAAACACCAAGTGGTCTATCTTGTTTGTTGAAAGTAAGAAAGTTAATTTCAAAGTAGAATAGCAAAGACATTAGGATGCGTGGGTTTGGAGAATGAGAGGATGCATGGGTTTGGAGAATGAGAGACAGAAATTGAATAAAGGGATGAAAAAATGCCCAGGAAGCTTCATGGAGTAGAGCTCTGAAATTCAGTCTGTAGACAAAAGATGGGTCCAGAGTCATGTGAGCACAGTTTCAACTGACAGTGATACAAGCATATATATCTAAATGGTAAAAAATAATGAAATGTCTGGGATGGGAAATAATGAGCCAGATTGACTAAATTACTTCGATGAGGCCAGCCTCAGTGGCTTTCCTGGAAAATGTTTAAACATTGGAATGTCACTCTTGAGGTGAATTAATAAAGCTGTTCCTAAAATAAGAACTCAAAAAAATTTAGGTGTGTAGAAGTTTTATTAGAGCAATAATACAGAAATGGAGATGGTAATGGTAAAATGATTATTTTTCTTCTTTTGTTTTTAATGTAGGTACATAGGACTAGTGTAGTAAGTACAATGGCAGTAGCCAGAGATAAGAATCATGAAAGATACTCATTGTAAATTAAGAACTCAGAAAAGTAAAAGTTTCTTATACAGTCAGATTTGAAAACTGTGATGTTAAAACAAAAGATGAATGAATGCCCTGAGTGTATGTGTTAGGAGGACAGGGTTTGCACGTATTTTCAAACCAGATAAATTTGAAATTAAAATGAAATGAAATTGAAATATTCTGTGGAATCACTGAAAATTCAAAATATCAGACAAATTCCTCTTCTACAAGAGGCCAGAATTGAAAAGAATATAAATGAGTATTGAGAGGTGAGCCTATGGAGATGAATGAGGTCCCTAATGATTTTTCTCCAGATTCTGCATAAGGAAATTTGGAGAGAAAACATCCGGAACATCTGTGTACTGTAAAGTTCAGGTAAAGCAGTTTTAAAAGAAGGAATGATCTATTCTCACCTACTATGATAAAGTAAAAGGTGTGATAAAAGAAAGTAAACGAGTTGAGACTTAGTACTCGACTGAGTGATTACATTTAGAGGAATCAGTAAACAAGGAGCAACACATTCTGGCATGTTTGTAAGTCAAGCATTAAATTAAATAGACACCTTTAATTTATTGTCTTCATTCTGATTTGGAGATGTCATTGAAACCTGCATTACATTAGGCAACCGCCATATTACAGATGACTTTCTGAAACAGGTCTGAGAAAGACATAGAATTCTCAGCTGCTGAGGTTGCAACACAGAGTGGGTAAGAGAGAGATGAGTGACCAAAGTCCATGACAGGAGAGCAGCATGGCTTTGAGAGACAAGGAGTTGCTTCTCACAAAAGTGGCTGCTAGCAAAATTGTTTGGGAAAAGATAAAGAGACATCATCCAGATACAAGGAACTTTATAAGGCAACAAAGCAGGGTTTGGAACAGGCAGCTTCTTTCTGGGCATGGTACTTTCTGGAGTACAAAAGAAAATATATATGAGCCTGTAAGTGAGACAGATAAGAATGACTAGGAAGGAGATACTGATAAAACCTTGGAGAAAAATCGGCAGTTATAAGTGAAACTAAAGAGAAAAATCATGCCAGGGTAGTGTTTCTATGAAGTGATTTCCTGTGGCTACAGAGAACACTAGGGGTTAAAGGCCATGTCAGTCTACCTTAACATTATCCTTGCTGTTTCCTGTTTAAACAATCAAAAGATGAACAAAGAATGGAATCAAACACTAATCAAGGAAAAACAGCAATCTGTTCTAATATCTTATAATCTTCAAGTTATATACCTCAAATCATGGGCATGTAAGCTATATAATTGTGCAGAACTTTGAGACATTGTTTATATTCATGTTAAAAGATTCAGAAGCTGAATGGTCTCCAGTGATAAAATATGGACTGCTGTTAGAAACACAAGTCATTGTGCTTGGATGTGAGGACCATATCAGCATGTGTTTAATTGAGTCAATGGGAGCAGCATGCAGCTTTTCTGGGTGTAAATGTTAACCTGACTCCAACTGGTCCCTGTATTGAAAACCCAGTCATTTCCACATGGCAGTGAAAACTTTTTCTCACTACCATATATTGCAAATAAAAATTACCAGTTGCTTGAGAACCTTGTCTGTATAGCTAGCTATCAAAAATAGAAGAGACTCCATTATTTTTCCCATCAAAGAGTTTTAATTGCTACCGCTTTGGAAATCTGAAAACATACCATTAATCCTTATTGTCTAACGAGAATAGTAATATTGATGCACCTGCATTGTATAGGTTTTGGATCCTAGACAAAGCACAATATACATTATTCTCCAGAGTTATTAATTGTGGGAGTTGGAGAATGGGGAATCAGATGTTGAACAGAAAACAAACAATTATTTTATTTTTTAAGTTGCTAAGACCCAGTTATTAGGAACATAGTGTTTTGATCTTAAATGAACACATTTGAAACTCATGACCCAAAACTCCTGTTCTCTGCAGCTGTGGTATTGACTCCCACCAGCCTGGTGTGTGGTAACAGGAGGGAATTTTTTTTAAAAAAGGTTTGTTAATTTAACTTATGTAAAATAATTGGCTGCAGCATAAATAGTGCAAAGATTTGCCATTTGGATTGCTTTATTAACTGAAAAGTCAGGTGTTGAAACTATTTTAAATCCTGTTATTCTCTTCTCTGCTGCTGCAATGTGGGCAGATTCTCACTTGTTAATTATATTGTGTACAAAAAAAGAAGAGAACCTCAGTTGAAAGAAATAGAAGATCCTGGGACATTTCTTCTTCTTTACCTGTGCCCACAAAGAAGCATGGTACTTGCTATTGCCAAACCAGCTTTCTACTGGACACAACTCCACAAGCACATTTTATTTTGATGCTATTGCTTCTTCTTTATAAGATATAGTTTTGTTGAAACTAAAATATACCTCAAAAAAAGTACTTGACCATTGCATCAGCTAAACCCAACTCATGCAATTCCTACAGATAACTACCCAGAACATCATAAGAAACTTGGATTCTTGCCATTACAAATAAGTAACAGCTTAAGATTAAAATGATTAAATCTATAATTTCAGACTGGCTACTTTTACACAGCTTGCTATTTTTGATTGTTATGACAAAACTATTCATCCTATGTGTCTGTTTCTTCCTATTTGTCTGTTTCTCCTGAAAGAATGAGAATTACAGCCTAACTCCCCAGTGCCTAACTCTACAATGACCCCAAGAAGTCAGAAATTTAGAAATGCTATCTCACTTCTAAGAAGCCCTAAATACCTCAAATTCCAGGCTCTGCTCTTTGTTAGAAAATAGATGAAAGGTCACATAACTTGAACCCACTCTCTGTATGGAACTAGGTGAAAGGGCATAAGATAGGCCCTTGAGTACGTGATCCTGGCCCTGAAAGGTAACTGGAATTGAGCTAACTAACTGCTTATCTAGCTTCTGTAAACTGCTTGCACCATCACCCTCCACCCAGGAGACTGTGCAGATGAGGACCTCCAGGACTATAGGAAACTGATTGATCCATGGAGAGCAGGGCTTGGATAATTTAACTTGATTGGCTTAGAAACTATGGAGTGGTACAAATCAATTGACTCACACTGTGTGGGCTCTTGATGCTAAGGAATGATTGGTTTGCAATGCACGGGCTTTATTGTGAACCTATAAAAGCTGTCTCAATTCTGCACTGGGGTCCACAGTCCTCTACCCCAGTGTGGTGTATGACTGTGAACCCCAGTGCACCTGGAATAAAAATCCTCTTGCTATTTGCATCAAGACCATTTCTCACGAGTGATTTGGGTGTTGCTTTCTGAGGCATGGAGGAGGGACCTCGTTTTTAGGGTCTTTCACTCCCTATTCTCTTTAACTTAGTGTGAGATTCTTGCATTTATGGGTTTTAATTTAATTTACCAGTTATTGTTGAAATTCATAATGATGTTTGCATGTGGTAAATTTTGATATTATAAAAAGTCTTTGGACTGAGTTCTTTGAAGATAAAATAGGTATCACTGACACTTCATATTAATACATGACACCTGAATTTTTGTTATGGGATTTGAACGTCAGATGATGCCTCAAAAATTGTAATTTTATATTTTTACTTCTCATAGCAAATGTTGAGCATCACTATATTCGTTGATCAAACTATGTGCATATTTTATATGCCTTCATTTCCACATGAATGTCCCTGAGAAATTGTAGTCACCACAAAGCATATTCATGCATAAATATATCCAACTGAATTCATTTTTTGTATGATTATTTAAAAAGAAAAAGTGAAAATTTTGCTAGAAAATATTGTATATTGAAAAATAAAATGACAATAATTTTTATTTTATGTCAGAAACTAGGAAAATAAAAGATTATGTTAACAATTCCATGATCTGCTCAGGTGTTCATTATGTAGCTTGGTGATAAATTAATTTCTCAGAAAATGTAAAATCCATTTACATTTTCTGTAAAATGTTGATTTCCTAGAACAATATTTTTAGTTGAAAGGATCAGTTAGTGCTTTGATAAGTGAATGAAGATTAGAAAAAAGATCAGTAGAAAGCAGATGAATAGCATATGTGTTTAAAATAATATAAAAGTCTTCAGCACAATTTTAAGTTGAATAGGAAAGAAAGTCGATGGAAATCTGAAAAATTGGCATTTGTTAAACGAAGCTCTGCAGGAAGGACAGGGGAGGGAGGCATTGCTGGCAAGCAGCTTGAAGCTTAGCTGTGGCTGCAGAGTGTTACAGACTAGGGACACTGCCATTCACACAGCCTGAAATGGAGCTAGGTACAATCAAGCCAAACAAGACATCCATCATGTTTTCAATAGCTCAAGACATGAGCCGTAAGGTACCTCTGCTTAAATCCGCAAAGATAAAATGTTTAACAGCCCCAGGTGGAAAGACTGCCATATGTGAAATGGTTGGGCAAAAACTTTACTACACAAAGAGTCAAGATCCTGGAACTCATGCAAATAATGAAAAGGGAAAGAGCAGAGAAGTTTACGAGCATATACAGGAGAATGCGGACAGAATCATGGTACTGCATTAGAAAATGGTGAGTGCTGTTCTTTAAAGAGCCATAAATTCTACACGGAAATAGCCTGGAGGAAAAATGTCACTAGGTCCAAGAAGCCCAGTACCAGGAAATCTGGCCTTTCTTGCACTGCCTACCCAACTTAGCCTTCTAAGGAGAGGATTAATTAGTAGCAACAGTCATGTGTCAGGCTTAAGGATTTCCATAACCATATACCATGCTAAGACATCAGAAGATTCCTTAGATGAAAGTAAATTAAGGAATTATTAAATTAATTTATAACATACCTTTTTGTTTTCCATATTATGCCTTCAAACACCCAAACCTTTTAATCTATTTTTCTCAATACAGTTTGAAAGATTGAGTAATTATACAGAAAAATTTACTATATAACGGGCATCTATATATGTCAACAGCACTGACACCAAATTAAACACATGCCAAGAAATTTCAAGGTATCTTATGTAATAAGGTTAAAATTTTTTAAATAAAATGTGTACTAAGAAAATTTGAAATTTAAAGCATTTTCGGCCATAGACACAAGGCTCTGGATGAATCTATGAGACCTGATCAAGTCAGAAGGCAGGTAGTGCTAGAAACAGTAATTATTTCAGAGATAAAGGGACTGAATAAGAAAAACCATGTAGAATCATCAATATTGTAATAATAAGAATGCTTAGATTATCAGAGTTTCTTGACACTGATCAACCACAATTTTTGTTCACTTCCGTAAGACCCTGAAAATAGAGTGAGCAGGTCCTCCAACCAATGGAGTCTTTGCCATGTGTGTTTATTCCCTATATACAAGTCATATACCACCAACTTTAAAAAAAAATTGGAAATTTCCAATGCCAATGCATGTTTCTATTATGTAGAACACAAAAGAAACTAGTATTTGAAGAGAAATATGATGTTTTTTATGCCTATAAAGCTTAGACATAAGTATTTTTAGGTACCAAATTCTAAACTGGTGACTAGAAATAAGTATCCTAGATGAGACATTTTCATAATGGTGGAGCCTGGGCTTCTAGACAAATTGTACTACTTATATATATTAATATGTTTGTGTATATATGTATTCATAGGTATCCTTTTGTATGGACATATACATGGGGGATATTATTATTTTCGCTAGGCATAGCATAACCATGGCCAACATGGAACAGTGATTGTTATACTAACCTACAGAATAACTTTGCCCTAAAATCATTGCAATGAATGAGATAAAACAGCACACTGACAGCTAGAACTATAAGCATAGTAATGAAAGCATTAGTATTACCTAATTTAAAAGTAGGCACTTCCTTTCAATTCCTATCATTCATTCTTACTGTGGGCGTGTGTGAGTTTTGAGGACATTGGAGATTGAATATGGGGTTGTAGTGGTTTTATCTTTGTGAGTCTTGACCAATGCTGTTGAAATACCTTTAGATGCTGAACCTGATTTTCAGCCAGTAATGCAGCACATATTTTTACCAAATGGACTTGAATGCAATTATTTCTTTGGGCTATTATCAGGTTGGTAACTGTTATGAACAGATGTCTGTTCATATCTCCCCATGAAAAATAATGCAGAAATAAATTGAAGCATCATTATTATTTTTCTGAAGAAAAAATACCTTGAGAGAAAATAGGCTAGGATGGAATATAAATAAAATAAAATAAGCAATGAAAATAAAAGGAATGTTTAAATTTTAGTGCAGAATAAGGACAAGAATAAAGGAATGAATCTGTAAGCAAAGAGGAAATGAGAAACTTGGAAGTGGAATCAATTCGGTCATATAACTGAATCTGAAAATCTTTAAACAAAATGGTAGCACTTTGCCTAACATGCTGGACTCCTTATAGCATATCTGATACACCTTTTTTATACAGACAAGTGCTTCTGAGCTCAAATATTTAGTGTCACATGTGGAAATAGCTCTGAACATGTACAAGGGACATTGTTAGGAATCCAGAAATAAGAAAACAGTCAACATTATGGCCACTACAGGTGATTAGCATCACAGGAGGACTTCTCAGACCATTCTGCTGACAATAAAATAGATTAGGTAGGTATGACATAAAACCACATAGCAGGACAAGAGAAACCAAAAGACAAACAAGTGGCAAAGAATACTAAAAATAATTATTCTATTTGACTATGATACCTGTGTTTCTAGAAGCAGAAAATGAAGGCAATATATCATATGTCTACAATTAGATGCATTTCAGGAGCACTAAAGACTTGATCTACTTGTGGGTGCCTGCACTGCCAAACAATTAGTGGAACCTAAAAAGCAATTTTCTTAGAGCTGGGCTTTCACTCAAATGCTGCAAGATTTGGCAGTTGAAGCTGTATTCACTCCGTTGCTAGGAAAACAAGAAGCAAAACTGTGGAAGTTCTTTCCAAGGTTCCCTCGCTTCTGTTTTCTTTTCAAGCGGTCCTGTCCTGATAATTCTGGTGTCACAATTGCTTGATCAGTATTGTCTCTGCCCTCAGATGAAAACAGGCTTTGACTTAGGGACCTAAGCATGTATTTCTACACACGGTGCCTTTAGATTTTCTGTGTTTTTTTTTTATTTCCACCATATTCTAATCTGCTCTATTTGATTTCCTTAACTGTACTTTTTTATTTCGAGGATTCTGAGAATAGTAAGGAGAATGCAAAATGCAGAGGGTAAAATATTGCAATACTGCTGCCAAGGGTTGTATGCCAAGACACATATTAAAAATAGGAATACCTCAAAACTAGCATAACTTACAGTTTCAGAAGACTTCTGTTCAAAATGTAGACTTGGGCAGAATCTGAGGGAAAGACCATCCAGAGACTACCCTACCTAGTGATCCATCCCATACATAGTTACAAAACCCAGACACTACTATCAATGCCCACAAGTACTTGCTGACTGGAGCCGGATATAGCTGTCACCTGGGAGGCTCTGCTAGTGCATGACAAATACAGATGGGGCCACTCTCAACCAGCCATTGGAAACTGAGCACAGGGTCCCCAATGGAGGAGCTAGAAAAAGGACCCAAGGAGCTGAAGCTGTTTGCAGCGCCATAGGAGGAGCAACAATATGAGCCACCTGTTACTTCCAGAGCTCCCAGGGACAAAGATATCATCTAGATAGTACACAAGGTGTTACCTATGGCTCCAGATGCATAAGCAGCAGAATATGGCCTTGTTGGACCTCAAAGGGAGGAGAGGCCCCTTGTCCTTGAAAGGCTAGATGCAGTAGTGTAGGGGCCTGCCATGACAGGCAAGCAGGAGGGGTTGATTCGGGAACAGGGGGAGGGGAGATGGCTTAAGGAACTTTCGTGGGGGGGTGTGGAGGAAAGGGGAAATCATTTGAAATGTAAATAAAGAATATACCTAATTTAAAAAGAGAAAAAAGAAAATGTAGACTTGGATAGTCTTTAAAATGACTCTCATAGAGTTATTGTTCATGCTCATTTCATGGAATGTAAATTGTCTTTGTATGACATGAGTATGTAATAATACATAGACACTAAATGATTCATACTGCTTACTGCAGTAAGTAAGTTTTGGAGAGCAAAATATATAGAAGAAGAACAGAATGATTGCTCAACAGGAAGGGAAATTTGAGAGTAAGGCTCAGGACCAGAGTTCTATTTCCAGAGTACACCTGGTAGATAGGGAGAACCAAATCCTCTAAGTTGTCCCCTAACTACCACACTAATGCTGTAAACTTCCATATATAAATACACACACAGACACAGACCCACACATACACACATACACACACACACACACACACACACACACACACACACACATACGCATCAAAGAAATAGAGGGCAAAGAAAACATAATGTGAACATGAATGTACTGTTTTTTGGGGGAAGATTGAGAGAAGGTTTCTCTGTATATTCCTGGTTGTCCTGGGACTCACTCTACAGATCAGGTTGCATTTAAACTCAGCCATCCAGCTGCCTCTACCTCCAGAGTGTTAAGATTAAAGGGATGTACCACCACTGCCTGGATATAATTATTTTTTAAAACAGATAAGGTCTGTGTTTAGTAATAAAATATGCTTCCATGAAAAGCCGAAATTTACCTTTTATAATGGTTGGTTGGTATATACTTCCATAGATTAATTCAACAGTCTCCTCATTAGTAAACTATGGATAATATTATATTTTGTGAGGCTACTAATTAAGGTAAAAATAATACATGCTGCACAGTACTGTATTACTCTTCTTTAAGTAAGCATATAGCTTAAAGAATGCATCTTAAAAGTCAATTGTGCCGGGCACTGGTGACACATGTCTTTAATTCCAGCACTTGGGAGGCAGAGGCAGGCAGATTTCTAAGCTCGAGGCCAGCCTGGTCTACAGAGTAAGTTCCAGGACAGCCAGAGCTACACAGAGAAACCATGTCTCAAAAAACAAAACAGAAAGAAAGAAAGAAAGAAAGAAAGAAAGAAAGAAAGAAAGAAAGAAAGAAAGAAAGAAAGAAAGAAAGAAAAAAGAAAGGAAGGAAGGAAGGAAGGAAGGAAGGAAGGAAGGAACAAAGGAACGAAGGAAAGAAAGAAGGAAGAAGTCACTTGTATTTTTTAATAATTTTCATGCTCATAATTCCAAGAAAATAAAAATCAACACTTACATTTCAGTCTAATTTCTTGTTTCTTAAAGCTTTTTAAAATTGTTTTGATTTGCAAGGGCATAGAAGGCTCTATTAAATGAGAAAATCTATGAAGCATCAGTTTTTTGCAAAGATATGAAGGTCATGATTTTTCTATTAACAGACATTCAGAGGAAAGAGCTTAAAACTGCTGAAAATAGGAAACAGCTCCACTGATTTCCTCTCTGCTTTGAGTTCAGAGGCAGGCAGGCTGGTAAAGCAGAAGCATGAGCACCACAGGGCTGGTTTGGCAGGCGAGCCGTTGCTATTTCTGAACCATACATGTTTCTTTCTGTTTTTCACATGCCAGAGGCTCTGCTCATTGCCAACCTTTCTCCTTTGTCAAGCTCTGTAGGAAACTGATGTAGCCCATGCTCAAAGGCAGCCAATACGAGGCCACGATGCTGCCATTGACTTCACATCTCTACTGGAGAAAAAGGAAAATAGCTGCAGGATGTCAGACCAGCCTTAAAATGTTATGTGATGTTATTGCAAAAAGTCAGAATTCAGCCTCTAAAATATTGCCCTTGATAGGGTAACTGTGAGAGAATGCAATGTGTCATTGAAGAAAGATAGTAGTCCATTCTTGTTTTCAAAATCCTTTTATCCATTCCCTGAAAGGTAATGTCATAAGATCTTTTTGCAAGGCCCTTTTTGATTTCTTTTTTTCTTTTTCTTTTTTCCTATATGTAATTTCCTACCAACCGTCCTTTCCTAAGAAAGAAGAGCAGATGGGCTTCTATTAAAAAAAATTAGTCTGAGACACATCTATTTTTACTGTTCTGCTTAGGAAAGCTTGAAAGCAACAGAAACTCCAGGAAATCATTAGCGGTTTTCTGTGAAGAAATGTTAGTGCTTATAAGCCAAACCTCATGAAGGCAGCATGCAGAAGCCTCAGGAGTCTCTACTTCTACCCCTTTCTCCCATTTTGGAGAAACACACTTCTATGATGTAAGTATTGTAAAGACCGCTCTATAGTAGTATATAGGGAAATCTTCAACAATAAAGCTCACCAAACTCTGAAAATTTTATATTAATTTAAATTATTTTAGCATATATTAACATACAAACTATACATATATATACAAGCAAAATGTATTTTAAGACATGATACATAATGTAGAGTCATTTGAGCTATCAATTTCATCAAATATTTACCATTTTTCTATGAAAATGTTTAAAATCTTTTTGAACATTTTACGGAAATGCATGTGCACAGTCATTGCCTTCACATTGTTTGTATTAATAAATTTTGGTATATATTTTGTATAGATAGACGTACACTATAGATTCTTATTAGAAAATTGAATTTAAATGATATTTAATAGTATTTTTATTTCTTAAAAGAATTCCTAAGTCAGTGTAGCACTTGGTATATCATCTGTCTTCTTCCTCTGCCAAAGTTTTTAGTTGCCATCTAGATTGAAGCTGGAATCATCTATGTTTAGGTTATGCTATCACAGACTGAGATTTGAGTTGTCTTCATCATACCACACTGAGGTTACCTTGCTTAGAAAGTGTGGGCCCTGATGTCATCATATTTCCTCAAATTATGGGAAGACAATGTTCTGTTAGACAGTAACATTCACAATAAATCTTTTTCAAGGAATAGTGGCAAAGTATCATATTAATAAAAGGAAAATGGTGGAATGAGGATTAGAATCTAAATACACTTTTCTGTGACTACCTGCATAGAAATTTTCCTAGAAAATCCTCTGGTCTCGGGACAAATATTCATTGATACAAGTTGCTTCGTTCTTGAATATTGATGGAGGCAAGTTTACATTAGAAGACTGACAGGTGGTACAATCTTGTTATGATTCTAGTATTTTTTAAGCCTATATCTAAAACCACAGAAACAAAAATTAGTGCCAGTCTTATTTATTAATAAAATTTAAATATCATGAATAATATTTAAATCATACTTTAAACAGGTCGTATTTTGAAAAGGTGATCAAGTTAAATACAGATTCATGAACTGCATAGAACTGAGGAAACAAATAGGCACACAAAATTAAAATAGATAAATTTGTGGTGCATATATATATATATATATATATATATACATATATATGATCTTCAACTGTAATCTTAACAAACCAGAATAGTTGGCAAAAAAGGAAATAAGACAGACTATGATGATCCATCTGACTTTGGCAAAATATAAGAAATACATCAAAATGATGAGGAAAATGGGAGTCTTTGCCTTACATGAACAGAAATTACCATTTTATGTACTCTGTGCTAGCATCCCTGCTCCAGCCTCTGTCAACACCTCTTCTCTCTTTGCACTGGGGGGATGCTCTGACAGTCTGCTTCACTGCAGGGTGCAGGCATATGCATAGCTTCCTCACTCCCTGTAATGCTCACACATAGCAGGGAAAGCACAGTTTCAAGATGCAGAGACAAAACTCTCAGCACACAGTGAGTGACAGTACTCGTGAATTCCAGTGTTGAAATAGAGCAGCTTCAAACTGCATCTCAGCCTATGGTTAGAGAATAAATTAAAAATTGATGTGGGATATATTTCACACATTATGATAGCATCAAAATACTTGAAACTCAAATTTCAAAGTGACCTATGAGAATGGATGCTGTAAAGCAACTGACCATTGTACTGAAATCTAGAAGGAGTGAGTTGCTAGCAATTCCATTGCTGTGGTGACAATGAGCAGGAATTTATAAATTAAATTTCTACTGAGCCTACAAACAAATATAGGACTAAGAAAGCCATGGGTAGAAACTGCAGAAAAGAGATGATGACTACATGATTTTAGGTATCTCTCTTTGCAGTATTCTGTATAATATAATAATAGTTCTTTTAAAAGGGAAACCTTGAATTAAAGCAGATTTCCAAAGAGAAAGAAGAACAGAGAGCAGAACATATTTAATGGAGATTGCAAAATCCTAAACACTAAAATACTTCTTGGAGAAAATACAATTTTGAAGTGAATATGAATGACTGAACAATATATTTAATTATTTCACTCATACTGCATATAAAGGGTTTATGAAGACATATTATGACACATATAGTCTACTTTTCATTACTAGAACTAAAAACTAAGATAAAACAGCGTTGAAAAAAGAAAATTTGGCATAAGAGTGATGGCTTCGTGATTAAGAGCACTAGTTGCTCTTTCAGAAGATCTGGGTTCAATTCCCAGTATATAAATGTCATTTTATAACTGTCAGTCCCAGTTCCAGGAGATCTGATGCCCTTTGCTGGCAATTATGGGCACCAGGCATGCACATCTTACATAGGCATATATGCAGACAAAATATACATCCACATAAAATAAGTAATTAAATAGTTTTTAAAAATTAAAATAGTAAAATAGACTGTCTTGAACAGCCAATTCCCATAAGAGCACATAGTTATTATTTATGAAAGCTTAGGCCTTGTAGCTTAGGCTTACTCCCAACTAGCTTGTAAAACTTTAGTCCATCTATTCTAGTCTACATTTGCCACATGACACATTATCTCTCAATATGTTCCAGTATGTTTAACTTCCTTCATGTCTAGATTGCAAATCCCGTGCACCTGATGCCAGCAGTCCAATCTTTGCTATTCTGACTAGCTATAGGCCATGAGCTCTTTATTAAAGCCAATCAGAAAATGCTTAGGCAGGTGAGGAAGGACAGAGACACACCTGATTATTCCAACAAGAAAAAAATTATTTTGGCACAAGCTATCAGAGGATTCAGTTTTTGTTTAACTGACTTTATGTTTTTAACATGTTTCAAGACAATATATTGCAGTAAAATCTGTTGAGAGAAAAATAATTAATCCATCAGAGAGGGGGGAGGGGAGGGAAGGGGAAGAGCAGGGACCTGGAAAAAAGAGGGAAACAAAGGGGTAGAGGGGAGGGGAATTAGGGGAGGGATAGAGAGAGAGGCTGGGGAGGGGGAGAGAGAGAATGAGTTACCAATATATCTAAAGACATATTGTTAATATCCCAATGTCCTAATTGCTTCAAACTAGAACTCACCTCTTAAAATTTCCACTACTTTTCAATTGCATCATGAGCTCAGAATCAAACTTTATGGGCTTTGGGTCAATATTTTAGATGCAAACTAGCAGTAATGAAGGTGTTAAGTGTTTAAGAAAAATCTGATAATTGAAACAATTTTATGAACCATATTTCAGTATCAGAAAATAATAATATAAATAGATCCAATGACCTTTTTTTTATTTTTTTATTGTATATATTCTATATTTACAATTCATTTCCCTTTTTCTGGTTCCCCACCCCCAAAGGTCCCACATGTCCTTTTCCCTCCCCCTGCTCCCGCATCCACCCCCTCCCACTTTACTGTTCTTGTACTCTCCCACAATGATGTTTTGGTCCATTCTAGCACCAGTGTCCACTCCTTTCTTCTTGTGAGACATCACTTGATATGTGATTTGTGTCTTTGGTGTTCCAAGCTTCTAGGCTAATATCCACTTATCAGTGACTGTATACCATGGGTATTCTTTTGAGACTGGGTCACCTCACTTAGTATGACATTCTCCAGCTCCATCCATTTCTCTAAGAATTTCATGAATTCATTGTTTCTAATGGCTGAATAGTACTCCATTGTGTATATATACCACATTTTTTGTATCCATTCCTCTGTTGAGGGACATCTGGGTTCTTTCCAGCTTCTGGCTATTATATATAAGGCTGCTATGAACATAGTGGAGCATGTATCCTTATTGAATGCTGGTGAATCTTCTGGGTATATTCCCAGGAGTGGTATGGCTGGGTCCTCCGAAAGTATCACGCCCAGTTTTCTGAGGAACCGCCATACTGATTTCCAGAGTGGTTGTACCAGCTTGCATTCCCACCAGCAGTGGAGGAGTGTTCCTCTTTCTCCACATCCTCGCCAACACCTGATGTCTTCTGAGTTTTTAATCTTAGCCATTCTGACTGGTGTGAGGTGAAATCTCAGGGTTGTTTTAATTTGCATTTCCCTAATGACTAGTGATGTTGAACATTTTTTAAGGTGTTTCTCAGCCATCTGAATTTCTTCAGGTGAAAAGTCTCTGTTTACCTCTGTACCCCATTTTTGGATAGGGTTATTTGGTTTTCTGGGGTCTAACCTCTTGAGTTCTTTGTATACATTGGAGATTAGCCCTCTGTCGGATGTGGGGTTGGTGAAGATTTTTTCCCAATTTGTTGGTTGCCGACTTATCCTTTTGACAGTGTCTTTTGCCTTACAGAAACTTTGTAGTTTTATGAGGTCCCATTTGTCTATTCTTGTTCTTAGAGTATAAGCAATTGGTGTTCTGTTCAGGAATTTTTCCCCTGAGCCGATGTCTTCAAGGGTCTTCCCCAGTTTCTTTTCTATTAGTTTTAGTGTGTCTGGTTTTATGTGGAGATCCTTGATCCACTTGGAGTTGAGTTTAGTGCAAGGAGATAAGAGTGGATCAATTCTCATTCTTCTGCATGTTGACTTCCAGTTGAGCCAGCACCATCTGTTGAAAAGGCTATCTTTTTTCCACTGGATGTTTTCAGCTCCTTTGTCGAAGATCAATTGGCCATAGATGTGTGGGTTCAATTCTGGGTCTTCGATCCTATTCCATTGATCCACTTCCCTGTCACTGAACCAATACCATGCAGTTTTTAATACCACTGCTCTGTAATATTGCTTGAGGTCCGGGATATTGATTCCCCCAGAAGTTCTTTTGCTGTTGATGATAGTTTTAGCTATCCTGGGTTTTTTGTTATTCCAGATGAATTTGAGAATTGCTCTTTCTAGCTCTATGAAGAACTGAGTTGGGATTTTGATGGGGATTGCATTGAATCTGTATATTGCTTTGGGCAAGATTGCCATTTTGACTATATTAGTCCTGCCAACCCACGAGCATGGATGATTTTCCCATTTTCTGATGTCTTCTTCAATTTCCCTCTTCAGAGAATGATCTTAAATAACATGCATTTGTCAATCTTCTGTCAAGTGCCATATTCTACTGCTAGTGCTGTATGAAACAGACATTAGGTAATTCAAAAGACAGAAGAGGATTCTCACAGTTCCAAGGCTGGAAACCCATGTTCAAGATGGTGATGGAAATCGGGTGTGTTGTAATCCTAGTCCACTGAATGTATCTGTTCACAGTAGCATTCTAACATAGCATAGAGACGGATGGAGACCTGAATTCCCCCCCCCTCAAAGAAGTGTGACAATCACAGCCTATGCACCTACTAAAGGCTCTGCCTCATGCTACTGCTGCTACACTAAGCATCATGTTTCAACATGAATTATGAATGGAAATCAAGTGTTAAAAAGCACAAAATTAAGTATCTACCATTGACTCTTAAAATTTCAAGAAAAATATATTCAGGAAACCTCTCTGCTTGTAGAACCACTGCTGTGAGGAAGTGTGGAAACAATTTTTTAAAACTCATCTCACAGTAAGTAACAGATATCAGCCTGTCCAATTTTAGAAGTGATAAAGGTTATATGCTTCTATGAAGGTGAAGAAAATTTTGATCCTAACAGTTGAATGGATTCGTGTTTCAGCTGAAAAAAACTAAACACTCAACTCTCTTGGTTAAGATGAATACAAATAATAATTATTAAATAATTATAATTCGAAAGGGGATATATATGTGGACTAATACATTGGATAAAAATGATTTTAAAGGTATAATGAATAAAATTTCACAACTCCAATTAGAATTTTCTAAATTAGGCTTATGATTGACTATATTAACAAAGAGGTCCTCATAGGAAAAAAAAACAAGAAATATAGCAGATTATATTATTTTTAAACCAGAACATTGCATGTTCTTTGATCGCTGTGGAGATGAAGATGTGTTTGCATTTAACATATTGAAATGTATTTGTGACTTGTTTTCAAAATAGGATTTATAATTTTCACATAAACTTCAGAAACATACAGAGCACTCCTAGAAATGTGAAAAGGGGAATAAAACCATGTAAATTGAGGAAGATATCCAAATAATTGTTAAATATTAAACCATGCTTCTAGGTGCACATAATCTTAAATATTAAACTATGTACATAGATATACACATTGTTAAATATTAAATCATACGTGTAGATTTATACAATAGTGTGATTTAGTTGCATACTGAAATATTGTAAATCCAATAGACAATCATGCTATGGGCTAGAAACAATTTACAGCCAGAACTGCTTTCCTTCCACTGACATAAACAACACTTATCTAAGAACAGACATGTTGAGCATCCACATCTAGTTTTACAAATGACTATCTGAACCATGTGATTCTATAATGCTAGCTATACACAGAGACCTACATTTTCTAGTTGATTCACCAAGGTGCCGTGGATTAGAAAAGTCATTTTTTATTAGGTATATTCTTTATTTACACTTCAAATGTCCCCTTTCATGGTTCCCCTCTCCCCCCAAAATCCCATAAACCATCTCCCCTTCCCCAAGCAGCCCACCCCTACTTCCCCCAGAGCTTCCAGAAACAAAACCATCAACGAAAGATTACACTTGGAGCTATCCATGGCCCCAGACACATCAGTGGCAGAGGACTATCTTGTTGGACACCAAATGGGAGAGAGGCCCTTAGTCCTAGAAAAGTCAAATTTTAAGTGCAAATGGCAGCCTATTCAGAACCTGTCCACTGCTCTCTAGACCATCTGAGGCCATGCCATTCACCTTCTCCAACACTCATCTCAATGTCTGGAAGTTACTTCTGCTATAGGAATCTAAAGAATATAGATTTTCATCATCTTTAGTTTCAAGCCAAGACTTATATGAAGGCTTCATCTTCTCCACGTGCCTCTTGGGCTCTGGAAACCACTGTGCTACAAGTGAGCATCCCATTCTCTCTGAATTCTGACACTCTACACATGACTCTAGTAAGGTATTTAAGATTGGATTTTGTTTCTCTGACCTATTTTGGGTTGCTCTCATTCACTTCTGGGCCATTCACAATCTTTATGGCTTATTTGTTTACTCCAGTGGCAATGAATGATAGTTTGTATCATTTCACTTTGGCAGAAATTTGTTTAAGGAAGGTGTTTCTAACCAGCAGTTAACTCATCAGTCACCTTTGTGACTCATTAGTCACAAATACATTTCCTTCATTTTGTAACACACATTGCACTTCCTTCATGCCTAAACTCCCATGTATACTAATCACTTTTATTTGCACCATTAATTAAACTTCCCTCCCTTCCTTCCAGTCTTTATCCATCTTCTAAACCCTAGACTGGCTCCATTTAATATCACACTCACAGGTTTGCTATTCTAAGTCATAAACCTGGCCATTCTTCCCATGTAATAAAAAAGTAAAATGTGTGCACACTCATTTATATTTTAAGCATTTTTATGAGTCAGATATAATTACTCTTAATAAAGGCTTTACAGGATCCTGTGAGATTACCGAATAATTTCAATATCAGTTTGCGCCAATCCTTTAGACCTATTCATCCAGGTTAGTATATGACTATTCACCTACACAGCTGATAGTGAGCCCAAGGGATGAACTATGAAACAAAACAGAACATTTCTGATATTGACATGTGGGGCAAAACACAAGAAACAAAAACAAGTTTTCAGAAACAAATATTTGACTCTGATTCTGATAGTGCATTTAGATATAAATAGAGTTGAGTGGTCTTAGATGTGTTTGACAACTGAGCCACTCTTGCCATTACTGTTGATTTCAAGACCTTTCAACAAAATGGGAAATATTTTCAAACACATTCTCTACTTTGATGAAGTATCTATGTTTTTAAAATATGGATACAAGTTCAAAACCATGAGAACTCCTTTGCAGGAGAAAAATGAACACAAGAATCATGGCTTCATAATTAAACTAGGACAAAAAGGTGGCAGGGCAATTTGTGTCCCATAAAAATTTACAGAACAGCACTTGTATGGAACAAGATCCCCATATTCTTCCCCTCCATTAACTCCCTTGGAGCAAACATCTCCAATGTGTCTGATACAAACTGGTAATGTTCAAAAGGAAATAATCATTCTCATGAATTCATAGCTCTCTATGTCTTCCTAGCGGAGAAAACAAACTTCTTTCAGTTTTCCCATGCATCTATAGAATACAAAATCTACATTAAAAATGTAGGCAATGAATATTAAGAATTAAGTTTTTCTAATACACTTTGGCTAGTATTATTCCTCACTGATCTTGGTAACTTTCTATATGTTTCTACTGCTTTAACTAACCTTGAAAGTTTATTTAATGACAGTAGTATTTTTTTCCTATCCAAAATGTTCCTGACTTCATACTACATACATTTATACCTAAATTAACCACTTTGACCATAATAATACTTTTGTTAATGGTAACTGAAGTGGAAACTTAAGAGTTCTTTGGAAAGGCAGTTGTGTTAAATGGTATTCTGCTCAGGCAATCATGTGAAGTGTTTTCCTGAAGTAAACACAGGTGAAAAGCTAAGGCAGACTTGGGAAGGAACGTTTCACTGAAGAAGACACAGGTGAAAGGATGTTCTGCTAAAGCAAGCACGTAAAAGGATACGTCAAGAAGAATGCTTTGCTAAGACATTCATGTGTTGGTCCACCTTACATTATATAGTTGAGCTCCCTTTACTGGGACTCCAAAGAGAGAAATGTACCAAAAAACTTTTCTTGGTATCCTGTGGCTTCTTGCTGATTCTTTGAACTCAGGGTAATTGACAGTGATGTAAGCTGAGACAGACTCATGTGGAGTTTTTCAAACTCAGGTTCATTTGTTGAAACAAAACAGGTGTCTAGACAAGACACATACTGAGGCAAGACAGGTGGGAGATACATGATGTGTGAAGATAATATGAAAAGGATTCTACGGACAGTCATGGGTGCTGAGCTTGGCATGCTGGGAGAGCTAACCTTACAATGCTTGTTGCTCTTGCATTTTCAATGATCACCACTTTGCTGAGAGAGGCACAAATGAGAACTTCTCTTGGCACTCTTGTTGGCCTTGGTCCTTCTTACCAACTGGTGCCAAGGCTGAGGTCTGGTTGTCTCTGCTAGGTAGTGCAACTGCTGCTGAACTGCTGGTGTATTGGGGAAGTGTTTGTGAGTGGATCGAGCTGCTATTGCAACCTGTGAACTGAATTGCAAATTTCCATACAACAAAGATAGGAATTGTTCCAAAGAACTATTTCTAAACAGGTCTACTTCCACTGTATCCTTTCTTTTTCACTACCTCTTGAGGAGGGGAATTAAAAGTTAGGTTAAAGCATTTAAGAACAATTATTAAAAATAAACATTAAAAAATAGAGAGACAGTTAAGTGCCACCCTGGGATTAAATGAAAATGAAAGATATGCATGGCAACTGATGAGATGTTGAGATATTTAAGCCAGAATCTGACCCATTAAAATCCAAGAAATTGGCAATTTTCACCCTAAGCTGAAATAAACGACATATCTGATATGTATATTAGAAGAGATGTTTTCAAGGGGTACTTCCTTTTAGTTACTCTTCACCTTATTAAAAATCTCAAGGAACTTAAGGCATATCAACTATCAACACCAAATATCTGATCAGAAGCAAATACCACTGTCTATAGCAATTCTCTGTCCTTGTTACTCGTCCTTCATTTCTCATCTGAAATGTAACCTAGCTTCCATAGTATTGTGCATCATGACACAAGAAGTTATAAAACTCTCCTTTAAAAATCTTGTGGAAGGTAGTTCAGCAGTTGTTCTTGGCATATGATCTCAATTTGTCTGCTTCCAGAACCGTAATCCTTCTAAAAGTATAGATATGTAATGAGCATCCTAGAATTAGGATATAACATTCACAATACTCAAAACACCACGTACCTCAGAAAATATTTTGGAAAATGGTCTCAAGTGTTTCAGACTCTTTCTGGTTGGCTATCTAGTTTGGGGACTTGTACTGAGACAGGATATCATAGTAGACATTAGATGTTACAGCAAAGGACATCACAATATGATGGCCAGAAAGCAAGGCAGAGAAGCCAAGACCCCAATAGGGCTTCAATGGCACACCACAGTGTCCTATCTTCTTTCTACCATGTCTCCATCTTCTTAAAATTTCTATCACCTCTAGTTAGCACTCCTCCATGCTAATTCTAAATTTTATTCATTTTATCTAAAATGAATGGATGATTTAAGGCTTCTGAGAATAGGCAAATGCCATTTTAGAAAATAAGCATAGAAGTTTTCAAATCTATGAAATTAATTACAAGAACTTTGCTTATTTTCTGCTATCTGCAAACCTCTATCTCAAAATAAATAAATAGGTAATTGATGCAAAAACTTTTTTTTACCACATCGAAAGTACACCTTTTGGCAACCAATCCTTGAACAGATGGCCATAGGGAACATTTTTGACCCATCACCATTATATATGTGATCAAGACTTTATATGAACCAAGCAATCAAAATTGTAGACTGGAAGCAATGTATTATCACAATTATATCCAATTCTCTCTCTCTCTCTCTCTCTCTCTCTCTCTCTCTCTCTCTCTCTCTCTCTGTGTGTGTGTGTGTGTGGTGTGTGTGTGTGTGTGTGTGTGTGTGTGTGTGTCCTATATGCTTATGATGTATTATCTCTGGACAGGATTTTAAACGCTGATTGTAAAATCCCCTAAAGTAGTCCTATTTTTATTTACTCAAATGAAATGAATATTCTCAAAATTCCCAGGAGGCAGGGAAATAGTTTCTAATATTCTCAGTAAGAAAAAGTTATGCTTAAAGACAGACACCAACAATCCAGACATTTAAATAATTCCAGTTCACAGTTTTAGGGTGTTTGCAAAGAGTTACAATAGTTTTTATTGATTTAATAAATATAGTATACAATCAGGAAAGCAGCTGGGTCAGAAATTGCCCTGCTGCCAATTACACTAGGGAGCTTGGTGGCTCTACAGCCTTCTGTGCATGGCCTGCCAGGAGAGAGTGATCTCCCAGCAGTGCTTTCACCTCTGAGCAAAGAGGTGAGATCTCCACCTTCTCTCTGGAGGGGAACAGCTTGGAGCACACATACATACAATCAGTGGAGCAGTTGGGACAGAAGCCTTCCTGCCACCATTAGTACTAGGGAGCTGGGCAGCTCCCCAGCCTTCAGTGCACAGCCTTCCAGGAAAGATTGATCTCACATCTGAGCCTCCACGGCATATGATTAGCTGGGGACAGAGTTCTTCAGGCTGCCATTTGCACCAGGAAGCCAGGCAGCTCTACAGTCTTCTGTGCAAAGACCCTGCCAAAAGAGTGTCCCTCCAGGAATACAGACACAGGCTTATAGGCCCACAGGAGGAACAAGCTCCAACCAGAAACAGCAAGTCCAACTAGCACCAGAGATAACCAGATGGCAAAAGGCAGGCACAAGAATCCTACCAACAAAAACCATGGCTACTTGGCAATGTCAGAACCCAGTTCTTCTAACACAGCAAGTCTCAGATACCCCAACACATTGGGAAAAGCAAGTGTTGGATTTAAAATTGTATCTCGTCATGCTGATAGATGGCTTCACGAAAGTCTTAAATAACTGCCTTAAAGAAATACAGAACAACAGTAAACAGGTAAAAGCCCTTAAAGAGGAAACACAAAAATACCTTAAAGAAAGGAGAACATGGGTCAATAGGCAGAAGCCCTTAAAGAAGAAAAAAATCCCTTAAAGAATTACAGGAAAACACAAATAAACAAGTGAAGGAACTGTACAAAACCATCCAGGATCTAAAAGTGGCAGTAGAAACAATAAAGAAATTACAAAGTGAGACATATCTGGAGATAGAAAACCTTGGAAAGAATTCAGGAGTCATAGATGCAAGCATCAACAACAGAATACAAGAGAGAAGAAAGAACCTCAGGTGCTGAAGATGTCATAGAAAACATTGACTCAACAGTCAAAGAAAATGCAAAATGCATAAAGCTTGTAGTCTAAAATATCCAGGAACTCCACAACTCAATGAGAAGACCAAAACCTAAGGATTATAGGTATAGAAGAGCGCAAAAATTTATCTTAAAGGGCCAGTAAATATTTTCAACAAAATTATAGAAGAAAACCTCCCTAACCTAAAGAGATGCCCATGAACATACAAGAAGTCTACAGAATTTAACATGTTTTTTTCTATATTAAATTCCAACTTCAATTAACTTAGAAAAGTATTTTATGTCTACCATTTTATCTGTATAATTTTCCATGGAATAATCAATTTTAACGTGTTTTTCTATGTATTTCTTGAACTTTATCAAAAATATTTTCCATGTAAATCTTCAATTTTACCTGAAAATGGATTTTATTGGATATAATCTTTATTTACATTTCAAATGATTTCTCCTTTTGTGGCTCCCCCTCCCCGAAAGTCCCATAAGCCCTCTTCCCTCCCTCTGTTCCCCAATCCACCCCTTCACATTTCCCTGTTCTGTTATTCCCCTATACTGCTGCACTAAGCCTTTCCAGGACTAGGGATTAATTCTTCCTGTTTCTTGGGCATCACTTGATATGTGAATTGTGTCCTGGGGATTCCAAGCTTCAATCAACTTGGAATTATTTTTATGCCTACCATTTTATCTGTATAAATTTCCATGATAATCTTCAATTTTAACATGTTTTTTTCTATATATTTTTTCAATTTTATCAGAAATATTTTCCATGTAAATCTTCAACTTTATCAGAAATGTTTATAATTTTACTTTCACTCAACTTTGGAATACTTTTATGCCTACCATTATTATATCTGTATAAAATTTTCCACAATAATCTTCAATTTTAATATGTTTTTCTATATTTTTCTAAAAATTTATCAGAATTATTTTCCATGTTAATCTTCAATTCTATCATAAAATGTTTCTACTTCCTTTTTCCATTAATTTAGCAATGCTTTTCATGTCTACCACTTTACTCTTTTGTTTTCCTTGAAAATTGTCAAAGTTTTTTTCTATATATCTTCTATTTTATCAGAATTATTTTCCATGTAAATCTTCAATTTTATCATAAAATGTTTTTACTTCCTTTTTCAATAAAAGATCACGCTTTTCAAAAAATAAAAATAAATATAGCTAAAATATTTTAGTAATTATGATCTGAGTACATTTTTTCCATCTACTTGGAAAGATTTTCCCTGAACTTTAACAATTTCAAGAATTTATAAACCAAAGTTGACATCTAAAGATGATAAGTGTTCATATGTATTTGATCAACTTGCATAATTATTCTTACAAGCTTTACTTCAACATTGTTTCTTGTTTGAACTCTATAATACATTTGAATGATTTCTAATTTCTCTGGGTAATTTAAAAGCATAGATTCATGCAAAATTAAGTAATTCATAGGTTGTCATTAAACATTCTGATTAATTCTAACAAAGTAGAGTATCTAAGAATATTTCAGATTTAGAAATTTTTTTCAACTTATTTTAAAGGTGTGGACAGTTTTGTAAATGGATTTAGATCTGAAGAAATTATAACAGTGTGAGATATAGAATTTATGATTTCTTGGGATTTGCTACAAAAATTATTCTGTGACTGATAGGTCAGAATTACCAGCTTCCTAGCTTTCTAGGAGAAGTTACTGTGTCTAAAACATATTCAGTGTGTGCAGAAGGAAATCTATGAGAACAGTGATCAAAAAGCAGCAGTCTACGTGCACAGAGTACAGGACTTGTAACAGTTAAGGGGAAAGACAATTTCCTTATAAAGTTTCTAATTGTATTTTGCACAGTGAAAATAAGTAAGGAAGACATCTAAATGTATATAGAATATTATAGAACATAGCTTGAAAGAAATTTCATTTGACAAGATCTAAATATACAAATGATTGGATTACTTTTAAGATATGTTTAGGTAGCTATAGTTCTAAACAATTTGTTAGTGACAATTGAATTTTACTCTTTTGGAAAAATGACAATATTTACTTATCCAGTTACATGTTCCCAATCATTTTTTTCCAGTAACACGATTGAAGGACAAAGAGACTATTTTACTGAGTAGTGTGCTATATGTTGAGTTTATGTTACCTTTGGCTATTTATCAAAACAAAGGTACACTCAGTTTCGAAATAGCTGAGATTTCATATCCTTTCCAATTATTTTCTTTCCTACATCTTCACATATTTTATTGTCATTTTGGTCAACAAGTATTGGCATACATCTATTATCTTGTACTGGTTGTTTAATTGAAACATATACACTAAAGTCATCTGGGAAGAGGAAAACTGAACTGAGAATATGCCTCCACCAGATGGAGAGTATTCAACTCTGAGTGGCTTTCTTTACTAGTAATTGAAATAGAAGTGCCACCCCACATTCATTGTGGGCAATGCTACCTACCCATGGGCTATGTGAGAAAGCATGCTGAGTGAGAAACAGTCAGTACACAACACTCCTGCACAGTCTAGACTCGATTTCTTCTCTCCAGATTCCTGCCTAGAGTTCATATCCTTATACACCTCAGTGATAAACTGTCACCTGAGACATGTCAGGTCAATACATGGTTTTTCCTTTAAGTTGCTTTTGACTAAGGCATGTCTCAGAACAATAAAAAGCATACTAATACAGAAAATGTTATGAGAGAATGTGCTATTGTTAGGACTGACTTGACCACTTTGTTTTGAAGAGTATTGTAAAAAATGTTTGAAAATCTGAGCAGAAAGGTAATTGAGTGCTCAAAGCTTAATGGGCTATTATGTTGGTGCTTGTGAGGTATGAATGCTGAGAGGAATGCAGATGATGGATACCTGACTTGTTACATTTCAGAGGAAAGAAAAAATAGTATCAGAGGTATTTATGTGACATTTTGAAATAAGAATTGGTGTTTTCTGTTCAGTCATGAATGAAGAATCAGCTATGATTAACCAGAGACCATGTCCACTGAAGTAAAACCTTTGCTTCGCTAAAATAAGTGGTGCTGGTTAGCTGGTGCTGAAAAAATAACACGAATTGATATGAGACCAGCATCATTCAGGTGAAATCTTGTATAAATCATTTCTCTGGGATCAGAACATAGTAGCTGTGGCCCAGAAGGGTTAAGGCTGCATTTCAAGCTGGCAGCCATACATAGCAATGTGCAGGAGTTTCCCATGTGGTACTGCTATAGGAGCATGAATGGGCCATAGAGAATAGCTGAGGCTTAGAACTCTAGGAGACCAGGAGTAACCAATAATAAAAGTAAAATCTAAGTTGAAGTGAAAGCCACTGTTAAGAAGAGGTCACCAAAAGAAGTTGAAACTTAGCATTCTGTGAACATGTCAGAATCTCTGAAAAGAGGCTGGGAGGCCATCAATAAGGTAGACGGTTCAGTTGCAAGACAGGCTCTTGTCCACAAAAGGATCATGGACAAATGTTAAGGTGTGGCACTTCAGCTAGTGTTGGAATCCCTAAAGCAAACCCAGGAAAGGCCATTGGTGAAGGTGCAGACTCAGTTGCAGTGATGACTCCAGCTTATTGGAAATGCTATAATCATACAATAACCACCAAGGACTGCAGTGGGTGTTCAGTTGAGTCGCCCTGAGCCTCTGAGAGAAGTTATGTGCGTTTCTGTGGCAGAGACAGAAAATTATGACTTAAAAAGTTCTCTGGGGCCAAGACATCAAAAGTGACTTCTAGATGTTGAATGCCTAGCTATTTGCACCTTTGGAGTTTGATTGTACTTTGGTTTGATTGTAACTATATCTGATTCTTCCATGTTGGTATAATGAATTATTTAACTTACAGCTAGCAAAGCAGAAGCCCACAGGTTAAAGACTTTAGACATTCAATGGAACATTAAATATCATAAATATACCTTGAGCTATTAATGTTTTTGTATTTTTAAAGACTGTGTGGCTTTTAAAACTATACTATGATTTATTTTGTTTTATTTAAGAGATTCTTGTGTTGGAAAAAAAACAGTTTATGATTGAAAAATGATGTATTCCTGTCCTATATCAAGTTGTTTATGGATTGGTTATGTTTGTTATCTTCTTTGTTTGTTTGTTGTTGACTTGTGACAAGATAAGACAACCTATGAAAAAGGAATTTCCATTGATATAGTGCCTCCATCAGATTGACCCATGGGCAAGCCTTGATTAATGTTGATTTCCAAGGGAGAACCTCATAGTGGGAGGTGCCATCACTTGACAGGTGATCCTACTTTGTATTTAAACAAAAGCAATCAGAGTGGACCATGGAAAACAACCACGTAAACAGCATTCTTTCATGATCTTTTCTACTTCAGTTTCTGCCTTCCTTTCCCCAAGTTGCTTTTGGTCATTTTTTTTTTATTTTTTTTTATCAGAGCAACAGAAACCTAAGTAAGACACATACTTTTTAATCAAATCCTCAAATATGCTGAAAACTTTTGACTTTGCAGTAACAGAATCAAATCTTAAATGCTGTATTTTTTCACTTAAAGTTGCACCTGGGAAATTAGAAATAGTTTGTTCTTTCAGTTTATAAAGGCCAGTGTACTAAAAATAATTCTGTTTGTTTCTGATAGTGTAAGTTGCGTGGTGAAGCATCACTTCAAGTCTGGAGAGATGCTAAACTTTTCCTGCTTATAATTTATATGGGCAAAATAGCATTGTCATAAACATTCTGTGCTGTCTGTGGAGTTTCAAGGTTATACTGTGTTCTTGGTGTCTGTGATAAATCTACTTTTGAGACTGCCGGTGCTGTTCTACCTGATGATGGACTGACACATGGATCGTTTTCATCAGAATTTTAGTACTGCTTTTTAAAAATAAAACAAGGCAGAACTAAAAACATAGGAAACTTCAACAGAACATGAAAAAAGAAAAGAACACTGGACCTGTCCTGCTGCCTGACAATAAACAATTTTGACATTTTGTCCAGAAAGATAACTGGCAGAGTGTATTCAAAAGCACTGCATTCAGGTTTCAGAAAAATATCTCAAAGAATAGTGAATATTCGAATAAAGCATTCTTGGGTCAAGTATGCATTAACTACTAGAGACCTTTAATTTTAGGCCTAGTAGAAATTTCTTTCTCACCTGTTAACTTCACAAGCTTTTTCTGTTTGTTTCCTTTTTATAAAATGTTTCAATTAAAATATAATGCACCTTCTTCCTTCCCATTCTGAGTCCAGCCCCTACCAAATACCCTTGCTTAAACCTCTCACATGGCCTCACAAGTGGATAGCCAATTTTTCTTTAATATTATATATATACATATATGAATATATTCTTATAATGTTTTTGTGTATGTATGTATGTATACATATACACATACATACATCCTGCTGTGTCTACTATGTTGTGTGTATATGGCTTCAGTGATGACCATTCTACATTGAATGATCAGTACCAATGCTTATCCTTGGGAAAGGCTGTTTCCTGATCCCAGCAGTCATTAGTTGCCCATTCTTAGTTCTTTGTTTAGGTATGCTCCCTCCTCAAGACTCTTCCTCTTCCACATTAATATGTCCATTGTTCTTGCCATTGTTTCTGTCTTGTTTCTACAGGTTCTAATGGAGAGTGTATCATAGCAGATTTCTTAGTATTCTGGCTTTGACAATATTCTGCCCTCTTTTCTGCAATCCCCCCTGAGCTTGAAATCAGGAGCTGTAACGTAGATCCTTTTGATGGTTTTCATTTGTTCTAAAGAAAGACTTCTTGGATGGCAGTTGGGAAATTGTAGCTACACTTATCTGTGGGTATAGGACACAGTATAGAATGTAGGGTAAAATTGTGTTGCTCTAGCAAAAGTGGCAGTATTACTTTTCTTTCTCAGATCCATGAAGACACTATCTCGAGGAAACTTGCTAGGTTTACAATACCAGCCATAATTTCCTTCTTGTTGAGTGGGTCTTGAATCCAATTAGACATTTGTTGGTTGCCACCAATATGTGAATGCGATTTATGCCACATTTATTCATATCTTGGCATGCTTATAATTGCTGTTTCATGGGTCTTGCACATGAATGGGGTTGTTTGTTTTCATTGTCATCCAATTGGAAACTTGCATAAAATTTTATAAAACCATTAAAGCTAGAACCATATGAAAGATGCTTTCATGTCAAAAATCAGCTCAATTTACTCAAGATCTGTGTCTTTAGTGTGTAATGTGTTCAGCAATATGTATCCATCCTCCACCTCTTATAGGGAACCAAGTGTTACATCTATAACCTGTCATTTTTATGACCAAATACTTTCAATAAAGGAAATAAGTAAGTAAGCTGAATTGAGGTTATTAGTTTATATTTCATATTAAGGGGTGGTTGTTCATTTTATATTTTGCATTGGCTTTAAATTTATAGATTATTCTCTGCTTATCACAACTTCAAAAATCATGAAATTCCCTATGTAGCTACATTAATTTGCTTAATTTCCACACTTCCATCAATTTATCAAATATATATTAATATTTCTTTATGCTGATTGCTCTGAATTCTTTCCTTTTGATCTAAGTCAAGATGCTAGCTGCACATGAATGAAGATTTCAGAAATCTTGAGGCTGATACAACAAATTGCAGCTTGCATTGCTATGGAGAACAATTTGGCTGCAACATAACTTAATATTTCACTTTCTTAAGCTTTTCCTTTACACTATGTTTATATTTCATTTCAAGTAATATATGATACAAACTGCCAAAACATAACTTATTTTTGTGTTAGTATGATTATGTTTATATGTGTGTATATATGTGTGATTGTATGCATGTATGTGGCAACCACAGACAATGCCATGTGTCTTCTTTGGTTATTTCCCTTTTAAGTTATTGAGACAAGATCTCTTAGCTGAACTTAAGCTCATACACATCATGGATTCCCACTGTTCTGTGACTGCCAGAGTTCTCTCTGTCTTCAGTTTTGCTACCCAGCACTGAAATTACAGTTGTGTATCTCAATGCCAGGCTTTTAACTGGAGCTCTGAACTTTAATGAACAAGCAAAAACTCTAGCCCTAATAATATTGTTTATATAGGTAAATTAAATGTTTATTTTTTACTCCTGGCAGAGCCTCTCTTGGATTCAGATATTCCCTTCTTATTCTGACTATGTAATATAATCATTATTTTAAAAATCAGTAAAAGTTTGCCCTCTTGATCAAGAGGTCATAACCAAGAATACCAGTTGTGCAACACTGGCTATACCTAGATGATTCTTCTCAAAATAGGGTATGTTTCATCACGTTGGTGAGAATATTTTGTAAAGTTATCATGATGACCATATCTTACTTTCAGCTTGATATAGCTTTAAATAGTCTTGTTCCTGAACTCATGCTTCTAAGTTCCTTACTCAAGTACTTCTCTAGAAGACCTACATTTCTATATTGTTTTTTTGCTACCTTAACATACATAGAATTCTTTTTTAAGATCTTAGTTACTTTCATAATTCAAATATCTTTCCCAAATGTCTAGTAAGAATGCCTTTAAAATGACTTCAAGTAAAAGAACACCCCTGACTTTCTAGAGCAAGAAAAGAGGTTACAGGTCCAGACACCTCTTTTCCAGTTGTAAAGTTCTCTTTTGTCAGCAACACATAAGAATGATTATTTTTCCGTTAGGTAAATCCAGCTAATAAACCAAATGAGCTGTTGTACCCTTTCCCTAGCACTTAGAATATTTTTATTTTGGGTTCAGTATAGCTACATACACTCCTGCTGCAATTTTTTTTTCTATTGCCATAGCCTTGAGTAAAGTCATCCTTGGTGTTTTAACTTTGGTACATTTTTTCTTTGACAGGAGCTTAGATTAATTGTTAGAACCAATGATTACAAAGATTTCTTAGGGAAACCATCCTAATACATGAGTCATAGAATTCCTAGATTTAAAATGCAAGTAAGGTTGTTACCAGGGACAAATTCTTAGCAACTTATCCAACCTCATGCTGTTTTAGATGGAAAACAGAAGTTTCTGCACTTGGTTTTATAACTGAATGAGGATTTTTTAAAATGAGGTGTGGTAAATAATTTTTAGGTTATTTTTCTAAATTATTTATCTACATCTAATAAGATAAGCCAAACTTTATGGCCAAAAATAATATTTTAGATACTGTCTTTGATCAGAGCCAGAAGGGATTATAGATAAAATAGAATTTAATAGAAAATTATAGCACACCATTTTAAATTACAAATTGTAATTACTTTTGTTCTTTCTATAAATTGTACATTTTTATAAATTGAAGGTCACTGATAAATTCATAATCTCAATTTCATCTGGTATATTTAATTAGTTTTTTCTCCACATGGAAAAGTCACAGTTTGATTACCTACCTGCACATTTCTCTCATATTATAAGAACTGTCAACTGTGTAAAAATCAATAAGAACAAGCAATGTGCTGGCTATTGATTGAGAGTTTGTAGCATAGAGGATAAGATATAGTCATTAGCATTTGATAGCCACACAGAGGGAGAAAAATTACCAGCAATGCTTTGAAATAGGAAAGCAGTGTTTCAGTTAAGTCCTGATTGGAGGGTACTGGCACAGAAAAGCCGTGTGCAGGTTTCTAGAAATAGGATGCATATCATGTTTGTTAGGAATACATATTTGCTATATATACTTCATTCCATGTAGAAATCACAAGCAAATACTGGGTATTTTTTCTAACCCAACACAACTGTGACAGGAGCACAAGGACCAGAGAATGAACCACCAAAATTAAAACAAGAAGGAAAAAAAATAAAATAAAAAATAAATAAATGAAAAGAAGGAACCTACTTTTCAGAGAAGATTGGGATCGCTTTCTTCCCTGAGCTTCATGGCAATAATCGGATAAGCACAGGAGACAAATGGGCTATGGAGAAGGAGCAGCTATACAAGTGCCCATGTCATATCACAAATCTTGTGAGCTACCACTATGTAAGGACATGCCTCCCACCAGTCTATACACATTTTCTGGGCACTTATGATTCATCTCACCCCTCTTTTATTTGAAATAGATATTTTTGTTGTTCTAATTACAATTTTCCATCTTCTAACTCCTCTGAGAGCCTCCTCACTTCCTGTTCTTAATAAACTGTTATTATTTCTACTTCTATTCATGTATTCTGGGCACAATCTTAGTCCTGGAACACAGGAGCTTGCAGTGGTGTACCTTGTGAGCCTTGCAATGTTCTTCCTTTTCTGACTCTTCACCTAATCAAAATGTTAACATTATCTCAGACATGGGCCATTTCCCTTTGTCAGAAGCCCTCTGAACTTTCAAACTTGTGGACACTTGTAGATATCTATTGCAGAACAATCAGCTCTCTTGGACTCTCATACCAAAGACATCGTGTTCTTTCTTCCTCTGCTATATCCCTCTCCTCCAGAAAGATGCTTACAGGCATGGCGTGCCTGTTGTTCTTTAGAGTTCTATTTTCCTTGATGTTGCTAAAAACCATTTGTAAATTCTTGCATTTCTGAAACAAATACTCCACAAAAAGGAATTCTGAAATTGCTGGTAGTGATACAGTTAAAACATTCATAACAACCAAATTAAAATGGAAAGAATAAAACTAGATTTCAAAAAATTAACTGATAAAGTAGAAAATTATTAATCCTGCACAAGAAGTATTAAAGATAAAAATTAAATATACTAATTTTATAAAATTAAGCATAATTCACTAGTTGGAAAATCATGAACCTATAGAACAAACATCTCAAAGCATTTTATTATATAAATATTGAAAAGATCATAATCAAGGATGATTGTATATAATACTAATATTTTTCAGGAGAGGCATAGTTTCGCAAATGCTACAGATCAAATTATTAAGCATTGCATCTTTTTAAAAATACTCACTAAATTGGAGTTGGGTAGATGGCTCCTGCTTATGAGTACTTGTTGTACAAACATGAGCAGCCAGGCATGGTTACAACATTTGTGAGCTCAAAGACTTGAAAAGGAAAGATCACTTGGGCTTTCTGTCTCTAGCCCAGCATATGAGCAAGGAGTTTTGTGTCACTGACAGACCTATCTCAGGGGAATACTTCAGTAATAGGACAGTTAATTACCTCTTCTAACTTTGTTCACAGGCACATGAGCACATGCATATTTAAACAAAAACCAAACTAATTAGCCAAGTTAATATGGGGTAGAAATTTAAAGATAGACAAACATGCAATCCTTAAATTATGAATGTGATTTACTTTTAGTGAAATAATTTGAGAATCAAAATATAATATCAAAATCAAAATATCAGGGGGCACTGAGCTATTTTTGAAGGGAGACATAGCTTTAGCCATGTTATTACAAGCAAAGTGTCTTTTGGGATTATTTCGGATGATGTTAAGCAAGAGGACATTTATTTTGACCCAGGCTCTTGTTATTTTGGCATAGTATGTCACAAAAATGATAAATCTGTGCCTTGTACAGGACCAGATGTCAGTTGGGACATTACCACATTAACAGACTTGCTTGTAACATCTATACATTATACTGATTAATATAGATTTTCCAGTAAACAATATTTCACAATAAGTATTTATATCTCACGCACATCATTTCATATCTACAAAATGTGTTCCTGTAATTACCTTTTTACCTAAACTAAGGAGTATAAAAACTGGCTTTAGAAGCAGAATCAAATGATGATACACTGTATTCTCTGTCCTCAGGATGCTAAGGCTGGAAGAATGCCAGTTTTAGGACAACCAGGTCCATGAATTAAACTTAAACCAAAATAAGCAAAATAAAAATGTAACAGAAAAGGGAAATATGGGGGTAAACCTTTTACTTAATTGTCCAGGACTGCAATGCAAAATGAATGATTATTACCAACTATTCACCATCATTAATTAAAATTTTTATGTATGTTATCTATTCATGACATTTGAAGTTATCAAATTAAAGTAAAATCAGTTTGATAAGTAGAATTAACCATTTTACATATATTTGTGAATGTTTATAATTTAATAAACTTCATTTTAAATAACACTTCAAATAATTTTTAGCATGCTTCCTTTCTCATTTAGATGCAAAGTTACAAAGATATGCCAAGACACGTTGAGCTCTTCAGGTAAAACTGTATTTCATTTCTAGAGTAAATGTTATTTAACATAATATTACTGACTTAAAATTAACATGTAAGGATTTTTTATGACTTGATTATGTTTCCAGAGTACAAATACTAAGACTTTTTTGTTTAGAAGAAAGAATAAAACTGACATTTATGGTGAATGAAGAGTATTAAGATACTAATGAGAGGTAAGCATATTGGCCTCTTTTTAAAGATAAAAACTTGAGAAGCTAGGGAGAAGCCTCTGCAATTAAAGGCACTAATAGCTTTTCCAAAGGACAAGAGTTAAACACCCAACACCCACATGGTAATTTACAACTCTCTGCAACTCAAGTTCCAGTTGACTTGACAATTTTCTCAGAATGCACAAAGCACCAACACATGCTGCACAGCAGCCATACATTCAGGCAAGCCATCCATACATATTAAATAAATGTATTTCTTTAACTAAATGAAGAAGGTGAAATCCTTTATTTCTGCCTAAAAATAAAAGCCCACGACAAGTAGTGAGAGCTATAGCATGTGAGGCTTTGAAAGGATAAACACTGAAGATGGAGACATAGCTTTTATACAAATTCTTAAAGCTCACATTGGTTAGAAAACTGTTTGTAATTCATTATGAAAAGCCAGCTATATTTCTTTATAAAAATTTTGGAGAAATCCAACCAAAAACCAAACCAAATAAACATTAATCCCTTCTACATCTAGCCCAGGACCCAGGCTCTCAAGGAGATATCACCTTCTAGATAAAACATTTGATTTTTTGGATACCACAATTAATAAAATTAATTCCATACAGACACAGATCTGATAAAAAATCTTGTCTCAAAGGGAGAAAATACTTGTATAAGGTAGTAGAGAGGTAATACATAAAGAAATAAAAATACATGATCATGGTGAATGATCCTTTTGATGTGCTCTTGGATTCGGTTGGCAAGAATTTTATTTTTGCATCAATATTCATAAGGGAAATTGGCCTGTAGTTCTCTTTCTTTGTAGGATCTTTGTGTGCTTTTGGTATCAGTGTTATTGTGGCTTCATACAGCGAGTTGGGCAGTGTTCCTTCTGTTTCTATTTTGTGGAATATTGGTGTTAGTTCTTTTTTGAAGGTCTGATAGAATTCTGCACTAAAACCATCTGGTCCTGTACTTTTTTTGGTTGGAAGACTTTCTATGACCCCTTCTATTTCTTTGGGGGTTGTGGGACTGTTTAGCTGATTTAATTGATCCTGGTTTAGTTTTTGGTATTTGGTATCTGTCTAGGAAATTGTCCATTTCCTCCAGATTCTCCAGTTGTGTTGAATATAGACTTTTGTAGTAGGATCTGATGATTTTTTGAATTTCCTCATTTTCTGTTGTTATATCCCCCTTTTCATTTCTAATTTTGTTAATTTGGATACTGTCTCTGTGCCCTTTGGCTAGTCTAGCTAAGGGTTTATCTATCATGTTGATTTTCTCAAAGAACCAGCTCTTGGTTTTGTTGATTCTTTGTATGGTTTTTCTTTGTTTCTACTTGATTGATTTCAGCCCTTAGTTTGATGATTTCCTGTCTCTACTCCTCCTGGGTGAATTAGCTTCTTTTTGTTCCAGGGCCTTCAGGTGTGCTGTTAAGTTGCTAGTGTATGCTCTCTCCAGTTTCTTTTTGGAGGCACTCAGGGCTATGAGTTTTCCTCTTGGCACTGCTTTCATTGTGTCCCAAAGATTTGGGTAGGTCGTACCTTCATTGTCATTGAAGTCTAAAAAGTCTTTGATTTCTTTATTTCTTCCTTGACCAAGGTGTCATTGAGTAGAGTATTGTTCAGTTTCCATGTGTATGTGAGCTTTCTGTTGTTCTTCTTGCTATTGAAGACCACTTTTACTCCATAGTGATCTGATAGGAGGCATGGGATTAGTTCAGTCTTCTTGTATTTGTTTAAGTATGTCTTGTGACCAATTATATGATCAATTTTGGAGAAGATACCATGAGGTGCTGAGAAAAAGGTATATTGAGGAGAGGAAGAAGTGAAACTTTCCCTTTTTGCAGATGATATGATAGTATATGTAAGTGACCCAAAAAAACTCCACCAGAGAAATCCTACAGCTGATAAACAACTTCAGCAAAGTGGCTGGATATAAAATCAACTCAAGCAAATCAGTAGCCTTCTTGTACTCAAAGGACAAGCAGGCTGAGAAGGAAATTAGGGAAATAACATCCTTCACAATAGCCACAAACAATATAAAGTATCTTGGCATGATTTTAACCAAACAAGTGAAAGAACTGTATAACAGGAACTTCAAGTCCGTGAAGAAAGAAATAGAAGAAGACCTCAGGAGACGGAAAAATATTCCATGCTCTTGGATAGGCAGGATCAATATAGTAAAAATGGCCATCTTGCCAAAAGCAATCTACAGATTCAATGCAATCCCCATCAAAATCCCAAATCAATTCTTCATAGATCTAGAAAGAGAAATTCTCAAATTCATCTGGAGTAACAAAAAACTCAGGATAGCTAAAACTATTCTCAACAATAAAAGGACTTCTGGGCGAATCAATATCCCTGACCTCAAACAGCACTATAGAGCAACTGTGCTAAAAACTGCATGGTATTGGTACAGCGACAGGCAAGAAATGGACCCAAAGACTTATGGTCACGTGATGTTTGATAAAGGAGCTACAACCATCCAGTGGAAAAAAGATAGCCTTTTCAACAAATGGTGCTGGTTCAACTGGAAGTCAACATGCAGAAGAATGCGAATTGACCCACTCTTATCTCCTTGTACTAAGATCAACTCTAAGTGGTTGAAAGAACTCCACATAAAACCAGACACATTGAAACTAATAGAAAAGAAACTGGGGAAGACCCTGGAGGACATGGGCACAGGGGAAAAGTTCCTAAACAGAACACCAATAGCTGATGCTCTAAGATCAAGAATTGACAAATGGGACTTCATAAAATTACAAAGTTTCTTTAAGGCAAAGGACACTGTCAGAAGGACAAAACAGCAACCAACAAATTGGGAAAAGATCTTCACCAACCCCACATCTGACAGAGGGCTAATATCCAATATATACAAAGAGCTCAAGAAGTTAGGCCCCAAAGAACCAAATAACCCTATCAAAAAATGGGGTACAGATTTAAACAAAGAATTTTAACCAGAAGAAATTCAGATGGCCGAGAAGCACCTTAAAAGATGTTCAACATCATTAGTCATCAGGGAAATGCAAATCAAAACAACCCTGAGATTCCACCTCACACCAGTCAGAATGGCTAAGATTAAAAACACAAGGGACAACAGGTACTGGCGAGGATGTGGAGAAAAAGTAACACTCCTACACTGTTGGTGAGATTGCAAGATGGTACAACCGCTCTGGAAATCAGTCCGGTGGTTCTTCAGAAAAATGGGCATGACACTTCCAGAGGACCCTGTCATACCACTCCTGGGTATATACCCAACTGAATCCCCTGCATACAATAAAGACACATACTCCACTATGTTCATAGCAGCCTTATTTATAATAGCCAGAAGTTGGAAGGTGCCCAGACATCCCTCAAAGGAGGAATGGATACAGAAAATGTGGTATATTTATACAATGGAATACTACTCAGCAATTAAAAACAATGAATTCATGCAATTTGTAGGCAAATGGTTGGATCTGGAAAATATCATCCTAAGTGACTTAACCCAATCACAAAATAATACACATGAAATGCAATCACTGATAAGTGGATATTAATGAGCCTAAAAGCTCTGAATACTCAAGATACAATTAGCAAATCAAAAGATTCCCTAGAAGAAGGAAGGAAATTACCCTGGTCCTGAAAAGACTGGATACAGATTTGTAGGAGAGCATCAGAACAGAGAATTAGGGGGGGGATGATTGGGGAATAGTTAGGGGGAGAGGACTTATGGGACATATGGTGGGGGAAAACTGGGAAAAGGGAAACCCTTTGAAATGTAAACGAAGAATATAGAAAATAAGGAAAAAGTCAAAAAAAAGAAAACAAAAAAGAAAAAAAGAAATAAAAATACAGATAAAATAATAAAAGTCAATAGAATTTAAAATATGAAAAAAAATAGAACCATGTTGATTCCAAATTTTCAGTCACTAACCCAGACATGAAAGTGAAGGAAGACTACTTTATTATTAAAAATAAATGATCTCACTGCTATACATATTATTAAATTTTCTAAAATATGATAACTGATATCCAGGTGGCATAGGAAAGTAGCTGACCACACAGGAGTTCTGAGAGGTCTGAAAGCATGGGTAGAACCAGCTGTGCTGCTCAGGGGAACCCTTCTGGAACCTTCAGGTTTAGCCTTCTGGATTCTATCTCCAGCTGGCAAGCATCCTCTGCCACAGAGTGGCTTATCCAGTTGCTCAGAGGATCCAGCCTGAAACCTTGAGCATACAATAGCCCAGGAGTAGCCTGAGACAGGAGTCTTCCAATTTCTGTCTGCACCCAAAGCTGATACTGGGTAACAGAGCTGCATACACAAATACAACCATAAGAGGGATAGTCTCCCAGAAATGCCAACATACCTGTGTGCACAGAGAAAACATATCATCCAGAAGTACGGATACAAAGGCTTACAAGACAGTTAAGCCACAGTTAGAGACAACAAGACCAGCTAACAACAGAGATAACCAGATGGCAAAAAGGCAAATACAAGAACATTACCAACAGAAACCAAGGCAACATGGCACCATCCGAACCTTGTTCTCCCACAAAAGCCAGTCATAAATATCCCAACACACGGAAAGAGCAAGATCTGGATTTAAACTCAAATCTCATGATGCTGATAGAGGACATCAAGAAGGACATAAATAACTCCCTTAAAGAAATACAGGAGAAAATGGGTCAACACATAGAAACCCTTTAAAAGGAAATATAAAAATGCCTTAAAGAATTACAGGAAAACACAATTAAGTGAAGTAACTGAACAAAACCATCCAGGATCTAAAAATGGCAGTAGAAACAATAAAGAAATCACAAAGGGAGACAACCCTGGAGATAGAAAACCTTGAAAAGTAATCAGGAGTCATAGATGTAAGCATCAACAACAGAAGACAAAAAATAGAAGAAAGAATCTCAGGTATTGAAGATACTATAGAAAACATTGAATCAACTGTCAATGAAAATGCAAAATGCATAAAGCTTGTGACCTAAAAAATCCAGAAAATTCAGGACAAAAGTTGAAGACCAAACCTAAGAATTATAGATGTAGAAGAGAGAAAAGATTTACAACTTAAAGGGCCAGTAAATATCTTCAAGAAAATTATAGAAGAAAACCTCCCTAACCTAAAAAAAGAGATGCCTATGAATATACAAGAGGCATATAGAACTCCAAACATTCTAGACCAGAACAGAAATTCCTTCCAGCACATAATAATCAAAACACCAAATGTACTAAACAAAGAAAGAATATTAAATGCAGTAAGGGAAAAAGTCAAGTAACATATAAAGGCAGAATTACACCAGACTTCTCACCAGAGACCATGAAAGCTAGAAGGTTCTGGAGATATCTAATACAGATCCTAAAAGAACACAAATGCCAGCCCAGACTGTGATAGACAGCAAAACATGGATAGAGGTACCAAAATATTCCATAATAAACCAAATTTACACAATATCTTTCCACAAATCTAATCCTATAAGGGATAATAGATGGAAAACATGAACACAAGGAGGGAACACCCTAGAAAAAGCAAGAAGGTAATCTTCTTTCAATAACCCCAAAAGAAGATAATGACACAAACATAAAAATAACATCAAAAATAACAGGAAGTGCCGGGCGGTGGTGATGCATGCCTTTAATCCCAGCACTTGGGAGTCAGAGGCAGGTGGATCTCTGAGTTCGAGGCCAGCCTGGTCTACAGAGTGAGTTCCAGGACAGCCAGGGCTACACAGAGAAACCCTGTCTCGATAACCAAAAATAAATAAATAAATAAATAAACAAATAAATAAATAAATAACAGGAAGCAGCAGATAATAAATATTCTTTAATATCTCTTGACAACAATGGACTCAATTCCCCAATAGCAAGACATAGACTAATAGACTGGTTATGTAAAGAGGACCTAGCATTTTGCTGCATAGAGGAAATGTACCTCAATGTCAAAGAAAAACACTACCTCAGTGTAAAAGGCTAAAAAAACAATTTTCCATTTCTTATGCTCATTTCTGAACAACTATGCTCCAAATACAAGGGCACCCACATTCATAAAAGAAACTTTTCTAAATCTCACACATTTTACATCAGACAATAATTATGGGTGACTTCAAAACCCCACTCTCATCAATGGACAAATTAGTAAAACACAAAGTAAACAGAGACACAGTGAAACTAACAGAAGTTATGAACCAAATGGATTTAAGAGATGTCTATAGAATGTCTTATCCTAAATCAAAAGAATATGCTTCTCTTCCTAGCACCTCACTGTACCTTTTCCAAAACTGACCATATAATTATTCACAAAACAGACCTCAACAGATATAAGATTGAAATAATCCCATGCCTCATATCATATCATTATGGATTAATGTTGTCTTCACTAGCAACAAAAACAACAGAAGGCTCACATAAACATGGAAGCTGAACAATGTTCTACTCAATGCTACCTTGGTCAAGAAATAAATAAGGAAAGAAATAAAAGGCATTTTAGAATTTAATGAAAATGATAGCAAAATATACCCAAACTTATGGGATACAATGAAAAGAGATTTAAGAGTAAATCTCTAAGCTCTGAGTACCACCAAAAAGAAAATGGAGAGAGCATACACTAGCAGCTTAACAGCATACCTGAAAGCTCTAGAGAAGAAAGAAGCTAAAACTTGCAAGAGGAATAGACAACAGGAAATCATCAAACATGGGGCTGAAATCAACCAAGTACAAATAAAAAAAACTATATAAAGAATCAACAAAACCAGAAGCTGTTTCTTTGAGAAAATCAACAAGATACATAAACCCTAAGCCAGGCTAACCAGAGAGCACAGAGGCAGTAACCAGATTAACCAAATCAGAAATGAAAAGCTAAATATAACAACAGAAACTGAGGAAATTAATAAAATCATTAGATAATACTAAAAAAAGCCTATACTCAACACAACTGGAAAATCTGGATGAAACAGACAATTTTCTAGACAGAAATCAAATACCAAAGTTAAATCAGGATCAGATCAACCATCTAAACAGCCCCATAGTCCCTAAAGAAATAAAAGCAGTCATTGAAAGTGTCCCCCCAAAAAATTCACAGGAACCGATGATTTTAGTGCAGAATACAATCAGACCTTCAAAGAAGACCTAACACCAATACTTTTCAAATCATTCCACAAAATGGAAAGAGAAGGAACATTACCCAACTCATTCTATGATTCCACAATACCAAAACCACTGATACCAAAACCAAAGATCCAAAAAAGAAAGAGTACTTTAGAACAATTTGCCTTATGAATATCAATGCAAAAATATTCTATAAAATTCTTGCCAACAGAATTCAAGAACACATCAAAATGATCATTTACCATGTTCAAACAGGCCTCATCCCAGGGATTCAGGGATGGTTCAATATACAGAAATCCATCAATGAAATTCACTACATAAACAAACTCAATGAAAAAAACCACATGGTCATTTCATTAGATGCTGCAAAAGAATTTGACAAAATTCAGCATCCTTTCATGTTAAAAGTCTTGGAAAGAACAGGAATTCAAGGCCCATAACTAAACATAGTAAAAGCAATATACAGCAAACTAGTAGCCATAATCAAACTGAATGGAGAAAATCTTGAAGCAATCCCTCTAAAATCAGGGATTAGATAAGGCTGTCTCCCTTTCCTCCCTCTCCCTCTCCCTCTCCCTCTCCCTCTTTCTCCCCCTCTCCCTCCCCCTCTCCCTCTCCCTCTCCCTCTCCCTCTCCCTCTCCCTCTCCCTCTCCCTCTCCCTCTCCCTCTCCCTCTCCCTCTCCCTCTCCCTCTCCCTCTCCCTCTCCCTCCCCTCCCACTCCCCCTCTCCCTCTCCCTCTCCCTCTCCCTCCCCTCCCTCTCCCCCTCTCCCTCTCCCTCCCCCTCCCCCTTCCCCTCCTCCTCTCCCTCTCTCTCCCTCTCTCCCTCCCTTTCTCCCTGCCTCTCTCTCCCTCTCTCTCTCCCTCTCCCTCCCTCCCTCCTTCCCTGCCCCCCTCTCTCTCTCTCCATTTCTATTCAATATAGTACTTGAAGTTCTAGCTAGAGCAATTAGACAATAGGAAGTCAATGGGATCCAAATTGAAGAGGAAGAAATCAAATTATCACTATTTGCAGATGATATGGCTGTATACTTAAGTGTCTACAAAACTTCCACCAGAGAATTCCTATAGCTGATAAACAACTTCAGCATAGTGATCTAAAATAAAATTAACTCAAGCAAATCAGTAGCCTTCCTATACGCAAAGGATAAACAGACTGAGAAAGAAATAATGGAAATGACACCCTTCACAATAGTCACAAAAACCATAAAGTATCTTGGTGTGACTCTAGCCAAACAAGTCAAAGATCTGTATGACAAGAACTTCAAGTCTCTGAAGAAAGAAATTAGAGACCTCAGAAGATGGAAAGAACTCCCATGCTTGTCGATTGGCTGGATTAATATAGTAAAAAATGACCATTTTGTGAAAAGCAATATACAAATTCAATGCAATCCCCATCAAAATTCCAACGCAATTCTTCAAAGAATTAGAAAGAACAATTCTCAAATTCATCTGGAATAACCAAAAACCTAGGATAGCTTAAATTAGTGTCAACAATAAAAGAACTTCTGGGACAATCCATTTCCTAGACCTCAAGCAGTACTATAGAACTATAGTGATAAAAACTGCATGGTCTTGGTACAGTGACAGGCAGGTAGAACAATGGAATAGAATTGAAGAAATGAACCCCCATTCCTAAGGTCACTGGATCTTTGACAAAGGAGGTAAAACCATCCAGTGGAAAAAAAAAGGTAACCTTTACAAATGGTGCTGGTTCAACCTGTGGTTGGCATGCAGCAGGATGGAAATCAATTCATTCCTATTTTCTTGTACAAAGCTCAAGTCCAAGTGGATCAAGGACCTCCACATAAAACCTGACACACTGAAACTAATAGAAAAGAAAGTATGGATGAGCCCCAAGCACATGGGAACAGAGGAAAATTCCCTGAACAGAACACCAATCGCTTATGCTCTAAGATCAAGAATTGACAAGTGGGACCTCATAAAATTACAGTTTCTATAAGGCAAAGGACACTGCCAATAGGACAAAAGGACAACCAACAGACTGGGAAAGCATCTTCAACAAACCTATATCGACAGAGGGTTTATATCCAATATATACAAAGCATTCAAGAAGTTAGACTCTAGAGAACCAAATAACCCTATTGAAAATGTGGTACAGAGCTAAACAAATAATTTTAACCTGTGGAATATCAAATGGCTGAGAAACACCTAAAGAAATGTTCAACATCCTTGGTCATCAGGGAAATGCATATCAAAAGAACCCTGAGATATCACCTCATACTCATCAGAATAGGTAAGATCAAAAACTCAGGAGACAGCAGGGGCTGGGTGAGGATGTGGAGAAAGAGGATCATTCCTCCACTTCTGGTGTGATTGCAAGCTCGTACAACTACTCTGGAAATCAGTTTGGAGGTTCCTCACAAAATTGGGCATAATATTACTGGAGGACCCTGCTATACCACTCCTGGGCATATACCCAAAGGATTCTCCAGCATGTAATAAGGACACATGCTCTGCTATGTTCATAGCAGCCTTATAATAGCCAGAAACTGGAAAGAATCCAGATGTTCCTCAACAGAGGAATGGATATAGAAAATGTAGTACATTCACACAATGGAATTCTACTCATCCATTAAATACAATGAATACACGAAATTTTTAGGCAAATGGATGGAACTAGAAATTATCATTGTAAGGTAACCCAATCACAAAAGAACACACATGGTATACACTCACTGATACATGCATATTAGCCCAGAAGCTTGGAAAACTAAAGATACAATTCACAGACCAAAGGAAGCTCCAGATATAGGAAACAAAGTATGGATACTCTCTGGTCCTTCTTAGAATCAGGAAGAAAATACCCACAGGAAGACATACAGAGACAAGTGTGGAGCAGAGACTGAAGAAAAGACCACCCATAGACTGCCCCACCTAAGTATCCAACCCATATACAGTTACAAAACCCAGACACTATTGTAGATGCCAACAAGGGCTCGCTGACAGGATCCTGATATAGCTGTCACCTGGGAGGCTCTGCCAGTGCATGAGAAATACAGAGTGGAACACTCTCATCCAACCATTGAACTCAGCACAGAGTCCCCAATGGAGGAACCAAAGAAAGGACCCAAAGAGCTGAAGGGCTTTGCGGTGCCATAAGAGGAACAACAATATGAACCACGCATTACCCCCAGAGTTTCCATGAACTAAACAACCAACCAAAGAGTACACAAGGAAGGGACCTATGTCTCCATATATGTATGTATGTATGTATGTATATATATATATAAATATATATATATATATGTGTGTGTGTGTGTGTGTGTGTGTGTATATGTGTGTATGTATATATATATATGTATGTATATGTATATATATGTATATGTATGTGTATGTGTATGTGTATGTGTGTATATATATATGGATATATATATGGATATATATGGATATATATATGTGTGTATGTATATATATGTGTATATATATGTATATATATATGTGTGTGTATATATATATATATATATATATATATCCATCAGAGGATGGCCTTGATGGACATCAAAGGGAAGAGAGGCCTTTGGTCCTGAGATGGATAGATGCCCCAGTATGGGAAAATGCCAGGTCAGGGAAATGGGAGTGGTAGATTGGTGAGCAGGGGTAGGGTTGATGGGTTAGGGGATTTGGGGGGGAACAGGGAAAGGGACACATTTGAAATGTAAATAATATATCTAATAAAAAATGAAAAAAATTGATAAATTATTGGATATTACATTATTTTTCCAAGAAGGACATGTACTAAAGAAGAAAAATTGGAGTTCTATTGAATAATATATTTCAGTTTCTCAAAATTCATTCTTAAACAATTATATTGTTGAAGAATTAAATTTTCAAGGTGGTACAACAAGGCCGGATTAGTTATCTCACCTCCAACAAAGCAAATAAGGCTATGAAGCATGAATTTAAAAACAGCATAACAGCATTACTATAGAACAAGCATGCCAGGAAAGAACTAGTCAAAGATTCATGCATATGTAAGCATAAAGCCTGCATCCAGAAAACAGAAATCATAATTTATTTGAACGTAGCTCAGAGGCCCAGAAGTGTTTATCACTATTGCTGTAAATGCCAGGCCCCATAAGTGAGTATTAGAAAAATAATGATTCTATCAATATGAACTTATATAAAAATTCCATTAAAATGTATTTGAAACATTTAGGACCTTGGAGAATTGTCTCAAAGTAGTGTACATTTAACCATATATATTTTTTAAATTTTGAATGTATTTTCCACAAAGTTCTGTTATTAAACTTAAATGTGCCCTAGACACATTTTTCATATTCTGCTCTATACCATATCTTCTCTCAGGCAGTTATGGAACTATTTTAGAGGAAAAAATGAAAATAGTGAACTGTGCAAGTTAATATTCTGACAATTGCCCCACTTATAATTTCCAAATGCGTGTTACTATTTAGCTCCCTGTAAAAACCATTTTATAGCAGAAGTAGTTACTTGTATTATATCTAATTAATCCTTTATATTTATGAATGCTAAAAAATCTTTTTAGACACATATTATATTGTAGTTTAATAGATTCTAATAGTGCTAACTGAAATTAATTTTCCAGTAACTTCAATGAGAAAGTTGGAGTTCATATGTAGATGCCCTCCTTGGGGAATACATTAGTAAAAATGTATTAGCTACAGATCTAAGAATATAAGAAAACCCTAAAATGAAAGTCATGCACTTGGTAAATTAATTATCATAGATTAAGTGACAATAAATAGTATGTCAAAAACATTTCAATGATTGTTTTATCTGACCAATTGTACATTTTTAATAGGTAGAGTATAGGACTTTGATATCAGTTACCAGTATACAATGTATAAATTAGCCTTTTAATACTGAAAACCTTTACTATCTCTGCTATGAGTTTCTAAAGTCCATTTTTCTTCTTTAAAAATATATGAAACTATAAATATGCAAAGTATGCTTGGTCTAAAAAGCCCAGGGCATGGCAACTTGTTTCTTTAGCAAACTCTACTTTAATATGTGGAACCCTTCCTAGATTTCAGTAATCACTTTGTTAGTCATCTTTCTGATACTGCATGAAAACACAAGGCAAGCAAATAAGAAAGAGAAAAGGTTTGTCTGTCTTACAGAATAAGAGAATTTCATACAGTGTCCATTGATCTTGTTGCTACTGGACCTGAGGTCATATGGTGCCTAAGGTGACAATAGGCTACAAAACCATTTACCTAGTGGTTGGAAAGCCACAGAGTTGGAAGTAGCAGCTAGAGTCCCATTTACACTTCTGGAAACACATTTCAAATCTCATACTATGTCTTACCTCATAAAGATTTTACAATTCCCTGTAGCTCCTAGCTGAAGACCCAGCCTTTAATGGTTATTCATTTCAGGGACATTTAAGACTGCAGCTATTGGGGTCTATATCTTGGTGGTGCTCTCTTTTCATGGTAATGTATATCTTAATAAGCAAATGATTCCATCCCATGTCTGAGATTTTAAGCTCATAAGTTCTAGCATTGCTCAAAGGCTTAAATCCAAATCTTTTCCTGAGATTCAATGCAAATTAAGCTGTGAGACGCTAAAGAAAATAAAAACATAAGTTAACACTCATGGCAGATAGAATGACACAGGATAGGTACCCAATTCTCCAAAGGAAGAATAGGGAAACATAAAAAGGAACATTTATCCAAAATAACATTGAAATCCAGCAGGGTAAATATGAGACCCTACAGATCCATGGCCAGTATCCAGAGTACTGTGTGGTGGGATGAGGCCCTCATGGGTAAGCATGGCCTTGCCCAGATAGCTTCAGTGCAGTCCTCATGGTCATAGCCAGTTCTTACTGCCAGTTCTCTCTCCTCTCTCTCTCTCTCTCTCTCTCTGTTTCTGACTCTGTCTCTCTGTTTTGCTTTCTGTTTCTCTCTGTGTGTTTCTCTGTTTCTCATTCTGTGTTTATCTCTGTCTCTCTGTCTCATTCTCTTCATCCCCCTCTTTCCTATTTGTGTTTGAAGGTGACGCTCCAATTTCTTTTTCATATGGTCATGCCTGTATATGGTCATAGCTTTCCTGTCTGCCTTGATGGATTGCATCCCTTCTGGAACAGTAAACTAAAAACTTTTCTCACTCTAAGTTGCTTCTGGTCATGTTATTTCACCTCAACAACATAAAAGCAGCAAATACAATGCAAATGTCATTCCCTTGATGTTGTTTCTTTGAAATTTTTACCAGCATTGAAACTAGCCCATTATTTTTCAATTTAGTTGTGACAAATTCAAGGTTTAGACAAAATATGTACAGATTCTTTGGTACAGATAAATGCAAATAGACTGCAATAGAAAGCTCATTTCTGCCTGAAACTTCACCAAAATTGTTCTTTCTGTCCAAATCCTTATTAATACTCTGTTCTCAGAATGCACAAGAACTGGCTGGTGATTTCTTCTTACAATGTTTCAGTTTCTTTGCTCTTTATTATCCTTACAAACTCCTCTTGAAACTTTCTGCAAATAAAACTTAAAGTCTTATGACTCACATGATAAAGTACTCACAACTACAGGTACTTCTTGGTATCAACATTCTGCTAATCAAAATTGTGTTATAATAAATTCTTCTGATAGTAAACAAATAGTGGTAAATTGGCTAGTTTGGTTAGTAATTTTGTTGTATAGCCTAGATAAAACATCACATCAAAGTAGCAATATTCAATAACACTACTAACTTTACAATAGGATTAAGTGATAGACACTAAAAGGACCAGAACCATAACTGCAATGACCTCAAACTTCCTGTGTGGCTTTATATTTTAACCTTTCCACCATATTCTAATAGCACTTTACTGGTGACAGAGCCTTTATCATTTAACACATAAAAGACTTGGAGATGCTCCAGATGGAGACTACAATACTATTCTTTCTCTTTATATGAGATCATTATTAAATCTTCTACATGAGTAAAACCATGAAACATCTGTCTTCTACACACAATGAAATGTTATTCCATTATTGAATAGTAAAAAAGAACAAAATTCTGACATTTATGACAAAGTGAATGGAACCATAACACAGTACATTAAGTCAAATTATCCATCTTAAAACTATTCCCCAGATATGAAACAGCATATTAGAAGAAACTGACTGAGACAGAGTCATATAACATACACATATGCCTACAATTTATTATAAATAATTTACTTTTCATGCTTACAATATTTTTGATCATTTTTTTGGTTCATGAAGAAATTCAGAATAAGTTAAACAGATTTTCCCCATTCCTATGCCTTGATACACACAGAGCATTCATTATTATAAGCTTAATTCACCATAGTGATATTTTATTCAATCTGCTTTTAGAACTTACCTATAAACCTACTGTTTGGTTGTAATTTAAATGTCCTTCAACGGCATGTTTTAAAGGGTCAATCATAATGTTGCAGCACTAATAGAAGGTGGTGTGTTCCACTAAAGTAAAACAACATGCTAGAGCCATGAGTTTGATATTGTGGCCATATTCTCTTACTATTGTATAACTTTAATTTTTTTCAATACATATTTTTAATGATTGTTCTTAAACACTCTAACCTCTCTTTTACATACCATCTAATAGTGGTAGTGGAAAAGAAAGGATATGGTGGAAGTAGACCTCTTTAGAAAGGTTCTCTGGAGCAATTCCCATCTATGTTGTCTAGAAGTTGATAGTTCAGTTCACAGGTCAGCAGCAGCAGCTCAATCAACTCACAAATACTTCACGGATATAACAACAGTCCAGTTCAGTAGTGTTGAGATAGCAAACATGAATCAGTGGTGTGGCACTACCTAGAAGAAACAGCCAGACCTCAGCCTGAGCAGGAGTCAGCTAGGGGACCATCAGACCCTCCAGGAGAAACTCTAGGTAGAGCCTCTCTCAACGAAGCCAAGATCACAGAAGATGTGAGAAGAACAAGTGTTGCACAGCTAGTTCTATCAATAAGCCTAGCCCAGCCTCCTTCACTGCCTGGTGACTCCTATTTATACCCACTCCAACATCTCATATCCTACACGGTTCTTTCCTTAGCATATTAGTTTGCTTTAGCCTACAGCACTCTGCCAATCAGCCTGAGTCAGCAGAAGCAGCAAATCGCTGCAACGTACCACCAGAAGAAGCTTTGGTGCATTTTCTCTTAATGGAGACCAGACAAATGGAGTTCAACTATACAATATAGACAGACCAATACGTGTGTGTTGTTAACAAAAAATCTTTCATCATCTTTTCACATGCTTGCTTTAGCAGAACATCTGTTCATTTGTGTCTGCTTCAGCAAAAATATTTTTTCATATGTTTGCCCCAGCAAAAACACCATCCAACACAACTGACTTTCCAAAGAAGCTTTAAGTTTACACTTCAACATTCTTTTGGTTGCTTAGAGACAAAGACATCAACATTACCATTACTGTTTAATCCCTTCAGAGTATATTTGTGTTTTTACAAGGCCCAAATGACTAACAACACTGTAAACCTGAGCAAAAACATTTTTTCTTCTTTCTAAATTAATATAGCACATATATTTTGTCACAGTGTAAATCTGGCATTCCTATATTGCTCCATTCCTATCATTTAGAGCTCAATGGTTATCTTATGTTGCGCTTGTTATTGAATTTTATATGAGTTACATATACATAATGTAAGTATGCACTGATGATGTCACATAGAGATTTTGTTGCCCCAACCTGTACTTCCATCTTATTACATCAAATTTGCCTCTGCCAACACTTTACAATAGTCATTGTGATATATTGACTTTACCCATGTGTTGCTTTTCTTTTTCTTCTTTTCTCTTTTTCTTTTCTTTTCTTTTCTTTTCTTTTCTTTTCTTTTCTTTTCTTTTCTTTCTTTTATTTCCTTTTCTTTTCTTTCTTTCATTTCCTTTTCTTTTATTTTCTTTCTCTCCCTTCCTTCCTTCCTTCCTTCCTTCCTTCCTTCCTTTCTTTCTTTCTTTCTTTTTTTGAGGCAGGGTTTCTCTGTGTAGCCCTGGCTGTCCTGGAACTCACATCTGTAGACCAGGCTAGCCTTGAACTCAGAAATCTGCTTGCCTCTGCCTCTTGAGTGCTGGGATTACAGGTGTGTGCCACCACCATTCGGCTAGGTGTGTTGCTTTTTAAGAAGCCTCATAGATGAAAGTATACTTAGACTTTCTGGCTCACTTCTTTGGCTTAGCATTAGGAGCAAAATTTTTCTCAGATCATTTTAAAGCTTGAAAAATTCAATGTCTTTTATGTTAAGTGATATGCCAGTTTAGGTATACTTATATCTTAATGGATATTTTGGTAAATTCCAAGAGTTAACAGTTCAATAAGTAAGTGTTCTATAAACACTTGTGTACAGATTTCTTGTGTTGTGGGTCTGGGTCATTCAGACGTTTAATAGTTTGGATCATCAACCACACAGTCAAGGATTTGATGCAGGGTCTAACTTGATGGTGGCAATGTGAGGGCTAAAGTTATATTGATCGATAACTTTATGATTAAAAGTTGAAAATCTTTGTGCTTATGAAAATTTTTAAGGATTAAAAATTGTAATTCTATCTCTGCTTTTGTTAAAACCATGTTTTCAGCCGGGCGTGGTGGCGCACGCCTTTAATCCTAGCACTCGGGAGGCAGAGGCAGGCGGATTTCTGAGTTCGAGGCCAGCCTGGTCTAAAAAGTGAGTTCCAGGACAGCCAGGGCTATACAGAGAAACCCTGTCTCGAAAAAACCAAAAAAGAAAAAAAAAAAACATGTTTTCAAGAAAGGACCTTCTGCTTGCAGGAGGACAAGCTGCAACATATTCTTTGCTTTTATAAACCCCTGACTGTGATGGGGTCCCAGAGTCCCAGATATAGATACTAAACCAATATCTGAATAAAACGCTCCCTTTCTCTCTCACACATGCACACACACACACACACACACACACACACACACACACACTAATTTAAAATTCTAAAAGGCTAGTTTGTCCGATGGTAGATAGTAGCTTCTAACTCTAAGAGGGAAGCTGCTCCTAAGTAATCTGAAAATTATTGTCATCTAAACAACTCTGGCTCAAATGCTAAAGATGATGTGATGATGGGGAAATTTCCTAAGATCCTATTCCTATTGTAAGAGCTACAGAAAATTAGTAATTGATGAGAGAAGGCAAAAAGTCATCACCATGGCTGAGAGTCCTTACAGGTTATCCAATCCCAGGTGGACCATCTTAAATACACACACACACACACACACACACACACACACAAATACACACACTACAAACACACACACAAACACACACACAAACACATACACACTATAGCAACAATAAATGGACTCAACAGGTTGCATTTTTGTGTGTGTATACTTTATGTATAGTGGTATAATATATAATATAGTATATAGTATATGTCTGTTATAATCATAGTTAAAGAAGAGTAACAAATATTAGAAAGAATTTGGGAGGGTAGAAGGAGTTGGAGGTGGGAGAGAAAACAGCAGAAATTACATAAAATTCTTAAAATAATATTTGTTTTTAGTTCAAATAAATAGTCTCGTATTGCCTTATCATTTCTTTATTGGCTGTTTTCATACAGAAAAGTTCTCTAGATTATTGTGCTGTTCTCAAACTCAAGAGCCCACCTGCTTCTGTCTCCCAAGTGCTGAGACTGAAGATGTGTTCCACCATACAGAGTTCAATTTTTATTAAAAGTTGATTAAATATAAATCTTTTAATAAAATAACTACATTGAATTTTAAGAAACTTTTAATTGTCTTTCAATGTAGCATTTTTGTCTATTTAACTACTCTTAAAATATAACCTCTTGATTTTATGGTCCTCAAAACAAATCATCCTAGATCTAGCCCTTTCTTTTCTGATCACCTAATTCACAAAGTTTGCATTCCTTAATAACTGGTTTTCAGTTAGATTTTTAGTTTTTTTCCTCAACACACTCAAGCCTCAGAACAATCTGTTTTGTAGTTTTAGCAGTGTGTTTATGTGTATATGTGTGTGTGTGTGTGTGTGTGTGTGTAATATAATCTTATTCTGCCACTGTCGCCAATATGCTTTCTATTATAATAAGAGAAAGAATCCCTGCTGTTTTTGCACTGTGTCTCTTTGTGGATCAGATGCTTGCATTTCTTCTTGCAGAAAATCCAGAGGAATTGGGGTTTGCTCATCATGTTTGTAAATATGATACTTAAAAATATACTGTTAATTTATACATAAAAGTATGCCATTTTACATTTATGAAGTAAAACATATACATTCCAATATATTCAAATCAGACTAATAATTCATATCTATTCAAATAGCCATAAATTCCTAATAATAAAAACCTTCAATATTTCTAGTCTTTTATAAGATAAATTACATTAGCATTACCTATAGTTCCCTTACTGTAAAATAGCACATTAGAACTCCTTACACCTAGAAGAGCATACTTTATCTTATTCATTTGTTCCATCTCCCATATCTTCACTATTATCTGTAGGCTCTGATCCTACTCTAAATTGATATGATATCAACCAATTTAGACTACACAGTGATTATGTGCTACTTGTACATTTAGATATATCTGGCTAAGCCCATAAAATCTAATCTTAGTTCTTTATCAACATTAACACAGTAATACAGATTATTTTTGGCATAATGGCTTTGCTTACATATAAACCCAATGGAGGGACTACCAAACCACATAAGAGTTCTATTTAGGCAATTCTAGACCCTCATATTTTTTTCCATGATGCTTGTAGTAACTTATTTGTGGGAATAGTGTAAAACTAAAAATATTTATTATTTATTTTACTTCATTAATTAATTAACTTTTACACGCCAGATTTTATTCTCACCCACCCACCCCCATCTACCCTCTGACTTTTCCACATCCCATACTTCCTCCCATACGTCTCCATGTGGACGTCCCTACCCCGACCCCACCTGATGTCTAAATCCCTAGGGCCTCCTGTCTCTTGAGGGTTAGATGCATCATCTCTGAATGATCACAGACCCAGCAGTCCTCTGATGTATGTGTGTTTGGGGCCTCATATCAGCTGGTGCATGCTGCCTGTTTGGTGGTCCAGTATTTGAGAGATCTCATGGGTTCAAATTAATTGAGACTGTTGGTCCTCCTACAGTGTTTCCCTTCTTAGCTTCTTTCAGCTTTTCCCAAATTCAACAACAGGGGTCAGCTGCTTTTTTATCCATTGTTTGGGTGCAAATATCTGCATCTGACTCTTTCAGCAACTTGTCCAGTCTTTCGGAGTGTGATCATGCTAGGTCCCTTTTTGTGAGCACTCCATAGCCTCAGTAATAGTGTTAGGTTTTGGGACCTCGCGTTGAGCTGGATCCCACTCTGGGCCTGTCACTGGACCTTCTTTTCTTCAGCTTCCTCTCCATTTTCATCCCTGTAATTCTTTTAAACAAGAAAAATTATGGGGCAGAGTTGTGAATGTAGGATGTACTGCCTCACTCATTTGATACCCGGTCTTCCTGCTGGAGGTGGGCTCTATAACTTCCCTCTCTCTACTTTTGGGCATTTCATCTAAGGTCCCTCCCTTTTAGTCCTGAGAGTCTCTTACCTCCCTTGTCTCTGGTGCATTCTGGAGGGTCCCCCCCACCTTCCTACCTCCTGAGGTTGCCTGTTTCCATTCTTTCTGCTGGCCTTCAGGGCATCAGTCTTTTTCCCTCATCCAATACCAGAGCAGGTTTCCCCTCTCCCCTCCTCTCCCAAACCTCATGCCCCTCTCACCCCCATTCTTGCATCTGTCTACTTTCACTCCCAGGTTCCTCCTTTCCCCACTTGTGATTGCCTTCTCCTCCCTCCCAAGTGGGACTGAGGTGTCCTCACTTGGGTACTTCAGCTGGTTGACCTTTTTGAGTTCAAAACCTTTTAACTACAGAAAATTATAGTAAAGATAAGAGATTTAAAAATGGATACAGTGTTTTTCTGTCTTTGGTAAAATAAGTTCTGTGGCATGGAAGGTTGGATACAGTTATAAATATGCCTTATATATTTCAGAACAAGAGAAAGGAATTTGAATATACTCAACACCAGGGAATGACAAACCTAAGTAATAGAAATGATAATTTTCATGCTCTGATCACTATCCAGTATGGACAGAAATATATACTAATGTGTCAGTTTGAAGTGTGATAATCCTTAATTTCTTAAAGCCCCATTATAGGACAACAGGAACAGTTTTAAAAAATATTGCTGATAAAAGGTCAAGTGAGCAGCAATTTTGTCAAGTTACAGAAAAAGGAACACAAAGTAGAATCAAGATCCTGGCAAGGAGAAGGAGGTTTCTCATCTCCTGTTCTATGTCTTAAAAGCTACAGAATGTAGATCACTAAACAACAGAATATATTCTATGTATTTGGGTACTTTCTAGACTGCAGTTGGGCTTCAAACAATATAAACTCATATCAACTGACTGCTGTCTTAGATTACCAGGTTTCAATTCCTAACACCCACATGGAATCTCATATATATATATATATATATATATATATATATATATATATGATTAACTCCAGCTTCAGGGAATCTGACACCCTCTTCTGGCTTCTTTGGTTACCAGACATGCACTTAATATACAGATATACATGGAGGCAAGACATCCATATTAATACTAAAATGATAAAATAATAAAAAACAAATTTTCATAAGAAGTGAGAGAATGACATGTAAATATTTGAAATCCCCCATAGTCTTACATGAGCAATAAATTCAAACAAGAAATTAGATAACCGCAGAAAGTTAAAAAGATCATTATAGAGAAAAATGTGTTTATGTGAGATATAAACCTTTATTCTGAAATGCTGCAATGATAGTCAGTGTTCAATTGCTTTGAAGATACACCAGGACCAAGAAACCTTTTATAAAAGCATTTAATTGGAGGCCTGCTTACAGTTTCAGAGGTTAGGTTCATTGTTATCATGGCTGGAAATGTGGCAACATAGGTAGATAGAGAAAGAAAGAGGAAGAGAGAGAGAGAGAAGCTAGGCTGTGGGATTATAAAAAGGTCAGAGCTCACCTCCAGGTATGTGCATTGTTCAACAAGGGCATACTTTCCAATCCTTCTCTTTCTATCAAAAACTTTCCTCTATTGTGTCTAAGCATTCAGATGTGTGATTCAATGAAGGCTATTCCTATTTAAACCACCACAAATGTAAACAAACATCCAAAACAAGATTTACTGAAACTAGTAGTAGTAGCTAAGTGTCATTATGATGTGAAGCTATTAAATGTTTGAAACGTGGCTACTATACTTTAGGAGGTTAATTTTAAAACTACTTGATTGTACTCATGTTATATATACTCGAAGTGCATATTATAGTATATAACACATTTTCTTGACAGTATTTAACATTCAAGTTATCAAGCATAACAATAGATAATATGAACATAAACAAGAGAAGAGATGGAGGCTAGGGTCAGAGCATCACAGATACTGTATCTACAGCCACCATGTACATATGAACACTGCATTTGGAAGGCAGAAGCAGGCAAACACTTAGAAAAGGCTGGATGAGGTAGGGCCCTAATTGAAGTTCTCTATATCAGTCTAGTTTCAGAGATCATACTAGTAAATTTCAACACCATTTCTACATCAGAGAAAAGCTGTACTTTTGGCCCTTTACCAGCCTGTTATTGGATGGTGATTAATTGCAAAAGGGTAAAATGCAGTTAATTCCATGCCCTTCATGGCAGTGTGATGTCAGCTGATGATGAGGATTGAGAGAAGTGAAGACAGAGAATGGCAGGTATACACCAGGGATTGATATCTTAGAGCCAACATTGGTGGATACAAAGGAAAGGGTGTACCCTAAGACAGGAACAACTAAAACTATAGCTCTTAAAATGTCATGCTTAGAAAAGGTTCCAGCATGGAGAATATCGGGGGCGGGGGGCGGGGGGCAGGGGGGAGGAGCAGGAGAAGGATGGAGAGAGAAACTGTGTGAAGGGGGAGTGTGAAGAGTGGGGGGATAGTGATTCGAATGCAAAGATAAATAAATGAATGTGAAATAAGTAACTCCCAACAAGCAGAATGTGTGTGTGTGTGTGTGTGTGTGTGTGTGTGTGTGTGTGAGAGAGAGAGAGAGAGAGAGAGAGAGAGAGAGAGAGAGAGAGAGAGAGAGAAACTCATTCTAAATTCAAATCCTCAGATAAACACTTGCGGTCTTAACATTTATTCACTTCAATATACTTATTACAAGTATTATTTTTAAATGTGTAATGCAGAAGCAGACATAGTGCTGGATTCCTACAGCCCCTACGGTCCCTACAATGGAAGTTTGAGAAAGGACTGGTGTGTCTTTGGGTCCAGCCTCAGATGCTTGGCCATCATCTGTCTGAATCAAATGACAACCATGGAAAATTGCCCTATCTGCAACTTGCACTTTGTACTGGCTGGTTTTGTGTCAACTTGACACAAGCTGGAGTTATCACAGAGAAAGAAACCTTCCTTGAGGAAATGCCTCTTTGAGATCCAGCTGTAAGTCATTTTATCAATTAGTGATCAAGGATGGGAGGGCCCATTTTAGGTGTTGCCATCCTTGGGCTGGTAGTCTTTGTTGTGAGGGATGGAGAACTGGGGGTAACCACCAAAAAGTTCCAGATGGTAGGAAAGCCAGAGGCTCCCAGGACTCAACTGGCATGACATTATCTGAAATACCAAACAAAGGGAAGAGAGAACCTGTAAACTCCATATCCAGAAGTTAAGCATGGTACCTAGTTGAGGGAGGGGGCCACCCATCCATCCCAAAACTTTTAACTAGAATTGTTCCTGTCTAAAGTAAATACAGGGACAAATAGTGAAACAGACTGAAGGAAAGACCATCCAGAGACTGCCTCACCTGGGGATCCATATGCAGACTCTAAACCTAGACACTTGCTGATAGGAGCTGTTTCCTGAGGGGCTCTGCCAGAGCCTGAACAATACAAATGTGGTTGCTTGCAGTCAACCATTGGACTAAGCACAGGGTCCCCAAAAGAGGAGTTAGGGCATGTAGTGGAGGAGCTGAAGGGGTTTACAACTCCATAGGAAGAACAATATCAACCAATTAGACTGCCCCCCCCCAGAGCTCCAAAGAATACACATGGAGGGATCCATGGCTCCAGCTGCATATGTAGAAGAGGATGGCCTCATCTGGCATCAAATGGAGGGGAGGTCCTTGGTTCTGTGAAGGCTCAATGCTCCAGCGCAGAGGAATGCTAGGGTAGTGCAGCAGGAGTGGATGGAAGCAGAGGGAAGTGGTGATTAGATAGGTCATTTTCAGAGGGGAGACTGTGAAGGCAGATAATATTTGAAATGTAAATAAATAAAATAACCAAGAAAAAAAAGAAAGAAAGCTGAGCAATCGAGGGGAAGCAAGCCACTAATTAACATCCTCCATTGCTTCTGCATCAGCTCCTGCTTCCTGACCTGCTTGAGTTCCAGTCCAGACTTCCTTTCGAGATGAACAGCAATGGGGAAGTCTAAGCTCAATAAAGTCTTTCTTCCCCAACTAGCTTCTGTTCATGGTGTTTTGTGAAGAAATAGAAACCATGACTAAGACACTCTGAGAGACCTCTTGTACCTTTTCTCCATGATTGTTCATGTTATCAGTATGTATTTGTAAGAGGAATTAATTAAAATGGAACTGCTCCATCAACTCTCTGCTGCTCCTCTGAGATCTTAATTGCTCAAACCACTGAGGTCACCAACTCCTTTGAGCTGTAGGTCTCTAGGTCAGCAAACTCTCTGACCCTGTGAGGACACAACCTCTGCAGGGCCATTTCACTTGTTGTGATTCAGTTAACTCTCTGAAGGGATTCCCACACTCCTACCCTACATCCACTCCTTCCAATTACCCTTTAAAGCATGACTATTAAATAGTTAACCAATTGTATTTCTGTATATGAAACTCAAAATTACAAGATGCCAATTTACAATGATAAAAGTTTTATCCCAATTTTCTAGCCTTTGGATAAATTGATGTCTGACTCCATTGCTCCTTGGTTCTTCTCCCCTAACAAGTGCTTTTTCCCACACTCCTGAGTCTCCTCTGACCTCCCAACCCTTAGGTCCACCTCTTCTTTTTTCTCCAATCACAGGCCTCTCAGTGCCTCAGTGTCATTGTCTTGGACATATCTAGCAACATCTATCCTCAAATTTTAATTCATCATCAGCTTTTTACCATTTTGTTCTTCACTGTCTTACTTCTGATTTCTCATTTACACATGAAACATTCAATGCATTCCCAGTAAGTATTTGAAGCTCAAACTATGAAGAAGAGCCCTAGAAGGCCAAAAGACAGGAGAGTGTATTTGTCTTTAGAAAAATGGACAATGCAAGAATCTGAATGGAGACTTGGCAGGTGACAGAATTTTCAGAGCAGAAATGCTCATGGTTCACAGGGAGAGGTCTGCACAGCTGCCTGTCTGTAAGACACAAATGCATGTGTCTTGCAATGCACTCTCACCAAAGAATAAAGGCTGCTAAAATCACACGTTCTGTCTCATGCAAGTTTACTTTGACTGAAACCCTCTTGTCAGACCAGCAACGAAAGTGATTTTCAAGCCTTCAAGACTTTTGACTTGACATGGAAGGAAGTCTATAATGTTAGAATAATTTACAAAGTTTTGATGTATTTCCTGATGTTCCTGGCCATTACTCAGTTTGCCCTCATGCTTTAGTTTGTAATTTCTAAAAAAACATGTGTGATTTGAAAAATCAATGTATTTTGTGAAATTTCACCTGACTAATACCAATAAAAACTCTGAAGTGATAGATCTACCAGTGAAGCACAGTTCTCAGAAATGAATACTTTGAAAAACTCTGATCTCTGTAGTTATTAGTTAAGTCACAAAACACTGGTGATGTTGTAAGTTTTCTGGCATACTACTGTACAAATAGACACATTTTAAGAACTTTACATTTATTGGTTTCAATACTAGCACAATGTATCTAATCAATATATTCATCAGTATTTGTTCCCTGTCTTGTGACCATGATGATTAAATTTGAAGTTTTGGGCCTGTTTACTACCACAAATTCCATATAACAATGCATGAAATTATTTCTCAAATCTACACTTTAAAATATAACGGATTTATCCAGACTACCTAAATCTGTGCTCTTTAAAAGGGGCTTTAAGGATGGCTGAGAAGCACTGTAAGAAATGTACAACATCATTAATCATTAAGGAAATGCAAATAAAAACAACCCTGAGATATTACCTCACACCAGTCAGAATGGCTAAGATTAAAAACTCAGGAGACAGCAGATGTTAGTGAGGATGTGGACAAAGAGGAACACTCATCCACTGCTGGTGGGATTGCAAGTTGGTACGGCCACTCTGGAAATCAGTTTGGCAGTTCCTCAGAAAACTGGGCATGACATTTCTGGAGGACCCTGCTATACCACAAGTTGTCTTCTTAATGTATCAAGGAGACAGAACACTTTTACTTTTCTTCCCTCTTACAGTTAAATAGATAAGAGGTTTTGACTAGGCAGGGTAATCGGCTTCTATCCTGCTATTCCAAATATGCTATATTTTAGAGATGTAATTTTCCCCATGAAGCTACAGCTTTGAATTTAGAAATATTCCTCATTCTTAATAGCTCCTTCTGGAGCATATTCGATAACCTAGGATTTTCTTCATCCACAGTTTTTTGTATTTCTTTATGATGTAAAAATCATATTCAATTATAATATACACCCATTAGGAACTCAGTGAAGGTGTGCACCATGGTCTCCTTTTGTTTCCCTTTAGCCTTCATGAAGTTATTGCTTTTCCTTATCCATTCAGTCACATTAAAGTTTACTATAAAACTTAAGTTCCAAATTTTGTTAAAAATATGTATTTTTACAGATTATGATTTTGATTTTTATAAATTCCTCTGATGTGATTAAGAAGATGCAATATCTACAGAAATTTTTCATCTGAATTTGGACATCTGTGATTAGCTTTTTCTACTTTGTGGTATACTTCCACAGATTACAACATGGTGAGTTACAACTTTTGAAATGTATTACCTCAGGGTTGTTAGGGCTGAAAGTCCAAACTCCAGTAGAGTTTATTCTTCTGAAACTCTAAGGAGAGTCTGACCCAGACTCCTCTCTACATTCCCAGGCACCTCTCCTATCTCTGTTTGCTGGAAGATTTTGGTTAGTAAATGCCTCATGCCAACATCTTGGTTCATTATCCAGATGCTGTCTCCAGTTCCTTTCCTTTTATATAAAGATGTGGTTACATGGGATAAGCACTTATTTCAATGACCCTATCACTCTACCTGAAAAGAGCCAAAGACTATCATAGGTACTTGACTAAATGTGATTCTACATCCATCTTTCATTGTAGTGTTTTTTTCTTTTTCTTTAAAAATAACAGGTTCAAACATGGCTGTCTGGCTAAAGTTCAAAATAGAAACAAAGTACTTGCAAATATCAGGTTCTGTATTATAAGTATTAACTATTCACAAACCATATGTTGGTTTAGCTGATTTAATAAATAAATTCATTAAAAATGAATGAGTCATTAACCCACACTATTTAACTTTTTGTTCCTTGATAGAAACACTACATATAGCCATGAGCCACTCTATGAAAGGTAGCTATGAATGATGCTACCTTTCTTCTATACAAAGAACTATATCTCCTGTATTAAGGATTAAAGAGTCTTCACAGAAGATGAACATACTAGTATTGGAAACAAGATTTCTTCCTGTGGTCTGAATGTGGAAACAGTTCAAGAATATGTTTAGGCTACTGTCTATGCAACTTAACATACACTTGGCACTGATAGAAACTATGAGTCCAAGAACAACGGAAGGATATTACCAGGCACAACAAACAGGATAAATAACTCCAAGAGAAATCAAGGCAGTAAAATCATCTGTAATACTTAAATTCTAAGTAGCAGAGATATCCAAATGGATGAAAAAAAACAACAAAGTTATAACAACTAAATTCTTACTCATTGAGAAACTTATAGGACAGATTGCCTGAGTTGATGCTTAATTTGTGCAATATTTGGTAATTTTCTTACCCTCTGTATTTGAAATTTTCCTGTCTGCAAAATAGAAACACATTAGCTACCTTATTTATCTATTATCTATTATCAATGAACATTAAAGATCAAATAATTATAAAAATGTGTAGCTTTGGCAAGGACAACAGGAAAGAAGAGAGCAAAAATCATTATTTAATTTAAAACTATTAAATGTAAACTATAATATGAGCTATATACAAGAGAAAAATTATGAATAAGAAATGATAAGAAAGTAAGGGTTGAGGCTTAATAGTGATGTATTTGTGTATCAAGTTGGCAAGGGGTCAATTGTACAGGCTAGTTTTGTGTGTCAACTTGACACAGGCTGGAATATCACAGAGAAAGGACCTTCAGTTGAGAAATGCCTCCATGAGGTCCAGCTGTAAGGGATTTTCTCAATTAAGCAAGGTGGGAGGGCCCCATTGTAGGTCCACCCTCCCTGGGCTGGTAGTCTTGAATTCTATAAGAAAGCAATCTGAGCAAGCCAGGGGAAGAAAGTCAGAAGTAACATCTCTCCATGGCCTCTTCATCAGCTCCTGTTTCCTAACATGCTTGAGTTCCAGTCCTGATTTCCTTTGGTGATGAACAGCAGCATGGAATTGTGAACTGAATAAACCCTTTCCTTCCCAACTTGCTTCTTGGTCATGATGTTTGTGCAAGAATAGAAGCCCCGACTAAGACACCACCTACTCTTTAATCTAAGGGCGAAAAAACCTAGAATGTTAAAAAAAACTTTGAGATACTGCTATTGAAGTACATATAGTTTTAGATATTTTTATTCAAAAGGAAAGAATTTAAAATACATATCTCATGTTTATATTTTATTATATACACCATAAAAAAAAAGGCAAACCCTAAGAAAGTGGATAGAATATTTTAAAGCAGAGATTTACAAAGTAGAATATAAACAAAAAATAGAAAATACCAATAAGACTAATAACTGGGATTTTGCTGAGAAAGTAGGGTAATAATATTAGTCCTTAAAAGGAAAATGAAAGGAAAGGCTAAAAAATGTAGAAATTATTACAAATCAATAGACACAATGAAATAATCATCTATTGTAATTTAAGATCTTAATTTCTGTCTGCAGAACCTACTCAGTGAGTAAAGTAACCTCTAGACAAGGGTGAGGACTCATATTCCAATTCCCAACACCCATGTAAAATGATACACAGTAGCAGGAGCCTATTACAGCACCGGCTCCACAGTGGATGGGAGGCAGAGGCCTGGAAGATCACTGGCAGCTAGCCAGATATACAGAGTGGTGAGAAATGAAGAGACCTTATTTTAAATAAAGTATAAGGCAAAGTACTAGAGCACAAACCATCCTGTAGGGTCTTCATAGGCAATTTGCCTACTACTCCATAGGCAAGTATATGTACCTACATACAAACACACACACACACACACACACACACACACACATGTTCGTTTCCATTAGACATAGCATCACCACAATGCAAAACAGAAACATTGTAGTTCAGCACTTAAATACCAGTTTTTTTAAAGCCTAGAACATTTAAGTTAGAAATATCACTGGTAAAGGCAATGTTCACTTCTGTGAAATGTCCCTAATCCTATCACCTTTACAAGATTGTGTGTGTGTGTGTGTGTGTGTGTGTGTGTGTGAGTGTGTGTGTGTGCATGTGTGTGTGTGTGTGTGTGTGTGTACCAACAGTTGGCACTAATTTTCAAACATATAGTCTGAGGAGTAGGAAATTGAACTTCAACCATCTTATACTGTTAATATTATCAAATTTTAGATATTTACATGTGATGTCTCAAATCTGCAATTTTAGAACTTAATAGGTAGAGACAATTGAGCTTGAGGTCAACCTGAGCTACAGAGTTCTAGGCCAGGTTGGACTACAGATTAAAATCTTGTCTCAGATGGAAAAATATTTCTTGCTCCTGGATTGGCAGGATCAATATAGTAAAAATGGCCATCTTGCCAAAAGCAATCTACAGATTCAGTGCAATCCCCATCAAAATCCCAACTCAATTCTTCATAGATCTAGAAAGAGCAATTCTCAAATTCATCTGGAGCAACAAAAAACCCAGGATAGCTAAAACTATTCTCAACAATAAAAGGACTTCTGGGGGAATCAATATCCCTGACCTCAAGCAGTACTATAGAGCAATTGTGTTAAAAACTGCATGGTATTGGTATAGCAACAGGCAAGCAGATCAATGGAACAGGATTGAAGACCCAGAAATTAACCCACAGACTTATGGTCACTTGATCTTTGATAAAGGAGCCACAACCATCCGGTGGAATAAAGATAGCCTTTTCAACAAATGGTGCTGGTTCAATTGGAGGTCAACATGCAGAAGAATGCGAATTGACCCACTCTTATCTCTTTGCACTAAGATCAACTCCAAGTGGATCAAGGACCTCCACATAAAACCAGACACGCTGAAACTATTAGAAAAGAAACTTGAGAAGACCCTGGAGGACTTGGGCACAGGGGAAAAGTTTCTGAACAGAACACCAATAGCTTACACACTAAGATCAAGAATCGACAAATGGGACCTCATAAAATTACAAAGTTTCTGCAAAGCAAAGGACACTGTCAGAAGGACAAAAACGGCAACCAACAAAGTGGGAAAAGATCTTCACCAACCCCACATCTGACAGAGGGCTAATATCCAATATATACAAAGAACTCAAGAAGTTAGACCCCAAAGAACCAAATAACCCTATCAAAAAATGGGGCACAGAGCTAAACAAAAAATTTTCACCAGAAGAAATTCGGATGGCCGAGAAACACCTTAAAAGATGTTCAACATCATTAGTCATCAGGGAAATGCAAATCAAAACAACCCTGAGATTCCACCTCTCACCAGTCAGAATGGCTAAGATTAAAAACTCAAGAGACAAGTGCTGGCAAGGATGTGGAGAAAGAGGAACACTCCTCCACTGTTGGTGGGATTGCAAAATAGTAAAACCGCTCTGGAAATCAGTTTGGCGGTTCTTCAGAAAATTGGGCATGTCACTTCCAGAGGACCCCGGCATACCACTCCTGGGCATATACCCAGAGGATTCCCCTGCATGCAATAAAGACACATGCTCCACTATGTTTATAGCAGCCTTGTTTATAATAGCCAGAAATTGGAAGGAGCCGAAATATCCCTCAAAGGAGGAATGGATACAGAAAATGTGGTATATTTATACAATGGAATACTACTCAGCAATTAAAAATAATGAATTCATGCAATTTGTAGGTAAATGGTTAGACCGGGAAAATATCATCCTGAGTGAATTAACCCAATCACAAAAGAATGCACATGAAATGCAATCACTGATAAGTAGATATTAATGAGACAAGAAGCCCTAAATACTCAAGACAGAAATAGCAAGTCAAATGATTCCCAAGAAGAAGAAAGGAGAGGACCCTGGTCCTGTAAATATTGCATCCAGTTTAGTAAAGAAACCGAGGGGGGAGGGGGAATGATTGGGGAATAGTTAGGGGGAAGAGAAACTATGGGAACTATGATGGGTGGGAACTGGGAAAGGGGAAAGCCTTTGGAATGTAAACATAGAATATAGAAAATTAAAATTAAAAAAAAAAGATGCTAGAGGATCTTCCCTCGGGTTGCTGCAGACTGCCTGCTGGCGGCTGGGTTCAAGTGCATGGACAGAGACTTGGCCTAGCAACAAATACCCGGTCAGGCCCTTGCTGGCCCCCAGAGCCAGGGGAGGTCGGCAGGAGCTCTGAGCACCTGCAGCTCAGAGGCTGTCCCCGATCACTTGGGACCGTCTAGCAGGCTTGCAGCTGGCCGCCATCTTCCCTAGGGTCACTGCAGACTGCCAGCCGGCGACGGGGTCCAGGTGCTTGGACAGAGACTTAGCCTGGCAAAGAACACCTGGTCAGGCTCTTGCTCGCGCCCAGAGCCAAAGGAAGTTGGAGATATGTCTGTGCACCAACAGCTTGGCAGTGCACACAGAGCCAGATCAGCTTGGCAAGCAGTCTCTGGGCCAACCCAAGAGGGCACCAACCTGCTAGTGGGTCAGTGCCTGGAGTACAGCCAGAGGCTGACATCGTGCCTCAGGACACCACAGACAGCTAACATGACAGAGCCCTGTGGCTGAGAGTACTACCATCTAGGTTCTAGCAGCCCAACCAGGGAACCTCCGGTACTGTAGGGAACCCAGTGGTTAGGCAGAGCCCTGAGATCCGCCACCATATTAGAGCTGATAGCCTGAACAGGTCACCATAGAGAACCAACCGAGGAACCCAGGTCACCATAAAGATCTAAGAGACTAGCCAAGATCGGTGGAAGAAAAAAGAAATCTGATTGTTAAGAGCTAGCAACTAGGCAGGCCAGGAGGAGACTGCAGGAGGTCAAGTGCAGGTCCAGCAGCGAGCATCGGGGAGACTTAGATCCAGGAGAGCTGAGGAGGTAACTGAGAGCCCAGTGACTGAAACCTCGCGGTCTCCACCTCAGTAGCTCCGACGCCCTCTACAACAGCAGCGCCAAACACCAACCACTAAGAACAAGACCAACTAACTCCAGAGATAAACATGGCAAAAGGCAAACGTAGGAACATTACAAACAAATTCAAGGCAATATGGCAGTATCTAAACCCAATTCGCCAACCACAACAAGTCCTGGATACCCGAGCACACCAGAAAAACAAGGGTTGGATATAAAAGCACTGGTCATGATGATCCTAGAAGAACACAAAAAAGACATAAATCTCTTAAAGAAATGCAGGGGAACATCAATAGGGAAGAAGCTCTTACAATGCAAACACAAAAATCATTTAAAGGACTCCATGAGAATATGGGCCAACAGACAGAAACCAATAAAGAGGAAATGAGAAAATCAGTTAAAGAAATGCAGGAGAACTTGAAACAACAGGCAGAAGTCACGAAAGAGGAAACACAAAAATCTCTTAAAGAATTACAAGAAAACACAAACAAACAAATGAAAGAACTGAGCAAAACCATCCAAGATCTGAACACAGAGATAGAAACAACTAAGAAATCACAAAAGGAGGCAACTTTGGAGATAGAAAACGTTGGGAAGAAATCAGGGGTCGTAGATGCAAACATCAACAACAGAATACAAGAGATAGAGATAAGAATCTCAGATGCTGAAGATAACATAGTAACCATTGACTCCACAGTCAAAGAAAACACAAAATCCAAAAGGCTTGTAACTCAAAACATCCAGGAAATCCAAGACACAATGAGAAGACCAAACATAAGGATTATAGGGATAGATGAGAGTGAAGATCTAAAACTTAAAGGGCCAGCAAATATCTTTAACAAAATTATGGAAGAAAACTTCCTAACTTAAAGAGAGAGATGCCTATGAATATACAAGAAGCCTATAGAACTCCAAACAGACTCTACCAGAATAGAAATACCTACCGTCACATAATAATCAAAACCCCAACTGTACTAAACAAAGAAAGAATATTAACGGCAGTAAGAGAAAAAGGCCAAGTAACATATAAAGGAAGTCCTATCAGAATCACACCAGACTTCTCTCCAGAAACCATGAAAGCTAGAAGATCCTGGGCAGATCTCATGTACACCCTAAGAGAACACAAATGCCAGCCAAGACTACTCTACCAAGCAAAACTCTCAATCAACATAGATGGAGAAATCAAAATATTCCATGACAAGACCATATTTACACAATATCTTTCCAGTAACCCAGCTCTACAAAGGATAATAGGAGGAAATCTCCAAGACAAGGAGGAAAACTGCACCCAAGGAAAAGCAAGATAGTAACCTACTTCCATCAAACTCAAAGGAAGATAACTACTCAAAAACAAAAATAACATCAAAAATGACAGGAACAAATAATCACCATTCCTTAATATCTCGTAACATCAATGGACTCAATTCCCCAATAAAAAGACATAGACTAACAGACTGGATAAGGAAACAGAACCCTACATTTTGCTGCATACAGGAAACATACCTCAGAGTTAAATACAAACACTACCTTAGAGTAAAAGGCTGGAGGACAATCTTATAAGGAAATGGCCACAGGTAGCGAGCTGGAATAGACATTCTAATATCAGATAAAATTGACTTTCAACCCAAAGTCATCAAAAGAGACACAGAAGGTCACTTCTTGCTAGTCAAAGGAAGAATCCACCAAGAAGAACTCACATTTCTAAACATCTACGCTCCAAATGCAAGGGCACCCTCATTCGTAAAAGAAACTTTACTAAAGCTCAAAGCACACATTGCACCTAACACAATAATTGTGGGGGACATCAACACTCCACTATCCTCAATGGACTGATCAGGAAAACAGAAAACAAACAGGGACACAGGGAAACTGATTGAAACGTTGGACCAATTGGATTTAACAGATATATATATATATATATATATATATATATATATATATATATATATATATAGAACATTTCATCCTAAAGCAAAAGACTATACCTTTTTCTCAGTGCCTCATGGTACCTTCTCCAAAATCGACCATATAATTGGTCATAAGACAGACCTCAACAAATATAAAAAGATCGAACTAATCCCATGCCTCCTATCAGAGCACCATGGAGTAAGAGTGTTCTTCAATAGCAACAAAAACAACAGAAAATCCTCATACACGTGGAGGCTGAACAATATTCTACTCAATGACAACTTAGACAATGAAGAAATAAAGAAGGAAATCAAAGACTTTTAAGAATTTAATGAAAATGAAGGCACAACATACCCAAATCTATGGGACACAATGAAAGCAGTGCTTAGAGGAAAACTCATAGCCCTGAGTGTCTCCAAAAAGAAACAGGAGAGAGCATATACTAGCAACTTAATGGCGCACTTGAAAGCTCTGGAACAAAAAGAAGCAATTTCACCCAGGAGGAGTAGAAGACAAGAAATCATCAAACTCAGGGCTGAAATCAATCAAGTTGAAACAAAGAGAACCATACAAAGAATCAACAAAACCAGTAGCTTACCAAAGGGCACAGAGACAGTATTCAAATAACAAAATTAGAAATGAAAAGGGAGATATAACAACAGAAACTGAGGAAATTCAAAAAATCATCAGATCCTACTACAAAAACTTATACTAACCCAACTGGAGAATCTGGAGGAAATGGACAATTTCCTAGACAGTTAACAAATACCAAAATTAAACCAGGATCAAATAGATTGTCTAAACAGACCCATAACCCCAAAGAAATAGAAGGGATCATAGACAGTCTTCCAACCAAAATAGCACTGGACCAGACGGTTTTAGTGCAGAATTCTATCAGACCTTCAAAGAAGTCCGGATACCGATACTCTTCAAACTATTCCACAAAATAGAAACAGAAGGAACACTACCCAACTCATTCTATGAAGCCACAATTACCCTGATACCAAAACCATACAAAGATCCAACTAAGAAAGAGAACTACAGGCCAATTTCCCTAATGAATATCGATGCAAAAATACTAAATAAAATACTAGCCAACTGAATCCAAGAACACATCAAAACGATCATTCACCATGATCAAGTTGGCTTCATCCCAGGGATGCAGGGATGGTTCAATATATGGAAATCCATCAACATAATCCACTACATAAACAAACTCAAAGAAAAAAACACATGGTCATCTCATTGGATGCTGAAAAAGCATTTGACAAAATTCAGCATCCTTTCATGCTAAAAGTCTTAGAAAGAGCAGGAATTCAAGGCCCATATCTAAACATAGAAAAAGCAATATACAGCAGACCAGTAGCCAACATCAAGGTAAACGGAGAAAAACTTGAAGCAATCCCACTAAAATCAGGGACTAGACAAGGCTGCCCCCTCTCACCATATCTCTTCAATATAGTACTCGAGGTACTAGCTAGAGCAATTCGGCAACAGAGGGAAGTCAAAGGGATACAAACTGGAAAGGAAGAAGTCAAACTATCACTATTCGCAGATGATTTGATGGTATACTTAAGTGACCCAAAAACCTCCACCAGAGAACTCCTGCAACTGATAAACAATTTCAGCAAAGTGGCTGGCTATAAAATCAATTCAAGCAAATCAGTAGCATTCCTATACCTGAAGGACAAGCAGGCCGAGAAAGAAATTAGGGAAATGACACCCTTCACAATAGCCACAAACAATATAAATTATCTTGGTGTGACTCTAACCAAACAAGTGAAAGATTTATATGACAAAATCTTCAGGTCTCTGAAGAAGGAAATTGAAGAAGACCTCAGAAAATGGAAAAATCTTCCATGCTCGTAGGCTGGCAGGATTAATATATTTAAAATGGTAATCTTGCCAAAAGCAAGATACAGATTCAACGCAATCCCCATCAAAATCCCAACTCAGTTCTTTATAAAGTTAGAAAAAGCAATTCTCAAATTCATCTGGAATAACAAAAAAACCCAGGATAGGTAAACTATCATCAACAGTAAACGAACTTCTGGGGGAATCAATATCCCAGACCTCAAGCAATAGTACAGAGCAGTAGTGTTAAAAGCTGCATGGTATTGGTACAGTGACAGGGAAGTGGATCAATGGAATAGGATTGAAGACCCAGAATTGAACCCAGACATATATGGCCAATTGATATTCGACAAAGGAGCTGAAAACATCCAGTGGAAAAAAAGATAGCCTTTTCAACAAATGGTGCTGGCTCAACTGGAGGTCAACATGCAGAAGAATGAGAATTGATCCACTCTTATCTCCTTGTACTAAGCTCAACTCCAAGTGGATCAAGAACCTCCACATAAAACCAGACTCACTAAAAGTAATAGAAAAGAAACTGGGGAAGACCCTTGAGGGCATTGGCTCAGGGGGAAAATTCCTGAATAGAACACCAATTGCTTATGCTCTAAGATCAAGAATAGACAAATGGGACCTCATAAAATTACAAATTTCTGTAAGGCAAAAGTCACTGTCAAAAGGAAAAATCGGCAACCAGCAATTTGGGAAAAGTTCTTCACCAACCCCACATCCGACAGAGGACTAATATCCAATGTATACAAAGAACTCAAGAAGTTAGACCCCAGAAAACCAAACAACCCTATCCAAAAATGGGGTACGGAGCTAAACAAAGACATTTTACCTGAAGAAATTCAGATGGCTGAGAAACACCTTAAAAAATGTTCAAAATCATTAGTCATTAGAGAAATGCAAATCAAAACAACCCTGAGATTTCACCTCACACCAGTCAGAATGGCTAGGATTAAAAACTCAGAAGACATCAGGTGTTGGCGAGGATGTGGAGAAAGAGGAACACTCCTCCACTGCTGGTGGGAATGCAAGCTGGTACAACCACTCTGGAAATCAGTATGGCGGTTCCTCAGAAAACTGGACATGATACTTCTGGAGGATCCAGCCATACCACTCCTGGGAATATACCCAGAAGATTCCCCAGCATGCAATAAGGATACATGCTCCACTATGTTCATAGAAGCTTTATTTATAATAGTCAGAAGCTGGAAAGAACCCAGATGTCCGTTAACAGAGGAATGGATACAAAAATTGTGGTATATATATACACAATGGAGTACTATTCAGCCATTAGAAACAATGAATTCATGAAATTCTTAGAGAAATGGATGGAGCTGGAGAACATTATACTAAGTGAGGTAACCCAGACTCAAAAGAATACCCATGGTATGCAGTCACTGATAAGTGGATATTAGCCTAGAATCTTGGGAGACCAAAGACACAATTTACATACCAAATGATGCCTGACAAGAAGAAAGGAATGGACACTAGTGCTGGAAAGGATAAAAACATCAGTGTAGGGGAATACCAGAACAGGGAAATGGGAAGGGGTGGATGAGGGAGCAGGGGGAGGGAAAAGGGCATGTGGGACCTTAGGTAGGGTAGGGAAACAAAAAACAAAGTTTTACTTTTCCTTTGTTTTTGACCTGCTCTATTTCTGACCTGGGCAAATTCACCCCTCCTTAGGCAAAGTGGTGGTCCCCCACTCCCAGGAGGCCACCATACTGATGCTGAACTTAGTGCCGACACCCAATCGCCATAGTGCACTATAGCCCAGAACTCCTGGACTCAGGTGACCCTCCTGTCTAAGCCTCCCTGAGTAGCTAGGACTGCAGGCAGGAGCCACAACACCCAGTTCTTTATTTGTTTTTAATAAAACAATATCAGTATCTATCTTCACAGTATTTTCCTTAGTGTTGCCTAAGGCAAGGAAGGGCTCTCAGGTAGCTGATTTTGCTTCCAATCACCATCTTTCTTTCCCAGTCACCAAATGTTGTCATTTCCTTCTTCTGCTTGTTAGGGGTAAAATCAGAAGTGATTTCTCCTTTAGGTTAGAGTACTCACACTTGTATCCTTCTCCTGTATCACAGGCCATGTCCCCTTAGAGTAGTCTTTCTTTAAGATGTCACTTATTTTATTCTTCATGTAACCAATCAGCTCATGGCATCCTTGACACCCAGGCTGTTACCCACACCACAGAGAAAATTGTAGTTTTCTTTACTCTGTTGGATCTGCCTATACCTGCCTGACCCTCTTGATCACATCATTCAGGTCTCTGCAGAGGTGTCAACTTCACAGGCTCCACACATACCATATACCATGAGTTATCAAAATTAATGCCTACAGTATATATATTGTCTCCACTATGATTTTACTTTTCCTTATTAACTTTGTCCCTAAATTAATTACATTTACATAGTTGTATTTAATAACAAAAGAATACGTGGATAATAAACTTTATTTTTATATATTTTATATTTTTACCTTAAGAATTAAAATATTATGAAATTAGGCTTACCTTCTCTATCACCATTCTTATTGTATCTCTAGCATCTTTTTTTTAAAAGAATTATTTTTTTTCAAAAAAAATTTTTTTATTGGATATATTCTATATTTACATTTCATTTCCCTTTTTTGGGAAGGTTGCGTATTTGATTTGACTTTCAGAGATCTATGATAAAAGGAAACAAATGGGGACAGTAGAACGAAGTTTTACTTTTCCTTTGTTTTTGACCTGCTCCATTTCTGACCTGGGCAAATTCACCCCTCCTTAGGCAAAGTGGTGGTCCCCTACTCCCAGGAGGTCACCATACTGATGCTGAACTTTGGACCGACACCCAATTGCCATAGTGCACTATATCCCAGAACTCCTGGACTCAGGTGACCCTCCTGTCTAAGCCTCCCTGAGTAGCTAGGATTGCAGGCAGGAGCCACAACACCCAGTTCTTTATTTGTTTTTAATAAAACAATATGCCTTCCTTGGTCATTTTCTATGGAGTAACTCCTGAAAAAAACATGCATATACTATGTTTAACATTTCTACAAGTGAATGTTGAGATTAAAGATTTGTAGGTAGGCTGCTGACCTTAAATAATCCCACTCACAGCTTCCCCTTTATTTCCAAATGATTTACTTTGGCTCTTATAGTTTCTTTGCGGTCTTCTTAAAATGTGTTGATACTTAAATTCCATCATCCTAGCTAAGGATTATTCTTTGGTTTTGTGTTTATTTTTCATACTGTCTTCAAATTTCTCACATCCAGAGTTTCTACTGGTGTTCAATATCTACTCCAGTAGTGGTACATTCTATTCTTCATTTATTCTGGACACATTAAGTGATATTAGGAGTTTGCTAAATAGTCATTAATTTAGATCAATTTAGGAATACAGTTCCCAAATTGTGTGTGAAGTTTTTGGCACCTTTGAGAGTAATTTGTGAGGATATGCTGTGTTATGGGAGACTTAATGATATTACAAAACAGCACCCTGTCTTAGCCCAGACAGTGAAGATATCTCTAGTTAAGTTCAATGCATGGACTCACTGTTCTTCTCTACATTGATGCCAATCCCCACTTCATGATTATCTATCGCAAAATAATAGAGATCGAGAATCCTGATTTCTGCAGTGATGTAGAAACAGCTAAAATAAAATTGCAACACCCCGCTCTAAGATGTGCAGTTTAAATTCGAACAAACTCAGAATGAGAAATTAGAATGCCTTTGGCTTCATTTATAAAACCTGACAGCTTAATTCCAAATACTCTGGACATTTAATTAATGGGAAGTGAATCAACCCTTCAACATTAAAAAGAAAATCTATAATTTGGCCTCTTCAACTCAGTAGAGTGAAATGTCAAATTATTTTAGGTCCACAGATAGGATTTTTCATAACTTTTATGATGTAAATGCTTAATAATAATGTCAAAACTTCTGCTCTATTAAACCAGCATGCAACCGATCCAATACAAATTGCCTATCACACTGAATTGTATTGATGTTTTACACAGACAAACTAGGATATAAAAAGTAGACCATTGCTCAGCAACAGCAAAAGACAGATATTTGGGAAAGGGCATGCCAAGCAACTTACTACTCCTGGAATTGCTTTTCTATTGCAATGGCCCTAAGGAATTCCTACTTAATCTCGAATAGCTGGAGTCAAGGATCTAAATTATAACTGACATTCCAGATTGGTGTGGTAATTCTCCATTTGCTCTAGCTTCTCATTTTATTCAGCCACAGAGTATATAGAATATATAGAGTATATTTATTAAATCCATTTTAAGCTGCAAATTTTGCAGCATCAAACGTTCACCTCCCAAATTAACCTACATGTACCTGCATTCATAGAGGATCTCTGTAGATTCTCAAAGTTTCTGTTTCACTAAAATTGTGTGTCAGCTATTTCTATGGTTATATATATCTAGAAAAAGAAAAGAGTCAGATGCTATAGAGAGACAGACATTCACAGAGATGCTAGACAGATAGATGATAATATAAATAGAAAGACAAATAGGTAGCTGATAGATAAGATAAATAGATTATCAATAATCAATATTTAAAGAAAATCTAAAATCTATTACAGCTGAGTAGCTTATAAATTATGAAAACAAATATCTAACATTCTAGAGCAGTATGAAATATAATATAAATGAGAGAAAGAAATGTTAATTCAACAAAAAGGAAATGGTATGGTGTTTAGGGAAAGAATCATACTGTCTGTGTCTACAAAAATCATTTTACTTTTTTACTGAGATCTAAAGAATATGATATATGTTTTTAAGGTTCCAAATGAAGTTTTGATGCATGTTGTGGCATGCTGTTGTTTACAGGGATTAGAAGTATGGTGCACTTTGGCCAAAAATAAAGCTGGATAACAGGGTTTGAATATTTATATTTAAATAATAAAGTTTACTTCTGGAATTATTTGAGCAAATATCAACTACTAGATGAAAGTCCATCTTATTTTGTTTGTGCCTCATATTCTGAAATATTTTTAAAATCATTCCTTATGAAGTTACATAGAATTCAAACACTTGTGATTCATATCAATGATACAGTTGTTTTATATTTTGAAACTTCTCATGACCTTAAGAAATTATTCTCATTCTATTGATGCTTGATTATTCACACTTTGAAAGATTTTGAACTGACAAGAACTTCAACACTCTGAAGAAAGCAATCGAACAAGATCTCAGAAGATGAAAAGTTCTATCCTCATGGATAGGATTAATATAGTAAAAATGGTCATCTTGCTGAAAGCAATCTACAGATTCAATGCAATCCCCATCAATATTCCACCTCAATTCTTCATAAAGTTAGAAAGAAAAATTTTCAAATTCCTCTGCAATAACAAAAAGCCCAGGTTAGCAAAAAAATTCTCAACAATGAAAGAAATTCTAGTGGAATCACCATCCCTGACCTCAAGGTATATTACACAGCAATCGTTATTAAAAAAAAAAAAAACTGCATGATATTGGTACAGTGACAGGCAGGTAGATCAATGGAATAGAATTGAAGACTGAGCTATGAACCCACACACCTGTGGTTACTTAATCTTTGACAAAGGATCTAAAACCATCCAATAGATAAAAGCATTTTCAACAAGTGGTGCTGGAACTACTGGCGGTTAGCAGTTAGAAGAATGCAAATTGATTCATTCTTATATCCTTGCATAAAGCTCAAGTCCGAGTGGATCAAGGACCTTCACATAAAACCAGATGCATTGAAACTAATAGAAAGGAAAGTGGGGAAGAGCCTGGAGCACATGGGTACTGGGGAGAATATCCTGAACTGAACACCAATAGCTTATTCTCTAAGAGCAAGGCAAATGGGACTTCATAAAATTGCAAAGCTTCTGTAAGGCAAAGGTCACTGTCAATAGGATAAAATGATAACCAACAGATTGGGAAAAGATAGAGGGCTAATGTCCAATATATACAAAGAACTCAAAAAGTTGGACTCTAGAGAACCAAATAACCCTATTAAAAATGGGATACAGAAATAAACAGAGAATTTTCAACTGAGGAATATGAAATGGCTGAGAAGTACCTAAGACAGGTTCAACATCTTTAGTCATCAGAAAAATGCAAATCAAAGCAAGCCTGAGATTCCACCTCACACCAGTCAGAATGGCTAAGATGAAAAACTTAGGTGACAGCAGATGCTGGCAAGGTCATAGAGAAAGAGGAACACTCCTCCATTGCAGGAGGGATTGCAAGCTGGTACAACCACTCTGGAAATCAGTCCTGCAGTTCCTCAGAAAATTGAACATAGAATTACCTGAGGAGCCAGCTATAGCACTCCTAGGCATAAACCCAGAAGATTCTCCAACATGTAATTAAGACACATGCTCCACTATATTCATAGCAGTCTTATAATAGCCAGAAGCTGGAAAGAACCTAGATGTCCTTCAACAGAGGAATGGATACAGAAAACGTGGTACATCCACTACTCACCTATTAAAACAATGAATTCATGAAATTCTTAGGCAAATGGATGGAACTAGAAAATATCATCCTCAGTGAGGTAACCCAATCACAGAAGAACACACATAGTATGTAATCACTGATAAGTGGATATTTGCCCAGAATCTCAGAATACCCAAGTCACAATTCACAGAAGCTCAAGAAGAAGGAAGATCAAGGTGTGAATATGTTGTTCCTTCTTAGAAGTGGGATCAAAATACTCATTGGAGGAGATGCAGAAACAAAGTGTGGAGCAGAGACTGAAGGATAGGTAATTTATAGACTGCCCCACCTGAGGATCCATCCCATAAACAGTTAACAAATTCAGACCCTAATGTGGATGCCAACAAGTGCTTGCTGACAGGAACTTGATATAGCTGTGTCCTGAAAGGTTCTGCCAGTTCCTGTCAAGTACAAAAGTGGATGCTCATAGCCAACCTATGAACTGAGAACAGGGATACCTATGGAGGAGTTAGAGAAAGGACCAAAGGTTCTGAAGGGGTTTACAGCTCCATAGGATGAACAAAAATACAAACCAACCAGTATCCTCCGATGTTCCCAGGAGCTAAACCACTAACCAAAGAGTACACATGGAGGTATCCATGGCTCCAGCCACATATGTATCAGAAGATGAACTTTTCACACATCAGTGGGAGGAGAAGCCCTTGGTCTTGTGAAGACTTGATTCCCTAGTGTATGGGAATGCCAGGACAAGGAAGCAGGAGAAGGTAGGTTGGTGAGCAGGGAGAGGGAGATTGTATAGGGGGTTTTTGAAGGGTAAATGAGGAAAGGGGATAACATTTGAAATTTAAATAAAGAAAATATCATGGCTGGGCGGTGGTGGCGCACGCCTGTAATCCCACCACTTGGGAGGCAGAGACAGGCAGATTTCTGAGTTCGAGGCCAGCCTGGTCTACAGAGTGAGTTCCAGGACAGCCAGGGTTATACAGAGAAACCCTGTCTCAGAAAAAAAACTAAAAAAAGAAAAAAAAAGAAAATATCTAATAAAAATTAAATAAAGTCCCACTTAATATCTTTATACATCATCACAGCATGTTACATGCAATACAGCACACTCAAGAATTCAAAGGAAAACAGCTCTGTATTCATAGCTTGAGTGGTATCTCTTTACACTGACTTTTGATCTCACAAGAGATCTTTCTCATTACAAATATTAATCCTTTTAAGATCATCTTAGAGTCTTCGGAAACTCCAGATATTAAAGTGAAGACAAGGAAAAAGCTTAAGTGGGCTGTGCCAGAACTACCACTATGTCACCCATTGCTCCATACTGTGGAATACTTTAGATATGCAACCCATTAACCAAAAGCCTAGCTCTGAGACAGGGTAATGTAAGAGCCAAAGTGTGATTCACTGCCCCTTCTCTTCAGGGGCCCTCATTTCTGTCAAATCATTCAGTAAGCAGTTCTGGCAATACCAGTTATTCACAAAACCTCTGAATACTTACAGCTATAAATATTATTGCTAACATGTATTTGATAGTATATCTTAAAATTACAGATAAATATGCCTATTCATGACTGTGATTTTTGTGTATTTTTTGGACATTATACCTTTGAAAGTTGAAATCAAAATCTCCAATTTATTAACTTTTATCTAATTTTGGTAAAATTATATAAATCAAAATGATTGAGATATAATAGAAAATATATTATTTAAATGTTAATATTGAATAGTCTTAAATTATACTCACAAATGTTCCCATTTACTATGCCAGAGAGTAATACTTTTTTCATTTTCAAAATGAACTTCAATGCTGTATAGTTTTCGTGAGGAGTAAACTATCTATATATCTATGTGGCCATTATCTATCTATCCTATCTATCTATCTATCTATCTATCTATCTATCTATCTATTTATCTATCTATGTATACTTCTCTATCTCTAGCTATCCAACCATCATCTGTCATCTCTCCACGTGTTTTTATTTATGTTATGTCTGTCTCTTATCTTTTTATCTCTTATATTACTATATCACCTATCATTTATGTTTTTTTTCTATCTCACTAAATTCTTTCACTTTTATAAGTACCTATTATATTATAGTAGATAATGCTCTTATCAGCACAAAATATTGTAATGTTCAAGCGATGAAACACCCATGTAATTTCTAATTTTTGGTAATTCATCAGTATTATTTTCTCAACTTGACAAATATGCCAAATATAATGTTAACAGTGAGAAAAATCAAAGAAACAATTTTATATTTATTTGGAAGTATACCAAGACTACTAAGAAATGCTGAAGAGGGAGATGTAGCCATTGAATAGTTATCAAGTACTAAGAGGTCAGCCCTGAAATTAAATACATACAAGTAATACTACACAGAGCAATCAATAATTATATACTTACACACAATTATTAATAAAGGAAAATAATATATCGTGGGAGTGAGCAAGGGACTGGAAAGAGGAAATAGGAGAAAATATTTTAATTTAAATAAGTTAATTAAAAAAGAAAATAATTCATCAACACTCAGATAATTAAATGTGCACATGTAGGAAATGTATAGATAAACAAAAACATATAGCTATTAAAATTATCATTAATTACAGATTTAAGACTTCCGTCCTCAAAATTTATGTTTTCAAATACTCAGAACTATTCAGATGATATGGTAGAATAAATATTAGAATGTTTTGCTACTGTCTAAATTTTTACATATGCTCAAAATATGCTTGCTTTCCTTAATTTTTGAGCCTTCACTAATTAGTCAGATACAGTTTATATAACTCTAATGACACTAGCTAAGTGATCAACTGATAATGATAGCCAGTTATATTCTAAAGAGACTGTGGCTTCAGAAATAATAGGCAAAGCACTCACCTGAAGGTCAGTATTTATGCTTTGGCTTTATTGGCTCTTAGTCACTTCACCCTGTTAATATTATTAGTTCAGATGCATCCATTCCTAAGCACCAGTTAATTACCAAGGGACATTATGTCTAATCTTATCTCATAATTTTTCTTTAAGCCACAAATTATCACTCTATATCATTAGCCTATATAATTAATGTTGGTAAATCAACAATATTAGAATCATTAAAAATGTAGAAAAAACCCAAACATCTATTTGGAGACATATTTTGGCATCTCTTTCCTAAGTCATTTTGCCATTATTGTAATAAAATACCTCAAATAACATTCAAGAAGAAAAGTTGCATGGTTTGAAAGGTTCTGATCTAAGATCTAGTAACCCCATGATGTGGATCTCTGATAAGGACAGCACAACAAGAGCACATGTGGATGAACATCTACTCATATCATGAGTCAAAATCAATGAGGAAAAAGGGAGGATGTGCCTATTGCCTCTTGCAGACATTTGTCCCAACGACTGTAAAATAAAACAAACAAACAAATGAACAAACAGCCTCACCAGCCTCACACTGGCTCTGGTACAATTTTTGTGTCATCTCCACTATGAACAAGTGAAACCTGCAGTATTCAATCATGTAATTCTATATAAAAATGCAAAAGAAACATGACAAAGCATATTGTCATCCCAACTGTTCTACAACCAGAGAAGCCAAGGAAAATGTGACCACCCCTTAGACATCAGCAAAGCCAGTGCCTGATGTTGAAATTATGATTTATTTCATTGACTTGGGAACAATTCAGATTTAACATGATTTTTATAACTACATAAAATTAACATTTCTGATTCTTTTATTTAAGATTTATTTATTTATTATATGTAAGTACACTGTCTTCAGACACACCAGAAGAGGGCGTCGGATCTCTTTACAGATGGTTGTGAGCCACCATGTGGTTGCTGGGGTTTGAACTCAAGACCTTCAGAAGAGCAGTCAATGCTCTTAAACTCTGAGCCATCTCTCCAGCCCAACATTTCTGATTCTTAAACTGCTGCAATACAGTTCATACTTTGTCATGTGAACACCATGTCTGAAATACAGATAAATACATGCTTGGGCTTTACAGTATATCAGAATTTATTTAATGAGTCCACAAAGTACATTATTTCCAATAGCAGCATTTTACCAGATGTTTACTTGATTTTTTGATAAATCCAACCAAGGTGAACACAGGTCCTTTTTTCCAATATTGATTACTATTATTGACTGTCAGATCACACATCATCTAGTATGTATATCTATACACACACACAAAGACACACACACACACACACACACACACACACGCACACGCACACGCACACGCACACGCGCACACACACACACACACGTAGCAGAGGGATGTCAAGGATTTAACAGGCTCCATAACATTCAGGAGGTCATAGGCATAACAGATAAAAATACACATGGAGAACCGAATATGAGCTGCAGAGAGGATGGAGTGTGCTGTGTGTACCATAGAATTAAGAGCAGAGCTATATAGATCACTTCTCCCTTTTGCCCTTCCACTGTTGATAGATAAGAGGGATGGCCCTGACCTGGTCATGAAAGCAAGAGATCTATCCCTACCCCTCAACTTCTGCACCCCTCAGAACAACAGGCCCTGTGTCTTACCTGGGCAATATAGTAAATATGGCTGCAGATGTGGGAGTTATAGGTGAGCTGAACTGAGGGTGTGAGGATAGGAGAACTAGTCTTGCCTTTTGTCTGCTGTGAAGTGGGGTCTGTGAAGGAAAAATCCTTTCCCTTTTACCTTCACCACTGGTGATTTGCTGGAGAGCTAGCCCCATTACAGTCATGAGGTCAGGAGAGCTATCACTACCCCTTAACTGTTGCAGCACTCAGGAATATGGGCCTGGCCAGTAGAGTAGAAATAGCTATAGTTGCTGGGGTGGCTTGTGAGCCTTCCTGGAGGTTGTAAGAGGATAACCAGACAGATACCTCTTGGGCTCAAATCCAAGACTTTGAAATTGACCCACCCAAGCATCCACCCCATCTACAAACTTCTAGAGTATATGAAGGGGCTAGTCCTATATATCCAAAACTGCTGGATCATAAAGTCACAGGGCAACAATAGGATATCTGAGAGGAATACCAGTGAGGTTCCAATATTGAAAGAGTAGCAGAAGTCAGAGGTATCATAGACCAAAGAGTCACTGAAATGAATATTTACAAGCAAAGCAGAGTGAACAAAGGGTATACTGTGGGACATACTGTGACAAACTGAATCTTCAATGAAATTGTTTTCTCTGATGTGGGGGAGATTTACAAAGTTCGAGAGTAGGTATGAGAGGAGGAGGACATGAATTATGAATGAAGGAAAATTCACAAAGAACCAATAAAAATTTTTTAAAAATGAAAATTAAAATGCAATCACAGAAAACTTAGTATTTCAAAATAGAATGAATTCTTCAAAAACTTTTATAATATCGTGTTTTATAAGATCTTTGAAATTGTTGAACCCAAATGTGTTTTGTTAGACTTACTAGAATAGTCAAATGCAGAGCTTCCTGTGCAATGATAACACAAAATAGGGAAATCAGGACCCAAAGAGATCTACAATAAAGGATGGCCAAATGACCATACAGCAAATAGAGAGGACAATCTGTCTTGTTCACTCTTCATTGCCCAATGAGCTTGAGGCTAGTTTGTTATAACTAATACTGTGTTCACACTGGCTCAGAATGATAAATGCATTTAGAGATTTTGATTTTTCAATTATGCAGACAAGTACTATTTTTCAAGTAAAAATTACATCCTCATTATTGCATAGATAAAAATTAAACTAAGCAACCTTCTATCCCCTCTGGACATTCATTCTCCCCACACCTTTCCACCTATTTTCATCAGACCTGTGGATCCTGAATCATAAAGGCTAGCTTTCCTGTATCCCACCCAACTTTTTTGCTGTCTAAGTCTTCTGGAGTCCTCTGTGGCCTGTCAATCTTCCCTGAGAATGCTGCTATCCCAAGAGAAGATTTATTCTTTCACCAACTTTCTGCCCACCTTCATCACAGATGCGGATCAAAAACCATACAGATCTGATGTTCTGGAACCATAACCGAAGGATATATATATATCATAGGCCTGCCACACCTGGACCACTGAGGTCAATCCACCTCCCAATACCTACTACAACAGGAACATCCAGAAATAAAAGTCATCAAGATGGCTCAATGCACTCAAAACAATGCAATAAATAAAAGCCAGGACAATATGACACATTCAGAGAACAGTTAACCTACTACAGTTAACACTGTATTCTAACAAAACCACAAGAAAATGAATGTAAATTGAATCTTATAAAGATGGTAGAAGATTTGAATAAGCCACTTAAAGAAATACAGGAAAATTCAATCAAACAGATAGAGGTCTTTAAAGAGGAAGCAAATCCCTTAAAGATATACAGGAAAATACAATTAAATGGGTCAAGAAAAAGAGTAAAACTGTATAAGACCTGCACAAATTTTCTGCACAAGCAGAAATGGAAGCACTAAAGAAAACAAAGATTGAGGAAATTCTGGAGATGGAAAACCTATGGAAGAAAATAGGAGTAAGAATCACCAACAAAATTCAGGGGATGGAAAAGAGAATCTCAAGCATAGAAGTTACCATAGAAGAATTAACAAATCCAAGCAAATGGTAAATCTGAAAAACTGCTGACACAAAATATCCAGGAAATTTGAAATACTATGAAAAGACCTAACATAAGAATATTTGGAATAAAACAAAACAACACAAAACAAAACAAAACAAAACAAAAAAAGAATATTTGGAGTAGAAGAGACTGAAGAGGCTCAACTCTAAGACCCAGAAAATATTCTCAGCAAAATCATAGAAGAAAACTTTCCCAACCTAAAGAAAGAGATGCATATAAATATACAAGTAGGAGACAGCAAGTGTTAGCAAGGATGTGGAGAAAGAGGAACACTCCTCCACTGCTGGTGGGAATGCAAGATGGTACAACCACTCTGGAAATCACTCTGGCGGCTCCGCAGAAAACTGGACATAACACTTCCAGAGGACCCTGTTATACCACTCCTGGGCATATACCCAGAGGATTCCCTGGATATAGGGACACATGTTCCTCTATGTTCATATCAGCCTTATTTATAATAGCCAGAAGCTGGAAAGAACCCACATGTCCCTCAATGGAGGAATGGATACAGAAAATGTGGTATATTTACACAATGGAATACTACTCAGCAATTAGAACCAATGAACTCATGAAATTCTTAGGCAAATGGTTGGATCTAGAAAATATCATCTTAAGTGAGGTAACCCAATCACAAAAGAACACACATGGAATGCAGCCACTGATAAGTAGATATTAGCCCAGAAGCTCTAAATACCCAAGACACAATTCAGATATCAAACCATTCCCAAGAAGAAGGCAGGAGAGGGCCCTGGTCCTGGAAAGGCTTGATGCAGAATTCTAGGGGATTACCAAGACAGAGAAGTAGGAGGGGGGTTGATTAGAGAATGGACAGAGGGAAGAGGGCTTATGGGAGTGGGAGAAGAGTGGGGAACCGGGAAAGGGATAATCATTTGGAATGTAAACAAAGAATATAGAAAAAAAACAGAAAGAAAACACCAATTAGATTAGAAAATCCTTGGACTACATAATAATTAAAACACATAATCTACAGAAGAAAGAATATTAAAAGCTGCAAAAATAATGGCCAGGTAATAATACAAATGCAGACATATTAGAATTACACCAGACTTCTCAAAAGAATCTCTAAAAGCTAGAAGGACCTGGTCAAATATCTTATAACCTCTAAAACCCAAAGATGCCCACCTAGACTACTATACCCAGCAAAACTCTCAATTACCACATATGGAGCAAACAACATATTTCAAGGTAATTCAAAAAGCAAACAACTGGACAAATTGGCAAACTACAGATTGGGAAAAAAATATCTTCACTAACCCCACATCTGATAGAACTCTAATCATCAAAATACATAAAGAATTCAAGAAGTTAACCTCCCCCACAAAAATAATCCTATTAAAAACTGGGATAGAAACCTAAACAGAGAATTCAAAACAGAAGAATCTCGAATGGGTAAGAAGCACTTAAAGAAATATTCAAATCCCTTAGTGATCAGAAAAATGCTAATCAAAACAACCCAGAGATTCCACCTCACAACAATCAGAATGCCTAAGACCAAAAACTCAAGTGACAGCACCTGCTGGGGAGGATGTGGAGAAAGGGAACACTTTTCGTTAACTAGAAGGATTGTAAATTGGTACAATAACTCTGGAAATCAATCTGGAGTCTCTTCAGAAAATTGGAAATAGTTCTACCTGAATACCCAGGCATACCATTTTTGGGCAAACATACTAAAGATGCCTGTCTTACTCAGGTTTTACTACTGTGAGAAGACACAAAGAATAAGTCAACTCTTATAAAGACAGCAATTAATTGAGGCTGACTTACAGGTTCAAAGGCTTTGTAGATTATCATCAAGGCAGGAATATGGCAGTATTCAGGCAGGCATGGTCCTGGAATTGCTGAGACTTCTACATCTTCATCTGAAGGCTGCTAACAGAATACTGACTTTCAAGAAGCTAGAATGAGGCATTTAAAGCCCATGCCCAAGGTGACACACCTATCCCAACAAGGCCATACCTCCAAATAGTGCCACTTGCTGCGACAAGCATATTTAAACCATGGCAATGCACCACTATACAAGGACACCTGCTCCTCCATGTTTATAGCAGCCTTATTTGTATTAGTGAGAAGATGGAAACAACCAAGATGCCCCTCAACCAAGGAATGAATACAGAGAGTGTGGTTCATTTACACAATACTATTCAGCTATTAAAAAGGAGGACAACATGAATTTTGCAGGCAAGTGGATGGAATGAGAACTGAGTGCAGTAACTCAGACCCTGAAAGACATTCATGGTAAGTACTCACTGATAAGTGTATATTAGTTAAAAAAACTAAAATTTTAAAAATGTGTGACGTGGAATGTGGCACAAGGGATTAAGTACTTGCTATGTAAGCATAAATTCTGAGTTAGAATTGCTAATATCCACATAAATAGCTGGGCCCCTCAGGATGCTTATATTATATGTAATCTCTGTGCTGGTATGGAGAGAGAGTTGGAGCTCAGGGTCTTGATGGCCAGTCATTTTAAATCAATTGAGCTCTTTCCGAGTTTCATCAGAACCTTTCCTCAAATTAATTAATTAATTAATTAATTAATTGGTTAATTAAAGAGAGAAAGAAAGGTGATAAGCAGTAAAAGTTATAATCAATGTTGACTTCTACCTTTCAATAGCAATTGTATTTCTGAGCACCAACCCATACCATCAAACATAACACATGCATATATACATGTATGCCAAACATAGACTGTTTTAATAAATTAATAAAAGTAAATAAAATATAAAACTGGTCAACTAGCCACATGTCATGTCCATGATTACCATTCAGAGAGAACCCAGATTCAGAATTTCTGTTTCTTCCTTCCTTCCTTCCTTCTTTTCTTCCTTCCTTCCTTCCTTCCTTCCTTCCTTCCTTCCTCCTTCCCTCCCTCCCTCCCTTCTTCCATCCTTCCTTTCTTTCTTTCTTCCTTCCTTCCTTCCTTCCTTCCTTCCTTCCTTCCTTCCTTCCTTTCTTTCTTTCTTCCTTTCTGTCTGTCTGTCTGTCATTTTCTGTTTTTTATTAAATAAATAAACTAATTAATTATTTAATTAATTACATCCCAGCTGTTGTGTCTCCATTTAATCTCCCCTTGCAGAATTCTTCCCCCATTCCCACATGCTGGTGTACCAAGCACGGTGTACTTCTGAAGGATTAGGAACATCCTGTCCCACTTAGGCCAAACATGGCAGCAGTCTACTACTTATGTGTTGGGAGGACTTGATCAAACCCCCTCCCTCTTTATGCTCTTTGGTAGGTAGCTCAGTTTCTGGGAGCTCCCAGGGGTCCAAGTTAGTTGGCATTCTTGGTCTTCCTGTGGTATTGCCAACTTCTTAAGGAATTTCAATTCTCTTCCTAACCCTTCCACAGGAGTCCCCGACCCCTGTCCAATATTTGTGTAGGTATCTGCATCTGTTTCAATCAACATCTAGGTAGAGCCTCTCAGAGGACTGCTATGCTAGAGTCCTGTCTGCAAGCATAATATAGCATCATTAATAGTGTGAGGGATAATCTATCTAATGGATTCTAGGACAGCTGAGGCTGTATGCATAGAGAGACTCTGTTACAAAGCAAAATAAAACAAAATAACAACACTAGGGCAAGAGAAAAATAAATGAGACTTAAACTTCTAAGAAAATAGATAATGTAAAATCTCAAATAATATGAATATACTACTAAGTTATGCCCTATTTTATTTAATATTCCAATAAAATTAATATGAAAAATCATTTCAAATTAGTCATTTTGGAAAGCAATATAGAAGTATGTATGAATATAGATTTTACAAATTTTATGAAAAATGCTGAGATGGTTTGAATAAACTTTGTGGAGGGAGTGGTACTACTGGGAGGTGTGGCAATGTTGGAGTAGATGCAACCTTGCTGGAGTAGGTGTGGCCTTGTTGGAAGAAGTGTGTCATTGAGGGAGTGGGCTTTGAGACCTCCCCTTAGCTGCCTGGAAGGCAGTGATTTTGCTTGCCTTCACTGCCTTTGCATAAAAATGCAGGACTCTGAGGAACCGCCAGACTGATTTTCAGAGCTGTTGTACCATCTTGCAGTCTCACCAACAGTGTAGGAGTGTTCCTCTTTCTCCACATCCTCACCAGCACCTGTTGTCTCTTGAGTTTTTAATCTTAGGCATTCTGACTGGTATGAGGTAGAATCTCTGGGTTGTTTTGATTTGCATTTCCCTGATGACTAATGATGTTGAACATCTCTTAAGGTGTTTCTTGGCCATCTGGATTTCTTCTGGTGAAAACTATTTGTTTAGCTCTGAACCCCATTTTTTATCGGGTTGTTTGGTTCTTTGGGGTCTAACGTCTTGAGTTCTTTGTATATATTGGATATTAGCCTCCTGTCAGCTGTAGGGTTGGTGAAGATCTTTTCCCAATTTGTTGATGGCTGTTCTTCTGACTGTATCCAGAAACTTTGAAATTTTATGAGGTCCCATTTGTCAATTTTTGTTTTTTCTTTTTTGTTTGTTTGTTTGTTTGTTTGTTTATTTTGTTTTTCTGGTTTTTTTGTTTTTTTGTTTTTTTGTTTTTTGTTTTTTGTTTTTTTGGTCTTTTGAGACAGGGTTTCTCTGTGTATTCCAGGCTGTCCTGGAACTCACTCTGTAGACCAGGCTGGCCTTGAACTGAGAAATCCGCCTGCCTCTGGCTCCCAAGTGCTGGGATTACAGGCGTGTGCCACCACACCCGGCCCATTTGTCAATTATTGATCTTAGAGCATAAGCTATTGGTGTTCTGTTCAGAAACTTTCCCCCTGTGCCCATGTCCTCCAGGGTCTTCCCCAGTTTCTTTTCTATTAGTTTCAGTGTGTCAGGTTTTATGTGGAGGTCCTTGATCCACTTGGAGTTGATCTGATACAAGGAGATAAGAGTGGGTCAATTCGCATTCTTCTGCATGTTGACCTCCAGTTGAATAACCACCATTTGTTGAAAAGGCTATATTTTTTCCACTGGATGGTTGTGGCTCCTTTATCAAAGATCAAGTGACCATAAGTCTGTGGGTTCATTTCTGGCTCTTCAATTCTATTCCACTGATATACTTGCCTGTCGCTGTACCAATACCATGCAGTTTTTAACACAATTGCTCTGTAGTACTGCTTGAGGTCAGTGATATTAATTCCCCCAGAAGTCCTTTTATTGTTGAAAATAGTTTTAGCTATCCTGGGACTTTTGTTATTCCAGATGAATTTGAGAATTGCTCTTTCTAGATCTATAAAGAATTGATTTGGGATTTTGATAGGGATTGCATTGAATCTGTAGATTGCTTTTGGCAAGATGGCCATTTTTGCTATATTGATGTTCCCAATCCCTGTCATACCACTCCTGGGCATATACCCAGAGGATTCCCCTGCATACAATAAAGACACATGCTCCACTATGTTCATAGCAGCCTTATTTATAATAGCCAGAAGTTGGAAGGAGCCCAGATGTCCCTCAAAGGAAGAATGGATACAGAAAATGTGGTATATTTATTTATATATATTTAATTGCTGAATACTACTCAGCAATTAAAAATAATGAATTCGATCCAGGTGGAGGAGGAACCAGCCTCCACCAGCTTCCCAGGTGGTCCAACCTCGCCTGAGGAACCAGGTACCTGAGATATCCAGAGTTTAAGGCCTTCGGGGACTCAGGCCTTGAGTGGAAGCTGTGCACAGAGCAGCGGTTTGGGAGGCACCAGCCAAGCCTGGGCTCTGTGCCCTGAGGGCGGACCCTGCACTCCCTGCAGCCTCTGCCATCTTCCCAGCTGCTTTGAACCAGCAGGTGGAACCAGGTACCCAGATATCCCGAGTTTAAGACCTCTGGGGACTCAGGACACCAGACAGCAATCCCTGAGCAGGAGCAGTGCAGAGCAGCTACCCAGAAGGCAGAACCAAGGACCTGAGATATCCCGAGTTTAAGACCTCTCGAGGGAAAGCAGGCGACCAGTCAGCAATCTGTGAGCAAGAGCACTGCATGGCAGTGGGTCAGGTGTCCCAGTCATAGGGAAATAGCCTTACGAGCCCACAGGAGTTTCAAGCACCAGCTAGTAACTAACTACCCGACCAACTAACACCAAACATAACCAGATGGCAAAAGGCAAACGTAAGATCATTACTAACAGAAATCAAGGCAATATGGCAGCATCCGAACCCAGTCCCCCGACAGAAATAAATCTTGGATACCACAACATCCCAGAAAAACAAGACTCACATCTAAAATCACTGATCAGGATGCTGATAGAGGAACACTTAGATAAATCTCTTAAAGTAATACAGAAGAAAATAGATCAAAAGCTAGAAGCCCTTACAAGGCAAACACAAATAAGTCTTGGATACCACAACACCCCAGAAAAACAAGACTCAGATCTAAAATCACTGGTCAGGATGCTGATAGAGGAACACTTAGATAAATCTCTTAAACAAATACAGAAGAAAATGGATCAAAAGCTAGAAGCCCTTACAAGGCAAACACAAAAATCACTTAAAGAAATTCAGGAGAATATGGATCAAAAAATGAATGCCAATAAGGGGGAAACACAAAAATCACTTAAAGAAATACAAGAGAATGTGGGTCAACAAGTAGAAGTCATAAAAGAGGAAACACAAAAATCCCTTAAAGAATTACAGGAAAACACAAACAAGCAATTGAAAGATCTGAGCAAAACCATCCAGAATCTAAAAACAGAAGTAGAAACAACTAAGAAATCGCAAAGGGAGACAACATTGGAGATAGAAAACCTTGGGAAGAAATCAGGAGTCATAGATGCAAATATCAACAATAGAATATAAGAGATAGAAGACAGAATCTCAGATGCTGAAGATACCATAGGAACCATGGATTCAACAATTAAAGAAAATGCAAAATGCAAAAAGAAGAGGACCTCAGGAGATGGAAAAATATTCCATGCTCTTGGATTGGCAGGATCAATATAGTAAAAATGGCCATCTTGCCAAAAGCAATCTACAGATTCAATGCAATCTGTAGAAAAAAATAAATGTGTCTTAAATGCTAAAAAAAAAATAATAATGAATCCATGCAATTTGTAGGCAAATGGTTGGATCTGGAAAATATCATCCTAAGTGAGTTAACACAATCACAAAAGAATACACATGAAATGCAATCACTGATAAGTGGATATTAATGAGCCCAGAAGCTCTAAATATTCAAGGCAATATTAACAAGTCAAAAGATTCCCAAGAAGAAAGAAGGAGAGAACCCTGGTCCTGAAAGGACTGGATCCAGTTTTGTAGGAGAGTACCAGAATAGAGCAGAGAAATGGTGGGGTGGTGATTGGGGAATAGGTGGGGGGAGGGGGTGTGTGTGGAAGAGGACATACAGGACATATGGTGAGGGCAGAAAGGGAAAAGGAGAAAGCCTTCAGAATGTAAACGGATGTAGAAAATTAAAAAAAAATAGCACATACTGTCTGTGTGCATGTCTAAACAATAAAAGTAAAATTAAAAAAACAAAAACAAAAACAAAACAAAAAAGCAAAAGAAAGAAAGAAAGAAAGAAAGAAAGAAAGAAAGAAAGAAAGAAAGAAAGAAAGAAAAATGCAGAACTCCTAACTCCTTTTTGAGTGGCTTGACTGCTGGCCTGCTGTGATGTTCTTTGATGTTAGTGGACTAAACCTCTGAATCTTTTAGCTAGCCACAAATAAATGTTTGCTTTTAAGTTGCCTTGGCCATGGTGTCTCTTTACAGCAATAGAAACTGTAATTAAGATATGTACTTTGGTTTAAGGCATATTCAGATATACAATTATATAAATATCATTGTGATGCTTGGTGAGATAACATTTTTGCATTCTCTGCACTTAGGAAACTGTGGCATGAATATACTGAATTTGAAGCTTTCCTAGACTGCAAGGTATGAACATGCCTCCAAAATACCAACAAATAAAATAATTCGTTGCTACAAAACATATTTCTAGTTGACCTGGGCCACCTTTGTCTTTGAACCCAGGGCATAGGTTTTGTTTCCTGTTTTGGAAACTCCTGTCTAGATGTTGAATTCATTGTTTTCATAGGAGACTTTGAGTTGAGAATTGGAATTTTAATTTTCAGTACTATAGATTGGACCCAGGGCCTTATTCTTGCTAAGCAGGCTCTGCTTTACTAAGTCATGTCTCCAGACGTTCAAATAAAACTTTACAAAAAGAGAAAAAGAAAAAAGAAAAAAAACTTGTGTTTCTATGCCTTTTACTGTTCTCTCAACTACCCCTTCTAGCCCATAGAATCCTTGCACTAAGTCCAAAAAACAAACCAGCTTGGTACTATATTAGACCAGATGGATGTCTTCCTTAGCCATCAATATTAGAATTCCAAAAGTGTGAATTATTCATGATCATTGCCATCTCCTTGAGGAACTTCAATTCTTTCTCTAACTCTTCCACAGGAGAGTTTCTCTCAATTATTCCTGAATTCATTGTTTTACCTTTCTTGCTCCTAAAACTAGGGGTAATAGCAGTGTGATTGTTGTCATTGATAACTTTGTTAGATGTCTGCCTGGATTGTTATAAAAATTAGAGAAGCCACATGTTAAAGGCAAAATTTGTCAGTCTAAAGATTACTTTTCTAAATCTTGCTTTTATTATTTCAGTTACTGAAGACACATTTCTGTAAATCTACTTTACTGGCTAAATCATGAATTGTCAACTGACTTTCCCTTTACCGATTAGTTAGAACCCAATCACAAAAGAATACACATGAAATGCAATCACTGGTAAGTGGATATTAATGAGCCCATAAGCTCTGAATACTCAAGGCACAATTAGCAAATCAAAAGATTCCTAAGAAGAAGGAAGCAGAGGATCCTGGTCCAGAAAAGACTGCATCCACTTTTGTAGGAGGGTACCAGAACAGAGAAATGGGAGGGGGGTTGATTGGGGAATGGGTGGGGGGAAGAGGACTTATGGGACATATGGTGAGGGGGGAACTGGGAAAGGGAAAAGCCTTTGGAATGTAAACAAAGAATTTAGAAAATAAAAAAATTGTAAAAAAGAAAGATTTTATTAAATGGAAAGAAAATTTTATGTTGATTTTTAAATATTTTTATGGGTGTGGGTGTTTAGCATTCATATATGTTTCTGTATCAGATGTATGCAATTCTTATGGAATATAGAAGAAGTTGTAGCATCCATGGGAGCTGAAGATATTGACTGTTGCGAGTTTTCAAGTTGATGCTAAGAATCAAATCTAGGTACCTTGGAAGAGTAGTTAATGTTCTTAACAAATAAACCATCTCTTTAGCCAAAATACTATGTTTCTTTTCTTTCTGGCTTGTCAGTAAGCAAACATTTTGAAACTTTGAGAGTACAATTGAATTTACAGCTCAAAAGTTGTACTTCATAAATCATGAAATACAAGTCTTTTAGCACAATCACGGATTTCTATTAATATTGTATTTTTTTCATGAAGGGCTAATGTCACTACTTTGAATGCTTCTGCAATCTAATTATCCATCTTTTTACCTGTCTAGATGAAAATGTCAGCCTTATAAAGGCTGGTGGTCATCATTATTAATCTTTTTTAAACCTCTTACATATTGACTAAAGAGTCAAAGAATCATGTTACTATCTCATGCTCTATTGACTGGGGGATTAGAGGTCAGATCAGAAGGAGAAAATGATGTACTAGCATGAAGCAAAAGATGTAGAGAATACGCTGCCACTCATGGGATCTAATGGAGCAGACTGTCATTTCAGAAGGTCACAGCAAATGGACTAGCTCACAGCATGGGCTGGCCTTCAAAAGACAACTGTGTGCTTTACATAAAAGGTAGGATGTATCTCACCTCCATGTCTGTTCAACTGCTCACAGTTTGAGTTTGCCTTTTCATTAGTCTTCTCCCCAGATAGTTTTCTTCCTCATATTTACACTGTATATTAATCACAAAGTAATTTTTTGGAAGATATGTCATTATCAGTGTTGGAGTAGTAATGAAATTCTCTGCAGTGTTCTCATGTTTCTATTCACTGGAACTCAAATTGCTATGTCAACAAGCAAAGCCTTTATGACAGAGTACTCAACAGCTCCTCAGTATGAATCCCTATCAGCATTCCCCTGATGCCTTTTGTCTTTTCCAACCAGCGTTATAATTTTCAAAGTTTACATAGCTCCTTATGAGTAGTGTATCTTTTAACATCAGTCACTTTAGTCACTATGTGGTGTAATATCTTCCATGATGCTTTTACAATTCTAATATCCTGGAATGACTCAGACTTGATGACCCCTTAATTCTCTTCGCTGAATCCCTGATGTAGCCTCTGTCACTTGCTTTCTATACTGCAACTCATTCTGTGTGAATGTACTGACACCTTTTCGGAGTCTGTTTGCAAAGAGCTTGTGACAGTTAATCCAAGGCCCTGAAGAGTGATTAATCATTTGAGAAATGAACAAGACATGTGTAGTAAAAGAAATCAAGAGAAAACAAAGGGCTAAAGACAACTATAACAGGTATGTACAGAGGCCCTCAAGAGGACACCAGCCATGGAAGGAATAAGGACAAATGTGTAAGATGCTGTATGTGAGGTTTTTATCACATTACATCTTTCTTTGTTTAAATTGGATATTTTTTTATTTACATTACAAATGGATTCCTCTTTTCAGATCTCCTCTTCAGAACGCCCCTGTCCCATTTGCCCTTCCCCTGCTTTATTTGCGGGTGCTTCCCCACCCACCCAACCATTCCCATGGTCCTGCCCCAGCATTCTCCTAGGCTGGAGCATCGAACATTATCAGACCCAAGGGCTGCTCCTCCCACCAGTGTACAACAAGGCCATCCTCTGCCATATATGGGCCAGAGCCATGGTTCCTCCATGTGTACCCTTTGGTTGGTGGTACAGTCCAGGGAGCTCCAGGGAGTCTGGCCAGTTGACACTGTTGTTCCCTCCATGGGGCTGCAAACCCCGTGAGCTCCTTCAGTCCCTTCTCCGACTCCTCTATCTGGAACCCCATCCTCAGTCCATTGGTTAGCTGTCGGCATCTACCACTATATTTGTTAGGCACTGGCACAGCCTCTCAGGAAACAGCCATATCAGGCTCCAGTAAGCAAGCACTTCACAGTATCCACAATAGCATCTGGGATTGACAACTGTATATGGGATGAATCCCCAGGTGGGGCAGTCTTTGGATAGCCTTTCCTTCAGTCTCTGTTCCACACATTTTCTCCATATTTCCTCCTATGAGTATTTTGTTCACACTTCTAAGAAGCACTGAAGCATTCACACTTTGGTGTTCCTTCTTCTTGAGCTTCATGTGGTCTGTTAATTTTATCTTGGGTATTCTGAACTTTTGGGCTAATATCCACTTATCAGTGAGTGCATTCCATGTGTCTTCTTTTGTGGCTAGGTAACCTCACTCAAGATGATATTTTCAAGTTCCATCCATTTGCCTATGAGTTTCATGAAGTGATTGTTTTAAATAGCAGAGTGAATGTGTTCCATTCCATTGTGTAAATATACCACATATTCTGGATCTATTCTTCTGTTGAGGGATATATGGCTTGTTTCCAGCTTCTGGTTTATATAAATATGGATTCTGTGAACATAGTGGAGCATGTGTCCTTATTGCATGTTGGAGCATCTTCTGAGTATATGCCCAGGAAAGGTATAGCTGGGTCCATGGGTAGTACTATGTCCAATTTTCTGAGGAATTGCCACACTGATTTCCAGAGTGATTGTACCAGATTTGCAATCTCACCAGCAATGGAGGAGTGTTCTTTATTCTCCACATCCACACCAGCATCTGCTGTCAACTGAGATTTTGACCTTACCCTTTGTGACTGGTGTGAGGTGTAATCTCAGGGTCATTTTGATTTGGATTTCCCTGATAACTAAGGATGTTGAACATTTCTTTAGGTGCTTCTCGGCCATTTCTGTTTCCTCAGTTGAGAATTCTGTGATTAGCTCTGTTTCCCATTTTTTAATAGAGATATTAGGTTCTCTGGAGTCTGACTTCTTGAGTTCATTGTATATATTGGATATTAACCCTCTATGGGATGTAGGATTGGGAAAGATCTTTTCCCAGTCTGTTTTGTCCCATGGACAGTGTTTTTGCCCTTACAGAAGCTTTGAAATTTTATGAGGTTCCATTTGTCAATTCTTGATCATAGAGTGTAAGCCATTGGTGTTCTGTTCAGAAACTTTTCCCCTGTACCTCTGGTTCAAGGCTTTTCCCCACTTTCTCTTCTAATAGATTCAGTAGTGTATCTGGTTTTACGTGGAGGATCTTCATACACTTGGATTTGAGCTTTGTGCAGGGAGATAAGAATGGATCAATTTGCATTCTTCTACATGTTGATTGCCAGTTGAACTAGCACCAATTGTTTAAAATGCTGTCTTTTTTCAACTGTGAGGTTTTAGCTTCTTTCCAAAGTTGTATGGTTTTATTTCAGGGCCTTCAATCTATTCCATTAATCGACCTGCCTGTCACTGTACCAAGACCATGCCATTTTTATCACTATTGCTTTGTAGTATAGGATGATGTCAGGGATGGTGACTGCCACCCCCATGGTCTTTTATTGTTGATAATAGTGTTTCCTCTCCTGGGATATTTATTATTCAAATGAATTTGAGAATTTCTCTAACTCAATGAAGAATTGAGTTGAAATTTTGATGGTGATTGCATTGAATCTGTGGATTGCTTTCAGCATGATGGCCATTTTTACTACATTAATCCTGCCAATCCATGTGCATGGGAGATCTTTCCATTTTCTGAGATCTTCAAATTCTTTCTTCATAGACTTGAAGTTCTTGTCGTACCAGTCATTCACTTGTTTGGTTAGATTTACACCAAGACATTTTATATTGCTTGTGACTATTGTGAAGGGTGTCATTTCCCCATTTCTTTTTCAGCCTATTTATGATCTGAATATAGGAAGGCTACTGATTTGTTCAAGAAAATTTTATACCAAGCAACTTTGCTGATGTTGTTTATCAGCTTTAAGTGTTCTCTGGTGGAATTTTTGGAGTCACCTAAATATATGATCATATTATCTAATAATAGTGATATTTTGATTTCTTTCTTTACAATTTGTATACATTTGCCTTCATTTTGTTGTCTAATTGCTAAGGCTCAAACTTCAAGTACTGTATTGGGAAAGAGTGGGCAGCCTTATCCAAACTCACAAAAATCTACCTTCCTGTTTCTGCTGAGGCTTTGATGTAAAGCATACATCATTATCCTTAGCTTGTCTGTTCCTTAATTAGCTGAACTACTTATACATTGTGGACATTCCCTTCCAACAAGAGGTATAGGGGCTGTGATATCATTGAGATACAGAGAGTAGGATACAAGGATGAGACATTTTGAATGGTTTCCATCTAAACATGAAATAATAGTTTAACATTTAACTCTAGACACTTCAAGTTTTCATTTCTTCCTTTACAAATTAGTACATGGAGTAAAAATTTATAGCTTTTCTATAGGAAAAATTACACTATGCTTCCTTCAATATTGAATATTCAACATATAAAAAGGATTACCTATAGTTTATGTCAAAGGAAGTTTATAACAGAATAAAAACTTTCACTTCTAAGGAGGGAGACTCTTTTTCCCCTTGAAGTATGTTTGTGTCTCTATGTGTTAGCATGACTTTCTCCACATTAACTCAATTTTGAAGTAGATAGCTTTGAGACATTTGACTTGGTAGTCATATACTACATGGTTCCATTTTCCATAAACAAAATGCCGCTACTTTTATGAAGTATCAACAAAAGGGGTAAATGTCTCTAAGTTTGTATCTCTATGTGTTAACATAACAAGTTTGTTAAACATAACAAAACCTAATTTTGAAGTAGATAACTTTGAGACTCTTTGACTTTCTAGTCATATACTACATGGCCCCATTTTCCATAATCAAAATGCTACTACTTTTATGAAATATCAACAAAAGGGTATGTCTCTAAGTATTGGTCTTTACACAATCTTTTGCTTTGCTGTGTTTTGTCTGAGTTCTTTCCTGAAACTTCCATAGTTAGCTCAAAGGGGGGAGGAAATGGGGTGTGTTTGTGCCTTCTTCCTCTGTAATGTGTCAATATTACTTAACAAAACATGTTTGAAATTACTGGGCAAAAACATCATGGGTTTGTTTCCCATGAGTGAATAAGCAATTAATACTTTCCTGAAATTTCAGAACTTTCAATGATGGTAAAAAGTACATTAAAAGATAGTGAGTAGAGAAAGGCGTGGTGACACACACCTTTAATCCCAGCACTTGGGAGGCAGAGGCAGGCAGATTTCTGAGTTCGAGGCCAGCCTGGTCTATAGAGTGAGTTCCAGGACAGCCAGGACTACACAGAGAAACCCTGTCTCAAAAAAAAAAAAGATAGTGAGTATCTTGGTTCTAAAAACAAACACCTCATGAACATTTCAGTTACTTCTACCAATCTTTCTGAAGGTGGTACATGATATTTAACCATCTGAAATCTCATCAGACAACTTTGCACCATAGTTTCATTTGGTGCCAAAATTTTTCTTGGATGTAGGGGTTCAGAACACACTTCCTCTTAGACATAAAGACTACCATTAAACTATATGCTTCCATCCCTGAGCAAGTGGGCTTGAAATAACTTAGCAATTTCTGCTACTATTCTTGCCTAAATGAGGAGTTCATAGGTCTTCATTTTTACTCCTTTTACAAAGACTTCAATGTATTTTTATAGCAATGTGTTATTTTTTTCTGCATAGGAAATGAATGTCATAAACAATAGATTTGAGAATATATTTAAGAAACAACATATTTTAAAAGTTATTTTTGAAAGTTGTGAAATGCAGGGCTGTCCATTTAGATGATGATTTACCTTCACAATCTTATTGCAGCCCATCATTCATTTTGCTTTGTTGTGTCCTTTTTCATATATACCTGAAAAAAAAATCATTGACAAAGGGTCACAAAAATGGGTTTTATAACATGCTACCAAATAACTGACCAATAACTGACCAGAAAATAGTAAGGAAAGAAAATCTCAGTGAAGAAAGCAAAGTTAATTCTAAATTCAATACAAAAAGCCTGATTGAACTTCATGTGTCAGGTTTCTATTTTCGAAGTTTACTTCATATAAAAAATATAGTCAGATATAAACAAAATATAAAGTATAGTCAAAAATTAGCCAGACTTCATTACTAGTGTATAACTTTCTGAAACAAATATTTTTTCAAATTTAGTCAATATTCTATAGTTACAATGTGAGAAAGCAAAAATAAATTCTGTGTTTGGATGTGAACACCTGGTGTGTGCTGCTGAGAACTGTGTAGTGACTGCACTGTAGGAATTACACTGATCTGTGATTTCAATAGAATTTGATTTATAATGTTTTTCCTACTAAAATAGAGAATAGGAATATCAGGACAAAAAATAAGGAATGAAGACAGACGTTTTAGGAATAATAGCTATAAACAAAATAATGATTCCATCTTAACCTGTTTCTCCATGATAAGCTTAATTATTAAACTTTGGTATAAACAGAAAGATTTCCAAATGTTTTCTCTCCATGAACACTAATAGAGCAGCAATCTGAATGCAAATAGTGGTCTAAAAGTCATACTAATTATTTAGTATTGAAAGGGCTGCTGCTGGGACCTAGCAGGCAGAACCAGGTACCAGAGATATCCCCAGTTTAAGATCTCTGGGGACTCAGGCTGCCAGGCAGTGATCTGCACAAGGGAGCTGGGCAGAGCAGCGGGTTCCTGTGTCCCAACCAGGCGTGGGTTCTATGCCCTGTGGGAGACGCTGCACTCACCACAGCTGCTGCCATCATTGCTGCTGCCTGAACTGAGCAAGCAGAACCAGGTACCCATGATATCCCCAGTTTAAGATCTCTGGGGACTCAGGCCACCAGGCAGCGATCTGTGAGAAGGAGATGGGCAGAGCAGCAGTTCCAGTGTCCCAGCCAGGTGTGGGTTCTTTGCCCTGTGGGGGACCCTGCACTCCGCACAGCCGCCACCATTGTTGCTGCAGCTTGGACCAAGCTGGCAGAACCAGGTACCCGAGATATCCCAAGTTTAAGATCTCTGGGCATTCAGGCCACCAGGCAGGGACCTGCACCCAGGATGTAAGCAGAGAGGTGGTTCATCTGTGTGCCAGCCAGACATGGGTCTTGTGCCAGGCAGGGTCTTCAGCACTTGGAGGGGCTCCCAGCCACCATCTTCACTCACTGACAGAGCAGACAAGCAGCATCAGATCCACAGAGACAACCAAAAATAACATTACTTGGAGCAAGATACACCAGGAGTCCAACAGCACCCAAGAGGAGGGCAGCACATCAGCAATCTGTGCCAGTTGAAACCCAGTCATCCAGTGGTAGGGAAATAGCCTTAAGAGCCCACAGAAGGTTCAAGCACCAGCTAGTGACTACAGGACCAACTAACGCCAGAGATAAAAAGATGGCAAAAGTCAAACATAGGAACTTTACTAATATAAATCAAGGCAATATGGCAGTATCCAATCGCAGGTCCTCGACGGCAATAAGTCCCGGATACCCCAACACAACAGAAAAACAAGATTTGGATCTAAAATCACTGGTCAGGATGCTGGTAGGGGAACACATAGATAAATCTCTTAAAGAAATAGAGGAGAAAATTGATCAAAAGGGGGGAGAGGACTTATGGGACATATGGTAGGGAGGGAACTTGGAAAAGGGAAAGCCTTTGGAATGTAAACAGAGAATACAGAAAATAAAATTTAAAAAAAGTTAGAAGCTCTTACAAGACAAACACAAAAATCACTTAAAGAAATTCAGGAGAATATGGATCAAGAAATAGAAGCCAATAAGGAGGAAATACAAAAATCACTTAAAGAAATACAGGAGAACATGGATCAACAAGTAGAAGTCATGAAAGAGGAAATACAAAAATCTCTTAAAGAATTAAATAAAAACACAAACAAGCAAACGAAAGATCTGAGCAAAACCATCCAGGATCTAAACACACAAGTAGAAACAACTAAGAAATCGCAAAGGGAGACAACTTTGGAGATAGAAAACCTTGGGAAGAAATCAGGGGTTGTAGATGCAAATATCAACAATAGAATACAAGAGATAGAAGTAAGAATGTCAGATGCCAAAGATACCATAGTAACCACTGATTCCACAGTAAAAGAAAATGGAAAATTCAAATAGCTTTGTAACCCAAAACATCCAGGAAATCCAGGACACAATGAGAAGACCAAACCTAAGGATTATAGATATAGATGAGAGGGAAGATTTACAACGTAAAGGGCCAGCAAATATCTTCTATAAAATTATGGAAAAAATGTCTCCAACCTAAAGAGAGAGATGCCTATGAATATACAAAAAGCCAACAGAACTCCAAACAGACTGGACCAGAACAGAAACACTTCCCGTCACATAATAATCAAAACCCCAAATGTACTTAACAAAGAAAGAATATTAAAGGCAGTAAGAGAAAAAGACCAAGTAACATATAAAGGAAGACCTATCAGAATTACACTAGACTTCTCACATAAGACCATGAAAGCTAGAAGATCCTGGGCAGATCTCATGCAGACTCTAAGAGAACACAAACACTACTATACCCAGCAAAACTCTCAATCAACATAGATGGAGAAATCAAAATATTCCATGACAAGACGAAATTTATACAATATCTTTCCACTAACCCAGCTCTACAAAGGATAATAGGAGGAAAACTCCAATACAAGGAGGGAAACTGCACCCAAGAAAAAGCAAGATAGTAACCTTCTTCAATCAAACTCAAAAGAAGATAACTACTAAAAAACAAAAATAACATCAAAAATGACAGGAAGAACTAATCACTATTCCTTAATATCTCTTAACATCAATGGACTCAATTCCCCAATAAAAAGACATAGACTAACAGACTGGATACAGAAACAGGACCCTACATCTTGCTGCATACAGGAAACACACTTCAGTATCAAAAACAAATACTACTTTAGAGTAAAAGGCTGGAAGACAATTTTACAAGCAAATGGTCTCAGAGTAGGCATTCTAATATCTGATAAAATTGACTTTTCAACCTAAAGTCATCAAAAGGGACATGGAAGGTCATTTCTTGCTGGTCAAAGGAAAAATCCACCAAGAAGAACATACAATTTTAAACATCTATGCTCCAAATGCAAGGGCAAACTCATTCATAAAAGAAACTTTACTAAAGCTCAAAGCACACATTGCACCTAACACAATAATTGTGGGGGACCTCAACACTCCACTATCCTCAATGGACCTATCAGGAAAACAGAAACTAAACAGGGACACAGGGAAACTCATTGAAACTTCATACCAATTGGATTTAACAGACATATATAGAACATTTCATCCTAAAACAAAGGAATATACCCTTTTCTCAGCACCTCATGGTACCTTATCCAAAATCCATCATATAATTGGTCACAAGATAGACATCAACAAATACAAGAAGATCGAACTAATCTCACGCCTCCAATCAGATCATTATGGAGTAAAAATGGTCTTCAATAGCAATAAAAACAACAGAAATCCCACATACACATGGAGGCTGAACAATACTCTACTCAATGATACCTTGGCCAAAGAAGAAATAAAGAAAGAAATCAAAGACTTTTTAGAATTTAATGAAAATGAAGGCACAACATTCCCAAATCTATGGGAAACAATGAAAGCAGTGCTAAGAGGAAAACTTATAGCCCTGAGTGCCTCCAATAAGAAACAGGGGAGAGCATATACTAGCAACTTAATGGCACACCTGAAAGCTCTGAAATAAAAAGAAGCAATTTCACCCAGAAAGAGTAGAAGACAGAAAATCATCAAACTCAGGGCTGAAATCAATCAAGTAGAAACAGAGAACCATACAAAGAATTAACAAAACCAGGAACTGCTTCTTTGAGAAAATCAAGAAGATAGATAAACCCTTAGCCAGACTTACCAAAGGGCACAGAGACAATATTTAAATTAACAAAATTAGAAATGAAAAGGGAGATAAAACAACAGAAACTGAGGAAATTCAAAAAATCGTCAGATCCTATTACAAAAGCCTATACTCAACACAACTGGAGAATCTGGAGGAAATGGACAATTTCCTAGACAGATACCAATTCCAAAATTAAATCAGGATCAAATAGATCGTCTAAACAGACCCACAGCCCCCAAAGAAATAAAAGGAGTCATAGAAAGTCTTCCAACCAAAAAAAAAAAAAAAAGGACAGGACCAGATGGTTTTAGTGCAGAATTCTATCAGAACGTCAAAGAGGACCTAATACCAATACTTTTCAAATTATTCCACGAAATAGAAACAGAAGAAACACTATCCAACTTGTTCTACAAAGCCACAATTATCCTGATACCAAAACCACACAAAGATCCATCTAAGAAAGAGAACTTCAGACCAATCTCCCTTATGAACATCAATGCAAATATACCCAATAAAATTCTTGCCAACTGAATACAAGAACAAATCAAAATAATCATTCACCATGATCAACTTGGCTTCATCCCAGGGATGCAGGGATGGTTCAATATATGGAAATCTATCATCATACTCCACTACATAAACAAACTCAAAAAAAAAAAAAAACCATGGTCATTTCATTGGATGCTGAAAAAGCATTTGACAAAATTTAGCATCCTTTCATGATAAAAGTCTTGGAAAGTACAGGAATTCAAGACCCATACCTAAACATAGTGAAAGCAATTTACAGCAGACCAGTAGCCAACATCAAAGTAAATGGAGAGAAACTTGAAGCAATCCCACTAAAATCAGGGACTAGACAAGGCTGCCCCCTCTCACCATATCTTTCCAACATAGTACTTGAGGTACTAGCTAGAGCAATTTGACAACATAAGGAAGTCAAAGAGATACAAATTGGAAAGGAAGAAGTCAAACTATCACTATTCACAGATGATATGATAGTATACTTAAGTGACCCAAGAAACTCCACCAGAGAACTCCTACAACTGATAAGCAACTTCAGCAAAGTGGCTGGTTATAAGAACAACTCAATCAAATCAGTAGCCTTCCTATACTCAACGGATAAGTACGATGAGAAAGAAATTATGGAAATGACACCTTTCACAATAGCCACAAACAATATAAAGTATCATGGTATGATTCTAACCAAATAAGTGAAAGATTTATGTGACAAAAACTTCAGGTCTCTGAAGAAGAGAATGGAAGAAGAGCTCAGAAAATGGATAATACTCTGTGCTCGTGGGTTGGCAGGATTAATATAGTTAAAATGGCAATCTTGCCAAAAGCATTATACAGATTCAATGAAATCCCCATCAAAATCCCAACTCAGTTCTTCATAGAGTTAGAAAGAGCAATTCTCAAATTCATCTGGAATAACAAAAAACCCAGGATAGCTAAAACTATCATCAACAGTAAAAGAACTTCTGCGGAAATCAGTATCTTCGACCTCAAGCAATACTATAGAGCAGTAGTATTAAAAACAGCATGATATTGATACAGTGACAGGGAGGTGGATCAATGGAATAGGACTGAAGACCCAGAATTGAACCCACACATCTATGGCCAATTGATCTTCCACAAAGAAGCTGAAAACATCCAGTAGAAAAAAGATAACCTTTTCAACAAACGGTGCTGGCTCAACTGGAGGTCAACGTGCAGAAGAATGAGAATTGATCCACTCTTATCTCCTTGTACTAAGATCAACTCCAAGTGGATCAAGGACCTCCACATAAAACCAGACACACCAAAATTAATAGAAAAGAAACAGGGGAAGACCCTTGAGGACATTGGCTCAGGGGGAAAGTTCCTGAAACAGAACACCAATAGCTTATGCTCGAAGATCAATAATAGACAATGGAACCTCATAAAATTAAAAAGTTTCTGTAAGGCAAAGACACTGTCAAAAGGACAAATCAGCAACCAACAAATTGGGAAAAGATCTTTACCACCTGCACATCTGACAGAGGGCTAATATCCAATGTATAAAAATAACTCAAGAAGTTAGACCCCAAAGAACCAAATAACCGTATCAAAAAATGAGGTACAGAGCTAAACAAAGAATTTTCACCTAAAGAAATTTGGATGCCTGAAAAACACCTTAAAAGATGCTCAACATCATTAGTCATTAGAGAAATGGAAATCAAAATAACTCTGAGATTTCACTTCACACCAGTCAGAAAGGCTAAGATTAAAAACTCAGGAAACAGCAGGTGTTGGCAAGGATGTGGAGAAAGAAGATCACTCCTCCATTGTTGGTGAAATTGCAAGATGGTACAACCGCTCTGGAAATCAGTCTGGCGGTTCCTCAGAAAATTGGGCATGACACTTCCAGAGGACCCTGTCATACCACTCCTGGGCTTATACCCAGAAGATTCCCCAGCATGCAATAAGGATACATGCTCCACTATATTCATAGCAGTCTTATTTATAATAGCCAGAAGCTAGAAAGAACCCAGATGTCCTTCAACAGAAGAATGGATACAAAAATATGTGGTATATATACACAATGGAGTACTATTCAGCCATTAGAAACAATGAATTCATGAAATTCTTAGAGAAATGGATGGAGCTGGAGAACATCATACTAAGTGAGGTAACCCAGTCTCAAAAGAATACCCATGGTATGCAGTCACTGATAATTGGATATTAGCCTAGAAACTTGGGACACCAAAGACACAATCCACATAACAAATCATGTCAGACAAGAAGGAAGGAGTAGACCCTGGTTCTGGAAAGGCTCAAAGGATCAGTGTAGGGGAATACCAGAACAGGGAAATGGGAAGTGGTGGATAGGGGAACACGGGGAGGGAAGAGGGCATGTGGGTCGTTTGGGGGGCAAGGAACCAGAAAAGGGAAATAAAATGTAAATATGGTATATATACAATAAAAAACAAACAAAAAAAAGAAAGAAACCACTGGAAAACAAAACAAAACAAACAAAAAATAAAACTAAACCTGCCTTTTTCTTACCATGGGAGTTGCTCTGTCCCATGGTAAGGAGAAGTCTGACTGCTCCTTCTACTCTCTGCAACATCTTCCTTTTTCCTCTTTCCATCTGCATTTGCTCTCTGAGTTTTTTTTTTTATGTTACCTATAGTTTCCAAGTTGTTCCTCTCTGCATTGTCCTTCTAATCTTATTCTCTTTTGACTAAAAACTTCTCCTCAGTTTAGTTCCTCTCTCAGCTCAGTTCTTCTCACCTCTGTTCCTCTCACCTAATTTCTTCTGGTCTACCTCTTCTCTTTGTTCTCACCCTTTAAACATCTTTCAGAATACATGATCACATGTTACAACGTTCATCACAAGTTCACACAAAAATCAAGTCATAAATTGAAATATAAATTACAATAGAGAATGTTTAAATGCATAGTCATCAGAAGTAATTATCTATCTAAATCTCTATCACTTGTCTTTCACAAGTTCATTGAAAATGTAAAACCATAACTAAGTTATTAGTGAAGATTTGTATAGATAAACCCAGTAAATATTTTATCTTCTGCCCTAGCACCTATAATAAATACAAGTTCCCTTTTTATGAACGTTGGTTAATTGCTTTACAACATTTTGGAATGTGCTCTCAGTAGGAGAAAGTCTGGTTGCCATCTAAAAGCAATTAACTGGTGGCAGTTGGGTTGGCAAAGTTCTCACTGACAGTCTTTTTCTGATAGTTTTGACTATCAGAAAAGGACCTAATAACAGTCTCACTATAAGAGAGCTTAATGATCACAGATATAATTTTAGGAATTCTTATAGGATTATCATTAACACTTATGTCATTTATTTATCTTCATAGCATCACTATAAAATAGTGCATCTTTGTGGATCTTCAGAGATCTGCTCCAAAGTGGAGTGTTATTACTTATTGATTATTATATATGTTTAATAATAACAGGAAAAAGCAGGAATCCTTCCTAAAATTAGTCCCTCACAGCCTTGCTTAATGAGGGCTCACCATTCACAAATAATAATCCAATGCAGGCCATTTTAGGATGAACAGCTGCTAGTATATTAGCTTGTCCCATTATGGCTCCTGACAGTCTGTGAATTTTATCTTGGGTATTCCTAACTTTTGGGCTAATATCCACTTATTGGTGAGTGCATACCATCTGCTTTCTTTTGTGATTGGATTACCTCACTCAGGATGATATTTTCTAGTTCTATCCATTTGCATATGAATTTCATGATGTCATTATTTTTGTTTTTTTTGTTTTGTTTTGTTTTGAAGTCATTATTTTTAATAGCTGAGTATTATTCTATTGTGAAAATTTACCATTCTGTATCCATTCTTCTGCTGAGGGACATCTGGATTGTTTCCAGCTTCTGGCTATTATAAATAAGGCTGCTATGAACATAGGGGAGCATGTGTCCTTATTGCATGTTGGAGCATGTTCTGCGTATATGCCCAAGAGAGGTAAAGCTGGGTCCTCAGGAAGTAGTATGTCCAATTTTCTGAAGATCCACAAACTGATTTCCAGTGATTGTACCAGCTTACAATCCCACCAGCAATGGAGGAATGTTCCCCTTTCTCCACATCTTTGCCAGCAGCTGCTCTTATGTGAATTCTTAGCCATTCTTTTTTGTGTGAGGTGGAATCTCAGGGTTGTTTTGGTTTGCATTTCCCTGATAACTAAGGATGTTAAACATTTCTGTAGGTGCTTTTCAGCCATTCGGTATTCCTCAGTTGAGAATACTTTGTTTAGCTCTGTATCACATTTTTTTAAAAAAAATAGGATTATTTGGTTCTCTGGAGTCTAACTTCTTGAGTTATTTTCATATATTGGATATTAGCCCACTATAGGATATAGGGTTGGTAAAGATCTTTTCCCAATCTGTTGGTTGCTCAAAGAATATCTTTTGATCACATTATTACCTTTCCCCAATTTTAGCCATTCACACATCCCTGCCTACCCAACTTTATGTTCTCTCTCATTAGGGGTACTTTTAAAGAGATATTCAAAAAATATATATTTAATAGTATTTGTTAACACATGTTAAAATGGTTCATTTTTTCCTCTGACATTACTGATTCATTTACTAAATTCATGTAGAGTTTTCCAAAGTTTTCAAAAGGGTAAATGGTGTTTCAAATCATGTGAGTATCTTAACTTTTCATCAAATAATGCATAATACAATAGAAACTGGAGATTTTTCTATTCTTAAATACATAGTTTTTTTTAATTTGTGTTTCTAAACAAGGTATAATAAAGACACCAAGATTTACTGTATTGTCTGAAAAAAGCAATCAAGTCAACTAAACAAATTATCGTAGTATAGAGATGTTATATATTAGCCAAATGAACAGCTCTCCTGAAGTTAAGATAAATAGCTTTGCTTTCTGTAGATCCAGTTTACTGCCTAGGGTTTCAGAGAAACACTGTAGTCTTAATTTCTGGGCTATGGGGTGAAATGATTCCACAGTTCCATAGGTTAATCATAGGTTTCAAGAGAGGTCATGAGCAGAATTTAGATGACAAAGAACAGAGATGAAAAGAGTCACACCTACTTAACTAAGAGCGGTACCTAGGACACCCATGTTTTCTTTTGAATATTAATCAGACATTCGTAAGAGTCATGAGAAATAGCAAAAATATTGCATGCACTCTCCAGGTATAGCAAAGTGAAGCACACTGCAAACTGAGAGCTCATACAAGCCTGGTAATAACTTCTATCTCCTGTATAACAACAGTAATATTACAGTTGCCTAATTCTAGGGAGGTACACAGAATATTAACAGGTCTTTAGCCTTAGGATTATGACAAAAGTAGGTCTTGGCCAAATGGTCTACTGTTGTCCCTTAACCAAGCTGAAACAAAAGATCAGAAAAGGTGAAATTCTTTCCAAGTAAATTAAACTAAGAATTTAATTATTGAAGAAAATGGTTACCTAAAATGTCAAGCACAGATTTACGAAAGTTCCAAGGTATTCAATAAATAAATAAATATAACCTGTACCCAGGCAAATGTTTGTAAACAAAATTGGAACTGACACAAATGTCAGCACTATGGGAAGGGGTATATTAAAACAATTAGGTGCCTGACTTTTATAGCTGTACATTATGTTGCAAACACTTGAATTAATTAATTATGTATGTGAAATATAACACAAACCCACATTGAATGTTCAGAGTTGAAATTGACAATTGAGGATTTAATTACTCAACCTTAGTGTATTGAGGAAATAGGAGCAGAAAAGAGTCAACATTAAACCCAAAGGGAAGTCCTTTACAAACATTGGGGCTGTGGGAGACAAGATCTGAATAATCCAGTTTAATGCATCAAAAAATGAAACCTGGGAGATGTGATGGGGACTCAGAGAATTTCCAAAACAATACCAAAGCACTTCTCTGAATCTAGAAGAAAATATAAGCCTTGTGAACAACCAGTACGTCAGAAGCATGGAGATCATGAATGACTCTCTGGTAATGTTCCCCTCCTTGGACACAGATAGCTAACTTGATATGTAGATCCCAATAGCATCCTTCACCCATATCATCGACTCTCTAATGATAACATGTATCACATTGAATCATTCTTGATGATCAATCACGTTTCACCTCTGTGTACTTCCTCTCCAGTTTCCTAATTTAGAAAACGTAGAGTTCAAATGGAAGAAAGGTATGGTTGTAAGAAAAGCCTTCATAAGGTGAAGAAGGCTGCAAATTCTCCACTGTAAAAGAGTCTATGCAACAAATGAATTCTATAAAAGCCATGTGTGAATTTTGTCAAAAGAGAACAGACTTTAGGCACTTTGGCTAAGGCCAAGTTGGTCTTAGTTCATATGTCAACTTTTCCTGTTGTCTATGATGCTGTGACTCAACATTTCCTTGAACAATTTTCTTCTTTGTTAAAGGAGAAATGTGTCGGGATGATCACACTGCTATAAGCATTATTTTCTATTTACAAAATGATGGGAATAATGTTACTTATGGTGGACACTAGATAGTATTGACAAGTGAGATGTAGCAACCTTTAAATCCTACTTTATATAACCTCCATTCTCTTCTTGACTTTGTCAGTTTGTATACATTTTATTTATTTCTTTTCATATTTATATTTGCCATTATCAGCATTTTACTGTTAAATTTTTTCTTTATTGAAGAAAATTAAAAACATATTCTTATACATACAGCATTGTTTCTATTCTATATGGGTTATAGTGCATTTTCCCTTTGATTTATAAATTACTATTAAAAGTTACTATAACTTATAATTGTTAGTAACTAATCTCTGAATTGCCATTTTCCCTTTTATTTATAATTTACTATTAAAAATAACTAAAATTTTGTAACTAACCCCTGAATTGTCAATTTCAACTTTGAACATTTAATGTGTTTGTATTCCATTATACATCTTTAATTAATCAACTCAAGTGTTCATAACATAAGGCACACCTTTACAATGTAGTAACATAGTGGTTTTAGAATATTCCTTACCCCAATGTTATTTGTTCCAAAATCATCATAGTCATAAGTTTCATTGCATCTTGCTTAGATACATGCAGCACTAACTGGTAATTATTAAAGAATGACAGAAAGAGGTGTGGAGAGAATGAGAAATTGTTTTAATTATTCCATTTTAGTTATCCTACTCACTATTTCACAACTGATTACTCTCCTAAGAAATACCACGCAAGTCTATTTATTGTCTTGAGATCTCTTTTTTTCTCATTTTTTCTTTATTTTATATATTCTTTGTTTACATTCCAAAGGCTTTCCCCTTTCCCAGTCCCCCCCCACCATATGTCCCATTAGTCCTCTCCCCCCTAACTATTCCCCAATCACCCCCCCCATTTCTCTGTTCTGATGCTCTCCTACAAATCTGTATCCAGCCTTTTCAGGACCAGAGTCCTTTCCTTCCTTCTTCTTTGGAATCTTTGGATTTGCTAATTGTGTTTTGAGTATTCAGAGCTTTTGGGCTCATTAATATCCACTTATCAGTGATTGCATTTCATGTGTATTATTTTGTGATTGGGTTAAGTCACTTAGGATGATATTTTCCAGATCCAACCATTTGCCTACAAATTGCATGAATTCATTGTTTTTAATTGCTGAGTAGTATTCCATTGTATAAATATACCACATTTTCTGTATCCATTTCTCCTTTGAGGGACATCTGGGCTCCTTCCAACTTCTGGCTATTATAAATAAGGCTGCTATGAACATAGTGGAGCATGTGTCTTTATTGTATGCAGGGGATTCCGCCGGGTTTATACCCAGGAGTGGTATTACAGGGTCCTCTGGAAGTGTCATACCCATTTTTCTGAAGAACCGCCAGACTGATTTCCAGAGCAGTTGTACCATCTTGCAATCCCACCAACAGTGTAGAAGTGTTCCTTTTTCTCCACATCCTCAGAAGCACCTGTTGTCCCTTGAGTTTTTAATCTTAGCCATTCAGACTGGTGGAGGTGGAATCTCAGGGTTCTTTTGATTTGCATTTCCCTGAGGACTAATGATGTTGAACATCTTTTAAGGTGCTTCTTGGCCATCTGAATTTCTTCTGGTGAAAATTCTTTGTTTAGCTCTGTACCCCATTTTTTGATAGGGTTATTTGGTTCTTTGGGGTCTAACTTCTTGAGCTCTTTGTATATATTGGATATTAGCCCTCAATATCCCTGACCTCAAGCAGTATTACAGAGCAATTGTGCTTAAAATTGCATGGTATTGGTACACCGACAGGCAAGTAGATCAATGGAATAGAATTGAAGACCCAGAAATGAACCCAAAGATTTATGGTCACTTGATCTTTGATAAAGGAGCTACAACCATCCAGTGGAAAAAAAGATAGCCTTTTCAACAAATGGTGCTGGTTCAACTGGAGGTCAACATGTAGAAGAATGTGAATTGAGCCACTCTTATCTCCTTGTACTAAGATCAACTCCAAGTGGATCAAGGACCTCCACATAAAACCAGACACACTGAAACTAATAGAAAAGAAACTGGGGAAGACCCTGGAGGACATGGGCACAGGGGAAAAGTTCCTAAACAGAACACCAATAGCTTATGCTCTAAGATCAAGAATTGACAAATGGGACCTCATAAAATTACAAAGTTTCTGTAAGGCAAAGGACACTGTCAGAGGGACAAAACAGCAACCAACAAATTGGGAAAAGATCTTCACCAACCCCACATCTTAAGATCTCTTGTTAATACATTTCTGTTTTTATCCTCCTGAATTACTGTTTCAAATATACTCATTTTACCTTGTCACAAATCTTCAAAGTTTTGGGTTTGCTTGTTTGTTTTTTAATTCTCCATTAAAGCCTAATCAACTTAGACTGGCAATTATAACTTTTAGTAATGCCACCTTAAGTAACTGTCTGGTGTTTTATTAAGGTATCTATCTTCCTACATGTTACTTTTCCATAAAGCTGCCTTTCTTCAAATCAAAATTGCAACAATGTTCCTCCCAGTAATTTTCTAACAGCATTTTGTCCAATAAGCTATTAATAATCACTAATTAATAACTGCAATTGCTCTCTAACTGAAAACTCAGATGTCCTCTGCAGTTATTACTCATAGATATGGTATTTGTTACATCCTTTTGAGGTTGTATTTTATTGTATATATATGCAGTAGAATTATGGAAGGTGGTAATTTGCTTTGTGGGTGCTGGTAAGCACATTTTCGTTCTCTGAAAAAACCTCCAGTTATGTTAGCAAATATACCACCTTTCAGGCCCTGAAACAAATATTCTTATAATTTCAGATGCATTCTGAAGTTCAAAGTGAACTCAAGAGTTGAAACAACAGATTGTTCATATTTTAATAGAACATTTTTTCTTTACAAATGTTTTTACTGTCTATATGTGCAATAATATTTCTGTAGTAATCTTCAATCTACTAACTCCTATTCTATATTTATGAACAAAATTTACATTCTAATAACCACTGCTGAGTGACTCTGACCAGTAAGCTCTTACACTCTTGAGAAATGGCTGTTGTCTAGAAAAATACTGCTTAATCAGTATCAAGTTAATATTCAAAAGAAAATTCCACTTAATCTTGAATCATCTCTAATGTGTGAAGAATTACTCTCTACCCTGTTATGTGAAAAAACATTGAAGGACAAATTTGAGTTTTGAGCTTCCTGTCCTATTGGGTAGAATTAATTGTAAGAAATGCATCCTATAAACATCTTACTCTGGCCATTTTTCTTCTCTTCCTTTTGCAAAGACATTACAGAAAATTTAACATAGAAAAGCAACATATCTTCTTTAGCTTTTTAAGATAGTACATTGTAAGACAAAATAAAGAAAAATCATAATCTTTCTCCAAAATCATTTTAAAGAAATGGTTTTTTTAATTTTTTTTATTTTCTATATTCTATGTTTACATTCCAAAGGCTTTCCCCTTTCCCAGTTCCCACCCACCATAGTTCCCATAGTTCCTCTCTCCCCCCAACTGTTCCCCAATCATTCCCCCTCCCCCCTCAGTTTCTTTACTAAACTGGATGCAATCTTTACAGGCCCAGGGTCCTCTCCTTTCTTCTTCTTGGGAATCATTTGACTTGCTATTTGTGTCTTGAGTATTTAGGGCTTCTGGGCTCATTAATATCCACTTATCAGTGATTGCATTTCATGTGCATTCTTTTGTGATTGGGTTAATTCACTCAGGATGATATTTTCCAGGTCTAACCATTTACCTACAAATTGCATGAATTCATTATTTTTAATTGCTGAGTAGTATTCCATTGTATAAATATACCACATTTTCTGTATCCATTCACAGAGACATTCTAGGGAGCATAAGTAGTTTTTGTATAAAAAGCAAGAAAATTAAGGATATTCTCATCAGTAGCAAGGACTCTAATCCTTTCTTACCATTGTACCCTGAAAGACTAACTTCTTAGAAGCATAATTTCTACATGTAAAAATAATTAATGACAAACAGTACTCAAGGCTAGAGCATCTAAACTTAGTTTCTATTTGTATCATGTTTGAGGTACAGAAGTTTTCCCTTGCTTTTCTCCTTATAACAATAATTAATTTTAAGTTAAAACTAAAGTTTATCAGTTTGCCACAGTGCATAAACGGAGGCTTCAATGTGTAGTTTATGTAAAACATACTTTAAAACAAATAGTAACACTGCTTTTTAACTTTCTCATTTTCTGTCTGTTTGGATGAGATGTGAAAGTACATATTCTTTAAAAAAAATCAAGAACTTTATTGTGTTTATAGAATTGCCCCAAACTTTAAGCAAGCCTTTTTCTTACTCAAGCCCTTTTATGTCCACATTTAAAACATTTTCTATGGAATTGTCATTGAACATTGTTTCTATAGTTCTTTGAGATAGAAATCTTTTAAAATGGCACATCAGTTTTACGATTCAGAAATGTCATTTTCAATGACTTGGGAGCATCCTTCTATGCAGTCTATGTCAGAAGGTTCAGAGGACACCTTGAAAGCTACAAATTCCCATGAAGATATGAGAAATTTAACTTTCATTTAGCAGAAAGGAATTAGCAAAGGAGGGGAATTTTCTGAATTCCACTTGAAATGTGATTCATACTAAAGGACTTCAGACTACAGTTTGACTCCTGCATTTTTTGTCCTATACATATTTGAAAAGAGATATCTTTGGGTATTTAATTTTTGTCCATGGCACAATTTTGCTTTGACATTGTTAAATAACTTTTAATGTCTAAAAACTTTCTTTATGAAATTTTTTAGTATATAAAAGAAAATGAGAAAGAATGTGACAAAGAAATCAATAAGAACCTCAAAATTTTGTAGAAGCTAGTGGAAAATATGTTTATTAAATGTTAGGTATTACCCACTAAGTTAAAGAATTTGATAAGCTGAGCATTTCCTGAGAAATTATGATACAACCAGATACCCCAAGTTCTTACTGAGATGCTCAGTTCGAAAGTACACATACTCAAAGATAGACTGGCTATATTTTTCTTCGACACATATAGAAAAATAAATAACAAAAGGGAAGTAATCCTCTACAATATTGTACACATGTCAAAATATATAGCCACCCTCCTGAGTCTGTTGTGGTTTTCTGTCTAACCCAGAAAGAATCATCATTCCTTCTGTCAAAATAAACTGAAAATTATGTGAGAAGAATGGGAGGAACTACTTCTTACTGCCAGTGATGAATAAGCCCAACAGTGTCCCCACACTAAGCTATCTATTTTCAGCCAAACCAAGCAGATTGAAAAATTATAGAAAAGGTTCTAAGAATTAACAAGCACTGGAAGTGTAAGGTCACTTCTGGATGCTGTTATAGTAGTAGCAGTTTGCAGAAAACTAATCACAAAGAATTATCTTCTATAAATACTCACATGTACATTTCTTTCTTACCATGCCATTTAGAACTAGGGAAACTTATATGAAGATACTTACTAAAAATAAGTTGAGATCATTTCCTCATTAAGAAATAATGCCACATATTAATAGAAAATTAATGAAGAAAACAAAGAGAAAACATCTAAAAATCAACTACAACCCATGATATAGTTTTATAAACTATAATAATTTTAAAATATATTTCCATGCTTATATATAATTTTTAATTGTTTTTATCTTGTAATATAAAACAGATTACATGTACTCTCTGTACCCAAGCCATTTTTTGAGAAATTGTTTTACATATGTTTTCAGTTTTATTTATGCTTTAATTACAAGCTTCTTATAGCTAAAATCTGTGTCAGCTTTTCTAAGTATCACTTGGCAAAATTTTTGTGAAGGGGTACCCAGTCAATGATCATATCTATTTAAAATACATCACTGTTTTTTTATCACATTGCCCTTTATATGGTTTGTAACAATTTTATTCCTATTTATACTGCAAAAATTCTCTTAATTTCTGCCTTCTAACAGGATATTGGCTTTAATTATCTCCTGTACCTTTACTAAATTTAAAATGTAGACTAACATGGCATGCATTATAAATACTATATTATTCAATTATTATGCAGAATATACTACATGGAAATAAACAATCATGAATTTCTGATTGTTTAAGAAGAGCTTATATTCATTTCAGTTTAATATCTTTATTTTACTAATTCAGAGCATAGTAATTCGCAACATTCCTACTTGCTGTTAATAATACAAAAATAAATATCAACCATTCTACTTTTAACTAGTTTTCCATTTAGCAAAGAAGATACCCACCTAAACTTTTTGTGTGATCTTATATGTAGGAGGAAAACTAAAATATTAGCACACAAACAAGGATACCTAGAATGTGAGCTTGGTAAAACAGAGCTAGCCAAGCAAAGACCTGAAGACTATAAGCAAATTCACTGAAGACAGCCTCAGATTGGGGCAACAATGTAAAGAGGAATGCTAAGTAACTATGGCACTGAAGACAGACTCCCCAAGGTCTATTAATGGAATCAGAACATCACTAATTTACCATGCAAGATTATGTATTCATTTTTTCCACTTGTCTGCTTTTACATTATGTGAAAAGTAAAAATCACCATATCATTTTTATTCATATTTTCTGAGGAGCTACTATAATTTTTCTCTACTCACAAAACATCCGCTTGCTCATCTGCAGAAGCCCAATAAACAGCAACTGCATCTCTTTTGATTATGCCTTTCCTTTCTAGTATGACGTGTCAACTTGTGATAATTCACTAAAATTATGACAGTCCAGGAGCTCATAAATTTTTACCTTTAAAGGAAAATTTATTCAGCACTAGATTATGATTATCTCCAGAGATGTTTTCATGCCCTTGAGAAATTATCATATATGAAACTTCCTGAAAATTTCTTATTTTCTACCACTTTAAAAAGTGGTCTTCCTTTCTCCTCAAAACTCAATTTCAATTTGATTGATTTTGACACATCAGTGATGGGCAAGTAAATTTTACACCATTGCATCAAAACACACAGCTAGCAAATTAACCAAATAAGTTATTAAGGTTTACAGTGAACAGCCACGTGGGCATGTTGCCTTGAGTTGGTATAGCACAATGCATAGTAGCAAGAGGAAGCTACCCACTTCATACCAGCCTGGGTGCAAAGAAGAATTCAATTGGACTACCAAATCTTCCTTTCAATAGCCACTATTGTCAATCCTGCCATATGCTAACCTCAACCTCCTCCTACCTCCCAATTAATACTAGTGATGAGTGCCAAATACTTGGGTAGATGGCCAATTGCCAATGAAGCATCTAACTAGTAAATTACTTGCTACACTGACTTTCATTTCTTCCGTCAATGTGACACATCTGAATTTATGCATGCATATGTGTGTGTGTATATATACACATATATGTACATATACTTATATATATAAACTTATACATATATATGTATTTATATGTATATACATTGCATGTTTTAAATTGTTACATTATTGTTTTAATTTAAATGAGTATATAGATGAAAAGAAGCATAAAGAAAAACTGAGCTCTTATCCTATTCCTTGTTCTCGAAATCTTTTCACATGTAAAATTTATTTGCATGTATTTAATTATATTCTAAGAGTGTCAAAGGTAATCTTCATTGAGTGAATGCCGTCTGAAAAGATAATTATAACAGCCTTGAATAACAATGGAAGTACACCTGTGCTGTCATAACTACTAAATATTTTGACAAAACCTGTTACTTTTTTCACTAAAAGGAGATGTGAAATAATTTAGCCATTCACCAGCCCATATGATAATAGAATTGTGTTGGTTGTAAGAATTTTAGAAACTGGCAGAGGCTAAGTCAGATTTATGTGAACATCGCTCTTTAGAAAAGGGACATAATGGGGCTAATGATTTCAAATTGCTAATTATAAACTATCCTTGGTAATTTGTGACTGCTTCCTACTTTTTGGAAATTCCCTTTCCAAAACTGAGCCATGAGAATTAAATGCTTGTTATTGGCTGTCCTCAAAAGGAAATTCAATGAAAATTTTCTTTTGCCACTTGATATATTCCTTTAATCATTTTGTTGTTTTAATCAATGTGCACATGTGCTCTGAGATATCTGATGAGCATAATATAATGAATGCCAAATATAACAAGCAGGAAAACCTCTGGGCCTTCTTCAATTCCAAAATATAATGTAATCTCTGAACTAAATGAAAGTGTCCCTGGTTCAATTTGTGCAAAAGAACATGATCAATTTATCTCCTTCCAAAGAGAAATAAAGAGTAGGAAAATGTAAAAAGGATATTGGAGCATCAAATATATGCAGAGATGCTCTGAACATGTCAAATGAATGTCATTCTCAGCTAAGAAAAATAAGAAATGTTTCAGAGGTGTATAGTAGTATTCTCTTAGCATTCTGAATGAACATAGAAAATATTAAAGCATGTATAAAGAAGGGAATCACTGTAGTAAAATCTTTTAGACTTTTATTCAAATGGCCTGTGTGATTACTATGATGTTTATGATGTATGTATCACTCTGCCTTGCAAGTTTACTAATGCCAGACACTATAGCATGAACATTAGAGAGTTAGTACATTTTAATCCCTGTAGTGTTTCAAAGAGATATTTATAATTCTAGTTTTAAAAGTACATAGACAAAAGCCTTATAACTTTAAGCTACACAATTGGGCTAAAATGTATACATATATTAAAGTTAAACTCTTATCTAATGCCAGTCTCTGAAATTGTTTCATATTTAAAATTTCTTTGTTCGTGGAATTTTAAGTAAAACAGATTTACTACCTTCAAGTCTAGATATTCTTTTCTTCACATGCCATCACTGCATACCAAAGGCAGTCCATTAACATCTCAGGATGTCTTTACCTTTATTTGCCAGCTTGTTTTATCACAATAGCTCAGTTTCGGACTTTTCCATATCCCATATATCTGCCCTGCTCCCCAGCTCCAAGAGAATGTCCCCACCACCAGACCTCCACCCCGCCAGACTTCCCTACTCCCTGGGGTCGCACATCTCTTGAGGGTTAGGTGAATCTTCTCTGACTGAACCCAGACCCAGCAGTCCTCTGTTGTATATGTGTTGGGGGTCTCATATCAGCTGGTGTATGCTACACGGTTGGTGGCTCAGTATCTGAGAGATCTTAGGGGTCCAGGTTAGTTGAGACTGCTGGTCTTAGTTTAGGGTCACCCTCCTCCTCAGCTTCTTCCAGCCTTTTCCTAATTTAACCATGGGGGTGACCAGCTCCTGTCCATTGGTTGGGTGTAAATATCAGGACCTGACTTTCAGCTGCTTGTTGGGTCTCTCAGAGGGCAGACATGATAGGTCCCATTTTTGTGAACACACCCATAGCATCAATAATAGTTTCATGCCTTAGGGCCTCCACTTGAACTGGATCCCAATTTGTGCCTGTAACAGGACATCCTTTCCTTCAGGCTGTTCTCCAATTTTGTCCCTGTAGTTTTTTCCAAACTGAGGACATCATGAGATTTACAGCAAAATAGTTCAGTTTCTATATGATAGTAGTTCTTCCAGTAATTAACAATTAGAGGAATGTTCTTTCATTAAATGCTTTCATTACCTTTCTGATTTATCATGAGATTTATATTTTGATGAAATATTACCTGGGAAGACATCTTTGGCCTGCTCGGTTGCACACACTGTGGTCTTAGGTAGTGCTTTTCTTCCTTCTCTACCTGTGCCAGTTAGTATTTGTCAGCTTGACACAAACCTAGACATATCTGTATAACAGGTACTGGAAATGGAAAATCTATGTAAGGGCACAGAAACTGCTGATGTAAGCATCACCAACAGAGGACAAGAAAAGAACCACAGGGGTTAAACCTGCAGTAGAGGAAAGAGATTCATTAAAGTAAATATTAAATCTAAAAAGTTTCCAATCTAAAACATCTCAGAAATCCGGGACACTACAAAATGACCATACCTAAGAATAATAGGAGCAGAAAGAGATGACTCCCAACTCAAAGGCCCAGAAAATACTGTCAACAACATCATAGCAGAAAATGTCCCCAAGCTAAGTAAGAGATACCTATAAATGTACAAAGAAAAAACACCAAATAGATTTGACAAGGAAGGAAAGTCTTCCTGTCACATAAAAATCAAAGCACAAAGCACATAGAACAAAAAATAGTACTAAAATCTGCAAAAAAAATAGTCAAGTATCATATAAAGGCCGACCTACTAGAATTGCATTTGGCTTCTCAACAGAGACTCTGAGAGTTTGAAGAGCCTGGATAGATGTCTGATAGTTTCTAAAAGCCCATAGATGCCAGCCCAATCTACAGCTCAGAGTAAAACTTTCATTTAACAGAGATGGAGAAAAATGAGAGATTAAATGTCAAAACCAAAATTACACAATATCTATCCCCAAATCCATGCCTACAGAAGATACTAAAAGGGAAACTCCAAACCAAGAAAACAGAGAAAATAAATAATTTCACACAGAAAAGAACAAAAAAGAGAAGTACACACACTCATGTGCGTGTGTGCGTGCGCGCACACACACACACACACACATACACACACACGCACACATACTACTACTACTACTACTACTACTACTACTACTACTACTACTACTACTACCACCAACGTCAAAGTAACAGGAATTAACAATCATTGATCATTAATATCTCTCCAATTCTTTGGATTCGATTTTCTTTTATTTTAATTTTTAATGTTTTATTTCCTAAGGACAGAAAATGTCATGACATTTCTCATCTTACTATGCGTCAAAATATTTTGAAAATGTTTAGTCATTTAGTAAAACATAATTTCCTCTTTCTGATATGGCATATATAAGTACTAGTAGACATCTATATAAGTCATTTGTGTGTATAAAGTTCTTTCTTGAATAAAATAGTCTCATGCCATCAATCTCTCCCCTGACACCTCTCTTTGGTAGTATATAATTGCATATTCTCCAAAACTTGTTCATAGAAGTCATACTTTTTATAATTAACATATCACTCTATTACTCGATAAAGAACTATACAAAGAATCAACAAAACCAGGAGCTGGTTCTTTGAGAAAATCAACAAGTTTCTCTCCATTTAGTTTGATGTTGACTACTGATTTGTTGTATTTCTGATTATTCTTTTGAATGTCCTCAATTTCTGTTGTTTATCTCCCTTTTCATTTCTGATTTTGTTAATTTGGATACTGTCTCTGTGCCTTTTGGTTAGTCTGGCTAAGGGTTAATCTACCTTGTTGATTTTCTCAAAGAACCAGCTCCTGGTTCTGTTGATTCTTTGTATAGTTCTTTTTGTTTCTACTTGGTTGATTTCGGCCCTGAGTTTGATGATTTCCTGTCTTCTACTCCTCTTGGGTGCATTAGCTTCTTTCTGTTCTAGAGCTTTCAGGTATGCTGTTAAGCTGCTAGTGTATGCTCTATCCAGTTTCTTTTTGGAGGCACTCAGAGATATGAGTTTTCCTATTAGCACTGCTTTAATTGTGTCCCTTAAGTCTGGGTATGTTGTGCCTTCATTTTCATTACATTCTGAAAAGTTTGATTTCTTTCTTTATTTCTTCCTTGACCAAGGTATCATTGAGTAGAGTTTTGTTCAGATTCCATGTGTATGTGGGCTTTCTGTTGTTTTTGTTGCTATCAAAGACCACCTTTCATCCATAGTAATCTGATAGGAGGCATCGGATAATTTTAATCTTCTTATATCTGTTGGGTTCTGTTTTGTGAACAATTATATGACCATATAATTTTGGAGAAGGTACCATGAGGTTCTGAGAAGGCATATTCTCTTGGTTTAGGATGAAATTTTTTATATATTTAACATACATATATGTCAAACACTATATATGTGTGTGTGTGTGTGTGTGTGTGTGTGTGTATATGTATGTATGTATGTATATACGTATATATGCATATATGGCCAGGAAAATATATATATATATATATATATATATATATATATATATATATATTCCATTTGGTTCATAACTTCTGTTAGCTTTGCTATGTCTCTATTTAGTTTGTGTTTACATGATCTGTTCATTAGAGTGGGATGTTGAAGTCACCCACAATTATTGTGTGATGTGCCATGTGTGCTTTGAGCTTTAGTAGTTTCTTTTATGAATGTGAGTGTCCTTGCATTTGGAGCATAGATATTCAAAATTCAGAGTTGTTCTTGGTAGACTTTTCCTTTGATGTGTAAGTAGTTTCCTTTTGTGTTTTTTTTAATGACTTTTGAATGAAAATCAATTTTATCCGATAATAGAATGGCTACTCCAGCTTGTTTCCTGGGACCATTTGCATGGAATATTGTTTTCCAGCCTTTTATTCTGAAGTAGTTTTTGTCTTTGACACTGAGGTCCATTTCCTGTATGCACCAAAATGCTGGGTCCTGTTTATGTATCCAGTATGTTAGTCTATGTCTTTTTATTGGAGAATGATTCCATTGATGTTAAGAGATATTAAGAAATAGTGATTGATGCTTGCTGTTATTTTTGGTGTTATTTTTATGTTTGTGTGGTTATTTTCTTTTGGTTTTGTTGAAAGATTTCTTTCTCGCTTTTGCCTGGGTGTAGTTTCCCTCCATGTGTTGGCATTATGTACATATTTTCCTTTGTAGGGCTGGATTTGTGGGAAGATACTGTGTAAATTTGGTTTTTATCATGGAATATCGTAGGTTATACATCTATGGTGATTGAGAGTTTTGCTGAGTATAGTAGTCTGGGCTGGTATTTGTGTTCTCTTAGGATCTGTATGAGATCTGTCCACGATCTTCTAGCTTTCATGGTCTCTGATGAGAAGTCTTATATAAGTCTGATAGTTCTGCCTTTATATGTTACTTGACCTTTTTCTTTTACTACTTTTGATATTCTTTCTTTGTTTAGTACATTTGGTGTTTTGATTATTATGTGATGGGAGAAATTTCTATTATGGTCATTGTCTTTGGATTCCTGTAGGCTTCTTGGATTCAATTCTCTATAAGAAGACATCATTAAGTAATTAATGGATCTGAAGATAGGATCCATCATTATTCTGCATACAAGAAATATACATAAACATCAAAAATAGATATTACCTCAGAGTAAAAGGCTTAAGAAAATACTTTCAAGTAGACTGACTCAAGAAGCAAGCTGGCATAGATATTATAATATCTAGCAAAATAAACTTTCAGCAAAATCAATCAAAAGAGATAAGGAAAGATCCTTCATACTCATAAAAAGAAAAAGCCACCAATTCTGAAATTATTTGACAAATTGAACAGCAACAAATTCATAATAGAACCAGTGCTTCAGGTGAAATCACACATCAAACCACACATATTAATGTTCAGAGATTTCAACACTTCTCTCTCACCAATGGACATTTTATTCAGACAGACAATAAACTGATAAATAAGGCAACTAACAGACATTGTGACTCAAGTAGACTTCAGAGATATCTACAAAACACAACACCAAAACAAAGAAAGAATATATCATTTTCTTGGCATTTCATGGAAACTTTTCCAAAGTCAATCATGTACTCAGTCACAAAGCAAGCCTCAACAAATGCAAGGAAATAAAAATAATTCCCTTTATTTAATCAGACCCCAGTGAATTAAAGCTTGACTTCAATAACAAGATAAACAACAACAACAAACTTATTATCTCTTCTAAGCTATATAACTGTCTACTGCATGAACCCAGAGTCAAAAAGAAAATAAATAAAGCCTTTCCAAAATTCAATGAAAATGAATTAAAGACATACCAAAACTTATAGGACACAATGAAAGGACTTGTGAGAAGAAAGTTCTAGCAGTGTCTTCATAAAAATAAGTGAGTTTTCATACTAGCAATTTACCAGCAAATGTGAAGCCTCTGGAACAAAAGGAAGCAAACCCATTCAATAGAAGTAGAAATCAGGAAATATCCAAACTCAAGGTTGAAATTAATAAATTAGAAACAAAGAGAAAAACACAAAGAATCAATAAAACCAAGAGCTAGTTCTTTGAGGAAATCAACAACCCTTAGCCAAACTAACTAAATGCAGAGAGAGAGAGAGAGAGAGAGAGAGAGAGAGAGAGAGAGAGAGAGAGAGAGGAGAGAGAGAAAGGAGAGAGATAGAGAAAGAGAGAGAGAGTATCCAAATTAATAAAACCAGAAATTAAAGAGGGAAATAACACCGGACACAGAGGAAATCTAAAGAAACATTGGGTCTTATTTCAATATTCCTTACTGCACAAAATTGGAAAATTTAAATGAAATGGGCAATGGTCTTGATAAATATCACTTGCAAAACTTAGAATTCAATATCAGATAAACAATCTAAATAGACTTAGACTCCCTAAGAAAACAGAAGCACTTCTTAAAAGTATACCAACAACAGCAACAAAGAAGCCCAGGCCTACATGGCTTTAATGCAAACTTTCAAGAAAGCACCAATACCAATAATCTTCAAATTATGCCACAAAAAAGAAGTACAAGAAATATTGCTAAATTCATTGTATGAGTCCAAGGTTACACTGATACCTAAACCACAGAAAGACTCAAATAAGAGAATTTATGATCAATTTTCCTCACAAACATTGATACAAATATTATAAATAAAATAATAACAAATAAAATCAAAGAACATGGCAGATAGATCAAGTAGGCTTTATCTCAGAGGTGCAGGTGTGGATCAACATACAAAAATCTGTCAATGTAATCCATCATATAAATAAACTTAGAGGAAAACACATGATTATCTCATTAAAAGCCAAAAATGACATTGACAAAATCCAACACTCCTTTAGGATAAAACTTTTGGAGAATCAGGAATAAAAGACACATACCAAAACATAATATAAACAACATATATATTAAGTCAATAGCCAACATCAAAGTAAATAAAAAGAAACTGAAAAGAATTCCACTTATAGGGACAAGCTCGCTGTGCTTCCGCCATCTTGCCTCGGGACATGGGAAGTGCGGGCACTGCAGGCGGCTGGAGTTGGGTACGTGGACAGAGACCTAGCTTAGCTTAGCTCTGCAGGAGATCTGGGCACTGACAGCTCAGCTATGGTTGCAGACCACTGCGAAACAGCTCTCCAGGCGGGCTCACAGAGAGGTGCCATCTTGCCTCAGGACACCATGCAGAAGAATTCTAGCAGGTGGACTCAGGTGCTTGGACTGAGAAATAGCTTAATTTAGCATAGACAACACCACCAGACTGGCCAGCGCCCAGAGTCAGAAGAGATCGGCAGATCCGGGCACCTACAGCTCAGCAGCTGTTACTGACCTCTGGGGACAGGATCCCTGTGCTTTCAGCGGGGCCGCCATCTGGCCTCGGGACATCTCGCAAACTGCAGGCACTGCTGGTGGCCAGAGTCAGGTGTGTGGACAGAGACCTAGCTTAGCTTAGCTCTGCAGGAGATCTGGGCACCAACAGCTCAGCTGCATTTGCAGACCACTGCGGGCTTGCTCTCCTGGCGGGCTGGCAGCAAGGTGCCATCTTGCCTCGGGACACCACACAGAATTCTAGCAGCTGGAATCAGGTGCATGGACTGAGACCTAGCTTAGTTTAGCATAGACAATACCGCCAGGCTCTGGCCAGCGCCCAGAGTCAGAGGAGATCAGCAAATCCGGGCACCTACAGCTCAGCTGTGGTTGCAGACCACTGCAGATCAGCTAACCAGGCTGGCAGAAGGTACTATCTTGCCTCAGGACACAGCAGGCTACTAGCTGCTGGGGTCAGGTCACAGCTGACAACTGGAGGCTGGGATCAGGAACACGGATGCCCTCTACTACAGCAGTGCCAAAGGCCAGGCTCACAGGAGCTTCAAACTCCAACAAGTAACAATAAGACCAACTAACTCCAGAGATAAACAGATGGCAAAAGGCAAACATAGGAATGTTACTAACAGAAATCAAGGCAATTTGGCACCATCTGAACCCAATTCGCCAACCACAGCAAGTCCTGGATACCCCAACACACCAGAAAAACAAGAGTTAGATATAAAAGCACTGGTCATGATACTGCTAGAGGAACACAAAAAAGACATAAACAAATCTCTTAAAGAAATGCAGGGGAACATCAATAAGGTAGAAGCTCTTACAATACAAAAACAAAAATCACTTAAAAAACTCCAAGAGAATATGGGCCATCAGACAGAAACCAATAAAGAGGAATGAGAAAATCAGTGAAAGAAATGCAGGAGAACTTGAAACAACATGCAGAAGTCATGAAAGAGGGAACACAAAAATATATTAAAAAATTACAAGAAAACACAAACAAACAAATGAAGGAACTGAGCAAAACCATCCAAGATCTGAACACAGAGGTAGAAACAACTAAGAAATCACAAAAGGGGGCAACTTTGGAGATAGAAAACCTTGGGAAGAAATCAGGGGTCGTAGATGCAAACATCAACAACAGAATACAAGAGATAGAGATAAGAATCTCAGATGCTGAAGATAACATAGTAACCATTGACTCCACAGTCAAAGAAAACACTAAATCCAAAAGGCTTGTAACCCAAAACATCCAGAATATCCAGGACACAATGAAATGACCAAACCTAAAGTTTATAGGGATAGATGAGAGTGAAGATCTACAACTTAAAGGGCCAGCAAATATCTTTAACAAAATTATGAAAGAAAACTTCCCTAACTTAAAGAGAGAGATGCCCATGAATATACAAGAAGCCTACAGAACTCCAGACTGGACCAGAACAGAAATACCTCCTGTCACATAATAATTAAAACCCCAAATGTACTAAACAAATAAAGAATATTAAAGGCAGTAAGAGAAAAAGGCCAAGTAACATATAAAGGAAGACCTATCAGAGTCACACCAGACTTCTCTCCAGAAACAATGAAAGCTAGAAGATGCTGGGCAGACCTCATGCAGACCCTAAGAGAACACAAATGTCAGCCAAGACTACTATACCCAGCAAAACTCTCAATCAACATAGATGGAGAAATCAAAATATTCCATGACAGGACCAAATTTACACAATATCTTTCCACTAACCCAGCTCTACAAAGGATAATAGGAGGAAAACTCCAATACAAGGAAGGAAACTGCACCCAAGAAAAAGCAAGACAGTAACCTTCTTCCATCAAACTCAAAGGAAGATAACTACTCAAAAACAAAAATAACATCAAAAATGTCAGGAAGTAATAATCACTATTTCTTAATATCTCTTAACATCAATGGACACAACTCCCCAATAAAAAGACATAGACTAACAGACTGGATACGGAAACAGGACCCTACATTTTGCTGCTTACAGGAAACACACCACAGAGTCAAAGACAAATGCTACCTTAGAGTAAAAGGATGGAAGACAATTTTGCAAGCAAATGGTCGCAGGAAGCAAGCTGGAATAGCCATTTTAATATCAGATAAAACTGACTTTCAACCCAAAGTCATCAAAAGAGACACAGAAGGTCACTTCTTGCTAGTCAAAGGAAGAATACACCAAGAAGAACTCACAATTCTAAACATCTATGCTCCAAATGTAAGGGCACCCGCATTCATAAAAGAGACTTTACTAAATCGCAAAGCACACATTGCACCTAACACAATGATTGTGGGGGACCTCAATACTCCACTATCCTCAGTGGATCAATTAGGAAAACAGAAACTAAACAGGGACACAAAGAAACTCATCAAAACTTTGGACCAATTGGATTTAACCGATATATATATATATATATATATATATATATATATATATATATATATATATATAAAACATTTCACCCTAAAACAAAAGACTATACCTTTTTCTCAGCTCCTCATGGTACCTTCTCCAAAATCTACCATATAATTGGTCCCAAGACAGACCTCAACAAATATAAAAAGATCGAACTAATCCCATGCATCTTATCAGATCACCATGGAGTAAGAGTGTTCTTCAATAGCAACAAAAACAACAGAAAATCCTCATACACGTGGAGGCTGAACAATATTCTACTCAATGATACCTTAGTCCAGGAAGAAATAAAGAAAAAAATCAAAGATTTTTTAGAATTTAATGAAAATGAAGGCACAACATTCCCAAATTAGAGGAACACTCATAGCCCTGAGTGTCTCCAAAAAGAAACAGGAGAGAGCATATACTAGCAACTTAATGGCGCACTTGAAAGCTCTGGAACAAAAAAAAGCAATTTCACCCAGGAGGTGTAGAAGACAGGAAATTACCAAACTCGGTGCTTAAATCAATCAAGTTGAAATGAAGAGAACCATACAAAGAATCAACAAAACCAGGAGCTGGTTCATTGAGAAAATCAACAAGATAGATAAACCCCTAGCCAAACTTACCAAAGGGCACAGAGACAGTATTCAAATTAACAAAATTAGAAATGAAAAGAGAACTATAACAACAGAAACTCAGGAAATTCAAAAAATCATCAGATCCTACTACAAAAGCCTATACACAACACAACTGAAGAATCTGGAGGAAATGGACAATTTCCTAGACAGTCACCAAATACCAAAATTAAATCAGGATCAAATAGAACATCTAAACAGACCCATAACCCCCAAAGAAATAGAAGGGGTTATAGAAAGCCTCCCAACCAAAAAAAGTACGGGACCAGATGGTTTTAGTGCAGAATTCTATCAGACCTTCAAAGAAGTCCTGATACCAATACTCTTCAAACTATTCCACAAAATAGAAACAGAAGGAACACTACCCAAGTCATTCCATGAAGCCACAGTTACCCTGATAACAAAACCACAAAAAGATCCAACTAAGAAAGAGAACTACAGGCCAATTTCTCTTATGAATATCTATGCAAAAATAATAAACAAAATACTTGCCAACCAAATCAAAGAACACATCAAAACGATCATTCACCATGATCAAGTTGGCTTCATCCCAGGGATGCAGGGATGGTTCACTATTCGGAAATCCATCAACATATTCCACTACATAAACAAACTCAAAGGAAAAAAAAACCACATGGTCATCTCATTGGATGCTGAAAAAGCATTTGACAAAATTCAGCATCCTTTCATGCTAAAAGACTTGGAAAGAGCAGGAATTCAAGGCCCATATCTAAACATAGTAAAAGCAATATACAGCAGACCAGTAGCCAACATCAAGGTAAACAGAGAAAAACTTGAAGCAATCCCACTAAAATCAGGGACTACACAAGGCTGTCCCCTCTCACCATATCTCTTCAATATAGTACTTGATGTACTAGCTAGAGCAATTCCACAACATCTGGAAGTCAAATGGATACAAATAGGAAAGGAAGAAGTCAAACTATCACTATTCGCAGATGATATGATAGTATACTTAAGTGACCCAAAAACCTCCACCAGAGAACTCCTGCAACTGATAAACAACTTCAGCAAAGTGGCTGGCTATAAAATCAACTCAAGCAAATCAGTAGTCTTCCTATATGCGAAGTATAAGCAGGCCGAGAAAGAAATTAGGGAAGTGAAACCCTTCACAATAGCCACAAACAATATAAAGTATCTTGGAGTGACTCTAACCAAACATGTGAAAGATTTATATGTCAAAAACTTCAGGTCTCTGAAGAGGGAAATTGAAGAAGACATCAGAAAATGGGAAAATCTTCCATGCTTGTGGGTTGGCAGGATTAATATGGTTAAAATGGCAATCTTGCCAAAAGCAATATGCAGATTCAATGAAATCCCCATCAAAATCCCAACTCAGTTCTTCATAGAGTTAGAAAGAGCAATTCTCAAATTCATCTGGAATAACAAAAAACCCAGGATAGCTAAAACTATCATCAACTGCAAAAGAACTTCTGGGGGAATCAATATCCGGGACCTCAAGCAATTCTACAGAGCAGTGGTATTAAAAACTGCATGGTATTGGTTCAGTGACAGGGAAGTGGATCAATGGAATAGGATCGAAGACCCAGAATTGAACCCACACATCTATGGCCAATTGATCTTTGACAAAGGAGCTGAAAACATCCAGTGGAAAAAGATAACCTTTTCAACAAATGGTGCTGGCTCAACTGGAGGTCAACATGCAGAAGAATGAGAATTGATCCACTCTTATCTCATTGAACTAAGCTCAACTCTAAGTTGATCAAGGACCTCCACATAAAACCAGACACACTAAAACTAATAGAAAAGAAACTGGGGAAGACCCTTGAGGGCAATGGCTCAGGGGGAAAATTCCTGAACAGAACACCAATTGCTTATGCTCTATGATCAAGAATTGACAAATGGGACCTCATAAAATTACAAAGTTTCTGTAAGGCAAAAGACACTGTCAAAAGGATAAATCAGCAACCAACAAATTGGGAAAAGATCTTCACCAACCCCACATCCAACAGAGGGATAATATCCAATGTATACAAGAACTCAAGAGGTTAGACCACAGAAAACCAAATAACCCTATCCAAAAATGGGGTACAGAGCAAAACAGAGACTTTTCACCTGAAGAAATTCAGAAGTCTTAGAAACACCTTAAAAATGTTCAACATCACTAGTCATTAGGGAAATGCAAATCAAAACAGTCCTGAGATTTCACCTCACACCAGTCAGAATGGCTAAGATTAAAAACTCAGAAGACATCAGGTGTTGGCAAGGATATGGAGAAAGAGGAACACTCCTCCACTGCTGGTGGGAATGCAGGCTGGTACAACCACTCTGGAAATCAGTCTGGAGGTTCCTCAGAAAACTGGACGTGATACTTCCGGAGGACCCAGCCATACCACTCCTGGGAATATACCCAGAAGATTCACCAGCATGCAATAAGGATACATGCTCCACTATGTTCATAGCAGCCTTATACATAATAGCCAGAAGCTGGAAAGAACCCATATGTCCCTCAACGGTGGAATGGATACAAAAAATATGGTATATATACACAATGGAGAACTATTCAGCCATTAGAAACAATAAATTCATGAAATTGTTAGAGTAATGGATGGAGCTGGAGAACATTATACTAAGTGAGGTGAGGTGACCCAGTCTCAAAAGAATACCCATGGTATGCAGTCACTGATAAGTGGATATTAGCCTAGAATCTTGTAACACCAAAGACATAAATCACATACCAAGTGATGTCTGACAAGAAGAAAGGCGTGGACACTGGTGCTAGAATGGACCAAAACATCATTGTGGGGGAGTACAAGAACAGGGAGGTGGGAGGGGGTGGATGAGGGAGCAGGGGGAGGGAAAAGGGCATACGGTTCCTTTGGGGGTGGGGAACCAGAAAAAGGGAAGCAAATTGTAAATATAGACTATATCCCATATAAAAAAAGACAGGAGCAAATTTGCATACTAATGAGAAAAAAACAAAAAACAAAAAACAAAACAAAACAAAACAAAACAAAAGAATCCCAGTTATATCACAGACAAGGGACTGTGTTCACTCTTCTCCTGTTTAGTCAATATAGCAGTTGAAGTTTTAGCAATAAGACACTATAGGAGATCAAGGGGTATAAATTGGAAATAAATAAATAAAATTAACATAATTTGCATATATGATAATATGAAAATGGAACCAAAAAAATTCTGCAAGGGTACTGCTATAGTGGATAAACTCCTTTAGCAGAGTAGCTGGATACAAAAGTAACAAAAACAAAACAAAACTAAAGAATAGCCCTTCTATATACAAGTAATAAATGATCTGAGAAAGAAATCAGAAAAACAGCATCCTTCACAATATCTACAAATAACATAACATACATGGGTAAGTCTATGCAAGGAAAGGAAAGATCTGTATGACAAGAAGTTCAAGTTTCTGAAGAAAGAAAGTGATGAAGATATCAGAAGATGAAAAAAAATCTCCCATGCTCATAGATCTATAATATTCACGTAGTGAAAATGTCCATTTTACGAAAATCTATATAGACTCACTGCAATTCCCTTAAAAATTCGAACACTGTTCTTTACAATCTTCAAAATATAATGCTCAGTTTCATATGTACAAAAAAGTGCCAAGGATAGCTAAAATAATATTATATAATAGAAAAATTCAAGAGGTCTTACTATCCATGATTTCAAACTGTAAAACAGAACGATAGTAATAAATATTCCATGGTATTGTCATAAAACAGCAGGTTGATCACTAGAATTCATAGTTCCAGAAGTAAACCTACACACCTATGGATTTTTTTTTATAAAGAAGCCAGAAATATGCAATGGAAAAAAATAAAGCATCTTCAACAAATGGTGCTGATCTAACTGGGCATGGGCAAGCTGAAGACTGCAAATAGATCCATATATGTTTACCTGTACAAAACTCAAGTCCAAATGTATCAAAGTTCTCAACATAAAAACTGATACACTGAACCTGATAGAATAAAAATGGGGACGAGTCTTGAATGCATTGGCACAGGAGATAACATTCTGAACAAAAATTTATTGTGCAGACTCTAAGATCAACAATTAATAAATGGTACCTCATGAAATGGAAAAACTTCAGTAAGGTAATGGACACTGTCAAAATAATAAACAGTAGGCTACAGAATTGGAAAAAAATAATGAATCCCACATCTGACAGAGGACTGATAATTTATATACAGAAACCAAACAAGACATCAACAAACCAAATAATCCAATTAAAAATGGGGTACAGAGCTAAACAGAGATTCTCAACAGAGGAATCTCGCTCGAAAGATCAAGAAGCACTTAAATATTTCACATTTTAGACATAAGGGAACTGAAAATCAAAATATCTCTGAGACCAATTAACAACAATGTGGCAAAATTCAGAATAGGATAACAGGATTATTAGCTTACTAACTAGTTGGGAACAATGTCCTAGATATTTGTAAATATATTTGAATCTCAGAGTTTTTATTTAGGGGGCAGGGACCTGGGGATAAAACAGGAGCATACAGAAAACACACGAGTACAGTATATGTTAATGAGAATTTATAAGTTGATAATAGCCATAAAGTAAAAGATTACCATGCTAACATTCACAAACCCAAACAAAGCTAAGTAACAAAAAAGGTTCAAGGGGGAATGCATGTGAATTTCATTTCAAAGATCAAATACAATAGTTATAGGTAGTGGCTGGGGTGAGAGTACTGGATCAGGTAGGAATGTGGATGGGAACAGGAGGGATAAAGTGTGGAGAAGCTGGAAAGAGAGTACTGGGCTAGAAAACTGGAATAGAGGAGTGCATCTCTGGGTTAAAGGAAGAGAAACTCCCAGGAATGGATGAGGGTGAACCTAGTTAAGAGTCTTAGAAATGAGGGTACAGAGCCTGAATTAACCATCTCCTGTAACCAGGTAAGCCTTCCAGTGGAGGGTTTGGGACACCAACCCAAACACAAATGCTTTGACCTGTTATTTGTCCTGCCTACAACATTTTCAGGGGTAAAGGTGATGCAGAAGCAATGGCCAACCAATGACTGGTACAACTGGCAACTCTGTCATTTCCTAGAGATCCAGGACCCAGAGACTGGATAGCCCACAGTCCTAGGATAGAACCAAGCAGTCCTAGACAAAAGAAAAAAAGGAATATATGTATATATAATATATATACATATATATACATATATATGTATATATAGAGAGAGAGAGTGAGAGAGAGTGAGACAGAGAGACAGAGAGAGAGGGGGGAGAGGAAGGGAGAGGGAGGGAGGGAAAGAGAAGGAGAGAAAGAGAGGGAGAGAGGGAAGGAGGGAGAGGGAGAAGACAAGAAGAAAAGCAAAGAAAAAAAGAAAAGAAAGACAATGTAATGATTTCTAATGGTATTCTGCCGTACTAACAGATTAGTATCCAGCCAATTTTCATCAGAGAGGCTTTAACAACCAACTGATGGAAACAGATGCAGAGACCTACAACCAAACATTAGGCAGAGTTGCGGAATCCTGAGGAAGTAGTCGATGAAGAATTGTAGAAGCCAGAGGGTTCAAGGAAACTGCAAGAAACCCAACTGAATCAACCAATTTGAGCCTATAGGGGCTCACAGATATTCAACCACCAAGCAGGGGCCTGCATAAGACTGGCCTAAGACCTATGCCTAAATGTTACAGTTCTGTACCTTGATATTCTTGTGGAAATGCTAACACTAGACACAGGAGAGTTCTCTGAACCTATTACCTGCCACTGCAACACTTTCCCCCAACTGGGCTGCCTTGTCTATCCTCAATAGAAGAAGTCTTACTACAACTTGATATCCTCAATAGAAGTAGTCTTACTACAACTTGATATGTCCTGGCTGATTGATCTTAATATTGTCCCTTTTCTAAAGACAAAGGATAAAGTGTAGGTGGAGTTAATTATTGTAGGAGGAACTTGGAAGATAATATGGAGGGGAAGAAATATAAAATAAATAATATTTAAAAAAATCCCAAGTCCATTTTTTTTTGTTGGCAATATTCTCAGAGGCACGGTATTATACAGTGAATCATACCTAACATACCAGGTACCACACAGTTAAAGAAAATTGATTCTTCCTCTCTTTGAAAGAAGCCATCAATTGTCCATAGCTCCTTGGTTAATGATGGGATCTAGTAATCCTTTTCTAACTCCAAGATAGAATGCTGACTGGCTTGATCTGGTCAGAGCATGTGGAGACATGTGGAGACAACGACAGCTGCTGTCAGTTCATGAGAGTAGGAATTGTGGCATACACAGAAAATTCTGTTTTGCTTCCCTCCCCCTGACCAATGGCTCTTACAATCTTTGTGCCTCCTCTTCTGTTGCTGGTACCCGAGAGGGTGTTATATAAATGTCTCATTTCTGGCTGAGCAGTTCACAGTCACTTTTCCTAGGTAATTTGAGTAGTTATGAGTTTCTGCCACAAAGGCACACAGAAATTTCTTTAATGAGCTCTGAGAGCTGTACTAATCTATGGGTATAGAGATACGAATTTAGAGTTACTGCATCTCTTAGCAGAAAAGCTATTAAGACAAAATGGGAATAAAACGGAAATGTATTGAGTTCATTTACCACATTAAAGGGAAGTTGAAATGGATTCAGGAAAATATTATCAAATGAAATACACTCTCCTAGGTGAAGATAAAATTCATTTTAAAATTGTGCAAAAAACTGAAAGAGACACCTCACAAGAAGATATGCATTGAGCATATAAAAAGACACTCAATGCCTTCATCAGGGAATTTCTTATAAAAGCAGCAGTGGATAATCAAGAACTACTTGTTAGCAGGACCAAAGTCAAAAAAAAAAAAAAGAGGTGACACTGAACTCTTCCAGGGAATTAGGTTAACAGTGATGTTCCTCATTGACGGAAGGTGTGAAATGCCTCTGCATTTTTTTGTAAGACCACACAAATTTCTGTCTTGGAACCTTGAACCTTGAAACTTTCTACAAACACTTCATAACAATTATCTCAAAGAAATAAAAAAGAAAAATACTTTCACATGACATTTTGTGCACAGATGATTACAGCAATTTTCTTAAATGTCCCACTGAAATTTACTGAAGGGTCCTCTAGTAGGCATCTGAATAAACTAACTGTGACACGAGCTGACAATGGAATACAATTTAGCACTGATAAGAAGTGCACTGTAAGCAATGAGAACACATCTGTCTTAGTTAACTTTCTCTTGGTATACAGACCTACCTACAGACAGAGGGTGAGTTAGAATCTATGACAGTAGTAAGGCAGGCATGGAACAGTCATTGTAGCTGAGAGATCACATTTGATCCACAGCAAGCACATGGCAAAGAAACATCTAACTGGGAAAGGCATGGGTGTTTGAAGCCTCAAAGCCAACCTACCAGTACAACCCACTCCCAGAAAGACCAGACCTATTAATTCTTCCTAAACAATCTCACCTTATGGGGATCAAGTATTCCTATGGGACTAATTCTCATTCAAACTATAATGCACTCTGAAGAAATTCTATACTTCAAGAATCCAATAATGTATCATTTTGTCAAAAATTAAGAGAGAGAGAGAGAGAGAGAGAGAGAGAGAGAGAGAGAGAGAGAGAGAGAGAGAAGTAACTTCAGAGCAGTACCACAGTTGTATCTCAGGCTTAGGAAATGATGGATGATGGACAGGCAGAACAGAGCAGGACACAAAGAGCCTTTTCAGGTCAATGAGATATTCTAGAATGGGAGAAATTCATTGTATTTAAATATACAATGACAAGAGAGACTCCTAACAAGAATTGAGCCTTTAGATGCTCATGATATGTTACTATGGATTCACTGAATGTTAACTATAACCTCCTTCAGCAAGTGATGCTGTCAATGAAAGAAGACAAATATATATGAGGCAAATATTAAATATAAACTGTCATTTAATATTTTCTATGAACCCACTTTAAACATTAATTTAAACACAATTATTTTTTTGTGATTAAGTCATTTTTTTTATTTTCTAAATTCTTTGTTTACATTCCAAAGGCTTTCCCCTTTCCCAGTTACCCCCCACCATATGTCCCATAATTCCTCTCCCCCCCATGCTATTCCCCACTCTTCCCCCCACCCCCACGATTTCTCTGTTCTGGGTCTACAATACTGGATCCAATTTTTACAGGCCCAGGGTCCTCTCCTTTTTTTCTTCTTGAGAGTCATTTGACTTGCTAATTGTGCCTTGAGTATTTAGGGCTTCTGGGCTCATTAATATCCACTTATCAGAGATTGCATTTCGTGTGTATTCTTTTATGATTGGGTTAGCTCACTTAGGATGATAGTTTCCATATCTAACCATTTACCTACCATTTGCATGAATTCATTATTTTTAATTGCTGAGTAGTACTCCATTGTATAAATATACCACATTTTCTGTATCCATTCCTCTTTTGAGGGATATCTGGGCTCCTTCCAACTTCTGGCTATTATAAACAAGGCTGCTATAAACATAGTGGAGCATGTGTCTTTGTTGTATGCAGAGGAATCCTCTGGGTATATGGCCAGGAGTGGTATGCCAGGGTCCTCTGGACGTGACATGCCCAGTTTTCTGAGGAACAGCTACACTGATTTCCAGAGTGGTTTTACCATTTTTCAATCCCACCAACAGTGGAGGAGTGTACCTCTTTCTCCACATCCTCGCCAGCACTTGTTGTCTCTCGAGTTTTTAATCTTAGCCATTCTGACTGGAGTGAGGTGGAATCTCAGGGTTGTTTTGATTTGCATTTCCCTGATGACTAATGATGTTGAACATCTCTTAAGGTGTTTCTCGGCCATCTGAATTTCTTCTGGTGAAAATTCTTTGTTTAGCTCTGTACCCCATTTTTTGATAGGGTTATTTGGTTCTTTGGGGTCTAACTTCTTGAGTTCTTTGTATATATTGGATATTAGCCCTCTGTCGGATGTGGGGTTGGTGAAGATCATTTCCCACATTGTTGGTTGCCATTTTGTCCTTCTGACAGTGTCCTTTGCCTTACAGAAACTTTGTAATTTTATGAGGTCCCATTTGTCAATTCTTGATCTTAGAGCATAAGCTATTGGTGTTCTGTTCAGGAACTTTACCCCTGTGCCTATGTCCTCCAGGGTCTTCCCAAGTTTCTTTTCTAATAGTTTCAGTGTGTCTGGTTTTATGTGGAGGTCCTTGATCCACTTGGAGTTGATCTTAGTACAAGGAGATAAGAGTGGGTCAATTCGCATTCTTCTGCATGTTGACCTCCAGTTGAACCAGCACCATTTGTTGAAAAGGCTATCTTTTTTCCACTGGATGGTTGTGGCTTCTTTATCAAAGATCAAGTGACCATAAGTCTGTGGGTTCATTTCTGGGTCTTCAATCCTATTCCATTGATCTACCTGCCTGTTGCTGTACCAATACCATGCAGTTTTTAACACAATTGCTCTGTAGTACTGCTTGAGGTCAGGGATATTGATTCCCCCAGAAGTCCTTTTATTGTTGAGAATAGTTTTAGCTAGCCTGGGTTTTTTGTTGCTCCAGATGAATTTGAGAATTGCTCTTTCTAGATCTATGAAGAATTGATTTGGGATTTTGATGGGGATTGAATTGAATCTGTAGATTGCTTTTGGCAAGATGGCCATTTTTACTATATTGATCCTGCCAATCCAGGAGCAAGAAATATTTTTCCATCTTCTGAGGTCTTCTTGATTTCTTTCTTCAGGGACTTGAAGTTCCTGTCATACAGATCTTTCACTTGTTTGGTTAGAGTTACGCCAAGGTACTTTATGTTGTTTGTGGCTATTGTGAAGGGTGTTATTTCCCTAACTTCTTTGTCAGCCTGCTTGTCCTTTGAGTACAAGAAGGCTACTGATTTGCTTGAGTTAATTTTATAACCAGCCACTTTGCTGAAGTTGTTTATCAGCTGTAGAAGTTCTCTGGTGGAGTTTTTTGGATTGCTTAAGTAGACTATCATATCATCTGCAAATAATGATACTTTGACTTCTTCCTTTCCAATTTGTATCCCTTTGACTTCCTTATGTTGTCTAATTGCTCTCGCTAGAACTTCAAGTACTATATTGAAAAGATATGGAGAGAGAGGACAGCCTTGTCTAGTCCCTGATTTTAGTGGGATTGCTTCAAGTTTCTCTCCATTTATTTTGATGTTGGCTACTGGTTTGCTGTAGATTGCTTTTACTATGTTTAGGTATGGGCCTTGAATTCCTGCTCTTTCCAAGACTTTTAGCATGAAAGGATGCTGAATTTTGTCAAATGCTTTTTCAGCATCTAATGAGATGACCATGTGGTTTTTTTCTTTTAGTTTGTTTATGTAGTGGATTACATTGTTGGATTTCCATATATTGAACCATCGCTGCATTCCTGGAATGAAGCCTACTTGATCATGTTGAATGATCGTTTTGATATGCTCTTGGATTCGGTTGGCAAGAATTTTATTTAGTATTTTTGCATTAATATTCATAAGAGAAATTGGCCTGTAGTTCTCTTTCTTTGTTGGATCTTTTTGTGGTTTAGGTATCAGCGTAATTGTGGTTTCGAAGAACGAGTTGGGCAGTGTCCCTTCTGTCTCTATTTTGTGGAATAGTTTGAAGAGTATTGGTGTTAAGTCTTCTTTGAAGGTCTGGTAGAATTCTGCACTAAAACCATCTGGTCCCGAACATGCCAGAGACCTGAGATAAGGTAGGTATGCAAGAATCAATAGGGGTGACCTTAGCTGTGACTCACAGCATTGGAGATATGAAACCTGAAAAGGCTACCTCCTGTAGCCAGGCGATCCTCATTGGAGCAATAAAGACACCAACCCACCCATAGGTCTTTCGAACCAAAATTTATCATGTTTTAAAGGTGGGTGGAAGAGCACCCTCATAGAGGCAGAGGAGACTGTGGATAGGATGGGGTATTTGCAGATGGAATACCACATAGGGAGGCAACATTTGACATGTAAATAAATAAAATAACCAATTAATTTTTAAAAAGTAAAAAAAAAAAAGAAGAGAAAAAAAGAAAGAAAAGAAATTCAGGGTCCATGGATGAAGCAGAAACTGAGCAAATGGTCAAGCAATAACTGGCACAACTAGAGACCTATCTCATGGGCAAGTACCAGTCCCTGACACTGTCAGTGATACTGTTAAGCTGGCAGACAGGAGTCTAACATAGCTGTCCTCTTAGAGTCTACACCCTGCAACTAATTCAGATGGATACAGATACCCATAACCAAGCAGTGGATGGATACAGATACCCATAACCAAGCAGTAGATGGAGCTTGGAGACACTTATGGGAGAGATGGGGGAAGGACTGAGGGATAGGAATTCTACAAGAAGACCAGAAGGGTCAACCAGCCTGAAACCTTAGGATTCTCAGAGTCTGAACCACCAACCAAGTAGCATACATGGCTTGGACTTAGGCCCTGTAGACAGATTTAGCAGGAGTGCATCTTGGTCTTCATGTAGGCCCAGAACAATTGGAGTGGGGCTATTCCAAAAGCTGTTGTATGTCTGTTGGAAATGTTCTTCTAGCTGGGCAGTGGGAGAGAATGCACTTAAGGTAGGTGGATACTCAAAGAGGAACTCAACTCTGAGGAGAAGAGAGAAGGATGAGGAAAAACACTGTGCAAGGGGGATATTGAGAGGAGGGTCAGCAATCAGGATGTAAACGGAATGAAAATAAATAAATAAATAAATAAATAAATAAATAAGAAACAAGTAATAACTTTCAAAACCTTTGAATATAGGCAGCATGAAGGGGGTAAACTATATTATGTAGGGATTTTCACTGAGATGAAATCTTCCATCTTGGAGGAAAGCTTGGTGAGACACAGGATGTTCTAAAGGGAAGTGAAATATCCCATCATGCTCGAAAGCTCCTTAATCACAGGGAAAATATAAGTCAACGGTTTAAGAAAGCTACAAAATCAACCAGATTGGCTAGGCTTTTTCCTGTCCCAGTAGTATAAAATCTGTAAAGACTTATGGTACAAGGCATTCTCAGACAAGCTGAGCTGCCAAGAATTTCAGTACTACTCTTCTTGATTACAAGTTCATTTCCCACGCTCAGTTCTTTTTGTTTTGTTTCATGGCCCACTAATTCAATCTATGCAAGATGTCTCACCTGTGCTACTGGCATTTTTATTTAGTTACCTTTGGCTTTTAGGAACATTATTTTCTACCATGTAGGATATCTCTCTTCTAATTTTCCAACTGCGGTACAGTGTAGAGGTTTCCAATGTGCTTTTCATACACCGTGGTTAGTCCATTATATTGGTTATCCCGTTATCTTGGTTGGCCGTTATCTTGGTCAGCTCCTTTGTCTTCTATCCCTGTGCTGCTCATTCACTCCACTATCAGTATTCCTTTTCTCTATTTTCTTGTCAACTCTGCCTTGCTATCCCCCATTACCATGCTAAAAACATCCTCTTCTCCACTCAACTCTTTCTGATTTCCAGGGTTCTATAGAGGCACTAAGTTAAACAAAAATTTAAAGATTCAACGCTAGCATTCACATATGAGAGAAACATAGCATTTGTCTTTATGGACCTGGATTGTCATAAAGAGTATAATTTTCTAGTTACATCCATTTGCCTGAAAATTTCATTATTCTCAATTGAAGCATATAACTTATATATATCATATTTTCCACTCATTTAGTAATAGACAACTAAGTTGAATCTATTTCCTGGTTATTGTGATTTTGGAAATAATAATGGATATTCAAGTAGCTCTATCATAGAACAATTTGTCCTTTGGGCATATACTGAGACTTGTTAGACCTGGGACTAAAGGTCATTTGATCTTAAGCTGTTTAGGAAGCTCTATTCTGATTTCCATGGTGGCCTCATAAGTTTACATGCTACCAAAGCAAACAAAGACTCCTCTTTCCTATATACCCCTATAAATGTATCATTTGATTTGATGAGAATAACCGCTCTAACTGGAATAAAATAAAATCTCAAATTCATTTTAATTAGCATTTCCCTGATGGCTAATGATGTTGTACACTTTTAAAAATATTCATTAGATATTTGTATTTCTTCTCAAAAGAATTCTCTGTTCAGACTCAAGGCTACAGTTTAATTGGGTGTTTACTTTCTTGATGTTTCGATGTTTTATTTCTTTATGTATGCCAGATATTAATAGTCCAATGGATATACAGCTAGCAAAGACTTATCTCTCATTCTGCAGAGCTCACTCTTCACAGGTCTCTTTGTTCTATAGAAACTTAAACTTCATAAATTTTCTTTGCAATTTGTGCCTCATCCATGAGTTACCAGAGTTCTGTTTGAAAAATCATTTCCTGTATACGTATCAGAGTTTTCTGAACTTTCCCTCTAGCCATTTCAGTGTTTTGAGTTTTGTATAAAATCTTTGATGGATTTTGGGTAGGATTTTGTGCACAGTGAGAGATAAGCATTTATTTTCGTTTTCTACATGTACATATCCAATTTTTTTCATGCTGTATTTTCTTTTTTTTCTTGCTTTCTTTTTTTTTTATTTTCTATATTCTATGTTTACATTCCAAAGGCTTTCCCCTTTCCCAGTTCCCACCCACCATAGTTCCCATAGTTCCTCTCCCCCCATCTGTTCCCCAATAATTCCCCCTCCCCCCTCGGTTTCTTTACTAAACTGGATGCAATCTTTACAGGCCCAGGGTCCTCTCCTTTCTTCTTCTTGGGAATCATTTGACTTGCTATTTGTGTCTTGAGTATTTAGGGCTTCTGGGCTCATTAATATCCACTTATCAGTGATTGCATTTCATGTGCATTCTTTTGTGATTGGGTTAATTCACTCAGGATGATATGTTCCAGGTCTAACCATTTACCTACAAATTGCATGAATTCATTATTTTTAATTGCTGAGTAGTATTCCATTGTATAAATATACCACATTTTCTGTATCCATTCCTCCTTTGAGGGATATTTGGGCTCCTTCCAATTTCTGGCGATTATAAACAAGGCTGCTATAAACATAGTGGAGCATGTGTCCTTATTGCATGCAGGGGAATCCTCTGGGTATATGCCCAGGAGTGGTATGCCACGGTCCTCTGGAAGTGACATGCCCAATTTTCTGAGGAACCGCCAAACTGATTTCCAGAGTGGTTTTACCATTTTGCAATCCCACCAACAGTGGAGGAGTGTTCCTCTTTCTCCACATCCTCGCCAGCACTTGTTGTCTCTTGAGTTTTTAATCTTAACCATTCTGACTGGTGTGAGGTGGAATCTCAGGGTTGTTTTGATTTGCATTTCCCTGATGACTAATGATGTTGAACATCTTTTAAGGTGTTTCTTGGCCATCCGAATTTCTTCTGGTGAAAATTCTTTGTTTAGCTCTGTGCCCCATTTTTTGATAGGGTTATTTGTTTCTTTGGGGTCTAACTTCTTAAGTTCTTTGTATATATTGGATATTAGCCCTCTGTCGGATGTGGAGTTGGTGAAGATCTTTTCCCACTTTGTTGGTTGCCGTTTTGTCCTTCTGACAGTGTCCTTTGCTTTGCAGAAACTTTGTAATTTTATGAGGTCCCATTTGTTGATTCTTGATCTTAGAGCATAAGCTATTGGTGTTCTGTTCAGGAACTTTTCCCCTGTGCCCAAGTCCTCCAGGGTCTTCCCAAGTTTCTTTTCTAATAGTTTCAGTGTGTCTGGTTTTATGTGGAGGTCCTTGATCCACTTGGAGTTGATCTTAGTGCAAAGAGATAAGATTGGATCAATTCGCATTCTTCTGCATGTTGACTTCCAGTTGAACCAGCACCATTTGTTAAAAAGGCTATCTTTATTCCACCGGATGGTTGTGGCTCCTTTATCAAAGATCAAGTGACCATAAGTCTGTGGGTTAACCTCTGGGTCTTCAATCCTGTTCCATTGATCTGCTTGCCTTTTGCTATACCAATACCATGCAATTTTTAACACAATTGCTCTGTAGTACTGCTTGAGGTCAGGGATATTGATTCCCCCAGAAGTCCTTTTATTGTTGAGAATAGTTTTAGCTATCCTGGGTTTTTTGTTGCTCCAGATGAATTTGAGAATTGCTCTTTCTAGATCTATGAAGAATTGAGTTGGGATTTTGATGGGGATCACATTGAATCTGTATATTGCTTTTGGCAAGATGGCCATTTTTACTATATTGATCCTGCCAATCCAGGAGCAAGAAATATTTTTCCATCTTCTGAGGTCTTCTTCGATTTCTTTCTTCAAGGACTTGAAGTTCCTGTTGTACAGATCTTTCGCTTGTTTGGTTAGAGTTATGCCAAGATATTTTATGTTGTTTGTGGCTATTGTGAAGGGTGTTATTTCCCTAATTTCTTTCTCTGCCTGCTTGTCCTTTGAGTACAAGAAGGCCACTGACTTGCTTGAGTTAATTTTATAACCTGCCACTTTGCTGAAGTTGTTTATCAGCTGTAGAAGTTCTCTGGTGGAGTTTTTTAGGTCGCTTAGGTAAACTATCATATCGTCTGCAAATAATGATAGTTTCACTTCTTCCTTTCCAATTTGTATCCCTTTGACTTCCTTATGTTGTCTAATTGCTCTTGCTAGAACTTCAAGTACTATATTGAAAAGATATGGAGAGAGAGGGCAGCCTTGTCTAGTCCCTGATTTTAGTGGGAATGCTTCAAGTTTCTCTCCATTTATTTTGATGTTGGCTACTGGTTTGCTGTAGATTGCTTTTACTATGTTTAGGTATGGGCCTTGAATTCCTGCTCTTTCCAAGACTTTTAGCATGAAAGGATGCTGAATTTTGTCGAATGCTTTTTCAGCATCTAATGAGATGACCATGTGGTTTTTTTCTTTCAGTTTGTTTATGTAGTGGATTACATTGATGGATTTCCGTATATTGAACCATCCCTGCATCCCTGGGATGAAGCCTACTTGATCATGGTGGATGATCGTTTTAATGTGCTCTTGGATTCAGTTTGCAAGAATTTTATTTAGTATTTTTGCATCTATATTCGTAAGAGAAATTGGCCTGTAGTTCTCTTTCTTTGTCGGATCTTTTTGTGTTTTAGGTATTAGCGTAATTGTGGCTTCGAAGAATGAGTTGGGCAGTGTCCCTTCTGTCTCTATTTTGTGGAATAGTTTGGAGAGTATTGGTGTTAAGTCTTCTTTGAAGGTCTGGTAGAATTCTGCACTAAAACCATCTGGTCCCGTACTTTTTTTGGTTGGGAGGCTTTCTATAACCCCTTCTATTTCTTTAGGGGTTATGGGACTATTTAGCTGATCTACTTGATGCTGATTTAATTTTGGTATTTGATATCTGTCTAGGAAATTGTCCATTTCCTCCAGGTTCTCCAGTTGTTTTGAGTATAGACCTTTGTAGTAGGATCTGATGATGTTTTGAATTTCCTCAGTTTCTGTTGTTATGTCTCCCTTTTCATTTCTAATTTTGTTAATTTGTATACTGTCTCTGTGTCCTTTGGTTAGTCTGGCCAGGGGTTTATCTATCTTGTTGATTTTCTCAAAGAACCAGCTCCTGGTCTTGTTGATTCTTTGTATGGTTCTCTTTGTTTCTATTTGATTGATTTCAGCCCTGAGTTTGATGATTTCTTGTCTTCTACTCCTCCTGGGTGAATTAACTTGTTTTTCTTCCAGGGCTTTAAGGTGTGCCATTAAGCTGCTAGTATATGCTCTCTCCAGTTTCTTTTTGGATGCACTTAGAGCTATGAGTTTTCCTCTTAGCACTGCTTTCATTGTTTCCCATAGATTTGGGTAGGTTGTACCTTCATTTTCATTGAATTCTAAAAAGTCTTTGATTTCTTTTTTTATTTCTTCCTTGACCAAGGTGTCATTGAGTAGAGTATTGTTCAGTTTCCATGTGTATGTGGGCTTTCTGTTGTTTTTGTTGTTATTGAAGACCACTCTTACTCCATGGTGATCTGATAGAAGGCATGGGATTAGCTCGATCTTCTTGTATTTGTTGACATCTGTCTTGTGACCAATTATATGGTCTATTTTGGAGAAGGTCCCATGTAGAGCTGAGAAAAAGGTATATTCTTTAGCTTTAGGATGAAATGTCCTATATATATATCTGTTAAATCCAATTGGTCCAGAGTTTCAATTAGTTTCACTGTGTCCCTGTTTAGTTTCTGCTTTCCTGATCGGTCCATTGAGGAGAGTGGAGTGTTGAAGTCACCCACAATTATTGTGTTAGGTGTAATGTGTGCTTTAAGCTTTAGTAAGGTTTCTTTTACGAATGAGGCTGCCCTTGCATTTGGAGCATAGATGTTCAGTATTGAGAGCTCTTCTTGGTGGATTTTTCCTTTGGCCAGCAAGAAGTGACCTTTTGAGTCTCTTTTGATGATTTTAGGTTGGAAGTCAATTTTATCTGATATTAGAATGGCTACTCCAGCTTGTTTCCTGAGACCATTTGCTTGTAAAATTGTCTTCCAGCCTTTTACTCTAAGGCAGTGTTTGTCTTTGACACTGAGATGTGTTTCCTGTATGCAGCAAAATGTAGGGTCCTGTTTCCGTATCCAGTCTGTTAATCTATGTCTTTTTATTGGGGAATTGAGTCCATTGATGTTAAGAGATATTAAGGAATAGTAATTATTTCCTCCAGACATTTTTGAAATTATATTTATTTATTTTATTTATTTTTTAAATTCGAGAGGTTACCTTCTTTTGGGTTTGATGAGAGGAGGTTTCTATCTTGCTTCTTCCTGGGTGTAGTTTCCGTCCTTGTGTTGGTGTTTTCCCCCTATTATCCTTTGTAGGGCTGGATTTGTGGAAAGATATCGTGCAAATTTGGTTTTGTCATGGAATACCTTGATGTCTCCATCTATGGTGATTGAGAGCTTTGCTGGGTAAAGTAGTTTTGGCTGAAGTTTGTGTTCTCTTAGAGTTTGCATGATATCTGCCCAGGATCTTCTAGCTTTCATGGTCTCAGGTGAGAAGTCTGGTGTTATTCTGATAGGTCTTCCTTTATAAGTTACTTGGCCTTTTTCTCTTGCTGCCTTTAATATTCTTTCTTTGTTTAGTACATTTGGAGTTTTGATTATTATGTGACGGGATGTATTTCTGTTCTGATCCAGTCTGTTTGGGGTTCTGTATGCTTCTTGTATATTCATGGGCATCTCTCTCTTTAGGTTGGGGAAGTTTTCTTCCATAATTTTGTAGAAGATATTTGCTGGCCCTTTAACTTGTACATCTTCATTCTCGTCTATACCTATAATCCTTAGGTTTGGTCTTCTCATTGTGTCCTGGATTTCCTGGATGTTTTGGGTTACAGCCTTTTTGCATTTAGTATTTTCTTTGACTGTTGAATCAATGGTTCCTATGGTATCTTCGGCTTCTGATATTCTGTCTTCTATCTCATGTATTCTATTGTTGATATTTGCATCTATGGCTCCTGATTTCTTCCCAAGGTTTTCTATCTCCAATGTTGTCTCCCTCTGCGATTTCTTAGTTGTTTCTACTTCTGTTTTTAGTGCCTGGATAAATGTGCTCAGATCTTTCGCTTGCTTGATTGTGTTTTCATGTATTTCTTTGATAGATTTTTGTGTTTCCTCTTTCATAGCTTCTACTTGTTGGCCCACGTTCTTCTGTATTTCTTTAAGTGATTTTTGTCTTTCCTCCTTATTGTCTTCTTCTTTTTGATCCATCTTCTCCTGCATTTCTTGAAGTGATTTTTGTATTTGCCTTGTAAAGGCTTCTAACTTTTGATCCATTTTCTCTTCTATTTCTTTACGAGATTTTTCTATGTGTTCAGCTACCAGCATCCTGACCAGTGATTTTATATCCAAGTCTTGTTTTTCTGGTGTTTTGGGGTATCCAGGGCTTCCTGTTGTTGGCGAACTGGGTTCAGATGCTGTCATGTTGTCTTGATTTCTGTTAGTGACATTCCTTCGTTTACCTTTTGCCATCTGGTTATTTCTGGTGTTAGTTGACCTTGTTGTCACTGGCTGGTGTTTGAATCTCCTATGAGGCTGGGCTTACCTGTTGTTTCTCTACTGGTGGTTATGCGTGATTGCTGCTCAACGGGATCACGAGCTGGCTGCCGCCCGCTGACTTTGTGCATGGCCTGAGGTCTCCGGGAAGTGTGGGGGAGTGCAGCAGAGCCTCGGCAGGTGCTGCTGGGCCTGCCTAGTATCGAGAGCTTAGCAGATCCCCCCACGTGGTAGCCCCTGATGGAATCTGTCTACCTGTTCCTTTCCAGCTGTGTTCTGGTTGCAGTATGGAGGCCTGCCGCTATAGCTGGTCCGGGCTCCTGGGGAGCTGGGTGGTTCAGGCTGCCTCGGTGCATGGCCTAAGCTCGCAGGGACGTGCTGCAGAGCCTAGGCGCCTGGGCCCGCCTGTGGGCGAGAGCTTAGCAGCTCTCCCTGCTCTAGCCCCAGGCGGAGTCTCTATCTGCACCTTTCCAGCTGTGTCCTGGTTGCAATATGGAGGCCTGCCGCTATAGCTGGTCCTCACTCTTCTTAATAAACAAGAATTGTTGCTTATCCTGGTTCCGTGGGCAGGGTCTGAGCACCTGGCAAGCTGGCTAGGTCTGGCTGACCTGCTACCGGCTGGATGGGAAGCTGCAGACTAGATGGCGCTGTCTGCAGGGGGTTTGGGGTCTGGCCTGCGAGCGCAGAGCGCAGGCACGGCCGCTGTACTCCAAACCGCTAGGCTGTGCGCAGTTCCTGCCCCAGACCTGAGTCCCCGGAGGTCTTAAACTCGGGCTGTCTCTGGTACCTGGTTCCGCTGGCAGGGTCTCAGCCCCTGGCAGGCTGGCTAGGTATGGCTGACCTGCTACCGGCTGGATGGGAAGCTGCAGACAAGATGGCGCTGCCTGCAGGGGGTTCGGGTCTGGCCTGCGAGCGCAGAGCACAGGCACGGCCGCTGTACTCCAAACCGCTAGGCTGTGCGCAGTTCCTGCCCCAGACCTGAGTCCCCGGAGGTCTTAAACTCGGGCTGTCTCTGGTACCTGGTTCCGCCGGCAGAGTCTCAGCACCTGGCAGGTTGGCTAGGTATGGCTGACCTGCTACCGGCTGGATGGGAAGCTGCAGGCTGTATTTTCTCAATGTGTACTTATGGCACCTTTTCTTTCTTTTTTTAAAAAATAAATATTTATTTTATTTTATTTATATGAGTACACTGTTGGTCTCTTCAGATATACCAGAAGAGGACATTAGATCTCACTACAGATGGTTTGTGAGCCCCCATTTGGTTGCTGGGAATTGAACTCAGAACCTCCGGAAGAGCATTTAGTGCTCTTAAACGATGAGCCCTCTCTCCAGCACCATGGCACCATTTTCAAACAATGAAGAATGTTGTTATGTGGCCATTTATCTGGACCTTGGTTAAGTTCTATTGATCTATGTGTCATTTTCTTTTTGTGCAAGGATTCTCCTAGAATTCCCCCTCTATTCCTCGGAATGCTTTAGCTATTTTTGTTTGTTTGTTTGTTTGTTTTCTTTTTATATGAATTTTAGTTTTTGTTCTGAGAAAAGGGGTTTTGTTATTGTGACTTGGCTTTCATTGAAACTGTTGAGTACTTGATAAGATGCTCATTTGCACATTATTAATTCTACTGATCTATCAGTTCAGAGGGGTTTTCCATCTTCTAGTAGCTCATCCAATCTGTTCATTGCTTTGAAGTGCTCATTTCAGAAGTCATCTATTCATATTAAAATTTATTCCAAGGATTTTGTTTGTTTGCTTGCTTCTTTATTTGCTTACTTATTTGTTTTGAGGCTTTTCTGAATGTCATTGTTGGTGATTTTTTTTTCTCTGTGTGGGTGTCATTGTTATATGGGAAGGCTACTAATTTTCTGTATCTTAATTTTGTATCTGGTCACATGGTTGAAAGCATTTATTAGCTGCAAGAATTTTTGCTTGTCTTTAGGGCCTCTTATGTATAGAATTTCAACATCTGCAAATAGAGATCCTTTGATTTCTTCCTTTCTTTTTTTTTTTATTGGATATATTCTATATTTACAATCCATTTCCCTTTTTCTGGTTCCCCACCCCCAAAGGTCCCATGTGGTATATATACACAATGGAGTACTATTCAGCCATTAGAAACAATGAGTTCATGAAATTCTTAGAGAAATGGATGGAGCTGGAGAACGTCATACTAAGTGAGGTGACCCAGTCTCAAAAGAATACCCATGGTATGCAGTCACTGATAAGTGGATATTAGCCTAGAAGCTTGGAAAACCAAAGACATAAATCACATACCAAGTGATGTCTCACAAGAAGAAAGGAGTGGACACTGGTGCTAGAATGGACCAAAACATCATTTTGGGGGAGTACAAGAACAGTGAGGTGGGAGGGGGTGGATGAGGGAGCAGGGATTTCTTCCTTCCTTTCTTTTTTTTTTTTTTTGGTTTTTCGAGACAGGGTTTCTCTGTGTAGCCCTGGCTGTCCTGGTTTGTTTCCCTTTGATTCCTTCTCTTATTATCTCTGGCTAAGACTGGATTGACAAAACATATGAAAGAAAGAACAACCTTATCTACTTCCTGATCCTGATGGGAAGGGCACCTTCAAGTGTTTCCCCATTAACCTTGACCAGAGCTGGATATAGCTGTCACCTGGGAGCCTCTGCTAGTGCATGACAAATACAGAGGGGGGCACTCTCAGCCAGCCATTGAACTAAGCACATGGTCCGCTGAACACAGGGAGCTAGAGAAAAGACTCAAGGAGCTGAAGAGGTTTGCAGCACCATAGGAGGTACAATTATATGAGTCACCCAGTATTTATTCCCAGAGCTCCCAGGGACAAAACCATCAACCAGATAGCACACATGGTATTGCCCCTGGCTCCAGATGCATAGGCAGCAGAGGATCGTCTTGTTGGACATCAAAGGGAGGAGAGGCCCTTGGTCCTGGAAAGGCTAGATGCAGCAGTGTAGGGGAATAACAGGACAAGGCAGCAGGAGGGGGTTGATTGGGAACAGGGGGAGGGGAGACGGCTTATGGGATTTTCAGGGGAGGACCAGGAAAGAGAAAATCATTTGAAATGTAAATAAAGAATATATCTAATAAAAATAAAATTAAAAATAAAACCATGATGTTAGCTATAGTTTCATCACATATAGCCTTTATTGTGCTAACATAAGTTCTCACCATTTTCAACTCCATAAATTTGATTTTGTTGTTGTTTTCTATATAGAGTTCTTTTCTACATCTATTGATATGATTGTGTTTTTTATGTGCTTGCAGCAATTTACAAAGTTAATTTATAGGTTTATATATGTTAGAGCATCACTGAATAAAGCTGATAAAGGAATAAAGGAATGAAGCTAAGGGACTCACAACAAAAAACATTTTAATGTGTTTTTTAATTCAGTGTGTACATGCTTTATTGAGAGTTTTGTATCAATGAGCATTGAGAAAATTATTTTATTTTTTCATTTTATTGCTACTTGATTTTGCTCAGTATAATGCTAGCTTTATGGGGTTTAAAATTGTTATTTTGTTTGGTATTTTATGAAAAAGTTTGAGAAGCATTGGTTTTGTCTCAATTAAGAGCTAGCAAAATGTTTTGTAAATTCACCTAGGTCAGGGATTTAGTTAATAAAAAGTTTATTTAATAACCACTTTAATATTTCTTTATACATGTCTACTTAATTTGTCTCCTTTCAGTTTCAACTTTGGTAGAACATATGCATCTAGAAACTGATATATTTCTTTTTGATATTCCAATTTGGGGGAGGATTGGTTTTCAAGATATTACCATATAGTTTCATGAATTTGAAATATACTTTTTGTAATATCTCCAATTTCATATCCAATCTTATCAATTTAGCTTTTCAACTCCCCCCCTTTTTTGGTTAATTTGCCTAAGGGTTTGCCAATTCAGTCCATCTTTTACAAGAACTGACTCTTTAATTTGTTAATTTTTTTCTGTTTCCTCTCTCTAACTTGCTTGTTTTGTTTCTATTTCTGATTTCTGCCCTTCTGTTCCATATTTTCATCTGCTCTTTCAGTTTGATCTTGATTTTCCCCCAATGCCTTAACATGCATTATTAAAATATTAATTGGAGATATTTGATTTAGTAAAAATAGGCATTTAGAGCTCCCTCAGGCTAGAATCTTCATATTTCATAGGTTTTGAAATTTTTAATTTTTTCAATTCTGTAAATGTTTTTATTTCTGTTCTTATTTTTTCAATGCCCCATTTACCTTTAAGTAGTATGTTCTCAGCTTTTCATAGAGTCAAAACCAATTATACTCATACTTTTGCATAAAATGCAAAACAAAAGAACAATTTTAAACTTCACAAAGCAAGCATTATAAAAACGTTAACATAATCAGAGAGCAATAAAATGAAAAAAATTAACAATAGACTAATTTCCTCAGTGGTCATAAACTATCCATGAGTTTGTATATTTTTGTGTTTTCTCATACTGTTGTTTTCTAGCTTCGTTCCATTGATGCCAGAGAAAATGCAATCATTTATTTTCACTTGCCTTATAATTATTATTTTCCATGTGTGCTATTTTATCAACATTTTAAAAGTATGTTCAATGAGTTACTGAGAAAAAAGAATGTGTTTTATGTTTTAGTGTTTCAATGTTCTGTGAATGTCTGCTAAGTCCATTAATTCCCTGTTAATATTTAACTCCAAGGTATCTTTGTTTATTTTTTTATCATGATAGCTTGTCCTTTTGTGTGAATTTATTATTAAACTGAACTACTTTTATTTACTGAGACTTTCTATTGTCTGGGGCTCAGTTCCTAATAATACATTTTTATGAGATTGGTGACAGACAAGTTTGCTCTACATATGTTTAAAATTGTAATGTGCTCATGAAGCATTGGTATTTCTATATAATTACATGATCATTTATCTCTTAAGATTATTTTAAGTTGAGATTTATTTTGTCAGTGGGCTCTAAATAAATGAAAATGACAGAATGAATTTGGATAGATAGATTAGATAAGTAGATAGATAGATAGATAGATAGATAGATGATAGACAGACAGATAGACAAAATTGGCTTACATGTTATAGTCCAGGCAGGATAACAGTGGCTGTATCCACTAGAAAGGATATGAATTTGGTAATTACTCAATCCATGAAGCTGTCTGTACTGTCAGTCCTAATCTATGCTAATGGCCTTAAGTATTCCTACAGAATTGCTAATATTCATTTAGAGTTACCAGCTAAAAGAGATTGCTTCTAATATTGGCAAAAGAATATAGAAGACAAAAAGAACAAATATTTTCTTTTTTTTTTTCCATTTCTTTTGTCTGACTAACTAGGTGCTTTCCACACTTAGGGTGGGTCTCCTTGTTTCAAATAATCTATACAAGAAAATCCTTTACATGAGTGTCCCAAGTCCCAAGTGTTTTAGGTTACTTCAGTCAAGTTGAAAACCAAGGTTGGCCGTTGTGCTGAGATATTAGAACACTGTCACCTTTTTCTTTCCTGTTCTCATTTTCCTGGAATATTTTTTCTATCCATTTTTTCTAAAGTAGTTTTAAACCTAAGATATGAAGTATTTCTTTTGTACAACAGAAAGATACATTCTATTTTCTAATCCAATCAGGTAGCTTATCTTTTTATTGTTTAAAATCATAATGTTAGAATTTAGAGTTATGACTTATGCATATTAGATGCTGTAGTTTTGTTATCTTTGATGAGGTTAATTTTTTAAATTTTTTTAATTACTCACTTTACATTGTGCTCACTGTCCCTATCCTGGTCACCTCTGCAACAATCTTTCCCCCATCCCTGTCTCCTTCTCCTCTGAATGGGTGCTCCCACCTGGGTGTTACCCCATGAGGGCATTTCAAGTCTCCACAAAGCAATGTGCTTCTCACACTTAGGGCAGACAAGACAGTCCAGCTAAAATAACATATCCTTCCCTGGATAGCCTCTACTCTAGTTGTTCAGACCAACAAAAGACCAAGATGCATTTATACTACCTATATGCAGTGAGGTCCAGCTCCAGCCATATATGTTCTTTGCCTGGTGGTTCAGATTTTGGGAGCCCCAAGAGTCCAGGTTAGTTGATTCTTTTGGTCTTCCTATGAAGTCCCAACTCCCGTCAGGACCCACAGTCCTTCTTCCTCTTCTTCTTTAAGAGTTCCCAAACTCCATCTCATGTTTGGCTGTGGATGTCTGGATCTGTCTGAGTTGGGCTACTGCGTTGAACCTCTCAGAGAGCAACATGCTCTCATCTGTAGCAGTGAACTAGTTAATCTACTTTGGCTCCAGGTGTGTCCCAAGCATGCTGTGCCTACACAAGAGCTCTGGATTTACAAATGAAAAGCGCACAGGCCAGCTAATTGTGATATGCCTAGAATAGCTAAATGGCTGGGCACTTCTAAACCTCCCCTGGGCTAGCACACACTCCCCTCCAGTATACCTGGCTCAAGATCTTTTAAATCTATATTTTACCTTTGCTGCCCTGTTATCTTTTAGGCAGCATACTCCTCCCCAGCCCCTGCCTTCATAATGCCATATTCTCTTTCCACATCTATGCTTTCTTTCCTGTAGCTCTTAAATGTGATCTCTCCCCCTCCAAGTCAAGATAATTTTCCTCTATCCCTTTCTTCCTCAGTCCCTGACCTCTCAATCTAAAGGTCCAACCTCTATCTCCCCACACAGCCATTGGCTGTACACCAGTTCTTTTTTCTCAATCAAAGGTAGCTGGAGGCAGGCACCCTCAGCACCTGAAAGCAGGGCTTTTGGGAGTACACTTAACAAGAAGTAGTAGAAACAATTCCCAACATGTATCGGCAAACACAACAGAGTATCATTAACACTGTTAGGAATTAGTGCTTGCCTACTAAATGGGTCTCATATTGGGCCTTTTATTGGTTAGCAATTCTCTCAGGTCTGTGCTCCTTCCCCATGCATACATTCCTTATAGACAGGATAAATTTTGGATTGAAAGTTTTGTGGATGGGTTGGTGTCTCTATGGCTGGCTCCATTGTGTCTCCTGCCCAGCTACCAGAGGTGGCCTCTTCTGTTTTCAATTACATCTAAGGCCACCCCATTGATACTTGGGTGCCTCCCTTATCCCAGGTCTATGTCTCTTCCTAGAGATCCCGCCTACCCCCACTGTCAGTTGCAGATTTCCATTCATTTTCATGGACATTTAGTCATCTCTCCTATACTTCCCTACAAGTGATCATAAACTTATTTCCCTCTCAATCTCCCTCCCTCCCAGTTCCCTCCCTCCATCTGTCTCTTATTACTATTTTATTCCCTCTTCTAAGTGAGATTCAAACATCTTCACTTGGTCCTTATTTCTTTAGCCTTGTTGAATCCATGGAGCGTAAAGTTGTAACTGTAGTACATGTTTATTATCCACTTACATGTGAGTATATACCATGCTTGTCCTTTTGGGACTGGCTTACCTCACTCAGGATGATATTCTCAAGTTCTATCCATTTGCCTACAAAATTCATGATGTCTTTTTTTTTTAATAGCTGAATAGTATTCCATTATTTAGAGGTGGCACATTCTCTTTATCCATTGCTGAGTTGAGGGACATCTAGGTTATTTCCAGTTTCTGTCTATTATGAAGAAAGCAGCTATGAACATAATTGACCAAGTGTCTTTGTGGAATGTTGAAGCATCTTTTGGATATATGCCCAGGAGTGCTATAGCTGTGTCCTGAGGGAGAACTATTCCAAATATTCTAGTAAACTGCCAAATTGATTTCCAAACATGTAGGCATCCAGTTAGTCCAGCACAATCTCTTGAAAATGCTATCACTTTTCCATTGTCTAGTTTGGCCTCTTTATCAAAAAAATCAAGTGCTCATAAGTGTTTGTGGTTTTTTTCTGCGCCTTCTATTTTATTCCATTGATAACATGTCTGCTTCTGCATTTTTTTTATCATATTGCTCTGTAGTACAAAATGATGTCAGTGTTGGTGATCCCTACCAAAGTTCTTTTATTGTTCAAAATTGTTTTGACTATCCTGGGAGTTTTATTTTTCCATATGAAGGTGAGAATTGCTCTTTCAAGGTCTGTAAAAATTGTTTTGAAATTTTAATGGGGATTGCATAGAATCTGTAATTTAATTTTGGTATAATCGACATTTTCACCATGTTAACCCTACTATCCATGAGCATGGGAGATATCTTCCTGATTTTTTATTTCAGGGAAATGATGTTTTTGTCATGCAGATCTTACATTTGCTTGGTTAGAGTTACACCAGAATATTATATTACTTGTGGCTATTATAGAGTATTGTTTCCCTAAATTTGTTCTCAATTTTTTATCATTTGAATAAAAGAGGGCTACTGCCTTCTTTGAGTTAATTTTGTATGTATCCAGCAATTTTGTTGAAGGTGTTTGTCAGCTGCAGGGGTTACCTGGTAGAATTTATGTATACTATCATATCAACCACAAATAGTGATGCTTGACCTCTTCCTTTCCCATTTGCATACCCTTGGTCCCTGTTGTCCTTTTGTTCTGACTAGCACTTCAATTACTATATCAAATACAGTGAGAGAGAGTGGGCTGTTTTGTCTTATGCATGATTTTAGTGGAATCACTTTAAATTTCTTAGTTTGAGGTTGACTATTGGCTTGCTCTATATCACACTGATTGTGTTTAGCTATGTTCCCTGTATCCCTGATTTCCCTAATATCTTTAATATGAAGTTGTACTGGATTTTTATCAAAGGTTTTTCACCATTTAATGGGATAATTGTGTGATTTTTTTCCTTTTGGTTTATTTATATGGTAGATTATATTAATGGATTTTCATATATTGAATCATCACTAGACTCCTGGGATGAAGCCTATTTTATATTGACAGATTATGTTTGATGTGTTCCTAGATTTGATTTGCAAGTATTTTATTGATTTTTTTTGCATCAATGTTTATAAGAGAAATTGATCTGAAGTTGAGTCTTTGTGTGTTTTAGGTATCAGGGTGACAGTGACCTCATAGAATGAGTTTGACAGTGTTTCTTTTGCTTTGATTTTGTGGAATAGTTTGAAGACTATTGGTTTTGCTCTTCATCGAAAGTCTGGTAGAATTCTGCGTCAAAACCATATGACCCTGGGCTTTCTTTGGTTGGGAGACTTTTAATGACAGCTTCTGTTTCTTTAGGGGTTATTAGGCTGATTAAATATCTTATACAATCTTGATTTAATTTTTAAATCATCCATTTCATTAAGATTACTCAGTGTTCTGGAGTTTAGGTTTTTGAAGTAAGATGTAATGATCCCTTGAATTTCCTCCGTTGCAGTTGTTTTGTCGCCCTTTTCTTTACTGTTCTGCTCCATTTGTGTGCTGTTTCTCTGTCTTTTGGTTAATTTTGATAAGGGTTTGTCTATCTTGATTTTCTCAAAGAACCAGCTTTTGGTTTTGTTGTTTCTTTCTTCTAGATTGATCTTAAAACTGATTTTGATTATTTCCTCCCTTCGACTCTGATTTGATGTGCATGCTTGTTTCTCTGCTTCCGCTTGCTTCTTTTGTCTTATTTTTCTAGAGCGTTCAGGTGTGGTTTTAAATTACTGGTATGAAAACTTTCTAATTTCTGTATAAAGGCACATAGTGCCATGAACTTTTCTCTTACCACTGATTTCATGGTGTCCCATAAATTTGGGTATGTTTTGCCTTCATTTTCATTGAATTCTAAAAAGTCTTAATTTCTTTATTTATTTCTTCCTTGATCCAGAGATCATTGAGTAGAGAGTTACTCAATATCCATCAGTATGTAGGTTTTCCAGAGTTTCTATTGTTGAAATCCAGCTTTTATCCAGGATGGTCTGATATGATACAAGGCATTATATCAATTGTTTCTGTTGAGGTTTAATTTGTGACCAACTATATAGTCATTGGGAAGAGAATCCATGAGATGTTGAGAAAAGGTATATTCTTTTGCATTTAGCTGAAATATGATATAGACATCTATTAATTCCTTTGATTCATAATGTCTGCTGGTTTCATTATTTCTCTGTACAATTTTGTCTGGATGTCCTGTTAATTGGTGAGAGTGGGATTTTGAAGTCTCCCACTATTAACATGTGAAGCTCCATGTGTGATTTAAGCTTTAGCAATGTTTTGTTTAAAAATGTGGTTGATCTTGTGTCTGAGAAATAGATATTCTTTAAATTGAGATATCAAATTGGTAGATTTTTTTTCCTTGATGAGTATTAAGTGGCCCTCTCTGTCTCTTTTGATTAATTTTGTTTGAATGTCTATTTTATGGGATATTATAATTTCTGCTCCACCTTGCTTCTTGAGTACTTTGGCTTGCAAAACTTTTTCCAGCCCTTTAATCTGAGGAAATATCTATATTTATTGCTTAGGTGTGTTTCTTGTATGACACAGAAGAATGCATCCTGTCTTAGCATCTGTTCTGTTAGTCTTTTACTTCTTCTATGATTTTACTGAGAATATTTTGTAGGCATTAGAGCTAAGACTCTTAACCTTTGTTTTTCCTATTATTAAATGAAGTGTTTTTATGATATTCTGGTTTTTCTGGAAGTTTTGGGTCACAAATTTTTTGAGAGTTAACATTTTTATTGACTTATGTATTAATTTCTTCTATTATACCAAAGTCTGAGATTTTTCTCTTTCATCTCCTGTATTCTGTTGCTGATGCTTGCATCTGTTTTTCCTATTCTCTTTCCTAGATTTTTTCATGTTTAGAGTTTTCTCAGTTTATATTTTCTTTATTGCTTCTAATTACACTTTCACATCTTGCAGTTTCATTTATTTCTTTTACCTGCTTAATTGTATTTTACTGTATGTCTTTGAGGGATTTATTTGTGTCCCTCCTAAAGATCTCTATCTGTTTATATTTTCCTATATTTAAGGGATTTATTCATTTCCTCTTTAAAGGCCTCTATCATCTTTATGAGATTGTATTTAATGTCACTTTCTTTTGTTTTGCTTGCATTAGGATATCCAGGTCTTGCTATAGTGAGGTAGCTGTACTTTGGAGATGTCTTATTGCCATGGCTTTTATTGATGATGTTCTTCTGAGGGCCTTTAATCATCTGGATGTTTTTTGTACCTAGATATTCTTGTAGCAGGTATCGGGAGGGAAATGAACCTAGATTGTTCTTATTTTGCAGCTGTCTCATGGGTATCTTTGGGCCGTTTGGTTCCAGATCTGCTGATCTGTATGTTCAACACAGTATCATGGGTGATGGAGGTGGACAAATGGGTGGTAGAAGAGTGGAGATCTTTGTGAGCAAGCTGGCTGCTCAGGAAAACTTTTCTTGGCCCAGAGAGCTCAGCAAGCAGGGAAGATAGATGAGAGAAGTGAAGCTTACTTGTTTGGTTCAGGAGTCTGAAAAAGGTGGAGAAGATGTGACTGGAGAGTGTGTGAAGTCTAGTTCTTTAGAGCTATTATAAATTTTAGCTTTACTAGAATGCTTCCTTTCTCCATCTTCTTATCTTGGAGGTGCCTATCAATCTCATCAGTTTAAAGTATTCATCCCATTCTTTTTCTAATGTCTCACTTGGTGACAGTCATATTGTTTAGCCTGCTTTTATCATGGAAAGTTTTTCTTTCTATTTCAATTATAACTGATAGTTCTCTGGGTTTGCTGATGAGTATATCTTTCCAAGGATTTTGCTTATATTTTCTATAAATTAAATAAAATTATTTTCTACAAATTTAATTTGAAATTTTTTCTTCCTCCATGTCCATAATTCATACAATTCTTCTTTTCATGGTGTCTGAAGTATCTTGTATATTATATTCATTTTAAAGATGTATCATGTTAATTCAGTGATCGTCATTTTTGCTTTGTCTTAAAACCCTTATAACCAGCTTACTACACAATGTGTTTTGTTAAAGATTTACACTAAACAAAATAAATTTTCCAGCTATTTTATTGTTGTTGTTTTGTTTTTGTCAACATGGCACATTTTAGAATCATTTGGTAGGTAATCATAACTGATAAAAATGCCTCCATCAGATTGGTGTGTACACAAGTCTGTAGAAAATTTTTTGATTAATGATTGATATGGGAAGGCCCTCTCCTCTATGAGCAGGATCCTCCCTGATCAGGTGCTACCAAGATGAATAAGAATTCAGAATCATTAAAATAAAATAACATACAGTATAGTTTACATTTTATATAAAAATATTAAACTGTGAATATATCATTAATTTTAAAGAGAAAAATGATGATTTTAATGGACAAAAGGCAAAGTGAAACAATATAATTATATTAAAAACTTAAAGAAATATTTACAAATATTTGAGCCATGGGGGAGTAAGCCAGTAAGCAGCATGTCCCATTGTTTCTATTTGTGTTTCAGAAGATATGAGATATAAAAATCATATAAATATTTTTATTCCAAAGTCATAATTGTTAACAGTTTAACATAGAACAAACTATAATATCCCTTGAGCCTCCAATGAGGAGTGGTTTACAGATGTTTACAGTAGGGCAGTTCCTTGAAAAGAAGGGAATCGATCTACCTCAAGTTCAAGTGATAGCACTCTTGGGCACAAACTTAAGGAAGCCTCATCCTACAACAGAAACATTTGCTCAACTATATTGAAAATATGGTACATTTATACAATATAATATTACTTAGAAGGTAATCATTTTAAAATGATATAAAAGTTTCAAGCAAATAGATAGAAAATCATTTTGAGTGAGGTAACCCTGCAAAAGATAAAACTAATATGGTATGAATCTGCTTATAGCCAGAGATTACCCATTGAATAAGTGATAACCAATCTAAAATCTGCAGAACTAGATAAGCTAGGCATAGAAGAAGGAACTAGGGCAGACACATGGATCTACTGTGAGGGAGAATTAAAATAGATTTTTATGGCTGGAAGGACTTGAGCTGGGAGTGGAAATGACAGAACAGGATGGTCAGGTAGAAAGTAGAAGGGGAGAAAGATTGAGAGAAGAAATAAGTGGAGAAACAACTAGAGTTGAATGGCATTTGAAGGGTGGTTTGGAAACCTAGTGTAGTGGAAACTTATATAAAGGCAATCCTAATGAAGTCTCCAAATAATGAATGTAGTGAACCCCTAACTGGCAATCTCTTGACAACCAATAATACTTCCAGTGTTGGGACTGAATTTAATCTAATTGAGTTCTAGGCCAAAAGAATTCCACAGAAATTCTCAAACAACTCAGGCTTTTGCCAAGACAAGAGGCTGCTTTCCACAAATTGACAGCAAATCCCTACTGCTGCAAACATTACCCACTCAACTCATTCAACATGGATAAGTTGAACTGGTGCTTACATTGAACATTAACACCCAAGTGCTAGTGTTTTGCACAGAAATTTTCTACATAAAGTGAAATACCAGTCCATTAACAAAACCTTTGATCTACAGTCTGTCTTGTATCCTAAAGCAATGGTGGAACAAAGCCAACGCAACTAAGCAACTAGTAGAACCCATACCTAACATTGCTTGAGTGACTAAAAGCCAGAGACTAAATAGCCCAGAAATCTATGGTAAAAGCAAAGTCTACCAATCTAAATGAAATAAAATAAAATAACAATAAAATGAATCTGGATTATATAAGTAAGTGCCTTATTATCCATCATCAGAGAAATTTCATCTTGTAGCAAAATGGCAGCAAATACAGAGACTCACAGCCAGACAACACACACACACACACACACACACACACACACACACACACACCACACACACCATACACAGAAAGAGAGACAGTGAGAACTGAAATACTCAGTGCTAAATGAGATGTACCCATCAATACCTTTCCCTCAGAGTTTAGGAAACACTGTAGAAGAGGAAGCAGAAAACGCTGGGGAGAGAGAAAAACATAGGACACCAGAAAAGCAAATCCCTCCAAAACAGTTGTGTAATGCTCATATAAATTCACAGACACTGAAACAGCAATCATAGGGCCTGCACTGGCATATAAGAAGTTCTCTACATATCTACTATAGCCTTCAGTTTAATACTTTTATGGGACTCCAAAATGGGTGACCATCTGGATCTCTGTCATTTCTACCTTCTTTTTGGGCTCTTTTAATTTTCTCTTAGCTTGCCCTGTCCAGTATTAATGTGATAGGGGGGATTTTTATTTATTATATTTCATTGTATTATGTTTAAAAGATAACATAGATCATTCATCCATGCTGAAGCATCATAATACAGGTACGACTTACTGGCCTCATGGGAAGAAATATCAATAATAAAATATGGCTGACATGATGTTAAGACAGAGTTTGGTAGAGAGACCCATGGAAGTAATGATACATAGATGTGATCCAAATATCTTAAGAATATTATAGTCCATAATATGGGATATTATCAATTGTTCTATAATTAATTTTAATAGATTTCCAAATCTACCAGGAAACTATATTAAAGAACAGCACTTTACAAAAATACTTGGGGAAATAATATAAATGGAATTAAAAAGAAATGAATGGTTTACCATGGGATCAGTGGTCTACAGCAGGCAGAAACATAATTATTTAAATACTACATCCTCCACTCAGAAATACACACACATTTCTAGACACAGATCAGCATTCCTCCACCAACTCCACACCGAGCCAGAACCTGAAGGCCTCTAAGTGAGAGAATTCAAGTTATCAAACCAGTGTAAACAAGCTCTTTGGAATCTACATTAAAATTACATATGTGGAAAGGCTCTAAATATACATTTTCATCTACAAAAAGACAATAGGACACTTCTAAGTGCAACAAAAAGTATTACCTTTACATGAATCTACTCTAAGACTGGTTTATTTCAATTTACTAAATAATTTTCTAGTAAGACACAACCAAGAAGATAATGTTAAGATCATTAAGATATGGTCTGTAAGTACAGCAAGTTATCATCCCAGGGAACAAAGGTGTGATGTCTAGTTCAGATGGTGTCTTTCTAGCATGTCTGAGTCTGAGGAGCATCAACTCCAAGACCCTGTGGAAGAACCTGCTCCAGTGATTTAAGAAGAGAATGTTATTTTCTTCTAGCACTCAGCTTCATTAACCGCTTTAAAACAGTGACCCAGCTTGTGAGTTCAGATTTTTATCCATAAGAGAATTAATCTGCTCAAAGTATAAGTTGATGTGGGGTCAGATTACAATGTATCCCATCAAATAAATAGTGTCCACTGACTATATTCATACATTCATGTGGACTGTATTTTATATATGTTTGTATTTTTTGTAATTTGCATTTTGTGCATTTCCTATTAGTAGCACTTTTATTATCTTGGCATTTCCTTTTCTCTAAAAAATTGATAACAACAGACATAAAAGAGCTGTCTGTTTTATTTTATCATTATAAAACATGTATTTCTTTCCAAATTGAATGGGAAAAATAATACTTATTTCCCACAATGTGAAAGTGACAAGACACAAGAAAGGCTTACATAAGTACAGATCCCCAAAGAAGAGCAAAAATACAGGGAACATCCTGCAGTGGGTTTACTCACCTACAACCACACGGGGACCAATTACACAGATCGCGGATGGATTGACAGAATCCAGAATGAGCTCAGGAGTCCTGAGAGAGAACTGAAGATTAGATCAATACAGTTCTGGCATAAATGAAAGCAGAGGTAATTAATCCTGTAGGTGAACCAATAATTTAGGCAACTGTGTTAAGGAAATGAAGTAGGGCTTCTGCTGCCCTACAATTTCCTCTGTAATCACCAGGAAAAACTGAGTCCAGCTTGAAATCTTTCCCATAATCATCACACCTTTAATATGCTAAGAGGTCTGCTAAGTAGATATACGTGAAAAAGTTGAAAATTAACTCCTTAAATACATGAACAAGTATGAATCCGATTAAAATAGCAAGGCATGGCCAGTGTTTATGTACCAGAAACAAATGGATATTTATTAACAAAACATTCCATTGGGATTATATTACTAGATCAGGCTTTGTAGCTGGTACATGTAAGTTCTAGGATTCAGAGAGCTGAGGCTGGAGGATTAGAGAAAATTTTAAAAAAACATAGGCTACATTCTGAAGTACCCAGGAGTTCTAGACCACGGTGAGCTAATGTGTCACTCTCTCTTCCAAAATGTAAATAAAAGATTATAATAAAATAAGTAAGGTTTCAGGACACTAATATTCAAACTCAGTATGAGTTTATTATATGCACAGGTATATTTTAAGCTGTTATTAATTATAAATTTTATTGCATTTCCATCAATATGAGTGTCAATAGAAAAGCTTGTACCTTAATTTTGAGACACTTTCCTTCCCTGACCATATCTTATGTTACAAACACTCAAATAAAAATGTTTATCTCTTTAATACATGTAACTGAAATGTTCATAAGAGATTGGCATATTTTGCTCTCCTCTCCCAAATTCATTAATAATCTCTAATATTGACTATTATATCAACAAAATCATGTAACAAAAATAGTTAAGTCAAAAGGTCTATTTTAAGAAACACTACATGTGCAAACTGTATAATAATTTAGAAATGGATTTTGAATTTTAATGGTGTTTCTAGACATATTTGCAAGTACTTTACATTAGGAAAATATCACATGAATCTGTTGCTTTTTTCTGCCATTAATGTGTAACATATTATACAATTTTATAGCTTATAACAACACCAATTTGTTGTTGCATGGTTTCAGTGGGTGGCTGGGATCTCAGCTCAAGTTGTACAAGCTAGAATCCAAATGTTGGTGATAATGTATTCTAAAGCAGAAGACGGATTTGGCGAGCAGCCATATCTCTTTGCCCTGGGTTGTTGGCAGAATCCATTTCCTGATGTATCACTGTGTTCACAAGAGCTTGCTTCTAGAGTGCTGGCAATAAACATAATCTCTATTTCTTCAAATCTTCGATTAAGTCCTGACACTCTTTTACAGGTACCACTTAATTAGTACCATCCAAGAATATCTTCCTCTCAAGAAACAGATTCAAGAGACCTTGAGGATATTCACAAATCCTCTATAATGTTGTCATATAATTGAAACATATTCAAAAGTCCTACTTAACGTAGGTAGGAGCAGAACAGTTTTAAGCTTTTGGAACTGGCCAAATCCATCATTCAGGAAACATTTTCTGATGATTTTAAATTCTGCCTCTTCTTATGGTTATCAACCATGTGCAGGTTTTGTTGGTGTTTAGGGTTGTTGTCATTTAGTAGGTTGTTTCTACCTGCTCATATTTCAGTTCTAAGACTTCCCAGGTAAGTTCTATTGTGAATTCTTCCTGAATGTTGATGTTACTAACATGTACTATTAAATATTTTTATTAACAATTTTCATTTTCTCTTTTGTTCACTGTTCACTGACTGCAACTGCTTGCTAATAAATTCATTAGCTTTGGACAATTTTCTTTCCTCCACCCCACCTTTTTTTTTTCAAAAACAATTTTTTATTGGATATATTCTATATTTACATTTCATTTCCCTTTTTTTGTTTCCCCACCCCCCCCTAAGGTCCCACATGCCCTTTTCCCTCCCTCTGCTCCCTCATCCACCCCTTCCCACTTCCCTGTTCTGGTATTCCCCTACACTGATCCTTTGAGCCTTTCCAGCACTAGTGCCCATTCCTTTCTTCTTGTCAGACATCAATTGGTATGTGAATTGTGTCTTTGGTGTCCCAAGATTCTAGGCTAATATCCACTTATCAGTGACTGCATACCATGGGTATTCTTTTGAGACTGGGTTACCTCACTTAGTATGATGTTCTCCAGCTCCATCCATTTCTCTAAGAATTTCATGAATTCATTGTTTCTAATGACTGAATAGTATTCCATTGTGTATATATACCACATTTTTTGTATCCATTCCTCCATTGAGGGACATCTGGGTTCTTTCCAGCTTCTGGCTATTATAAATAAGGCTGCTATGAACATAGTGGAGCATGTATCCTTATTGCATGTTGGGGAATCTTCTGGGTATATTCCCAGGAGTGGTATGGCTGGATCCTCTGGAAGTATCATGTCCAGTTTTCTGAGGAACTGCCAGACTGATTTCCAGAGTGGTTGTACCAGCTTGCAGTCCCACCAGCAGTGGAGGAGTGTTCCTCTTTCTCCACATCCTAGCCAACACCTGATGTCTTCTGAGTTTTTAATCCTAGCCATTCTGACAGAAAGAGAACTACAGGCCAATCTCCCTTATGAATATTGATGCACCCCACATTTTTTAGAATGAGTCTTTATATTTAAATGAACTAGAAAAGAACCAAGTTAAACACAACAATTGAACATTTTTGCTCCCCCCTTATTTTGTTCATAAATTAATGAAATTCACGTTAAATTATGATTCTGGCCCCATTTTCTCCCTCCATGCCTACATTAGCAAATTCCTTCCCTCATTACCCCTCCCCTTTTCCTCACCCCTGCCCCATTTTCTCCCTCCATGCCTACATTAGCAAATTCCTTCCCTCATTACCCCTACCCCTTTTGAGTACAACCTCACCATGAGACATCAAGTCACTCTCCCACTGAGTCCCCACAAAGCAGTTCAGCTTTGTAACATTTTTCAAGGTATCTATTCTAGTTTGCTGTCTGTTGCTGACCAAAAAAAGCAACTTGGGAAGAAAGAATTTATTTTATCATACACCCCCAGTTAATAATTTATCACTGACAGAAATCAGCTCAGGACCTGGAGGCAGGAAGTGAAACAAAAATCATGGAGTAATAGTGTTTACTGTCTTGCTTCTAGCTTGCCCAGTGAACAGCTGCACATGGATGGTACAGACCATCATTGGCTAGACTCTTCCATATTACTCAGCAATTTAAAAATACTGTAGAGAAATAATCACAAGCTAATCTGATTGATTCTTAGTGCTGATTTCTGCTTCACAGGCAGTTATAAGTTTGTCTTAAGTAGATTAAACTGTCACAGATCTTTGTTTTTTCACATTTTGTATTTTATTTATTTGGTTTTTATTATACCCATTATTATACAACTTTAAAGTTGGAATTAATTTATTTAAAGTTTTATATTTTAAACTAACTGCTTGAGTAAACTTAAAATATTTTATTCTAATGTCAAAATTAAAGTTTTTGTTGTATCTGAAGATGTTGTTACATTACCTAAAAATGCTTTCAAAATTGTTTACTGATATTTCTTTGAAGAATATTTGTTTTATCTCCAAATAATTAGGGATGTCTAGGTATCCACTTTTAATTGATTAGTACTTAAGTTTTTGTGGCTGGAGAATAGATGTTTAATAATTGCAACTCTGCACTACATTGTTTTTTTTTTGTGATGTAACAAATATGTGGTTGGTTTGTCTTATCAATCAGAAAAGAAATTGTGTTTAGTCACTTACCATGTCCTGAATTGCCAATATTGTCCACTGGAATATGTTTCTTAAAGCTTTTTACTTATTGTCAGTTGCACAATAAAGTGTATTAATTATCTAGCTTATAATTGAGTCTATTTTCTTTTTTTTTATTTTATTTTCTATATTCTATGTTTACATTCCAAAGGCTTTCCCCTTTCCCAGTTCCCACCCACCATAGTTCCCATAGTTCCTCTCCCCCCCCAATCTGTTCCCCAGAGTCTATTTTCTTGATATTTTATTCTTATGTCTAATTTACTATGTATTTGTAGCATTGCTATACATTCCTTATAGTTTAAGTTTGCCTAGACAATCAGGAATTAGCTGGCCATGAAGACCTACCATTAATAGTTTGTGGAATTTCCCTGGCCATAAGAAATAAGCTCTGAAGTTATCTTTTTAAACAATAGCAATGGAATATTTCAATTCATTGTGTCAGACATAGCACTAGGGAATATGATAAGGTACAATAAAAGGTGTCATTGAACACTAAGACAGAGAACTCAGATCGTTGAAGCTGCATATGACCTGCAAGTCTAGCTTTTCTGGCTCCAGAAAAACACTATGCAAGTTGCCAATGAGGGAAAGCAATTAAACTTTCCAGCCCATATGAAAAACCATGACAGTTACCAACACAGCAAGGTATGCATAAATCTGTAGTAGGTATCACATATCAGTGACAATCAATAGCAGTATAATAGGACTTAAGGTCCCCACTCAACTGGAGAGAGCTAGTGCCTAGTCCTGGACACCTAGACAGCTTTCTTAAGCTAACTAAGTCAGATGCCTTAGAGAAGATTTTGCGACAGACACTTCTCTAGACCAACATAATTCTCTACTACATTCAAAATTTTACTTTTCTAATTGTAAGTGTAGCTACCTGTTCTCATTTTAAAAGGTTCTCTTTATAGCAAATGGAGTCTTATGAACCTAAGTGGACATAAGGCAGATATCTAAAGATCGTCAGAAGCCCCATATTTACTGGTGTATCTGTACCACAGGTCTGCATCTGTCACTCAAGGAACATTGCAGAAGAGGGGACAGAGAGTTTAGAAAAGTCAAAATACCAGAAAATCTTCTATGAAACAGTCTTTATTAAAAATAGTTGCAAAGCCCAAAATGCTAGTGAAATCAATAGACTTTGCTTCTCTCTCTCTCTCTCTCTCTCTCTCTCTCTCTCTCTCTCTCTCTCTCTCACTCTTTCTCTCTCTCTCCCTCCCTCCCTTTCTCCTTCCCTCCCTCTCTCCCTCTATCCTTCACACTTGGGTGTGTGCCTGGGTGCATACCTCTGTGTGTGTGTGTGTGTGTGTGTGTGTGTGTGCACGCGCATGCACATTTGTATGACTGTATATAAGATATTGGAAGAATTTGATCGAGGGTATATAAGAGGGATTGGAGTGAAGAAAATAAAGTATTGTAATTCTCTTTCATTAAAAAAAATATTCAAAGGTGTTTCCTCAAGCAAAACTGACCAGAAAATGAGGGAGTGGTATTGTAAAACGTTATATGGTAGAACTATTCTTTCCTGATTAAAAAAGTAAAAGCTGTATTTTAGTGACTACAGCATTATCTGCTCTCTACACTTTTCCCATGAATAAAATTCACAAAGGAAAAGCAAAGTGTGGATGCTTCGGTCCTTCTTAGAAAGGGGAACAAAATACTCGTGGGAGGAAATGAGATTAAACAATAGAGGAGCAGAAACTGAAGGAAAGACCATCTAGATACTGCCCCACCTGAGATCTATCCCATATACAGTTACCAAACTCAGATACTATTGTGGATGCCAAGAAGCGCTTACTGACAGGAGCCTGATACAGCTGTCTCCTGAGAGACTCTGCCAGAGCCTGACAAATACAAAGGCAGATGCTTGCACCCAACCAATGGACTGAGCAGAGGATCCCCAATGCAGGAGTTAGAGAAAGAACTGAAGGACCTGAAGGGGTTCACAGCCACATAGGAAGAACAACAATGTCAACCAACCAGAACACCCAAGACCTCCCAGGAACCAAACCACCGATCTAAGAGTACACATGGAACAACCCACAGCTCCAACCTCATGTGTCTTAGACAATGGCCTTGTCAAGCATTGGGGGAAGGGAAGAGTGGTCCCTGTTACTGGAAACACTTGATGCACCCTTGTAGGGGAATGCCAGGGCTGAGAGGCAGGAGTGGATGGGTGGGTAGGTGGGTGAGCACTTTCATAGAAGCAGGGGAAGGAGGATGGGATAGGGGGTTTCTGGGGGTAGGGGAGCTGGGAAAGGGGATAACATTTGAAATGTAAATAAAATATACAATAATTTTTTTTAAATACAGGAAAGTAAGGACATACACTGTTCCCATACTAAAGTTAAAAAAGAATCATTAATGCACTATAGGCATAAAAAAACACTTCATTTTGCTAGCAATCACAGAATTGAAAACAACCAACAATTTATTGGACTTTCTGGAATCCATTTATTATGGATCTACATTTTAAAGTAAATACCTGCTGACACATTTTTCTTGGGATGGCTCTGGATTTTTTCATGGTATTCTTTTATGTTTGTTTATTTTTGTCAACAAAAAGGTTTATATGTTGAAGTACATGTTCCTATGATATCCAATTGATTGAAATCAATAATATATCTATATAGATCAGATCAAATCATATTATATATGTATATAATTTGAGCCTGAGTGTCAATTATTATATAAGTTCTATTATTTTCTCAAATATTTTAGTTCATAGTTACTGAATTCATAAACATGGAAAGCACAGATAGAGAGAACCAGCTGTACATAATGTTTATCTTGTTGACAGTTTTACATATTTGTATGATGAATTTTAGCCAATTTCATTCCCTTATGCCATGTTTATCCTTAACCTGATGACATTTTCCTTTTTTGCTTTTATTGAAAATATTTTTTCTCAACTAATATATTCTGATTATTGTTTCCCTTCCTTTAATTCCTCCTACATCCTACCCACTTCTCCTACCATAAAAGCTGCATTACTTTCTTTCTCTCACTAGAAAACAAACAACCTTCTACAGAATAAAATTAAATAAGGCAAAATAAGATAAAACAAAATATTAGTATTGTACAAAACAAAACAAATAAGAGAAAAAACATAAGGAAAGAGAATGAGGAGGCACAAGAAAACAGAGACCTGCTAGTTCATTAACTTGGCAATACCATAGAAACATTAATCTAATGCCATGACATATATGCAAAGGACCTGTAAAAAGAGATAAGGGTAAAAAGAGGGTAAAAAGAGATAAGAAAAATATGTAACTAAAATAAAATAAAAATTAATAAGATTTTTTTAAGGAAGGAAGAGACTTGACATTATGAGACAAAGAATTTCCAACGATGCAGTTGAGTTCATTTTGTGTTGGCATCCACTGCTGGCATGCAGTCTACCCTTAAGAGTAGCTTGTTTCCCCATTGAAACTCCCTGGAGGAAAATACGTTTTCATTTGCAAGTGCTCATGTATTGGAGATAGCCTTTGGGTTAGGTGTAGTGGCATGCAACCACTTCTTTCATCTCTAGGCCCCAATCTGTTGTAAACCTATCCAGGGCCTGCATATGTTGCCTTAGTGTCTGTAAGTTCATATAGGCATCATTCCTATTGATTTTGCAGGCTCTGTTTTCCTGGTGTCCTTAAATCTCTCCAAACCATAAATATTTTCTTCCTCTTCTTCTGAAAGGGTCCCTGAACTCTATGGAGATTGGCATTGGGAGAAGATACCCTATTTATGGCTGAGTGCACCAAAGTCTCTCACTCTCTGCCTACTATCTGGTTGGAAGTCCTCTGTACTTGTTTCCATCTACTGCAAAAGGAAGCTTCTCTGATAGGCATCATCTTTTCAAGATCCCTGTTTCTATTCTCATAACTTTTTTTATTGTGTGGCCCACCAGATTTACCAAGGATTTCTTGCTCAATCGTAGATAGAAGCAATTTATCTTATAGTCACTGATAAATTGAAAAGACAACTTAATGCTGATTCTACTGAAGAAAATGCTACTCCTTCTCCAAAAGCTTTCAATAGATTATAGTATTTCATGGGGGAATGGGCCTTAAAGACATCTTCCCATCCAAGAGAAAATGTAGTCAGACTGTGTTATAAAGGTCTTGTGCATTTAATAAAGTTTCATAGTGTATTTTTCTTAGTACAGGTTGGTTTCTTTATTATTTTTCCATGAATGAGATTCATTTGTCTATTCATTTAAAGATGCAATGATTTCACAAACACAACTGCCATCTCATGTGCAGAGATGCCTTTTGGTTGCACATGACCCTGTCTTGTAGTTTTCACATTCTTTCCACTCTTACTTTTACAATATTCCCCAGCCTTTAGAAGGAATGACACAGATTCTCATTTAAGGAAGAGCCATCATTTATTCTAAGCACGTAGGCAGTTACCATTTGTGTTTTGTTTTATTTTTCACTTTTTGTTTTTGTTTTGCTTTTCCTACAACTGTCACCTGCTGCTGTAAAAACTTCTGCTGCAAAGACTAAGTATAGCACTAATCTATACTGATAAACATCAGTAATTAAAAGGCAGTTTGACCATATGAGCATTTAGTAGTAACAGGTTGCTCCATAGAGCTAATAGCTGGCCCAGACTCTATTATGTGGCTAAATTAATAGAATTATGTACTAGTCCCTTCCTCTGTATTCAACCAGAAAATAGCTGATTCATTATTGCACTAAAGATGCATTTCTCTCTACTGGGTCATTGTTGTCACTCACTGTAGTTAAAGCTGAGTGAGATGATTTCAGAACTTTGCACAACACCTTCTGGCTATGAAGGCTAGTCAGTAGGAAGAAAGAATACATATCAAGTACAGCTTGATTTCTCTAAACCCCGTGATCAGCATGGCAATGGCCTGTATAGTTTTCTAGGGCCTCTATATTAACAGTCAATGACACACTAGTTCTGAGACATTTCATTTAGGAAAGAGTATTATATAATCATTGAGGGTACCTTTATTCCAACCTATTTTGAAAATTATATTTTATTCATTTTTTAAAAAAATAATATGCATACATGGTTGTTTCTTCTGCATCTATGTGTGTGCATACCACAAACATGGAATTTTCACAGGAAAAGGTATCAGATTCTGTAGTATTTGAGTTTTGACTATAGTAAAACATCATGTGTTTTGAGTTGAAAATTAAATTCTAGTCTCCTGAAAACACAAACAGTTCTCTGAACCATGTCTAGGTCCTAAGAGTATTTTAATACATCTAAAAAAAAATAGGTTTTCACATGGTTTTTCATATATGCTTAGTTTGGGTTACCTTCCTTCTTGCCCCACCTCTTGTACCAAATTAACTTGTTCTCTCCTTCATTAGACCTTTCTACCTTAATAGTTTCTCCCCTTTTATTTTCAAATGCTAGACTATCCCAAAGCCCTCTCCCTAATGTTCTTTTTAGGCCCTTCTTGGCTTGCCCTGAATACAACTTTAAGTATACATATAAACAACCATAGATAGTATCTATATATGACTGAGACCATGTAGCATTGATCTTTCTGGACCTCAATTAGTATAATATTTTCCAGATGCATCAGGTTCCTAGAAATTTAATCAATTCATTTTTCTTTACCACTAAATATTGTTCAATTGTATAAATGTACAATATTTTAATTATCAACTTAAGTTGTGGACATGAAGGCTGATTCCATTTCATCACTGTAATAAGAGAGCATTTATAAAATAGATATATTATAGAAACTTTACAGTTTTATGAAGTCCTAACTATTGTTAAGTATAGTGTGTTAAGCGTATAATATCTGTGTTCTGTTCAAGAAGTCCTCTCCCAGATTTCTCTTTCATCAGATTCAAGGTACCTGGTTTTATGTCAAAGTCTTTGATTCATTTGGAGTTGAGTTTGGTGCAGAGTGATAGTTATGGATCCATTTGCATTCTTCTATATCCACATACTCAGTTTGAATGCTGCCAGTTGTTGAAGATGTTTTCTTCTTTTCAGTTTTAATTTATGGCTTCTGTGTCAAAAAAATCAGGTATCTATAAGTGTATGTGTGTATATGTATGTATTTATGATTTCATTGATCAACCTCTCATTATAGTAATAAAATGATATTTTTATTACTATAGATTGGTAGTATAGCTTGAGATCAAAAATGATGAGACCTAGCACAGTTCTTTATTGCTCATGGTGGTTCAATTCTGGAGTTTCGTGATTCCATATAAAGTTGAGAGTTGTATGTCCATGATCTTTGAAGAACATTTTTTAAATTTTTGGTGAGGATTGCATAGAATCTATAGAATGCCTGTGGTAAGATAGCAATTTTTTCTATGTTAATCTCCTTCTCCATGAGCATGGAAAACCTTCCATCTTCTCATATTTTTTTCAATATCTTCCTTAAATGTCTGAAAGTTTTTATCATACAAGTCTTTCAATTGCCTACTTAGAATTAACCAAGATAGTTTATAATATTTGAGGCTATTGTAAAGCATAAATCTTCCCTGATTTTTTCCCAGTCAGTCTATTGTTTATGTGTGGGAGGGCTTCTGATTTTTGTGATTTAATTTTGTATTCAGCTACTTTGCTGAAACTCTGTCACCTGTATGAGTTCCCTGGTAGAATTTTTGTGGTCACTTGTGCATACTATGCTATCATATCATGTGCATATAAAAATGTTTTGACATCTCTCTTTCCATTTTGAATCCTGTTGATCCCTTTCAGTTGCTTATTTCTGTACTTAACACTTTAAGAACTATTTATACTGAATATGTATGAAGGGAGTGCACAACCTTGTCTTGTTCCTGATTTTAATGGAACTGCATTGAATATCTCTCCATTTAAGTTAATGTCAGCTATGGGCTTTCTGTAGACTACATTTATTATGTTGTCACATATCATATCATATGATATGCCACTAGGTACAGACTTGTATCTCTAATCTCTCCAGGACTTTTATCATGAAGTTTTGTTCGATTTTCTGAAAGGAATTTTCTGAATGAGATTATCATGTGGGGTTTTTTCATACAGTATGTTTATATAATGCATTGAATGTGTTGATTTACACATATTGGCCCATACCTAAAACTCTGGGTGAATCCTACTTAATTATGGTGAAAGAACTTTGTGATGCTTCTATAAGGCAAAGGACATCATCATTGAGACAAAGCAGCTAAATACAGAATGAGAAAATATTCTTATAAACTTCACAGGCCACAGATATCTAATATCCAAAATGTAGGAAGAACTGAAATAACTTTATTTCAAATAATAAAATAACCTAAGTTTAAAACTAATGTACAGACCTAAACAGAGACTTTTTAATAGAGGAAACGCAAATGGCTGAGAAACACTTAAAAATGTTCAACATCCTTAGCCATCAGTGAAATGCAAATCAACTACTTTGAGATTCCTTCTTACAGCTGTCAGAATGGCTAAGATGAATAATATGATTGACAGCCTCTGCTGGCAAGCATGTGGGGAACATCCATCCATTGCTACAGGGCGTGCAAAATTGTGTATCTACTATAGGAATCAGTATGGCCACTTTTTAGAAAGATGGAAATTGATCTACCTAAAAATCTAGGTGTACCACTATTGATCATAAACCCAAAGGTTGCTTCATCCTACCTACCACAGAGACACTTGGTCAATCCTGTTCTTTCCATATTAGTATGAATAGCTGCTCTATCCATAATAGTAAGAAACCAGAAACAATGTAGATGTCTCTCAATGGAATACTGGATGAAGAAAATGTGGTACATTTGTACAACGTAATAATATTCATCTGTTAAAAATGACATAACAAAATTTGCAGGCAAATACGTGTAACTAAGAAAAAAATCATTTTGAGTGAGATAATTCAGACTCTGAAATACAAATACAGTATATATTCATATGTATCTATATATTAGCTGTTAAATAAATGATAACTAAGCCACAATACAGAGACCCAAGAACTAGAAACTGGGTATACCAAAGACCTAGAGTAAAACCAAACACAACTGGAAATAAATCAATAAAATGATTCCTAATGATAATCTGCTACATTCATAGATTGGGGCCTTGTTCAGTTGTCACCAGAGAGGTTCCCTTAGTAGCAAAAGTGAGCATGAGCAAAGACTCACAACCAGACATTGTGTAGAAGAGAGTGTAAATTGGAGTTCCCTATCAGGTCCATGCCATTGAAGTTCGGGGAACAACACAGAAGTAGGGGAGGAAGGACTGTAGGGGACAGAGAAGATGGAGCACACCAACAGAAGAACATCAACCACCAAATCAACTAAGCAGGGCTCATGTTAGCTCACAGGTGGAAAAGGGAGGCATATGGCATACCTGGGTCTGCACTAGGTGCTCAGCATATATGTCATGCTAGTCAGTTTAGTATTTTTCTCTGATACTTCTAATGGTGGAAGCAAGTATAGCTCTGGCTCTTTTACATGCTCATGAAATCATTCTCCTCCTATTAGATTGCCCTGTCCAGCCTCAGTATAATGGCTTTTGCCTTGTTTTATTTTATCTTATTTTCTCCTCTTTGGTTGTCATCTCTTGGAAGCTTGCTCTTCTCTGAGGAGGAAAATGGTGGAGGAATGGACATGGTGGGGGAGAGGAGAGGCAAAAGGTAGCTAGGATAAGTGGAGGAGGGGAAATGGTCTTTGAGGTGTACTGTATGAGAGAATAATGTTTTCATAAAAAAGTAATAAATTTTAAATGAAAGTAAAAGAAACTTATTTTTGCAAATTTGCTTTCTGTTTTTTTACATTTTATTTAAAATTTTATTGGATATTTTCTTTTTTTACATTTCAAATGTTATCCTCTTTCCCAGTCCCATCCCCCCAAAACCCTTTTCTCTTACCCCCTCGCCCTGCTTCTATCCACCAGCTCCCACTTCCCTCTCCTCAAATTTCCCTACTACTGGGGAATCCATTCAGCCTTCACAGGACAAAGGGCCTCTCCTCCCATTGATACCTGACAAGGCCACCCTCTGCTCCATATGCGGTTGGAGCCATGGGTCCCTCCATGTGTATTTCTTGGTTGGTGACAGTCCCTGTTTTCCTTCTTTTCCTTCGTGTTTCACTCTCTTGGTTTCTTTGTATTGCAACTTCATTTTAACATGTGAGAGTATATATATATATATATATATATATATATATATATATATATATATATCAACTATGTTGTATTCAGAAAACATGTTTCATTTTGCTCATTAAATGCTTCTGGCTCCTCTGAAAATCTTTCCAAACCATCGGAATTAGTGATTGATAGAGAAGGGCTCAGTCCATGCTGCATGGTTCCATCCCTTGGCAGAAAGTCCTGGGTTCTATGAGCAGTTTAAATAAGCACTTGAAGCAGTCCAGGAAACTGCATCCTTTCATGGCTACTGTATTAATTTCTGCCTCCAGGTTCCTGCCTTGTTTCAGTTCCATCATGACTTCTTTCACCAAAGACCAGCAGTATAGAAGTATAAGCTAAATAAACCCTTTTGTACTGGCTGGTGTTGTGTGTCAACTTGACACAAGCTGGAGTTATCACAAAGAAAGGAGCCTCCCTTGAGGAAATGCCTCCATGAGATCCAGCTATAAGGCATTTTCTTAATTAGTGATCAATTGGGGAGGGCCCATTGTGAGTGGTGCCATCTCTGGGCTGGTGGTTATGGGTTCTATAAGAAAGCAAGCTGAGCAACTCAGGGGAAGCAAGCCAGTAAGGAATATCCCCCCCATGGCCTCTGCATCAGCTCCTGCTTCTTGACCTGTTTGAGTTCCAGTCCTGACTTCCTTTGGTGACCAACAGCAATGTGGAAATGTAAGCTAAATAAACCCTTTCCTCCCCAGCTTGCTTCTTGGTCATGATGTTTGTGCAGGAATAGAAACCCTGACTAAGACACCTTTCTTCCCAACTTGCTTTCTGGTGATGATTTTTACTGCAGTAAGTAAGTTATCTTTGGATAAGTATGTGACATAGATCTCTAATTTAGGCCTTAATATTATATAATTCTTATTCTATGCATGTTGTCCAGTTGTGAATCTCTGTGTTATTTACCATCGACATACGTGAATCTTGGAACATGAAAGAATCAGTCTGATACTAGTTGGAAGCCTCATTACTAGAGAATAGATATTAGGGTGTTGGAAGGTACAATGCATGCTAACAAAGGAGGAAAATAATCATCCATATTACACAGCTGTGACCCTGGGATGAACAACAATGATCTACTTGGAAACATATATCCATTGGCACTATAGTGTGTGAATACCATAGGAGAAATCAATCTCATTCTATGTAGATTTAGGCCCCTTTCCACAAGACAGAAATTATGATTAACACCATTATCAGAGCCAAGAAATTGCACCTAGAAAAATCACAGGTCTTAAGGGAGAAATTATTAGAATTATGTTACTAAATAGATATAGTATTAAACAAGTTCCTAAAGACTTTTCATTATATTAATATATTTCTTAACCCTACCCAAAAATGTAACTATCTGCAGTAGATGTCAACTAGCCCAAATGTGGTTGACATATAAAAACTATCTTTTTATTTATTGATGAGATAAAATCTCACTCTGTGATTCTAGATTGGGGTGAAATTCACAAGCTAGGCTCAAACTAAGTCTCCAATTATATATGGAATTATAAATGTTATCCATAATGGCATAATTGTGTCTCAATCTATTTCTATGACCTCATTTTGTTCCAGTTATGGTCACTATTTTCTGACGTCTTTTAATATTTAGTATTTTTATTGTACTCTTGGCTTTATACATAATGAGGTTTTAACTGTCTAGAATTCCAATTTTTATTGCTTTTGCTCAGAATTCTTACATTTAGTTAATTACTTATTGCCATTACATTGTTTTAATCTTGTTTATGTCTGTCTTCAATAGTTTTTTAGAACTATATCAGTCATCATATGTGATAACTCTTTTCTTACATGTCTTCTCGTTGTTTTCATGGAGCACTGGGTAAGAGTTTTTCCTCTGGAAGATCAAAACTCAAGTGTTCATTAGCTTTGTATGATCATTTGGAAATTTTTAGCCTAAAAGGTCATTATTTTTTTCCTTTGACTACCTTTTTTTTTTACCTATTCACTTTACATCCTCCTTACTGCCCCCTCTCCAGGTCACCAATAAACCTTCCTCAATGTCCCCTCCCCTTCTCCTCTGAGTGGTTAGGAGCCCCCCAATGAATTTCCTTTAATTCTGGCACATTAAATCTCTGCTAGGCTAGACATTTTCTCTTCCACTAAGGCTAACTAGAAGAACATGTACCATACACAGGCAATAGCTTTTGGGATAGCCCCACTCCAGTTGTTTGAGACACACATGAACACCTAGCTGCATAACTGTTACATATGTGCAGAGATGCCTTGGTCTAGCTTGTGTGTGTGTTCTTTGGTTGGTGTTTCAGACTCTGATAGCCCCAAGGGTTCAGGCTAATTGCTTCTGTTGTTATTTCTGCAGAGTTCCTTTCCCCTTAGAGGCTGCAATCCTTCCTTTTATTCTTCCACAAGAGTCCCTAAGCTCCATCCACAGTTTGGCTACAGGTGTCAGTATCTGTCTGAGTCAGTTGGTGCATGGAATGGAGTATCTCAGAGGATAACCATGCTACACTCCTCTCTGCAGAAATAACACAATCATTAATAGTGTCAAGGATTTGTGCTTGGTCATAAAATGGGTCTCAAGTTCGGCTGGTTATTGGTTGAGCGAACCCAGTCTCTGCTCCATATCCAATCCCTTCATTTCTTGTAGACAGGAAAAGTTTTGGATCAAAAGCTATGTGGGTGGGTTGGTGTCCCTATTGCTACACTGGTGTTCATACCTGGCTGCAGGAGGTAGCCTCTTCAGGTTCCATATCCACAATGCTGTGAGTCACAAAAGATACCCTCCCTTTTTTCTATGGTGCCTCCCCTATCCTGAAAATGTTCCCTACTCCCCCTCCCCTGTCAGTTGCAGATTTCCATTCATTCTCATGGCCCTGAAACACCCCGACTCTACTCTCAATTCCCTCTCCCATGTATGTCCCTTCCTCCAGCTGCCTTCTACCACCATTCCATTCCCTTTTCCAAGGGAGACTTGTGCATTTGTGCTTGTGCCTTCCTGTATCTTATGGCTAATATCCACTTATAAGTGAATAAATACCATGCATGGTGGGTTTTTTTTTTGGAGGGGGGAACTGGGTTAAATCACCCAGGATGATATTCTCAAGGTCCATCCCTTTGACTGCAAAAATTCATGATGTCTTTTTTCCATAGCTAAATAGCATTTCATCATGTATATGTACAATATATTCTTTATCTACTGTTGTTTCCAGTTATTGGCTCTTACATATAAGGCTGCTATTGAACAAGTGTCTTTGTGGGATGGTAGAGCAACTTTTAGTCTTGAGGTAGAACTTTTCCCAGTTTGCTGAGGTTATTATTATTATTTATTTTATTTATTATTATTATTTATTAATATTATTTATTTGCTTGCCTGAGTTTATAGAATTCTCCTTGTGCTTGAAGTTTACTATTTGACCTTGAATGAAAAAATATAATTATACAGAACTCTTGGTTTCCTCCCCTTCACAGTGTTCTTTTGGCCTAATTTCCCTCAAGGTCTATGACAGTGGCAGCAATAAATTTGAACATCTATGTCTTTCCTTACTGTTGTGAGATGTTTTGTTCTCACTTGTCACAAGTTACAGGAAGACTCTGAACCACTTATATATTATGATTCTAAGTTGAAGTGTGAATTATATTTATGAGATGCTTCTGTAATACCTGCTGGCAAAAATTTCTACTTCTATATGCATGTTAAGAGTGGGTACGGGTCATCAAGTATTTATGTAAAAACTATAAAATCCTGTTGCAAGAAATGAGTCAATTGCTTGGTGTTAGTTCATAGTATGTGGATCAGCTTATCTCATGTATTAAGGGTGATTTCACCATGTGTTTGAGGAAAAAATGTAAAACATTCCATTCAAAAATTATGTTATGTTTTGAGTAGTATTTAATAGGTATGTCAACCATGGTGTATAAGATTGTTTCTGCTGCATTTTCATATGCAAAACATGGACAACTAAAAGTGGTTGCTCTAGTATAGGAAAAATTCACCAATATAGAAGCTGAAGAAAATTAATTAATAGTAGGGCTTTATCTACATTAGTTTCTGAACCCTGTGACTATCATTATTGCTGCTGTTGTTTTTTTATTTATTCTTCTTCTTACTAATTACTAATACTATTACTATGATCGCGTATGAAGTTTTTGTGATATTTATTCAGTCTTTCTTTTGACTGTTGTCATAGATTGGCTGCTGAGCCTGAGGAAACTCCCATTCATGAATCTAAGCAATTCCTTCATCTTGCCATTTCCAAGTCATTGACAACAATAGGTAGAGTACATGCTTAATCTAAGAAGAGAGTAAGATCTTCTAGATGAGAACAGAAAGTATGGGGCTTGAGAGATGTCTCAGTGGTTAAGAGCACTGACCTCTCTTCCAGAGTCCTGAGTTCATTTTCAAGCAACCACATGGTAGCTCTCAACCAACTGTAATGGAATCCAATATACTCTTCTAGTGTGTGTTTGAAAACAGCTACAGTATACTCATATAAATAATAATAAATAAATCTTTGAAAAAATTTAAAAATTTTAAAAAAGAACAGAAAGTGTTTGAAGACTTATTTATATTTATTCTATCACTTTGTGAAAGAACATTATCCATTGGCAAGAATTATTTAAAGTAAATTGGTCATTTGGAAAGATCATGTAGTTTCAATCAAGATTTAATATTTTACTTAGAGTAACTTTCATTTATTTCTTTTTTCCCCAGAAGAATCACTGGTTTTGCTATGATCTAAGACAGTGATAAGAACAGAGTTTCATGGGCTTTTTATTATTTACTATATTATTACTCATTGTGTGTGTAAATTTTATTTTTAAATTGGAATAATATGAAGTAGTAAATTTCCTTATTAGCATAATTTATACATAATTTATATCATAATTTAATTTAATGACTTTCAAACACATGAAAACACACTGCTTTTATACCATATTATATCATCACATCTTAATAAACATGAACATTTGGATAGATAAATTTTAAATGAAAATTTTACTCAACAACATGAAACTTGAAGAAAGGGCAATCATATGACACCAAAAATAAATAATACAACATTATTTGTTATCACATTATTCATATAATTGGATTGTGCCTTCATTGATAGGAGAATTTACATTGTAAACAAGTTTGAACACCTCTTCCAAGTAAATATATAAAAAGAAGAGTATAGAAATATTGCATTGTTTTTAATCTCCCATAGAAAATAAAGAAATGTCAGAGTAAGGACGATTGAATATAGCCTCTGGTAAAAACTAAAGCATTACTGAGTGCCCTCATTAAGACATGACAATCTAAGCTTTCTTTTCAAATCAGAAAAACACTGATAAATTGCTAATGCATTTTAGAGTGTTTAGGAAGTTATCAGAACACATAAAAGAAACTTTAAAAGTACAGGTATGAAGAAGAATAAAGAGTTTTTTTTAACATGTTTCCAAATAAGGGAGAATGTACAAGATCATCCATTAAGGAACACAAAATGTACAATTTCCTTTGATTGACATCATCCTATTCCTGAAGAGCACTTTTGAAATCTATTTTTTCAGCGGCAGCCTATAACTTATTAGATGTTAATACATTAGGGTTTTAAACTAGCAAATGTAGAACAATTCTAATATGTTATGAGAACTAAGCAAGGTAAAATATGCATCTACCCTTCCACCTTTCCATACAAACAAGTTATCTGCTTTCTTGCCAAATCTAAAGGGAATTAATTAGTAAAATTCCTTCATCACAATCAGTTTGAAGACATGTTAAAGCAGATAAGGGCATAGACTTGGAAAAAATGATGTTGAAAGTTTGAAAGGACATGAAAGAAGTAAAGAATAATATCTTCTGAAACACACTCCTCTTGCAATTTAAAAGAGATACTAGTAAGTTAAAAACAGGGTCATGCATTTTAGATGTTCTTTGGTGTGGATCAAAGTATGAAAAAGAATTGTTAATCTTTGAAGCTGAGATTTCGGGCTGATATTCACATAGTCACCGTGCATTCATTTTCAATTTGATTTAATGAATTTCTTATTTATGAACTAACTAATAGATCCAATTCGTTCACTCACATATAAACTAGAACATGTATAAATTGTCTTTCTTGACTTGAATTAGCCCACTCGACATGTTTTCAAGCTCTGTACATTTATTTGCACATTCCATAGTTTCATTTTTCTTTATAGCTGAACAAAATTCTATTGTGTATAGACACTGAATATTGATTATTCATTTATCTGTTCATGGACAACTAGATTATTTCAGTATACTAGCTATTTTGAATATAGCAGAAATCAACATGAATGGACATGTGACTCTGTATAATGACATTGTGTCTTTTGGATATATGCCCAGGAGTAGTATACTAGCTTATATGGTAGGTATATTTCTAACATTTGAAAACATTCCATAATGACTTTCACTATGAATCCTTCAGTTTATACTGCCACCAACAGTATTTGAGAGTTCTTTCTCCACATCTTTTCTGGTATGTGATAACTATTATTTTCCTAAACATAGCCATTCTCATTGATGTAAGACAAAAACTCAATGAAGTTTTAGTTTGTATTTCTGTGATGGCTAAAGAACACTTACACTTAAAAATATTTCTTATTCATTTTCTTAGTTACTTTTCTTTTGATGTACTAATACACCATGACCAAGGCAGTGTAAGAAGAACACAGTTTTGGGGGGATTACTGTTGCATATGGTTAGAGTCCCATATGTCAGAGATAGGAGACAGGATGATTGGAAACAGTGCATCTGAAGCCGACAGAGAAGAACTCAGGTATCAGACCATGAAGATGAAACAACTATAACTGACAAAGGAATATGGTCCTCAAAACCTCAAAGCCTGCCTACAGTGTCACTTCCTTCAGCAAGGCCACACCTCCTACTAGCCTGCAAACAGTGCCAGCAACTTAGGGCCAAGTATTCAACATTAGAGAGTTATGGAAGATATCCCAGTGACACCAAAACAGCCATTCCTGTTTCTTCTCATGAAAGTGGTATTCAGATTAATAATTCACATTCTAATTTGTTCTTTTTAAAGTGTGCTTCTTTATTTATCTAACATTTTGTTTGCTTGTCTGTTTAGTTCTTCTATGTTCTAGACACTAATACTTGGCCTTATGTATGGCTCAGAAAAAGAAAAAAATGTCAATTTGCTTTAGACTGCACCTTCGGTTTACTTGCAATTTGTTTTGAAATGTAAACACTTTGAATTTATTGAAGTTCATTTGATTGGTGGTCCTATTTTCTGGGAGACCTGGGAGACAATACTAAAAATATCTTTACATGACCTAGACTCTTCAATCTACCTATGGCTTTTTCTAGAAGTTTCAGATTTGAAAATTCACATTCTCCATCAATTTTCAAATGATTTGTATGCAGGATGAGAGAAGAATAAAGTTCTATTCTCCTACATTGTATCTATCCAACTTTCCCAGCACCATTTAATAAAGATGCTCTCCTTTCTCCAATGTGTCTTTTGGCATCTTGGTGAAAGGTTGTTGTTTTTGTTTTTGTTTTTATTTTTGTTTTTAATAATAAAGGGATGTTGGTTGGATCTTTTAAAAGGCCTTTTCTGTAACTGCTGAAATGATCATATTCTTTCTGCACCTGTATTCAAATTCAATTACTTTGTGAATTATCTTTGTGTGTGTGTGTGTGTGTGTGTGTATGTGTATGTGTGTTGAAACATCTCTGCATGTCTGGAATAAAGCCAACTTTATCATAGTGAATGATCATTTAGATATGATTCTGAATTGTTTTCAAATATTTTATTGAGGATTTTTCATTTGTTTGTTTGAGAACATGAACCCATTTATTACTCAAATAGTTATATTTAATTCAAGAGCACTGAATTGATTGAAATTAAAGAGACTAATTATCAATCTGTCTTTCAAAAATACAACTTTTTACTTTTATGTTATTAGTTAAACTATTTGACCTTCTACATATTAAAATAAAAGTCAGAAAATAGTCTTATGGAATATACAGTCTAAAATGAAGGCTGATAACCTGACACAGGTTTGATATCATCAATGCAGACTATGCCTAAAATGCAAGAGGATGGGTCAGGAGTTGATAAAATTTTCAAATTTGTCACATTTGGTGAAAAAAAAACCACTAAATGTAGGTGCCTATGATGATCAGACTGTGTAATATTTTTCAAACCATGCCATATCATGAAATCTTGAACATTCAACTTCTGACTTCATTTCTAGCCACTGAAATTGAATTTAAAAATCCATTAGGGTGGCATCTAAAGTGAGGCTGTTCTTTGACTACTGAGGAAATGACCTCTATGCTTATCCAGATGATTAGGCTATAATTTCCATTGTATGTTGGGTTTATCTCATTGTCTTCTCAAGTTAATGCTCTGTGTACTCTATTTTGTAAAAATAACTTATAATGATGTTTTTCTTTAACATTTCATGAAATAGCATGTTGGTGCTTATAGTGAGCAGCTTAGGACACATTGTATAGTGGTGGCCATGGAGGGAAAGGGCCAAGCACAACAGCTAATTCTTTACCTAAGAAGCAATATCCTGGCATGCTCCATGTCACTAGACACTTAGACATTTCACTAAGCTTGTGGAAGATCCTTGATATTTAATTGTATTTACTTTCATCAATTTATGCATATTTGTGCTGCCAACAAGTCCATAGAGGTTGCTTTATCTTGATCACTTTATATAATCAACATCAATGTAGTGAGCCAATGTGATATTTTGTGGGCATCAATTATCATTCATTTGAAATAAGTTAAACACAGAGTTGGACAGTTAATATATCCATGAGATGAAACTACAACATTATATTACTGGACTTACTACCTGAAATAAAATGTCTTCTGGTGGTCTTCATAGACAGGTATAGAAAGAAGGCATTTTCTAAGTCAATACTGTATAACTTTTACAAAGAAATGTATTAACCCTCTCAAGAAAATACAGCACATCAAATACACAACTTGTCATCAGAGTCACTACTTGATTAAGGTTATGATAGTCAGGTGTCATTTTTCATCATTCCTTTCTCTTCTGCACAACCTAAATAGGAGAGTTAAAGGGAGTCATAACTTCAGTACCATCAAGTTCTTGATGGTGGCAGTAATTGTAAAACCCTTTGAAGGAATGTGATTGTTCCCTGTTTTCCCTGATGAAAACAACTTTAGTAATTTTCACTTAGTCTTTCCAACCATAATATCCCTGATGGTACTAGAGCTGCCAGTAGCAAACTAACCTTTGGACTTTATGAAAGAATCATAGAAATGACATGTGGAATTTTTAAATAAGGTTCTACCACCAACTACAGATATACATACATACACACACATATACACACACGCACGCACACACACACACACACACACACACATATATTATATAATAATATGTTATATTATATCCAGATGATTGTACTACAATTATCATTGTCTGTTGGGTTTATCTAATTTTCTTCTCAAGTTAATGCTCAGTGTATTCTATTTTGTAAAAATAGTTTAGAATTATGTTTTTCTTTAATATTTTATGAAATAATGTGTTGGTGTGTATATATACATATATATATAATGTGTTGGTATATATAATATCATATAATGTTACATATATATGTATGTGTGTGTATGTATAAACAAACACACACACACACACACACACACACACACACACACACAATTATGCAGACCTAAGGAAATAACAGTTTTGCAACTCATTATCAATCAGACTTCAGCCAAAACTTTATTAATTCCCTGATTTTCACAAAGCTCTACTTTAAGTGGAGGATCAAAATGACTTGGGGGATCTCAAAGAATCAGTGCCAATTTAGGACCAATATCCAGTAAACTTTGGAGAGTGTGGCTATTTGCGTTTGCCCTAATGGACTGCCAGCATAACAAAAGGCTATGGGAAAAGTGCTACATATAAAGCTCTGACATATTTAATGAAATTCTTCCCCAGGGAGATCTGGACTTCTTTTCATTCAAGGTGTTCCAGAGTACAAACTGAATGAAGTCTGGAAATCAGTTAATTGGCAGAGACACCCTATTGTTCCTGTCTAATTCAGCCTTTCATTCATGAGTTTCAGATTGTTTTTGCGTATACAGATTTAATAAAAAAAAAAGCATAGTAGGTTTCTCACATATTTTATTTCTGGAAACACCATTAGCCATACAAAAGATTCATATAAATCACACCATTATAAAATCTCTCTGCCCATCTTGCCTGTTACAAGTCTGGCCATTATAGAAATTGCTTTGCCTTTTCTGCTCATTATGATAACTCCACTTTCTTTGGTTTTGGTGATTCAGTGCAGCCACCTGGATCCTGCTAATCCAGGGCCCAATTAAACCCATTACATTTAATTGATCCAATTGAACAGCATTATATCCACTGCTAAGTTCTGACATGAGGAGAAGGGCAGTGATAAAGCTCTTCAAATCTGCTGGTGCCCCTCGCATCATTTTATGTCTTACAGCATTAGTAAAAGGCAGGTTTTCTCCCATTGTAGTAAGCTAGGTTTTACACAATATTCCCATCCCAGCATTGCAATTTCTCTAAGCCTTTAAAATCCCTACATAACTGGTGTCTTCAGCTCTTTTCACTAGATTATCTTTTGGCACATGCCTCAAGTAACCAATTAAATAAATGTTTGATACCTTTTAAACTGTGCAAACTTCAATGTCAAAAAACAAAGCTTTTTCCGGTGCTATATTCACTCCACCATTATCCTCTATCCTTATATTCCATTCCCATGCATATCTCCTGGACTTCTGTTTGAGGGAATTAGCAATCTAATTAAACTCTTTATGGTATAGTCCATCTCCTCATGACTACACTTTCTCCCCGGTGGGAGCCTGTTCAGTAGTTTAACCTGGAATCTCCTTCAAGGAACATCATTCAGGTTGTTTAGCAGACAATGAAGGATAAACTCCCTTAAGCAAATATAGAAAAAAACAATATGACAAGGCATACAGGTATGGATACTTCACCTTCTATGAGTGGATTAACTACTTCCTCAGAAGAAATAAATGCTTCATAATCTGAGGGTTCAAAGTCCCCCAAATCAGTAGACTTCCTCCAGACATCTACATACCAAGTTACAGCAAGTTACTCTTTACCAATAAGTGTTCTTACTCAACTGTCATCACTCTCCAAGGCAGGGAGGGACTTGAAATTTTGTTATAAATCACCTGAACTCATAATGTGTTCTTGGGTTTGATTTTCAGCAACTTGAGTTGCATTTAATTGATATGTGTGTGTGTGTGTGTGTGTGTGTGTGTGTGTGTGTGTATCATGTTAACCATGAGGCTAAAAAATATAATGATAAAAGTTTCTTCTTCCATTTTCTTTTGGTGTGCTCACAACAGTGGGTAGCCAGATTTAATATACATTTAACTTCAAATAATCTCTTTAAGAAAATTTATCACAGAAGTGCGAATATTCTTGTGAAATCCATTACATACCCTTTTCTGCTAACATGTTTGTCCTGAGAAACAAACCCAGAATCTCTGCTCTTAACCATTGAGCCGGTTCTCCTGAACCTCATGTAACTTGTTTTGATAAGTAATTACTGTGGCATGTGTAACTTATGGAAGAGATAAGTTACCTTGGCTTGCCTTATTACTTATATTATTGTGCTGGGATCTTTCCATCTTGGTTTAGAGTAGTGGTGTGGGTGATGAACTGGTTGCAGTCACAGCAGCAAGTTCATTCTAGTGATAGGGAAAGTTATTGGGACTGATGTCAGAAGATGATTCCTTCAATGTTGAAATAGTCACATTTGGGACTGAATATATAGAAAATGTCCCTGTCCTTGACCCTTGCCTTTCTAAATCTGCAGTAAGTCAATATGTAGGCTTCATTGTCATGCCATTGCCAAAATGAAATATTGGTCTTTGAAGACCTCATATATGTTTTAAAATATATTCTCACGTAGATGCCTACATAGTGCCTTCAGCACTTGTAAGAATAAATGAATGATGTCCTCAAGCATTTAGGTCTGAAGAACTTACCCAAGATCCTCACAGGAAATTTTAAATATGTCACACAGACTCTCTAGCTGTCAAGGTGAGGTAAAATTAAAACTTGTACAAAAGCTGAGAAATAATTAAGTTGTTTACTTCTTTCATTATCAATAAGTAAAATAAGCTGTCATCACTATAAGCTACATTCTCCTAACAATTATGGCATTTCAACTGTCCAATCTCTTTTAAAGGCTGACAAGAACAATGATGAATTAGGGCCATGTTGGTTTTCCCACATAGAAAAAATTAAACAGTGATTGACACAAAACATATAAAATGCCGAACGGGTTTACCTTGATTTTCTGAGGTAGTTCTCCCCAAACTTGTAGTTCTCCTGCTTCATGCTTCAAGCTTCTGCAAATAAGGTGGGTTTTGCTTGTTTGTTTGCTTGCTTGATTATTTTTAAAGAATGTCTGAAATGCAAGCACTACATTCGCCTTCTAATAGCCAGTACTAACAGAAGTTCATAAACAAAGTGATGTAAAGCATTGCAGGGATCTCCTTTTCTGGAAATACAACTGCTTATGTTTCTTTGATTCACGCTAGTACAAATCTGAAAGGACTCACATACATTTTACTATACTTGCTAACATAAATGAATGTCTACAGCACAAGTGGGCATCAAGTAAATGATATCTCCAAATGGTTAACTAGAAGGTCATATAATCACTAAAAGGTGAAAAAAAAGTCGTACAATTCTATTAAAAATCTTCAAATCACAGTTTCCTGAGGTGAAAATTAGATTAATGGGGATATTAACACACTTAAACCTTTTCTTCCAATAAAAGATTATTTTAATTTGTATTTTATTAAGAACTTGTAATATTAATTATCAAATGAACAAAAATAGCAGCAACCACATTGTAAAGCAAAATGAAAAATGTGAGTGCTACATTAAAGTAAATCATAAGATTTCAGAGAACTATGATACTTGCATGTATTCACTTTCACCAATGCGTATAACCCCTAATGGTATGTACACAGCTTATATTTCAATGACTGTTTTTTTTTTTTTCAGATACAAGCTAGAAACTCAACTAGGTAATTCTAGGTAGGTCATATACTTCGATTATTCAGGCCAAGGATTATAAAAAAGAAGATAATTTTTAAACAAAATATTTTGGTCTCATCAACAAAATTATATGTACTATATACCAGTGAAAAGAGGCCAGAATAAAGATGGAGAACTTTGGCGTGGGAATGTTCTTGACACATGAAGTTCATGTTGCCTTTCCTTCTGTGCTGTTCTCTATAATTTTAATCTTACATTTTACAGCCATTCCAAAAACATTCATACTATTAAATGCAATCTTCATGGCTTATCAATTACCTTCATGGCTTATCAAATATTCTGAACCTATTTCAGTGATTGGATAAAGAATAATTTGATTTAATAAGATCTGCTTCACATCTTAGCTAAGAGTAGCAGCAAGTACTTCTCCAGAAGAAAGTTGAGTACATTTTCCAGTATTCTTAAGGATGGCCCTGCTCTGGCTCCTAGCTGGTCAAAGGGAAGCCATCAACCAAAGAATCGTTCTTCTACATCCATATTTTTCAGTATTCTTTCTTTGTTTGTTCACTTGCTATTTGTTTTGAGATCCAGTCTCACACTGTAGCTCAAGGTTTCCAGAAATCAATCTCATGCACGTTGTCCTGGAACTAAAGCCAAAACTCTTGACTCAGCATTTTGCATATTAGGATTATGGACATAAGCCATGAGGCCTAGCGATCAGCGTTTTTTTTTTTTTTTTTTTAACACACTTGCTTTACATTTGTATATTTATACTTTATTTGCAACCTCTACTTCAGACCCAAGAATGCTTGTGTCAAAGCTTCCTCTTTCAAGACCTCTTATCAAAGAATGGCTGTGTCCCTGGCTCTATAGCATGGAGGGTTAAGAGCATCAAGCTGCCATAGACATTAAAAAAAATCTGTGTTCCTGAGAATAACTGGAATATAAGCACTTTTCAATGCAGGTTACTATCTGTTCTATATTAGAAAATTGTCTGGGGTTGGAATAAGAAATGAGCAGCTTATCCACAAGTCTGGGTATATGTGTGTGTGTGGCGGGGGGGGGGTGGCGGGGGGGAAGGAAGTAGTTGGGAACTCCAAATGCCTATCTCATTTTCTGCAGTCTATTACTTTGTGAATGTTTGCGAGTCCCAGGGCTGATGACTGAAGCCCACGTCTGATGATGTTACCTTAAGTCTTTCTCCCATGCTGTCTGCTCCAGTCATCTCTTCTGAATTTTCTTTTTTTTTATTTTTATTTTCTATATTCTATGTTTACATTCCAAAGGCTTTCCCCTTTCCCAGTTCCCCCCCCCAACCATATGTCCCATAATTCCTCTCCCCCCCAACTATTCCCCAATCATTCCCCCTCCCCCCACGGTTTCTCTGTTCTGGGTCAGTGATTGCATTTCATCTGTATTCTTAACTGATTTGTTGATGTTTTCTCATCTGTCTCTGCTTTGTATCTGCTACTTCCTAATTCTTCTTTTGTTTGTTTCTTGCTTTTTGTTTTCTTAAACATTTATTATTTCTCCATGGTAAAAACGCTCAAATCCTTTCTTTTTTTAATTTAATTTTTATTTTCTATATTCTATGTTTACATTCCAAAGGCTTTCCCCTTTCCCAGTCCCCCCCACCACCATATGTCCCATAATTCCTCTCCCTCCCCCAGCTATTCCCCAATCAATTCCCCCCACACACACACGATTTCTCTGTTCTGGGTCTACAATATGGGATCCAATCTTTACAGGCCCAGGGTCCTCTCCTTTCTTCTTCTTGGGAGTCATTTGACTTGCTAATTGTGCCTTGAGTATTTAGAGCTTCTGGGCCCATTAATATCCACTTATCAGTGAATGCATTTCATGTGTATTCTTTTGTGATTGGGTTAGCTAACTTAGGATGATATTTTCCAGATCTAACCATTTACCTACAAATTGCATGAGTTCATTATTTTTAATTGCTGAGTAGTACTCCATTGTATAAATATACCACATTTTCGGTATCCATTCCTCTTTTGAGGGATATCTGGGCTCTTTCCATTTTTTGGCTATTATAAACAAGGCTGCTATTAACATAGTGGAGCATGTGTCTTTATGGTATGCAGGGGAATCCTCTGGGTATATGCCCAGGAGTGGTATGCCAGGGCCCTCTGGAAGTGACATGCCCAATTTTCTGAGGAACCGCCACACTGATTTCCAGAGTGGTTTTACCATTTTGCAATCCCACCAACAGTGGAGGAGTGTTCCTCTTTCTCCACATCCTTGCCAGCACTTGTTGTCTCTTGAGTTTTTAATCTTAGCCATTCTGACTGGTGTGAGGTGGAATCACAGGGTTGTTCTGATTTGCATTTCCCTGATGACCAATGATGTTGAACATCTCTTAAGGTGTTTCTCGGCCATCCAAATTTCTTCTGGTGAAAATTCTTTGTTTAGCTCTGTACCCCATTTTTTGATAGGGTTGTTTGGTTCTTTGGGGTCTAACTTCTTGAGTTCTTTGTATATATTGGATATTAGCCCTCTGTCAGGTGTGGGGTTGGGGAAGATCATTTCCCACTTTGTTAGTTGCTGTTTTGTCCTTCTGATGATGTCCTTTGCCTTACAGAAACTTTGTAATTTTATGAGGTCCCATTTGTCAATTCTTGATCTTAGAGCATAAGCTATTGGTGTTCTGTTCAGGAACTTTCCCCCTGTGCCCATGTCCTCCAGAGTCTTCCCAATTTTTTTTTCTAATAGTTTCAGTGTGTCTGGTCTTATGTGGAGGTCCTTGATCCACTTGGAGTTGATCTTAGTACAAGGAGATAAGATTGGGTCAATTCGCATTCTTCTGCATGTTGACCTCCAGTTGAACCAGCACCATTTGTTGAAAGGGCTATCTTTTTCCCACTGGATGGTTGTGGCTCCGTTATCAAAGATCAAGTGACCATAAGTCTGTGGGTTCATTTCTGGGTCTTCAATCCTATTCCATTGATCTACCTGCCTGTTGCTGTACCAATACCATGCAGTTTTTTAACACAATTGATCTGTAGTACTGCTTGAGGTCAGGGATATTGATTCCCACAGAAGTCCTTTTATTGTTGAGAATAGTTTTAGCTATCCTGGGTTTTTTGTTGCTCCAGATGAATTTGACAATTGCTCTTTCTAGATCTATGAAGAGTTGATTTGGGATTTTGAAGGGGATTGCATTGAATCTGTAGATTTCTTTTGGCAAGATGGCCATTTTTACTATATTGATCCTGCCAATCCAGGAGCAAGAAATGTTTTTCGATCTTCTGAGGTCTTCTTCGATTTCTTTCTTCAAGGACTTGAAATTCCTGTCCTACAGATCTTTCGCTTGTTTGGTTAGAGTTATACTTTATGTTGTTTGGGGCTATTGTGAAGGGTGTTATTTCCCTAACTTCTTTCTCAGCCTGCTTGTCCTTTGAGTACAAGAAGGCTACTGATTTGCTTGAGTTAATTTTATAACCAGCCATTTTGCTGAAGTTGTTTATCAGCTGTAGAAGTTCTCTGGTGGAGTTTTTTGGGTCGCTTAAGTAGACTATCATATCGTCTGCAAATAATGATACTTTGACTTCTTCCTTTCCAATTTGTATCCCTGTGTCTTCCTTATATTGTCTAATTGCTCTTGCTAGAACTTCAAGTACTATATTGAAAAGATATGGAGAGAGAGGGCAGCCTTGTCTAGTCACTGATTTTAGTGGGATTGCTTCAAGTTTCTCTCCATTTATTTTGATGTTGGCTACTGGTTTGCTGTAGATTGCTTTTACTATGTTTAGGTATGGGCCTTGAATCCCTGCTCTTTCCAAGACTTTTAGCATAAAAGGATGCTGAATTTTGTCGAATGCATTTTCAGCATCTAATGAGATGACCACTTGTTTTTTTTTTTTCTTTTAGTTTGTTTATGTAGTGGATTACATTGATGGATTTTCGTATATTGAACCATCCCTGCATCCCTGGAATGAAGCCTACTTGATCATGGTGAATGATCATTTTGATATGCTCTTGGATTCGGTTAGCAAGAATTTAATTTAGTATTTTTGCATCTATATTCATAAGAGAAATTGGCCTGTAGTTCTCTTTCTTTGTTGGATCTTTTTGTGGTTTAGGTATCAGCATAATTGTGGTTTCGAAGAACGAGTTTGGCAGTGTCCCTTTTGTCTCTATTTTGTGGAATAGTTTGAAGAGTATTGGTTTTAAGTCTTCTTTGAAGGTCTGGTAGAATTCTGCACTAAAACCATCTGGTCCTGTACTTTTTTGGTTGGGAGGCTTTCTATAACCCCTTCTATTTCTTTAGGGGTTATGGACTGTTTAGCTGATCTACTTGATGCTGATTTAATTTTGGTATTTTGTATCTGTCTAGGAAATTGTCCATTTCCTCCAGATTCTCCAGTTGTTTTGAGTATAGGCCTTTGTAGTAGGATCTGATGATCTTTTGAATTTCCTCAGTTTCTGTTGTTATATCCCCCTTTTCATTTCTATTTTTCTTAATTTGGATACTGTCTCTGTGCCCTTTGGTTAGTCTAGCTAAGGGTTTATCTATCTTGTTGATTTTCTCAAGGAACCAGCTCTTGGTTTTGTTGATTCTTTGTATGGTTCTCTTTGTTTCTACTTGATTGATTTCAGCCCTTAGTTTGATGATTTCCTCTCATCTACTCCTCCTGGGTGAATTAGCTTCTTTTTGTTCCAGGGCCTTCAGGTGTGCTCTTAAGTTGCTAGTGTATGCTCTCTCCAGTTTCTTTTTGGAGGCACTCAGGGCTATGAGTTTTCCTCTTAGCACTGCTTTCATTGTGTCCCAAAGATTTGGGTAGGTCGTACCTTCATTTTCATTGAAGTATAAAAAGTCTTTTATTTATTTCTTTATTTCTTCCTTGACCAAGGTGTCATTGAGTAGAGTATTATTCAGTTTCCATGTGTATGTGGGCTTTCTGTTGTTCTTGCTATTGAAGACCTCTTTTACTCCATAGTGATCCCATAGGAGACATGGGATTAGTTCGGTCTTCTTGTATTTGTTGAGGTCTGTCTTGTGACCAATTATATGATCAATTTTTGAGAAGGTACTGTGAGGTGCTGAGAAAAAGGTATACTCTTTTGCTTTAGGATGGAATGTTCTATATATATCTGTTAAATCCAAATGGTCCAAAGCTTCAATTAGTTTCACTGTGTCCCTGTTTAGTTTCTGCTTTCATGATAGGTCCATTGAGGAGATTGGAGAGTTGAAGTCACCTACAATTATTGTGTTAGGTGCAATGTGTGCTTTAAGCTTTAGTAAAGTTTCTTTTACGAATGAGGGTGCCATTACATTTGTTCAGTATTGAGAATTGTTCTTGGAGGATTTTCCCTTTGAAAAGCAAGAAGTGACCTTCTGAGTCTCTTTTGATGACTTTAGGTTGAAAGTCAATTTTATCTGATATTAGAATGGCTACTCCGGCTTGTTTCCTGAGACCATTTGCTTGTAAAACTGTCTTCCAGCCTTTTACTCTAAGGTGGTGTTTGTCTTTGACACTGAAATGTGTTTCCTGTATGCAGCAAAATGTAGGGTCCTGTTTCAGTATCCAGTCTGTTAGTCTGTGTCTTTTTATTGGGGAATTGAGTCCATTGATATTAAGAGATATTAAGGAATAGTAATTATTACTTCCTGCCATTTTGGGCATTATTATTATTATTATTTGTATTTGATTGGTTCTCTTCTTTTGGGTTGGATGAGATGGGGTTTCTGTCTTGTTTCTTCTGGGGTGTAGTTTCCCCCCCTTGTGTTGGTATTTTCCCCTATTATCCTTTGTAGGGCTGGGTTTGTAGATAAGTATCGTGCCAATTTGGTTTTGTCATGGAATACCTTGGTTTCCCCATCTATGGCAATTGATACTTTTGCTGGGTATAGTAGTTTTGGCTGAAGTTTGTGTTCTCTTAGAGTCTGCATGAGGTCTGCCCAGGATCTTCTAGCTTTCATGGTCTCAGGTGAGAAGTCTGGTGTAGTTCTGATAGGTCTTCCTTTATATGTTACTTGTCCTTTTTCTCTTACTGCCTTTAATATTCTTTCTTTGTTTAGTGCATTTGACGGGAAGTATTTCTGTTCTGGTCCAGTCTATTTGGGGTTCTATAGGCTTCTTGTATATTCATGGGCATCTCTCTCTTTAGGTTGGGGAAGTTTTCTTCCATAATTTTGTAGAAGATATTTGCTGGCCCTTTAAGTTGTAGATCTTCATTCTCATCTATCCCTATAATCCTTAGGTTTGGTCTTCTCATTGTGTTCTGGATTTCCTGAATGTTTTGGGTTACCAGCTTTTTGCATTTTGCATTTTCTTTAATTGTTGAATCCATGGTTCCTATGGTATCTTCAGCATCTGAGATTCTGTCTTCTATCTCTTGTATTCTATTGTTGATATTTGCATCTATGACTCCTGATTTCTTCCCAAGGTTTTCTATCTCCAAAGTTGTCTCCCTTTGCGATTTCTTAGTTGTTTCTACTTCTGTTTTTAGATTCTGTATGGTTTTGTTCAGATCTTTCAGTTGCTTGTTTGTGTTTTCCTGTAATTCTTTAAGGAATTTTTGTGTTTCCTTTTTAATGACTTCTACTTGTTGACCCATGTTCTCTTGTATTTCTTTAAGTGATTTTTGTTTCTCCCCCTTATTGGGATTTATTTTTTGCTCTATATTCTCCTGGATTTCTTTAAGTGATTTTTGTGTCTGCCTTGTATGGGCTTCTAGCTTTTGATCTATTTTCTCCTCTATTACTTTAAGAAATTTATCTAAGTGATCCTCAATCTGCATCTTTACCAGTGATTTTAGATCTGAGTCTTGTTTTTCTGGTGTGTTGAGATATCTGAGATTTAATTGTGTTTGCCTTGTAAGGGCTTCTAGCTTTTGATCTATTTTCTCATGTATTACTTTAAGAGATTTATCTAAGTGTTCCTCTATCAGCATCCTGCCCAGTGATTTTAGATCTGAGTCTTGTTTTTGTGGTGTTTTGGGGTATCCAAGATTTATTGCTGTCAGGGAACTGGGCTCGGATGCCACCATACTGCCTTGATTTCTGTTAGTAACGATCTTACATTTGCCTTTTGCCATCTGGTTAACTCTGGTGTTAGTTGGTCCTGTAGTTACTAACTGCTGCTTGACCCTCCTGTGGGCTCGTAAGGCTATTTCCCAGTGACTGGGACACCTGAACCACTGCCCTGCAGGGCTCCTGCTCACAGATTGCTGACAGGTAGCCTGAGTCCCCCGAGGTCTTAAACTCAGGATATCCCAGGTACTTGGTTCTGCCTGTTGGGCAGCTGCTCTGCACTGCTCCTACTCAGGGTTTGCTGTCTGGTATCCTGTTTCCCCAGGGGTCTTAAAGTTGGGATATCTCAGTTATCTGGTTCTGCCTGCTGGTCCAAAGCTGCTGGGGAGCTGGCTGAGGCTGGCTCCCCTGCTGCTGGCTGGATGGGAAACAGCTGGCAAGATGGCGCTGTCTGCAGGGAGTTCGGGGTCCGGCCTGAGAGCGCAGAGTGCAGGCTTGGCCGCTGTGCCCCAAACCGCTACTCTGTGTGCAGCTCCCGCTCCGGGCCTGAGTCCCCGAAGGTCTTAAACTCGGGCTATCTCGGGTACCTGGTCCTGCCTGCTGGGTCTGAGCACCTGGGAAGCTGGCTGGTTCTGGCTTCCCTGCCACAGGCTGGATGGGAAGCTGCAGGCAAGATGGTGCTGTCTGCAGGGAATTCGGAGTCTGTTTCTTGCTTTATACTTAACAAACCTGCTGCAGGATTTTCCCTGTCCAGTCGCATTAGGGCAGTGGAAGGCCTCTGACTGGATAAGAAAAGGGAGGATCGCCCAGTTGCCTTGCCAGCAGTAGTGCAGGAATATGTTGGCTATATTTTTTAAAATATTTTCTGCAACACAAACCCACTAATTCAAAACTGAAAGTGCATGTACCATAGACCATTCCATCAAATACACCTATCAACCTCAAGGTTAACTTAGCTGTTGCACAGGTAAGTCACAGGGTTCAGGGGACATTCCTGGGGTAACATTATCCTGTGATGCTTTCTGTGAGTCTTCTAATTTGTGCCAGCACATGTAGCAGCCATTCTTCCATGAGACTGTAATGTACTTGAAATATGGCTCACTTGTGGTATCAAGGAACTAAATTTTTAATCTTACTTTTCTGTAATTTAGACTTAATAAGCCCATGAGTCTAATGGATACAGATTAGGCTCTATAGTTCCAGACAATCGGCTACATGAAGATATGTTACTATGAGTAGTCTTCTGAAGCCTAGCAGATTAACAACTATGCTGTATTGTTTTTTATGTCACAAATACCTACCTGAGCAGTTTCAGAGAAGAGAGCTAACTAGCCTGCAAGTCTATCAGGTTCTGGAAGGGTTTGTTGCTATACTTGTGTCTGAGGCAGGAGGGCTTATGACATCTTCAAATAATGGCATATCAGTAAGCAGAGAAAGAAATACAGGTAGATCTAACTTGTAACCTTCAACACCTTCCCAGAAAGGTCTTTGTATGCCACCAGGTCCTGCATCCTAAGTATTACATAAACTCCCAACAACTAATGTGGGGCAAGTTATATCTAAAACAGCAAGGTTAACACTTCTTTCTCGGTGAGCCAGTTCCTTTAATCATGAATACCTTTTCAGAAATGCTCTGCAATTAACCTAGAAACAGTTGTTAATAGCCTCAAATATTTTGATAAACAATTAAACTAACTACTGTTCTGTAATGCAGAAAAGAGGCCCCTCAATGGAACAAAATATTCTCCTGCAGGATATATTTGCATATAAGTAACAAATACATATTTTACTCCTTCAATAGGATTTAATTCTGATCCTATAGATGTGGAATGAAGGAAGAATGTTCACAGGGTTATAATGCCTAAATTCAGTTTCCATTCTCATATCAACTAATTATAACTTACAATTAGCATATTCTTTATAAATGATTATGCTGCTGAAGTGACAATCATGTTCCATTTTCACATTTTCAATTTAATATTCATCAAATAATGTGTATAAGAATCAACCCGACTGATAGTTTTTTCCTTTGTTACCCAAAATTGAGTTGGTAAACTTCTGTTAGCCCAAAATTGAGTGCAATAGTATTTTCTCATTCTGAGAAACTGGACATTTTTCAAATAATTGATAACCCTTCAGAAATCAACATGAAACAAATTAAACAAAAGAAAATGAATATATACTTATGATTCTATACTGTCTTGGGAATAGGAAAGAAACCTGCCCTGAACAAGTGATCTTCAAAACTGATACTTCTTAAGTCTGAGAACTTTCACAACATGTTAGTCCTGCATGCTTTAGCCCTGGTGAACTGAAGATAGTATCCTCCATATAATGTCACAAAGATAAAATTAATACTTACATTAATTATGAAACAGCACCAAACAGGCAGCGTTTAATAAAAATAGAATTTTAATAATTGTTAGTTATAAATATGACTAAAATACAATCTACAAGCAGATGTTTCTCATCTTGGTTTCTATTGTTTCTCCAGAAACCATCTGTTCTCCCCATCTCTAGGGTACATTTAACATAACTGTGCTCTCTTCAAAATCCAGAGGATAGATGTTAACTATCTGTTTTCTTTCTAACTTTTATTATTTTATTCTGATGTTACCTAAGACTATCACTGTATTTTCACTAACTTTCTGTTAATATCACAAAAATCTAAGACCATCAGTTTATAAAAAGGAAGATTTGTATTTTGGCTCAAATATTTGGAGATGATTATTTTTTCCTGTAGTAAGGCAGAAGCCTGTGGTATAAATATGTGATGACAGAAGATCATTCTCTTAATGACTTGGTGTGAAAGAGAGAAAGGAAGGACCAGGGTCCCCAGATATTATTCAGTTGCAGGTACTCAATTACCTAAGACCTCTTAATTTTGCTACTACATCAGTACCATGGATTAGAGTCCAAGACACACAGATTTGGAGGTCATCTGAGAAACACTGAAATTTAGGTTAGGTGAGAGGAGTGGTGATAAAAATATTATTAAAGCCACTCTTTTTCAGGAGGGAGATAGTAGCACCCAGCTATTGTGTCCTAAGGCAACTTGAAAAAGTTGAAAAGGAACAAACTCTCTCTCTCTCTCTCTCTCTCTCTCTCTCTCTCTCTCTCTCTCTCTGTGTGTGTGTGTGTGTGTTTGTGTGTGTGTGTGCTTGTGTGTGCGTGTGTATGTGCATGCGCGCATGTGTGTGTGTGTGTGTGTGTGTATTATCTGAAGATTTTAAAAAAAAACAAAAAAATAATTAATGTCTTTGCTATACTTTCATGCATATTTTTTCATAGATTCTCCAATCTCAAATTCCTTAATTAAGTATGTTGTTTAAAAGTATATGGTAAGAGTTGGGCGTGGTGTCACAGGCCTGTAATCCTTGCACTTGGGAGGCAAAGGCAGGCGGATTTCTGAGTTCAAGGCCAGCCTGGTCTACAGGGTGAGTTCCAGGACAGCCAGGACTACACAGAGAAACCCTGTCTCGAAAAAACCAAAAAAAAAAAAAGTGTACGATAAAACACATAAAATATTTGATGTCAAAGCAAAGAACCTAGCTGAAAAATATTCAAGTGACTTCTTGATATGTATAAAGACTTCAAATAACATGACTTCAAAGGGAAAAAATCAATATTTTCAAGATTTTTTTTCCTGTTTTTAAAGCGGTACAGTGACAACACAAATGGTGCAAAACTCCATACTAAGAGTTTCATTATCTAAATCTGGCTGATGACTAGACTCCTTCTTATGTCTTTAGTTATTTACATGCATTTATTTATTGCTGGGTTTTGTTTGAGTCAAAGGAGAGTATCATCCCTAATGGAATGACATCTGATTTATCTCAGTGTATCACTGAAAACTTTCACCATATCAGGCACGATTTTTTGATATCATTTCTGACCCAAAAACAGCCTTTTAATTCATAAAGATATCTGGGTACCATAAGCAAAATTACTATAATCTTATACCTATTAATTTTGTTTGTAGATTTAATTAACATAATTTCTTAATTTAAACAAAAACATCATCTCTACTGCACAGTTTCTGCGAGCAGAATCATTACAAACCCTACAAAGGCCAAATGTTTTTGTTTTTTTTTTCTGTTTTTCCTCTCTCTGAGTCCTCCAAACTGGTTCACTCTTATTAAAATTCAAACAGCTGTGAAATGGCCAGGTGATTTGAAGATGAAAGTAAATGTGAAGTGACCTTCATCCATGCTGAACAAATAGAATATTATAAACACACTTTCCAGCTGAAGTTACACAAAGCAAATTAAGAAATACCTAAGGCTATAATTTACTACAAAAATGTTTCTTAAATTTCTGACAGTTTCATTTAACTGACTAATTAAATTTGCTTGTAGGCATCTTAGAGATGGAGTCTAATAACCATACTGTCATCTGGGAAGAAAATGAAAATTACTTTCTGTGTGTGAGAAATATGTTAGTAATGGTCTGGGTCTCCTGCTAAACATTTGACAAATATGTGTAAGTGGCTATGGTTGGTTGTGTTCCATGATAATGCCAATTCTATTAAGAGGTGATTAAAAGAAAACCCCACAAGTAATAGCATGGAACTGTAAAAGTGCAATGTTTAAAGAATCTGCCATGGGGTGAATTTAAACTATATTTTTCAACAAAAACCATCCACATTTGTTATATGTTTTGTTTACTCATTTCAGGAAAGTTCTGAAAATGACACAGTTTATAAATCTGCATCCTGATTGGATACTATTTGATTCCAGAAAATTCCCAGTGCAAATCCCACCCCAGGAGTGTGTGTTTCCTAGATGGCAGTCCAAATTTTGGGGACGTAGCTCCTACAAGCTCTGATATTGAAAGGGCTAAAGGAATGTTTTAATTTTCAGTGTAATGCATTCAAGAACATTAACTCTTGTCTAAGGTACATTATGAAGTTTCAAGGGAAAAAATGTTAAAGGGGAATTTTGCAAACATTGTCTTCAGTTAAAATTTATAAAAAGAAAAATATCCTGCAGTTTTCAATAGTTCTACCACAGAATTGTGAATACTGGTCAAAACACTGATTTTTCTCTTTATTCTCTTAGAAAAAAAACCAAGCCTGGATTTCTACACCTGAGAACATTTAATAATTACCTCCTTTCATTATGTATAATTGTGGGATTCATTTCATAAAATGACTTTTGATATAAACGTGAAAGCTACAATTATAGAATTATTTTGCTAAGTATTCAGGCTTGTATGTGTTATAAAATCCACTCTTGCTCGGGTTTTTAAGTTTCTGCTTAGCCTGTACAGAATTATCAACATATACTTTAGCTCTTTTTTTATCTCTGGTTAAACTGTGAGAGTGATGAACTTGAAAACTGTGGAGTGATGCTTGTTCATCATGGAACTCCATCCTTTCAGCCCATAAGCCAACATCTGACATGACAGTCATTTCACATGTACACCTGCGACGTTTCCAGTTATTAAGTAAAACTAACTAAAAAAGGTGCAGCATTCCAGAAAGTGGGAAGTTCAAAAGCACCAAAAGGTCCCATGTGATCTTTATTCTAATAGTAATGACAATGATACAATCTTAATTCCCTGATTTACAAATGAAAAGATTAAATTGTAACAAACATACAAAAGAAACTCCTATGTTGAACCAAAATTGGACATTATTATTACTGTTAAAAGAGTAAAAAGTCTTGGAGCACCCTCATTGTAGTCTCTTCTTCATCGAAAAAACAGCACATCCTATTATAAGGTCTTCAGAATTTGGTTTTTCTTTTTGAGATAATCTAGGCTAGTATGAAATTAACTGGGCAGTTCAAGCTGACAGTGATCATTTTATCTCCTCTCCTAAGTTGTCAGAATGCTGAGATAGCAGACATTTGGCATCATACCTGACTGACTAACTTAACTCTTAACAAGCCACAGGGAATTAAATCACAAAATTGCACGATCCCTTCCAACCATGTGAATATTTTAGGCGGTCAATTTTTGCTGTTTGCAGTGTGAACATCTGAGAAAGATCACCAGGGACATACTGTGCTCATACAAGGATGGAGTTTTTCATCTTCCTGCATTGGGGACAGTGTCAGAGAATAGCAGGGAAGCTTGGATGATGGTTCATAAAATATGGCCTGAGGAAAGTTTAGATAACTGAGTGTTAGTGATATGTTGGGTGTTATCAGGAAGTTAATGCAGTTTGTAGGTTGAGCAAAATCAAAATTAATTATATGATCCTTCTTTCAAATAGATCTATATCTGTCATTATTACAGAAGTAATAATCAGTTTGGTGCCCATTAGAAATTCTCCTTATGCACTGCAAGTATGTTTTATGCTTATTCAAAATAAACAACAACCAAACAAATCCTTTATGCTATCCATTTCTGAGGCCACATTTGTGATGTTTATCCATTTACTATTTACTATTATTTTAAATTTTAAGTCATACTAAAATAGATTTGTCCCGTTTTTACTGCTACATTTATGCTCAGAAAGGCACAGTGCTCTTTTTGTATTCAGGTTTTCTTAAACTATGTGTTCTTAAACCCTGGAAAAAATGATCTGGTCCCTGTCTTCTTAATTCTCCAGAAAGAATGGAATGCTCCCAGAAAAAGAATGGAATGGTAGAATATCTGGCTAGCATCTCAAATAGAATTCAACAAAGACTTATCAGATAAGAGTGCATTCCATCCTCACAGACTACCCACAATATTGTACTATACATGCATTTATGCCACATAAACTATATTTGAAAAATAAAAAGAGGGAGAGAGAACATAATGAATATTTCATACCATTTATTGGATATTAACTTAGCTCATACATGAGCTTGGGAGCTCAAATAATTGTCAACCACAGCATCCACTGGCTTCTCTGTGATTTCAATTTTGTCTGTGCTGAATTTCACTTCAAGAAGGTTGGCTGTGGAGATGCCAACCACTGAGATGCAAGGAGTCACTGCAGAGTTCTGCCCTCTAGTCCAATTTTGCAGTAGGCTTTCCCAGTGCCCTGCCCTCCATCTTCTCATACTCCTCATTGCTCGCAAACATGCCAGTGGTTTCAACCAACAGCACCTTTTATTTCTTTGGATTTAGATGATAGGTAAACTCCATGTGTGTGGGGGGAGGGTTACATTCCCCTGGAATATTTCTCAATTTTGAGATAGGTCTTATAACATCCAAAATTCTCATGATCACAAATTCCCAGAGCACTAGCTGTTTCCTTTAACCAAGTCTTTTCTGACACTTTTTCTTAGATGGATCATGGCTGGATGCTCTACACATATTCCTTTGTATATCCTCATAAACTGTTTTCCTTTGAGTCCTCTCATGGATATATAATTTAACGCAGTTTCTCTGGATGACAGACTGATTCCTCTATGTAGACACTATAGCATATTTAGGATACCTAGTGGCTGGATGCAAGTCATAACTCTTCATTTTTTGCTAAGAAAAGTACTAGCATGCCTATTTTTCACTTCTATGAAATGGGTACCATGCAGTAACTTATGCATGTAAAACATTTTCGTTTCTATATATGATAGCTTGGTGGAAAGCACTGTGAAAACATCAGTAGGAGATGCTGATTAGTTTCAAGTTCACCATACAAACTTCACCACTCCTTTATTAGAGATTGATGAGAATATATATGGAAGGCAATTCACATTTAGTAGTAGGATAAAGACCTGGTTACTCTGATACTTAGTATAATAATTTGGAAAGTTTTCCCAGCTAACCAAGTAGATATGCAAAGATGCTTTAATCAAAAGATATGCATTCATTAGGACACAATTAACTAAAGGTAGATATCTGAAGGTGCTCTAATCAAAAGATGTACATGCCTTACATTGATTAGGACACAATTCTGAAGTTCTAGCTATTGATTAAAGCATAAGGATAGTAAAGGCAATATTGTTACCATATTAACAATAAACTTAGAGGACATACTTAATAGCCATCAGTGTGATTTGGGAATCTGCATTCTATTTGTATAATGTAGGGAGATAACATCTCTCTGGCAGTATAGTGGTGAGATAAAACCATATATATATATATATATATATATATATATATATATACATATACACATATATATTTCATATATATATATATGAAAGTATAACAAGCGTGCGAACTATAGTGAGTTGAAATGGTGAAGCTCTCAGCTGTCTTCTGAGTCACAGGGACCATTCTCACATTCATTGGCTTGCATTGCTTCCATCTGTAATAGTTTGTGCTTTCCTCTCATTTAATGAGAGAGCCTAAGGGTGATGGCTAGATTACTTAGTGCGTTACAGACACCAAAGTTGTGATTGCTGGCATTTTCTTAAGGAATTAAAGCAAATGAACAAATGATCTTTAGACACAGATCTCCAGATGAAGAGCGCTGGATGTCAATAAATATATGATCAAGAAGTAGTTTTGAAGAAGTTAGGATTTACTACTGACTTTCCAAAGTTTCACATAATCACTGCTTGAAGAAATATAAACATGAGAGGAACCCCAGGATAGAAAAGAGGGAAAGAGAAATGGAGCAATGAAGAGAAGAAAGGAGGGATAGAGAAAAGGAAGGAGGGAGGGAGGAAGGGAAAGAGGGAATGAGGAAAGGAAGAACTGGAGAGAAGGAAACTCATTATCCTAAAGATGCTGAGTTGAGCATTGACATGAGACACCAAGGGGATGAAGGGAATGCCTGTGCTGAACTAGTAATATCATCTGGCTAGTGCTCATCTGCAGCAGCATTTGGAAAAGAATCCTCACCATTTCTTTTAATCTTTATCTTTTACTGTGTGGCCTTCCAAAAATAATTCCTATTCCACTATAGGCTACAGAGAACTTAAAATCCAATTAACGCATGAAACTATCCAGCCAAATTAACCATGCCAGGGGATTTTAAGAGAACACATGCTTAATGTTCTGTGCTTTCTCAGGAAGTAAGCAATACCAGAGGTTGGCTTTAGGGGGCTTTAAAAGAGAACAGATGTAAATGCAACCAATCATCACATCACTCTTCTACATGTAATCTTAAAACTAATTCCAACTACAGTGAACTTCAAAATAAGCCTGAAGAGAGTGGAGGTAGTTGACTGAAATCAGAGATGGTACAAAACCAAAGGCTCTCTTTTCCATTACATTTGAATCTTTGCACATATTCAAAATAAAACTTTATCTTCAGAATCTCTGTGTATCAACAATCCTTACCAGAAAAATCTGATATTTATTTCATATCTTCTTAAGTTTTTCACAGGTGTGCTATGGAGATTGGGAAAATGATCTATGAGAGGCCTTGGGTAGCTCTGAGGAAGAGCACAAAATCATTCTGCAGGTATTAATTTGCTATTTATATGTGCTGGGAGAACCCATTGATACATAAATGAAAATTCCTAGCAGTAACAACAAAGTACTTCATGGTTTTTTAGTGGGTTAGGGGTCGAGGCAACATTGCCTGTTATATATTTTATAGGTACTTTTCAGGTAGGGTCTTCTCATGTTTAGCACAAGAAGCTATTCAGTGTTTTATTTTGCTGACATTACTTCTGTTCACTCTCATTGAGATTAACTCTCGTTAAACAACATCAGCCATTGCTTGTACATTCAAGTTTCAGAAAAGATCAATGAAAGGGTAAAAGAAAAATAATAATTAGCATGAGATTGTTTATCCTTTTCAAATATCATCTCTGAGCAGATGGTCAGTTAGGAAACATAGCTGCAAAGGTTATTTCTTTGCAATTAAACCATGAAACTAAAGATTTTGTTTCACAAAAGAATTTAAAAAGATTATTACCATGAATTATACTTTCCATGCAAAACATTTACTGAAGATTAAAATCTTCAGGAAGTTACTTGACAATCAGAACAATAGCAGTTCTTTATATACAAGGTACTGCTTTGATAGTCGTTTCCATTTTCTAGAAATATGTATTAATTAATTAAATCTTTACTCAATTCTCTAATCAAATGTGGTTATTTCACTTTAAAATGTAGAAAATTTGGGTCACAGAAAAGGTCACAAGTAACTTCTTCTGGTGTTATAGCTGAAGAAATCATAGCTGGGATTTGCAGGGGTTTAGAAGTAGAGTCCATTTGATTCTCAGATGTTCAAGTGCTCCCTTTCCCAAAAGACTGAACTGACTTTGTAGGCCGCTGTCTCTTTACAGAAATGGTGGTGCCATCACTCTACTGGAAGTTGATCCCATCCAGTGCTGTTAACTTGGGATCCTGATGAGGAGCAAGTACAGAGGACTTTGGTGACAGCCTGACACCATCATTTTCAATGCTGCCATTCACTCCTCTTCTTAATATAAAAATTCAAGTTTTCAATTTTATTTTGTGCATTAAAACATAAAAGCAGCCATATTACTGTGCTGTGGTATGGTATGCTAATTTTCATGTATGCATTATATAATGTATAAATGCTAGTTAAATGTGTCTATCTTTACAAAACTTCATTGTTTATAATGAAACCTTTCAAAATCTCTTCTCCTTGCTTTTTGAACTACTTAGTAAATCTGAGTTCTTTGTAGTCACTCCCAATATACAACTGAAAATCACTGATAAACTAGCACATAACCTGCTACTGATTCCTCCTCTCCATCCTCCCTTCTAATCTCACCAATTGAAATCAACTTAATTATATGGCACATATGAATGAAATCATGTGGCACTTGTTTACTGTGTAGCTTTTTCCTTCAAATTGAACTCCTATCTCTTATTCTAAGAAAGGAAGGAGTTACTTTAGACTCAAAAGAGCTTACAAGGCTCAGGGAACTCAGGAAGATTTTCAAATCCAGAAACTTCAAAAATTTATAACTGTTATAACTCACAGGATCCCATTCAGGGATATATAAATGATTGTTAGTGTTACAGGTACCTTAAACTGAAGCTGCCTGCAAGTTGAGGAAAACTCCCCAAGGATACAGCTTTAATAAGTGGGAAGCTATTTTTGGCGATGCAGCAGCATTTGAATCACCCATGATCCTCTAAGTAACTCCAAGGAGAACTTTCCAAGGAGAAAATGTATTGGTTCACCAAACTAGACTTGAATGGAACCATTTCTTTTGCCTGCCATCAATACCTTATCTCTGTTAGATAAACATTTGCTCTTATGTCTACAAAAATGTTGCACAACATAAGTGGTACCCATCCAGGCTCAGCAAAACAAGATGTTAAAGGGAAGCAATTGAAAAGCCACTGCATTGAATGCTCAGATGTACAACTAAGGCTGATCTATCTGTCTACAGAATGTCTGAAGGGGCTCTCAAATTACAATTGCATTTTCTCACATGTCAGGTTGATATGCTTCCTTGCTGTAGTGGCTCTTCCATGCTTTCTGTGACTAGGGATAAGATACATAGCCCAAACCAAGCTGTTTGACAGTGGAGCATTCTTAGGATAATCTTAGGATGACTGTCTTTCTCTGAGGTAGGTGGCAGTGTGCCTTCTTGGTGAATAGGATTTTCCCCACAAATCTAAAAACATCTTCAAAACAACTGATAAACTACATAATATTCTGTAGTTAAGATTATAAGCTGCTCATAGTAGTGGTGACATGGCTTTATATTGTAGACAATATAACATGAAATTGAAGCTTAACACTCTACCAAGAAGAACCTTTCCCATTTAAGAGAGCAATTACAATGAAATTTGATAGCCAAATACTGTCATCTACATTAGCCACCAGTATAACAGAAAAGTGGGAAATGAGTTTGTGTGGAGGGCAAGATAGTTGTCCTGGCTTTCTTAGTTTTGATACCTAACAGAATACAAAGGGAAAAGCATTGATTAAATCTGTGATAATGTACAGATACTGCAATTCAGAGCTAAGAATTCGTTGAGAAGAATAAGAAAATTGGAAAGAAGAGAATGAATGGTAAGTAAGAGATGAAACATCTCTGGTTCCTTTAACATAGAAGAAGTGAAAGTCAGCAATTCAGAATGCAGACAACACCTTAAGTAGTTCAACACAGAAATGTATTACAATCAGGGAACACTGCATCTAAACCATTTAAATGAAGAAATACTTTTAAATAAGACATGAAAGAGCCTCTCACAGCCTGAGACCATAAGATATGGAGACATTGGTGTTAGTCTCTGTTCTATGGAGAAAGAAAACCTGAATATTATCCCGGCCCTTTCATTCTTGAGAAAGGATGACTATACTTTGAAACAGCATGGTGGAAATTGGTTGCTGAGGAGTTATCACATATATCCTATTAGGAACAGATAGTAACCATTGCCCGAGATTCCCCTTGAATATCAGAGACTAAAAGACAATAGTAAAAAGAACACACTAGTGAGAGGAATAGGCGTGTGAGAGATGGTGTTGGGGAATAGTTCATTGGCATGCATAGGACCATGTTCACATCTAAGTGTCTTTTTTTTAATTTTTATTTTCTATATTCTATGTTTACATTCCAAAGGCTTTCCCCTTTCCCAGTTCCCACCCAATTATAAAGTAATTCACTAGAGAATTTTAACTGATGTGGGAATTTGGTGACTTTGTTGTGCCTTATGTTAGGGTGTGATCCATATAAGAAAGGGGAGACTTTGATACATCTTTAAAATTCAGATCAACAGGAAAATTGTATTCATAGTATGCTATAAAATAAAGAAGGTATCAGAAATAAAGAAGCTTGCCATATATTATTATTATTACTAAATAATAAGCATGCAGCAATCCTAGTGTCAATCCAGAGTTCAGAGGGAAAAATACTGACAAAGACAAATGTTATACTAGTTAGTTACTGGATGGTTTTAAATGCTGCACAGCAGTTTTCAAAAGATATAAATAGTAAAATGATGCAAATCTAAAATTCACCTTCTATAAGAATTAAGCAGCTTTTTGATAAAAGCACATCTTTTCCTGAAAGAATACATATTACGGGTGAAGGTACCCAGGCTGGGGTACTATCAACAGCCAGGTATGGATAATAGAACAATAGAGGCAATGCTGCTGGTCTGGAGCCTTGTAGAACCAGAGACCTGTCTCCAACAACATGCACAGGACACCAGACAATGATCCTACACTTTTTTAGGCCCAATCTCAGTTGAACAGCACAATTCATCATTAGTTAGAGCATAAAGAGAAGTACTCTGTACTCCCAGGAAGCAGCAGAATCCCAAGAAGAGGTGCTCAGATTGTTCATGGAAAACAACTGTAGATTATCGAAAAATAAGTACAATAGGGTTTCCTATTCATAATTCTGTTTCCAGAGTTGTGCTGTCCATAAAATAAGCAATAAGGTATTATAATCATCATGATTTTTGTTGTTGCATAAGAACTTGAAACTTTTTTTCTAGTATCTCTTAGCTATCTAAAACCTACTGAATTTTTTTGGTGTGTACAGTTCTTGTCCCTGAGAGATGCTGCTCACCATCTAAAAAAGTTTCATTATATCAAAGATAAACTAAAATAATAGTTTATTTCTCTCTCTCTCTCTCTCTCTCTCTCTCTCTCTCTCTCTCTCTCTCTCTCTTCTCTCTTTCTCTCTCTCTCTCTCTCTCTCTCTCTCTGTGTGTGTGTGTGTGTGTGTGTGTGTTTGTGTGTGTACATGCACATGCAGTTTGTATGCGGGTGCCAATGGTGATTAAAGAGTTAAAAACCACATGGTCATCTCATTAGATGCTGAAAAAGCATTTGACAAAATTCAGCATCCTTTCATGCTAAAAGTCTTGGAAAGAGCAGGAATTCAAGGCCCATACCTAAACATAGTAAAAGCAATCTACAGCAAACCAGTAGCCAACATCAAAATAAATGGAGAGAAAATTGAAGCAATCCCACTAAAATCAGGGACTAGACAAGGCTGCCCTCTCTCTCCAGATCTTTTCAATATAGTACTTGGAGATCTAGCGAGAGCAATTAGACAACATAAGGAAGTCAAAGGGATACAAATTGGAAAGGAAGAAGTCAAACTATCACTATTTGCAGATGATATGATAGTATACATAAGTGACCCAAAAACTCCACCAGAGAACTCTTACAGCTGATAAACAACTTCAGCAAAGTGGCTGGTTATAAAATCAACTCAAGCAAATCAGTAGCCTTCCTGTACTCAAAGGACAAGCAGGCTGAGAAAGAAATTAGGGAAATAACACCCTTCACAATAGCCACAAACAATATAAAGTATCTTGGCTTGACTTTAACAAAAAAAGTGAAAGATCTGTATGGCAGGAACTTCAAGTCCTTGAAGAAAGAAATCAAAGAAGACCTCAGAAGATGGAAAAATATTTCTTGCTCCTAGATTGGTAGGATCAATATAGTAAAAATGGTCATCTTGCCAAAAGCAATCTACAGATTCAATGCGATCCCCATCAAAATCCCAACTCAATTCTTCATAGATCTAGAAAGAACAATTCTCAAATTCATCTGGAGTAAGAAAAAACCCAGGATAGCTAAAACTATTCTCAACAATAAAAGGACTTCTGGGGGAATCAATATCCCTGACCTCAAGCAGTACTACAGAGCAATTGTGTTAAAAACTGCATGGTATTGGTACAGCAACAGGCAAGTAGATCAATGGAATAGGATTGAAGACCCAGAAATGAACCCACAGAGTAATGGTCACTTGATCTTTGATAAAGGAGCCACAACTATCCAGTGGAAAAAAGATAGCCTTTTCAACAAATGGTGCTGGTTCAACTGGAGGTCAACATGCAGAAGAATGCGAATTGACCCACTCTTATCTCCTTGCACTAAGATCAACTCCAAGTGGATAAAGGACCTCTACATAAAACCAGACACACTGAAACTATTAGAAAACAAACTTGGGAAGACCCTGGAGGACATGGACACAGGGGGAAAGTTTCTGAACAGAACACCAATAGCTTACGCACTAAGATCAAGAATTGACAAATGGGACCTCATAAAATTACAAAGTTTCTGCAAGGCAAAGGACACTGTCAGAAGGACAACATGGCAACCAACAAAGTGGGAAAAGATCTTCACCAACCCCACATCCAACAGAGGGCTAATATCCAATATAGATAAAGAACTCAAGAAGTTAGACCCCAAAGAACCAAATAACACTATCAAAAAATGGGGTACAGAGCTAAACAAAGAATTTTCACCAGAAGAATTTTGGATGGCCGAGAAACACCTTAAGAGATGTTCAACCTCATTAGTCATCAGGGAAATGCAAATCAAAACAACCCTGAGATTCCACCTCACACCAGTCAGAATGGCTAAGATTAAAAACTCAAGAGACAACAAGTACTGGCGAGGATGTGGAGAAAGAGGAACACTCCTCCACTGTTGGTGGGATTGCAAAATGGTAAAACCACTCTGGAAATCAGTGTAGCTGTTCCTCAGAAAATTGGGCATGTCACTTCCTGAGGACCCTGGCATACCACTCCTCTGCATATACCCAGAGGATTCCCCTGCTTACAATAAAGACACATTCTCCACTATGTTTATAGCAGCCTTGTTTATAATAGCCAGAAATTGGAAGGAGCCCAAATATCCCTCAAAGGAGGAATGGATACAGAAAATGTGGTATATTTATACAATGGAATACCACTCAGCAATTAAAAATAATGAATTCATGCAATTTGTAGGTAAATGGTTAGACCTGGAATATATCATCCTGAGTGAGTTAATTCAATCACAAAAGAATACACATGAAATGCAATCACGGATAAGTGGATATTAATGAGCCCAGAAGCCCTAAATACTCAAGGCACAATGAGCAAGTCAAATGATTCCCAAGAAGAAGAAAGGAGAGGACCCTGGGCCTGTAAAGATTGCATCCAGTTTTGTAGACCCAGAATAGAGAAACCGTGGGGGGAGGGGGAATGATTGGGGAATAGTTCGGGGGGAGAGAAATTATGGGACGTATGGTGGGGGGGAACTGGGAAAGGGGAAAGCCTTTGGAACATAAACATAAAATATAGAAAATAAAAATAAAAAAAAGAGTTTGTCTCATGAAAATTGTGTTACTGTCTCCTACAAGCTGTCTGGTAAGAGTTCTGGAAACAGAACTCAGGTCCTGTGCAAAAAATTAACAAGTGCTCTTAACCAGTAAACCATCTATTCACCCTCATACTATTGCTTTTGAGAGCCAATTGGAAGGGAAATAAAATAGAAGTTAATGAGATAAATAGAAGGCAATGTATGTGAATAGGAAAGGCAATCTATTAGTTTCAGTATGTGTGGTTTAATGTGGAGGTCTTTGATCCATTTGGAGTTGAGCTTAGTACAAGGAGATAAGAATGGATCAATTTGCATTCATCTGCATGCTGACCTCCAGTTGAACCAGCACCATTTGTTGAAAAGGCTATCTTTTTCCCAATGGATAGGTTTTAGCTTCTTTGTTGAAGTTCAAGTGACCATTGGTGTGTGGTTTCAATTCTGGGACTTGAATTCTATTCCATTGATCTAACTGCCTGTCACTGTACAAATACCATGCTGTTTTTAACACTATTGCTCTGTAGTATTGCTTGACGTCCCAGATACTGATTCCCCCAGACGTTCTTTTACTGTGGAGAATAGTTTTAGCTATCCTGTTTTTTGTTATTTCAGATGAATTTGAGAATTGCTCTTTCTAACTCTATGAAGAACTGTGTTGGCATTTAGATGGAGATTGGATTGAATGTATATTGCTTTTGGCAAAATGGCCATTTTTACTATATTAATCCTACTAAACCATAAGCATGGAAGATTTTTCCATTTTCTGAGGTCTTCCTCAATTGCCTTCTTCAGAGATCTGAAGTTCTTGTCATACAGATCTTTCACTTGTTTGGTTAGAGTCACACCAAGATACCTAATATTGCTTGTGTCTATTGTGAAGGATGTCATTTCTCTAATTTATTTCTCAGACTGCATATCCTTTGAGTATAGGAAGGATGAGATTTGCTTGAGTTGATTTTATAACCAGCCACTTTGCTGAAGTTGTTTATCAGCTGTAGGAGGTCTCTGGTGGAGTTTTTTTTGGGGTGGGGTCAGTTAAGTATACTATCATATCATCTGCAAATAGTGATACTTTGACTTCTTCCTTTCCAATTTGTATCACTTTGAGCTCCTTATGTTGTCTAATTGCTCTAGCTAGAATCACAAGTACTATATTGAAAATATATGGAGTGAAGAGGCAGCCTTGTCTAGTCCCTGATTTTAGTGGAATTACTTCATGTTTTTCTCCATTTAGTTTGATGTTGGCTACCAGTTTGCTGTATATTGCTTTTACTATGTTTAGGTAAGGGCCTTGAATTCGTTCTTTCCAAGACTTCTAGCATAAAAGGATGCTGAATTTTGTCAAAAGCTTTTTCAGCATCTAAAGAACTGAGCAACTGTTTGTTTTTTTTTTTTTATAGTGGATGGCATTGATAGATTTCCATATATTGAACCATTCCTGCATCCCTGGGATGAAGCCTACTTGATCATGGTGAATTATCATTTTGATTTGTTCTTGTATTCTGTTGGCAAGAACTTTATTGAGTATTTTTGCATAGATATTCATTAGGGAAATTGGCCTGAAGTTCTCCTTCTTTGTTGGATGTTTGTATGGTTTTGGTATCAGTGTAACTGTGGCTTCATAGAACGACTTGGGTAGTTTTCCTTCTGTTTCTATTTTGTGGAATAGTTTGAAAAGTATTGGTTTTAGGTCTTCTTTGAAAGTCTGATAGAATTCTGCACTAAAACCATCTGGTCCAGTAGTCCCGTTTGTTTGTTTGTTTGCTTGTTTGTTTGTTTGTTTGTTTTTTAAGACTTTCAATGATCACTTCTATTTCTTTATGGGTTATGGGACTGTTTAGATGATCTACTTGATAACACCAATAGCTTATGCTCTAAGATCAAGAATTGACAAGTGGGACCTCATAAAATTACAAAGTTTCTATAAGGCAAAGGACACTATAGTCAAAAAGACAAAACGGCAATCAACAAATTGGGAAAAGATCTTCACCAAGCCTACATCTGAGAGAGGGCTAAGATCCAATCTATACAAAGAACTTAAGTTAGACCCCAGGAAACCAAATTACCCTATTAAAAATGGGGTACAGTGCTAAACAAAGAATTTTTACCTGAGGAACTTCAGATGGCTGAGAATTACTTTAAGAAATGTTCAACATCATTAGTCATTAGGGAAATGCAAATCAAAACAACCCTGAGATTTCACCTCACACCAGTCAGAATGGCTAAGATTAAAAACTCAGGAGACAGCAATTGTTGGTGAGGATGTGGTGAAAGAGGAACACTCCTCCACTGCTGGTGGGATTGCATGCTGGTACAACCACTCTGGAAATTAGTCTGGCGGTTCCTCAGAAAACTGGACATGATACTTCCGGAGGACCCAGCCATACCACTCCTGGGCATATACCCAGAAGATTCCCCAACATGCAATAAGGATTCATGCTGCACTCTGTTCATAGCAGCCCTATTTATAATAGCTAGAAGCCTGAAAGAACCCAGATGTCCCTCAGTGGAGTAATGGATACAGAAAATGTGGTATATTTACACAATGGAATACTACTCAGCAATTAAAAACAATGAATACATGATATTTTTAGGCAAATGGTTGGAACTGGAAAAATATCACCCTAAATGAGTTAATCCAATCACAAAAGAATACACATGGAATGCAGTCACTGATAAGTGGTTATTAATGAGCCCAGAAGCTCTGAATACTCAAGATACAATTAACATATTAAATGATTCCCAAGAAGAAGGAAGGAGAGGGTCCTGGCCCTGAAAAGGCTTGAACCAGCATTGTAGGACAGAGAAATGAGAAGGAGGTGATTAGGGAATGGGCAGAGGGAAGAGGGCTTATGGTACTTATGGGGAGGAGGGAACCTGGAAAGGAGAAGGCATTTGCAATGTAAACAAAGAATACAAAAAATAAAAAAAAGAAAGGCAATGTACAGAGTTATAAAGTTTTTGAATGAATATCCTAATGCTAGGATTACACTATACTCCTATAATTTGTTTGACAGACAGGTTCTAAAGGTCCCCAAATGATAGATGCTGTTGTCACTACTACTAATTATATACCACAATGAGAGAAACGTTCCTCTAGATGAAGACCCTGCATGCTGCAACTGCAAAGCATGGAAAAATAATTCCCTGATTTTCAGTGTCATAAGATAATATGGAATGATAGGATAGAAATGTCAGAAGCATGTCTACTCTACATGCAATGAGAGTCTCTGTGTGCTACACTACCAATATGACTGGCAAAATGTAACCACTGCAGCAAACAATGCCTCAAATGTTATTCATTAATTAAACTGCTTTCCATTCAAATTTTGGGACAGAACTCACATCTTAAACTCTAAAACAATCCAAATCCCTGTGATTGTCAGGGTTAAAGTGAGTTAAATAGATGTGATATGACTTCAAAATTTCCTTCTAAATCTTCTAAACATTTGTCATAGATTGCTATTACTTTCAGCTTTTATCACTCATGGAAGAAAGCTTCTTTTTACAGTGTACAGTGGTTGTTGCAGTGATTCATAATCAGTCAAGCTACTAATAAGGGCCCTATTCTGCTCAGTCATGAATTGAGAAAATTAATCAGACATATATTTAAACCCTCCAAGTGTCTGAGAATACTGCAGGGAAGGAAAGGGAAAAATGTAGTATCTGGGGTATAGTGTTCCCTGGCTGCTTCATCTGAATTTAGCTCGCCCCACCCGAGCACAGAGAAGAAAGCTAATGTATTAATTGCAAAACCTACAAGGCTCAGTGTGGTAAACCAGACTCCACATTATGGTAGTATATTTTATATATTATTATAGTAAATTACAAAAATAAGAAGGATATATGTAAGATACAATGAAAAAGCATGCTTTCTGTGTAATTGCATTCTAGTGGAGAGAGAATCTGGCTCTCTGAGGTTTTGTCACAGCATCCTTTGATGACCATCAGAACTGTGGGAGCTTCTTCCTGGCATTCAGCATACTCTCACAAAACTGGGTCAACCACATCATCTCATATTCTAGGAGAGAAAAGTAGGCAATGGTTCTTCCAGGCAAGTATAATATACTAAAATTTTGTCCAGCCATATTGTATGAATAACCATCCAATTTTTATAGTGACGTTGTCATATCTATTAACTAAATTCTCCAATTTATTAACTAAATACGCCAAAAATATTTCATAGGCTTTATAAACTGGAAACAACCAAGTGAACTGCTTAACACTCTCCTCATTTTTAAAAGGAACAGTGCCTTAAATAGTTTTAACACAGTCCAATGCAATTTACATCTACAGTACTATTATGATTTAATTCAAAGTATTTTTTAATTTAAATGTTTTGTGGTTAATATTAATGAATGAATCTCACCTAATTCGTTGATGATTAAAAAACATTTTGAGAAAGAAGTCCAGTAAGTTAGCAGTTAATTTCTGATTTATTAGGAACAAGTATATTCAAATATGATAGAAAACAAATCTATAATTATATACAATGTTTAAACATAAAATGTAGTTCACAAATATATAATTAGGTAGATTATCACATGGGACTAAGTATCCATTATACAAGTATTTCACTTGTCAGTCAGATATACCCTGATATTCTGTAACTCTGTTGTTAGTTCTACAATGGCACATATGTCCTATATATGTTGCTAGGATTGAAATAGGTTCTGTTGCTAGGAAAGCTCTCAGAGTTGTTAAAGATTGATGCATTTTAATTGATGATATCTTTATTTCTTCTTTAGGGTAGGCCATATGTTATAACAGAAAACAATGTTTAAAAAAAGATCTGAAATCGAATTTCTATTCATCTACCTTCCATCTGCATCATATTAATCAAGATACTCTGATGGACACTTTTAATGGTCAATCAACATTTTCCTAGACATTCTTCATCATTACCTACCAGCAGACACCTATGTGTTTTGCTAGACTGCCAAGGTTTCCTTTCATTTTTGCTTGATCTGTTACCAGGTTCTGGCTCTAGACTTAAGTTACAGCTATGTCCAGCTGTACAGGTGCCAACTGAACCACAAGTGAAATGCTGGAGGGTTACAGATGTTGCATGCTGGTCATCAATATGGGTACCTTGATCTCATTCTGTCAATAGGCTTTGCCAAACTTCGGCATCATGCTTATAAGTCACTATTCTGGTTCCTCTCTTCCCTCTTCCTCTCAGTTAACATGAGAACAGATATGCCTCACTGGGGCTCTTGGCTGTCATTCTTGGCAAATCCTACAAAACCGTATTTCATCATAATCAGATAACAGTTCAAAAACCATACTTTCTGAAATGTTGTCCTTGATAGAGTATTCTTACACAGACTATCCAAAAGTTTCACATGTAATTCAAATAAAATAAACTTTCATACCTCTGTCACTAACAAGATATAGATTTCAGAATTATGGTGCATTTTCTTTAATATATACAATATTTATGCCTTTCCCACAGATGGTCTTCCATCTCTACTGAATTCTCTGCTTCAGTTTTAAAAGTATTTATTATTATTTCTCTATATGAATACTTTACTTGGATTGTATAAGGGCATCCTATATATGTAGAGCCAGAAGTTAGAAGTGTGCATCAGATTTCATTAAACTGTAGTAGCAAATACTTGTAAGTGACCATGTAGGTGTTAGGAACTAAGTACTCTGGTAGGTCAGCACATGCTCTTAACTTTTGACCCATATTTCTAGCCCCTACCTTTATAAAAATAGCTTTACTAAGATATGATTTATAAATGAGAAAATATATCCTTCTAAGGTTAAAATTCAATTGATTTTATTTAGAAAGTTCTGTAATTGGTATCATATTTAATTACAGGATTTAATTACATTGAAAGAAATCCCTCCCCATTTCTAGTTACTTCCCATTTATCTTGATTACTTTACTCAAGGCTGTAGAAAAATGCCTGACAGATCAACTTAAGGAAGGATGGAAGGAAGGGTGTTACTTATTTTTTTTTAATATATAATTGTCTCAAGTCCGCTTCTTTTGACTTTCTTCCTAAAACTCATATAGTATGACTGGCTGGGTTTTGGCATATATAGGTCAATGTGAACTTCCACAGGTAGAACATCTGAAAGCAAACAAACTAAACCTAAACCTTTCAAATGTCAAGAACAAGCAGAGGCTACCTTTGTCAGCTGGCAAAGCATTTTCATAGCATCACATGCTACTTAATTATGGAAACTACTCCACCTTATTTCACTTCTTAATTCCTATTGGTCCCTAGTTTTATAACAATTTGTGCAATGAAACTCCTTCATTATTTCCTTTGAATGTATTAACATTTTCAACAGTGTCCTTATGTGAATGGTTTCCTAAAATAAAATTTCAGCAAGTGGTAATAAGCAATGCTCAGCTTCCTTTAAGGAACCATTTATCCCATGGACAGAAAAAGCCTAAGATCTTTCTGTTATACAGAATGAAATATATAAAAGGACCAAAATTTAACAGAAATTTTAATATACTTGAATAATGCATAAGTATTAATTCTATTAATAGGGATTCTTCCAGTGAAAGAATAAGTCAGTGTATGGTTTCTCTTTTTCTTCTTAATTCTTTCACACAGACTATTCAAATGTCTTTTAAAATAATTTTTGGAAAATGTATGTTAAACTATGTGGTCTGATTCTTTGAAATTAGACCTAGATTTTTTTTAAGTTAGATGCGAGATTCTTGAAGCAGCATCATTATCATCATTTGCACATCCTTTTTTATGTTCCATGTGACTGATGAGTAGTACAGGGGACCTTGAGAAAAATCAAATGAGTAGTCATATCAGGCTTTCAAAGGAAACATCCAGACATTTGCTCATTAATCCATAAGACTGGGTTGTTCACCATTGATTCCTGCAATAGTTATTAAATACTTTCCCAGGGTTGTTTTGATGTGCATTTCTCTAATGACTAATGATGTTGAACATTTTTTAAGATGCTTCTCACCCATCCAAATTTCAAGTGAAAAGTCTTTGTTTAGCTCTGTACCCCACTTTTGGATAGGGTTATTTGGTTTTCTGGGGTCTAACTTCTTGAGTTCTTTCTATACATTGGATATTAGCCCTCTGTGGGATGTGGGGTTGGTGAAGATCTTTTCCCAATTTGCTGGTTGCTGATTTGTCCTTTTGACAGTGTCTTTTGCCTGACAGAAACTTTGTAATTTTATGAGGTCCCATTTGTCTATTCTTGATCTTAGAGCATAAGCTATTGGTGTTCTGTTGAGGAATTTTCCCCCTGAGCCTATGTCCTCAAGGGTCTTCCCCAGTTTCTTTTCTATTCTTTTAGTGTGTCTGGTTTTATGTGAAGGTCCTTGATCCACTTGGAGTTGAGCTTAGTGCAAGGAGATAAGAGTGGATCGATTCTCATTCTTCTGCATGCTGACCTCCAGTTGAACCAGCACCATTTGTTGAAAAGGCCATCTTTTTTCCACTGGATGTTTTTAGCTCCTTTGTCGAAAATCAATTGGCCATAGATGTGTGGGTTCAATTCTGGGTCTTCAACCCTGAGATTTTACCTCACAACAGTCAGAATGGCTAAGATTAAAAACTCAGAAGACATCAGTTGTTGGCAAGGATGTGGAGAAAGGGGAACACTCCTCCACTGCTAGTGGGACTGCAAGCTGGTACAACCACTCTGGAAATCAGTCTGGCAGTTCCTCAGAAAACTGGGCATGATACTTCCGCAGGACCCAGCCATACTACTCCTTGGAATATACCCAGAAGATTCCCCAGCATGCAATAAGGATGCATGCTCCACTATGTTCATAGCAGCCTTATTTATAATAGCCAGAAGCTGGAAAGAACCCAGATGTACCTCAACAGAGGAATGGATACAAAAAATGTGGTATATATACACAATGGAATACTATTCAGCCATTAGAAACAATGAATTCATGAAATTCTTAGAGAAATGGATGGAGCTGGAGAACATCATACTAAGTGAGGTAACCCAGGCTCAAAAGAATACCTATGGTATGCAGTCACTGATAAGTGGATATTAGCCTAGAATCTTGGGACAACAAAGACACAATTCACATACCAAATGATGTCTGACAAGAAGAAAGTAGTGGACACTGGTGCTGGAAAGGATCAAAGCATCAGTGTAGGGGAATACCAGAACAGGGAAGTGTGAAGGGGTGGATGAGGGAGCAGGGGGAGGGAAAAGGGTATGTGGGACCTTTCAGGGCTGGGGAACCAAAAAAGGGAAATGAAATGTAAATATAGAATATATCCAAGAATAAAAAAAAAGAACTGTTAAAAAAAAGAAAAAGAAAAAAAAGAAATACTTTCCCTACAATCCAACATTGGAGTTCATCTTTACAGACAATACTAATTTTGTTTCTATTTTAATACTTATAACATTAATCTATAACAATAGGTTTTCTCTTAAAGTATTCTGACAGACTTTGAAGTCATACTGATCTAAGACACTGTTAAATGAATTCCATATTGGAGCCATCAGTTAAGTTATAGGGCTGGCTTTCTGTTTTCTTGAAAACAACACGTGTCTGTCTAATATATCTTCTTTCATCAATTGTAGGCACCTAGCTTATGTTGGGTAATGACCCTGTTTGTGGGCATCAGTGAACAAATGTTGACTTATTACAGATAAATACTAATGACACACCAAAATAAAAATACCACCATCCATCCTTCTGGTCCAATTTGGTGACCCAGAAGGATGGATGAAGAGTTATGCAAGTGTGGATGACCCAAGTTGCTTAAGTTAAAGCAAGTCCCAGGAGGGGGAATGACTCACAGAAGCTGAAAATTTTGGAGTTTTGGAGTACTATTTATAAGCAGCTCAACAGTTTAAAAAGTCTCCTCTTATCAGAAGCTATTTCTGAATCTATACAACCTTAAAGAAGGAAAAATCTTGTGCATCTGCTAAGTATTCATCAAGTGTGCCTCTGGGATGTCTACAGACTTGTGAGTTCTTTACTTTAAGTCTAAAGAATTTCCCTTTACCACTTGCTTAATTTTTTAACTTTAAATAATTTTATTGGATGTTTTCTTTACTTACATGTTAAATGTCATATCCTTTCCTGGTTTCCCCACCTTCAGTAAACCTCCTTATTATCCTCCCTCCCCCTGCTTCTATGAGGGTATTCCTCTATCCACACTACTCAAACTTCCCCACTCTCAATTTCCCTACTCTGGGGAATCTAGCAAGCATTCATAGGACCAAAGCCCTCTGCCCCCATTGATGCCTGACAAGACAATCCTCTGCTACATATGCAGCTGGGTCCCTCCATGTGTACTTCCTGGTTGATGGCTTAGTCCATGAGAGCTCTGGGGGATCTGGTTGGTTGATATTTTTGTTCTTCCTATAAGGTTGCAAACCCCTCCAGCTTCTTCAGTCTTTTCTCTAACTCCTCCACTGGGGACTTCGTATTCAGTCCAATGGTTGGCTGCTAAGATCTACCTCTGTATTTGCAAGTCTCTGACAGGGTCTCTCAGGAGACAGCCATATTAAGCTCCTTTCAGCAAGCTTTTCTTGGCATCCACAATAGTTCTTGGGTTTGGTGACTGTATATGGGATGAATCCCCAGGTGGAAAAGTCTCTGGATGACTTTTCCTTCAGTCTCTGCTCTATACTTTATCTCCTTATTTAAAACTGTGGGTGTTTTGTTCCCCTTCTCAGAAGGATCAAAGCACCCATACTTTGGACTTCCTTCTTGAGCTTCATGTGGTCTGTGATTTGGGCTAATATTCACTTATCAGTGAGTACATACCATGTGTGTTCTTTTGTGATTGGGTTACCTCACTCAGGATATTTTCTAGTTCCATCTATTCTCCAAAGAATTTCATGAATTAATTGTTTTTAATAGCTCAGTAGTATGTCATTGTGTAAATATTCCACATATTTTGTATCTATTCCTCTGTTGAACGATATCTGGGTTCTTTCCAGCTTCTTGCTATTATAAATAAGGCTGTAATGAACATAGTGGAACATAAATCCTTATTATATGTTGGAACATCTTCTGGGTATATGCCAAGGAGTGGTATAGCTAATACCTCATAAAATTGAAAAGCTTCTGAAAGGCAAAGGATACTGTCAATAAGGAAAATGGCAACCATCAGATTGGAAAAATATACTTACCAATCCTACCTTTGATAGAGGTGTAATATCCAGTTGATATATGAAGAACTCAAGAAGTCAGACGCCAGAGAATCAAATAACCCTAACATAAGTGGGGTAAAAATTCTAAACAAATAATTTTCAACTGAAGAATATTTAATGGTTGAGAAGCACCTAAAGAAATGTTCAAAGACCTTAGTCATTAGGGAAATGCAAATCAAAACAACCCTTAGATTCTACCTCACACCATTCAGAATCGCTAAAAACAAAATTCAGGTGACAGCAGATGGTGGTGAGGATATGGAGAAAGAGGAACACTCTTCCATTGCTGGTGGGATTACAAGCTGATACAACCACTCTGGAAATCAGTTTGGAGGTTCCTCAGAAAATTGGACGTAGCAGAATTTGCTAAATTTTTAAGTTTTCCCCTAGGATGGAATGATACATTCTGAGAATAATGATAGGTGTCACTCTATTCATGGTGTAGGAAAACATAAACCACAGACTTTTCTTGTTCTTTCCTTTCTCTGGCTGAGCCTATGGTGAAATGCCCTAAGTAACCTTTTCAATCATGTGTGAATGCTCTAGGTGGTCATATTAGAGAATAAATGCATGAACTAAATGCCCCCCCAACTTTTCTGTAATTAGCTTTTTATGTGACTGATCAGGAAATAGACATTTGTTTTAGCTGCTATTCACTTTTTGCCTATTTGTGAGAAATGCTAATCTAACATCACTTACAGAAATTATTTAGTCAAATCAATTTTCCCCATTGATTTTAATGAAAAGTTTCATTATTGCTGTGGTGTAGCTGCTTGATCCTCCTTTCTATAACCATGAAATTTGTATTGCCTGATCCATAAAAGCTTTCAAAAGCAAGTCTGTTTCACAAATTTAATATTTTCATAAATTTAATAATTTAATTCTTAATTTAATAATTAAACAGATCACAAAAAGTTGTAGTTATTCTGCTAAACAGACATAAAACTCTGCCTCTTAGATCTGATTAATTGTAGAAGGACTTAATAAATTAATGCTTAACATAAATGCACATTTGTAAGTGTAAACAGTGCTTTTTAAAACTGAATATGAAACACTAAAAATGAACAACTTTGTTTAATCTACGGGAGGGGGAATTTTTTTCTAAAGTAATATTTGGGCTGTACTCAGTAGAAGTTGAAATACTCACATACACAAACACACACACACACACACATATATGGGCATGTATGTATATGTACCATATGTATTAGATTAGCTTACAGGATATATTCTGGGCATTTTAATAATGGCTACTGTACACTGGAGAAACCAGTAATTTAATAGTTCCTCAGTTCACAAGTTTGGAAGCCCCAGTTGTATTCATTTGGTGATGAAAATTGGAAGAGGATGTATGGAGAACAACTTTTGTCTTCAATATAATTTGGAAGACCAAAGACCTTATCTCTAATCTTGACAAAGGAATGATCCAGCAAATTGCTGGGTAAAATTGACAGTATCAGGAAGGACAAGCATTCAAAATGCTGTTGCCTTTCTTTATAACTCCTTTCATCTGAGCTTCCACCAAAAGGTACCATGCACATCTAAAATCAGTCTTCCTGATTCAAATAGTCTTATCAAGAAAATCCTTTAAAGGAATTCCCAGAAATGTATGTCTCTCTGACCCCTACTGCAGGCAAATGACAAACAAGAATAGACATTAAAGACATAGTAGACAAGGTAACCATACAAATTCAAGATATTTCTACAGCACTTGGGTCTGAAGCATGATTAGCTGTGAAGCATTAGATAAAGTCAGAAAAATTGGGGTAGAGAACAGGCAAGACTTCACAACTATATTCTCCTTTATCACTCCCTTGGGAACTGTGAACTGGTTTCTACCATATTTTAAACACTGACTTTTTCAGAAGCTGCTACTGACTTTATCATTATTAAACCCTATCTTTGTAGCTTTTCCTTATCCTTTGGGAACCTCAATATGAATCTCTCATGTATCTTTCACAGTATGGTATGTTGTATTTTCTAAATATTGGCAAAGCAATAACTCCAGTCCAAACTGTCCTCAGTCCAGAGCCTTTAAAATTATAGGAAGTAAAGTCTGTTTTCTCTATTCTTGAGAGGAGTTAAGACTTGTGTCTACCTTGCATAGTAGGTAGCAAAAGTAATGCTGTGTGGCTTTCATAGCTATTTCAAAAAATGTAATGAAGGAATACTGTATAGCATACTTTCTTGTCATGATTAGCTAAAGATATAGCTATTATGTTATGTCATGTTACATCATGTTAAGTCATGTTATATTTCATACTGCATAGAAACATTGGGAAAAAAAGAAACATTGGTTTTCCAGCAACAGTCATCATAAATTGTCATGTATCTAAAGAGTGAATCTACAGAAAACCCAACCTCTGTATATTAAGTTTGCCAATTAAAATAAACACAAGTGTTAGCCAATGAGTCCTTCTTAAACTGCAGATGTGTGGGCAGAATAAATTGCATTGTTTTCTTCATCTAAATTTTAAAATATAAATAGATAACCAAACAAAATAAATAATCTGAAAAATCTATTCTTTATATCTTTCTTAGTTTCTCTCTCTCTCTCTCTCTCTCTCTCTCTCTCTGTCTCTCTCTCTCTCTCTCTGTCTCTCTCTCTCTCTCTGTGTGTGTGTGTGTGTATCTTTATAATTTTCTAGGATGATGGTATGATGTTATACTGAATTGCTTTTTTTTTTTTTACTACAGTAGGTTTTCATGATTTTAATTCTGACTATTCTTTTCTATGCAAAAGCTTGTGAGGTCCTATATCATCACTTTACCTTTAAATTTGGGGAAACTTAAGTAGCTCACACTATTATAGAACTAAATGACATAATTTATTTAAAAATTTTATTTTGGCATCTCTAACACGATACCTGTTCCATGTGTTTTGGTTTGTGTGTGTGTGTGTGTGTGTGTGTGTGTGTGTAAGAGAGAGAGAGAGACAGAGAGACAGAGAGACAGAGAGACAGAGAGACAGAGACAGAGAGAGACAGAGACAGAGAAAGACAGAGACAGAAAGAGACAGAGACAGAGAGACAGAAAGAAGGAGGCAGAGAGACAGAGAGAGAGAGAGGCAAAGAGACAGAGAGATAGAGACCAAGGTACAAAGTTCTAGTCTGAAACTTTGCAAAGTCCTTGAACTACCCTTAAGACTTTATAATTTCTCTTGTTACAGTTGAGTTTGCTTGTTTCCCTTAGCACTATATTTTCATTGACATTGTTATAAATCTTTTTAAGTGGTTTTATTACCTTTGACTTATGTAAGTATCAAAGAGGTAGTTGAAACCATGTACATTGTTTTAGAAAGTTTTCAATTTTTGTTCTCTCTTCAGTATATTTGATTAGTGTTGCTCAGTAGTTTTAGAAAAAGTGTGCATTAACCGAGAAGGACTTACTTGTAAAATGAGAAGAGTGAAAATAGAAGAAAGAAAGAAGGAAAGAAAAAGGAAGAAAGGAAGGAAGGAAGGAGGGAAGGAAGGAAGGAAGGAAGGAAGGAAGGAAGGAAGGAAGGAAGGAAGGAACTAATGAGAATATGGCAGAGCATGAGAACAGCTTTTGTTTGATCATTTTTTTTATTTTTGCAATGAAAAGCTTCTTTTACAAGAGAAACTTATGAAGACAATATGTAATTGCTTACCTTGCTTTCGAAAGCTTAAAACAGCTGTGTTTAATTTGTTTATTTTTGAACTTTCAGTGATTGGGGCATTTGCTCTTGGCTTTTTCACTAATCTCTCAAGTGTTTGAAAGGACATTTTCACTTACAGAAAAATTTTAACGAATGGTTAAGCCTTAACATTGACAGGATTTCAGTGTGAGCACTCTCTAGAAATCACTAGTAGTTAGCTAGCAAAGACACGGAAATAAGCAGTATGGCACATGGATTGTACTTACCAACACTTAATATCGTCAAATGCTGGCTTGTGCATCACCATCTAAGTCTAGGCTGATAATTGCTTGCATAACGAGTTGCTGACCTTATACTTGGTTCTGTTTTAAACTACTTATGTGGTTTAACTACACTTTAAAAACAATATATTGATTTTTATTCTCAATATTTTTTTTCAAATGGAGAAAAGAAAGGTACAGAGAGGTTAAACATCTCTTTTTAGGCCTTCCTACTTACTTGGTGTTGAGAGCTGCAATTTGAACATGAACCATCTGTCTTCTCACCCTGCTTGTCGTCCTTGTGCCACGAGACCAGAGAGACTGCAGTACAAGGGCAGTCTGTTAAGAAGGACTTCCGTTAGAATCATCCAGGATGTGGTTCAAGTCCTTACAGCCTACATTTTTATTTGTTTGGTTAGTTGTTTTTTTTGGGGGGGGCAGGGTTTCTCTGTGTAGCCCTGGCTGTCCTGGAACTCACTCTGTAGAGCAGGCTGGCCTTGAACTCAGAAATCCGCCTTCCTCTGCCTCCCAGAGCGCTGGGATTACAGGCGTGTACCAACACGCTCGGTTTATGGCCTACATTTTTACCTTACCTTCTTTGATGCACAGACTAGGCTCAATTAACATAGAAAGGTGATTGTTTGCCTAGCCTGCTCTATATGTCTCTGTCCTCTCAATTTTCAGCAAGTTTCTGTTTCTTCAGTTTCCCAAACTCTTGTCAGTCACAGCTAAGTAGTAGCTCCTTGGGAAACCTGACCTGACTCAGCCTTCTCATGAACCTTTATCCACAGGAACCATTACTGTTTTCTCTCTTGTATTCATTTCAAGTGTTCTAGCCTTAAGATTCCTGACAACTTGTACATTCCCTCTCCATGCAATATAACTAATATCAAGCAACTTATTCATGCCCTTTCCAACTGATATGGGATCATTCTTCTCTGGTTTTCTCCAATGCTGCAACATTCAAATATTACAGGACCACTATTTTCAGAAACCTTATTTAAACACATTAGCATACTGCAACATTTTAGGTATGCAGTATGAGAAAACTGACCTCTGAAATGATTTTCTGTAGTAAAACATAAATGACAATGAGCTTTCCAATTATCCAAATATATGACCAAAGATGATGTTAGCAAAGGCCAATTCAGGAAGGTGAAGGTTACGATGTTATCTCATTAATCTGAAGTGGTCTTGACATTCAGTCAAAATAATTTAATCAGAAAGGAAAAAGATTATGTATTTTGTGATTTGAGATTGAGTTCTTTTTCTCTGTTCATCATAATTAGACTCATGTAACTAGACACATTCTTCAAAATGGAGATGTCACAGCACACTTCTTAAAATAGGATGATAAACATTTATCTCTTCATTAATACATCTGTTTTGTGTGCCCTGTACCAGAGACTAATATATCTCAATAGTAAATGCATCATGACAAGAACATTTTCCTCACTCAGTATTTGAATTCACACAACATCTAACTCTGAGTGCACAGCACTTTCCTTATCAGTCATCAATTGAGTAATTTCTTTTCATTTTTAGTATGTGAAGAATTTTAATCAGTCATTCCTGCTCACTGTGATCAGTTCCATTTAATAATTTCTCCCTCTTCATCTGTCTCTTTCCTTCCCTCCCCCACTACTTATATATCAAAATAAATAACCTTTTCTAATCAGAACATTTACTCTTCTTTTCATTCCATTAGGATTTCGCATTTCTCTGATGCAATCCATGATACACAAGAAACCCAAAAACTGCTTACTGTTGTATTGGCACTTACACAAACATTTACTGAAATCAATTACATTAATATGAAGAAAACCACTTCCAAGACCAAAGAAATACTTTCTGGATCAACCCTCCCTGAACGGGAGTATTTGATTCTGCATGCTCTCCAGTTGTGAGAGCAATGCAGAACAACTAGGGAGTGCTTTAGTTTAAGCACCGATACAAGATTGATGTTGCTTCCACAAATTTTCTCTGAAGTATTACCTTGAAGTACATAACCACATATTTCAATCTCTTTTGAGGCATTAGTCAATTCAATTCAAGCAACCTTAGTTTTCTTAATGGTGCTTAATAGACACACTTTTACAGGAAAACATTTTTAAGCAAGATACTTCACAAGAAAACACTTTTACAGATTATTTTTCTGTTTTCTGGCATGTTTTATAAATCTAACCACTTCAGATGGGCTTCAATACAGTGGAGGGGAGGGGGCTTTTATATCCTTGGTCCAACACTGCACCTAGGAAGCATGAAATCATAGTTGCATATCATTTGCAGGATGACCATTGTAAATGCTCTATGTAGGAAAAGTCTTCTGCCAGTTCCCAGCTTACAACCTGTACCTAATCCCCATTTTCTTCCTTCCGGACCCCTCCCTGACCTTACACCTGCTCCGAAACTTTGTTCATTGATGCCCTTTGACCTAGCATTTGCCACTCCTACAAATAGTCATAACTGGTTGGAATTCCTAGTCTAAGATTTTACTTGTCATTATCAAGATAGTAACTTGACTGAATGCTTTTGCAATTTGACTGTAGAAAAGTTGAGGGTATTGGGCATCAAGATATTTTGTTTTCTTAAAAACAATATGATTTTAATATATTTTGTGGTGGGATTCACGCATGCTAAAGATTTGCTCCACCATCAACCTGTATAGTTGACTCAACTTTCTAAAATTAAAATAAAATAAAGCTTCTTTTCATTAGATATAATTAATGATATGTTTAAATTTATATTTCTGGAGTTATCATAGATGTCTGGCCATTCTTTTGTTCTATCAAATAGAAGTAATGTATATAGATTCTGATGACCCTGAAGTTTAAAACTAGTATGCTGGGCCTCAAATCCAAAAGCTTTTATCTCATAAACTCTTAATACCAGTTTTTGCCTCAGGCTTTCAACATCATAAATCTGGTATTCTAGATGTTCAGGACAGAGGACCTTTGTCCAGTACACAAAGTACCAACATCAAGCAGTCAGAGTCACAGATCTTGAGCTTTTGGCATTGGTGTGAGAATGTGGGTTCTTCATTTTCTGGTGGCTTTCTCAAGCACTTCTAGCTGACATGGCTCACAGTCCCAAGAGTCTCAGCTCCTACCTTCAACTCTTCAAAGCCTCTCATCTTTCACAGTCTCAGTTGCTCACCTATCTCTCACCTCCATACCCCTGCCATTTTTTAATGACTTGAAGATACTGCCTTGGATTACTTTCTGGTATTTTCTAGAAAATTTCTATGCTTACAGTTCTGAGGCCTGAGTATCAGAGCTTTGGTTCTTGATGATTCTTTTAAGATCTTACTTGCCTTTTGATGCTTCCTTTCTGAGCTTCACAAATTGTGATTCTGTGCTCCACTCACTTTCCAACTATTCCCTGACATTCGTTGCCCTTGCCAAGGCTAGAAGCCTGAAATTTAGTCTGATTTTTAGACACAAAGCTCAGTCAGACTCTTCCCATGACAATGAACACAGTATAACATGCCAGTGGGGAAAAGCCTCAAATGTACTACAGTATGGCAACATTGAGAAGTCAGTCCACAGCAAGTCTCTCAGATTAAAATGATAAGACTGACAACAATTTGAACATGTAGGTTAAAGGGTGGGATGTAGTAGACCAATGCTTAATTATAATAATATCAACTGCAAAATAACTTACAATTCTATAAATCAGAGCTCTGAAATAAGGACCAATCACAAGCCAGACCTCTTTCTCTGTGTGTTTGTTCTGTTTTGTTCTGATTCCATGGTTAGCCTGGGATTTAAACCAGGACTTTGGATTTAACACTACAGTGTACTGAAGCACAATGTTTAAATGTGTCCAAGAAATGACCCCCAACACATAAATACATCATCTTTGCCTCAAGATTCCAAGAAGCAGAACCAATGAACTCCTCAAGGAGACACAATGATATGATTGAAGTAATCACTAAGGAAGATGTTTTTCTTCCTCCTGACCTATCTGTGCACTTCTGTTCAAAGGTAGGTACAAGCCATATGCAAGCTCCTCTGGAGAAGCTACATTTGAAGTCATGTACAGGTTATTCAGACTTCTTCCTGGCTAAAGTGAATTTATCCAGTGTTGAGGGAAGGTGGCAGAATTAAGTGAAATATGTATGCTAAAGCAGGTACTGTGACATTGGCAGCAAGCAGCTGAGTCACAGTGTTCTTTGAAGCTAGACTATATTCTGTGAAGTATCTGTGAAGTGTCAACCTAGATAGATTCTGATAATAGCCTACAAGTCAAGTGTCAAGAAATAGATTGCTTTGTGGGAATGTTGTGCTCACACTGTAGATTAAATACAACTGCAAAAGATTGGAATCATGGCTGAAGATAAATAGGAAGCCACTGAGAGTTCATTATCTAGCCTCATTACCAGATGATATACCTAGCAAACAAGAGAGATAAGGGATGATGCAAGGGAGATATAGGATAAGACATAAAAGCACTGTAGTAACCAAAGGCAAAGGCAAACACACAGAAAATCTCATTTATAATAGCATCAAGACACATGAAGTACCTTGTGCTAAATCCAATGATGGAAGTGAAAGGCATCTACAAAAAAATGTATCACATTATTTTGCAAAAAGATTGAAAAAGGTCACTAGAAGATAGACTTCCCTCCTATATTCATGGATCAGCAAACAGAATTTAGTAAAAAGATGATAAAAGTAGTTGGCTATAGCTGTGTGGATGATATATTTATTCTCTATCTTATTTTATTGGAATACATGTCTGTCTTTGTTCCAGTACCATATTGTTCTTACTACTTTTGTTTCATGGTGCTATTTGAAAGCAGGTATTATGGTACTTACAGCATTGCTGTTTTATGTAGATTGCCTCTGGACCCTATATCTTAAGTCCATGGTATCTTCAGCAATAAGGGATTTTTTTAACCCCTTAGGGGATGAGGTAATCAAGGGCAAAAAGCAACAGCATATAAAATTATAGAAGTGTCATGAATAACCCAGACTGACAACTAAAATGTGGACTTCTATGGGGTTTGGGAATTTTTCTTAAATGGCACATAGCTTGGGCAGGAAGCCCAAATGGAAAAATTTATAAATTACATTTTTTATAATGATCCCATTCTCTCTCTCTCTCTCTCTCTCTCTCTCTCTCTCTCTCCCTCTGTGTGTGTGTGTGTGTGTGTGTGTGTGTGTGTGTGTTTGTGTGTGTAGGTAGGTAGGTAGGGATTTTAATAGTTAATAGTATGATTTTGTATAATAATTTCCTACATCATTAATTGTTTTTAACCTTCATTCACACTGTATTAATTCCACACTTCTTCCTATATTAATTCATTTCCACTCCAAATTAATCAACCCCACTCATTTTCCCCATTTTCTCTTTCAAATTATACTTACCTGCTAATCTCTTTGTATAGAACCCTAACCATGCTCCCCCACCTTTTATACATATAAAACTCTCCCTTCCTGGCTTTTGTAGTTACCCCCACTTATATACTCCAATCTGAACATTTGAAGCTAGGAACCTCTAATCACAGAGAACATTTAATGTTTTTCTTTCTGGGCCTTAATTACCACACTCAGTAAGATTTACCTACAAAGATGACATTATATTTTGCTTTACAACTGACTAATATTCCATAGAGTATATGTAACACAGTTTTATTCTCTATGTCTGTTGAAAGAATATTTATATTGTTTCAATTTTATAGTTATTGTGAATAAGAACATCAATAAAAATGGCTGAACACATATTTGAGAAATAGTATGTAGAATTCTGGAGATATATTCCAAGGAATGTTGTAGCTGTGTCATGTGATAGAAGATTTGCCCTTTTCAGCTTGTTGGTGTCTCCAAATATTTTTCAGAATAGTTGGGCCAATTTTCAGCAACAACAACAACAGAGAATGAAGATTCTCTTTTCACACATCTTCATCATTTGTTTTCAGCTTTTTTGTTGTTGAGCTCCATTCAGACTGGGTTAAGATAAATTTTCAAATGTTTGTGATTTTCTTACCCTGAATTGCTAGAAACAAGGATAATTTAAAAAGACATTTTAGCTATTTTTATTTTTTTTAAGAATTCCTTGTTCAGATCCAAGACCTATTTTTGAGTGAATTATTTTTATTTGATCCTGTTTTTAGTACTTTGTATATGCTAGATACTAATTCTCTGATGCATAGTTTGGAGGATTCTGGTAGAATTTTGGGCATATTTTAGTAATAACATCTTGTTTCCTGCAAAAAGAAATAGCTTAACTTCCTTAATTCTTATGTACATTTATTTAATTTCCTTTCTTGCTCAAGCACAATATTTAGAACCCATGCCCAGCACTACTCACCTGGCCAAGTGACCCGAGACTAAATAGGTCAGACAGAAAAAAATGAAATACTAAAGGAATATGGCAGTGAAGGTGTTCAGATCAGTACCTTTGCTCAGTCACCATCAGAGAAGAGTCCTGCTACATCAGATAGAAACAGAAGCAGAGATCCACAATTGGACAATGTGCAAACATTCAGTCCTAAATAGGATATCTCCATCAAATCTCTCCTTTCTGTGCTAAGAAACCCTGCAGAAGAGAAGGTGGAAAGAATGTAAGATGAGTGGGGATAGAACACACACACACACACACACACACACACACACACACACACCATGCCACTGAGACCCAAAAACAAATAAAAATTCACAGAGACTGTGGCTGCATCCTCAGGGCCTGCAAAGGTTAAGCAAATTGGCTCTCTGTAATGAGATGGGAAATAGACACAAGCATCCATCCTTAAACTACAAGCTATCTCCAACCATAACCACTTACAATGAAAGAATTAGATTTTATCACTGAAATCTTAATGGTCATACAAACTATACTTAAAGGCAAACCATAAATGGCCAACACAAAATGAACTCAATAGTATTGTCAGAAATTTTTGTTTGTTTTGTTTTCTTGCTTTTTTTTTTGTTTTTGTTTTGGAGGGGGTCTCATAATGCTTTTTCTTGGTAACTTGAATTTATTTACAGATCTTTTGCTTATTTATTATGGTTTCTGATTTTGTATTATGAATTTTCATGAGTGTGAATGTATGTGACTTAGTATCTAGATGTGTTTCTGGTGCCTGTTTTTGGCTCATTTTTGTTTTTTATTTTTTCCTATTCTAGTTTTTTTTTATTGTTTTGTTTGTTTGGGTTTTGTTGGTGGTGTTATTGCAATAAATATATGCCTATTAGGTTTCTTGGTATTAGTACTAGATGCCTATTAGTTTTTACTATTATTATTATTATTATTATTATTATTATTAAAAGAAAATACATTGGGAGAGTAGGAAGTCATATCTCATTTCTGATTTCAGTAGGATTGCCTCAAGTTTTTCTCCATTAAGGATGATGTTGGCTAAGGGTTTCTTATGTGCAATATTTATTATATTGAAATATGTTCTATTTCATCCAATTCTCTCTAGGACTTTTTTCAAAAAAAGTGGGCTATGAAAGAAGGTTACTACCTTGGTTTTTCCAGGGTGTAGTTTCCCTCCTTGTATTGGAGTTTTCCTCCTATTATCCTTTGTAGGTCTGGGTTTGTGGAAAGATATTGTGTAAATTTGGTTTTGTCATGGAATATCTTGGTTTCTCCATCTATGGTGATTGAGGGTTTTGTTGGGTATTGTAGTCTTGGCTGACATTTGTGTTCTCTTAGAGTCTGCATGAGATCTGCCCAGGATCTTCTGGCTTTCATGGTCTCTGGTGAGAAGTCTGGTGTAATTCTGATAGGTCTTCCTTTATATGTTACTTGGCCTTTTTCTCTTACTACCTTTAATAGTCTTTCTTCGATTAGTATTTTTGGGATTTTGATCATTATGTGATGGGAGATATTTCTGAAGATAAGCACTCAAATATAAAAATAACATAAAAAATGACAGGAAGTAATAATCAATAATCCTTAATAACTCTTAACATCAATGGACTCAATACCCCCCAAAACGACATAGACTAACAGAATGGATACAGAAACAGGACCCTACATTTTGCTACATACAGGAAACACACCTCAATGTCAAAGACAAACACGATGTTAGAGTAAAAGGCTGGAAGACAATTTTACAAGCAAATGGTCTCAGGAAACGAGCCAGAATAGCAATTCTAATATCAGATAAAATTGGATTTCAACCTAAAGTCATCAAAACGGACACAAAAGGATACTTCTTGCTGGTCAAAGGAAAAATACACCAAGAAGAACTCTCAATTCTGCACATCTATGCTCCAAATGCCAGGGCACCCTCATTCATAAAAGAAACTACTAAAGCTCAAAGCACACATTGCACCTAACACAATAATTGTGGGTGACTTCAACACTCCACTATCCTCAATGGACCTATCAGTAAAACAGAAACTAAACAGGGACACAATGAATCTAACTGAAGCTTTGGACAAATTGGATTTAACAGATATACATAGAACATTTCATCCTAAAGCAAAAGAATGTAACTTTTTCTCAGCACATCATGGTACCTTCTCCAAAATCAACCATATAATTGGTCACAAGACAGACCTCAACAAATATAAGAAGATGGAACTAATCTTATGCCTCCTATCACATCACTATGGAGTAAGAGTGGTCTTCAATAGCAACAAAAACAACAGAAAGCCCACATACCCATGGAGTCTGACCAATACTCTACTCAATGATAAGTTGGCCAAAGAAGAAATAAAGAAAGAAATCAAAGACTTTTTAGAATTTAATGAAAATGAAGGCATAACATACCCAAATCTATGGAACACAATGAAAGCAGTGCTAAGAGCAAAACTCATAGCACTGAGTGCCTCCAAAAAGAAACTGAAGAGAGGATATACTAGTGGCTTAGCTGCACACCTGAAAGCTCTGGAGCAAAAAGAAGCTAATTCACCCAGGCAGAGTAGAAGACAGGAAATCATCAAACTCAGGGCTGAAATCAATCAAGTTGAAACAAAGAGAACCATACAAAGAATCAAGAAAACCAGAAGCTGTTTCATTGAGAAAATCAAAAAGATAAACCCTTAGCCAGATTAACCAAAAGGCACAGAGACAGTATCCAAATTAACAAAATTAGAAATGAAAGGGGGGATATAACAACAGAAACTGAGGAAATTCAGAAAATTATCATATCCTACTACAAAAGCCTATACTCAACACAACTGAAGAATCTGGAGGAAATGGACAATTTCCTAGAGAGACACCAAATACCAAAATTAAATCAGATTCAAATAGATCATCTGACAGTCCCATAACCCCTAAAGGAATAGAAGGGGTCATAGAAAGTCTTTCAAACAATAAAAAGCATGGAACCAGATGGTTTTAGTGCACAATTCTATCAGACCTTCAAAGACCTAAACCCAATACTCTTCAAACTATTGTGAAAAATAGAAACAGAACACTGCCCAACTCATTCTGCAAAGCCACAATTAAGCTGATACCAAAACCACACGAAGATCCAACAAAGAAAGAGAATTTCAGACCAATTTTCCTTATGAACATCGATGCAAAAATACTCAATAAAATTCTTGCCAAATGAATTCAAGAATACATCAAAATGATCATTCAACATGTACAAGTAGGCTTCATCCCAGGGATGTAGGAATGGTTTAAAATATGGAAATCCATCAATGCAATCCACTACATAAACAAACTCAAAGAAAAAAACCACATGGTAATTTCATTAGATGCTGAAAAAGCATTTGACTTAATTTAGCATTCTTTCATGCTAATAGTCTTGGAAAGAACAGAAAATAAAGGCCTATACCTAAACATAGTAAAAGCAATATACAGCAAACTGGTAGCAAACATCAAACTAAATGGAGAGAAACAAAGCAATCCCACTAAAATCAGGGACTAGACAAGGCTGAACCTTCTCTCCATATATTTTCAATATAGTACTTGAGGTTTTAGCTAGAGCAATCAGACAGCATAAGGAGCTCAAAGGGATACAAATTGGAAAGGAAGAAGTCAAAGTATCACTATTAGCAGATGCTATGATAGTATACTTAACTGATCCAAAAAAACTCCACCAGAGAACTCCTACAAATTCAGCAAAGTGGCTGGTTATAAAATCAACTCAAGCAAATCAGTAGCCTTCCTATACTCAAAGGATAAGCAGGCTGAGAAATAAATTAGAGAAATGACACCCTTCACAAAAGCCACAAACAATATAAAGTATCTTGTTGTGACTCTAACCAAACAAGTGAACAATCTGTGTAATAAGAAGTTCAGGTCTCTGAAGAAGTAAAATGAAGAAGACCTAAGAAAATGGAAAAATCTTCCATGCTCATGGATTGGCAGGATTAATATTGTTAAAATGGAGATCTTGTCAAAAGCAATATACAGATTCAATGCATCCCCATTAAAATCCCAACTCAGTTCTCCATAGAGTTAGAAAGGGCAATTCTCATATTCATCTGAAATAACAATAACAACAACAAAAAAACCCAGGATAGCTAAAACTATTTTCAACAGTAAAAAAACTTCTGGGGGAATCAGTATCCCGGACCTCAAGCAATACTACAGAGCAGTAGTGTTAAAAACTGCATGGTATTGGTACAGTGATAGGCAGGTGGATAAGTAGAATAGGATTGAAGACCCAGAAATGAACCAACACACCTATGGTCACTTGATATTCAACAAAGGAGCTGAAAACATCCAGTGGAGAAAAGATAGCCTTTTCAACAAATGGTGCTGGGTCAACTGGAGGTCAGCATGCAGAAGAATGAGAATTGATCCATTCTTATCTCCTTGTACTAAGCTCAACTCCAAGTGGATTAAGGACCTCCACTTAAATCCAGACACCCAGAAACTAATAGAAAAGAAACTCGGGAAGTCCCTTGAGGACATCGGCACAGGGGGGAAGTTCCTGAACACAACACCAATAACTTATGCTCTAAGATCAAGAATTGACAAATGTGACCTCATAAAATTACAAAGTTTTGGTAAGGCAAAAGACACTGTCAAAAGGACAAATCAGCAACCAACAAATTGGAAAAAGATCTTCACCAACCCTACATCTGACAGAGGGCTAATATCTAATATATACATATAACTCAAGAAGTTAGACCCCAGAAAACCAAATAACCCTATCAAAAATGGGATACAGAGCTAAAGAAAAAATTTCACCTGAAGAACTTCAGAGGGCTGAGAAGCACCTTAAGAAATGTTCAACATCCTTATGTTCCCTATTTATTCTCTAATGCTCCCTAATTATTCATTAGGGAAATGCAAATTGATTGTTTAATCAATACAACCCTGAGATTTCACCTCACACCAGTCAGAATGGCTAAGATTAAAAACTCAGGAGACAACAAGTGCTGGCGAGGATGTGGAGAAAGAGGAACACTCCTCCACAGCTGGTGGGATTGAAGCTTGTACAACTACTCTGCAAATCAGTCTGTCAGTTCCTCAGAAAACTGGGCAGGACACATCTGGAGAATCCTGTTATACCACTCCTGGGCATATACCCAGAGGATTCCCCAGCATGCAATAAGGATACATGCTCCACTATGTTCATAGCAGCCCTATTTATAATAGCCAGAAGCTGGAACGATCCCAGATGTCCCTCAAGGGCAGAATGGATGCCAAAAAAATGTGGTATTTATACACAATCGAGTATTATTCAGCAATTAGAAACAATGAATTCATGAAATTCTTAGACAAATGGATGGAGCTGGAGAACATCATACTAAGTGAGGTAACCCAGTCTCAAAAGAATGCTCATGGTATTCACTCACTGATAAGTGGATATTAGCCTAAAATCTTGGAATACCCAAGACACAATCCACATGTTAAATGATGTCCATGAAGAAGGAAGGAATGGACCCTGGTTCTGGAAAGGTTCATTACATCATTGTAACTACCAGAACAAGGAAGTGGGAAGGGGTGGATGGGGGAGCAGGGGGAGGGAAAAGGGCATAAGGGACTTTTGGGGAGCAGAGAGCCAGGAAAGGGGAAATCATTTGAAATGTAAATAAAGAATATTTCGAATTAAAAAGAAAGAAAGCTGGGCTATAATTTCTCAATGACCTTTTCTCCATCTAATAACGGTATTACAAATTTTTTGTCTTTATATTCATTTATTTGTATCAGCATTTATTGACTTTCATATCCAGAAATATTCCTGTGTCTCCAGGAAAAGGCCAACTTGGTCATGGTGCCTGTTTTGATGCCTGTTTTCACTTCTTAGTTACTTTATTGAGAATGTTTGCATCTATGTTCATTAGGCATATTAACCTACAGTTTTCCCTTATCTATCCTTATCTGAATTTGCAATCAGAGTAGCACTGGATTCATAGAAAGAGTTTGGAGAGGTCTTCATTTTTCTTTTTAAAAATAATTACATATAGATCTTGTTTGAAAATCTTGTAGAATTCTTTTTTGTTTGTTTATTTATTTTTATTAGATACATTCTTTGTTTACATTTTAAATACTATCCCCTTTCCTGTGAATCCACATGGGCTTCTTTTAATTGGAAACCTTTTTATTACAGTTTGATTTTGATTTTTGTTATTATATGTTTTTTTAGGTTGCCAATAGATCAAAATCTATTGTTGATTTAAGTCTGTTAGATTAGATGACTCTAGAAGTTTATCCTTTTCTTTCAGCTTTTCAAATTAATAAAGTACAGCATTTATAAACAACCTCATAACATTCTGAATGATTTTTGTAATGTTTTCCTGCTCATTTCTGACTCTAAATTTTAGTCCTCTCTTTCTTATGGTTAGTTGGGCCAGATACCTGTTAGTATTATTTACTTTTTTTTTTTCATTTTTTTCCAGACAAGATTTCTCTGAGTAGCCCAGGCAGTGCTGGAACTCACTTTGTAGACCAGACTGGCCTCGAACTCAGAAATCTGCCTGCCTCTGCCTCTCAAGTGCTGGGGTTAAAGGTGTGTGCCACCACCACCCGGCTATTTACTTTCTCAAAGAAACAGCTCTTAGACTCATTGACTCTGCATTCTTTGTTTTATTTTGTTAATTTCATCTTTGATCTAATTATCTCTTACATGTTAATGAGTTTGGGTTTGGTTTGTTCTTGTTTTTCCTGAAAATTTAAGGTGCATCATGAAGTCATTATTTGTGCTTTTCTGCTGTATTAAAGTATACACCCAGAACTATAAATTTCACTCACAGAAATGCTGTTTATGTGCCCCATGGGCGGGGGGGGGCAGTGGTATGTGTAATGTTTTCATTTTCATTTAGTTCCAGGAATTATTTTTATTTCTTTTTATTTCTTCTTTGAAAAGTCCATTACTTAGTAGTGAATGATTCAATCTCTATGGTTTTTTGTACTTACAAGAGATATGTTTGATGTTGAATTTACTTTTCTTGTATTATGATCATATAGAAGAAAGGGAGTAATTTCAGTCTTTCTGAACTTTTTAAGACTTGTTTTGTGGTGGAGGAAGCCTGCTCTTCAGTCCCTGCCTCCTTTGGCCAACACCTACTCAGGGCCTGGATTCCTGCTCCAGCTGGCCACTGCATCTGGCCAGATCACCACCTGGAGAGTCACACTAAATACCATCTGCAATGTCATGCACAGCATCTACATGCTCCACAAGATGATGCTGACCTACTGGGCAGCAATGACAGGTTCTGCAGTACAACTGCAATGAAGAATCGAAGCTTTTTCCATGCAAAAGATATAATCCTTCCCCACCAAACAGCTATGATTCCCATTGTTTGGTGTTCAACTGAAAGAAATGGCATTTCTTCCTTACAAAGTGCTGTAACCAAAACTACAGGTGCTATGAGACCTGTGGTAAAGGCAAGAACAACTTTGACAAAATCTGAAATGCACAGACAAATCTAGGCCCTGCTCAGTATGTTCAGGAGATGAAAAAATAGGATGGGAACACATGCCAAGTCCACATCTCACTTTCGTACTCTGAAGCCTGTGGTCTGTCTATTGGCTGATATTAATAGTCTCATGCTGCAGGTCTGACTGAAATTCCAGGAAAAAACTGTCTAGGAAGAGATATTTGTCTCAGATAAAGCCTAATTCAATACTTCTACCCATTAGAATGCTTTTGGCTGTGTTAGTAACTGATACCCAAGATAAATGCATTTCTACTTCTTGTTTACCTGTCTCACCCCACCCCTACCCCAAAAGACACTGAAGTGAGGCCAGGTGACTTTTCTTTTGCAATGACTGTGCTCTGAAATGATACAGTCTTTTGGAGAACATTTAAAAGAATGAGATATAGAGTAAGATTTTTTTCCTTTATATGAATATTTGAAAAGGCATTTTGACTCTGGGTTACCTCACTCAGGATGACATTATCTAGTTCCATCCATTTGCCTGCAAAATTCATGATGTCTTTGTTTTTAGTAGATGAGTAGTATTCAGTTGTGTAAATGAACCAGAGTTTCTGTATCCATTCATTGATTGAGGGACATGTGGGATATTTCTAATTTCTGGTTATTGTATTTAAAGCTGTTATAAACATAGTGGTACAACTGCCCACATGGTATGGTGGAGCATCTTTTGGGTATATTGCCAGGAGTGGTATAGTTGGATCTTTAGGAAGAACTGTTTCCAATTTTCTGAGAAACTGCCAGAGTGGTTGGACAAGATTGCAATACCACCAGCAATGGAAGAGTGTTCCCCTTTCTCCACATCCTCACCGCCATGTGCTGTCTCTTGAGTTTTGATCTTAGCCATTCTGATTGTTGTAAGATAGAATGTCTGTGATGTTTTGATGAGTAAGGATGTTGAACATTCCTTTAGGTGCTTCTTGGCCATTTGAGATTGGAAAACTTAACGGGCTTTGGTGGGAACATGGACCACAGTTATCAAAATGGTCCTGGGCAAGACAGACTATGTCCATAGCAGCTGTATTTATAATAGCCAAAATCTGGAAACAACCCAGATGTCCTTCAACAGAGGAATGGATACAGAACATTTAGTCCATCTATACAATGGAGTAATACTCAGCTATTAAAAACAATGACTTCATAAAATTCACAGGCAAGTGGATGGAACTAGAAAATATCAACCCAATCCAAAAAGAAAAAGAAAAAGAAAAGAAAAAAAACATGGTTTATACTCACTGATAACTGATTAGCTCAAAATCTTCAAATACTCACTTTACAACTCACAGAAGATGTGAAGCTCAAGAAGAAGGAAAACCATAGTGTGGATGCTTCAGTCATACTTAGAAGGGGGAACAAAATAATCATGGGAGATAGAGGAAGAGAGGAGGGAGAGGGAAAAGGGGAGTAGGATCAGGTGTGGGAGGAGACAGGAGAGAAGTACAGATGGTCAGGAAATTTAAATGAGGCATGTAGCAGTAGGGGGTGAGGAACAGGAGTAGCCACTAGAAAGTCCCAGATGCCAGGGAAACAAGAAGTTTCTAGCACCTAAATGGGATGACACTGGTTGCAATACCCAACAAAGGGGAGAGGAAACCTGAAGAGACCATATCCAGTGCATAGGCATGGCACCTTGCTGAGGGATGGGGCTACCCACTCATCTCAAAAATTTTGACCCAGAATGGTTCATGTCTAAAGAAAATGCAGCAACAAAGAGTGAAGCAAGACTGAAGGAAAGGACATCCAAGGACCACCCCACCTAGGGAATCATTCCATCTGCAGACACCTACCCCAGACACTATTGCTGATACCAAGAAGCTCTTGCTAACAGGAGCCTGGTATAGCAATCCCCTGAGAGCCTGTGCCAGAGCCTAACCAACAGAGAAGCAGATGCTAGGATGCTTGCAGCCAACCATCAGACTGAGCATAGAGGATGCCAGTGGAAGAGTTAGGGGAAGGAATGAAGGAGCTGAAGGGGTTTGCAACCCCATAAGGAAGAACAGCAATATCAACTAACCAGATCGCCTAGATCTCACAGGGACTAAACCACCAACCAAAGAATACACATGGAGGGACACATGGCTCCAGCTGCATATGGAGCAGAAGACAGCCTTATCTGGAATCAGTAGAAGGGGTAGCCATTTGTCCTGTGGAGGCTTGATGCCCCAGCATAGGGGGATACTAGAGTGGTGAGGTACAAGGGGAGTGGGGAAGCACCCTTATAGAAGCAAGAGGAGGTATATGGGGGAGGAGGTTTGCAGAGGGGAAACCAGGAAGGATTGAAATGTAAGTAAATAAAATACCCAAAGTAAAATAAAATAAAAATAAACAAAAGATCTACCTAAGGAAACTCTTTAAAATGTGATGGGCATGCCGATGTGTACCACAAATGACTTGTGGCAGGGTAAAGGTAAAGGCCTGTTTTATTCAAGGTACAGGCAACAGAGAATGTTACTATGTTGCAGTGTATATATATATATATATATATATATATATATATATATATATATATATATATATATACATATATATACGTATATATATATACAGCAAAAAAGGACTTGATATTTTTTCTATTTTTTTATTATTTTTACTTTTAATTTTTTCCTTTAATTTTCCTTTCTTTTTTTTTTAGTAGATATTTTCTTTATTTACATTTCAAATGTTAGCCCCTTTCCTGGTTTCTCCTCAGAAAAGCCTCTATCCCATCCCCCCTTCTCTTGCTCACCAAACTATTTACACCTGCTTCCTTGTCCTGGCCTTCCCCTATACTGGGGCATCAAGCCTTCTTAGGATCAAGGGCCTCTCCTCCCTTTGATGTCCAACAAGTAAACATTTTGTTACAATAGTCTGGGTGAAATTGGAAGGATTGGAAAGTAAATGGGATCAGGGCGCATGATGTGAAATTCCTGAAAATTTAATTAAAAGGTTATGTTGGGGAAAAAAGTTTTTTTTGTGTGTGTGTGTCCCTGGATGTAATCTATTTTAGAGAAGCATTTCTGTTATAGAGAGCACAATGTGTATTCCTTGGTGTTTGAGTGTAATACTCTGTATATAACTGTTAAGTCCACTTGAAGTGTGTTGTTATTTAATTCTCATATTTCTCTCCTTTTGTCCATATGGAATATGTATTAGAGAAAGTAGGCTACAGAAATCATTTATTATTATTGGGTTGATGGTAATCTGTGTCTTTAATTCTTATGGTAAAAAACAGTACACTTGTTTAACAAAAGTTATTTTCAAATTTTTACTTTTTCTTTCTACTATTTTTGCTTGGAATAGAATTGTTTGTGTCATTTTCTCTTCTCTTTTTTCTCCCTCCAGACCCTTCCAGCTAACTTCTTTCAAATACCTTTCCTCTGTCAAGTTGATAGCCCCTTTTCCTTCCATTATTTCAGTTACATACATACACACACACACACACACACACACACACACACACATACACACACACACACATACACACATACACACACACATATATATATACATATATGTATATATATGTGTGTGTATATATATATATACATATATATGAGTATGTATGTATGTGTGAAGGTTCCACCCCTTGAACTATAGACAACTAATGAGTTCTTACAGAAGTAGAATTAACCTCTCCTAGAGATGAGCCAACCTTGTTGACAGTATGTACACACACATACACACACACATACACACACATGCACGCACACACATACAGATATAATATTTATTACATAATGTATTCTATGTTATGTAATTACATAATATATTACAAAAATAGATTCCATAATATATTCTTTATAAAATTGTATGCATCAGAGTTCAGCGTGTATGTATTTTATGTTATAATGTCTACTTGTTTAAAATGAATTATCATCCTTTATGTCTTCTAAATATTTTTTAATTTGAAGTATGTTTTATCAGATATTTGGATGGCAACTCACATTTGCTTCCTCAAATCATTTGATTCAAATAATTTTATCTGTCACTCTAATGTAGTACCTACTTTTATAGTTGAGTCACTTAAAAATAATCAATAGACTTGGTTCATTCAGCTAGACAAAGGGGATTTTTCTTTCTTTTGATTGAGGAGATTAGGTCAACAATGTTAGGTTATAATTGCATGGTTTGTGTTGATTGCAGTCATTGAGGTGCATCTGGGTTTATTCTTAGTGGTATGATGTATTTATTAATTATGGATTCATTTGTTCTCTTTCTACTATCACTTGTCTATGCTTGTTTCTCTCTGCACTTCAAGGTATTTTTCCGTTATTTTGTTTACTTTGTCTGCTAGATATAACTATCTTAAGCTGTTCATATCATAGAAATAATTTTTCTTGAGGTGCAGCTACCTACTTTTTGACAAGGTATGGAAAACTTACACCAGAAAAGGAAAGATAGCTTCTTCAACAAAGAATGCTAAGAGGTGTGGGATGTTGAACAGTCAGAAGGTGAACCAGGAGGGGTTTAAAGTCTGGACTAAAGAATAAAAATAAATAAATAAAATTATAAAAAGAAAAAAGACATGGAACTTCTAGAGAGTAAAGGGAAGACATTTCAAAATGGAGGCATAATCAATAACTTTCAGGAAAAGACTCTAGTAGCATAGAAAGTAAGTCCAAAAATTAACAAATGAGGTTATATACAACTTAAAATCTCTACCCTTTAAAGGAAATTATCATCAGAATGAAGAGAAAGTTTTCAGAATGCAAAAATGTATTTTCTACATGTACCTGACAGTTTAGAATTTAGAATATATGAAGTACTTAACTCCATGTTGAAGATATGGTTTACTGAATATAAGTATCTTCTATGTACCCATGAGGACCTGAGTTCATACCCATCACTGAAATAGCAATCTGTGTTGCATGTATGTCTGTCTGTCCTACTATGAGTGGGAGAAACAGTAGGATCACAGGACTCACTGGATTCTCACTTACCTAAGAAATAATGTGGCAGTGGTTCAGAGGAAAAGATAAAAAAACCTTTTTCCATGGAATAGGCCAAAAACAACAGAGGTAAATACATGATACCCTTTTCTGGCCTTTTTGTACACAGAGTATACATCTGCACACATATATGCACATGTGTGTGTGTTTGTGCACACACAAATACATAAACCCTAACCAAGACATGAATCTACTCTAAAACTTCAACATTCCAATAAATATGTGTTGATTTTTTAAAAGTTCACAAACAATAAAGTATAAATATCAAATAAAAATACAAAAGGGTTCTCAAAATCTGTCATCATCAGAGAAATGTAACTTAAAACCTACATTAATATTTCATTTCATCCAAGCCAAAATAATAAGAACTATGAAAAATACAACAACAAATTCTGGCAAAGATGAAGGGAAATATTTTGCATGTACACTCTTGGTGACAATGTTAACAGATACACTCTTTACAGCAATTCACATAGAAAATTTCCAAAAACCTAAAATCAGAGTAAATGTACTAGAGATGCATATGTACACCCATGTTTTTGTTTTGTTTTTTTTTTTGTTTTTGTTTTTTTTTTTGTTTGTTTTGTTTTTTGGTTTTTCGAGACAGGGTTTTTCTCTGTAGTCCTGGCTGTCCTGGAACTCAATCTGTAGACCAGGCTGGCCTCGAACTCAGAAATCCACCTGCCTCTGCCTCCCAAGTGCTGGGATTACAGGTGTGTGCCACCAGGCCCGGCAAAAGCCAAGAGAAAGTCTTTTTTTTTTTTTTTTTTTTTTTTTGGTTTTTCGAGACAGGGTTTCTCTGTGTAGTCCTGGCTGTCCTGGAACTCACTCTGTAGACCAGGCTGGCCTCGAACTCAGAAATCCGCCTGCCTCTGCCTCCCAAGTGCTGGGATTACAGGTGTGCGCCACCACGCCCGGCTCTACACCCATGTTTATTGCTACACTAATCACAGTGCCCAAGTTATGAAATAAGTCTAAGTGTGTTTAAATAGAGAAATGGATAAAGAGGAGTTTTCTTCTGCCACAAAAGAATAGAAGTGTCCAACTTTTGCTAGAAAACTTATAGAAATCATTTAATTTAAAAAGTAAACCAGACACATAAAATAAATAGCACATGTTTTATGTCACTCAGCAGTTCTCTGTTGCATATATAAACATAAAGATATATCTATATATCTATATCTATATCTATATCTATAACTATATCTATATATATATATATAACAAGGAAGCAGCAGAGGACTAAGTGAAGGTAGGAAAGGAAAGGGGTGAAAGAAAACATTGGGTTTGAAAATGGCCAAAGTATACTGTATACTTAAACAATTGCCATCACAATTGCTATGTAAAATAAATACACACAGAAAATAAAACCTGCACTACTTGATGGACACATGTCAGCTGAAGGCAGTCTGGCATATAGGAAAGCCTCTCCACTGTCATTCAAGCACAAATGGACTACCCTGAAAAGTTTTCTTTATTCACAGGAAGAACAACAACAATGAGAGTGCCTTGAATGCTGCTTACAAAAATTCTCAGAAATTAGCATTCTTAAAATTACTCAACCATGTCAACCCCAGCCTCTGTCCCCAGAGAAGGCTGTATCCCTCTCTATTATCTCAGAATGTTGTTGAAGGCAAGTTTAACAATTGATGACATTGGCATTTCTTTTGGGCCTTAAAGACAACTGGAGATTTGCATCATACACCTAGCAAAACAAAACTGTGTCCAGCTTTGGTATTTAATGTGTAACTCTTTTGTTGAACATGAGTAAAATCTCACATGTTAAAGATGGAGGTTGTTAAATCCATAAATTAGCTAGGTACTTTTATCAAGCATTGCAAAAAAAATTATCTTAAATCATTCCTTATACTATACTGAGGGATCAATATAGTACAAACATAAAAATAAATAGTAGTTTGTAACATACTCCAAATGAGGTTTCGAAGCATTCATGAGAGTCCTTGATTAACTTCCACTCTGCTCTCATTCAATATAAACATGGCCTGTGGCTGTGTGCATTTTATAGATCATTTGAACTACTCAATAACATCTAAAGAATATTAATCAGGCCAAAATAAGAGATGGGAGGCTAAAGAAACAAAATACAAACTTGTAGTAGAGTGAACTCACTGACCTCTCCTTGTTGAACAGAATCAGCCTGTTAGAACAGAGCAGCAGGTAGAATTCTGTACAGGAAGAGTGCACCCCAGGCTGATCAGATTTCAAAACAATCACTGACAAGGATAGGTCCTTGATGTGAATTTGAGTGCTGAGTATAAATTAAGATGAAATGGGCTAGATTAGGCTCAGATAAAGCTGCCCATTATATTATTAATTTTAATTAGATTCTTTGCAGTGTTCTGTTCTTTGATCTGAGCTAAGTAATTAAGCCCATTTTACTCTCTAATTGGATTATAGTGCATGTCTTGCACTGCCGAATGATGCGAAACTGTGCAGGACCTAAATATATTTGGCTTTGTTGTAGATGTCCTGTCTGAAGAATATTCCTCTGGGGATAAAATAATACATATTAAAATTTATTTGTTTGAGTACAATAAAACTTGATTCTCCCAAGGATATTTTAAATCATGATTTCTAAAATTGATGTGATGTGTCCTGTTGAGCCCTTGCAATGCAAAACTGAGGTTTTTCTAAACCAAGCAAAAAGAGAAATGATTTTGTAGTGGGGAAAATAGCTGATGTTAGTAAGTCAAAAGAATGAAGTATTCAGAAGTAGAAACATTCATGTGGAGAAAGGTTCTATGTCAACATAAGCCTAGATGTCAACAGATTTTGTATAATGTTTAATTTGATTAAACAGCTTTATCTGGAACCAACTCTCAAACAAGTAAAAATTTTGAATTTTATACTGAAGTTGATTTAAGATGCTGAAATAGAAATTATACCTCAATTACATTTAATTACTACATTCCAGCCACCATGGTAAGTAATTATTTTGAATTGTATAGTGTTTGCATTTACCTACTGAAGTACGCTTTTTATTTAAATATAGAAACTTAAGAGAACTTGACTCAGTAGGAATACACAGCTTTGGATCGGTTTTTGTATGATGACAATAAAGTTGAAGATATTAGCTCATTCTTTGGCAAATCAAATAAAGTCATGGGTGTCATTTTCCCTCTGACTCCATCTTCACATCTGAGGTTTCTTAAAAGTCAGTATTTCTCAGTATTGATGTCTAGATCTACATCACTTTTATGCATAAAGTGTGACTTCCTATGGATACTTTTCTTTTCCTTAAACCATAACTAGATGAAGAAATAAACTTCTTGAACCCATTTATGGATCTTTTCCTGGAATCTCCCTCTTTCTGGTTTCCAGTACCTTCTGCTGTGGCTTATTTTCACCCATCCCTCAAGTTCAATGTTATCAAGCCACCTTAGTAAGTTCAATGTTATCAAGCCACCTTAGTCCTTTCCCTAAAACCTACGATGATGATGACACTAGATAGAAAATAAAATTCAACTGCACTGTTAATAGTGTATGAGAAAGGGATTTCTCTGGAGTAGGGATTACAGAATCGTGTGTGTGTGTGTGTGTGTGTGTGTGTGTGTGTGTGTGTGTGTGTATGTGTGTGTGTGTGTGTGTGTGTGTGTATGTGTGTGTGTGTGTGTGTGTGTGTGTGTGTGTGAAGAATCCAGTAATTTCTCAATCCAGAAGACTGAATATCTGAATATCTTGGCTGGTCTTCAGTACTCACTGGAATCCTAAAGAAATAATCTCTAATGCTTGTGAAGAATCGGACTTGCTAGGAACTCAAGGACAAGCAGGCAAAGAGCAAATGCTCCTTCTTCCATGTCCTTATATAGGCTTCAAGAATGAGGTATGGCTCATAATAAAGTTGTGTACCCCAACTTCCCACAGATCGGGATTAAAGTCATATATCTTCCTACCACAAACATTAGAAATAGATCTACTTAAGTCAAATTAAGCAAAAACTCATTCAGAGGTATGCCCTACATTTTGTGAGTTTTAGTTCAGTCCAGATGTAAGCAAGTTGACAACCAGGAATAGCCATCACAGAATGGGCTCTTTTTTGTTGTTTTTGTTTGTTTTTGTTTTTGTTTTTGCTTTTGTTTCTTCAAGACAGGGTTTCTCTGTGTAGACCTGGCTGTCCTGGAACTCACTCTGTAGACCAGGCTGGCCTCAAACTCAGAAATCCACCTGCCTCTGCCTCTCAAGTGCTGGGATTAGTGTGAGCCACACTGCCAGGCACATATGGGCTCTCTTGATCTGACACACAACCTGCATAGCTTTGTGTCATAACACATTCCTGTTCCATTGCACTGATTCAGGGCCTTTTGATATTTTCCCAAATGCTGGGAATTCTTTTCTTCCCATATCAATACTCCCTGAGCCTTTCGTTTAGTCTATCCTTGATTTCAATATGGTGTTTATGGTAACATTACTGAACTGTTTCAGTCAGCTGCTCAGTGGAGCCTCTCAGAGTACAGTTATGCTAGGATCCTATCTGAAAGAATAATGGAACATCATTAATAAGTATTGATCAAATAGGGATTGTTTCTTACCCATGGAATGGGGACTCACATAGGATTAATCATTGGCAATTACCTCAGTCTCTGTTTCATCCTTGTCCTTGCATTTCTTGTAGACAGGACAAATCTTAGGTCAAAAGTGTTATGAGTGTTTTGATGTTCTAATCCCTACTCTGGGTGTCCTGCCTGGCTAAAGAAAGTGGCCACTTCAGGTTTTATATACCCATAGATTCCTGTGAGCTCCCCCATACCCCTGTCTGACCCCCTTACCACCCCAAGTCTCCTTACCTACCTAACTTCCCAAACCTCAACCCCCACTCACCTGTCCCCAACTCCCCAATCCATACCAGCTTCTGATTTCCATTCACTCTCCAAGTACCCTGGCCCTCTCTCCTGTTTCTCTCCACACCTGATCCTGAAACACCTGCTCCCTTTTCTCCTCCTCATTGCCTCTCCCACCCAGATCACTTCCTCTGTCTGCCTGCTATGACTATTTTATTCCAACTTCTAAGTTAAATTTAAGCATTCTTGCTTGGGCCTTCAGGAAGTGGGAAAATGCACTCTTTTTTTTTATGCCTAATGTGCACTTCTAAGTAAGTACATACGAAGTGTTCCTTTTCTGGGTCTAGGATATCTGACTCGTGATAATATTTTTTTTAATTTTTATTTTCTATATTCTATGTTTACATTCCAAAGGCTTTCCCCTTTCCCAGTCCCCCCCCATCATACGTCCCATAATTCCTCTCCCCCCCAACCATTCCCCAATCATCCCCCCCACACACGATTTCTCTGTTCTAGGTCTACAAAACTGGATCCAATCTTTTCAGGCCCAGGGTCCTCTCCTTTCTTCTTCTTGGGAATCATTTGACTTGCTAATTGTGCCTTGAGTATTTAGGGCTTCTGGGCTCATTAATATCCACTTATCAGTGATTGCATTTCATGTGTATTCTTTTGTGATTGGGTTAACTCACTCAGGATGATATTTTCCAGATCTAACCATTTGCCTACAAATTGCATGAATTCATTATTTTTAATTGCTGAGTAGTATTCCATTGTATAAATATACCACATTTTCTGTATCCATTCCTCCTTTGAGGGATATTTGGGCTCCTTCCAATTTCTGGCTATTATAAACAAGGCTGCTATAAACATAGTGGAGCATGTGTCTTTATTGTATGCAGGGGAATCCTCTGGGTATATGCCCAGGAGTGGTATGCCAGGGTTCTCTGGAAGTGACATGCCCAATTTTCTGAGGAACCGCCAAACTGATTTCCAGAGCGGTTTTACCATTTTGCAATCCCACCAACAGTGGAGGAGTGTTCCTCTTTCTCCACATCCTCGCCTCTTAATGAGGTGGAAAAACCCACCTTTAATCTGGGCCACACCATCAGCTGAAAGCATATATTGAGAAAACCTCGAAAAATGAGGCTTGTTCTCTCCCTTGCTCTGGGTAGCAAATATGTTCCTTCACTAGCAATAGAGACTACTTCTTTGGGCCTCTAACATATATTGAAGACAAGAAGAAACATCCAGCTTCATGGACTAAACAAGTACTGAATTCTTGGAATTTTCATTGACAGTGGTAGGTAGCAATTGTTGAACTAGCTAGATCACAGCCTATAAATCACTCCAATAAATCACAGTTGTGTGTGTGTGTGTTTGTGTGTGTGTGTGTGTGTGTGTGTGTGTGTGTGAGAGAGAGAGAGAGAGAGAGAGAGAGAGAGAGAGAGAGAGAGAGAGAGTATTCTGTTCCTTTAGAAAACCCTGACCAATATAGTATCTGTCACCAGCCTGTTTGATTTTTGTGTGTGTGTGCATGTTCATATTTATATTTGAGTTCTTATTACATTTTTTTGGATCGAAGCCAGAGGCCAACTTCTCTAATACCATTCTTCTGGCGCCATCCATTTAGTTCTGAGATAAGGTCCTTTATTGGCTTGATATGAACTGATTATGCTAGTTTATCTGACAAAGAATCCCTAGGGGGTATCCTTATCTTCATTTATCCAGTGTTAGCATTTTATGTGCATAGTGCCATGCCTAGCTTTTTATGATGATTCTTAGTATTGAACTCAAGCAGGTAGCAATCTACCAATAGAGACACCTCTGCAATAATGTCTTAAATTCCATGATTCTTATGGTTAACATTTTCCACTAAATTGTACATTTCTTTTATTTAATTATTCCATTCATTTACATTTCAAATGATCCCCCACTTCCCAGTTACCCCTCCACAAACCTCCCATCCTATACCTGCACTCTCCCCTCTCCCCTTCTCCTCTATTAGGGCGCTCCCTTACCCATCCACCTTCTCCTGCTTTTAACATTCTTTAGACTGAAAGAAAGATAAAATTTGTCTTCTTTGCCACACTATTCATAGATTAAAAATTAATGCCCTATATATCAAATAGTTTAATCACAATATATGATTGGAAGATGGCTGAATGGTTAAGATCACTGGTTTCTATTGCACAGTAACAAGATTCAGTTTCAGCACTTATGTGATAGCTAACAGCAATCCATAACTGCATTTTCAGGAGATATGGTGTGTGGGGGAAGGGTCACTGCAGGCTTATTGAACAGCTGGAAAACTGATGTCAGAAGAATGAGATGTGGTTCAGCCGGACTTAGGTATAATGGGACAAAACTTCAAGAGTCTTTCTTTTCTTTTTCTTTTTCTTTTTCTTTTTCTTTTTCTTTTTCTTTTTCTTTCTTTTTCTTTTTCTTTTTCTTTTTTTTTCTTTTTCTTTTCTTTTTTTATATTTTTGCCATTCTAAGCACGGTACAATTTAGGAAAAGAAGTTTTCTAATAACAATTAAGTCAGTTCATGAGCACAACAAAACTTAAGGCATGTTTACCCTGATGTTCTTTACAAAGTACAAATGGCTTCTTTCATAAAGATGAATTCTGTTGACTTAAAAGCAATGGCCAAAATAAGGGTATAGGGAGAATGACTGAGATAAACATAAAAACCATGGGAGTTAGGGTTTGGCCTGGCCCTAAAATAAAACAGAAGTTATTTCAGTTGTTGTAATGTCTTAATGATATAATGGTGAGTTTTATGCTCTAGAAGCAGTACTCATAATATTAGCAGGGAAGGGTCTTGGATAAGCAAAACAAAGTAGCCTGGGGGATATGGATGGGGCATGGTTCATCACTACACCTTTCGCCAGCATTTCATAAGGAGGACAGGTTAAACAGCTCCTTCCTTTGGAGAATGTCTACATATTTAACTTTTCTGGCTCCTCCACCACCTATCTGTATGCTTGAGAACTTTTTTCCATCTATAGGGTATGACACCCTCTACTGATTTCTGTAGGTATGCACATGGCACATAGACTTCCTAACCCACTGAACCATCTCCAGGAGTATACTCTGACCAGGCCTCTACATACCTTTGGCACTTCCACATTCCTGCCTCTGTCTGTTTATAATGTTGGTTTTACATATTAAGTTCTGGATTTACCCTAATTATCGCTGTGAGAACTTTTCTTGTTTGTCTTTTTCTGCAAATATGTTTTACTTTCTTTATTTTCTATATTCTTTGTTTACATTCCAAAGGCTTTTCCCTTTCCCAGTTCGCCCCCAACATATGTCCCATAAGTCCTCTCCCCCTAACTATTCCCCAATCACCCCCCTCAATTCTGTAAATATGTTTTATTGCAAGTAGTCATCACTTGCGTTATTCTACCTCACCACTTATGCCATTCCTTTAACTCTAAATTTTTGGGAGACATTTTGCCAAGTACAAATTATTATGATGAAAGTCATTTATAATATGGAGAATATTATTAATATGTGTATTTAATATCAGGTCTATCTACATTCAGTAAATATGCATTAGAGTACTACAGCATGTTATGCTTTATTCTTTTGGAATAAAAAATGAGAATTCAGTAACATTAAATAGGATAAAAATAGATTTTTTGTAATTGCTGAATACAAGTTAATTCTACCATAGATCATTAATATAGATGTTTTTATTTTTATTGATTGATAAGTTAATTTGGTAAGTCATAACAATACATTGTTACAAAGTGAATATATTTTATAGAAGACATGAATCTAGATAATTATGATCTGTTTCCTCATATAGTTATTATTATTATAGTATGCTTTTTCACATATATTATCTGGAATAGAATATATTGTTATCATATTCACTCCACAACACATTGGATCTCTTCAAAACTATCCTCTGTAATGATCATCGTTTGCAATCCCTAACCAACTTAGGATATGGAATGTACTATACATTATTTCTGAGATTTTTACAAATGAGTTATATCATATAGTATTTGTCTTCTTTGCATGGCTTACTTTAGTTATATCATCCTTCTGTTCCATCCATGAGGGTTGCAAATTATAAGAGTTCTCTATTAATCTTTTAGGACACTACAGTGTAAAATATTTAGTAAACTGTCAATTAATTTTATATTTGACATACAAATTAATCATAACATTTAATTACTAGACATATAAAAATAACACATAATTCAAAATACATATAAATTTTCAAATGACACTGAATTATCTTTCAATTTTAGGATACCAATTAATAACTTTGCCTTGTGGATTTCTATATGTGAGCTGTGAATGAAAGCTTTATCTCATAGCATTTATAAGCATGACATGAAAATAAAAGATATGACATATTTGTAACAATAGATGAATAATGTAGAACTATATTTTAAAATAATTGAGTTTAAATGTGTTCATTACAGATCATTGTTAAAATGATTGTTTAGTGTGCGTCAGTCCCAAAATTTATTTAGAAAATAAAAAAGTGAATTTTGTATAGTAATTATATAACTGGATGTTTCCTATATCATAAATAAAAACAATGTGCTTTGTACAGCACCCATCTCAATTTTACTTTCATCAAATACCTACAATCATTTCTATAAGGGAAAACAAACAAAAAACAGAATAGTAAAAATTCTTTTAGTTTCTTTTCTATATTTTTTGTTTACATTCCAAATGACTTCCCCTTTCCCGGTTCCCCCCTCCCCATAAGTCCTATAAGCCCTCTTCTCTCCACCTACTCCCCAATCAAACCCCTCCCACTTCTCTGTCCTGGTAATCCCCTACATTGCTGTATCAAGCCTTTCCAGAACCAGAGCCCTCTCCTTCCTTCTTCTTGGGAATGATTTGATATGTGAATTGTGTCTGGGGTATTCAGAGCTTCTGGGCTAATATCCACTTATCTGTGACGGCATTCTATGTGTGTTCTTTCGTGAATGAGTTACCTCACTTAGTATGATATTTTCCAGCTCCAAACATTTGCCTAGGAATTTCACGAATTCATTGTTTTTAATTGCTGAGTAGTATTCCATTGTGTAAATATACCACATTTTCTCTATCCATTCCTCCATTGAGGGATGTCTGGGTTCTTTCCAGCTTCTGGCTATTATAAATAAAGCTGCTATGAACATAGTGGAGCATCTGTCTTATTGCATGTCAGGGAATCCTCTGGGTATATACCCAGGAAAACTTTAATATCTGAATTAAAACCACATTGCTATTAAAATTACATGACTGACATGTACCCCCTGCTCAAGTATAACATGGCAGGATCAAGCCAGATGTCTGTCTGTGCTCCAGTTGCACAGTGAAAGAAACATCCTGAACATGGCTAGCCCCTGCTATGCCTGGCCAGCACTCTCCTTTCCTGTCAATGACTCTCCTTGTACTGATATGGTTGAAATAAGTATGCTTTGCGAAAACTAACTCTTCTTCATGAAAACTGTTTTTGAATTTCTTATTTTTTTTATTTCTCCTCTCTAGAAAATTCTAAAGCTTTATTGAGATTTAAATAATTGTAATTTTTAGCCACTCATAGATCATGACCCGACTTTAACAAAGAGCATAGAAATACATATCAAGCAGTTTCAGCTGTCTGCAAATATAAACATTTGCTATTCCCAAGTAAGGCTTCTCTTTAAAATATCAGTGGTTAATTAGCTATAGTGTACTATTCATCCAGAAGATCTAAGTTCAGTTCCCAGAACCTATGTCAAAGAGCACAAAGGTCCTGTGACTCAAGTTCTCAGACATTCTACTGCCTTTTTGGAGCTCCCAGGGTGACAGTAGATGTCACAGAGCAGGGGTAGGGCAGGGTGAGAAACTCTTAAATACATAAATGGATGGATAGATAGATACACATGTACATACATATACGCAAATATACATACATACAATCATACATACATGATAAAATGTTTCTAAGAAAAAAAGGATGGGCAAACTGTCCCTCTCTAGTTTAAGTGAGACTGTTTCATATTCATTTAAATGAAGCCGGGAACTTTGACACTGTGTTTTTCTCCTCCTCTCCGTCAGCTGCATCCTCCTCATTCTAACCTGCATGTTCTTGTAACAATTTAAATTTCATGTCCTTCATAGTCTGAGATATTTGATGCTTGGTTGCAGTAGGCAAAGCTTTATAAGAAAGTCATATAATATATAGTGATTCTGGAGCTTTGAGAGTTTAATGTCTTCCAGCACTTTAATTTAATAACTGCTTTCAGCTTGGAGTAAAAACTGTGAGCCCTTAGTTAGCTGTTCCAACCACCTGGGCTGCTATTTTCACTCAACCATTGTGAACTCTAACACTCTGTATAAACGCAAACATACATTTTATTTTGTAAGTTACTTTGTTTATCATGACATTATATCATAGCATTAGAAATATAACTAATATAAAGAAGTTGGTATCAGAGAATGGGATACTACAGTAAAGAAACTGAACTCGCTAATTTCTGGAAGAAAAAGAACAATTTAGGAACAATGCCAAAGAATATCAGCTGAAAATTCTAAGCAAAACTTAATGGACCATCCTAGAAGGTGCTTAAAAGACAGAAATTATCAGAATGATGTGGACAGCAAATGTGGACAGTTAAAGAAGTTTCAGAAGAGAAAAATATTAACAACTAGACTAGAAACTGGTTCTGTGATATTTGAAAGTAATGGATTGTTTTCTTTGGTGAAGGAGATTTCGAGACAGCCTAACATTGATTCTGTTGTGTAGTTATTGTCAATTACACTTATACAAATCTAAAATGAAAAGAAAAATCAAATGGGACAGAAAGAAACTCTTAAACTGTATGGTTTGGAGTTTAAAGTGACAATGACTTGCTTAATTGCACATCCAAGGCATGTACTGCAAGTGAAGCAGCAGTTGTTAGGAAGATTAGAGATATTAGAGAGAGGCCATATCTGCACTGTGATAAAAAGGGTGGCATGAGGGAAAGACCCCACCCAGATAAGCTTTAAACTCTTGAAAGAGAGTAAGGTGCTTTCTGCCCCTGGAAGGCAAGTGTAAACTCATCTGCTGCTAATGTGCTTTAAGGGGGCCAGAGTCAATGACAAGCTTGTACCCAAACTTGGTGGTGTGATGTACATGGTTCTTGTTCAGGTTTTGTCTGTCGCTTTATATTATAATGTTAAATTCTGAAAGGTCTGGGCCAATGAGTGAATTGTCAGGTTTACAATTGTTGCGCTAACTTTGTTCCTTAATTAAATAGTATTGGTTAAATAAAATTGGTTATGCCAATTACTGGAGGGATTAGAGGTAGATGGGTTTGCATATATCTGGTGGGGGATGGAAAAGAGGGTGGAGTGAGAAAAGACAAAGAGGAGGAGGAGGAGAAAGAGTGAGCAGGGATGAGAGGATATGGACCATGAGCAAATGGCCAGGAAGAACAGAAAATATTTGGGGTACACTACTGGGAGGTAGCCAAGCCAGCAGGTAGAAGCGTAGATTAGGGGTTTCCCAGTAATTTTCAAGCCAAATAAAATAGCCTAGTTTGAGTCTCATTTATTTGTAAGCTGGTATGAGATAAATTTATAGTTGTTCTACAGGTTCTGGCTTTTGAATCTGGAAAGACAGAAAGCCATGGGAATTCGCTCCACAGGTTCAGAGAATTGTTGAGGTCATACAACTTTTGAAGGAGTCATTGGGTTAATAATAATAATAATGATAATAATGATAATAATGATGATGATGATGATGATGATGATGATGATGATGATGATGATAATAATAATAATAATAATAATAGTAATAATATGCCTTAGTATGGAAAGAGTCTCTGAAAGATCTTTGTGGGAACCGTGTGGAAATGAAACCTGGCTTGTATTGAATGAAGACTCTGAAATACTGGAATTGCTAGAGCTTTGAGATACCTGCCAAGGAGACCTTGCTACAGAGTGTGAAGAGAGGAAGTGCGTGGCAGGCAAAAACGTTGAGGAGACAGAGTCATATAAGCCTTTTGACTTCAGATATGTAACTTGAAAATTTGGTATTTGTCTGTAGGATGTAAGTATTGACTTCCTCCCTTTCTTGAATGGTAATGTATAATCTGTGCCATTACATATTGAGAAGGATGCAATTTCCTATTTTGATTTTATGGGGGCATACAATGAAAAATTTGCTTTTAGTCTTATTTTTTTCTTTTTTTTTCTTTTTTTATTGGGTATATTCTATATTTACAATTCATTTCCCTTTTTCTGGTTCCCCACCCCCAAAGGTCCCACATGCCCTTTTCCCTCCCCCTGCTCCCTCTTCCACCCCTTCCCTCTTCCCTGTTCTGGTAAACACTGATGCTTTGATCTTTCCAGCACCAGTATCCACTCCTTTCTTCTTCTCAGACATCATTTGGTACGTGAATTGTGTCTTTGGTGTTCCAAGATTCTAGGCTAATATCGAATTATCAGTGAGTGCACACCATGGGTATTCTTTTGAGACTGGGTTACCTCACTTAGTATGATGTTCTCCAGCTCCATCTATTTCTTTAAGAATTTCATGAATTTAATGTTTCTAATGGCTGAATAGTACTCATTGTGTACATATAAGTCTTATTGAAGAGTATTTAAACAGTTAAAGTCACTATAAAAGACTGGGAACTTTCCAATTTGGCCTTAATTTTGCATTATGACATAGCAAAGATCCTGAGTGCAAAGAGTGGAATGTGATCACTTGAATGCATTGTCCTTTACAGTTTGAGGTATTTAAATTCTTGGTCACCACTAGGCATGGTTTGTGGAAACTTTGGAATTATTGTTTTTTGGTAGATGTATGCTACTGGATTTGAGGTTTGAGAATTTAAAGACCTATTCAATTTTGAGTTAACTTTGTCTACTTTCTGCTTGCAGTTCAAGATGTTGGCTTTCAACTTACTGCCTTAGCTGCCACACTTACAGCATTTCCTCTGCCAGCGTGGACCCTATTTGCACTTCTGGAAGCATAGCAATAGATAAACTCCTCTATGTTACCTTGTCATGGCCTTTCATTATTTTATTATAGAAGCTGAACAGCAGTTAATATCTTTGTCATTTTTCTATTAGATATGGGACTTATTAAAAACAATTTTGAGAAAAATTGAAATTTTAAGTCAATTAAATCTTTTCATTAACATGAATGTTTAATGTGTTTTATATAATCATACAACTTTTCAAACAATGGATGTTATGGGAAATGTTAAAACAGGGGGAGAATGCCAGGACAGGGAAGCAGGAGTGCATGGATTGGTGAGCAGGGGGAGGGGAGATGGGCTAGAACTTTATTGGGGGGGGACAACATTTGAAATGTAAATAAAAATATATCTAATTTTTAAAAAAGACTCCTCCAACTCTCCTGCCCCTCCAGGCACCATGTCCCAGCAGGGTCCCAGTTCAGTGTGAGAAGATCTCATCTCTGAGCTATTCTCTCCCAGCTACCTCTCACAGCATCTCAGCTACGTTTTTTCTCCTCCATAAACCCCCCTTTTTTATTATTTTCTATATTCTTTGTTTACATACCAAATGATTTTCCCTTTCACTGTTCCCCCTCGCCCTAAGTCCCATGAGCCCTCTTACCTCCCCCAGTTCCCCAATCAAAACCCTCCCACTTCTCTGTCCTGGCAATCCCCTAAAATGTTGCATCAAGCCTTTCCAGGACCAACTCTCTCTCCTTCCTTATTCATGGGAATTATTTGATATGTGGGGTTGTGTCTTGGGTATTCAGAGATTCTGGATTAATATCCACTTATCAATGACTGCATTCCATGTGTTTTCTTTTGTGAATGAGTTAACTCACTTAGAATGATATTTTCCAGGTCCAACCATTTGCCTAAAATTTTCATTAATTCATTGTTTTTAATTGCTGAGTATTATTCCATTGTGTAAATATACCACCTTTTCTGTATCCACTCCTCCATTAAGGGACACCTGGGTTCTTTCCAGCTTCTGGTTATTATAAGTAAGGCTGCTATGAACATAGTGGAGTATGTGTCCTTATTGCATTCCAGGGAATCTTCTAGGTATAGCCCAGGAGTGTTATAGCAGGATCCTCTGGAAGTGGCATGCCGAGTTTTCTGAGGAACAGCCAAACTGATTTCCAGAGTGGTGGTACCATCTTGCAATCCCACTAGCAGTGGAGGAGTGTTCCTCTTTCTCCACATCCTCACCAACACCTGTTGTCTCGTGAGAAAATCTTAACCATTCTGACTGATGAGAGGTGAAATCACAGGGTTGTTTTGATTTGCATTTCCCTAATGACTAATGATGTTGAACATTTCTTGAGGTGCTTCTCAGCCATCTGGATTTCTTCAGGTGAAAATACGTTGTTTAGCTCTGTACCCCATTTTTAATAGGGTTATTTGGGTCTCTGGGGTCTAACTTCTTGAGTTCTTTGTATATATTGGATATTAGCCCTCTGTTGGATGTAGGGTTGGTGAAGACCTTTTCCCAATTTGTTGGTTGCCGTTTTGTCCATTGGATGGTGTCCTTGCCTTACAGAAACTTTGTAATTTTGTGAGGTCCCTTTTGTCAATTCTTGATCTTAGAGCATAAGCTATTGGTGTTCTATTCAGGAACTTTCCCCCTGTGCCCATGTCCTCAAGGGTCTTCCCCAGTTTTTTTTCTATTAGTTTCAGTATGCCTGGTTTTATGTGGAGGTCCTTGAACCACTTGGAGTTGAGCTTAGTACAAGGAGATAAAAATGGATCTATTAGCATTCTTCTGCATGTTGACCTCCAATTGAACCAGCACCATTTGTTGAAAAAGCTATCTTTTATCCACTGGATGTTTTCAGCTCTTTTGTTGAAGGCCAAGTGACCAAAGGTGTATGGGTTCATTTCTGGGTCTTCAATCCTATTTCATTGATCCACCTGCATGTTACTATACCAATACCATGCAGTTTTTAACACTATTGCTCTGTACTATTGTTTGATGTCTGGGATACTGATTGCCTCGGAAGTTCTTTTAATATTGAAAGTATTTTTAGCTATCCTGGGTTTTTTGTTATTCTAGATGATTTTGAGAATTGCTCTTTCTAACTCTATGAAGAACTGAGTTGAGATTTTGATGGAGATTGCGTTGAATCTGTAGATTGCTTTTGGCAAGATGGCCATTTTAACTGTAATAATCCTGCCAATCCATGAGTATGGAAGATTTTTCCATTTTCTGAGGTCTTCTTCAATTTTCTTCTTCAGAGACCTGAAGATCTTGTTAAACAGATCTTTCACTTGTTTGGTTAGAGTCACACCAAGATACTTTATATTGTTTGTGGCTATTGTGAAGGTTGTCATTTTCCTATTTTTTTTCGTAGCCGGCTTATCCTTTGAGTATAGGAAGGCTACTGATTTGCTTGAGTTGATTTTATAACCAGCTACTTTGCTGAAGTTGTTTATCTGCTATGGGAGTTCTCTGGTGGAGTTTTTTGGGGTCACTTAAGTATACTATCATATCATCTGTAAATAGTGATACTTTGACTTCTTCCTTTTCAATTTGTATCCCTTTGACTTCCTTTTGTTGTCTAATTGCTCTAGCTAGTACCTCAAGTACTATGTTGAAAAGACATGGAGAGTGGGGGAAGCCTTGTCTAGTCCCTGAATTTAGTGGGATTGCTTCAAGTTTCTCTCCATTTAGTTTGATGTTGGCTTCTGGTTTGCTGTATATTGCTTTTACTATGTTTAGGTATGGGCCTTGAATTCCTGTTCTTTTCAAGACTTTTAGCATGAAAGTATACTGAATTTTGTCAAATGCTTTATCAGTATGTAATGAAATGACCATGTGGTTTATTTTCTTTTAGTTTGTTTATGTAGTGGATTGCATTGATGGATTTCTGTATATTGAACAATCCCTGCATCTCTGGGATGAAGTCTACTTGATCATGGTGAATGTAGGAGGACCCACATTATAGTAGCCAAGTAAATCAAGACTCTTAAAGTGTAATTAACCAATCAGATGTATGTATAAATAATATCACAATTTATAAGATACCAATACACCCAGAACAGAGAAATCGTGGGGTAGGGGATGATTGGGGAATGGTTGGGGGTGAGAGGAATTATGGAACATATGGTGGGGGGGAACTGGGAAAGTGGAAAGCCTTTGGAATGTAAACATAGAATATAGAAAATAAAAATTAAAAAAAGGATACCAATACAGTAATATAAGAGCCAATAGATAATGTTATAAGCTTTATCCCAGTATTTCTAACCTTATAAAAACTTAGCTATTTTGGTTAGTCATGTGGGTCCATGTCTGAAGCCATCTTGGTTCCCTTGCTTTTCTCCTCCTTCAACCTCTGTGACTCCCAACTTCTGGCTCTGCCTCCCCTTTCTTGTCCTGTACAATCACAGGTGTTCCACTGCCCTAATAAGTTTGGACATGGAAAATCCTGCAGCATTTCACCCTTTCTGTTTAATTAAAAAAAGTAAAAGTCTTTCACTCAAAATATTATTTGAGCACAACTATTATTATTTTGAAAATTATAAGGTATAAGATAGATCTAACACCCAGTCAGACATTTTTGCCAATAAAATTGAAAACTGTCATTTCTCCTAACTTAAAAATCAATAGTTCAATACCTTGTCTTGAACTTTAGCTATGTCTTGGCTTTAGATTAAATGCAAACTGAAAACCATACTCTCAAATCTGTTACTCTCAAAGTAAAATGCCCGGGTTGGCTAAGAGGTTATGTAGTATTTCAACCCCACCAGAAATTAGGAACAACTGATAATAACTAAAAATATATAGGAAGCCTAACACAGCTTCTAAATCTTAGCCAATAGATAAAGACCGCTGTGTACTTGGACACTCCTTTACTTCAAAATATTGGAGCATCAGTCTTCAGCCTTGTGGCCATGGTCATCTGAAAAACTTAGAGAAACAAGAATTAAGAAATAGTTTATTCTTCAAGAGGCATATTTGGCTCTCTGGAGTCTACCTTCTTGAGTTCTTTCTATATCTTGGATATAAGCCCTATGTCAGGTGTGGTGTTGGTAAAGATCTTTTCCCAATTTGTTGGTTGCTGTTTTGTCTTTTTGACAATGTCCTTTGCCTTACAGAAACTTTGTAGTTTTATGAGGTCCCATTTGTCAATTCTTGATCTTAGAGCATAAGCTATTGCTGTTCTGTTGAGGAAATTTTCCCCTGTGTCCATGTCCTCAAGGGTTTTCCCAAGAGCTAAATAAAGAATTTTCACTTGAGGAATATCGAATGGCTGAGAAGCACCTAAAGAAATGTTCACCATCCTTATTCATCAGGGAAATGTAAATCTAAACAGCCCTGAGATTTCACCTTACACCAGTCAGAATGGCTAAGATCAAAAACTCAAGAGAAAACAGGTGCTGGCGAGGATGTGAAGAAAGAGGAACACTCCTCCACTGTGGTGAGGTTGTAAGCTGGTACAACCACTCTGGAAATCAGTCTGGTTGTTCCTCAGAAAACTGGGAATGATACTTCCAGAGGACCCAGCTATACCACTCCTGGATTCCCCAGCATGTAATAAACATAGATGCTCCACTATGTTCATAGCAGCCCTATTTATAATAGCCCGAAGCTGGAAAGAACCAAGATGTCCCTCAACGGAGGAATGGATACAGAAAATGTGGTATATATACACAATGGATTACTATTCAGCCATTAGAAACAATGAATTCATAAAATTCTTAGACAAATCGATGGAACTGGAGAACATCATTCTAAATTAGGTAACCCAGTCTCAAAAGAACACTCATGGTATGCACTCACTGAATAATGGATATTAGCCTAGAAGCATGGAATACCCAAGACACAATTCACATATCAAATGATTCCCAAGAGGAAGGAAGGAGTGGCCCCTGGTCCTGGAAAGGCTCAGTGTAGCAGTGTAGGGGAATACCAGGACAGGAAAGTGGGAACGGTAGATTGGGGACAGGGGGAGGGAAGAGGGCTTCTGGGACTTACGGGGAGGGGGGATCCAGGAAATGGAAAATCACTTGAAATGTAAGTGAAGAATATATAAAATAAAAATTTTCAAACAAAACCATATATTTGAAAAAAAAGACTGTTGCTTTAAGGTCTTGGTTTACAAAAAAGAAAGAAAGAAAGAAAGAAAGAAAGAAAGAAAGAAAGAAAGAAAGAAAGAAAGAAACAAAGAAAGAAAGAAACAAAGAAAGAAAGAAAGAAAGAAAGAAAGAAAGAAAGAAATAGCCTATTGTATGTATGCAGATTTAAGGTGTTCTAAATCTGTATTCATGTCCTTTCTTGGGACAGTATTATGTGTGTAGGTGAAAGAGGCAATTCTTGCCTAGTGTCTGTCTCACAAGGCTGGAGTAACACATAGATTCTCAATTTGTTCTTCGAATTCAAGACAGGGAAAGCTGTCAGGAGTAGACTGGTCTCAACAGCAAGTATACATAAATAACATTAAAAGTCACATTCTATGGATTTCTGATATTTTTGAAAAACAACTATCTATGTAAAATAATCTGGATTATAGTCCATTAACTACTTTCATCTATTTCTAATTGAAATATCTTGGAAACAACCTTTTAATTAACTCATGACACTGAGTTTGCTATCTGACCCTTAACTCACATTGCTAAAAGGAGATTATAATAACAGTTATAGAAGAACTGGTTCTAAGCCCTGTACTTTTAAATTTTTAGTATTAATAGAAGAAAGTTACACCAAAGAAATCCTTGACTTTCCATCAAAATGAATTCTGTACCAAATAAGAAATTATATAAATATAAACTTAGTAACAATTATAAAGATTTCTACCTAATGAGATCATGGCCATACAAACAATTCTAGTTATTTTCTCCCTGTTCCAAAAATGACCATTTCTACATTCCCTAGATAAAGTATTAATAACACTCTCTAGCCCCAAAGCCCAGGGAATTGGGTCAGCAACTCTTCATAACTTCTTCAAGCTGAATATGGGAACTGAGATATTATGAAGGGAGGAAGGGCAGGGAAAATAGGGTTGATTAGTCTCTGATATCTGTGTCTTTACTGGAACTGGCTGACATCCAGGACATCAGGAGTTTAAGCAGGTCAGTTCAGCACGTATGATGAGGAAATTCACCAAGACTGTATATTATATAATATATAAATCTCAAAACAAATTTTAGTATTATCAAGATATATTTTTTTGTTTAGTCCCTTGGGATGTAGTCCTCCAGAGGGCTCCCTTCATCATCTCTGATCATTATAACTCTGGAAGGTATAAATATTTTAATCACCTTTTCCAAAAATACAAAACAAAACCTTTTTCACAAATCAGCATATCCCTGAACCAGTAATCAGAAAACCCTTTATTTAGACCTCTTTCCCAGAGGAATAATATAATCCCAATACTCAAAATCGCACCGACTTGGATTTGATCTTAGTACAAGGAGATAAGAGTGGGTCAATTCGCATTCTTCTGCATGTTGACTTCCAGTTGAACCAGCACCATTTGTTGAACAGGCTATCTTTTTTCCACTGGATGTTTGTGACTCCTTTAACAAAGATAAAGTGACCATAAGTCTGTGGGTTCATTTCTGGGTCTTCAATTCTATTCTATTGATCTACTTGACTGTTGCTGTACCAATACCATGCAGTTTTTAACACAATTGCTCTGTAGTACTGCTTGAGGTCAGGGATATTGATTCCCCCAGAAGTCCTTTTATTGTTGAGAATAGTTTTAGCTATCCTGGGTTTTTTGTTGCTCCAGATGAATTTGAGAATTGCTCTTTCTAGATCTATGAAGAATTGAGTTGGGATTTTGATGGGGATCACATTGAATCTGTAGATTGCTTTTGGCAAGATGGCCATTTTTACTATATTGATCCTGCCAATCCAGAAGTAAGAAATATTTTTCCATCTTCAGAGGTCTTCTTCAATTTCTTTCTTCAAGGACTTGAAGTTCCTGTCATACAGATCTTTCGCTTGTTTGGTTAGAGTTACGCCAAGGTACTATATGTTGTTTATGGCTATTGTTAAGGGTGTTATTTCCCTAACTTCTTTCTCAGCCTGCTTGTCCTTTGAGTACAAGAAGGCTACTGATTTGCTTGAGTTAATTTTATAACCAGTCACTTTGCTGAAGTTGTTTATCAGCTGTAGAAGTTCTCTGGTTGAGTTTTTTGGGTCGCTTAAGTAAACTATCATATAGTCTGCAAATAATGATAGTTTGACTTCTTCCTTTCCAATTTGTATCCCTTATCTCCTTGTACTAAGATCAAATCCAAGTGGATCAAGGACCTCCACATAAAACTAGACACACTGAAACTATTAGAAAAGAAACTTGGGAAGACCCTGGAGGGCATGGGCACAGGGGGAAAGTTCCTGAACAGAACATCAATAGCTTATGCTCTAAGATCAAGAATTGACAAATGGGACCTCATAAAATTACAAAGTTTCTATAAGTCAAAAAGACACTGTCAGAAGGACAAAACGGCAACCAACAAAATGGGAAAAGATCTTCACCAACCCCACATCCAACAGAGTGCTAATATCCAATATATACAAAGAACTCAAGAAGTTAGACCCCAAAGAACCAAATAAACCTATCAAAAATGGGGTACAGAGCTAAACAAAGAATTTTCACCAAAAGAAATTTGGATGGCCGAGAAACACCTTAAGAGATATTCAACAGCATTAGTCATCAGGGAAATGCAAATCAAAACAACCCTGAGATTCCATCTCATACCAGTCAGAATGGATGATTGGGGAATAGGTGGGGGGGAAAGGAATTATGGGACATATGGTGGGGGGGAACTGGGAAAGGGGAAAGCCTTTGGAATGTAAACATAGAATATAGAAAATAAATTAAAAAAAACTCAAGAGACAACAAGTGCTGGCGAGGATGTAGAGAAAGAGGAACACTCCTCCACTGTTGGTGGGATTGCAAAATGGTAAAACCGCTTTGGAAATCAGTTTGGCGGTTCCTCAGAAAATTGGGCTTCTCACTTCCAGAGGACCCTGGCATACCACTCCTGGGCATATACCCAGAGGATTCCCCTGCATACAATAAAGACCCATACTCCACTAAGTTTATAGCAGCCTTGTTTATAATAGCCAGAAATTGGAAGGAGCCCATATATCCCTCAAAGGAAGAATGGATACAGAAAACGTGGTATATTTATACAGTGGAATACTACTCAGCAATTAAAAATAATGAATTCATGCAATTTGTAGCTAAATGGTTAGATCTGGAAAATATCATCCTAAACGAGTTTACTCAATCACAAAAGAGTACACATGAAATGCAATCACTGATAAGTGAATATTAATGAGCTCAGAAGCCCTAAATACTCAAGGCACAATTAGCAAGTCAAATGATTCCCAAGGAGATGAAAGGAGAGAACCCTGGGCCTGTAAAGATTTGATCCAGTTTTGTAGACCCAGAACAGAGAAATCATGGGGGGGAATGATTGGGGAATAGTTTGGGAGTAGAGGAATTATGGGATGTATGGTGGGGGGAACTTTGGACTGTAAACATAGAATATAGAAAATAAAAATGAAAAAAAAATTGCACCCACTTTGAAATATCAGAACAATCTAAAACAAATTAAATAAACTAAGATTTTGTAAGAGATTCTACTTAGGTTTTTATCCTATCTTACCAAGTAGGAAAAAGACACCCAAAATTCCCATGAGAAACTACATTAGAGAGAATATGAACTTGCTCTGGCTTAGTATACCATTTTCTTGCTTGGCTTTCTGCCCAGAGACACAGACATATTCTGTTCAAAGCAGGCAATGGTTATCACTGCACTCTCTACTCTGGAGTCACTGACTTTCTATCTTGCCAAGTAGAAAAAGAGCCCAAAACATTCCCATAAGAGACCGCATTAGACAGAATATGAGCTTCTACTGGCTTCCCTATCTAATTCTGAACCACAAGCCATTTTTCACACGTGATATGGGCAGAATCTGAAAATAAGTTTATTCTAAAAGCATTTAATTCTAATTTTGAATTCACAATTTAATCTCTCTGCTCTAAGAGGTAGGCATATTTCATTCCACAGCTCTAAGACACTGACCAGTCTGCTATTTCCCACAGCAGGGGTCCTCAGCATTGCTAGGCTTTTATTTGTTACAACTTTCTCTTGAGTTATGAGAATCATTAGCACAGCCCAACTACTGACTTAACATAAATAAATAAATAAATAAATAAAACAAAAATCTAGCTCTAAGGCTAATAATTTTACATTTCTAGTGGATTTGTGCCCAGCCAGCATGTTAGGTATGCCATCTGTTAAGGGAATTATCCAAAAAGAGAACCCACCAACTCTCCTGCCCCTGGAAGTATAAGAACAGATAAATTCCTCTATAAGTTACCTTGTAATGGCCTTTATTTATTTTATTATAGCAGTTTAGCAGCAGTTAATATCTTTGCCATTTTTCCACTAGATATAGGAATTACCAACAACAATGATATTGAGTAAAATTGAAATTTTAAGTCAATTAAATCTTTTTATTAACATGATTAATGTGTTTTATGTAGTCATCATTTTTTTTAAAAAAACAATGGGTTATATTTTATTCAGCTTATGATAATGAATGTGATATTTAGTCCAGGAAGCAGTTGTTTGGGAGAAAAGTAGAAGACCAAGACTAGCACATTTTCAAACAGCGGGCACACTGGACGCAGTGAGCGGCTGGAATCAGGTGCGTAGCCAGAGATATAGCTTAGCTTAGCTCTGCAGGAGATCCGGGCACAGAAAGCTCAGCTGCGGGTGCAGAATACCGGCCGGGACCAGCTCTCTGAGCGGACTAGCAGCGAGGGGCCACCAGGACACCTCAGGGCACAGCTCGGAACTCTAGCAGCTGGAGTCAGGGGCCTGGACTCAGAGCGAGCATAGTCCAGCACAGACAAGCTGCCAGAAGGGATCTGTCTCCTGGGGACAGGCGTGCTGTGCTTTCAGCAGGGCGCCATCTACAATAAGACCAACTAACGCCAGAGATAAAGAGATGGCAAAAGGCAAACGTAGGAACGTTATTAACAGAAATCAAGGCAATATGGCACCATCTGAACCCAATTCGCCAACCACAGCAAGTCCAGGATACCCCAGCACACCAGAAAAACAAGAGTTAGATATAAAAGCACAGGTCATGATGCTCCTAGAGGAACACAAAAAAGACATAAACAAATCTCTTAAAGAAATGCAGGGGAACATCAATAGGGTAGAAGCTCTTACAATCCAAACACAAAAAACACTTAAAGAACTCCAGGAGAATATGGGCCATCAGACAGAAACCAATAAAGAGGAAATGAGAAAATCAGTTAAAGAAATGCAGGAGAACTTGAAACAACAGGCTGAAGTCATGAAAGAGGGAGCACAAAAATATAGTAAAGAATTACATGAAAACACAAACAAACAAATGATGGAACTGAGCAAAACCATCCAAGATCTGAACACAGAGGTAGAAACAACTAAGAAATTGCAAAAGGAGGCAACCTTGGAGATAGAAAACCTTGGGAAGAAATCAGGGGTCGTAGATGCAAACATAAACAACAGAATACAAGAGATAGAAATAAGAATCTCTGATGCTGAAGATAACATAGTAACCATTGACTCCACAGTCAAAGAAAACGCAAAATCCAAAAGGATTGTAACCCAAAACATCCAGAAAATCCAGGACACAATGAGAAGACCAAACCTAAGGATTATAGGGATAGATGAGAGTGAAGATCTACAACTTAAAGGGCCAGCAAATATCTTTAACAAAATTATGGAAAAAACTTTCCTAACTTAAAGAGAGAGATGCCCATGAATATACAAGAAGCCTACAGAACTCCAAACAGACTGGACCAGAACAGAAACACCTCCCGTCACATAATAATCAAAACCCCAAATGTACTAAACAAAGAAAGAATATTAAAGGCAGTAAGAGAAAAGGGCCAAGTAACATATAAAGGAAGACCTATCAGAATCACACCAGACTTCTCTCCAGAAACCATGAAAGCTAGAAGATCCTGGGCAGACCTCATGCAGACCCTAAGAGAACACAAATGTCAGCCAAGACTACTATACCCAGCAAAACTCTCAATCAACATAGATGGAGAAATCAAAATATTCCATGACAGGACCAAATTTACACAATATCTTTCCACTAACCCAGCTCTACAAAGGATAATAGGAGGAAAACTCCAACACAAGGAAGGTAACGGCACCTGTGGGGAGCCGATGGCCGGCCCAAAACATCCTGCTGGCCAAAAACATCCTGCCGGCCCAAAACATCCTGCCAGCCCAAAACATCCTGCTGGCCCAAAACATCCTGCCGGTCCAAAACATCCTGCTGGCTTGAAGTAAACAAGTCAGTGCCAGGTGCTGGGTAGTTTACCATCCCTTGGTCTCCGCCTCTCCCGAGCTGCAGCCAATCAGGGATGACACGTCCCAGGCAGGGGTTGCAGCCTATATAAGGGATGGGCTTCTGGGTATCTGGGTCTCTGCTCTGTAGGCTTATGCTCTCCCTCTCAGGAGCATTAAAGCTTTTCTGCAGAAGGATCTTGAGTGTGCCCGCGTGGTTCTTGCTGGCGAGACAGTAGCGCGGGACGGGCACCCAAGAAAAAGCAAGACAGTAAACTTCTTCCATCAAACTCAAAGGAAGATAACTACTCAAAAACAAAAATAACATCAAAAATGTCAGGAAGTAATAATCTCTATTCCTTAATATCTCTTAACATCAATGGACTCAACTCCCCAATAAAAAGACATAGACTAACAGACTGGATACGGAAACAGGACCCTACATTTTGCTGCTTACAGGAAACACACCTCAGAGTCAAAGACAAACACTACCTTAGAGTAAAAGGATGGAAGACAATTTTGCAAGCAAATGGTCACAGGAAGCAAGCTGGAGTAGCCATTTTAATATCAGATAAAATTGACTTTCAACCCAAAGTCATCAAAAGAGACACAGAAGGTCACTTCCTGCTAGTCAAAGGAAGAATCCACCAAGAGGAACTCACAATTCTAAACATCTATGCTCCAAATGTAAGGGCACCCTCATTTGTAAAAGAAACCTTACTAAAGCTCAAAGCACACATTGCACCTAACACAATGATTGTGGGGGACCTCAATACTCCACTATCTACAGTGGACCGACCAGGAAAACAGAAACTAAACAGAGACACAGAGAAACTCATCGAAACTTTGGAGCATTTGGATTTAACAGATATATCTAGAACATTTCACCCTAAAGCAAAAGACTATAACTTTTTCTCAGCCCCTCATGGTACCTTCTCCAAAATCGACCATATAATTGGACACAAGACAGATCTCAACAAATATAAAAAGATCGAACTAATCCCATGCCTCTTATCAGATCACCATGGAGTAAGAGTGTTCTTCAATAGCAACAAAAACAACAGAAAATCCCCCATACGCTTGGAGGCTGAACAATATTCTACTCAATGATACCTTAGACCAGGAAGAAATAAAGAAAGAAATCAAAGAATTCTTAGAACTTAATGAAAATGAAGGCACAACATACCCAAATCTATGGGACACAATGAAAGCAGTGCTTAGAGGAAAACTCATAGCCCTGAGTGTCTCCAAAAAGAAACAGGAGAGAGCATATACTAGCAACTTAATGGCGCACTTGAAAACTCTGGAACAAAAAGAAGCAATTTCACCCAGGAGGAGTAGCAGACAGGAAATCATCAAACTCAGGGCTGAAATCAATCAAGTTGAAACAAAGGGAACCATACAAAGAATCAACAAAACCAGGAGCTGGTTCTTTGAGAAGATCAACAAGATAGATAAACCCCTAGCCAGACTTACTAAAGGGCACAGAGACAGTATTCAAATTAACAAAATTAGAAATGAAAAGGGAGATATAACAACAGAAACTGAGGAAATTCAAAAAATCATCAGATCCTACTACAAAAACCTATACTCAACACAACTGGAGAATCTGGAGGAAATGGACAATTTCCTAGACAGTTACCAAATACCAAAATTAAACCTGGATCAAATAGATCGTCTAAACAGACCCATAACCCCCAAAGAAATAGAAGGTGTCATAGACAGCCTTCCAACCAAAAAGAGCACAGGACCAGACGGTTTTAGTGCAGAATTCTATCAGACCTTCAAAGAAGTCCTGATACCGATACACTTCAAATTATTCCACAAAATAGAAACAGAAGGAACACTACCCAACTCATTCTATGAAGCCACAATTACCCTGATACCAAAACCACACAAAGATCCAACTAAGAAAGAGAACTACAGGCCAATTTCTCTTATGAATATCGATGCAAAAATACTAAACAAAATACTCGCCAACCGAATCCAAGAACACATTAAAACGATCATTCACCATGATCAAGTTGGCTTCATCCCAGGGATGCAGAGATGGTTCAATATATGGAAATCCATCAACGTAATCCACTACATAAACAAACTCAAAGAAAAAAACACATGGTCATCTCATTGGATGCTGAAAAAGCATTTGACAAAATTCAGAATCCTTTTATGCTAAAGGTCCTAGAAAGAACAGGAATTCAAGGCCCATATCTAAACATAGTAAAAGCAATATACAGCAGACCAGTAGCCAACATCAAGGTAAACGGAAAAAACTCGAAGCAATCCCTCTAAAATCAGGGACTAGACAAGGCTGTCCCCTCTTGCCATATCTCTTCAATATAGTACTTGAGGTACTAGCTAGAGCAATTCGACAACAGAGGGAAGTCAAAGGGATACAAATCGGAAAGGAAGAAGTCAAACTATCACTATTTGCAGATGATATGATAGTTTACTTAAGTGACCCAAAAACCCCCACCAGAGAACTCCTGCAACTGATAAACAACTTCAGCAAAGTGGCTGGCTATAAAATCAACTCAAGTAAATCAGTAGCCTTCCTATACGCAAAGGATAAGCAGGCCGAGAAAGAAATTAGGGAAATGACACCCTTCACAATAGCCACAAATGATATAAAGTATCTTGGAGTGACGCTAACCAAACATGTGAAAGATTTATATGACAAAAACTTCAGGTCGCTGAAGAGGGAAATTGAAGAAGACATCAGAAAATGGGAAAATCTTCCATGCTCGTGGGTTGGCAGGACTAATATAGTCAAAATGGCAATCTTGCCCAAAGAAATATACAGATTCAATGCAATCCCCATCAAAAATCCCAACTCAGTTCTTCATAGAGCTAGAAAGAGCAATTCTCAAATTCATCTGGAATAACAAAAAACCAAGGATAGCTAAAACTATCATCAACAGCAAAAGAACTTCTGGGGGAATCAATATCCCGGACCTCAAGCAATATTACAGAGCAGTGGTATTAAAAACTGCATGGTATTGGTTCAGTGACAGGGAAGCAGATCAATGGAATAGGATCGAAGACCCAGAATTGAATCCACACATCTATGGCCAATTGATCTTCGACAAAGGAGCTGAAAACATCCAGTGGAAAAAAGATAGCCTTTTCAACAGATGGTGCTGGCTCAACTGGAAGTCAACATGCAGAAGAATGAGAATTGATCCACTCTTATCTCCTTGCACTAAACTCAACTCCAAGTGGATCAAGGATCTCCACATAAAACCAGACACGCTAAAACTAATAGAAAAGAAACTGGGGAAGACCCTTGAAGACATCGGCTCAGGGGAAAAATTCCTGAACAGAACACCAATTGCTTATACTCTAAGAACAAGAATAGACAAATGGGACCTCATAAAACTACAAAGTTTCTGTAAGGCAAAAGACACTGTCAAAAGGATAAATCGGCAACCAACAAATTGGGAACAAATCTTCACCAACCCCACATCCGACAGAGGGCTAATCTCCAATGTATACAAAGAACTCAAGAGGTTAGACCCCAGAAAACCAAATAACCCTATCCAAAAATGGGGTACAGAGCTAAACAGAGACTTTTCACCTGAAGAAATTCGGATGGCTGAGAAACACCTTAAAAAATGTTCAACATCACTAGTCATTAGGGAAATGCAAATTAAAACAACCCTGAGATTTCACCTCACACCAGTCAGAATGGCTAAGATTAAAAACTCAGAAGACATCAGGTGTTGGCGAGGATGTGGAGAAAGAGGAACACTCCTCCACTGCTAGTGGGAATGCAAGCTGGTACAACCACTCTGGAAATCAGTATGGCGGTTCCTCAGAAAACTGGGCGTGATACTTCCGGAGGACCCAGCCATACCACTCCTGGGAATATACCCAGAAGATTCCCCAGCATGCAATAAGGATACATGCTCCACTATGTTCATAGCAGCCTTATATATAATAGCCAGAAGCTGGAAAGAACCCAGATGTCCCTCAACAGAGGAATGGATACAAAAAAATGTGGTATATATACACAATGGAGTACTATTCAGCCATTAGAGACAATGAATTCATGAAATTCTTAGACAAATGGATGAAGCTGGAGAATGTCATACTAAGTGAGGTGACCCAGTCTCAAAAGAATACCCATGGTATACAGTCACTGATAAGTGGATATTAGCCTAGAAGCTTGGAACACCAAAGACACAAATCACATATCAAGTGATGTCTCACAAGAAGAAAGGAATGGACACTGGTGCTAGAATGGACCAAAACATCATTGTGGGAGAGTACAAGAACAGTAAAGTGGGAGGGGGTGGATGAGGGAGCAGGGGGAGGGAAAAGGTCATGTGGGACCCTTGCGGGTGGGGAACCAGGAAAAGGGAAATGAATTGTAAATATAGAATATATACAATAAAAAAATCAAAAAAAAAAAGAAAGAAAAGAAAAGAATGAATTCATGCAATTTATAGGCAAATGGTTGGATCTGGAAAATATCATCCTAAGTGAGTTAACCCAATCACAAAAGAATACACATGAATTGCAATCACTGATAAGTGGATATTAATGAGCCCAGAAGCTCTGAATACTCAAGGCACAATTAGCTAAGCAAAAGATTAACAAGAAAAAGGAAGGAGAGGACCCTGGTCTGGAAAAGACTAAATCCAGTTTTGTAGGACTGAGAACAGAGAAATGGTGGGGGGGGAATGATTGGGGAATGGGCGAGGGGGGGAATAGGACTTTTGGGACATATGGTGGGGGGGACTGGGAAAGGGGAAAGCCTTTGGAATGTAAATAAAGAATATAGAAAATAAAAAAGGAATGGCATTTAGATCACTGGCTCCCAAAGCATCATCATGCATCTACTATTCTAAAACACTCAAACCTCAAAAGAAAGTTGAAAATGTCAACAGGACCAAGCCCTAGAATTCAGAAAATTTACACTTTTAAACTAATAAATAGAACTTCTCAGGGTTCTCTTTTCCATTCTCTTCTTTGCAAGCTATTCCACAGGCCATTGACATGATACTTGATTTTCACAGATACCTCAAATAATAGCTTCCTATGTCAGAGTGGTGGTGAGCACAGTAAAGTAGGCATCTAGAGAAATGGATAGCCATTTCATATTCAATATCTACATCTCTCTCTTTTGTATGATGATAAAACCCAATCTTGATGAATCCCTTAAACTCAAACAGGAAATGTCTCTTCCTTGAATAATTTGAAAGTCTCATTCTTCATGTGCTATTTCCTATAAACAAATGTAATTCTGTAAGTATTCCTGTCATGCTGTACATTTAGACTTGTATTATTAATGCATTTTTATTAAAACATCACTAAACATAAATTTACTCTATCACATTTGCTTTTCCTTTTTCATTCAAGCACAATGCACCACATGAAGAATTTCTATTTCCAGATTGATATCAACAATTCTATTATTGCAGAAAAGTGATTTCTAGATTTGGATACTTTTCACATAGTCAATCACACTAATGGTCAATCTATCTTTTTTTCTTTCCCATACCAAAGTGTTGTGAATAACTACAAATTACCAAGTATCAGGATATCCATTTAAGATTTGCAATGTAAAGCATTTTATAGCACCACAACTTGTGAAGGGTTCAGAGGTCAATGATTTTTATGAGCTTAAATCAGAAAAAGAAGTGATTTGTGTCAATGTCCTTTTATGAGAAAATTTCAATATAAAACTGTTAAGTAAAACTGTTTGATAAACTCATTTTTATAATTTATCTTTTGAGCTTTTATGCAATATTTGATTGCTTTTGTATTAAAATAATTTATCTTTAACTTTCTCTATCTGGCTTTGAAAACAGTGACAAAAAATGTACAGCCTGTCCTTGAGTCTGTACATAAGTTGACTGATAAAAGACTTGCAGTTGTTATTTGAGCAATTGTATTTAATTAAAATGGCCACATACTATATTGTTATTTTCTTCCTTAATTGCTGTTCAGATTTTAGATGCCATATGGAGTATAATTGTTAAGTTATTCTTTAAATGCATCATTTTCCTTAGACAACCCATCTTCCTAAGTTCCTATCAGTTGGTTCTATATCCTTTGGAAACTCAGAGTATTTCATATCTGATTTTATGTCCTCACTGTCACATATAGCTTACTACATTTCCATTGTTTAAATGTGTTCTCTGACTTTGGTAGCAGGCCTAATCTTGTTGATTCTTCTGCTGAACAAGAACGACAAATAACCTTCTATTATCATCATAGATAGTTAGCTTTCCTAAGTGATTTATCAGATCTAATTAGCATAAATATAGAAGTAATTAAAATCATGTTATCACCCACTAAAGGGACGTGAATTCTTCCCAGTGATACTTTTTTATCTCTTCACATTATGCAATAACTTCATCTAATTGCTTAGGAAAACTTTAAAATTCCAGTTCATTTTATTAGGTATGAGTTACACTACTGATGTTCTGCAATGTTGCCACAAAATATTTTATAGTAACATGTAATGGACAAATTATGCTTAAATGTGCTCCAGTGTACACAATGTAGGGTTACATAGATGGATTGAAAGGCTTCCTGATAATCTTTTTCTCTCCTTAGTAATATGAAAATTGCTGTAGTAAGTTTACCAAAGTGGATAATGAGAGATATTATATGTTTTTCAAACTGCTAGATATGTAGACATGGTACAGATTGAGACATATAACACAAAAACTGTTATCTGTGGCTCAACAGACATGTGTCTTCTATTCAGAGGGCTCGTACCTTGAAAAGTAGCTTGTCCTTTCCTGCTAGCTATTTATGTGAACAACACCAAGCTTGGTGTTATTCCTCTAAATAAGTGTTGAGGAATTATAGAAACTAATTCCTCAGAATTACAGTTCCCAGATGTACCTCTACACTGTAGTGAAAGCAGTCAACAAGTGCTGGGAAAGAACAGGCCCTTTGGTGAGAGGTGATTTCACGTTCTGCAAAAAGCTTAAAAGACACAGCTTTTATAATTTGTCACCCACATTCAGGTGGGCTAATCAGTGGTATAGCTGCCTTGAGTTTTATTAGCAACTTCTCAGTCATTCTTCATTATGTATCCCCATCAATTCACCATGTTTAGGTGCATTTGCATTTTTGGCCTGTTGTCCATGCTTTTATGAAGTAAATATCTGATTGGTCACATACCCCCAGAAATGTCAATTACAGCACAATACCTATGACTCACTTCCTACTCAGAAATCATAAACTATGCATAAACTAGTGAGAAAAGTTAGAACTAGAAATAATCAGATGGCAGGAAGCAAGCATAAGCAACATCCAAGATCAGATGAGATTGGGCATGTTCATGGTAGAATAACCAGAGACAGATACACAGAATAATGGGAGAGAAACTGAGGAAGAGCCAGGAGGACATTGGCACAGGGGAAACTTTTCCTGAACAGAACACCAATAGCTTATGCTCTAAGATCAAGTATTGACAAATGGAACCTCACTGTCAATAGGACAAAATGGCAACCAAAAGATTGGGAAAAGATCTTTACCAACCCTACATCCTACAGAGGGTTAATATCCAATATATATGAAGAACGCAAGAAGATGGACTCCAGGGAAATAAATAACCCTATTAAAAGTGGGGTGCAGAGCTAAATAAAGAATTCTCAACTGAGGAGTACCAGATGGCTTAGAAGCACCTAAAGAAATGTTCAACACCCATAGTCATCAGGGAAATGCAAATCAAAACAACCCTGAGATTTCAACTCATACCAGTCAGAATGGCTAAGATCAAAAACTCATGGGAAAGCAAAGGCTGGCAAAGATGTAGAGAAAGAGGAACACTCCTCCATTGCTGCTGGGTTTGCAAGCTGGTACAACCACTCTGGAATTCAGTACAGCAGCTCCTCAGAAAATTGAACTTAGTACTACTTGAGGACCCAGCTATACCACCACTCCTGGGTATAGACCCCGAAGATGCTCCAAAATGTAATAAGGACTTATGCTCTTCTATGTTCATAGCAGCCTTATTTATAACAGCCAGAAGCTGGAAAGAACCCAGATGTCCCTTGAGAGTTGAATGGATACAGAAATGTACATTTACACAACAGAGTACTACACAGCTACTAAAGACAGTGAATTCATGAAATTCTGAAGCAAATTGATGGAACTAGAAAATATCATCCTGAGTGAGGCAACCCAGTCACAAAAGAACACACATGATATGCACTCACTGATAAGTTAATATTAGCCCAAAAGCTCAGAATACGGAAGATACAAATCACAGACCACATAAAGCTCAAGAAGGAGGCAGACCAAAGTGTAGGTGCTTCATTTTTTTCTGAGAACAGGAACAAAATACTCACAGGAAGAAAAATGGAGATAAAATATAGAATAGAGACTGAAGGAAAGGCCATCCAGATACTGTCTCACCTGGGGACTCATTCCATATACAGTCACCAAACCCTGACTCTATTGTAAATATCATGACATGCTTGCTGAAAGGAGCCTGATATGGCTGTCTCCTGAGAGGCTCGGTAAGAGCCTTACAAATACAGAAGCAGTTGCTCACAGCCAACCATTTGAATGCATGCAGGGTCCCCAATGGAGGAGTTAGAGAAAAGACTGAAGGAGTTTGCAAACTCATAGGAAGAATCACAATATCAACCAACCAGACCCCCCAGATCTCCTAGGGACTAAGCCATCAACAAGGAGTACACATGACTCCAAATGTAGTGGAGGATTGCCTTGTCAGGCATCAATGGGAGGAGAGATCCCTAGTCCTATGAAGGCTCCATAGATGCCCAAGTGTATGGAAATAGAGGGCAAGGAGGTGGGAATGGGGTGGGTGGAAAAGCATCCTCATAAAAGCATGGGTGGCAGAATAATATAGGTTTCTGGGAGGAGGAAAACTGAGAAATGGGATAACATTTGAATTGTATTGAAGAAAATATCCCAGAAAAATATATATTGATAGTTTAAACAATATTGAACTTTATAATTGATGACATTTAAATGGAATTCAGATGACCTAGCTAATTCCTATTATTTTTCTCTTTTGTTATAAATTTAATTTATTAATACACTACATATATGAAATAATTGGCACAGTGCTGCCACGCAGCTTCTTGGAACACAACCTCCTTGTGTCTCCTATGTATGTAAACTATGATATAAAATTCATGCAAATTAGCCTTCTCTTTAAAAATCTCAGAACCAACAACTGCTCAATTGTAGAAAATGTTGTATATTCTATAATCTCCCTAGCAATGAGTTTCTCCAATTTTATCCTTAACACCTGAAACTCTTTTCCATACTACTACTCAAGATGAAACCTTGCAATACATCCTTTCAATTTCTTAATGTCAAAATTGTTTTAGGTTTCTATTGTGAATACAAATTACTGATACTTTTAATAAACAAATAATTTATTAAATTATATAATAGTTTCTTTTTTTTTTTTTTTTTGGTTTTTCGAGACAGGGTTTCTCTGTGTAGCTCCGGCTGTCCTGGAACTCATTTGGTAGACCAGGCTGGCCTCGAACTCAGAAATTCGCCTGCCTCTTCCTCCCAAGTGCTGGGATTAAAGGTGTGTGCCACCACGCCCAGCATATAATAGTTTCTTATACAAAATAGATAATATTAAATGCTGGAACATGCTAAATTATAGGTGTTCTCATTAAACACTTCAAATATTTATTACTTGACTAGATGAAACAATCTGTACCTATTAATGATTTGATGAAAAAGTTCTTTCTGATTTACATGTAGACATTTAATTAATTTTGATTAAAGTATTGAATTTTGGTATATCCAATAGAAGTAAACATATACTCATAAAACATGAGAAGAAATTGAAGATGCATTGGAAACATTTTTTTTAAACTATTATACTTAAAAACAGAACAATCCAAAGATAGATATATGTAGCTTAAGATTGCTGCCACAAGCACATGTATCATTAGAGAAGTTTCTAGAGGAGTAACAATTTTTAAATTTCTTCAATGTAAATATTCATTGAACATCACATAGCCCTTCTGAAAAATAAAACTAGCAAGCCAGTCCAGGAATTTGATCTGCATTTTAGTGAAGGAAACTTATGCTTGAAATAATTAAAAAACATTTACTTCTCACTTGGTATCTGAGATATGTACCCCTGAACACTGTCTTTTAAATCTTGAGTGCACCTTATAGTTGAGATGGTGGCTGTTCTGAGAGACCAAATGTCCATTCATGTTTATGTTTATATACCATTTGCATGTTGAAGAAGATAGACACAGCCTTTTAGGAAATAAGTACAGTTTAAATGAGGCAGTTGATGCTATTGACTTGCTTTCATACAAACTTGCTTCATGTGAATTATGCAATTGCTCTTGGCAACTATCTGCAGCTGAATTTATATGCTCTGTTAAGCATCCAATCATCAGTACAGATCCTGCTACCCCTGCCATCAGAAAACTGTATTTTCCTCTCCTCACATTTAGTATGTGATTTAAAGCTCACATTTATTCAAACTTGCTCAGGCCAAGTTTGATATCTCTTCTTAGTGCTGCACTGATTATTCACCCATGTAACTACACTGAGAATTAGCATCAAAATGGAAATATGAGGACAGACCATAATAAAGATGTTATGAATACTCAAATCTTCAGATCTGAAACTTTCTACTTTAAGAGTCTAGCACATAAATGTCAGAGAAAAGCACTAACTATTGGATTTATGAAGAGAACTCTAATGCCATCCGGTGGGAAGTTAAGGAAATTTTATTTTCCTTTTACTGGTGTGGTTATATTTGATGGCATGTAGGCCAAAATGACAAAGGTATATAAACATTTCATAAATGTACTACCCCAGCATGAACATACAGTGTATGCAATATGTATTTCATATGAAAAGTGATAATTATAATACACACATACATGATTTTAAATATGCATACCATTTTATATGTATATAACACTGTATACATATAAAAAGACTGAAATTAAAAATGCTCACAGTAGTTATATCCTAATGATATTTTAAATGTGAATATCAATTATAGGTGAAATGATTTTCAGCTTTTGTTAAAATCTGATAAAACACAAATTTGTAAAAGAATATTTGTTCTTAAAAAGTATGAGAATTGACTAGGTACTTATTTCTGTCCTTTTGAGTAAAATCAGACATGTCTATGAATAAGAGAGATTTCTTAAAGAGCATGAACAAGAAGTTAGAGATTTACTTGTCTTATATAAATTTTTAAAACTTTGTCATCTTGTATACTCTAAGTCATAAGAACCAATTGGACACTGATATGCTAGGTGCTGAAAACACAGAAATTAAATCATATCCTGTCACTGAAAAGCTCACCATGTCACATAAAGACACACAGAAGATGTACATGCCATGCGGGAGGGTTATGATGGAATCAGGCTGGCACAGGCAGAACACCAAACTGAGGCCAGATGGAAGCACAAGGCATTGATTCAAGTGGCTCCAAGGGATGTACTTCCTGAAAAAACTTTAGTAATTAAGTGGAAGCTACAGATTTGATTATAAAAAGTACAGATAGGATGAAAGTCAAAGCCTCTTTAGACAAAGGACATAGATACATGCTCTGTGAAACAGAAACTGAGCAGTGTTGTAATATTCTCTAAGGACCATGCTTTCTATCACAGCCAATGACCCCTTTCCATGTTGGCTCTTTCAATTTCTGGGGTAAATTAAATGTCAAACCAGTGGAATCACAGACTTAAAAGGTTTTATATTAGCAGCATGTTCCTAAGACTCATGGGAGCAAAATGGTGATGACTATTCTTGAAGAAAAACCTCAAAATCAGTACAAAAGAGATGAGTTTTACTTTCTTTATACTCCAATCTCTCTCCTATTTCAACATTTCCCACAACAAGCTTATCCTCTAATTTACACAAAATATTATTAATTAAAATTCTACTCTTAATTTACATATCAGTTTTGGGGAATGTCTTATCTTTGGTGTCAGCATCATATAGCACCTAACTTAAAACTGAAATATTAAAATGTTCCCATAAAGAATGGTGTCAATAAATGAAATTTGCCATAAATGGTTGAAAATCTAGCCATGGGGTTAAAATTGCCGGGGGTTTAGCTGACACATAAGGTGTCAGGAGCCAGGGAGATGGTTCATTGGTTGAAGCACTTGCTGCACAAACAAGAGGACCAGAGTTTGGATCTCTAGAGCCCACATAAGTATCCAGTTAAACATGGTGCCCAACTTGTAAATTTAGGCATGGAAATGGGTTTCCAAAAGCAATTGGAAGAGTTTGACTATCCCTGACTCTGACTGAGTGAGAAGTCTGAGTCTCTTGCCTCCTGCCTAATAAGGTTAGAGAAGCAATCAATGAAGAATCGCTGATGTCTCCCTCAAGCCTCCACAAACAAATACACACAGGTGTGTCCATAGGCATATCATATACACACGGAAAGAAAAATAAGTACAAATCATGAAAAAAACACATACATGCATGTAAGAAAGGAAGGAAGGAGGAAGTGAGAGAGGAAAAGAGGGAGGAAGAGAGGGAAGAAGGAAGAGAAGGAAAGAACAACAGCAATAACAAACAGTAACATTTTCCATTGGAACAAAAAGAGAAAGAATATTAGCAGTGTTCTCATATTTCTAAGCCTAACTACTTGAAATAATCAACATTTTTTTTATTACAAGAGACAGAAATTCATCTCAAGAAAGGGAAAAGGAAGACAGGCAGAGTAGCACATGCCTTTAATCTAAGAATTTAGGAGGCAGAAACAGGATGATCTCTATGAATTAGAGGCTGGTTTAGTCTATGTAGGAAGTTTTATAACAGCCAGAGCAACATAGTGAGAGCCTCTCTTGCAAACAAATAATGGAACAAACATGCAAATAAAAACAAGGGTAACATAAAGGGAAATTTTATTGGTTCTTTCAATCAAAGAGAATATTAGTAGACCACTCGTAAACTTGCAAAACAGCATCACAACCATAGAAACTCAAAGAACAAGTGCTCCTATGCTGTTAGATGATACATTTCCATCTATACAGTGTACATTCTTTAACTAAAACATATTATTATGAAGTGATGGATAATGGCCACTAATTTCTCTAGAGGATATGCCACATGTACAATGTCAAGCATATTGGTATACAGGGTTGTTGTCTTAGTGACATTTCTACTGGTATCACAAAAACACCATGACCAAAGGAACATATAAAAGAAAGCATTTAATATGGGTGCTTAATGTTCTAGACAATCATGCCATGCAGCAAAGTACCAGAAAGGCATAAATGGCTCAGGAGCTGTAGAAGAAAGTTTACATTTGATCCACAAACAGGATACAGATATAAAGACAATTAGAATGGTGTGGCTTTTGAATTCTAAAAGTCCAACAACAGGGACACACTTCCAGTAACAAGGCTACCCATCCTGATTTTTCCCAAACAGTTTCATTAAATTTGGAAATGAATATTTAAACATATGAGTTTGTGGGAGGGCATTTTCATTCAAACCACCATAGTTGTATAAAATTTCAAGATTTGGAATGAGACAATGGCTTTCGTATCTCTAGGGCAACATGAGCTGTTTTGATTTACCTAATGCTTTGTTTCAGATTCTTCTTCTGTAAAACAAACACAACTGCTATTAGCAGTCTAAATAGGAAGGAACTATGCAAGAACTGTCTTACATTAAATGCTGCAAGCATACAAACTTTAATGCTTTGAGCATTTTCCATTACTTTCTTTTCAAGAGAAACATCTACAGATATGTTTTGGCCAAAAATCATAGAAACTTTTGACAAGTAGGAAAGATTGTTTGACCTTTTAGTGATTTTGTATCTCCAGAGGAAATTTCCTACAGGCTTGTATGAAAGCCTGTCCTGGATAGAGGAGACGAAGTTCATATACCTCACTAAGGTGGAAGCCCAATTATCTAGAACAAGATTTTCAACTAAGAAAAGCCTAGGAGCTAAGTTGAGTGCAGGTTGTGAGTCTTCAAAGTAACAAGAGCATTCAAAAACCATTCCAATACCACCTAATTTTCATTGTGTTTTGTTTCGTTTTGGATGGTGTCTATGTAGGTCAGGCTGGCTTCAACTCACTCAGAGAGATCCATCTGCCTTTGTTACCTGAATGCTGAGACTAAAACCATATACCCCCAAACTTTGCTTTAACAATTACCTATCTGTATGTCTGTCTGTATGTATATATGTATGTGTGTGTGTCTGTCTGACTGTGTGTCTTTCTATCAGTTTATCTGTCTAATGTTTTATGACTTAGATTATACCATAATTAAAATTTTCCCTCTTCCATTTCCTCTTTCCTGATTGTTATATATATGATTGTGGTGTGTGTATATGTGTGTGTTTGTAAATACATAAACACAGCCTGCTCAGTCAATAGAATGTTGACCCTATGACTCTATCTATGTATATGTTTTTAGTGCAGACAGTTTAGTATTAAATAAATAATGGCTATGCTCTTCCCTGGGAAAACTGTTTCTCCTGCTCTGAGCTACCATAGTTGTCTTTAGTTCTTTGTCTAGGGTTGAAGCCTCATGAACTTTTCTCCTTCCACATTAGCATGTCTACTGCTGTCACCTTTCTTCAGGTCATGTTTTGGCAGCCATGTAAATGAGACTATATGTGTCTAGGTTCTCTGACATTTTTAGGAGACACACACTCACAGCAAAGTTCTCATTTCTCTTTTATGATTTTTCTTATATTTCTCATATTTTCTTATAGTTCTCATTTCTCATATATTTCTTTTATGATTTTTTACATGGCCCCTTCTGCAGTGAGCCTTAAGCCTTAAGTACAAGAGTTGGGGTATAGATCTCTACGTTGGGACTGGGTTCTACAGGTCATTTTTTAATCAATTGTGGATTTCTGGAATAATCTCTGTCAATACAAAGAGAAATTTCCTTAATAAGTCCCGAGAATTATGGTTATACGTGGATATAATACTAACCATTTAGAGTACATTTCAGGATAATGTTAGTTTAATAAAGGGGCAGTTGTAGTATCTCCTCCAAGATCCAAGATTTCACTAGGATCAGGAAATTGCCTAAGTTTCCAGAATCAGCTAGGGTTCCCCACTTGTTGAGTGAGCCTTAAATTCAAGTAGACAGCTGCTGGTAACTGCAGAGGTACATGAGCCACTATCCTGCCTTTAGTATTATTGTGGCTTTTCAGTCATCATTGCGTTTCATATTCATCATAGCTAGGTAGAAAGAAATGTTGCTTTCTTTCCTCCTTTGGAAGCTGATATGGCACTTTCTCGTACCATCAATGCTAGTTCTCAGTAAGGAAGCTTCCAGATGTGATCTAACTCATATCCTCTCAGTATTGTGTTGGACGTGTCTAGTGACTTCTGCAATAGGAACTTACCTTCAGCCTTTGGGAACCAACCAAAGACAATAGCAATAGTCTAGAGTTTCTTGTGAGTTTCTGAGATAGCTTTAACCATAACTCAAAAGATAAATTCTTATGATTAGTGTTGGAGATTTTTCGTCTACAGCTTATAGGCAGCATTGTCAGCACAGATAGGAAAATATCATTTAAAAAATACAAATATACAGTAGGTATATATGTACATATGCATTATATGTATTTTAGGTAAGTATGACTTTTCAGACAACCTTCCTGATATTATATCCTTCTTCAACCTTATTCTGTAATTACTGCCCTTACCCACTGTAAGTAAACATCCCATTTTCCCTGTCAGATCACTTATAGCCTGCAATTCCCCTCTCTACTTTTTCTCTCCATCCTTCCATGGGTCCCATTTCAGTTTCCTGGTTTCTGTACTTACCCCATGTTTTACTAAAATCTGAAGATTTGGAGAAAGGAATCTAAGGATGGACAGAACATGTCTAATTTTCTGGGTCTGAGTTACCTTACTAGATATGATATAAGTACTCTAAGTACTTTTCAATAATAATTCATTATAAAAGAACCAAAAAGATATATGTGCAATATCATTTGAATTCTATTATTTTTCATGCTTTATCAGTTTAAATGGTGTATTCATATTTGTCTACTCATAGGAAATGCCACTATTAGGAAGTGTGGCATTTTGGAATAGATGTGGCCATGTTGGAGCAAGTTTGTTACTGGTGGTAGTGGGCTTTGAGGTTTTACATGATCAAGCTAGGGACCAGTATCTCCCTGACCTTCTTCACCATGTTGATCCACATGTATAATTCTCTGCTCCTTCTCTGGCAACACGTGTGCCTGCGTACTGTCATGATTTCCATCATGATGATAATGGCATGCCCCACTTAAATGTTATCCTTTATAAGTGTTGTCATGGTCATATTTTTCTCTTCACAGAAATAAAACCTCTGAGGCTGGAGAGATGGTTCAGCGGTTAAGAGTACCAACTGCTCTTCCAAAGGTTCTGAGTTCAAATCACATCAACCACATGGTGGCTCACAACCATCCATAATGAGATCTGTCGCCCTTTTCTGGAATGTCTAAAAAATGCTACAGTGATGTCCCTCAACAGAGGAATGGACACACACACACAAAAAAATGTGGTATATATACACAATGGAGTACTATTCAGCCATTAGAAACAATGAATTCATGAAATTCTTAGACAAATGGATGGAGCTGGAGAACATCATACTAAGTGAGGTAACCCAGTCTCAAAAGAATACCCATGGTATGCATTCACTGATGAGTGGATATTAGCCTAGAATCTTGGGACACCAAAGACACAATCAACATACCAAGTGATGTCGGACAAGAAGGAAGGAGTGAACCCTGGTGCTGGAAAGGTTCAAAGCATCAGTGTAGGGGAATACCAGAACAGGGAAGTGGGAAGGGGTGGATGGGGGAAGAGGGGGAGGAAAAAGGACATGTGGGACCTTTGGGGGATAGGGAACCAGAAAAAGGGAAATGAAACATAAGTATAGAATATATCCAATAAAAATTAAAAAAATAATAATAAAATAAAACTCATGAATTGCCAAAGAAAAAAAGAAAGAAAGAAAGAAAGAAAGAAAGAAAGAAAGAAAGAAAGAAAGAAAGCCTCTAATAAGATGGTATCTCCCTGCCAGACAGTGGTGACACACACCATTAATCTCAGCTCTTGGGAGGCAGAGGCAGGCAGACTTCTGAGTTCAAGGCCAGCCTGGTTTACAGAGTAAGTGCCAGGACATCTGGGGCTACACAGAGAAACCCTGTCTTGAAAAACAAAAACAAAAACAAAACAAAAAAAGATAGCATCTCTCTCCCTCTCCCTTTCCCTCTGCCTCTTCCTCCACCCTCTTGCCCCATTCTTTCTTCCTCTCTCTCTCCCTCTCCCTCTCTCATTCTCTCTCTTTTTCTCTCCATCTCTCTCTTTTCTCTCTCTGTATCTATATAATTATCAGAATCATCTATCTCTATCTAATCTATACCTACTGTGTATACTGAGTTCATTTGGTGGTGCTCATATATACATATGTTTATATGTATAAACTTGGAATAGAATAACATGTTAGAGAACTCATCCTTGGAAAAAAACAATCTCCCCCTCCTTGTAAAAATTGATTGCAGCACTTTATCTAGGGTTGTGATTTTGTGCACTTTCATTTAACCATGTTAGTATGCCAGTTGGTATTACCAGTTTTTGGGGCTATGTTTAGACAACCATGTTATGGAGATTCCATGGATGCAGCTTAATCATGTCTAGAAGATATTGTCTCATAGCTGACATCCTGGTTCTCAAGATATTCTATCTCCTTTCTCATGATGTTTCATGAGCCTTAGTGCATGGGTTGTGTTGAGATATACAAACTAAGATGAAAATATTATGGTCACATATTGTATGAATTTTATCTCTATGTGTATCTCTATAAAAATCTCCAGTAGTCACAATGAAAAGCTTCTTCAATGAGAGGAGATAAGCAACATTTATCTGTGGTCATAAGGATAAACATCTAAGTACAGTTAAAAATTATATTGTTGGGGAGTTTCCACAGCCTTCTGTGCACAGCCCACTAGGAGGGAGTGATCTCCCAGCAGGCTTTCACTTTTGAGCACAGAGGTAAGATCTCTACCTTCTCTCTGGAGGGGAACCAGTTAGGAGCACACAGGGCATATAAGATCAGTGGAGCAGCTGGGACAAAGTTTTCTGCCCTCCACCATTTGCACCTGGAGCAGGGAAACTCCACAGTCTTCTGTGCATAGCCCATTAGGAGAGGGAGAGATCTCACAGCAGTGCTTTCACTTTTGAGTTCAGAGGAGTAAGGACACAGGCTTATAGACCCACAGGAGGAACAAACTCCAGACAGAGACAATACCATCTAGCACCAGATGGCAAAAGACAAGCACAAGAACCCTACCAACAGAAACAAAGGGCACATGGCAACATCAGAACCCAGGTCTCTCACCACAGCAAGTCTCGAATACCCCCAACACACCAGAAAAGCAAGAGTCAGAGAATAGCAGGGGGGGAGAGGAATTATGGGACATATGGTGGGGGGTAACTGGGAAAGGGGAAAGCCTTTGGAATGTAAACATAGAATATAAAAAATAAAAATTAAAAAAAATAAAATAAAATAAATCGTATCTCATGATGCTGATAAAGGGCTCGAAGAAAGACTTAAATAACTTCCTTAAAGAAATGCAGAAGAATATCGGTAAACAGGTAAAAATCCTTAAAGAGGAAATACAAAAATCACTTAAAGAAATACAGGAGATCATGAGTCAACAGGCAGAAGTCCTTAAAGAAGAAACAAAAAAATCCCTTAAGGAATTAGAGGAAAACACAAACAATCAAGTGAAGGACCTGAACAAAACCATCTAGGATCTAAAAGTGGAAGTAGAAACAATAAAGAAATCACAAAGTAAGACATCTCTAGAGATAGAAATTCTTGGAAAGAATTCAGGAGTCATAGATGCAGGCATCAACAACAGAATACAAGAAATAGAAGAAAGAACCTGAGATGCTCAAGATACTATAGAAAACATTAACTCAAAAGTCAAAGAAAATGCAAAATGCATAAAGCTGGTAACACAAAACAATCAGGAACTCCAGGACAAAATGATAAGGCCAAACCTAATGATTATAGGTATAGAAGAGAGTGAGAATTTACATCTTAAAGGCCCAGTAAATATCTTCAACAAAATGGTAGAAGAAAACTTCGCTAACCTAGAGAAAGAGATACCTATGAACATACAAGAAGCCTTCAGAACTTCACACAGACTGGACCAGAACAGAAAATCCTCCCGGCACATAATAATCAAAACACCAAATTCACTAAACAAAGAAAGAATTTTAAAAGCAGTAAGGGAAAGGGGGCAAGTAACTTATAAAGGCAGACCTATAAGAATCACACCAGACTTCTCACCAGAGATGATGAAAGCTGAAGATCCTGGGCAGACCTCATACAGACCCTAAGAGAACACAAATGCCAGCCCAAGCTACTATACCCAGCAAAACTCTCAATCATCATAGGTGGAGAAAGCATGATATTCCATGATAAAACCAAATTTGTATAATCTGTCCACAAATCGAGCTCTACAAAGGATAATTGATGGAAAATGCCAACACAAGGAACTACACCCTAGAAAAAGCAAGAAAGTAATCTTCCAACAAACCCAAAGAAGATACCCACACAAATATAAAAATAACATCAAAAAAGGAAGCAACAATCACTATTCCCTTATATCTCTTAACAACAATGCTCTCAATTGCCCAATAAAAATACATAGAGTAACAAAATATTTCTCATGCAAATCTTCAATTTTATCAGAAAATGTTTGCAATTCCCCTTTTAATTAATTTAGTAATTTCTTTTATGTCTACCATTTTATCTGCATTATTTTTCATGATAATCTTCAATTTTAATTTCTTTCTATATACTTCCTCTATTTTATCAGAAATGCTTACAATGTAAATTTTTTATTTTATCACAAATATTTCCAATTCCACCTTCAATTAATTTAGAAAGAGTTTTTACATCAACCATTCTTTACGTAAAATTTTCTAGGAAATAATCAATAATTCCACATTCAATCAAATAAGAATTATCTTTATGCCTATCTATATTTTATCTATATAATTTCCATGACAGTCTTTAATTTTAACATGTTTTTCTATATATTTCTACAATTTTATCAGAAATATTTTCCATGTAAATCTTCAAGTTTATCAGAAAATATTTATAATTCCACTTTTAATCAACTTAGGAATATTTTATGACTATCATTATTATATCTATATAAAATTTTTCATAATAATCTTCAATTCTAACATGTTTTTCTACATTGTCTACAATTTTATCAGAAATATTTTCCACATAAATCTTCAATTCTATTATAAAATGTTTCTATCACATATTTTAATTAATTTAACAATGTTTTACATGCCTACCACTTTACTCCTTAATTTTCCATGAAAATTGTCAATTTTAATGTGTTTATCTGAAATATTTTCCATGTAAATCTTTAACTTTATCATAATGTATTTTTACTTCCCTTTTTAATAAATAAAAAAATTTAATTATATTGTTTTAGTAAAATAGTTCTCCTGTAGGGTCAATGATCTTACCAGCCATTAGATAGGTTTATAGTACTAGGTTTGATAACAAACATGTCTAGGAAACTAAGAGAATAATTATGAGTATACTATAGAAAAATAGTTTTTCATAGAACTTAGTTTAAGAGTTTCTTTTTACCAGATTTAACAGGTGTACATTATGGACACACAATCTTTTCATCTTGCCTTGATTTTTCTTAAATGTAGCAGAAGTGACCTTTGGTTAAGTATGGAATGCAATAGGTCCAACAAAGAGAATTAAAGATGGAAAGATATACAATATGAAAGTTAATTGGTCATAACCATACGGTCGTATGATTTTTCAACGCAATAAAAGCATACAAGGTTTAAAATGTATAATTGTGAGGTTTGTTGGTAAATTATAAGGAATACATTAAAAAATATGACTATCAAAGTAGTTTGGATATATTATGTCCAGAACAGAGACAAAATAGTTTGAATGGCTAGAACTCTTTAATTTGCAATTTTCTCTGTTGTCAAACCCAAGCTTGTACTGAGGGAACATGTTTTGACTCACATTTTGTAGCAGCCAATGAGTACTTATGCTTTTGGAATAGACAGATAAGACATCATACATGAGTTGTAAAAGTAAACAGTGAACCAGTGACTACAGGCTATGTATATCTAAAATTGAGTTGCATAAATCCAGATTTCTTCATCTTGAAAAAAATTAAACTCTAGCTTCCCATAGGCTTTCTTAGTATCAAGGCTGACTCTCGCTTTCCAATGGCTATCCAGCTTAATCACACATTAACCAAATACATACATGTATCCCAAGAGAAGAACAAAACAGACTAATTCTACTAACATGATACATCTAGACTATTCTCAATGTAAGTCAGTGTAGTTATTTCAGCTCATGGATCCAACACTGTAAGAGAGTCTGACCATTCCTCATAGCTGAGGTAGCAGTATTAGGAATATATGAGCTGTTTGCTTTCTTGCATAATTTAATTAATTACATAGGTATTATTAAAAGTTTTTATTTTTTCTCTATTATAAGTTAATGTAAACCAATTTAATATGTTCACATTTTATTTATTTATTCATATACACTTCATATTTTATCACCCCTGTCCACCCTCTAACTGTTCCCCATTCCATAACTACTCCTCACCCTGTCTCCAGGTGGAGACTCCCACCCCACCCCCCATCTGACCTCTAAACTTCCTGGAGCCTCCAGTCTCTTGAGAGTTAGGAGCATCATCTCTTGATGAACACAGACCCAGCGGTCCTCTACTGGGGGCCTCATATCAGCTGCCTGTTTGGTGATCCAGTGTTTGAGAGATCTCAGGTGTCCAGATTAATTGAGACAGCTGGACCTCCTACAGGGTCTCCCTTCTCAACTTCTTTTAGCCTTCCCTAATTCAACAACAGGAGTCAGTTCCTTCTATCCATTGGTTGGGTGCAAATATCCACATCTGACTCTTTCAGCTGCTTGTTGGGTCTTCTGAAGTACGGTCATGCTAGGTCCCTTTTTGTGAGTGCTCCATAGCCTCAGTAATAGAATTAGGCTTTAGGACCTCCCCTTGAGCTGGATCCCACTTTAGGCCTATCAATTGACCTTCTTTTCCTCACATTAGCTTTTGATATCAGCTGTTTTCCATATTTGTTTATTGATCCATCTTATTCTGTGCACAGTTTAGGAAGAATTATCAATCAATACCTAGTAGTATTTTAAAAAGTTGCTATGTAAATAGAAACTCAGAATATACAAAAGATTGGTCAGTCATGGTAAGTGGATGAGAAGCTGTTGAGTTTTCTTACCTTCTAAGTCTTCTAAAGTAGAGTAAGTCTACTTCTACTTAGGAGTTGGCTTACCCAGCCAAAATGTACTTTTTTTCCATTTTTGTTATCCTTTGAGGATGAAGGCCATGTATTCCAGGGTTTGTGCTGCACTGCCAGCTGGCTTTTAGTTCAGCTCACTGGCAAGAATGAACACTGTGGAATATAAGCCTGGAAGCAAACTTTGAAGTAGGTCTCCTTGCTCTGGAGGGCAAATATCAAAGCAGATTTAGTTGGCAACCCAAAGGTATAAAATTTCACAAAGGTTCCCATTTATGGGTTAGTTCTAGTTGGTGTGATGTCTGCTAGCACATTTGTGCTAAAAGAAAAGTACAAAGGTTACCGAAGAATATCATCAGTGTAAATGTATGTTAATAATTATTGAAAGTTAATGTGAAAAAGTATCTCCCATTCCCTCACAAGGCACTTGGGGTTTTTCTACAATAAGCAATTTCTCATAAAGTTACCAATGAATATTTTCTGTCATATGTAAACCCTTCTGTTACAAGTTTAGCATTTTTATTATGTCCAGTATTGTGGACATAAAAAAAATTCTATAACATAGTCAGTGTATTTTGTTCTCTGATGAGGGCAACCACTAAACATTCATACTGGAATTGAGACTAGAAATTGGAAAGAGTAAGCAATTATAAGTTCCCTTTTAATCTCTATTTTTTCTTGTATGGTTTTAAGTCATTTCCAAAGTAGCAGCCCATAAAATGCAATTTGGCCTGCATAACTATGCATTACTTTGTGGTTTTATTTATTTTTTTTTAGCTGAGTTGAGGCATGATTACATAAAAGAGCCAAAATAATAAAACTAACCAAAAAATGAGTCAAATGCAAGCATATTGTTAAAGTAACAGCTCTGGAAAATATTCATTTTTAAAATATATTGTTTTACAAAGAGAATTTTAAGTTTGTGATTGCAATATAACCTTTAATTAAATATATAGCTACTGGAGGCAAAAGAGATGTCTCAGCAGCTAAGAGTACTGTTTGCTCTTCCCTGGGTCTTGAGTTCAATTCCTAGTACACACACAACCAGCTTTCCTGAAATCTGAGGCCCTCTTCTGGCATGCATGTATACATGCAGATAAAGCATTCATACATAAAAATCAATAAGTCAGTGAGTACATACCATATGTACTCTTTTGTGACTGAGTTACCACACTCAGGATGATATTTTCAAATTGTACCCAGTTGCCTGTGAATTTCATGAAATCATTGTTTTTTTTAATAGCTGAGTAGTACTCCATTGTGTAAATGTATCACATGTTAAGTATCCATTCCTCTGTTGAGAGACATGTCAGTTGTCTCTAGCTTCTGGCTATTATAAATAAGGCTGCTGTTAACATAGTGGAACAAGTGTCCTTGTTATATGCTGAGGCAGCTTATAGGTATATGCCCAGGAGTGGTATAGCTGGGTCCTCAGGGACAATTTTCTGAGAACTTCCAGACTGATTTCCAGAGTGGTTATACCAGCCTGCAATCCCACCAGCAATGGAGGAATGTTCACCTTTTTCTACATCCTTACCAGCATCTGCACAGTCACCTGACTTTTTTATCTTAGCCATTCCGACCAGTATGAGGTTGAATCTCAGGGTTGTTTTGATTTGATTTCCCTGTGAATAAAGATGTTGAACATTTTTTTTTTTTTTTTTTTTTTTTTTTTTTTTTTAGTTTTCGAGACAGGGTTTCTCTGTGTAGTCCTGGCTGTCCTGGAACTCACTCTGTAGATCAGGCTGGCCTCGAACTCAGAAATCCACCTGCCTCTGCCTCCCAAGTGCTGGGATTACAGGCGTGAGCCACCACGCCCGGTTCGATGTTGAACATTTTTTAAAGTGCTTCTCATGGATAAGCACAATACAACCACAGACCATATGAAACCTAAGAAGAAAGAAGATTACACCAAAGTATGGATGCTACAGTACTACTCAGTAGGAGCGAAGAGAATAATCTCTGGGAAGTAAAGAGAGGGATATAGGAGGGAGAAAGGAGGGCGAGGAAAAAGGAGGGCAGATCAGATATTGGAGGAGATGCAGGAGAAGTACCAAGGGTTAAGAATTTGAAAATAGGTATGTAGCAGTGGGAGAGGGGGAGCTGGGAGTAGCCACTAGAAAGTCCCAGATCCTAGGGACCCAAGAGGATCCTAGGAAAAAATGGAGAGGTCTTTAATCGAAGGACCCAACAAAGGTGACATAGAACCTGTAGAGGCCATATCCAGTGGATAGGCACAGCACACATTTGAGGGATGGGATTACCAACCCATCTCAAAAATATTAATCCAGAATTCTTCCTGTCAAAAGGAAATGCAAGGGCAAGGACAAAGAGGGAATCAGAAACTAAAGGAAAGGCCATCCAGAAACTGCCCAAACTAGGGATTCATCCCATCTGCTGACAAAAAACCAAGACACTAATCCTGATGCCAAGAAGTGTTTACTGACAGGAGCCAGATACAGCTGTCCCTTGAGAGGCTCTGCCAGAGCTGGACCAATACAGATGCAGATGTACACAGCCAAGCATTGGACTGTACGTGGGGACCTCCAATGGGGAAGTTAGAGCAAGGACTATAGGAGCTGAAGGGGTTTGCAACCTCATAGGAAGAACAATATCAACCAACCAGACCCCCAAAGCTCCCGGAGACTAAACCACCAACCAAAGGGTACTCCAGCTGGATATGTAGCAGAGGATTGCCTGGCATCACTGGGAGGGGAGTCCCTTGGTCCTATGAAGGTTTTGATGATGCAGGATAAGGGAACACTAGGCTGCTAAGCAGGAGTGGGTGGGTTGGTATGGGAGCACCATCAAAGAGGCAGGGAGAGGGAGGAGAGGATAGGGGTCTTGTGGAGAGGTAATTGGAAAGAGGAGTAACATTTGAAATGTAAATAAATAAAATAACCAATAAAAATAAATGAATAGATAAATGAATTGGATAAATCTAAAAAAGAAAAAAGAAAATATATACACTGATCTTGAAAATATGTTTGTATATATTTTTATGTCTTCATGGTTTTGACTTTAGTGTATTTTGTTGTTCACTTATCTTCCTATAGAAACTTTAATACAGATTTTATTATATATTTTATGTAATATATATTTTAAAATATATAAATTGGCTTAATACATTTTCCTTTGTGTGTGTGTATGTATGTATGTGTATATATATATATATATATATATATATATATATATATACAGATATATACATAACATATATAAAATATAAACTAATACAGAATCATTAATTTACTCCTTGTTTGGGCTATATTTTATACATATCTGTTATATTAATCTGTCATATGGTGTTATGAACAAATATCTATTCACTTCAGATAGACAAACAAAGCAAGAATTTCTCCAACTTGATAGACAAATGAGTTTACTGGAATGCTTTCAGAACATAGTTGAAAGGTTATTTAAAACAGGAAGTGTGATACAAAAATAGCCAAACAACTTCAAATCCCATTATGGTCAATGACCTCCTGGAAGCTGCCTCACAAATCAGTGATTCTTGAGTTGCTAGTAGAGTCTAGAATTTCCCAATCACCCTTGGAACTGAGCGAGCAGGAGGTTGGAAAATCAGGAGAGAGTTTTCAGACTACTTCTCTTTCCATATACTGCAAAGAATCAATTGCTTTATCACTATTTCCACTGATCTAGCTAGCTATCTCAATACTAGTCCATTCATTAACTGTCATAGCCACTGTAATCCCTATTACAAAATAGAAATGAATTTTTTCATCCCCCAGGAAATCAACTATATATCAGTACCTGTCTTTTTAAATTCCAAACAACACCATCTGTCAGACAGAAGTTATTAAACAAATGTTTAATGGATGTTATTCATGCATGTATCATATATTTATCATATTTTAATTTTAGTAAAAATCACTTGCAAGTAAATAAAAACATCACACACCAAAGTTAGCAAGACCCAAAGTCTCTAGACTTAAGGAATATATATACAGTTACAATTAGCATGTGTAAGAGAAGCTGTTGATAGTTACATTACATTTTTATACACACATTTCATATATTTTTCTCTGTACCAAATGTGATATGTTCTTGTTTATTTTCCTGTTGCTATGATAAAAACTTTCTGACTAAATCCAACTTGGATTTGTTTCAGCTTACAGTCCACTATTAAGGAACTATAATATAGTCCACTGTTGAGGGAATCCAGGGTAGGAACTCAAGTATAAATCTTGAAGGAACTTAGCTTTCACTGGCTTTGTATTTCTCTCGTGCTTTGTTGTATTTCTTATATAGCCCCATAGATCCTGCCCATGGGTGGCACTGCACACAGCAGGCTCAGACCTCTGCGCCAATTTGTAATGTGGAAAATGCCCCATAGACATGCCTGAAAGCCAATTCCTCAACGGAAGTGCCTGATTTCCAGGTGTGCTATGTTGACAATCAAGATTAAGGAAGCCAAAGTGATGATACCAGGGAAGAGAAACTGGTCAGGAAGTTTTCAAGGGATACCTCAACTGTTGTCCATGGCCAGGACCCACAAATATCTTTGGCATTGTTCTTTCCATAGAACAGAAAGGCTAGGAGAGTTTGTGGGTTCTAGTTTCTGGTCTGGTTGTTTTTGTTTTGTTTTGTTTTTATATATTTCTTCTTTCACATGGCATCTCAGAAACTCTCTCAGTGTTCTGCTGAATCTCTATTCAAAATATTTCCATTGGGGACACACGTGGAAACTGTATGATTAGTCCAGCTCAACTGACCTACTAGTCACCCATGTCTCAAGATTTTTCCATAGGTTCCATTTAAAAAGGAAAACTGAACTGAGAACTTAGTGGAGCCCATTTCCTTGGAATGGCTTTTCCTACACAGGAGCTTGCTGTTTTTCTCACAAGCATTCACCTAGGAACGTATAATGAACTCTATGGCAAACAGTCACTGTTCTTGTCTGGTTAATTCATCATTTGCTTCGATGAGAAAAAGAATCCAGAAGCCTCCGGACCACAGTGGTTTGGGTAGCCATTGAATTTTCAAGGACCCAGACCCCTTGAACTCCTGCCCAAACAGTTGAAAAAGCCTCCACTTTTCTTTCAAGGATGCTGCTCCCAACACTATACTGAAAGAAAAACCTAAATTCACAGATACACTTTCCAGGATGATCATTAACTGTCGAATAAAGCACAGGAAAATTTAAGACTTACCATGTAATAATAACTTTAAATTTCAAAGTAGCATGCTTTATTTTCTTCCAACCTGTTCATTTTACTACCATTTCTAGTTCAGCACTATCTCTTTTCTTGTATGTTACAAGACTTACTGTTTCTTCCATCTATTTAGAAAACATTACCATTTTGTTGGAACAAATAAGATATTTTCTCTTGATCTACTGTGTTGATATATGATGAATACCGCAGAGAAAATAGCATGTAGCTTTCAGAGATGGGTCTGCAATCTCCATGTGATAATTTTATGTTGTTTTATTGTCATTGATATACTGATTGTTTGTATTGCTGTGTTCTCCACCTCTGCCAATTAGAAAAGAAATATTGGATTCATAATGATTCTAATCTCCCTAGCCTGGGGATGTTTTAATCTTTATTTATTCTCTTTTTATGCATTATGACATTTCCCCCACAGGTTTAGATATCATTTTTAGAGTGGAATAAAATTGTAAATAGGAAGTTTTAAACCTCTATTTTTTTAAAAGAAAAAGGAAATTTCCATAAACCCCGACAACTATTAGTCAAATCTTCACTCTTGCACTGATATCTATCTAAAGGCACTGAACTTTTTTCAGAGATTTAAATTTTCTGAATTTTCTGACAGGGTTGATAACATGAACTACTGTAGCTCATTATACATTTTTTGTAATATGTTAAATGATTATGCTGATTTTATGTGAAACAAATGTATCATTACTACTATTGTTCAAAGCTTGGCTTCTGTGGCTTACCTGAGCACAATGAATTGTAAAGATGACACTTCACAGAGATACACAAGAAAAGCAAAGGAGACTTGAGTGTTTTTTTCTTTGCTTTTGTTTGCTGTTTGTTTTAGTATGTATTTCTATTGCTGGAAGGAGCAGGTCTCAAAACAGCATTGAAATGCACAGAAACTGCAGAACTTTGAGTCCAACTAAAAAATTATCTTTTGTAGTTTGCATCACAACTTGTTAAAATCATCACAACTAATACATATACATACCTTATTCCATGAAATAACAATGGTTGATGCTGTAATTAATGAACAAGAAAACCTACTGATGGTCTCCACCAATTTTCAGAGATTCTTAGGACAAAAGCTTACAAGAGACAGAATTCCCTGTGAGTATACAGAATGCTGCCATCTATTCTATAGTTCTTCACACCAGGATTGGTGGGGGGATTTGAAGGGAGCCCCTTAGAATGAATTTCATTGCTGTGACTTTGTATAAGTAAAGGTAAAGGAACCTTGAAGAACTCAAACACATGCATGCACATACATACACACATGCACATACACAAACACAGACAGAGAGAGATAGACAGACTAACAGATAAATAGAGGTGTGGAAAGAGAGAGAGAGAGAGAGAGAGAGAGAGAGAGAGAGAGAAGAACATGGGCTTTGCAAAAATCAAATAAAACATTACTTCTCCCAAAGCTACATTGATGAATCCTCCCAAAACAATTCAATAAACTGGGGACCAAGTATTGATATATGGGAGCTTATGCAGCCCCTCTCAATCAAAGCAACATACACACACACACACACACACACACACACACACACATACACACACACACTTCAAAACAAGCAAATATACATAGACACAAGTTCTTTTATAGTAAAAGAAGCGTGACTTTATTTTTATATAGAATAGCTAATATTTTCTGGGGACCTCTCAAGAACCATAGGAAGAAAGGGGGAAAACAAACAGTTGCCCACAGATCTTCTGAACAAGCACCTTCATTTGATGTGTCATCATGTGAGAGCAATGACCTCTCCAGAAAGTGAAGATGAACAAGTAAGACACTCTTTAATATTTCAAATAACTTCAAAAGGTCAGTAGGAACTTTATGCTGTATTGGAAGGTGGATGTAGTTAATTTGAATACATAATTTTCCTACTTGTACTTTATCCTTAACCTTTTCCCACATTTTTCCATATTAAAAAATAGCACTTCCTGATATCACACGCACTATAGATATGTAATTTAGAACATTAAGAATATTCAACATTCATTATCTAATATTATGATATCTACTCAAACTATGTATTTGTTTTCTTCTTTATGAACCGAAAGTAAAATACAAAACCTTTTCTTGATTAGATGAATTATTACTTTAATCAAATAATATTGACTTCCTATATATTGTATTTGATGCCATGTACAAAATCAGGAGTACAAAGGTTTTTAAGAGCAACTATAGAGATAAGGCTGTCAAATGTACTTCATATTAGTTACAACAATAATAAAATACTTCTTCAGACTCAGGTCTGTATCATCACCTGAGTGACTGCTTTTACTAGTAATATTTGACTCCATTCAGAAGACAGAGGTTGGCTTAAAACTTGGTGGACCTATTAATGCTTCATGTGTCAGTCATTGCCCATCAGTCACTGACAGATAAATGACTAGTAAGTATAGAAAATTTGTAACTCTACAAAAGTATCATAATATATCAGGGCTACAAAACAGAAATATATGTTAAAATTTCATGCAAGTAACCATAACCAAGAATTTGTTAGACACATAAAACTAAGGAAAAGGTATAATTCATGACCTGACCCCAGAAGGGAGAAGTCAACTAGCACTGAGATAGACAGTGATAGCATCCCATTGACAGTCAGCTGACCTCTCAGTGGTGAACCAAGGACTATCCAGCAGAATACTTTTGAATGTCCCAGGGACTTAGGTCCAGCTTGGGCCTCATGGTTGACACAGCCAACTTAAACAGATGTCTATTAAATGTCTATTTTCTCTTTAGATCTATTGTCTACATATATGCCTGTTTGTGCCCAGCCTCATCTTCTCCGGCCTTTTATGTTTCTCGCTAGTTCAGCTCAATGGTGACCTTGCAGTTGACTATAACAGCAATGGCAAGAAGTGCCCATTCTGTATGTGTTATGGTATCCATACAGAGACTTTCTTTGCATTCAGATCAGTTTATTCCTCTCAGACCTCTTTGAAATTCTTAAGTTAGGCTGTATTCTTTTCAATTCATACGAAACCATTTTGCCATTCTGTAACCTTAATATAAGGATTGATATAGACAGCATTAGATATAGATTTACTTTGTGAAATGGATGTGTTAATAATAGTAATTAAAAATGTAATAAAAGAATCTGTTTACTTCAACTAAAGCTATCAAAGAAAGTGGGCCTACTTAGTGGATTACAGCCAATGAATCCAGAGCACCTTGTGAATATGTCATTATTCAATAAGATCTGACATTATAGAGACTCAAGCATGTTGTATGGTATTTATTTAAAATTAATCACTTTACTCATTTACATTTCAAATGATATCCCCTCCTTTGTTACTCCTCCACAAAAGGTTCCATCTCATCTCCCCTCCCCTTTGCCTCTATGAGGGTGATCTTCCACCCACTCACCCACTCCTGCCTCACTCCTCTAGCCTCCCCCTATGCTGGGGCATCAAGCCTCCCTTTCCTCCCATTGATATCAGGTAAAGCCATTCTTTGCTACATATGTATCTGGAGACCTGGCTTCCTCCATGTATACTTTGTAGTTCTTGGTTTAGTTCCTAGAAGCTCTGTGTGCTCCAGTTAGTTGATATTGTTGTTTGTATGGTTTGAACATAGAATAGGCATGACTAGTTTCCTGTGGGAGGAAAGTAGTTCCTTTAAGAATAGACTGATGCGAAGACCTCAGAAGATGGAAAAATATGCCTTGCTCTTGGATTGGAAGGATCAATATAGTAAAAATGGCCATCTTGCCAAAAGCAATCTACAGATTCAATGCAATCCCCATCAAAATCCCAACTCAATTCTTCATTGATCTAGAAAGAGCAATTCTCAAATTCATCTGGAGCAACAAAAAACCCAGGATAGCTAAAACTATTCTCAACAATAAAAGTACTTCTGGGTGAATCAATATCCCTGACCCCAAGCAGTGCTACAGAGCAATTGTGTTAAAAACTGCATGGTATTTGTACAGCAACAGGCAAGTAGATCAATGGAATAGGATTGAAGACCCAGAAATGAACCCACAGACTTAGGGTCACTTGATATTTGATAAAGAAGCTACAACCATCCAGTGGAAAAAAGATATCCTTTTCAACAAATGGTGCTGGTTCAACTGGAGGTCAACATGCAGAAGAATGCGAATAGACCCACTCTAATCTCCTTGTACTAAGATCAGCTCCAAGTGGATCAAGGACCTCCACATAAAAACACACTGAAACTATTAGAAAAGAAACTTGGGAAGACCCTGGAGGACATGGGCACAGGGGGAAAGTTCCTGAACAGAACGCCAATAGCTTATGCTCTAAGATCAAGAATTGACAAATGGGACCTCATAAAATTACGAAGTTTCTGTAAGTCAAAAAGATACTGTCAGAAGGACAAAACGGCAACCAACAAATTGGAAAAAGATCTTCACCAACCCCACATCCAACAGAGGGATAATATCCAATATATACAAAGAACTCAAGAAGTTAGACCCCAAAGAACCAAATAACCCTATCAAAAAATGGGGTACAGAGCTAAACAAAGCATTTTCACCAGAAGAAATTCGGATGGCCGAGAAACACCTTAAGAGATGTTCAACCTCATTAGTCACCAGGGAAATGCAAATCAAAACAACCCTGAGATTCCACCTCACAGCAGTCAGAATGGCTAAGATTAAAAACTCAAGAGAAAACAGATCCTGTAGAGGATGTGGAGAAAGAGGAACACTCCTCCACTGTTGGTGGGATTGCAAAATGGTACAACCACTCTGGAAATCAGTCTGGTACTTCCTCAGAAAATTGGGCATGACACTTAAAGAGGACCCTGGCATACCACTCCTGGGTATATACCCAGAGGATTCCCCGGCATACAATTAAGACACATGCTCCACTATTTTCATAGCAGCCTTGTTTATAATAGCCAGAAGTTGGAAGGAGCCCAGATATCCCTCAAAAGAGGAATTGATACAGAAAATGTGGTAATATATATATATTATATATTATATATATATAATATATATAATATATATAATATATATAATATATAATAAATATATATATATATATTATATATATTTCAGGACCTTGGGCCTGAAAAGATTGGATTCAGTTTTGTAGGAGAGTTCCAGAACAGAGAAATGGTGTGGGGGAGGTGATTTGGCAATAGTTGGGGGGGAGAGGACTTATGGGACTTATGGTGGGGGGGACTGGGAAAGGTGAAAGCCTTTGGAATGTAATCAAAGAATATAGAATAAAAAATGTATATATATATACACACACACACAATGGAATACTACTCTGCAATTAAAAATAATGAATTCATGCAATTTGTAGGCAAATGTTTAGATCTGGAAAATATCATCCTAAGCGAGTTAACCCAATCACAAAAGAATACACATGAAATGCTATCACTGATAAGTGGATGTTAATGAGCCCAGAAGCACTAAATACTCAAGGCACAATTAGCAAGTCAAAGGATTCCCAAGAAAGGAGAGGACCTTGGGCCTGAAAAGATTGGATTCAGTTTTGTAGGAGAGTTCCAGAACAGAGAAATGGTGTGGGGGAGGTGATTTGGCAATAGTTGGGGGGGAGAGGACTTATGGGATGTATGGTGGAGGGGGAACTGGAAAACGTGAAAGCCTTTGGAATATAAACAAAGAATAGAGAATAAAAAATAAAAAAAATAGAATGATAGTATAAAAATATAATTATATCTGGAGATGAGAAAATAATTCATAAATGGACTATGATATACTTAGGAAGACAGATCAAGCAATGATTATGCTGTTATTGATTCATCATTGGGTGAAATAATGTTTTTATGATATGAAAAACACAGAAAAGAATTTCCGTTTAGGGATACAAAAAGACACTGTAAATGGATATGGTGGAAAAGGACTATAATCTCAGTTGCTCTGGGCCTGAGGCAAGAAAATGAAAGCTTGCCTGGTCTTGAAAGACAGTTAAAGGTCATGCTGGAAAATATTAATGATGTCCTGAAAATTAATAAAAGAAAAATAGAAATGAAGATATACCTGGGTATACAGCTGTGTTATTATGTATTTGCCTTGCAAAATCTCTATATTTTCTCACCAGACAAAATAACAATCTAGCATCACCCTCATGTTTTTAATTTTTAAGATTTTTTATTTTTAATATTTTCCAATTTACATACTGATTTATTTATACAATTTACCTCTCCATCACAACTCCTCTTCCTAATACCCTCTCACATTGCTCCTCCACTCATGAACCCATCACCATGACCTCTGAGAAGGGAGAGATCCCCCTGAGTACCAACCCCCTCTGGTACCTCTTGTAACTGCAGGACTAGGTGCATCTACTCCCACTGAGGCCAGAAAAGACAGCTCAGTTAGGGGAGCAGAATACACTGGCAGACAGCAGAGTCAGGGTAAGTTTCCACACCAACTGTTGGGGTACCCACATGAAGAACACACTGCATATCTACTACCTATGTGTAAGGCACCTAGATGCACCACTTCTATACTTTTTGGTTAGTGGTTCAGTCTTTGGGAGTCCCTAAGGGTCCAGATCTGTTCATTCTGTAGGTCAACTTTTGGTGTTCCCAGGAATCTCAATTCTTCCCCAGATATTGGGCAAGACTTTCTGAGCTCCATCCATTACTTGTCTGTGCGTTTGCCTCAGTTTTGGTCAGCTGATAGGTGGAGCATCTCAGAGAACAGTAATGCTACGTTCTCATCTGCAAGCAGAGCAGAATATCATGAATAGTGTCAGGGATTAGTTCTAAGTTAGGCCAGACATTGCTTTGTCCTTCCCTTGGACTCTGTTCCATCTTTGTTCTTGCACTTCTTGTAGGCAGGACAAATTTTGGTTGGAAGATTTTGTTGGTGGTTTAGTGATCCTGCTCCCTCCACTCTGAGCCCTGCATGGCTGTAGGAAGTGGCCAGTTCAGGCTCCATATTCCCCACTGCTAGGAGCCTCAGCTAGAGTCACCCTCAAAGACTCCATGGAGCCTTCCCCATCCCAGGTCTCTGGTGTGTTCTAGAGACTGCCCCTACAATTTCTGTCAGTTTTCATTCACTCTCCTAGCTCTCTCTCCCCCTGGCTATCCCTAGATCTGAACACCTGTACTTGCCATCTCCTTTTCTACCCAGTTCTCTCCCTTCATCTACCACTGATGACAATTTTGTTTTCCCCTTTGACTGAAATTCAAGCATCCTCCTTAGAACCCTCGTTGTTTATAGCTAATACCCATTTATTAGTATGTACTATGCATGTCCTTTTGGATCTGGGCTATCTCCCTCAAGGTGATATTTGTTTTCTAGTTCCATCCAATTGCCTGCAAATTTCAATGTCTTCGGTTTTAATAATTGAGTGGCATTCCATCGTATAAATAAACTACATTTTCTTTATCTATTCTTCAGTTGTGGGGCATCTAGGTTGTTTCTGGCTATTATGAATAAAGCTGCCATTAATATAGTTGAGCACGTACCCTTGTAGTATGATAGAACATCTTTTGGTTATATGCTCAGGAGTGACATAATTGGATCTTGAGGTAGAACTATTCCCAATTTTCTGAGAAACCACCCAAACTAAAATCTATTACTTCAGACATGGCATTTATTCCATGTTAAATCAAGGTCTGTTATTTTAATTTAATTTGCACTGAAAACCCATAGCTTAACATGGGCAAATAGGAGGATAGTAGCGGGATGAAGCTGAGAAAATACAGAAATGAAACAGAAGATAAAATCCTTGCAAGTCATCATCCCAGGACATTGAGTTCTGTGATCCAGAATTACTCCTGATATTATCTGAAAATCTCTCTTTACCTTGAGAAAGAAAAAACCAGTATATATTCCTGGTGTGCTATTCTCGCTGTACTATATTCTCATTCTTGTTTGTCAACAAGAGCTAGCTCTTGTTCATTTCTGAGCAGGTAGGTAAGAAACAGCAGCTTATTATAGATATGCAACATTTCTCTTTGGTCATGGATGGGAAATACCTGAACTCCAAAGCATTGAACCAGATCTTAGAGTTGGTAGAGGCAGATTTGTGAATGGGCATACGGAACAAATACTCTGTGAACTGATTCTTATGGTACTATTTTCAAACAATTATTTTCATCAATTTCTAATTCTTAATTAAAGGAGAGAGAAAAACTGTATGAGTACAACTCTGAAGGAGAAAATTCAATGTGTGGTACATTCTAGTGTAATAACAACATATCATACTGATGTTCTTCACACACACACACATACACACACACAAGTGGATACTTATTTTTTTTAAAAAAGGAAGACTTTTAGACAATTTTCTGGATAATGAACTAACTCTTAGAGTGTAGAAGCAAAGAGTGGAGTAATCCACTCATAAGGCAGAATACACACAGAAGCCAGATGCTAGTTGTACATGGGGGCTTAGTGGTTACTACATTACTCATACCCCAGAACTCACTGACACAAGTTAGCTATACATCACATACCCTGTTTAGCAATAACTGAGAAGCATACCCAGTGTTCTGTAGGGTCTTAGTTATGATTTTATTGCTGTCAAAGAATACTATGTATATAGCAACTGTTACACAGAACAACATGTAATTGGAACTGGTTCAGAGGATTAGTCCATTATAATCATGCAGGAATCGTGGCAGCATCCAGGCCAACATGGCGTTGGAAGAAAAGAACACTCTACCTCTTGATACACAGTTAGCAAGAGGAAGTTGTGTACCACATTGAGGGAATGAGAGCTCAAAGCCTGCTCAACATTGACAAACTTCCTCCTACAAGGCCCCATCTATTGAAAAAGGCCCATGTCTTCTAGTAGTACCCCCCATGGACAAAGCATTCAAACATGTGAGTCTGTGGGAACCATTTTTGTCAAAACAACACATTCCATTCCCAAATACTCATAGACTTGTACTCCTAATACATTGCAAAATCCATTTATTCTAATTTCACAAGACTCCATAGTTTATCACAATCTCAATAATGTTTATAATTCTAAAGTTCAAAGTCTTTTCTGAAAGTCATGTAATCTCTTAACTGTAATCCCCTATAAAATCAAAATAAAAACAGATTACATACTTCCAACATACAGTGGCACAAGATATACATTACCATTCCAAAATATATAGAAAGGAGCACAGTGAGGAAATACTGGAACAAAGCAAGACAGAAAACCACCTGGGCAAACTAAATTCTACATCTTCATGTGTGATATCAAAATTTTCTTAGGCCTAATCTCTAACTCCTTTCAGCTGTGTTGAAACATTCCTTATTAGTAGCTTTCCTTGGAAGGTAACACACTGCTATAGCATTTTTAACCTCTCACAGTCTCCAAAGCAATCCAGGCTTCACCTTCAAGTTTTCACACCATGACATTTCACAACTTCACACAATGGTCTCTCTCTCTCTCTGGGCCTCTATGCACTTTCCTTAGTCATAGAGTGAGATTCTATAACTTCATTCCTAGTCATAGATGGAGATTCTATAACTCCTTTCCTCTATTCTTGACTCTAAAGCCAGAACCACATGGTTGAAGCTGCCATGTTCTAGTGCTTTCTGGGGTTGGACCTTGCTCTATTACTTCTTCACCAGCTTTCTGTTTTTGATAGTTACCTTTACTGCCTAATCTTACCTGCTCAGAGAGACTAGGCTGGCCTTGGACTCAGAGATCCCTATGCCTCTATTTTCTGAGTACTGGGATTAAAGAAATGCACCTAGATCTAAACTGTTCTTTAATTCTTTTTCTCAAGATGAAAGTTTGGCTGAATGGGATCTTGCCCAGACATCAACATTCTCTTAATTCCACTTAATATTCTTGAACACAGGACTTCTCTCTATTCCACTTCCTTTTTCTCCTATAATCCTTGAACCACACATTTTGTATTTTTCTTTTCTAAGATTGTTCCATTTCATCAAAACACTCTTCAGAAAAGTGAAACATAGGATAGTCTATACTAGGCTGTTTTGAGATTTCCTAGCAATGAAATTAATCTAAAACTATTCACTTTAGCCTCAGACAGGTATTTCAGACAAGGATGATAAAAAAAAGCCACATTTTTATCAAATTATCACAAGACTCTCTGGAACATACTAAAATCTTTCTCCTCTGAAATATCTTCGGCCAGTACCCCACATTTCAAATCACTACCCATGTTCCTACTAGTATGACCCATTAAGCCCAACATCCCACAGATTTCCCAATCTAAAGTCCAAAAATCTACAGTTTTTTAAACAAAAGCATGATCAGGCATATCACAGCATTGCCGTAGTTCCTACTACAAATTTCTATCTTAGTTCAGGTTTTATTGTTGTGAAGAGACATCAGGACCAAGTTGACTCATAAAGGAGTTATAGTAGACATAATACTACCAGAGGACCCAGATATACTACTCCTGGGCATATACCCAGAAGATTCTCCAACTTGCAATAAGGACATATGCTCATGCCTCATTTATAATAACCAGAAGCTGGAAAGAACCCAGATGTCCCTCAACAGAGGAATGGATAAAGAAAATGTGGTACATTTACGCAATGAAATATTACTCAGCTATTAAGATTTATATGACAAAAACTTCAGGTCTCTGAAGAAGGAAATTGAAGAAGACCTAAGAAAATGGAAAATTCTTCCATGCTCGTGGGTTGGCAGGATAAATATAGTTAAAATGTCAATCTTGCCAAAAGCAATATACAGATTCAGTGTAATCCCCATCAAAATCCCAACTCAGTTCTTCATAGAGATAGAAAGAGCAATTCTCAAATTCATCTGGAATAGCAAAAAAACCAGGATAGCTAAAACTATCATCAACAGTTAAAGAACTTCTGGGGGAATCAGTATCCCGGACCTCAAACAATACTGCAGAGCAGTAGTGTTAAAAATTGCATGGTCTTTACAGTGACAGGGAGGTGGATCAATGGAATAGAATTGAAGACCCAGAAGTAAACCCACATATCTATTGCCAATTGATCTTCAACAATGGAGCTGAAAACATCCAGTGGAAAAAAGATAGCCTTTTCAACAACTGGTGCTGGCTCAACTGGCGGTCAACATGCAGAAGAATGAGAATTGATCCACTTTTATCTCCTTGTATTAAGCTGAATTCCAAGTGAATCAAAGAGCTCCATATGAAACCAGACACACTAAAATTAATAGAAAAGAAACTGGGGAAGACCCTTGAGGACATTGGCTCAGGGGGAAAGTTCCTGAACAGAACACCAATTGCTTATGCTCTATGATCAAGAATAGACAAACAGGACCTCATAAAATTACAAAGTTTTTGTAAGGCAAAGGACACTGTCAGAAGGACAAATCGGCAACCAACAAATTGGGAAAGGATCTTCACCAACCCTCCATCTGACAGAGGGCTAATATCCAATATATACAAAGAACTCAAGAAGTTAGACACCAGAAAATCAAATAACCCCACCCAAAAATGGGGAACAGAGCTAAACAAAGACTTTTCACCTGAAGAAATTCGGATGGCTGAGAAACACCTTAAAAAATGTTCAACATCATTAGTCATTAAAGAAATGCAAATCAAAACAACCCTGAGATTTCACCTCACACCAGTCAAAATGGCTAAGATTAAAAACTCAGAAGACATCAGGTGTTGGCGAGGATGTGGAGAAAGAGGAACACTCCTACACTGCTGGTGGGACTGCAAGCTGGTACAACCACTCTGGAAATCAGTCTGGTGATTCCTCAGAAAACTGGACATACTTCAGGAGAACCCAGCCATACCACTCCTGGGCATATACCCAAAGATTCCCCAGCATGCAATAAGGATACATGCTCCACTATGTTCATAGCAGCCTTATTTATAATAGCCAGAAGCTGGAAAGAACCCAGATGTCCCTCAACAGAGGAATGGATAAAAAAATGTGATATATATATATATATATATATATATATATATATATATATATATATATATATATATCCATCCACACACACACATACACACAATGGAATACTATTCAGCCATTAGAAACATTGAATTCATGCAATTCTTAGAGAAATGGATGGAGCTGGAGAACATCATACTAAGTGAGGTAACCCAGTCTCAAAAGAATACCCATGGTATGCACTCACTGGTAAGTGGATATTAGCCTAGAATCTTGGGACACCAAAGACACAATTCATATACCAAATGATGTCCAACAAGAAGAAAGGAGTGGACACTGGTGCTGGAAAGGATCAAAGCATCAGTGTAGGGGAAAACCAGAACAGGGAAGTGGGAAGAAGTGGATGAAGGAGCAGGGGGAGGGAAAAGGGCATGTGGGACCTTTGGGGGGGCATGGAACCAGAAAAAGGGAAATGAAATGTAAATATAGAATATATCCAATAAAAAATAAAAAGAATGAAATTTTTAGGCAAAAGGATGAAACTAGGAAATATCCTGAATGCGGTAACCCTCACTCAATATGGTATGCACTCATTGATAAGTGGATATTAGCCCAGAAGTTCATAATACCCAAGATACAATTCACGGACAAAAATGAAGCTCAAGAAGAAAAATGACCTAAGTATGGATATTCTGGCCCAAGACAGGGGAACAAAATACCCACAAGAAGAAATACAAAGACAACATGTAGATCAGAGACAGAAAGAAAGACCATCCAAAGACTGCCCCATCTGGGATTCCATCCCATATACAGTCACCAAACCCAGACACTATTGTGGTTGCCAACAAGGGCTTGCTGACAGGAGCCTGATATAGCTGTCTTCTGAGAGGCTTTGTCAGTACCTGACAAATAGAGAGGTGGATGCTCTCAGCCAACCATTGTACTGAGCTCAAGGTCCCCAATGGAGGAGCTAGAGAAAGGACTGTTGGAGCAGTACCCTTAGAGTTCCCAGGGACTAAACCACCAACCATTGAGTACACATGGAGGGAGCCATGGCTCCAGCTGCATATGTAGCAGAGGATGTTCTTATTGGACAACAAAGAGAGGAGGGGCCCTTGGTCCTGAGAAGGCTTGATGCCCCAGTATAGGGGAATGCCATGACAGGGAAGCAGGAGTGGGCAGACTGGTGAGGAGGGAGAGAGGGGATGGGATGGGGTGTTTTGCGGGGATGGGGGTGACCAGGAAAGAGGATAACATTTGAAATGCAAATAAAGAAAATATCTAATAAAGAAAAGAGTTGGGGCTGACTTTCAGTTTTAAAGGTTTAGTCCATTATCATCATGGAGGAAGCATGCCAGTGTCTAGGTAGACATGGTTCTAGAGAAGGAGCTGAGAGTTCTACATCTTGATGCAAAGTCAGCAAGGGGACACTGTACCACAGTAAATTTCCATTTCCTCCTGTGTTTCTGGGTATATGTGGGATTTCAAAATGATTCTCGCATTCTAATATGTATCTAACCTTTTCTAGTTCAAAAACTTCCTTTTCCAGATCTATATTAATGTGCCCAGAAGCGCTAAATACTCAAGGCAATATTAGCAAGTCAAATGATTCCCAAGAAGAAGAAAGGAGAGGACCCTGGGCCTGAAAAGATTGGATCCAGTTTTGTAGAAGAGTACCAGAACAGAGAAATGGGGGGGGGGTGATTGGGGAATAGTTAAGAGGGAGATGACTTATAGGATGTATGGTGGGGGGGGGAATTGGAAAGGGGAAAGCCTTTGGAATGTAAAAAAAGAATATAGAATAAAAAAATGAAAAAAAGGAAAAATAATGTAACTCAATCAAATGTGAAAAATAAATAAATAAATAAAACCGTTATTTCCCAGAAAGTAGAACAAAATAAAATAATAAGAATAGTGGGAAAAAACCTTCCTTTTTCTGGTCTGCATTCTTGGATATATAGCTCTATAGATCTTTGGAAATCAGCATCAACAAATTATGAGATTTGGGATCATCATGCCATCCCTTCCTTTAGTGTGCACTTTTATAAAGTAATACACATTAAAGCTGGTTATGTGCTGACATCAGCAGTCTCTTTTCCTAGCCCAGTACATAGCCTGATAGAGAGACCCATGTTCTCCTAGCCAACGCCTCCCCTACAAACACTGGATCTGCCTCTCCAGAGCTCTGAAATAGGTCCCCACAATCAGCTGCAGGCAAGCTCTTGCAAGCCCAAGCACTGCTGTGGTTACCTCTTCCCTGAAGCTTGGTCCTTTGTCCAGTTTTCCTGATCAAAGCCTGGCCTTATTCTACCCCAAATATTTTCTCTCTCTCTCCAGCCCGCCTGAGTCACAGGAATAGAAAACTCTTGAGAATCATAATTTAAAATCAATAGATTACATGACTGCTGGGCATTTCTTCCTCCTGCATCCTCTTTTCCTCTCTCAGACCTGGAAGTCCTGCCTCCTTTATTGTACCCAAGGATGAGCATCTTGTCCTCTTTACCAGCCAATCAATTAATTAGAGGAAAATTCCCCTATACCTTCCTCCTTCACATGTTTCTCTCCATCTCTTCAAGTATTGATGGACTTAAGCCCTTCATTCAAAGTCAGTTCCACAAATCTGTTTCAACATTTCTGCCCTTCTATTTAAAAATTGTCAAATTCTGGCACAGGCAATCATGCAAAACAGTACACAAAAGGGCACCCTACATTCTTTATTTCCTAAGGAAAATCCAATTTTCAATAATATAAGAGTTAGTGGAATTCTCAAAGCCAAGATTTTGCAATATTTAAGATGAGTTGACAGTATATATATATATATGTGTGTGTGTGTGTGTGTGTGTGTGTGTGTGTGTAATGAAGAGGATCATGAAATTTTATGGGATCTGTTCTTTCCTTCCACCATGGAGTTCTGAAGATAATATGAAACTCAGGTCTTACTGCTTGGCAGCAAGGTATTTTCCCACTTAATTATTTCATTGACCTAAATTTTATTTTTTAATGATTTTTCTACTGTTTTTAATTCTCTGTAATTTTGTATATTGATAATTAATATTATTCTTTTGTAGAGACTATTTTTTATGTTTTGAAATGATAAAACATTTCCACTCCAAATCTCAATATTCTCTATAAGTATTTGTTATACTGATATTTAATATGCTAGCCAGGAGATTTGAGACAAGGAAACAAGTTAATATCAAGTGTCTCTTTGGAAATATTGCATGCATAAAGATGTGTCTGTCAATTATGTAGACTTGGAGGAAGCAATTTCTATGTACACAGTTTGGGCTTTAAAATTATTTCTACTTTTCTCAATAGTGATAACTGATATCTTTACTAAAAAAAATAAATTATCACTGAAGCAGTTGGATATTTGAATGCTGGGATTACAAGGACATTGTGTAAATAAAATAGGACATACCTAACTAAGAAAACATCAAAGAGCTACTAACCAAGATGAAAAGGAGGATTTCACATATGATACAGATACAAACACCAGTCTAAGAAAATAATCATAGAAAGTTTTATGACTGTCCTCATTTATCATTGTTTCACTTTTATTTTATTTCTATGCAACTTTGTATCCTAACAGGCAGACATAGCCCCCTTATACTATCACCGACCTCAGACTATAGTAACTAAAAGGTGTCAACCAAAGTATGGAGGTGGAATCCTTTATAACATATTATGTACTGCAAAATGCCCCCAAAAAACTAATTTTGTACATCTTTTTTAGCGTGTTCATTTCTCAAGATTTGTAAATATGTCCTCATTTGCAAGCATTTCACCCATTTGTTGATACAACTGCTACAGCGTGGATGTTGAATGTTGTCTAAAGGCCTCTATATAAGACTGATTTTACAAAATGGTGTTACTGGGAGCTGCTGTGGGCCTATATAAGTTGGAAACTAATAGAATGGTTTCAGGTCATTGCAGAAATGCCATAGAATAGAATTTAGAATCCAGGTTTCATTCTTCCTCATGTGGTAGCTCACGAGGTGAGCAATGTGCTCTTCTAAGTGTTGCTGTGATATCATGATGTTTACCCTAGGGCAATTTTCCTGGGGCTATTTGTCTCGGAACTATAGGCTCCAGAAGTAATTGTGTTAGACATTTCATTATAGCAATGGGAAGTAATTAGCAAATGATCTCTTGAATACTAAAACATACATAGAACAAGGCATCACCACAGGTCCCTTCCTCACTATATATATATATATATATATATATATATATATATATATATATATATATATATATAATCTTTCTTTCCATCCAGTCCTCCAACATTCTTCTTCATGGTGTGGTTTCATTACCTTTACCACTCACATATCCTCCCCAACCTGCTAGATCACTCTGTGAATCTACACTCAGTCCTCCAGCTTTGTTAGACCATCACTGGCTCTTCCAAAAATAACCTCAACTTTCCATCATCACCCATTCATTCTGCCACCACCAAAAGGTCCTCCCTACCTGCTTCCCAACTTCTCCATTCAGCCATATTCCCCATCTTTGTACAATAATTGCCTAGAATCTATCTTATCATCTCCAATCATACTTTCTCACAAATTGGTCAATGCATTGACCTATTCTATCCACCCCTTCTTTCATTCTTTCACAGCTCTTACAATATTACTGCCTCAACTTTTACAAGATTCTCTGAGCTTTAGATTGAAGGTGCTCTTTCATAGATATAACCAGAGGAACTCAGATCCATCATTTATAGTTTAAATGATTGTGCTTTTCTTTAATGATTCTTGTCTTTTACATAAGAAGTCTCCTTGATGAAGAGAGTACAGAGCCCACTTACCTGTAGAATTAAAGACAAATGTTTATATCACAGTTAGGAATTGTGCAGATTTAATAAAGGTTAAGTGTAGATTGTCCTCTAAAATCCATGATGTCAATAACTCCAAGTAAATGAATAGATTTACAGTACCTTGTATGATTTGAGTTGTTGTTAAGCCTAATTTATTAGCTGTTGATAACTACCAAGTCTGTGTCCCAGTACTGTACCTTTAGAGTCATCATGTCATGATGATCATCGTTGTGATTCACAGGCATCATAGCTGGCTAGGACTGTTGGCTGCCTGACTTCTTTGGATACTGGCATGGCAACATAAAACTGGTTCTGAGGAGGAAACATTTATATCAGATTAAGCTCAGGGATTCCCTGGGCCCTGCTTCTGAAGTATCTTTAGGAATAAGATAAATACTGTCCTACTCTGGAAAGCAACAAAGTACAATAACAGTAGTCTCATGTTCATCCCTGACCACATACCAAAGATAGAACTTTCTCATGCCTGGAGTTGGGTTTTTGTTAGATTGTCTTTGGCCCTAGGGGAGCACATTTTTAGTTCAAATGAGAAATTTTCCTTTAAACTATATGTGTCTATTTATACATAGACTTACAATTTTTGTAGTTTCCTGGTAGATAGTAAACCATATGATTTCTTATGACTGTTTTAGACCTCGTAGTTGTTATTTTGCCCTCCTTATTCTGTATTTGTCTCATTACTTTCATAATTAGATAGCCCCATTTTTCGCCATTTCTGCTATCAGATCATTTGAAACACACTATTTTCTCTTGGTTGCTTTCCCATACCTCCATTGGCTACTTTTTACTTCCCTGGTTTCTGTATTTAAACAAGATATATATTGAAATCAGAAGATAATAGAGCTAAGATTCTCAGGCTGGAGAGGAAATGTGATATTTGCCTTTCTGCATCTTGGTTGCCTTAGTCAGTGTGATCTTTTCCCATTCCATCTATTTACCTGCAAACTTCATGATTTCATTTTTCTTTACAGCTAAATAAGAGCCTATCATGTATGTACCATATTTGTCCATTCTTTTCCCTTAAGGTGGTGCCTAATTTTAAAGCTAAGTTGTGTTACACAACAGATAGATGAATTAGGTTTCTTGATCCATTCAGTAAGCCTTTGTCTTATTATTGAGAAATTAGACCACTGATATTTAAAGTTACTGTCGAAATGAATGTGTGTTACTTGAAACCATCTTGTTGATACTTGGTGGTATTATTTGTATTCTCAAGGGTACTTTGTGTTTTAATAATAGTAGGCTTATCATTTTTCTATAGTCTCTCTGCTACATTCATTCTTCTTTTCATTCTGAAATATCATTTCCTATATTTCCTTTAGATTTGGTTTGCTTGTCATAAATTCTTTTATAATGTTTATACAGTGAATGTCTTTTCTTGTTCCTTCCATTATGGTGGATTATGGTGCTACTGCATTAGTCTCAGCTGGCCTTCATATTCTTAGGAATGGAAATGCATTATACTAGATTATTCTGGCTTTCAAAGTTTCCATTGAGAAATTAGCTGTTATTCTAGTGGGTTTTTCTTTACAAGTTACTTGGGACTTTTTTCTTGCCATTTTCTATACAATTTTGATAGGCTATGACAATTTTCTCCTCTGTTCTTTTCTATTCAAGTGGTTTTGTTTACATGAGTGTATTTTCTGTAATTTGAGGAAGTTTTTGTTTGTTTGTTTGTTTGTTTGTTTGTTTTTTCCCCTTTGGAGATCTGGTCTACAGCATTGACAAGATTTTTCTTCTTCTCTGTGCCTATAATTTAAAAGTTTGGTATTTCTCACCATGTCTCACATATGCTTTGTCTTCCTTCCTTGTGTCTTATTTTTAATATTTCTTGCATAGTTCATCTAGAACCTCCTCTTTATCTTTGAGTTCTGATATTCTGTCATCTGTATGATTCATTCTGCTTATAAGTGCTTGTAATTTGAGATTTCTAGGTAGATTATGAGGTTTTCAATTCCATCGTCCTTTTAGCTTGAGTTTTCTTGAATTTTTTAATCTCATTATTGAATTTCATTCTCAAGTCCTTGATTATCTTCGTTATTTCCATCGGCCTTATGTTTGTGTTTTCTTATGCATCATTCAGGCATTTATTCACTTTATGTCTTCTCTTCTTCAAATAATTAAGCTGGAATTTTATTTAAAAGTTTGATTATTCTTTGAATTCATTTTCTGGGTTTACTTAGGTAATTCTTATTGGCAAACATTTCCTTAAAACTGATGGGTTTTGGAGAGAATACTGGCTTTTTTATTGTCCTTATTGTTGTTTGGGTGGTTTTGTTTTGTTTTGCAATGTGATCTGCATATGTGGAAAAATATTTGCTAATTCTAAGTTGGATATGGAAACTGCCAGTTGGTGCAATAGAGAGGATATATGGCCGAGAAACACCTTAAGAGATGTTCAACATCATTAGTCATCAGGGAAATGCAAATCAAAACAACCCTGAGATTCCACCTCACACCAGTCAGAATGGCTAAGAATAAAAACTCAAGAGACAACAAGTGCTGGCGAGGATGTGGAGAAAGAGGAACACTCCTCAACTGTTGGTGGGATTGCAAAATGGTAAAACCGCTCTGGAAATCAGTTTGGCGGTTCCTCAGAAAATTGGGCATGTCACTTCCAAAGGACCCTGGCATACCACTCCTGGGCATATACCCAGAGAATTCCCCTGCATACAATAAAGACACATGCTCCACTATGTTTATAGCAGCCTTGTTTATAATAGCCAGAAATTGGAAGGAGCCCAGATATTGCTCAAGAGAGGAATGGATACAGAAAATGTGGTATATTTATACAATGGAGTACTACTCAGCAATTAAAAATAATGAACTCATGCAATTTGTAGGTAAATGGTTAGATCTGGAAAATATCATCCTAAGTGAGCTAACCCAATCACAAAAGAATACACATGAAATGCAATCACTGATAAGTGGATATTAATGAGCCCAGAAGCCCTAAATGCTCAAGGCACAATTAGCAAGTCAAATGACTCCCAAGAAGAAGAAAGGAGAGGACCCTGGGCCTGTAAAGATTGGATCCAGTTTTGTAGACCCAGAACAGAGAAATCATGGGGGCGGGGATGATTGGGGAATAGTTTGGGGGAGAGGAATTATGGGACACATGGTGGGGCGGGGGGGGGACTGGGAAAGGGGAAAGCCTTTGGAATGTAAACATAGAATATAGAAAATAAAAATTTAAAAATAAAGAGAGGATATACAAGGAAGTTGAGGCAAAAGTTTAGAAATTGTTTAGGTGGAAAAAAGTCAGGTGTCAGATGAATAGAGAGAACAGGACTTGTATGTGCTAGATGTGACTTCCGGTCCAGGCCTGGAGTGTGGGGGTAATAATAAATGAATTATTGATGTGGTACCAACTACCATCTACATTACAATTGTAAAAGCAAGTGATAATTTCACATGACATTTGATGTTAGGGGATTAGACAAATATATGAATACCTGAAGATGGGATCTTTGAGTCTACCAGCATGTTATAAGTTGTGCTGTTTTGTCTTCTCTGAAAAGTTGGCTGCTAAAAGAAGGTAGTTGCGCAATTGCTGAAACTTTGTTTGTGAAGTAAAAGTACATTTCCAGAAGAAAGCATGCTGTCAATCCTCCCACATTCAAATGTTGAATACTTAATGCCCAGTTAAAAAATATTGGGAGTGGAGTCTAAAAGAGATTAGGTGGCAAACAGCGGGCACACTGGACGCAGTGAGCGGCTGGAATCAGGTGCGTGGCCAGAGTTATAGCTTAGCTTAGCTCTGCAGGAGATCCAGGCACAGAAAGCTCAGCTGCGGGTGCAGACTACCGGCTGGGACCAGCTCTCTGAGTGGACTAGCAGCGAGGGGCCACCGGGCCGCCTTGGGGCACAGCTCGGAACTCTAGCAGCTGGTGTCAGGGGCCTGGACTCAGAGCGAGCATAGTCCAGCACAGACAAGCTGCCAGAAGGGATCTGTCTCCTGGGGACAGGCGTGCTGTGCTTTCAGCAGGGCGCAATCTACAATAAGACCAAGTAACACCAGAGATAAAGAGATGGCAAAAGGCAAACGTAGGAACGTTATTAACAGAAATCAAGGCAATATGGCACCATCTGAACCCAATTCGCCAACCACAGCAAGTCCAGGATACCCCAGCACACCAGAAAAACAAGAGTTAGATATAAAAGCACAGGTCATGATGCTCCTAGAGGAACACAAAAAAGACATAAACAAATCTCTTAAAGAAATGCAGGGGAACATCAATAGGGTAGAAGCTCTTACAATCCAAACACAAAAAACACTTAAAGAACTCCAGGAGAATATGGGCCATCAGACAGAAACCAATAAAGAGGAAATGAGAAAATCAGTTAAAGAAATGCAGGAGAACTTGAAACAACAGGCAGAAGTCATGAAAGAGGGAGCACAAAAATATAGTAAAGAATTACATGAAAACACAAACAAACAAATGATGGAACTGAGCAAAACCATCCAAGATCTGAACACAGAGGTAGAAACAACTAAGAAATCACAAAAGGAGGCAACCTTGGAGATAGAAAACCTTGGGAAGAAATCAGAGGTCGTAGATGCAAACATAAACAACAGAATACAAGAGATAGGAATAAGAATCTCTGATGCTGAAGATAACATAGTAACCATTGACTCCACAGTCAAAGAAAACGCAAAATCCAAAAGGCTTGTAACCCAAAACATCCAGAAAATCCAGGACAAAATGAGAAGACCAAACCTAAGGATTATAGGGATAGATGAGAGTGAAGAGCTACAACTTAAAGGGCCAGCAAATATCTTTAACAAAATTATGGAAGAAAACTTTCCTAACTTAAAGAGAGAGATGCCCATGAATATACAAGAAGCCTACAGAACTCCAAACAGACTGGACAAGAACAGAAACACCTCCCATCACATAATAATCAAAACCCCAAATGTACTAAACAAAGAAAGAATATTAAAGGCAGTAAGAGAAAAGGGCCAAGTAACATATAAAGGAAGACCTATCAGAATCACACCAGACTTCTCTCCAGAAACCATGAAAGCTAGAAGATCCTGGGCAGACCTCATGCAGACCCTAAGAGAAAACAAATGTCAGCCAAGACTACTATACCCAGCAAAACTCTCAATCAACATAGATGGAGAAATCAAAATATTCCATGACAGGACCAAATTTACACAATATCTTTCCACTAACCCAGCTCTACAAAGAATAATAGGAGGAAAACTCCAACACAAGGAAGGAAATGGCACCCAAGAAAAAGCAAGACGGTAAACTTCTTCCATCAAACTCAAAGGAAGATAACTACTCAAAAACAAAAATAACATCAAAAATGTCAGGAAGTAATAATCTCTATTCCTTAATATCTCTTAACATCAATGGACTCAACTCCCCAATAAAAAGACATAGACTAACAGACTGGATACGGAAACAGGACCCTACATTTTGCTCCTTACAGGAAACACACCTCAGAGTCAAAGACAAACACTACCTTAGAGTAAAAGGATGGAAGACAATTTTGCAAGCAAATGGTCACAGGAAGCAAGCTGGAGTAGCCATTTTAATATCAGATAGAATATTTAATATCAGATAAAATTGACTTTCAACCCAAATTCATCAAAAGAGACACAGAAGGTCACTTCCTGCTAGTCAAAGGAAGAATCCACCAAGAGGAACTCACAATTCTAAACATCTACGCTCCAAATGTAAGGGCACCCTCATTTGTAAAAGAAACCTTACTAAAGCTCAAAGCACACATTGCACCTAACACAATGATTGTGGGGGACCTCAATACTCCACTATCTACAGTGGACCAACCAGGAAAACAGAAACTAAACAGAGACACAGAGAAACTCATCGAAACTTTGGAGCAATTGGATTTAACAGATATATATATATATAGAACATTTCACCCTAAAGCAAAAGACTATACCTTTTTCTCAGCCCCTCATGGTACCTTCTCCAAAATCGACCATATAATTGGACACAAGACAGATCTCAACAAATATAAAAAGATCGAACTAATCCCATGCCTCTTATCAGATCACCATGGAGTAAGAGTGTTCTTCAATAGCAACAAAAACAACAGAAAATCCCCATACGCTTGGAGGCTGAACAATATTCTACTCAATGATACCTTAGTCCAGGAAGAAATAAAGAAAGAAATCAAAGAATTCTTAGAACTTAATGAAAATGAAGGCACAACATACCCAAATCTATGGGACACAATGAAAGCAGTGCTTAGAGGAAAAATCATAGCCCTGAGTGTCTCCAAAAAGAAACAGGAGAGAGCATATACTAGCAACTTAATGGCGCACTTGAAAGCTCTGGAACAAAAAGAAGCAATTTCACCCAGGAGGAGTAGCAGACAGGAAATCATCAAACTCAGGGCTGAAATCAATCAAGTTGAAACAAAGGGAACCATACAAAGAATCAACAAAACCAGGAGCTGGTTCTTTGAGAAGATCAACAAGATAGATAAACCCCTAGCCAGACTTACTAAAGGGCACAGAGACAGTATTCAAATTAACAAAATTAGAAATGAAAAGGGAGATATAACAACAGAAACTGAGGAAATTCAAAAAATCATCAGATCCTACTACAAAAACCTATACTCAACACAACTGGAGAATCTGGAGGAAATGGACAATTTCCTCGACAGTTACCAAATACCAAAATTAAACCAGGATCAAATAGATCGTCTAAACAGACCCATAACCCCCAAAGAAATAGAAGGGGTCATAGACAGTCTTCCAACCAAAAAGAGCACAGGACGAGAAGGTTTTAGTGCAGAAGTCTATCAGACCTTCAAAGAAGTCCTGATACCGATACTCTTCAAATTACTCCACAAAATAGAAACAGAAGGAACACTACCCAACTCATTCTATGAAGCCACAATTACCCTGATACCAAAACCACACAAAGATCCAACTAAGAAAGAGAACTACAGGCCAATTTCTCTTATGAATATCGATGCAAAAATACTAAACAAAATACTTGCCAACCGAATCCAAGAACACATCAAAACGATCATTCACCATGATCAAGTTGGCTTCATCCCAGGGATGCAGGGATGGTTCAATATACTGAAATCCATCAACGTACTCCACTACATAAACAAACTCAAAGAAAAAAACCACATGGCCATCTCATTGGATGCTGAAAAAGCATTTGACAAAATTCAGCATCCTTTCATGCTAAAGGTCCTAGAAAGAATAGGAATTCAAGGCCCATATCTAAACATATTAAAAGCAATATACAGCAGACCAGTAGCCAACATCAAGGTAAACGGAGAAAAACTCGAAGCAATCCCTCTAAAATCAGGGACTAGACAAGGCTGTCCCCTCTCGCCATATCTCTTCAATATAGTACTTGAGGTACTAGCTAGAGCAATTCGACAACAGAGGGAAGTCAAAGGGATACAAATCGGAAAGGAAGAAGTCCAACTATCACTATTTGCAGATGATATGATAGTTTACTTAAGTGACCCAAAAACCTCCACCAGAGAACTCCTGCAGCTGATAAACAACTTCAGCAAAGTGGCTGGCTATAAAATCAACTCAAGTAAATCAGTAGCCTTCCTATACGCAAAGGATAAGCAGGCCGAGAAAGAAATTAGGGAAATGACACCCTTCACAATAGCCACAAATGATATAAAGTATCTTGGAGTGACGCTAACCAAACATGTGAAAGATTTATACGACAAAACTTCAGGTCTCTGAAGAGGGAAATTGAAGAAGACATCAGAAAATGGGAAAATCTTCCATGCTCGTGGGTTGGCAGGACTAATATAGTCAAAATGGCAATCTTGCCCAAAGCAATATACAGATTCAATGCAATCCCCATCAAAATCCCAACTCAGTTCTTCATAGAGCTAGAAAGAGCAATTCTCAAATTCATCTGGAATAACAAAAAACCCAGGATAGCTAAAACTATCATCAACAGCAAAAGAACTTCTGGGGGAATCAATATCCCGGACCTCAAGCAATATTACAGAGCAGCGGTATTAAAAACTGCATGGTATTGGTTCAGTGACAGGGAAGCGGATCAATGGAATAGGATCGAAGACCCAGAATTGAACCCACACATCTATGGCCAATTGATCTTCTACAAAGGAGCTGAAAACATCCAGTGGAAAAAAGATAGCCTTTTCAACAGATGGTGCTGGCTCAACTGGAAGTCAACATGCAGAAGAATGAGAATTGATCCACTCTTATCTCCTTGCACTAAACTCAACTCCAAGTGGATCAAGGATCTCCACATAAAACCAGACACACTAAAACTAATAGAAAAGAAACTGGGGAAGACCCTTGAAGACATAGGCTCAGGGGAAAAATTCCTGAACAGAACACCAATTGCTTATACTCTAAGAACAATAATAGACAAATGGGACCTCATAAAACTACAAAGTTTCTGTAAGGCAAAAGACACTGTCAAAAGGATAAATTGGCAACCAACAAATTGGGAAAAAATTTTCACCAACCCCACATCCGACAGAGGGCTAATCTCCAATGTATACAAAGAACTCAAGAAGTTAGACCCCAGAAAACCAAATAACCCTATCCAAAAATGGGGCACAGAGCTAAACAGAGACTTTTCACCTGAAGAAATTCGGATGCCTGAGAAACACCTTAAAAAATGTTCAACATCACTAGTCATTAGGGAAATGCAAATTAAAACAACCCTGAGATTTCACCTCACACCAGTCAGAATGGCTAAGATTAAAAACTCAGAAGACATCAGGTGTTGGCGAGGATGTGGAGAAAGAGGAACACTCCTCCACTGCTGGTGGGAATGCAAGCTGGTACAACCACTCTGGAAATCAGTATGGCGGTTCCTCAGAAAACTGGGTGTGATACTTCCGGGGGACCCAGCCATACCACTCCTGGGAATATACCCAGAAGATTCACCAGCATGCAATAAGGATACATGCTCCACTATGTTCATAGCAGCCTTATATATAATAGCCAGAAGCTGGAAAGAACCCAGATGTCCCTCAACAGAGGAATGGATACAAAAAATGTGGTATATATACACAATGGAGTACTATTCAGCCATTAGAAACAATGAATTCATGAAATTCTTAGAGAAATGGATGGAGCTGGAGAATGTCATACTAAGTGAGGTGACCCAGTCTCAAAAGAATACCCATGGTATACAGTCACTGATAAGTGGATATTAGCCTAGAAGCTTGGAACACCAAAGACACAAATCACATATCAAGTGATGTCTCACAAGAAGAAAGGAGTGGACACTGGTGCTAGAATGGACTAAAACATCATTGTGGGAGAGTACAAGAAGAGTAAAGTGGGAGGGGTGGATGCGGGAGCAGGGGGAGGGAAAAGGACATGTGGGACCTTTGGGGGTGGGGAACCAGAAAAATGGAAATGAATTGTAAATATAGAATATATACAATAAAAAAATCAAAAAATAAGAGAAAAAAAAAGAGATTAGGTAAGGAGGGCTTTATCTCCTAAATGAATGAAGATAAATGCTGACATGTACTAATGATGAAACAGTGGATTGTTGCCAAACAAAACTCAGTTTCTCTTCCTTTCTTTTGTTGTCTTGTGACATTTTACTTCTGTGAATGTCGTCACTAGACACTGTGACCATTCATTTGGATTTCCTAGTCTCTAGAAAGTAGGACAAGTAAATTTCTGCTAATTATAAATTACCAAGACTTAGGGAATTTTGATACAGAACAAAATCAGACCATGACATGAACATCAATCAAGCATTTGAATAGTATGCAGTATATAGATATGGTACTTTTGAAAAGGAAATAAATAATTGCTACTATATACAGCTGAGCATAATCGATGCTTTGGAGACCTAAAGTAAATCACTATCAATTAAGACTACTTGGGAGGCTAGTATGCCTTTGTGGTAGCATACAAGTCATATTGTATGCAGCTAAATGGTTCATGGCCATGACAAAATAAGAACAATGGCAGTTATAAGCCTAGGCAAGTTTATTAAGTTAAAATTATTGAACATGGAAGAAAGTACTTGTGTTGAGTAACATTCAAGGACGATTTATTAAGGAAACAATATGGAAAATCTTGATGTAATTGGAGGGATTTCTGAACAGTGTCTTCTCTGGGGCATCAATGGCTTTGCCTGCTATTCCAGCAGTGTGTCTTTAACTATCTCAATATCAAGTTGCCTTTTCCAATGCATGGCCCTGGGTTGCCTATTATCTTCAGTAAGCCCTAGTCAGCAAGGACCAAATTTAATACTCAAACCTTAAAAGTTATTGTCATATCACCAACTGAGAGCAAGATACTTTTCTAAAGGAGGAAAATGGAGCAGAAATTCATAGAGGAAGAAAATAGAGTGTCATCAAAAGCAAACTGTGTCAACTTCCATCACAATCTTCACAGGCATCTAAGGGCCAACACGTATCTAATGGCAAGTTCATAAACCTGTACACAAGCTACTGTTGCAAAATGACTATTTTGAGGTCTCATTGACCTTGTCCTTAACACAGGATAATACCACTTTCATCATGAGCTTTGTACAGAAGTACATAAGCCATTTATTTCATAAAAAAGTTCTTATCTCAGTATGGAAGTGAGGAAAAGTGTTGCTCAAATGTTGACTTGCAGAAAATAGGGGAATGTGTCAGAGGAAACTGTCTTTGAGGCAAGTTTCAGGAAATGCTGAAACAAGGGTGAGGAAAGGTTACAGAACTCTGAGAAACAGCAATACACTTAAGAGCACGGATGTCAACCTTTACGGCCAGCCCACTTGGAAGATTCTCTCACATTGTACAAACTTGTATTTGCTGCTTTAATGGTTTTTTTCCCCTAATAAAAGAAAGATTTGTACAGAAATGTAAGTTCCAATAATCACTTCTTCCCATCTCCTAGAAGCAAACCCTGGAGCAATTCTCCAACTGTATTCTTTGAGCTAGGCAATGAGCCCCCCTGATACTAGTATGTTTACTCCTACCAGGTCAGAAAGTCTTAACCTTACCAGTGAGCCTTGCCCTCAGGCCTCTCCTCAGGATTTCTGGCCAAAGAATGCAGGAAGTTGCAACTTGGGTCACTCTGCTCTTACTGGTCTCTGTTTTGAGTTAATACAGCTATCCTCCAATTCCTTTTTCCATTCTTGGCTACATACTATTAACCATTTCTTCTGAAGTAAATCAGCCTGTGAAGAAACTCTCCCAAGCTTTACTGTGTGGTGATGGTAAAATTAAAACTCTGTGACAATTTCTGTAGTGTGGTGACATGCATTATCCTGAGTTCTATTAGCTATTCAAATAACAACCATTCACACTGATAAATAAATCACAATTCTGTTGTTCTGCCCTTTTCCTTATAAATTCTCATGTCATTTCATAAGAACTGATTCATTACATTTATGGACTTACATATGTAGAATAATCATCAGTAATTAAACAAAGAAATACCGCCCTTTGGATTTGTTTGAGACAAACTCCATAACTTGGGTCTTTGGATTTGCTGTGTCACTGAGGATGACCTTGAATTACTGATCCTCCTTCCTCCTCCTCTGAAGCATTCAGAATATAGAGACAGACAAATGCCATCACACCTTGCCAAAAAAAAATCATCTTATGAAAGACATCTTATTTTATGTTATCTTCCACCTTCTTCCCTCCCTGAGTGCAACTATATGAAAGATCTTTTTTCCATCATATGAATGTCAGTAGTCCTCTGGATATGAGAATGAAACATTTTGCTAGCTTTTTTCTTCTTTTTTTTTTTTTAGTGGAGCATGTGTCCTTATTACATGCTGGGGAAGAGACCTTTATTCTTTTTTTTTTCTTCTCTTTTCTTTTTTTTTCTTTTTTTTTATTTTCTATATTCTATGTTTACATTCCAAAGGCTTTCCCCTTTCCCAGTTCCCACCCACCATAGTTCCCATAGTTCCTCTCCCCCCCCATCTGTTCCCCAATAATTCCCCCTCCCCCCTCGGTTTCTTTACTAAACTGGATGCAATCTTTACAGGCCCAGGGTCCTCTCCTTTCTTCTTCTTGGGAATCATTTGACTTGCTATTTGTGTCTTGAGTATTTAGGGCTTCTGGGCTCATTAATATCCACTTATCAGTGATTGCATTTCATGTGCATTCTTTTGTTATTGGGTTAAATCACTCAGGATGATATTTTCCAGGTCTAACCATTTACCTACAAATTGCATGAATTCATTATTTTTAATTGCTGAGTAGTATTCCATTGTATAAATATACCACATTTTCTGTATCCATTCCTCCTTTGAGGGATATTTGGGCTCCTTCCAATTTCTGGCGATTATAAACAAGGCTGCTATAAACATAGTGGAGCATGTGTCCTTATTGCATGCAGGGGAATCCTCTGGGTATATGCCCAGGAGTGGTATGCCAGGGTCCTCTGGAAGTGACATGCCCAATTTTCTAAGGAACCGCCAAACTGATTTCCAGAGCGGTTTTACCATTTTGCAATCCCACCAACAGTGGAGGAGTGTTCCTCTTTCTCCACATCCTCGCCAGCACTTGTTGTCTCTTGAGTTTTTAATCTTTGTATATATTGGATATTAGCCCTCTGTCGGATGTGGGGTTGGTGAAGATCTTTTCCCACTTTGTTCTGCCACTTTGCTGAAGTTGTTTATCAGCTGTAGAAGTTCTCTGGTGGAGTTTTTTGGGTCGCTTAGGTAAACTATCATATCGTCTGCAAATAATGATAGTTTCACTTCTTCCTTTCCAATTTGTATCCCTTTGACTTCCTTATGTTGTCTAATTGCTCTTGCTAGAACTTCAAGTACTATATTGAAAAGATATGGAGAGAGAGGGCAGCCTTGTCTAGTCCCTGATTTTAGTGGGAATGCTTCAAGTTTCTCTCCATTTATTTTAATGTTGGCTACTGGTTTGCTGTAGATTGCTTTTACTATGTTTAGGTATGGGCCTTGAATTCCTGCTCTTTCCAAGACTTTTAGCATGAAAGGATGCTGAATTTTGTCGAATGCTTTTTCAGCATCTAATGAGATGACCATGTGGTTTTTTTCTTTCAATTTGTTTATGTAGTGGATTACATTGATGGATTTCCGTATATTGAACCATCCCTGCATCCCTGGGATGAAGCCTACTGATATCTCTTCCTGTGATGCTATTAATTTGTTAAAACTTTCAAAATATTAGTACTGTTACCTAAGGATTTTTACTAATAAAAACTCATTATCACAGACTTCTGGAAGGCAGATACTCCAAAATAAATTAGTGAGGAGAGATAGTGCATTCTGAGTCTAGAGGGAATACTATTTTACGGGGATCTCAGCTGGGCTGTCATCTTCCTGTGTTTCTCTCCTATTTTCCATATGCGTTCACATTTTCACCTTTCACAAGAACAGAGGTCTTGTGAAATGATTGGAAACCATTTTACTTTTATATGACCTTATCCAAACTTAATCAGTTGCATTTATAATGACATTATCTCCCAAATGTCAGATCTAGTGGCTGTAATGGTAAGAATCTTAGTGTGTCAATTTTGCATGACACAGTTTAACACTTAACAAACATACTAAGATTTTTACGTTGATTTTACAATCCTCATTAATTAGAATAAAACCATAGCTGTCTCCCAAGAAGCTTTGCTATGACCTGACAAATACAGAGGTGGGTGCTCTCAGCCAACAATTGGACTGAGCAAAAGGACCACAATGGAGGAGCTAGAGAAAGGACTGAAGGATCAGAAGGAGCTTGAAGTCCCATAGGAGGAACGACAATATGAACCACCCAGAACACCCAGAGCTCCCAGGGAATAAACCACCAACCAAAGAGTACACATGCAGGGACTCATGGCTCCAGCTGCATATGTAGCAGAGGATGGCCTTGTTGGACATCAAAGGAAGGAGAGGCCTTTAATCCTGAGAAGTCTCAATGCCCCAGTGTAGGGAAATGCCAGGACAGGGAAGCAGGAGTGGGTAGGTTTGTGAGTAGGGGGAAAGGGGATGGGATAGGATGTTTTCCAGGTGGAAACCAGAAAGGGGGATAACCTTTGAAATGTAAATAAAGAAAGTATTTAATAAAAAAGAAAGGAAAATTAAAAAAATAAAAAATGAAGAACTATGTGAAGCACCAAAAACCCATAGATTAAAGCATATGATCTAAAGAAGTGAATTTCTATTATTTTGAATCACTAGCTTCACAACTCTATACAACTCCTAAAAACAAGAGTTACACAATTTTTAAAAGTATGAACATTATGTAATTTTCCCGGGTTTGTTTTTGAATATCCTCAATAGGCTCATATTTGAATATATTTTTTCAAGAGCAGGCAGCACAGTTTGGAAATACAGAATCTGTTTTTGATTTGTTTTGTTTTGTTTTGTTTACAGGGTTTCTCTGTGTATCCCTCACTGTCCTGAGACTCTGAGATCTGCCTGCCTCTGTTTTCTAAGTTCTGGAAATCAAGGTATATGCTATCACTTCTTACCTAAGCTTGTGGAATCTTTAGAAGTTAAGTGCTTACTGAAAAAGAGAGTCTCTGGAGTGAGCTTAAGATGCAAAGACCTGTGCCCATGTTTAGTACTCTGGGTGCTTCTTCAGTACATATGATTACCAATGGCTTCATTCTTCTGTCACAAGTCCTACCTAGCAGGAGGCACTGCACTCCCAACATATGGGTCAAAATAAAGTCTTCTTCCCGTAACTAGCTTCTTGTCAAGCGTTTGGTGACAACCATAAGAAAAGTAATCATTACAATAATATTTCTGAGGACTCTAGATTGTAAAACATATAAATCATGTAGCAACTCATGAAAATGAAGAGTCTCGCAATTTTCTATAAAATGCTTGGTAACTCTTGTGTTTCCACAAGTTAATTAATTATCTGGTTTATTTTTATTTTGATATATAACAATTATCCAGTAATTGATAGGGTACACTGTGACATTTTGATTCATGTGTATATTAGATATTGATTAAATCAAGATAATTAGGACATCCATCAGCTGAATTGTTATCATTTGTTTATGGTGCACATTTTCACAATCCTTTTACTCAGCTATTTTAAGATACAGGAAGTGAACTTTCCACAGAATAAGATACAACAGTATCCAGTTCCTACATTAAAACAGCTCTGTGTTGGTAACATTAAAGACATTCAATATCAGCAAATGGATCTTCTAATACTGCATGAAAAAAATCCAATGAACACTCAAAGATTATTTCTCTATGACACATGAAAAATGATTCTACTATGTCTTCTGTTATTTCCAGTGTTTATCTGAATAGTTGATGAGGGTTGACATTTTTACCTTTTTTGCTCTAAATTAATTAAGCATTTAATTATTTTATCATGTAAAAAAGTGCAAACATCATAAATATACATTGTAAACATAAAGCCTCTTATAAGCACAATTTGACACAATCAAAAACTATCCACTTACATTCATATCTAGTCCATGCAAATTATCAAAAAGACAAAAATAAAGATAGCCTTACAGACATCGCAGTATTTAGTAGGTAAAATTTGTTTTTCAATTCAGATTGCATCATAGCAATGCTGACCATACTTTATGTTCAAAATGTCTGTAAGCTAAACATATTTATGAGGAGGTTATTTCAAGCTCCTATCTCTTGTACTTGAAGAAAGGATTCGGTTTGCTGTTTGATTTCTATGTATTTGAATTTGTTCTGATACCAGATACATGATCCACCATAAACCATCATTTTATTTTCTACCTTCTCAGCTACACAAAATTGATTCTTTTAAAACATCCAGTCAATATGTTTTCCAGAATGTAGTGTTCCTAACACACTGATTGGTAAACCAAATCTAACTTATTTATATGTAGTCTCAAGCAAGCATTTTGGGGTAAAAATGTTTGCTTCCAAAACTACACATTGTGAATAGCCAGGATATTATTGAGCTAATATCCTTTGTGTTATTCATTTGCACACATACTATAGTTTAGATGAATTCTACTGAATTATGATATTTCCCACTCACATAGTAGCTGTTTTACATTGAGGTCTTTGTATTGTTTGTCAATTTAAAAAAGTCAGCCCTTTGATCAAACCAGCAACAACTCAAATAATAGATGTCTATTAAAAACTTACAATGAACAAACTAATCGGTTTGTATACATGAAACCTTGCAAGTTTAATATGACTTTAGGACAATTAAAGATTACAACTTGAATTTCTACGGTTCTCTCACTTCCATACATTTTCAAGTCATGTTTTCATTTATACAGTGGTCTTATGCAGTGTACAAAACATCACTGTAGATTTCCCAGAGTTTATTTTGACATATAAAATTATTTGCATCATTATCTAGAGAATAAGCAATATCTCTCTGTGAAGCTTAATTGAGAGAAAAACAAAACATCTATCCCAGATGCTATAGAATGTCTCTTCTTTTCTTCTTGGTTCAAATACAATCATGTGTTCTCCTTTTATGGGGATGAGTAATGAATTTAAAGTGACCAGATCTCCAGGATAACCAATACTTGATTCTACTTCATTCAAATAAATCTCTGAGAAAAAATGAAGGATTCAATAGAACTGTGAATATGAAGGGTATAAATAGACTGAATGATCAAATAATAAATGCCTGAATATGGTACATATTTTGATCCCCATGCAGTGCATGAAGAAATGGCAGTTAAGACAGATGTACTATGCTTACTTTAGACAAGATTCTATACCTACTAAGTGAGAATACTCTACAGTAATACACATTACTAAGAAAATAAAAAAGCTTCAATTATAAAACCATATTTTTTATAAATTGCATTAGAAAGATTAACTTTTTGACACTGTTGCTGTTCTCAAGAGGTACTTGCTGACAGGAACCTGGTGTGGCTTTTCCTCGGGAGGTTCTCCCAACAGCTGACCAATGTAGATGTGGATGCTTCCAGTCAAGCATCAGACAGAACTCATATAGTGGAGGAGCTGGCTGAGGGACTGGATGAGTGGGGGGAAATTTCAACCTCATAGGAAGAACAATGACCTCTGGCAGGACCACCCTGTGCTCCAAGGGACTAGACTGCCAACCAAGAAGTGTACAGGGAGTGATACATCGTTCTAGATACATATGTAGCAGAGGACGACCTTGTCTGACAGCAATTGGAGGGGAGGTCCTTGGTCCTGTGGAAGGGTTGATGCCTCAGCATAGGGGGATGCTGGAGTGGTGGGGAGAAAGAGGTTGGGTGGGTGAGGAAGCACCCTCATAAATGCAAACAGGAGAGGGGAGAGGGCAGATATGGGATGGGGGTTTGTGGAGGGGTAACCAGGAAGGAGGATATATCATTTGAGATGTAGACAAATAGAATGATTAATTTAAAAAGATTAACTTTTCCTTTGTTGATACCATCTAGAATCAATCTAAACAGGACTATTTATAGTTTTAAAAATGTACATATGAAAAAATATCTTCTGACTTTTGTAGCCATTTCACAGATATTACTACTACTCCTGGCTTTCCAGCTTCTAAGACATAAAGTCACAAGTAGTTTTATTAGAAAATTTTTTATTAAAAAATTTTTTATTAGAAAAATTCTATCTGTCCATAATTTTAAGATTCTAAAATGTCCCACATTTCTGCTAGAAACCTTCTGAAATATTCCAACACAAAGAGGAAGCTGATAGAAATACAGATGAAAAGTTTACTTCACTAAAGAATTCAAACCAGTTAAGCAACATGAAATTAAAAGCAACGTTTAAAGTAAAAATTAATAGCAACTGTTCTGCCTGTGATGTCCTAGAGCAGTTGAGAAATTGACACAGAAACTCCATAGGAAGAAGCATCACTAGTTCATTAGTGATAGGAACGTTGTAGAATACAGACACAATCAACACAAGATGAAAGTTGTTAAGCCTTGTCATCTGAGAACTGAGAACCTGGAAATACAAATGGGTGTGTCAACTAGCCCAACAGGTTAGTGAAAGAAAAGGTTGGAGATTCCTGACCAGAGGAAGAAAGAGCTAACTCATACCTATGAAACACTTCTGGCCGCTTTTACTTTATCGTCTTAAGATATACAAGTCATTGAGAATAACTGAGTAGATCATTACTAGATTTCATGAAAGAGTATAGGCAGGGGTGCTAAATTACCTTTTTAAAATGTTTTTTAAATCAGACATGTACAGTCCTTTCATTCCAACATTCCCAAAAAGAATCCCTGTGAGTTTGAGGCTAGCATGAAACAATCCTATATAGCAAACTTCAGGAATGCATAAAGAGGCCCAGTCTCAAAAAACAAAATCAAATCATGTGTGTCTGTATGTGTGAGTATATGTGGATGTATATATTTATGTATGTATATATGTATGTATGTATGTATATACACACAAACATACAACACACATTTGTGAATATATAGAAGAGAATAAGGTAATGCTTCTGCCTTTAAAATAATAGAATATGACCTTCCAACTCGCACATGTATGCAGATCAATGGATTTTTCTCTAAGAAAGCCTCACCATAGCTCTTGTTTTCTGGAGACAGACATTCTTCATGTTGTAACTTTCCATAACTTTTTGTTCATGTTTCTATAAGCAATTATACATACATGCTCCAGCAGTAACAGAGATCAAGCTCACGGATTCACCAAGCTTGAGTTGAATGGAATCATGTCTTTGGTCTGACTCTGGAGATGATGCTTCACTTCTCAGAGTCCCTCGACTCTTAGCTAAGGAAAGAGCACAGTTGGCTTTTTGCATTTGTTCAGGCTTTTGAATGAACAAAATCAATGTTCCTGTAAAACTGGCAAGCTGTTTAAAGTTGAGTCATGAAAATGTAAGGACCATGAGCTATTAGTTCACCTCTTGCACTCTACTTCAAAGTCAGGACTAATCCATTTATTTACCAAAAAATAGGTGTATTTATGTCCCATATGCTCCATGTTTACAGGATTGCAGTACTGGGTACAATTATCCATTGGTTTCTCCTACACCAGAGGCAGCTGTGCTGAAAAGAATACCTACTAAGATTCCTACTGGACTGCAAGGTACAAACAATTCTACACAATTTGTCTTTCCATCCCACTGGAACCACGGCTGCTCTTGGTTGAAAATGATAAATTTCTGTAAAGTGTTCCTATTTCAACCAATATTTTGTGAAAAGCAAAAAATGTAAGCAACCTATCTTTTTCCCAAGAGTGCACTCAAACAGCCCAGTTCTTCTCCTTTTTATTTTCAAGTAGCTCCTTAATATACTTTTATCTTCTCATCTGAGATTTTCCTGTGTCATTTATAAGATGCGTGGAAGAAATAGCTTAGTGGATTCCAAATGCAGGCAATTCCTTTTCCTCACATCTTCATGACAAGATCTTTTACCCTAGTAAAGAACAGCATCCCTATGAGAGACTGATCATATAGACAGTGGCCACAAGGAAATGACAGTAGAATTCAGAGCCACAGAGTCCTGATGACCAAACTAAATAATATAGCTAGTGGTCAATAATTACAAGACACTTTGTGGATGTTTTTTTTGCTCTGTTTTCTAATTCATCCACTCAAGGCTAGTGAAAGATATCTACTTTTGCTCTCTATACCAACTTACCAACTGCTTAATTCTTGAATATTTGATTCTATTCAATCTGTCTTTAAATTACTTGGACTATTAGGGGCAATTACATTGGACACTTAGCAATTGGTAAGGTTTTATACAATTATACTCATTGCTAGAAGGCAGGGGGATTTCTAAGCATTGGAAAGCTAAAAGAAAACTCTAGAAAACTTCTAGAGCAGAGACAGGCCAATGTGGATAGACCATGGAAGTGAAAATCCTATTCACACCCAGGGAGACAGAGGCATCAGCATAGTTGAAAACAAGACCTGGTTGCAAAAAAAATGTGTATTGAAAACAAAAGAAAGACTTTGAAGCTTCAAGCTTTTGAGTGTGTGTTCCAAAAAAGGGAGATCAGGAACCAGGTCAAGAAGCATATGTAACGTTTAGTCAAGTCAAAGGGCACTTGGAGCCATCTTAAACCCACAACTCCCAATCAGAATATAGTTGAGGGCACAGGTAAGAACAGAAGACCTTTTCTTTCACTGCTTTACTCTCGCTTCCTGACTCTCCTCTCTACCACATCACTCTTTTTCCCCTCCTTTGGGCTTCCTTTCCCTTCTTCTCTTCTCTTCTTTCCCCTCCCCTATGCATTATCCCTTCTGCCCTCCCCCTCTTCCTCCTTCCTCTCCCATCTCATCATAAAGCTTTGCTATCCCCAATCCTTTTCATTTTTTCTTTTCTTTTATTAGATATTTCCTTTATTTACATTTCAAATGCTAGCCCCTTTCCAGGTGGTTTCCCATGTACAACCCCCCCATCACATTCCCTCTCACCCTGCTTCTGTGAGGGTGTTCCCTCACCCACCCACCAACTCCTGCCTCTCTGCCCTGGCATTCCCCTACACTGGAGCATTGAACCTTCACAGGACCTTGTGCCTCTCCTCCCATTGATGCCTGGCATCCTCTCCTACATATGCAGCTGGAGCCATGGCTCTCTCCGTCTGTCATCTTTGGTTGGTGGTTTAGTCCCTGGAAGCTTTTGTGGGTCTGGTTGGTTGATATTGTTGTTCCTCCTATGGGGTTGCAAACCCCTTCAGTTCCATCAGTCCTTTCTCTATCTCCTCCATTGGTGACCCTGTGCTCAGTTCATTCATGGGCTGCAAGCATCTGCCTTGTCAGGCTCTGACAGAGCCTCTCAGGAGACAGATATATCATGCTCCTGTCAGCAAGCACTTCTTTTAATCTCCACCGAACACAAAGTGAATGTGAGTGCTTCATGGCTAGAGCAATTTACAGTCAAAGAGTTCTTGGTTTTCTCTACAGTTGTCCTCAGTTTGCATCACTTATTTCTACATGAGAGTAAACTATTTTTAAAGATTCTCTTGATAAACACGTGTAGTGACTATAGGACTTAAATGCAAATAAAAGAGAGGTCTCAGGACAAAATCTTTTTCAACGTTCAAAAGAAAAAAAAAGGTCAGTAAAATTATTTGATGGATAAAAGGACATGAGTTTGAGCCCCAGAAGTCACACAAAGGCTGAAAGTGAGAAATGACATTATGATGTTATCCTTTGACTTCTACTCGTGAGCTGTGGCACATGTCATTCTACATACATACATGCATAAAGTAATAGTGAATGAAATTTTAAGTTAAAATTCATAAAGAAGGAATTCTATTGGAATTTTATTCTAATCTAATCTTATTACAAATAAGAACATATTGCTTCTGTGAATTTCTATTGGACATTTGTGAATTTCTTCCATTAAGTTGTTGTTTTATTTTTGTTTTCACTTGTTTCTTGTTAAAGGATGCTTGGAATTAGCTATAGCCCTAGGGGGAAACCATGCTAATTAAGGCCACAGTCTACTATGACCGCATAGTGTCTCTGAGCTTGACACAAAATTGAGGATTCACTGGACCAGCAGAGCTTCCCCTTCTCTGGCCTTGTCTGGGGAGCCCAGTCGCTCACTCCCTCTGCTGGGGAAATGTTGAGTAGTTTTGACAGACCTAGAAGTACTTACCAAAAGAAGCCTGTTATGGTTGTCTCCAGAGGGTCCCTGCCAGAGCTTTACACATACAGAGGCAGATTCTAGCAGCGAACCATTGAACTGAGTGTGGAGTTCCCAATGGAAGAGATGAAGGGCAGACTGGAAGAGCTGAAGGGGTTTATAGCCCCATGGGAAGAACAAAGATGTTGGCCACCCAGATGCTTCAGGACTCCCAGGGACTGAAACATCAATCAAGGGGTACACATGGTTCCAGCCAAAAGTATGGCAGAGGAAGGCCTTGTCAGGCATCAGTGGAAGGAGAGGTCCTTGGTCCTAAGAAGGCTCAATAGATGCCCCAACAAAGGGGAATCAAGGGGGTGGGGGAGATGGGACTGGGTCGGGTGGAGGGGCATATACTTGGAGGCAGAGAGTGGGAGGAGGGGTTGGGGGTTTTGGGGGAGGAGGGAAACCGGAAAAGGTTTTAGCATTTGAAATGTAAATGAAAAATATATTCAATAAATTTTTTCACCTTCCTCTTTTGCTGATAAGAACCTCACATACTTTAAACTCTAGCCAATAGTTTTCATTTACCCTGAAAACTCCTCAGTAGCCTTAGTTCACCATGAATAAACTTTATGCACACAAGCTAAGATAAAAGATTCTCTAAGATAGCTGTTTCACTGCAGATCATCAAGGGCAGGTGCAGATCTAGGGCGGGCCCATCACAGATGCCACATATGCAGACTGGCTTCTCATTCAGATCTTCCTGCCTTATCCTCCTCAATCACTGGAATTGCAAGCAAGCACCACCACAAGCTCCTATTGTGGTTTTGAGTCATATTTCCACATTGACAAACACAGGCACACAGTACACAATCATTCCTACAAAATGCAAGTAAATATATGACATCAGGGAACTGGGAAATGTAAAAGAATAGTGAGATTAAGGTAATACAGAATGTGAGGATGTCAGAGCACTGTAACTTTAAATGGGGGTACTGGGAGTATGTTTTAAGGAGGAGCTAAAAGGTGAACAATATGGTGAAAAGCAGGAGCCATGCAGCTGTGTGGCAGAATATTGTCTGAAATACTCAGTGTGTGTACAGGGTTTAGAACAGGAAGAGATTTGTCGAAATTATATTAAGATGGACATTAAGAGAACAAAGGGAGCTTGAGGGAATTATTTCTAATTCTTTTTTTAATTAATTGGTTATTTTATTTATTTACATTTCAAATGTCCCCCTTCCTGGTCTTCCCTCTGCAAACCCCCTATCCCATCTCCCACTCCCCGTTGTCTCTAAGTGGGTGCTCCCCTGCCCACCCTCTCATTCCCTCCTTCCCTCCCTCCCTCCCTCCCTCCCTCCCTCCCTCCTCACCCCTCTAGCATTCCCCTATGCTGGGGCAACGTGCCTCCACAGGACTTAAGTGTGATGCTTACCTTGGTCAGCTGTCATTACTCCAGCTCGATCCAGATGGAAGTGCAATGGATGGGAGAGGCAGAGAGAGGTGTCCCTTGCTCTGAGAGGAAATGTTCTACATGGAAACACTGGAAAATAAGAAACTTAAATGATATTGGATGATTTTGAGTAAAGTAGTCATCACAATTCAAGCCTGCTTCAAAGAAAGAAGAGCCTTAGAGGCAGAAGACCTGGACTGCCTCAGTGTTAGCCCAGATGTACTGATGCAGATGTCATCCACTAACCAGCTACTAATCCGCAGCTGATTTCATGTTGGTCAGGAAGAGTGTCTTAGATATGGTTTTAATTTCTTTGTTGGTAGATTGTCTCCGAACCCAGTGACATCACACATCTGTTGCCTTGGCTACCGTCATACATTCCCAGAATCCACTTGGCTCACCTCCCACCTTTACCTGTAAGAGGCTACATCACAACCCAAATATAAGGCAGACCTCTCTGACCTCAATCTCTCTCTCTCTCTCTCTCTCTCTCTCTCTCTCTCTCTCTCTCTCGCTTTTCCTCTTTCCCCTTGTCTTCTTCACCACCTCTCTCCCCTTCCCCCACAGAAAACACCATGTGGAACTGTAGTGGCCCACTGTGGTCTGTCCAGACTCCAGCAGAGATTCTAACACAACAGTCTTAGAGTTTTATTTCTGTGACTAGACATCATGACCAAGGCAACTCTTACAAGGACAACATTTAAATTGGGGCTGGCTTACAGGTTCAGAGGTTCAGTCCATTATCATCAAGGCAGGAACATGGCAGCATCCAGGCAGGCATAGTGCAGGAGGAGCTGAGAGTTCTACATCTTCATTTGAAGGCTGCCTGCAGAATACTGACTTCCAGGCAGCTAAGATGGCCTTAAAGCTCACACCCACCCATAGTGGCACACCTACTCCAACAAGGCCACACCTCCAAATAGCGCCATTCCCTGGGCCAAGCATGACATGACAGACACAGGACTACAGAACCTTCTCTGGTTCCTTATCATACAGAGGACAAGCCCAGCCACCCTAAAAACCTATGCTGACTGGAAGCCTTTAGGCTTCTTGCCAACTTGGGGGCTGACCTCAGTAAACCCTCTTGTTTTGACACATGTAAACAATGCTCAAAGCTCCCTCTCTTCTCTAATGTTTCACTAATCTTGATAAATTTCAACAAGCCTTTTGGAAATTTTAAGCTTAATTCTGCTGAAATGAATCAGAGGAGAGCTGCCAAGAAAGAAGCCCTTACAAAGAAAACATTTTTGGGTGGCTTATGTAGGATTATTTGCAAAGAGTGTATAGATTCCTCTGGAAAGGACAGGATCAAAATTCTGCAGGAGCCTGGGGTTCTAAGCCCATTGTGGCATTCTTTGTGCTACTATTAGCATAACAAAGTCAATCAATGCATTTTGGTCAATAGCCCTCTGGACTATTTAGAGGGAAAAATGTTAGCTTCAAAATGAAATATCTTGAACTAGATAAGGTCCTCATTACACTGAGAGGAGCAATTTGCATATTAGCACTGGAGAAAGATAGGGTTTTTAAAACCCTCTTCACTCTTCTCGTCAACTTAATTATAAAGGATATAATCATTGCCTCTTTTCTGTAAATTACATTTAGTAATTTTGCATTTTTCCCTCATTGCTTTCTATCAAAGGAAAGAGATAAATGAGGGAAAAAATTAAAGTCAGAAAAGGATATTCCCAATTTAAAAAAAAAAATGTCAGTTTTTCAGAGATACACAAGCCAGTGGGGACAGTGAATGATCTTATAAAATTCAGTAAAATCTCAAAGGTCATTAATAAACTAAAAGTCTCAGAAAATAATGAAACGTTTTACGACTAGTTTTAAGGCCAGCAAGCAAAAACAGTCAGTACAAATAAAGTCAAAGGAAAGAAAACACATTCCCAACAGCCCTCTCTCTCTCACACAAGTAAGATCTTCTAATCTGTTCACAGGAAGAGAGAGGGGGTTGGGCAGAGCAGCCCAGACTGCTGCTCTTGTAATCAGAGTCTCATTTTATGCCATTATCTGTTTGATGGTTTAAGTGGAATAAAGAGACACTGATCTGGGAATGCAAGAATGAAGCAGAACAAACGAGATTGTTAGAACAACTCAGGTGTCCCTGAGCCTCCACGGAGAATTCATTTGCACACAGAGTTTTCTGTAATGACGGATAAATATAATTTTTAGTTACTAATGAATCCCCGCCCCTCAAGAGTGTAAAACAGAACGATGAAATCCGGTCTAAAATTGCTTTTGAAAAGTAGAGCGATTTTTAAATGAAGTGAATTTCTACATGATTAGACAGGCGATTGTGGGCTTTCTTCAATCAATAATAAATATTCACCAACAATACTTTCCAGTGAATATTTGCATGTATGAAATGGGGATGGGGCATCCTAATGAATAGATGAAAGTTTTTTATTAGATTTTACAGGAAAGAACACACGTGTGACCTTTAATCTTTTAAGCAATATCTTCCTGAGAAGGGGCTAAAATTAAAAGCAGATCAGATCAAAGCAAAATTTAAAATGTACGAGCGCCATCTGGTGTCAGAAATAAAAATACCCTGCAGGCGTCAAACAAATACCCCTAAGTGATCTGAGCGCAATGCCGCAAGGGATTGTGGTAAAATGAGGCCGTCATTCTTGAAGTAGAATCCCCTCCATGGCTAATACGAATATGTGACTATTTTCCGTTTGCACTGGGGTTCTGTGCATACTATGGAGGCTGGCTGAGACAGTGAGCTTACCATTCCATTTGCACTTGAGTTCTTCACCCCCTAAACCTGTATGTTTCACTCAAGGATTGACATGAGTGCCTTGGTTTTCAGCTCTTTCTAAGTGAACCTTTAAGAAACAGGGAAAGCATTCTTATGCTTTTAGAAGCAATTTCTGTATAAAAATACAGCAGAAGCAGATGGGGAGCACATTTTTAAAGAAGACACTCGAGGCTTATCATGCTAATGTGCCAAGATGAAATTAGCAATATATTATAAAGAGCTATCTAAGCGGTGGTAGTTAAGTGAAATTTGTGCACTTGTCTATTAATAGAGCCTGAAAAACACTGCACTCCCTCTCTTGATCAGCAACTGCCTTTTCCAACAGCTATTGGGTAAGTCAATGCTCACGCTATCCCTAGCTAAGTTGCTGATGATTAGGAAGACCAATAGAGTAATACAGCAATGACACCATTGTAGGTCAAAAGGTTTCAAGCTTGAGGTCTAGCTGGGTTGTTAATGACTCCTAAAACAGCATTACATAAATTTCTGGAATAAATACTCAATGCAACATTTCAGGCATACTCCTTCTGTTAAGGTAGCTTAAAAAAAAATGCAGCATACGATGTAGCTATAAAAACAGGAAAAGCAAATAACCCTTTACTGTCCAATAGAATAAATTTGTGTAGAAAAAGCTGTGTCTCTTTAGGGTTTTTTTGTAAAGTAGACTTTTACTGAAAAACCATAAACATTCAAACAGTAAAAAGATTTGTCTTTGTAATAGCATCCTTTCAACATAGAAGAGGTAACTGAGATCATTGCTTTCAAATAAAATTGTTTCACAAGATTTCGGTCAGTTGTTGGCATCTAATTTTCAAGCAACGGTGAGAAATTACATGCTCTTTCCACCTTTATCCCCAAGCAATTATCCCTACCAGAGGAACAAGACAAAAATATTTTGGGGCACCAGGCACTTAGCTTCATTGAATCCCAAAAGAGAGCAGAGTGTGGCAGAGGAAAGGACTGACAGGAACCAGATGTCTTAACACCTAACAACACACTGTTCTCTGAAGCAATGGCTGGCTTGGCGCAGAAGGGGTGGGGAGTGAGGAGAGATGGGCTGTAATAAAATACTGTATCCAGAAACCTTCAGGAGAATGACACTATTCACAGCAACTCATGAATTTTCCAGAGTTGCTCCTGGCTGATTTATGTCTTGACTTACAAGAAAATGAGGGAAAACTTGCTCTGAAACATACAAATAATTGTTAGACTCACTGCACTGAATGTCTACCATGTAATAAGAATATTTTAGGGATGGAACAGATATAGCCTAAAATAAAAACCTACATAAGTCATGGCAGTAATATACTAAAGAACTATTAGTATCTTCTCAGAGTATATAAGTTTACAAAGTACAATGTAAGATTTAACCTTTGAAACATGCATTTATCCTGTAATTAAAACCATCTTGTTTACTTTAATTGTTTGGTTTTATTTCTTTTTCCTCAACCATCATGGTCTCTGTACTAAACAGAAAACATTTCATGTCTTGAAACTTTCCAGACCCTGGAAAGGTGGTGTGGCAGTAACCATTTTCAATCATGCCACAAAACTGCAAACTTTTCCATCCCTTTTCAAATACATATTGATTGTGCAGAGTGACAGATATGCACCTTTAAAGATGTTTTGGTTAGTTTTTCTTCTGCCTTCTGAGAGTTGTATCTCCTCAGAGAGCTTTTGCCTTAGTGGCAGCAGGACATTCTTATTGTTTGCTTGACATCTGATATTAATTCTACACATCTAAATCTTAGATGCACATCAAAGATGAACTTTTGAAGGGTTTCTGAGCTATATTAACAAAGGAACAACTAGATGAAAATATTTTAATATACTATGTCTTTAGATTACAAGAATAATAATTGTGGAAGCCTTCAAAGAAGATCTATTGTTTATTCATGATAAGATTTGCAGAACACTGATGTAGAAGTGTAAATAAATCCATTTGCTATTTAGTTACAACACCCAATAGCAAGAATAACAATCAACAACAAACTAGGCAAATAACTAGCCACAGGACTTTAAATACTATACAGTTCAGAGGAAGAATAAACATTCATGAGCATGAATCATTTAAATTTGTTATACATCTATGTTTTAAATTATGCTATAGCCTTTGACTGCTGAGAATTCCAATATTCACAGAGATCAAAGGAGATGTGTAAGTGATACAACTGACCAATCCAGGATATCAACTTACTTAGGTTTCTTTGTAAAATGAACTCCATCAAAAAGAGTCTCAAACATGGACTCCCCTGTGAATATGAATCACGGTTGAACCTGAGTTAAGTGTAACCAGAAAGAAGGGGAAACAGATGATACTATTTTCTTTTAGAAGCTTTAACAGTGAACACACACACACACACACACACACACACACAGAAAGAGCGAGAGAGGGAGGGAGAGAGAGAGAGAGAGAGAGAGAGAGAGAGAGAGAGAGAGAGGATAATGTATATTTTGGTATGATGCTATATGACCTCAGTAATTAATCCCATAATGTAGGGGACTATGAGATATTTCATTGGTGAAGTCATGTTTTACAAACTAAGAACTTGGATGGTTTTGACTTCAACATTTTATAAGTATGCACTATGCTCCTGAACTTACCCAGACATTGCATTTAGAGGAATCCACATTCCATGCCTGATTTTAGCCTGATGAGACAGAAATGCGAGTTACTAATAACAATAATCAATGTGTGGCAATGAGGATGTGGATGATTTTTAATCAGAATCTTTTAACGAAGCAATTACTAAAAATAATTCTGGTTTGGAGGAGTGTGTAAGTTTAAGCATGGGTCTTCTGAAACAAGGTGTACTAGTGCTTGTGTATTATAACTGCTCAAAAGTTTGAGGCAGGAAAATTGAATATTCAAAGCCAGCCTGGACCACTTTGCTGATTCCATATTCAGTCTGAATAATACCCTTGCTACAGAAGTTAGCTTCCCTGTCTTGTGCTATCTCTTGTTTTATCATCTGGTACTCTTTAACACGTCCTAAAGAGCTGCTACCTGGTACTGTGGTTCCACCACCGCTCCCTAAGCTCCCAAAGCAGCAGCACTCAAGTGCCCTTTTCTGTCCACCATAGATATCTCATCCTCTTTGTCAGAATGATTCCTTATCGACTAGCAATGCTTCCCAGCAACTCTGTTATTTCATTTTATCGCTGTTTCCCTTTCTTTCCATTGCATTTGTCTTCAGTTTTATTTCAAAAGCTATAAAAGATGACCAGGTATATGGATCAATTAAGATGATTATTTTTGTAAGCATAATGAAGCTGCCAGATTTTATCATCTTGAATATATTATTATATATTAAATGAATAAGCTTTAAAATATCCTCACAGCATGCTAAATAACCAAAGTATTAAAACCCAGAAAGACCTTTCAGATTTTTACTTCAGGCTTTGTACATGGCTATTTAGATGGCAGAAATACCATTGTGCAAAACTGGCAGTGCACAGATTGTGGGAAGAGGAGTCCCAGTGTAAATTTGTCACTAAGTGAAAAACTCCAGTGGCCGGGTTGGGTGACCTCCCTGTGATCCCTTGGTCAGGAAGGCCTGGTGTCCCCCAAAACAATGCAGGCACTAGAATTAGATAGCCAGGTGCTGAGCCTGAACACACCACCGCTGTGTTAAGAGGCACATAGAGAAATCAAGTTTAAAATCAAGATAGAAGCTTCTTCCCTGCTGATTATCCCTCCAAGGTCTGGAAAGTTTTATGCTAGCAATTTGGAGACTTGGTATAGTCAATTTCACTCACTTTGAATCTTTTCTCCTTGCCAAGCAAGAAGGGTGCACTGGTGGCATAATGGCAAGGGTGATATGAGGGTTACCAATCACTCATAGGATTTGAGGCCCACCCCACAAGAAAGTCCTCAAGGCTGGTACCATGTATCCAGTTGAAAAATTGACTGCAGAGATCATAGGAATGTGTAGAGAAACTACTACTATTGTATCTTTTAAATTAACACAGTGTAACAAACAAATTGCCTTCTAGATAATTTGTTTATGCCTCTAGAGTACTGCTATGCTCATTTTTTTGGTCAGGGAAACTTCTTTCTGCTGTGGCAATCCATAACTATAGAGACTCATAGTTGGCCTAAGTACTAAGAACAGTGACTGGCGAATGTGCATCCCTATGTGGGACATCTGTGTCCCACCATTTTAAAACCCAAGGAACATCACAGAAGAGAAGGCAATGAGAGAAAAACAGTAATGGGCAACTGACCTTTGGTTCTGACGTGGAACCACCAACCAAAGAGTCTACATGGTGGGATCCATGGCTCCAACTACATATGTAGCAGAGGATGGCCTTATCTGATAGAGTGGATGGGTAGAGGAACATCCTCATAGATGCAAAGTGGAAGGGGGAAGGGATGGAGGACAACATTTGAAATGTAAATAAATAAAATAACCAATTTCTAAAAAGTGAAAAAAATAATTTCACATCAGCAAAACTAAAAAGGGAAACACACACACACACACAAAACTGCTACTACTACTACTACTACTACTACTACTACTACTGCTGCTGCTGCTGCTGCTACTATTACTACCACTACCACCACTACCACCAGTTACTACTACTTACTACCACCAATGTCAAAATAGAATTTAGAAACCCACCTGTCTCTGCCTCCCAAGTGCTGGGATTAAAGACTCAAAGAAGCTAAGTAACAAGGATAGCACGTACTTCAAGTGGAGACACTTGAGTCTCACTGAGAAGGGGAAATAGAATAGACATCTAGGGTGGACTAGGGGAGGAGGCTGGGTAGGGGAGAGATGAGAACAGGAGGCATCGATCAGACAGAAAAACAAAGGGAGAGCATACTGACAAAGATAATTGCAATGATAAGGGATCATCTCTGAGACAAACTAGAAACCTAGGGTATTGGAAACTCCCAAGAATCTATACAGGTGGCCCTAGCTAAGACTCCTAACAATGGAGAATATGAAGCCTAAAGCAGCCATCTCCTATAACCAGGCAAGACTTCCAATGGAGGAATTGGGACACCAACCCAGCTAGAAAACCATCAGTCCACAATTTGTTCTGCTGACAAGATGTATAGGGATAAAGATGGAGCAGAAATTGAAAGAATGGCCAACCAAGGAGTGGTCCAGTTTGAGACCCATACCATGAGAAGGAGCCCACCCCTGATACTGTTAATGATATTCTGGTTTTGGTTTATTTGTTTTTTTATTACACTTATTAGATATTTTCCAAATTTACATTTCAAATGTTATTCCCTTTCCTCATTTTCCCTCTGAAAACCCCCTATCCCATTCCCCCTGCCCCTGCTCACCAACCCACCCACTCCCAGTTCCCTGTCCTGGCATTTCCCTACACTGGGGCATTGAGCCTCTACAGGACTAAGGGCCTCTCCTCTCATTGATACCCAACAAGGGCATGCTCTGCTACATATGCAGCTGGAGCCATGGGTCCCTCCATGTGAATTCTTTGGTTGGTAGTTTAATCCTTGGGAGCCCTGGGGGGTACTGGTTGGTTCATATTGTTGTTCCTCCTATGGGGCTGTAAACCCCTTCAGCTCCTTCGGTTCCTTCTCTAGCTCCTCCGTTGGGGACCCTGTGCTCAGTCCATTACACTTCTGTATTTGTCAGGCACTGGTAGAGCCTAGGGGAATTTAAGAATGATAAAAGTACTATATGAAAAATAGAAAGGAGGACGTCATCAATATAAAAACTGAAATAATTTGTTAATGGCATAGAACTATTTTATAGCTGTATAAGAAGTTTGCCTAATATCATATGCAGAAATTACTTGCAGGGCTATAAAATCAATATTTCAAAAAAGAAACGGTGTTAGAGGTGAGGAAAGAAGTTAGAACTCATGATGCCGGCATTAGGGCAATGTCTTCTCTGTGGCATATATTATCTAAGAAGCCATGGGCAAAAGAGAATCATAAAAGTGATCACCAGAATAATGGGTTTCTTAACAAAACTACATATCATATTAAAGATAGGAACTATGTTAGAATGAGGAGAAGTATTGCTATGGATATATTATTTGATGGGTTAATATCTAAGCTATCTGACAAGACTGACTACTCTAATGATAATGATGATAATAAAAACTTAAAATACTAATATTAATAAGAAAAACATTTTGTATTAGTCTGGGTTCTCTAGAGTCACAGATCGTATGGGCAGTCTCTATGTAGTTAGGGAATTTGCCGATGACAACCAGGAATAGCCACTACACATTTAAACAAAATATTGCCTCTCAGAAACAGAAAACGAATCTCTGTATATGTTAAATATGAGGCAGTGCTATGGCAATAGAGAGTGGACACTGTCATCTAACTGGCTGTAGTTAAAGGTGTGTAGTTTTAAACCATGTTAAGACTTCAACAAGTGAGATTCCAATCTTGTGTATTATTTCATTCAATTTTCTCATTTGTATATATTTTTATTGGATATATTCTATATTTACAATTAATTTCCCTTTTTCTGGTTCCCCACCACCAAAGGTCCCACATGCCCTTTTCCCTCCCCCTGCTCCCTCATCCACCCCCTCCCACCTCGCTGTTCTTCTACTCCCCCCACAATGATGCTTTGGTCCATTCTAGCACCAGTGTCCACTCCTTTCTTCTTGTCAGACATTACTTGGTATGTGATTTATGTCTTTGGTGTTCCAAGATTCTAGGCTAATATCCACTTATCAGTGACTGCATACCATGGGTATTCTTTTGAGACTGGGTCACCTCACTTAGTATGATGTTCTCCAGCTCCATTCATTTCTCTAAGAATTTCATGAATTCATTGTTTCTAATGGCTGAATAGTACTCCATTGTGTATATATACCACATTTTTTGTATCCATTCCTCCGTTGAGGGACATCTGGGTTCTTTCCAGCTTCTGGCTATTATATATAAGGCTGCTATGAACGTAGTGGAGCATGTATCCTTATTGCATGCTGGGGAATCTTCTGGGTATATTCCCAGGAGTGGTATGGCTGGGTCCTCCGGAAGTATCACGTCAAGTTTTCTGAGGAACCGCCAGACTGATTTCCAGAGTGTTTGTACCAGCTTGCAGTCCCATCAGCAGTGGAGGGGTGTTCCTCTTTCTCCACATCCTCGCCAACACCTGATGTCTTCTGAGATTTCACCTCACACCAGTCAGAATGTGTATTTTTTAAATATTTATTCACTACATGTAAGTACACTGTAACTGTCTTCAGACACCCCAGAAGAGAGCACCAGATCCCATTATAGATGGTTATGAGCTACCATGTGGTTCCTGGAATTTGAACTCAGGACCTTCAGAAGAACAGTCAGTGTTCTTAACGGCTGAGCCATCTCTCCAGCCCTGTATATATTTTCAAGAACAAAATGTACTATGGAAAACCATTGTGAATAACTGCTTCTGATACTTACAAAATGAGATTTTCATTTACAAGATTGTCTTCACACACACAAATCAGTAAAATATAATTTTTAAAAGTTGTGTGATTTGGAGCGAGTTCTTTTGCATTTTTAAATTTCGGGATTCATGGATTTAAAACAACTTGTGTAGAATCACTATGAAAACTCTTTAATTTCTGTAATCATGCTGTCTCCTTGCATAGCAAACTAATCTATGTGCAATAAATATAGAGTTATATAGAGAGCTCAAGGGATATATGTAAATGCTACTGTAAATATGAGATTTGCCAATGAAAATCAAATAGGAGAATTGAAACAGGGCTCACCATGTGGCCATAATATTCCCATACAAAATCCATAAAAGCTAGCTGGTAGACTTCTGTTATCTTGTATTGCTTTATCATTTACCTTGTCTTTTTTCTTTCTTCCCTCCTTTCCTTCTCTCTGTTACTGAACTAAATGTGTTATTTTACATAAATAAAATCCATGGAAGAATGCCTATTACTTACAGAATGTGGCATCAATAAATTTAAATACTTGTTGAATTATTTTATCATGGAGATTAAAAATAAAAATACAGTATTAGTCAAAGTTCCTGATGTATATTACTAATTTAATAAGTATATAACTAACTTATATAATACTGCATTAAACCTAAATTCTAACCCTGATATGACCTTATTTTCTCTTCCGATTGCCAAATTTCATTGCCAAAATAATATACTTACATTGTTTGAATACGTTGTATACATTGTATGCATATTTTAAAAATCTAAGGCAAACCTGTGTTCAGCACATTATAATTAAGCACAAGGAAACCACTGGCAGAGTAGAGACATGAAGAAGCTTCTCTAACTAGCATATATAAGTCTGGGTTTTCTAAGAAGTGTGATTCTGCTGATGTTGCAGTGATTATCCCTCCAGAAACAAACACATAAAGAAAACTACCAACTAGTAAGGCTTAATAGGGTTTCTGAAAAGGAAGACAGAAAGAGCACTAGCAATTTGAACAAATTTGGTGCCTGTAGTAAGTGTCCACTGTGGAAGAGAGTTGCCTTGCCTGGGATACCTGTCATTCTCGATGGCCTATTCTTTGCTATGTTGCATAAAAGTCTATCCTGAAACATTTCCCTCACATCAGTATAGTAATTAACTTAATTATGGCATTAATGTACACATCCTCATTGAAAATCTGTTCATTGAACTGAATGTATAAATACAGATTATCAAAATCAACCATGACTAAAAACCTGCAAATGAAACCTTAGCTTCTTGTTTTCATAGTTTCTCTCTCTCTTTGCAAGGATACATTGCTTCTGAATGAACATTTGTGTTCATAGAAAAATCAGATATTAATAAATCTAGACTTTAATATTTATACATGCTAGTCTCACATGCCACACGCAAATGTTTCCACATAGAGGTAAATTATTTAAGAAAAGATTATGGTGTGGTATAACAGCCTATGGTATGGTACTAGCTCAATGTATAAATAGAGTTTGTATGATAGATCGTTTATAGTCTCCTGTATTATTTAGAGACTTCATTAAATAGCTTTTATATCTGTTAGGGAGTCTCCTTTCCTCTAGCTTTTCGTTGCTCCTCTCAAATCCCCCCAACTTCTGTTTGCCTGCATTCCCTCTCACTCTCCACCTGATTTTCCTGGTCTTGTCTCCCCACTCTGTACCCAGTCCACATATAAAATTTATTTCCCCCTCCCAGAGAATTACATGTGCCCCCTTAGTACTTTCTCTATACCTCAACTCTCTGGGTATATAGATTGTAACTTGGTTATTATTTATTTAACAATTAATACCCACCCATAAGCAAATGAATAACAAATTTATAGTTATGGATCTTGGTTACCTCACTCAGGATGACTTTTTTCTCATTCTAGCAGTTTGCCAGCAAATTTCACAATGTCATGTTTTTAATATCTGAGTAATAAACCATTGTTAGAGTGAACCACATTATCTTTATCTGCCCTTATAGGAGGGAAACAGAGGTTGTTTTAAATATCTGCTTGTATTGTGAATACAGCAGCAATGAACATGGTTAAACAGGTGTCCTTGTGGTAGGGTGAACTATCTATCCATTGATTATGTACTAAAAAAGTGGTATAGCTTGATTTTCAGGCACAACAACTTATATTTTTCTGAGAAACTACCTGTGTTAATCAGGTTTCTCTAGAGTCACAGGACATATGGAATGTCTTTCTATATTGAGAGAATTTATTATGATGACTTACAGTCGGTAGTCCAACTCACCACCAATGGTCAGCTGTGAATTGGAAGTCTGAGAATCTTGTTGTTGCTCTGTCCCACAAGGCTCATTGTTTCAGCTAATATTCTGTAGAAGTAGATTCCAACAGATGTGTTGACAAGTAAATACAAGCAGCTAAGAGCTAATCTTCCTTCTTCTAATGTCCTTATGTAGGTCTCCAGAAGAAAAGTGTGGCCCAGATTAAAGGTGTGTACCACCAAGCCTAGATCTGGGACTTGTTTTGTCCCAGATTGACCTTCAACTCAGAGATTTTGACTTAGTCTCCTGGGATTAAAGGTGTATACAACCTTGCCTGAGTCTAAGCTTTTCATTTCTACTGTGCATCAATACCTCCATGCCAAGATCCAGATCAGAAACTTCTGTCTTCCAGCCTCAAGATCTGGATCATAGGTGAACCCTCCAATACTGGATTGTAGTTCATACCAGTCACAGTCAAGTTGACAACCAGGAATAGCCATTACACTACCATACTCATTTTCTTTTCTTTTTTTTTATTTTCAGAACTCTATTTACCCCCATACCACTTTTTCCTTAATTACTTTATATCCCATTGAATTTATGCACCTCCAATACATTTACATTCTAAGAAGAAATAGTTGAGATTTATCTATCTATCTATCTATCTATCTATCTATCTATCTATCTATCCATTTATCTATCTATCTATCTATCCACCTATCTACTACAAAGCAGTTATATAAGACTTGGGTGAATCAGGTAATTCTTTTTTTGTTTCTTTTCTTGTTTTTTTTATTGGATATATTCTATATTTACATTTCATTTCCCCTTTTCTGTTTCCCTGCCCCTCAAATGTCCCCCATGCCCTTTTCCCTCCCCGTGTTTCCCCATCCACCCACTGATGCTTTGAGCCTTTCCAGAAGCAGGGTCCACTCCTTCCTTCTTGTTGGACATCATTTGGTATGTGGGTTGTGTCTTTGGTGTCCCAGGATTCTAAGCTAATATCCACTTATCAGTGACTGCATACCATGGGTATTCTTTTGAGACTGGGTTACCTCACTTAGTATGATGTTCTCCAGCTCCATCCATTTCTCTAAGAATTTCATGAATTCATTGTTTCCAATTTTCGTAGTGCCTGCAGGAGTTTGAACTCTTGCCAGCAATGAAGAAGTGTTCTACTTATTCCACATCCTTGGTAGCATGAACTGTCACATTGATCTCAGTCATTTACAAGGGTGTGAGATAGAATTTCAAAATAGTTTTGATTCACATTTCCCTAATGGCTAGAGATGTTGAACATTTTTTGAAATTTTTCAGTTATTTGAGCTTCTTCTATTGAGAATTCTATGTTTAGATCTATGCCTCATTTTTAAATTGGATTATTTAAGGTTTTTTATAGCTACTTTCTTGAGTATTTAATATATTTTTATTAGTTTTATATCAGATGTATATTTGGTAAGATGCTTTTCCCATTCTGTAGGCTGCTGCCTTGTCTGAATGACATTGTCCTTTACCTTATAGAAACGTTTTAGTTTCATGAAGTCTCATTTATTATTTACTGGTCTTAGTACATGTGCTAATGGTATTCTGTTTACAAAGCCTGCTGTGCTAGTGAGTTCAAGCCTACTCCCCATGTTTTCTTCTGTCGGCTTCAGTGTATCTGGTTTAATTTTGAGGTTTCTGATCCATTTAAAGCTAAGTTTTTCTCAGGTTTATAAATATGGGTTTATTTGCATTATTTTAAGGTGTAGACCTCCATTTTGACCAGTACTGTTTGTGGAAGACGCGTTTTTTAAAAATTGCTAATTAGTTATTTTATTTATTTATGTTCCAAATGTTGTGCTCCTTCCTGGTCTCTACAAATCCCCTATCCCATTTCCCTCTCTCCTTTGCCTCTAAGAGGGTGTTCCCCAACTCACTCACCCATTCCCACCCTATCCCTCTAGCATCTCCCTACACTGGGGCAACAAGCCTCTACAGGAGGCATCTTTAGTCAAGGAAGAAATAAAGAAAGAAATCAAAGACTTTTTAGACTTCAATGAAAATGAAGGTACGACCTACCCAAATCTCTGGGACACAATGAAAGCAGTGCTAAGAGGAAAACTCATAGCCCTGAGTGCCTCCAAAAAGAAACTGGAGAGAGCATACACTAGCAACTTAACAGCACACCTGAAGGCCCTGGAACAAAAAGAAGCTAATTCACCCAGGAGGAGTAGAAGAGAGGAAATCATCAAACTAAGGGCTGAAATCAATCAAGCAGAAACAAAGAGAACCATACAAAGAATCAACAAAACCAAGAGCTGGTTCTTCGAGAAAATCAACAAGATAGATAAACCCTTAGCTAGACTAACCAAAGGGCACAGAGATAGTATCCAAATTAACAAAATTAAAAATGAAAAGGGGGATATAACAACAGAAACAGAGGAAATTCAAAAGATCATCAGATCCTACTACAAAGGCCTATACTCAAAACAACTGGAGAATCTGGAGGAAATGGACAATTTCCTAGACAGATACCAAATACCAAAATTAAATCAGCATCAAATAGATCAGCTAAACAGTCCCATAACCCTTATAGAAATAAAAGGGGTTATAGAAAGCCTCCCAACCAAAAAAAGTACGGGACCAGATGGTTTTAGTGCAGAATTCTATTTTTTTTAAAAAATGGGTCCATAGGTGTGTTGACTTATGTTTGAGTTTTTAGTTTGATTCCATTGATCAATGTGCTTGTTTTTATGCCAATATCATGTTGTATTTATCACTATGGCTTTGCAGTACAACTTGAAATTACCAATAGTGATTCCTTCAGTAGTCCTCTTCCTATTCAGCTTTGTTCTGTTGTGTGTGTTTGCATGTGCATATGCATGTGTACACTCGTGTGTACATGTATGTGTGTGTGTTTGTGTGTGTGTGTGTGTGTTTAAGTGAGGTTGAGAACTGTCCTTTTGTCCTTTTAAGGCCTGTGAAGAATTGTGTTGGAATGTTGATAGAGATTGCAGTGAATCTATACGTTGCTCTTGATCATATGGTCATTTTTAGTATGTTAGTCCTACAGATCAATTATATCTTCAATTTCTTTCATCAAAGACTTGAAGATCTTTTTCTTACACTCTTTTACTTGCTTAGAGTTATCCCAAGATATTTTGTATAATTGAGGCTACTGTTAAAGATGTTGTCTCCCCGATGTCTTTCTCAATATGTTTGTCGTTTGGTATATAGGAGGGCTACTCAGTTTATTTTGTATCCAGCTACTTTGCTCAAGATGTCTTTCAGCTGTAGCAATTCTCTAATGGAATTTTATGGTCATTTATGTGTTCAAAGAAAAAGGCTTTCTTCTGTTCCAATTTGTTTCCGTTTATTATTTTTCACTTGTCTTAGTGTTTTAACTAAGACTTCAAGTACTATCCTGACTAGGTAAAGAGAGAATGAACAACCTTGCCTTATTCCTGAACTTAGTGGAATTACTTTGAGATTCTCTCCATATAAGTTGGTGTTTAACAGTGGAATTGCTTTGAGTTTCTCTAATAGGTTGGTATTTACTATGGAATTGCTACAAACTGCCCTTGTTTTGTTGATATATGCAATTTCATTCTTGAGAATATCCAATTTTTTAAAAATTCTTTTTATTGTCACAAACTTTGAGTTCTGCTTTTTCCCTTCTCATGGCTCCTCTCTAGTTTCATTCACTACATAACACATGCTCACAGACTCTCACACACGCACACACACACACACACACACAAACACACACCACATGAATCCAGAAATAGTACATCAGTGAACCCATGTAATATTTGTCTTTTTGAGTCTAAATTACTCCACTTAAGATAATTTTCAATTCTTCTGTGGGTATCATTTTTATTTATTGCTGAGGAAAATTCGATTGCTTATGTGCACCCTATTATTTTGACCTCCCTATGTTAAAAGACAGCCAGGCTAGTTCCAATTTCTAGCCATTATGAGTACTTAGCAATAAACATGAATCTTAAAGTATATATGAGATGGAACTTAAAATTCTGTGGGCACAACATTAAATGTGACATAGCTGAAGTAGAGATTCTGCTTTAACTTTTGGAGGAAACCTCCTGACTGATTTCCATAATGACTATTCCAGACTTCAATCCCATCAACAGTGAATAAGATTTTCCCTTTGACTATTTGTTGCAATTTGTTTTCTTAAAGAGTGCAATTCTGACTTGAACAACAGGGAATCAAAAATTAGTCACAATTCTTATTTCAGTTATGGGTAACAATGTTAAGCATTTATAATTTATTTTCTGGACATCAGAATTTATTCTTTTGAGAACTGTTTGGTTGACTATTCCATTCATTTAAAGGTGGTTTTCTATGTTTATTAGATGTAGTCCATTATGTATTTCAGATATTCAACCTTTGTCTGAAGTAGACCTGGAAAACATTTTTTCTTCTCAGTATGCTACACTCTACTAATAGATTCTTCTATATTGCAGAAACATTTTAGGTCCATGAAATCTCTATTTTTAATTCTAGATGTTAATTTCTGTATAGTTGAAGTCATTTCCTTAAAATTCTTTCCTATGCTTATATTTAGTGTCTTCTCTTTGTTCTCTGATAAAATTTTGGTCCTTCAGATTTTATATTAAGCTGGTCTGTACTGAACATTTACAGGTTTATTCTCTTGTCACTGTTCTACATACATTACAATACTTATGTGACATTGTTCTAGAATTAGCAAGTAATTTTGAGATTATTTAAATGTACAAAAGATGAGTGTATGTTATATAAAAATAACATACAACTATATATAACAACATTAATATATTCTAGCTGGAGTCCTGGATATAATCACTTTTAGCTACTAAAGGAGTATTATGCACTCAAAAGTAAGAACCCAGACTTAGGGAAAAATAAAGCTTTGAAAAAAAATGTAAGAATGATTCATGTAATTCCCTATTGTTTAAAAAATTGTGCACTGCCAAATGTGTTTGAAAAGTATGGGCAATGTTTATCTATTATGCGTCAAAGATAATTTTATTTTTCTTTTTTATAATATTTGATATTTTACAAATTAGATATCATAATGGAGTTTTTCCCTAGAGTCATTTGTTTTGAAGTGGTTGTACACCCCTTTAGTCCCAGCACCTTGGAGTCAGAGGCACACATATCTCTGTGAGTTGAAGGTAAGTCTGTTCTATATAGTGAATCCTAGGATAGCCAGGACTACACAGAAAAATACCCTGACTCAAAAAACAATCAGAAAAGTAAAAACTTCCAAGAAGGTAGAATTATTCAGTTAAGGAATCTTCTTCTAATAAGATTAAAAGCCATTACAGCAGCATTTTATAGATATAGAAAGAAAATTATCACTTCTCTGAACCCAGTTCTCTTGGTTTAGTTCTCCTGCTCCATTCCACTTTACCCTTGTTCAATGGGCAGAAGGCAAAGATTCCCTTGATAATCTCAGAATCACCTGGAGATGGTGAGGGTCCCTTGGTTTACTGCTGTAGGTAGATACTCAGCTTTTGCATTTGCCACAATTTTGCATTACTTTATAGCTTCTGTATGATGAAAGGTGGCAATCAGTGCTCCCACCTGCACTGGATATTTGCCACACATAAAAGAAATCACAACAGATTTGCTCTGTCTTAAAATTAATAACCATTACCCCAGCGATAAAGAAGAGTCATAGTCACTGTGCTACCTCTTTTCCATGGTCCTATCACAGCTGAGATCTGGGTTGATGCCTGTGACCTGTCTTATCACCAAAGACCAGGTAGAGGTTTGTAACTTGAGAGGACATTACCTGAGGTCATGGTAATGTCCTGTCCCATACTGCCACATAGGGCCAAGTAGTTACCACTGAATACCACATTGATGCACACGATCTTATCTGCCTCTGAGAGTCTTGTTTGAGACCATGTTCCTATTGCAACACACGTTTGTGGTTTGTCCTGTTAACAGAAACCATGTGGAGGTCCAAGATCCAGTATCCTACTAACTATGAAGAGGAAGAAGACTACTTTGCTATGATGCAGATGATTGAAGATGCACAGTTGATAGGGAAAAACATGGAAAGCTTCTATGACAGCCCCTACACCCCATCCCCACCCACAACCTCACAAAAGTAAAACCTAGACAGGAAGCCACTGAAGAGAACTCTTAAAAAGTGTGATGGAGAAGGTGAAATATAGTCCTCCATAATTGAAGGCATCTAGAAAAAAATCCAGGAGGAGAACTCAGTTCTATTGAAGGGTCCAGCCACTGAGAGTTTTACTATGCTCCCGTGTACATAGTTCACACAAATTAGACTTGGTATTTTATTGTTGTTTATTTGTTTTTGTTTTGTTTTATTATTTATTTTTTTATATTTGAGCGGGAGGTAACAGGGTTGGGGAGTGGAGATAAATGGAATTGAGTGTGATCAGGGCACATGATAAAGTTCCAAAGAGTCAATAAAAATGCTATGTTAAAAATAATTATGTAAAACATTAGCTCTGTGCATGTCACATCTAAATTATGAGATTCATCATTTTCCTGTCCTTATGGCTATCAATTATAATGGAGATTAATTAAAAAGTGGAATTGCCAGAAAGTTGGGTGGACACTAAGAACAATTCTAGGGATGGGGTTGGGGAGTAATTTAGGAAGGTCTTGGTACTTAATATCATTAAGGCCAAGGGAGTGTTAGACAGACATTTTCCCACAGAATAAAGACAGGCTGGCAGGCTTTCTGCAATCTGAAAGTTATGACACAAAAGGAAACCTAGTTTCTATACTCTCTTTAGAGATTAGATTAGCAGGCAAAGGAAAAAGAACTGCAATGGCCTCCTCTTAAAAATGTGAAATTACAGTTTACTGTCCCTGAAATCCAAATATTTGTAACTTGCATCACTGTTTTCTAGTGTGGGTGGTTTAATTGACACATACATTTAATCTCAGTCTTGATTTAGGCTGTTTACTTCAGCTCAAGAAGGCACAAAGAATATAGAAGGGGGAAAAGAGACCTTTCCAATATCTTGCCAGTAATTCAGATTCAATATGTTGATTATGGTAGAGAAATGAATTGTAAATACTCTAAGACAATTTTCAATTTAACCTTCTGAGAAAGCAATTTCCTGGAAGAAACAAACGAATACACACTGTCTAGACCTAATTCACTCTCCCCGTTAAGGCACATGCACTGTCTTAGGAAGCATTTGCAGCAGCTTATGGTAATTGCAGTACTAGATCAATTGGGGTTCTGCCCACTTCTTTTGTCATCTCACATTCTGATATGATTGCTAACAGGCAGTGTTAAGGCAAAAAAGAGCTGACAGGAAGTCAGACAAGCAATTCACAATTTAAAGTAGGCATTTGATGAAGCGAAATGACAAGAGGCATATGTCACAGGATTTAAAATGTAAGTGCTATGATGAGTAGTGACTTCACATAAGGGAAATAATTATAAAAATAGCAACAGAAAGTATGCATTTATTTCTTTATGATAGAACTGAATGGGGTACTTTTTATAAATGAACATTTGGTACTTATATCAAATAATATGTGCATGAATGTTTGAATGCTATTTTAAATTTTTTCCAGGGATTTGTACTGGGGATTTAGCTTAGTAAAGTATACACAGTAGGGCAAACACACTATCATGAAATATATTTTCAGTTCATATTCAAAAACTTACCTACATGTTTGCTATCATTATATTTAAACAACTTTATGGTACATCTTGAATCAGCAGCAGAAACCGCTTTGGGAATTTATGACAGGGTAGATGAACCCACACTAACTGGTTTATGGTTCTGCTAGAGAATCACTCTGAGCAAGGCTGGGAGTAAAATTCTCCAGAGACCCTATTCATTAGAGACTCTGTGGTTTTGTGAGTACTACTTCTACCATGTCCTCTCAGCAGGAAACACTGTCAAGCAAATCCCTTATGATTTGTTCAGAGTTAATGGTAAGGAAAGTAGAACCACAAGGAATTGTATCCGACTACTCTGTCTTACAATTCCTGTGTGCAGGGACATCTACACGGTTAAAGTATAACCAGGCCCCTGTCACACCACAGTGCCAAGTAAGCATGCTTGTTCCACCCACAGGCAGAAAATATGAAGCACTGGTGAGGAAGTTTAGGCTCATCAAAAATAGTAGCGAATCTAGGACTCAGGTGTTCTCTCAAGCCTCACCACCACAGCCGTTCACTTGGTGCATTATGCCTGCTATCAGAGCAAGGCTCTTACTAAAGAGAAAAATAAAACACTGTGTAGTTTAAAAAGCCTGAGCAAGCACAAAATCAGAATCAGATATGGTGGGATTTGTTGGCATCATCAGATTAGGATTAAAAAAAAAATAAGAAAGCTATGAACAAAAGAAAGAGGCAGAAGAGGTGTAAGAAACTGGTAAGAAAGAAATCAGAAATTTTAGGAAGAAAAAAGAAACAAGGAAAAAACAGAAAGAGAATGAAAAATGTCTACATCATCAAAGAACAATGAATAATAGAAAGAAAGAATTTCTAAATGGATTTTAAGTAACACTAAAACCAAAAACACTGAAAGGAAGACTGTAGAGATGGTTAGAGTGGTGAGTTCTGCCTGCTCTTCTGGGAGCAGCATTACACGGCAGCTAACACCTCTTTGTTAACTGTAGTCTCAGGGGATACGACTTCCTTCTCTGGCTTCCATGGGCACCAGATATGGTCATGGTTCACAGACTTACACACAGGGAAAATAACAATACACATAAAATAGTTTTTAAAATACTAAAAGAAATAAAAATATATCTAACAGAATCATAATTAAATAGCAACAGCAATTTCCAAAAGAAATTGTAAGGATTAGAGAAATGATTTAAAAAAATTAAGAGACTATCAAGACATTTATGCTAGCTACACATGATACAGGGGGTGGTGATGGGAATTCCAAAGAGAGAAATATGGAAAGAGAGCAGGGACAATTCCTAAAGGAATAATGGCTCACATTCTCTAACCTTATGCTAGTGTAGGAAGCTCAGAGGACATCAATCAATGTGATAGGAGTAACAGTCACATGTACAAGTACACACACAGCACATAGAAACTACAGGTAAAGGAACAACCCTAACAAAAAACATAAATGATGTACAAAGGAGGTTAGTTATCATTATAAACGTTGCATACTCCGAGTAACTGGAACGTGGACTTGGGATTAACATAAAGGATTATTGCAAATACTAAGGCAATCACCAAATATTCTAAGAAGTGTTGCATGTAATTTTAATGACATACTTGCTGTTTTACCTGGGGTTGTACTCTCAACAGAGCTCTGAGTTCCCTCTAGGCTGAGCTCCTGACTTAGCTCTGCCAATGGCCAGCTCATGCCTTTCCCAAGAAAGCCAAGATCTGGCTCAAGATGCTGGAGAGATGGCTCAGTGGTTAAGAGCACTGACTGCTCTTCCAAAGTTCCTGAATTCAATCCCCAGCAACCACATGGTGATTCACAACCATCTGCAATGTGGTCCGATGCCCTCTTCTAGTGTGTTTGAAGACAGCTAAAGTGTACTCATATACATAAAATAACTAGCACCCCTGGGTGACTGCCTATCCCCTGGCACATAGTATTGTGGCACAGGTGGGGGCCTGGTGGACCAAGTCCCAAGTGATTTTACCCTTGTGTGTTCCCTGCATTCCTGGCTGTGGCAGCCCATTCAGTCGCAGAAGTGAAGATAGTTGGCCTCACCTCTACCTGTGGGACTAACTAAATCTTTGTGGGACAGCGGTAGCACATGCCTTTAATCCCAGCACTTGGGAGGCAGAAGCAGGTGGATTTCTGAGTTAAAGAACAACCTGGTCTACAGAGTGAGTTCCAGGATAGCTATACAGACAAACCCTATCTCAATAGATAGATAGATAGATAGATAGATAGATAGATAGATAGATAGATAGATAGATAGATAGATAGACAGACAAAAGCCAGGATCTGCTGTCCAAACTCCACCAGCTAGATTTGCCTAACCGCCCTCTAGATTTGTCCCGGCTGCCCTCTTTCTTCTCTTGCCCACCTTAGTTCCCCGGATGGAAAAGACTAGAGAGTTTTATTATTTTAAAACTAGCCAGGTAACACAATGGCTGGATGACGAAATTCCTGCCCTAAATTTACCAACAGCTCCCTCCTACCTCCTCACCCCTGCCTGCTAAGGAGGCTTCATGCCATAGGTGCCCTAAGGCCTTAAATAGCATTCATACTCCTCCTTCCAAAGTCTGGCAGAAAAGACCCACAGAGTTATGGTCACTTGATCTTTGATAAAGGAGCCACAACCATCCAGTGGAAAAAAAGATAGCCTTTTCAACAAATGGTGCTGGTTCAACTGGAGGTCAACATGCAGAAGAATGAAAATTGACCCACTCTAATCACCTTGTACTAAGATCAACTCCAGCCGGGCAGTGGTGGCACACGCCTTTAATCCCAGCACTTGGGAGGCAGAGGCAGGTGGATTTCTGAGTTTGGGGCCAACCTAGCCTACAGAGTGAGTTCCAAGACAGCCAGGGCTACACAGAGAAACCCTGTCTCGAAAAAAACAACAACAAAAAAAAATCAACTCCAAGTGGATCAAGGACCTCCACATAAAGCCAGACACACTGAAACTAATAGAAAAAAAACTGGGGAAGACTCTGGAGGACATAGGCACGGGGGAAAGTTCCTGAACAGAACACCAATAGCTTACGCTCTACGATCAAGAATTGACAAATGGGACCTCATAAAATTACAAAGTTTCTGTAAGGCAAAGGACACTGTCAGAAGGACAAAACGACAACCAACAAATTGGGAAAAGATCTTCACCAACCCCACATCCGACAGAGGGCTAATATCCAATATATACAAAGAACTCAAGAAATTAGACCCCAAAGAACCAAATAATCCTATTAAAAATGGGTTACAGAGCTAAACAAGGAATTTTCACCAGAAGAAATTCAGATGGCTGAGAAGCACCTTAAGAGATGTTCAACATCATTAGTCATCAGGGAAATGCAAATCAAAACAACCCTGAGATTCCACCTCACACCAGGCATGACACTTCCAAAGGACCCTTTCATACCAGTCCTTTTTGCTTCTTAGTTGACCCATGCTGTCTTTCTTTCTTAATTTTTTAAGAAATTGTATTTATTATTGGTTATTTTATTTCTTCACATTTCAAATGTTATCCCCCTTCCCAGTTGGCCCTCCACAACCCCCCTATGCCATCACACTCTTCCTGCTTCTGTGAGGAAGCTCCCCCACCTACCCACCTAACCACTCCTGCCACACAACCCTTGCAACCCCCTACTTGGGCCATAGAGTTTCCACAGTACCAAGGGCCTCCCCTCCTGTTGATGTCCCTGCCACCTTTCTAGGTGCATCATAAGCTCATCAGATGAATCTCGGTATCCAAAGCCACAATGTAGGATTTGTTTACTTTTTAAATTTGATGTCTAGAGATTTAAGCTTTGTAATTTATCATATTTTAAACATCTTCTTCGACAGATATTTTTTATATCTTTTATCAGAACAAATGATAATTTCACCATTATGCCTCCTACGTTCCTATGTTCTGTTTTTTGGTTATGCTAGTGTTCAGTAATGATTGAAACACTGCTGATAATGTTATAGTTCCATTTTATTTTAAATAATTTTATTTTTGAGATTATAATATTACATCACTTCTCCATCCCTTTTCTCACTCCAAAATCTTCCATGTATCACCTTTATTCTCTTTCAAATTCATGACCTCTTTTTCTTTCATTGTTGTTGTTGTTGATGGTGGTGGTAGAGGTAATGATGATGATTATGATGTGTTTGTGTGTACGTCTGTGTTTCTAAATAATACACTGTGTTTCTATAATGTCACTTGTTTGTATGTAATTTCAGGTATCTCCATGTAGTAATGAGTAATAAATTCGTGTATTTGTCCCTGGAGAAGTTTGTTTCTCTTGTTCACAACATCCCTTACTTGCCTGTAGTTTTTTGTATAGGATTGAGGCCCCATGAGCTTTCTTTAATTTATCTTAGCATGTCTGCTGCTGTTGTTCTTATTCCTGTCTTGTTTATGTGGCCATGTTTCTGACACTCTATGTGTGAAGTTTCTCACATTTGTTGAAGACGCAATCTTATAAGAAACTCTCTGTTCTACTGGCTCTTACAACCTTTCTCCCCCTTCTGGTACAATGATTCTTGAGCTTTGGGCAAAGGACTTTCACTCTTAATTTTCTATCTTCTCAAGTGTTTTATACTTTTATATTTCCTTAGAATTATTCTGGAGACTGTCACCCTTGTTGTAGAACCCAGAAGTTTTATTTTACTGCTTAGTAGTGTTCCCCTGTAAGGAGCTGCCATGATTTACTTGGGTTCCCAAGCCTATGGGCATTTACATTAAGCCTATTGTAACCTAAGTTAAACAGAAAATTCATCTAAAGAATATGGGATAAACATGATTTAATTTATTTTGAGGAAATGCTCTTAAAATTGGATTTCTTAAACAATTTAGTAAATATTTACCCAATTATGCCAGAAACTGTCAAACTCTTTTCCCAAAGGACTATGGACCTTTAATTCTTCCCAGAAATGTCTCCAGAAGCTTGTCATCCCCCATACTCATCACATGGAATTTTAATCACTTTTGTAGATGTTTTCTGTATTCTTATCAGTGTGTAAATTTCCATTCATTAGATGCTAAGTGAAATTGGATGTTTTCATTGCATATTTCCCTTGACATATCTTTGGTACACTCAAGTGGGTTATTTTAAGTGTTACCTTCTTACCATTCTATTGTATGAGTTCTTGATATGTTCTTGATAGAAGCCATCTGTCATGAATGTCCTTTGTAGATATTTCTCAGTCAGTAGGATTGTATGGATTTTTTTGTTGAGAAAATATTAGCTTTTAATTTCAAGCTATTAAAACTTACAAATATATTTTACGTTTTCTAATCTGTCAAAGAAAGATGTGCTACATAGACTATCATTGTTTTGTTAGAGAATTTTTTAGTTTGTTGTTTACATTTTTTAATAAAATTACAATTTTGTTATACTATTTATTTCAAGTTAGAGTCAACATTCTTCTTTACAAGCTTCATGCTGCCTTTAATTTACTCTATAGCATTCACCACTTGTTTACATCTTTTACCATTAAATTGCCTTATTGCCTTCTTGGGAAATTTTCTATGAAGCTTCAGCAACATTACTAATTTAATTGCCTCGCCTTCTATGCCTTGCCTTCTATGCCTAATATGTTCATTGATTATAATAGCTAGATGGTTATGTTATGGATCTAAATCATGTTTTTAACTATTTGTCTCCTGATGGCATGATTTTATCAGTCTAGTAGATCTTGACTGGAAGAAGTGGATCTCTAGGGAATAACCTTTGAATATTTTACCTGGCCTATGTTTCCTGTTGCTTTTTCTGCTTGCAGGTCCTCTGTGATGTGGACGGTCTCTTGCACAAGTTGTCAGCATCGTGACCCGAGCTATCCAGTAATTCCTTTGTATCCATGGCTGAAACTGTGGGCTGAAGCTAATCTTTGTTCCCTCAGTTGTTTCTCTCTGATATTGTGGTGATATTGAGGCAGAAATAACTAAGAGAGGGGTAATCTTAAAATAATTTTACTCATGCTCCTTTATTTTGTATATCCCAAAAGTGAGTTTAGTGGGCCTAGTTTGTTTTGGTAATATGCAGAGTATAAGCCAACTCATTATTCTTAAAACAACTTTTTAAATTATAGTTGAAATTGCATTGTATCTGAAGAAACATTATGAGAGAAATATAAAAATTAAGTCATCTAATCTCTGAAGATTATGTATGCTTCAAGTTATATCAATTTTACCCTTTTCATTGCTATGGCTTTGAAGTATTATTGTGTTCTTTCATAGATTTCATTAGATGTATACCATATAACAAAGGTCTACCATATGATTTCAATTATAGGTGAACAGAGACAAAAAAGAGAAAAGTATCTTACAAATCCATGAGCACTGGCATTTTCAGAGTCAGGATTGTTATATCAATTGAGTTTGAAGTGTGCATTATGGGAGATTTTAAGTGTCCTAATTTTGAAGTAGATAGAGTACAATGGTTATGACAGATTACTTAATGGCAAAGCTTCTGTGTATATTACACCAGCTTTTCTCTCTCTCTTAAAAATCAAACTAACTATACTTGAAAATAATACACACACACACACACACACACACACACACACACACATATATATATGAGGAGTCCAACTCCTCTGTTGTTGGCCAACTAAGCCTTGGTATGCAGTCTTCCCTGGAGAATGGTTGGTAAATGGGAGAGGCACTCCTTAACAAAACAAAACAAAACAAAACCTCCAAAACCCAACCCCCCAAAAACAAAATACCAAAACAAACAAAAAACAAAGAAAACCACCTAATTTTGTTTCTCCCAGCAGCTATCAATTGCAAATACCTTCTTGATTAGAGGTGAAAGTTTGTGTGTGGTGGGATTTTGTCCATTTATAGCTTCTACAAGTCCTGAGCATGGCATCACAGTTTCTGTGAGTTCATGTGTTTATCCCCATATTTATTTAATGTTTTTAATTGTGTGACACTTATCTTTCAATACAACTGTTTAAAGGGAGGGGAAAAGTAGGCTTTCTATATCTACATTCATATTCAAAATTTTATGGGATATTTTATTTATTTACATTTCAAATGTTATCCCTTTTCGCAATTCCCCTCTGCAAAGCCCTTATCCCATTCCACCTACCCCTGCTTCTATGAGGGTGCTACCCAAGCCAGCCACCCACTTCTGTCTCTTTGCTCTGGCATTTATCCACAACCCCCCGCACAGGGGCATCAAGTCTTCACAGGACCAAGGGCCTCTCCTTCCATTGATGCCTGACAAAGCAATCCTCTGCTACTTACTGGATATTGTTGTTCTTCCAATGGGAATGCAAACTCCTTCAGCTCTTTCATTCCTTTCTCTAACTCCTCCATTTGGGAGCCTGGTGCTCAGTCCAACGGTTGGCTATGAGCATCCTCCTCAGTATTTGTCAGGCTCTGGAAGAGCCTCTCAGGAGACAACTGTATCAGGCTCCTGTCAGCAAGTACTTCTTGATATCTGCAATAGTTCCTGGGTTTGGTATCTGTATATGGGGTGGATCCCCAGCTGTGGCAGCCTCTGCTTGTCCTTCCCTTCAGTCTCTGCTCCACACTTTGTCTCTATATTTCCTCCTGTGAGTATTTTGTTTCCCATTCTAAGGACTGAAGCATCCACACTTTGGTTGTCCATCGTCTTGAGCTTCATGTGGTCTGTAGATTGTATTTTGAGTATTTCAAGCTTTTAGGCTAATATCCACTTACTAGTGAGTGTATACCAGGTGTGTTCTTTTGTGACTGGGCTACCTAACTCAGGATGATATTTTCTAGTTCCATCACTGCCTAAGAATTTGATGAAATCAATGTGTTAATAGCTGAGTAGTACTATATTGAATAAATGTACCACATTTTCTGTATCCATTCCTTTCTTGAAGGGTTCTTTCAAGCTTCTGGCTATCATAAACAAGGATACTCTGAACATAGTGGAGCATGTGTCCTAGTTTTATGTTGGAGCATCCTTTGGGTATATGCACAGGAGTGGTATAGCTGGGCCCTCAGGTAGCAGTACTATGAATAATTTTCCAAAAGGTGCTCCAACATAAAACTAGGACAATTTTAGGACTATTGCTCTATAGTATTGCTTGAGATCCAGGATACTGATTCCCCAGAGTTCTTTTATTATTGAGAATAGTTTTAGCTATCTTAAGGATATTTGTTATTCCAGATGAATTTGAAAATTGCTCTTTCTAACTCTATGAAGAATTGGGTTGGAATTTAAATGGGGACTGCATTGAATCTATAGATTGCTTTAGGCAAGATGGCCATTTTTACTATATTAATCCTGCCAATCCATGAGCATGAGAGGTCTTTCCATTTTCTGAGGTCTACTTCAATTTATTTCTTCAGCAACTTGAAGTTCTTGTCATATAGATCGTTCACTTGTTTGGTTAGAGTCACACCAAGTTATTTTATATTGTTTGTGACTGTTGTGAAATGTGTTGCTTCCCTAATTTCTTTTTAAACCTGTTTATCCTTTTAGTATAGGAAGGCTACTGATTTGAGTTAATTTTATATCCAGTCACTTTGCTGAAGTGGTTTATTATGTTTAAGAATTCATAATGCATTGCATTTTGGGGTGTGTGTATGTGTGCATGTAACTATCTCTGTGTGTATGCATGCATATATGTGTTTATGTATCTATCTGTTGGGGACTTAATTTAATAGATTCCCAAATTACATGGGAATTACAAATTAATTACAAATTACACCTTTCCTCATAAGATGCTGTAGGTCCTGCCCCCAAGTGGTTTTGATTGGGAAATAATGATGCCAACAGCCAATAGATGAGCAGGTAACCTGAGGCAGGTTCTTTAGAATTGGGGCTAGGAATTGGGGTGAGGGGAAGGAGGCAGAATCACCATGCAATAGTCAGAGGATGAACCAGCAATGTAATAATTTGAGTAAGTGGCTCTAATGACCACTTTCCTGATTGGGTCTGGGGTAGCAAATAAAATATAGATTTTAAAGATATTAGCTCCAGTATTCCAGAGTGGAGTGTTTGCAAGTTGTAGGAAGGATTAGAAGTATCAAACCATTAAGCTAGTCAAGCCATATTAAAATTAACTGGTGTAAGTGTCTGTGTGTGTGTATGTCTTTCGTTTGCGAATTTAGATAGCTTTTGTGCAGGTGAGCATTTGTGACCAGGAGCACAATGTGTATGAATCTGTCTTTCAATGTGTATGTATGTGGATAAATATATATGCATTTGTATGTGTAAATAATTCTCTCTCTCTCTCTCTCTCTCTCTCTCTCTCCCTCCCTCTCTCTCTCTCTCTCTCTCTCTCTCTCTCTCTCTCTGTGTGTGTGTGTGTGTGTGTGTGTGTGTGTGTATGTGTGTGTGTGTGTGTGTATTTTGACCATACATTATAGGTAATGGAGCAATTTATTTGGGGTGTGGCCACTGATAGGTTGCCTATACCACTGTGGGTTACTCCACATTCATTTTCATACAGCCAGCACTAATTAGCTTAGGAACTTAACAAAACATAAAAAATATTTAAAAAGAGTGCATGGAGTTGTGAGGTTGATGTGCTGTATGGGAAATATCCCATAAATAATTGGAGGACAAAAGCAGAGGACAGGTATGAACAAGATATACAACATACCTGCGTGGAATTTTTTGTTGGAAAATTATAATAAAAATGATTTGAAGCAAGCAACATTCACTAAACATAGCCTCATTCTCATGCAGGCTTCACATCTAGAGGTGTTTGACTTTGTGTAGTTAGCAGTGCTGCTTTGACCCTAGTTTCTGTTGCTTGAAACATGAGGTGAATCTGACTCACATATGTGCCTGTAAGTTTTGAAAGCAAGAAGCACATGATAAACACAAAGCTTGACTCAGTAGACACTTGCCAGATACTGGCATTTCTTCAGTTGAGACAGCAATTCATTCCACTGTTGTTTTCATGTTGGTCAGCTTCTGAATGTGAAAATGAAGGAGTAATCTAGAGTGAGTGGGAGGAGACACAAGCACTGTGAAAATGGTTTCTGCGGGCGTGGTGGTGCACGCCTTTAATCCCAGCACTTGGGAGGCAGAGACAGGCAGATTTCTGAGTTCAAGGCCAGCCTGGTCTACAGAGTGAGTTCCAGGACAGCCAGGGCTACACAGAGAAACCCTGTCTCGAAAAACCAAAAACCAAAAACCAAAAAAAAAAAAAAAAGAAAAGAAAAAAGAAAAAAGAAAATGGTTTCTGCATGTACCATAGATTCCCATTTCATAACATACAGAGTAGATGAGCAGTGAAAGTGAGTAAGAGCATTCATAACTAGAGATTGTTAGTTTCAAGGGTGATGATAAAACAGCTTTCACTCTAATATGAAAAGAAAGTATAGAAACAAAATCCAAACTGTATAATTGAAAAATATATGTGTTGCTGGCCAAAGGGAAAATCCACCAAGAAGAGCTCTCAATACTGAACATCTATGCTCCAAATGCAAGGGCACCCTCATTCATAAAAGAAACCTTACTAAAGCTTAAAGCACACATTACACCTAACACAATAATTGTGGGTGACTTCAACACTCCACTCTCCTCAATGGACCGATCAGGAAAGCAGAAACTAAACAGGGACACAGTGAAACTAATTGAAACTCTGGACCAATTGGATTTAACAGATATATATAGAACATTTCATCCTAAAGCTAAAGTATATACCTTTTTCTCAGCTCCACATGGGACCTTCTCCAAAATAGACCATATAATTGGTCACAAGACAGATGTCAACAAATACAAGAAGATCAAGCTAATCCCATGCCTCCTATCAGATCACCATGGAGTAAGAGTGGTCTTCTATAGCAACAAAAACAACAGAAAGCCCACATACACATGGAAACTGAACAATACTCTACTCAATGACACCTTGGTCAAGGAAGAAATAAAAAAAGAAATCAAAGACTTTTTAGAATTCAATGAAAATGAAGGTACAACCTACCCAAATCTATGGGACACAATGAAAGCAGTGCTAAGAGGAAAACTCATAGCTCTAAGTGCATCCAAAAAGAAACTGGAGAGAGAATACACTAGCAGCTTAATGGCACACCTTAAAGCCCTGGAAGAAAAACAAGTTAATTCACCCAGGAGGAGTAGAAGACAAGAAATCATCAAACTCAGGGCTGAAATCAATCAAATAGAAACAAAGAGAACCATACAAAGAATCAACAAGACCAGGAGCTGGTTCTTTGAGAAAATTAACAAGATAGATAAACCCTTAGCCAGACTAACCAAAGGACACAGAGACAGTATACAAATTAACAAAATTAGAAATGAAAAGGGAGACATAACAACAGAAACTGAGGAAATTCAAAAGATCATCAGATCCTACTACAAAGGTCTATACTCAAAACAACTGGAGAATCTAGAGGAAATGGACAATTTCCTAGACAGATACCAAATACCAAAATTAAATCAGCATCAAATAGATCAGCTAAATAGTCCCATAACCCCTAAAGAAATAGAAGGGGTTATAGAACGCCTCCCAACCAAGAAAAGTACGGGACCAGATAGTTTTAGTGCAGAATTCTACCAGACCTTCAAAGAAGACTTAACACCAATACTTTTCAAACTATTCCACAAAATAGAGACAGAAGGGAGACTGCCCAACTCATTCTTTGAAGCCACAATTACGCTAATACCTAAACCACAAAAAGATCCAACAAAGAAAGAGAACTACAGACCAATTTCTCTTATGAATATCGATGCAAAAATACTAAATAAAATTCTTCCGAACTGAATCCAAGAGCACATCAAAACGATCATTCACCATGATCAAGTAGGCTTCATCCCAGGGATGCAGGGATGGTTCAACATACGGAAATCAATCAATGTAATCCACTACATAAACAAACTAAAAGAAAAAAACCACATGGTCATCTCATTAGATGCTGAAAAAGCATTTGACAAAATTCAGCATCCTTTCATGCTAAAAGTCTTAGAAAGAGCAGGAATTCAAGGCCCATACCTAAACATAGTAAAAGCAATCTACAGCAAACCAGTAGCCAACATCAAAATAAATGGAGAGAAACTTGAAGCAATCCCACTAAAATCAGGGACTAGACAAGGCTGCCCTCTCTCTCCATATCTTTTCAATATAGTACTTGAAGTTCTAGTGAGAGCAATTAGACAACATAAGGAAGTCAAAGGGATACAAATTGGAAAGGAAGAAGTCAAAGTATCATTATTTGCAGATGATATGATAGTTTACTTAAGTGACCCAAAAAACTCCACCAGAGAACTTCTACAGCTGATAAACAACTTCAGCAAAGTGGCTGGTTATAAAATTAACTCAAGCAAATCAGTAGCCTTCTTGTACTCAAAGGGCAAGCAGGCTGAGAAAGAAGTTAGGGAAATAACACCCTTCACAATAGCCACAAACAACATAGCATAACTCTAACCAAACAAGCAAAAGATCTGTACGACAAGAACTTCAAGTCTTGAAGAAAGAAGTCGAAGAAGACCTCAGAAGATGGAAAAATATTTCTTGCTCCTTGATTGGCAGGACCAATATAGTAAAAATGGCCATCTTGCCAAAAGCAATCTACAGATTCAATGCGATCCCCATTAAAATCCCAACTCAATTCTTTATAGATCTAGAAAGAGCAATTCTCAAATTCATCTGGAGCAACAAAAAACCCAGGATAGCTAAAACTATTCTCAACAGTAAAAGGACTTTTGGGGGAATCAATATCCCTGACCTTAAACAGTACTACAGAGCAATTGTGTTAAAAACTGCATGGTATTGGTACAGCAACAGGCAAGTAGATCAATGGAATAGGATTGAAGACCCAGAAATGAACCCACAGACTTATGGTCACTTGATCTTTGATAAAGGAGCCACAACCATCCAGTGGAAAAAAGATAGTCTTTTCAACAAATGGTGCTGGTTCAACTGGAGGTCAACATGCAGAAGAATGCAAATTGACCCACTCTTATCTCCTTGCACTAAGATCAACTCCAAGTGGATCAAGGACCTCCACATAAAACCAGACACACTGAAACTATTAGAAAAGAAACTTGGGAAGACCCTGGAGGACATGGGCACAGGGGGAAAGTTCCTGAACAGAACACCAATAGCTTATGCACGAAGATCAAGAATTGACAAATGGGACCTCATAAAATTACAAAGTTTCTGCAAGGCAAAGGACACTGTCAGAAGGACAAAACGACAACCAACAAAGTGGGAAAAGATCTTAACCAACCCCACATCCGACAGAGGGCTAATATCCAATATATACAAAGAACTCAAGAGGTTAGACCCCAAAGAACCAAATAACCCTATTAAAAAATGGGGTACAGAGCTAAACAAAGAATTTTCACCAGAAGAAATTCAGATGGCTGAGAAACACCTTAAGAGATGTTCAACATCATTAGTCATCAGAGAAATGCAAATCAAAACAACCCTGAGATTCCACCTCACACCAGTCAGAATGGCTAAGATTAAAAATTCAAGAGACAACAAATGCTGGCGAGGATGTGGAGAAAGAGGAACACTCCTCCACTGTTGGTGGGATTGCAAAATGGTAAAACAGCTCTGGAAAACAGTGTGGCGGTTCCTCAGAAAATTGGGCATGTCCCTTCCAGAGGACCCTGGCATACCACTCCTGGGCATATACCCAGAGGATTCCCCTGCATACAATAAAGACACATGCTCCACTATGTTTATAGCAGCCTTGTTTATAATAGCCAGAAATTGGAAGGAGCCCAAATATCCCTCAAAGGAGGAATGGATACAGAAAGTGTGGTATATTTATACAATGGAATTCTATTCAGCAATTAAAAATAATGAATTCATGCAATTTGTAGGTAAATGGTTAGACCTGGAAAATATCATCCTGAGTGAGCTAACCCAATCACAAAAGAATACACATGAAATGCAATCACTGATATGTGGATATTAATGAGCCCAGAAGCCCTAAATACTCAAGGCACAATTAGCAAGTCAAATGATTCCCAAGAAGAAAGGAGAGGACCCTGGGTCTGGAAAGATTGGATCCAGTTTTGTAGAGAAACCGTGGGGGGAGGGGGAATGTTTGGGGAATAGTTGGGGGGGAGAGGAACTATGAGACATGGGGGGGGAACTGGGAAAGGGGAAAGCCTTTGGAATGTAAACATAGAATATAGAAAATAAAAATTAAAAAAAAAAGAAAAATACATGTGTAAAAAGTGTAAGATGAATAAAGGCAAACAGTGTTAAACTTGCTACTGGAGCCTTAACTACACTCCATAAACAACACTGATGTGTATCAGTAAATTATCATCATCTATTAATGATCTACATTTCATCTTTCTATCTGTCATCTTTCATCTGACTGTCTGCTGTCTCTTTTCTATTTCTCTGTAAATGTCTATCACTCTTATCTCTCTCTCTCTCTCTCTCTATCTATCTATCTATCTATCTTTCTCTCAAGCCATTTCTCTATTATCTATTATCTAACATATCTCTTTCTATTTCATCTACCATCTGTTTATCTTCCATCTCTCTACCATATATCATTTATCTATCATCTTCATATGTATGCATGCATCAATCTATCATCTATTCTTAATCCATTACCCTTGGTGAAATAAAAGACTTTAGAATAGAAACATTACTAAGAACTACACTGATGTTTATATGTAAATTAACAAAAGGTAGGATTTCAAAATTGTTATACAAAAATAAAAATTAAGAATATAAAAATATGGGCTTTTGGATAGGGACAGTGGGAGGACAAGATGTAACTACCCCCAGAGTTCCCAGGGACTTAACCACCAACCAAAGTGTACACAGGGAGGGACCCATGGCTCAAGCAGCTTGGGTAGCAGAGGATAACCTTGTAGGACATCAATAGGAGAGGCCATGGGACCTGTGAAGGCTCATTGCCCCAGTGTAGGGGAATGCCAGGTCAGTGGGGGGTGGGTGGGTTAATGAGAAGAAGGAAAGGGATGGAATAGGAGGTTTTCAAAGGGGAAACATAGAAAGGGGATAACAGGGGGCACTGGAGAGATGGCTCAGTGGTTAAGAGCACTGACTGCTCTTCCAGAGGTCCTGAGTTCAATTCCCAGCAACCACATGGTAGCTCATGGCCATCTGGACCATCTGTAATGAGATCGGATACTTCCTTCGGTGTGTCTGAAGATTCATATACATATAAGAAATAATTCTTTAAAAAAAGAAAGGGGATGATAACATTTGAAATGTAAATAGAGAAATTATCTAATTTTAAAAAAGGAAATAAACACACATTATTTTACTTTATGTTTTTATATCAAACTTTCAATGTAAAGTGAAATTCAATTATATGAATATGCAGGATTTGACTTACACATTCACCTATACCACACTGTAGGCTATTTTTGGTTATCACTAATAAGAACTTTTTAATCATATAAGTGAAAACTTTCCATGTGTTTTACCAAAGACTGAAGGGTTTAATTACTATATCATATATAGTATATTTACCATCTCTGAAAATGAATATAGGCTGGGCATGGTGGTATATGCCTTTAATCCTAGTACTCAGGAGGCAAAGACAGGCAGTTCTCTGTGAATTTGAGACCATCCTGCTTTACATAGAGAGTAGCAGGGCAGCCAGGGATATGTAGAGTGAAGCTTTCTCCCCAAGAGTGAATGTAACATTTTGTGTTTGTTTTAGCAATGGATAAACATCCCTTCTTCAATTCCTTCTGGACTTTGTGGCCATCTCGGTGCATGAGTTGTAGCACCTCAAAATTTAAATCTGCAGCTGCTCAGTGAGTAAGGACGTAGATCTTCGTTTAGATAGTTACTTGTCATCTCTATGCCATGTTTGGTGGCAAAAAGTCTGTTCAAAACAAGGTATGTTTTAAGTTACTAAATAAAGGGAACAATACAGAGGTGCAAAATGCCCTTGCAAAAACAAAAACAGAGATAAAGATGAAATATTCAGAAGCACAAGGTAAACATTTTTAGAATTCATAAAAATATTTGTAGTTACTCTCAGTTGGCTCTCATAAGTATTTTGTAAGTCAGATCAAGGTCTAACCATTGCCTAGCCCTGTGTTGAACTAACTGAAAGATAGCAAATACCTACAAATTAAAGTAAAATCAGAAATTTGTAAAAATATATTAAAATCCATCAATAATTACAATAAATGAAAGAGAATAAATAAATATAAAGGAGTTCCCCAGATTGTGGTAGCAGATGAAAATATGCATAGCTATTATCTAATATACATAGTTTATATGACATCTATACATATATGTATATATGTGTGTGTGTGTGTGTGTGTGTGTATATATATATATATATATATACTCTGATATAAAATATATCAGAGTAGTTTGTGTCACAAAGCCACCATTTCATTGGTATAATTTTGTATGATAAAATTAACTAGGCTGATAAAACCATATAGTAAAGAGCAAGATTTCTAATTAAATCAAGATTCTTCAGATATGGGAAAATAGACACTAGGTAGGAGAGGGCAAGACAGGGTAGAATTTTGAGAAAGCATTAGTACCTATGTCCACCATGCCTTCTCTTCTGCATGCAGTCACTGGTTTCTTTGAAGGTGTGATCTATACAGCTACTGAAGAGTTTACAGTCAACTTCTTCCAAACTTCTGTGGTTATTCGAATTTTGTCCTCTGTATTGTGAATGTCTTATTTTCTTTGTCCATATCCATTGGAGGAATCTCAATGTGTGTCAGCTGAACTGCTTTACAAAGTGAATTCATAAAGTAATAGAATTGGAAAGCCAAAACTCCTCCTTGATCTATGGTGTGTAGAATGGATACATGTTCACAAACATGAATACATCATTGCTGCCTTTGTATAAGATTATCAAGCTCTTGGACACACACAATGAGTTATGATATATGAGAAAAGGCTTTTGCTTTTGTCAGAGCAACTCATCTCAGAACTTGGTTTTAGGAGTTCAGCTAACCTTTCTGGGAACAGTGCACTCTTTTGCAAGTTTTGGTGTCTCCTCTACACACTGGAGTAAAATTCACATAGTTCCTGACTCCCTTCCTCAGGATTTCAGAATAGTCAACAGCAGCTTTAAATGAAAGGATTATTTCTTAGAATATGGGACGTATGGTGGGGGGGAACTGGGAAAGGGGAAAGCCTTTGGAATGTAAACAAAGAATATAGAAAATAAAAATTAAAAAACAAAAGAAAAAAAAGAAACATTGTGGCTGCTTTAATCCTTAATCAGGAACACTATTTTCTACCCATTAAAAAGGTTAGTTTACTTTCTTATAATTTTATACTTCATATGTTCTATGATATCACACTTTTAATTCCTCTATGTGGGGGGCTATAGGGAGGGGGTCTGGGTGGGTATGTGTGGGTGTGTCTCTGAGTGTCTGTGTGTGTGTGTGTGTGTGTGTGCTGATGTCAGTAATTATTCTCAATTGTTCTTATACCTTTTTCGCTGAGACATTATTTGTCAGGCAAACCCAAAGCTCAATGACATAGTTATTCTCTCTAGCCAGTTTGTTCTCAGGATTCCATGTCTCTGCTTTCCAAAGCTGTAATTATAGATAGCTTACATGTCCATCTGGCAATTGTGAGGGTTTCTGTGGATACCGACTCTGATCCTCAACCTTGAGCAGAAGGCACTTTAACTGGCTAAGTTATCATTCCAGTGATAAAATAAGACTTTTTTATGATTTATTACACATCTGAGGTCAAGAATAAAGGATACTCAAAACTTTTCGTTCCCTCAAGAGTTATAATCACTGAACTGTAAAATGTGTAGCTGGAAAGATGACTCAGTAGTTAGAGTACTGCCTACTCTTCCAGAGGATCCTGCTTAATTCCCAGCACATACACTGTAGCCCACAAACATCTGTAACTCCATTTCCAGGGAGCTCTATACCCTCCTCTGGTCTCCATGGGTACAGTATCCACATTGTACATAGACGGCATGCATATGAAACACCTATACACATATAATGAAATTAAATCTTTTAGAAAAAAATAGAATGTTAAGATCAGTGCATCTTTTATTGGGTATATTTGTATTATAAAAATAGTGCATCATTTGATTTAGTTAGGCATCCATAATTAGTACTTCTCTTGCAGAAGAAGCTATCCTCACGAAACCTTTTTATAAACGTGAGATAGACTTATGTTCCATTCAGACTTGGTCCTGGGTAAGCCCTGCACTTCTTCCTTTTACATGCACAGTGTTTTCATCTATCCTGTTATTTGTTCAACTTTCCTCCTTAAATACTAGGAAAGTTATCTTTAATCTCTGCATGTCTTCCTCAAGGGCTTGTAATCTAATTACTAGACACTAAAGTCATCTAACACTATCCACACCTGGTATCTCTCTTCCCAGGTGTCATAATTAGGTCTTCTATATTCTCTGTAAGAGCAAGTGTATTCAATGAAAATAAAATTTCATTCACAAGCCTTATGATTTGTGGCCAGGCAAGAAATAAGCAAAATGATTGATGTCTTACACTGGTAATGAAAAGCATGTTTTCCTGAAATATTTACTCAAGAATTGTATATTGTATTTGCTGATAGATGAATCATTGGTTTACATTTTCATAGCAGATGAGGTTTTAGTGTAGATTCAATTTTTATGATTATACTATCCTTCAATCTTCTTTTTATCATAGTTTTCCCATTCTCAGCATTTGTGGAATAAAAAATTATAAAGATTAAGTATTTCTAGGCAATTTTACAGAAAAAATATTTAAAAATTAAAACACTGTTACTTAAAATATATCACAAAATTAGATCAATTGATTTTAAAGTACAGACTTCAAGCAGAGAGCAGTCATCTTACAGAAAATGGCAAGAGTATCCTATAGTGCTCTGACCTCCAACAACTCAAAGGCAGTTCTGAACGAGGGATACATTTTTCTTTTAGCTCATCTTTTCTAGGGGTTTAAATGTCATGACAAAATGTAAGCCACTGTCCACTTCTGGGGGAAATATTTTGCCAAGCAACAACTTACATCTTTTTCTACATTTACCTATCTTTTAAGCTTATCAGCCATATTCTCCACTGTATTTCTCCATTACCAATAATAACAAAAGAGAAAAATGGCAATATAAAAAGTGCTTTGTTTTTAAATATACATAACAGGAATAAATAAATATTTTTTTATTTTCTGACACAATAGAGAAAATAAATAAATTGAGAGTACTACTTTTACATTAAATATATTCCATTTAATATAATGCTTACACAATCACAATTAATATGGGAATATATTTACCCACAACAATATTAGGGGCTCAATCATACCCACTAAGTATGATGATGAGATTAATAGATATCTATGCAGTGTATATTCATACACATATATATTACTAAAATGTGATTATAATTCCCAAAATAACTATAAAATCATTGAAGTAAAATTAGCAGTAATCTGATTTAGCTCATTTTGTGATCTCTAGCCTTTTATATTTCTTGAATATAAAGATATTATGTAACAATATTCAATCATGTTTAGGTCTTACACCTCATTTTAAACTATGATACCTTAAATTCTGAAATATATAAAGATACTGCTTCAGATTACATAGAAAGGTATACTCTCAGAAATGGTTAAAATTACAGATGTGACCATATCAATTATGTGGCAATTCATAATCATGTATATATAAGAACTTTACAATTTTTCTAGATATTCTATAAAATGTAGACATCATAACTCAAGGACAAGCATAAATGACATTAGCATTTGTGACATAAGAAGAGCCACCCTATGGTCCTTACACCAAGTCCATGCCAACTGACATTTGGTAGAGTTGACATTTCCTTGTGTCCTGTGGTTTTACTGTTAGCCTCAAAATAGTAAGAGAACACTGAGTATCATAAAAGGCAGTTGGGAGGAGGCTCTAACCCTGATAAATTTTGTAAAACATTATGGCATTTGGCATCATAGTTCATTCTTAACTTTTAACCATTTGGCATAGCTCAGATTCTTTTAGAAAGAATGTTATAAACTCTAAGTACTTAGTAGATAAACAAACATAAATGGTATAATGAATAAATTGTACTGAAAATGTTCCTTATTTTACATAAAAAGAATCATACTCTTTCACATTTAATAAACTATGCCCATATTTTCTTTGTATATTTCCAGGATATAATATGATGATGACAATTGATTAAAAATTTAGTTTTTCCTTTTACATTTTACAATTTTGCACATTTTTAATGAATCAAGTATTTTATTCTAACCTGGAAACAACAAAAATTAGCAACCTTTTGTATCTTACCTTGTTTAGTAGATAAGCAGGACTAAAAGTAATAAAGTTTGGCTGTGGGACAGATCATTGTATAAGGAACTTGACCCACAAAATAATAATTTGATTTCGAATCTCCAGAATTCATGTAAAGCCAGACACTATAGTGCCAGACTCTAACTCAGCAATTCCACAAAGAGCTGACACAGACAGCTGACTCCTCAGAAGCTCATGGTCCAGCAAACACAACACAGGCAATAGCCTACAAGATACTCTTTTAAACCAGGTGCAAGTGAGGATCAATACTGAGGTTGCCATCTGTCTTTCACATGTACACTGTGGGACACAAATTCATACAGAGACTCTAGTCACACAAAGACACATACACACATACTTTCACACATACACACAAACATACATGCATTGAACAGTGAGACAGAAACAGAGGCAGTGGTGAGAGAGATAAAGTAGGTTGTTCAAAGCATCAGAAAATAAGTTGGGATACAAGTCTTCAGGCTGATTGCAAAGCACTTTCATTAAACTCCGTAATACATTTGCCTGTCTTGTGGACTCATTTTGTCCTTTAAGATTAAATAGGATGTCCATTTTGTCAGTCTGTTTTGTCCGTCAATTGTACTGCCTTTGCTTAGCTACTCTTTCTCCTGGAACCTTATTTGAAATCACTTTTGTAATTCCTTTGCTCCACTCCACTGCATATCACCTAAAAGGTCAATGCAAACTACGAGGAAAGTGAGCGAGTCTTACTCAGAGTATATGCCCATGTCCATGTTTATATCCAGCTGTCTGAAATCTGTATGTTCACATAGGAACTCCACACCTATTAAAGGAAAGACATTGGCAGAGTTTTAAATGTTAAACAGATTAAGAGTTAAACTGAGAGTCACTGTAGAAAGAGGCCTCAAATATAAAACAAGGAATCTATTGCTCACATTGGCTTTGAAAATCTGGCTTACGGGGAAAAATAATCCTTGGAATTGCTGCCTCGGAACTGTGGTCTGTCTACCAATGATATTTCAATGCCAGAAATGCTAATTTACCAGGCTTTTATCATCAATTGTAGAAGCAGTTCCCTTAGGAGTGATGTCATTGCATGGCAAGTTGGCGATTACTTGAGGAGTTATTTCAATAACTTCTTGGCTCTGGGTCTGATTAATGAAACTGCCAGTGGATTTACGACTCCAGTTATGGAAATGTATCATTGGATATTTGCTGAATAGTGTGACATAAATTGCAGACACCTGAGGTATTATGGCAGAATTTGATTAGAACGGTTACTTTCATCTCTGTTTTTCACTAAATTCGCCTCTCATTATCTACTGGCAGTGCCGCCTGCCCCAAGAAGGGAGAGGAATAGCCTATTTGTGATGAATACTCTCTGCTAAAGTTATCCACACTATCTAAATTTTCTTCTGATCAACATTTAAACATGCCAGTGCAAATTAAACTAGAAATGCTGTCAGAGAAGAAAGTGTCTTTGGGATCTTTGATATTTTGAGAACTGGGAGAAATCTAAAACATCGAGAAACAAAGCAATAAGACTCAGCAGGACATAAGTTATGGAGGAAGGCTGCAGGGCGAAAGCCATCAATGTTCAGAACATGAGTTACTGTCCCATAATTCAAACTTCAAGACATCCAGATACTATTACAAAAGTGCAGGTATCTCTGCTGTTTCGCTTTTAAAAGATACATCATTTTTTAAGACGAATGTGAAAGGGAGCTGCTTTGCATCTCCAAATTAATGCAAGCATTGCTTTCCAACAAATATTAGGTGATTCACTAGATCAAAAACAAGCACACATAAATTAACAAAGATATGTAAAAATTTTGCATATAATTCATCGTTTGAAGAAATAAGCCTTTTCTCCTAAGATGAAATTAATTAAGAAAAATAAGAGATTGTTACGGTTCTTAATTGTTAGAAAATAGCTTACTGAAACAAAATAATATAATATTAAGACTGCAATGATAATTCTCCTTACAATGTGGTTTACATTGTTCAAACTAAGCAAAAACAAGGTATTCCAAAAAAGAATAAAGGGAAAACAACACCACTGCATAATAATAGGAGTAAATTATTCTAAGACTATAACTAATTTATTATTTTATACAAATGAAAAAGCCTTTGAGTATATTTTAGTGCAAACTTACTTACTTCCTTCAACTCACAACACATAATATCTTTCTAAGAATTACTGTCTATACCATCTACATTTCAGAAGGTACGGGAGTCAACCAGAGAGGCTACAGGAGAGAAATACAGGAAGATACACCACCGTTTGGTAGTTATGGATTCAAGTCAAAGAGCTCCACCAAGCCTCCTGCAGAGATGATGTTTTAAAATATGTATTTAGCCTATGCTACATCTACTTTGCACATATCAGTATCCCTAACTCTCATGACATACCTATAACTCAAGTTTTAATAGCATTCTTGTTTCACAGTAGAGGGAGGAAGGAAGCAGAGATTACTTAGTTGACATATGCTTGATCAAGGATTTAAAGCCTGGGTCCCTGGCTCCAAAGTCTCTAAGTTTTTTCCTTCTGGGATTTAGAACATAGGGACATCTTTCTTCACGTGAGCCTGTTCAGAAGCAAGCCAATAATGCATCTCAGTTAAACTTCCTCTAAAACGCACTTCCTTCATTACAGGTACAGGAACTGGAATCTCAGAGTTTCTGCCACATTCTTAGATTAACATAAATATGTTACATTTTCAAAAATCTTAAATCATTTTTAGTATTTTTTAAGAAAAGCAAAAAGAAAAGCAGTGTGTTGGGTATGGGCCTCAGAGAAACAAAATAGAATGGGTTAATGAAGCCCTTCACCTACATCCCTTCACTGGAATAGCCATTGAGTATTAACTTATTGGGTAGGAGTCATGTCTTTTTGCTTATGAACTAAATTTTTATTTAATTAAAAATTACATATAGGGATGGGAATCTGACTCAAATCATTAAAGTGCTTCAGGCACAATCATAAGGTTATACAGTTGAATTCCTACTGTCCACATAAGAATCTAGGTCCAGTGGCACATGCAATATAATCTCAGCTCTGGGGAGATGGAACCAAGAGGATCCATGCAATTTGCATTGGTAAGCTTCAAGTTCAGTCATTGGTAAGCTTCAAGTTCAGTTAAAGATTAACTAGGTAGTGATAAAGGAAGAAACCCAACATTTTGCATTTTGACTTCTTGTCTACAAGTCTTCTGAAAACCCTCAGTGATTGGTTACAGTATTAAAAAATCCCACGAAGAACAGGATTTTTATCAGGTATACTAAATTAGGATCAGTGGATGGATTTAAAGAATTGAGTGAAAGTTAACACTGCCTCTTGAACATTTCTCAGAAGACTTCACAACCATTGAATATAATTCAGATGGTAGAAAATCTAAACAAAGGTAGCATACTACAACTATCATCATCGTTAGCCGGGCGTGGTGGTGCACGCCTGAAATCCCAGCACTTGGTAGACAGAAGCAGGCAAATTTCTGTGTTCGAGGGCAGCCTGATCTACAGAGTGAGTTCCAGGACAGCCATGACTACATAGAGAAACCCTGTCTCGAAAACAAAACAAAACAAAACAAATTATCATCATCGCACAAGTACCTTGCAGACCAAAGATGTTATATTGCACAGATCATCATGTGTGTGGTCTGCCATACTAAACACAGTAAGAAGGCTCTCTAAAAGTACCATGTTACAGGTTCAGACCCATAAAAGTAACTTGATTTTCTGAAGTTGTATCAGATGATCTTCATGGTCCAAAATATTCCTAAAACAAATGATGATGTCAATTGTTATACTATATTTGCTTATACTATTTTCAACCCTCTTTAAGTTGGCTGGCAGCTGATCTTCTTACTTTGGCATGTTTTGCAGATTCCTTCTGTCTTCTATCATTTTATGGCAAATATTCATGTGTAAGTGCATGCATATACAGGTATGTATGTGTGTGTGTATGTGTGTGTGTGTGCATGCACATTTGTGTACATTTGTATACTCCAAGGACCACAAAGTTCATAGTGGTATTATTCACTTTGGTAGATCATATGGCAGAAGTCCTGTGTGTTTTACATAGAGCCATCAAGTTCAGGGAAACGTAAGAGTCTAAAGTGGTTTGTTCCTCAGTATTCTCTTCCCTATGATAATTTCTACAAGAAATTGATATATGGCTTGGAGCACCATACTCATTTCAGGTGACCTAAGTATCATCAGATGCAACACAAGAACTAGAAGTGCAACATTGTGTGTTAAGGTTTTTTGTCAAAATTAACTATGCATTTTAAATCAATCCTTTATATAAAAATGAATCAGAAATCCAAAACTGATTTGGAATTAGACAAATAAATTAACAAAGATCCCTATTACACTAGTTGTTCATCCTTATACCTAAATATTGTTTGTGATCTCTGCACAAATAAGGCTTAATTTTATACTCTAAATTTCAAGCTACATACTAATTCTTCCCAGAGGTCCCTGGCTCCCCAAAGCAGTGTTTATTTCCTCCTCTCCTTTTTTATCCCAAATAGCTCTTACGATTTTCATAGCAATCATTTTTGTCTGAATTGCACAGTTAGATCATTGGAATGATGTTTTAAATCTATGAATACACTAATACAACCCTTAATAAAGGTATATTGTAGAGTAAAGCATAGAGAAGAAAGCAAAGCAAATATTGAACTTCCTTCAGACATTCGGGAACAGTGGGACCTCTTTGCCTACTCTAAATGTTTTCCATCTTCAAATTACATATCATAAGTACCTGAAGAGTCTATATTCTTTACCTCTATTACAAGGAAATGGGTGGTATAACCAGTTCAGTCTGGTGCAAACTATTAATCTACACTATTACAATAAACAATGGAGGTCAATTGTTACAGTGTACATCCAGGGAAACCATAGACTTTCAAAAGCAATTATCAATCACTATATATTATGCCTTGTGGTTTGAACAAGAATATGTGCCATGGGCTCTTAGCTTTGAATACTTGCTCCCCATTTGGTGGAACAGGTTGAGAAAGATAGGAAGATGTGATGTCATTATACGGGGTATATAATGGTGGTGAGCATTGAGGTTACAAAAGACTCAAGCTATCCCCAGTATGTCTTCTGCCTTCTACACTTACAGTTTCAAAGTAGGAACTATCTTAGTTATAATTACTATTTGTGTGATAAAACAACATGAGGAGGAAATTGTTTATTTGGCTTACATTTCTACACCATTGTTCATTATTAAAGAAAGTCATGACAGCAACTAAAACAAGGCAGAAAAGTGGAGGCAGGAGCTGATGCAGAGGCCATGAAGGAGTGATGCCTCCAGCTTGCTCTGCATGGATGGTTCAGCCTGATTTCTCATAGAAACCAGGTCCACAATCCCAGGATGGCACTATGCACAACAGGCTGAGCTCTCCAATAGTAATCACTAACTTAAAAATGCTCTTCAGCCTTACCAACATCCTGGTCTTATGGAGGCATTTTCTCTATTGAGGTTCCGTCCTCTCAGATGAATTTAGTTTGTATCAAGATGCCATTTAACTAAACACAGGAGCTCTGAGGTGTTCCTGCTGCCATGTCTTCACTCCACCATCATGAACCCCAACTCTCTAGAACCATAAACCACTTAGTTTTACAGACTTCTTAGTTAAGGTATTTTATCAAAGGAATGGAACAGTAAGTAAGGCCTTACACTTAATTCCTACCCTGGTCAAGCAACATATGAATGTGCTAGGATTCCAGTCAACACACTGATTGAAAATTATCTTCTGATCCATGCCAAGATTTAATTATTTTGTTTTATTTTATTATCTTTATCTCTATAACTATTAGCATATATAGATTATTTATAAGACTTGTGAGAAAAATGCATTCTCCCAGACAATGTTGACCCCATTCTTATTTTAGTTTTCAAATATTCCAGTGCCTTAGTGGACCTCCAGAGCAGAGACTGAAGACCCTCATGAAGGTCATGAAGATATTCAAAGTCTTTAAAACATCATCTCAAATATATGACAGTAGTATGCAGATCATGTAATTGGCCTAGCAAATGTCCTTTACTATAAGGAGTACAAGAATCAAAGGAAGTGAAATGTGGCCCTCAACAGTCTAGAAATAGCATTATGGCCAGTGCTCTTGAAGTATGTCTTTTGTCAATATTAACATTTTATTAAGTTATTTTATTTTTTTATATTACAAAAGTTGCCTCTCTTCCTAGCCCCACTCAACAAATTCTTCAACCCATACCCCCACCTCTGGGAGAGCATCTCCTCATCTTCCAACCTACCCAACTTACCCCCAACAGCATTCTTCTTCCCTGGGGCATAAAACTTCTACAGGATTCAGCACTTCCTCTCCCACTGAAGCCATATGAGGCAGTTCTCTGCTTCACATATGTCTGGGGCCCTGAAACAGGACATGTATGCTTCTTGGGTTTTGGCTTATCTCTGGGAGCTCTGAGGGAATATGGGTTAGTTAATACTGTTGATTTTACTATGGGGTTGCAATCCCCTTCAACTCCCCTGTCCTCTGTCTAACTCTTCCATATTACTCCCCAACCTCAATCCAATCATAGGCTTAAAAGCATCTGCATTTGTCTCAGTATTTTCTGGTAGAACATTACAGCCTTGAAAGGCTCCTGTCAGCACACATAATATTACCTCAGTAATAGTGTCTGAGTTTGGTGCCTAAGCAAATGATGGATCCCATGTTGGACCAGTCTCTGGATGGATGTCCTTTCCTCCAGTCTGAATCATTTTTTCCCTTCATTTCCATTAGATGGGAACAATTCTGGATCAAGGATTTTGAAGATGGTTGGGTGTCCCCATGCCTCAATGTGGGGACATTTCTTTCTACTGGAGGTAATCTCTTTAGGTTCCATATCCCCACTGTTGGCCATTTCAGCTAATATCATCCCCATTGAATCCTAGTATTTCACATCCCAGAATTCTGGGACTTTCTACAGGTTCCCTCTGTCCCCTAACCCCCACTGCTGCATGTTTAGATTCATTCTTTTGGCTCTCTGGGAGTTCCTCCTGTCTCTCCCCATATGTAATTCCTTCCCTTCCTTTTCTCCTCCATACTCCCCTCTCCCACCCATTTTCCTTCCTCCCTCTGCTTCCCATGATTATTTTGTTCCCCTTTCCAAGTGGATTTCAGATATCCACATTTTGGCCTTCCTTTGTGTTAAACTTCCAACAGTCTATTAGTTGAATGCTTTTGGCTAATATTCACTTAGTAGTGAGTACACACCATGCATGTCCTTTAGGGCTTGGGTTACCTCATTCAGGTTGATATTTTCTAGTTCTATCTATTTGCCTAAAAATTTCATAATGTCCTTGTTTTTAATGTGAAGACAGCAGCCATTTTGATTCTTATGCACATGGAAGCTTACTTAGTAGAGTGCAGTGCATAATGGGCATTAAATGAATATATAATGTATATTCATAAATGATGGAATAATCATGAAGTAGAATGATTAACAGAAACCAAGCGATTTCTGTAAAGCATATGTCTATACTGGTACTAGCATTTTTAAATGAGACATTGGAATTTAGAATACAGGAAAAGAAAGAAACTACAAAGTAATATATAAACTCTATTCTTATAAATAGGTTACTGCGAGTAATACAAGCAGTATCATACTCAATAATTAAAATTTTCATTAAAATCAGGAATATGACTTCATTTAGTTGTTCAATTTTTTGTCTGTGGCAAATCTCATGAATTAATGATATAACTTCAATACTATAGATACAATTTAAATTTTTGCTGTGTGTTTTATTTAAATTTAAAGTATAAATAAGTCTTTATAACATAATCCTAGATTGAAATAGAAAAATTGCAGTCCTCAAATGATACAAGCTGTGTTTTGTATGTGGATCTTAACTTTGAAACTTGAGATCTATGTGTTATGAAGACCTGTAGAGACCAGGAAACAGAAAGGGGCCATAGAGAGTCTGTTTCCATGCAAGAAACATAGAACAGTGTGAAAGGGTAATAATTTAAATGAAAGAATTAAGTGGGATAGAAAAGAAAGCATAGGGTAGAGAAAGGATTATACAGAGGAACAACTGATATCAAAGACCTTTGATAAAGTCAATGGAAACCTACAGTTTAGAAACTTCCCAAAATATACAAAAGCATATAATTATAGGGCTTAAATTAGGCTACTCTATACAGAAGGGTACTTCCTGTTGCAGATGCTGTGGACTTTCCAAACAAGAGTTGAGTACCAGGCATGAGCTAGCACCCTTCTTACTGTTGGCCATCCAAGCCATTATCATCATAGTTTCTCTTACTCTCCAGAAACAGATGGTAAGACACTATTACTGAAGAGACCATATGCTTGGGTAATAGAATATAAAATAATAAAGCTGATGATCAATCTTGAAACTTCATTCTTACTGACTAGATTTTATGGCATCAGAATATACAGTCTATGCTAGAAGAGAAAACTAACACCCTTATTTAATTATGAATCTGGAGAGCTACAATAATAACTAGTCCAGTAGTTCATTAATTTCACAAATGTTACAGGAATAACTACTTCCTGAATGGACTTAAGACTTGATACACAAGATGCAACTCATGATTGGGCCAAGCACCAGGTCTAAGTAGAACATAGGCTATAAGGGAAAACCTACAATTATTCTGCTGAATGGATATAGTATTAAACCAGTACTTATGTTTTTATCTCTATATCCAGAGATTAGTATACCTCTCAACCTTCATGAGAGAATTTTTTGTTCTATAATAGATAGCAATTAATAATCAGATTCAAAACTGGCCAAGAACATATGAGAAATTAGAGTGTTCTACCCTAACTGGTATGTCCACATCACACCTTCCCTGTCCAAGGCTCAGGAATTATTGGAGAATGGAGTGGTGTTAAGCACCATCATTCTTAGAGGACTGCCTTGAAACTTTTTAAAATTATTGGAACTGTGTATATATGAACTCAAATGTCTGTGAATGTGTATGTAAGATTGGCAGAAGATCAAAATTCAGGTATAGATAGGAAGGGCTCATAAAGCCCCACATCTACCTGAGAAACTGTTGAAAATTGATGGCTGTTGGGGAAAAATTGTGTTGATTCAGGATTACAATTCCTGAGAGACTGTCTATGCTCCATGCCTTATACACATGTACATAATACGAGCACTGTGTAGACTCTGTAGGTTTAAAACTGACCATGAAGTTTGGAGTAAGAGTGATCAGGGGTATGGTTGGAGAGTAAGAATTGGGGAATAGATTTGATCAAAACATCAAATTTTATATGAAATTCACAAACAACAATCTTTCAAAATAACTAAAGTAAATTTTAATAATTAAATAGTAATAAAGACATTCTATAAAAATAAAATGGGTGATTGAGTATAGTAACTCAACTGTCTGGAAAAACAAAGAAACATAAAATACAGAGAAAGAAAGTCAAGCAAGAAAGGAAGCACAGTGGTATATTTGTCATTGTCTCATGTCACCACTGCCAGGATTTATTGTGTGCACTACTCAGGACACTGCCCTGCAGTGATATTATAAGTCAATGTCTATCAAATCTTCTGTTCATCTGGACCAGAAACCAGCAAGGAAGAGGAAATGTACTTGCCCATCAATGTTAGCTGACTGTTTATAACCAAACAATTGAGGAAGGCAAACATTCACATCCTGGATGTTGTTGCAAAACAAAACGCTGATTGATATGATTCAGTCTGTATATTCATTCATTTTAAAGTCTGTATATATTGTCTTATTTGTTTGCAGACTGTCTCCCTATTTAATTTCATTCTCATGAAGCCATAATGTCTATTTCTTTATATATATATATATATATATATATATATATATATATATATATATATTTTATTGATATATTCTATATTTACAATTCTTTCCCTTTTTCTGGTTCCCTACCCCCAAAGGTCCCACATGCCATTTTCCCTCCCCCTGCTCCCTCATCCAAATCTTCTCACCTCCCTGTTCTTGTACTCTCCCACAATGATGTTTTGGTCCATTCTAGCACCAGTGTCCACTCCTTTCTTCTTGTCAGATATTACTTGGTATGTGATTTGTGTCTTTGGTGTTACAAGATTCTAGGCTAATATCTACTTATCAGTGACTGCATACTATGGGTATTCTTTTGAGACTGGGTCACCTCACTTAGTATGACGTTCTCCAGCTCCATCCATTTCTCTAAGAATTTCATGAATTCATTGTTTCTAATGGCTGAATAGTACTCCATTGTGTATATATACCACATTTTTTGTATCCATTCCTCCACTGAGGGACATCTGGGTTCTTTCCAGCTTCTGGCTATTATAAATAAGGCTGCTATGAACATAGTGGAGCATGTAGCCTTATTGCATGCTGGGGTATCTTCTGGGTATATGCCCAGGAGTGGTATGGCTGGGTCCTCTGGAAGTATCATGTCCAGTTTTCATAGGAACCGCCAGACTGATTTCCAGAGTGGTTGTACCAGCTTGCATTCCCACCAGCAGTGGAGGAGTGTTCCTCTTTCTCCACATCCTCGCTAACACCTGATGTCTTCTGAGTTTTTAATCTTAGCCATTCTGACTGGTGTGAGGTGAAATCTCAGGGTTGTTTTGATTTGCATTTCCCTAATGACTAATGATGTTGAACATTTTTAAGGTGTTTCTCAGCCATCTGAATTTCTTCAGGTGAAAAGTCTGTCAACAGCAAAAGAACTTCTGGGGGAATCAATATCCCAGACCTCAAGCAATACTAAAGAGCAGTAGTATTAAAAACTGCATGGTATTGGTTCAGTGACAGGGAGGCGGATCAATGGAATAGGATCGAAGACCCAGAATTGAACCCACACATCTATGGCCAATTGATCTTCGACAAAGGAGCTGAAAACATCCAGTGGAAAAAAAGATAGCCTTTTCAACATATGGTGCTGGCTAAACTGGAGGTCAACATGCAGAAGAATGAGAATTGATCCACTCTTATCTCCTTGCACTAAGCTCAACTCCAAGTGGATCAAGGACCTTCACATAAAACCAGACACACTAAAACTAATAGAAAAGAAACTGGGGAAGACCCTTGAGGACATTGGCTCAGGGGAAAAATTCCTGAACAGAACACCAATTGCTTATTCTCTAAGAGCAAGAATAGACAAATGGGACCTCATAAAATTACAAAGTTTCTGTAAGGCAAAAGACACTGTCAAAAGGATAAATCAACAAACAACAAATTGGGAAAAGATCTTCACCAACCCCACATCCGACAGAGGGCAAATATCCAATGTATACAAAGAACTCAAGAGACTAGACCCCAGAAAACCAAATAACCCTATCCAAAAATGGGGTACAGAGCTAAACAGAGACTTTTCACATAATGTCTATTTCTTAGCATCTTTTAAAAATACAATTTCAACATCCCAGAATAATAGTTCTTCAATCTCATACGCATTCCTACTTATATATACTTTTTTCTTTTCTTTTCTTTTCTTTTCTTTTCTTTTCTTTTCTTTTCTTTTCTTTTCTTTTCTTTTCTTTTCTATATCTTTTATTTACATTCCAAAGGCTTTCTTCTTTCCCAGTTCCCCCCTAACCATATGTCCCATAAGCCCTCTTCCCTCTGCCCAATCCCCAATCACCCGCCCCCCATTTCTCTATTCTGATACTCTCCTACAAAACTGGATCCTGTTTTTTTCAGGACCAGGGTCCTTTCCTCACTTCTTCTTAGGAATCTCTTAATTTGCTAATTATGCCTTGAGTATTCAGAGTTTTGGGCTCATTAATATCCACTTATCAGTGATTGAATTTCATGTGTATTCTTTTGTGATTAGGCTAACACATTTACGATGATATTTTCCAGATCCAACCATTGGTCTACAAATTGCATGAATTCATTATTTTTAATTGCTGTGTAGTATTCCATTGTGTAAATATACCACATTTTCTGTATCCATTCTTCCTTTGAGGGACATTTGAGCTCCTTCCAACTTCTGAATATTAGAAATAAGTCTGCTATGAACATAGTGGAGCATGTGTCTTTATTGTGTGTAGGGGAATTCTCTAGGTATATGCCCAGGAGTGGTATGACAGGGTCCTCTGGAGATGTCATGCACAATTTTCTGAGGAACTGTAAGACTGATTTCCAGAGCAGTTGTACCATCTTGCAGTCCCACCAACAGTGTCAGAGTGTTCCTTTTACTCCACATCCTGCCAGCACCTGTTGTCCCTTGAATTTTTAATCTTAGCCATTCTGACTGGTGTGAGGTGGAATCTCATGGTTGTTTTGATTTGCATTTCCCTGATGACTAATGATGTTGAACATCTCTTAAGGTGCTTCTCAGTCATCTGAATTTCTTCTCGTGAAAATTCTTTGTTTAGCTCTGTACCCCATTTTTGATAGGGTTATTTGGTTCTTTGGGGTCTAACTTCTTGAGTTCTTTTTATATATTGGATATTAGCCCTCTGTCAGATGTGGGGTTGGTGAAGAAGATCTTTTCCCAATTTGTTGGTTGCTGTTTTGTCCTTCTGACAGTGTCCTTTGCCTTACAGAAACTTTGTAATTTTATGAGGTCCCATTTGTCAATTCTTGGTCTTAGAGCATAAGCTATTGATGTTCTGTTAAGAAACTTTCCCCCTGGGCCCATATCCTCCAGGATCTTCCACAGTTTCTTTTCTATTAGTTTCAGTGTGTCTGGTTTTATGTGGAGGTCCTTGATCCACTTGGAGTTGATCTTGGTACAAGGAGATAAGAGTGGGTCAATTCACATTCTTCTGCATGTTGACCTCCAGTTGAACCAGCACCATTTGTTGAAAAGGCTGTCTTTTTTTTCCACTGGATGGTTGTAGCTCCTTTATCAAAGATCAAGTGACCATAAGTCTGTGGGTTCATTTCTGGGTCTCCAATTCTATTCCATTGATCTACTTGCCTGTTGCTGTAATACCATGCAGTTTTTAGCACAATTGCACTATAGTACTGCTTGAGGTCAGGGATATTGATTCCCCCAGAAGTCCTTTTATTGTTGAGAATAGTTTTAGCTATCCTGGGTTTTTTGTTACTCCACATGAATTTGAGCATTGCTCTTTCTAGATCTATGAAGAATTGATTTGGGATTTTGATGGGGATTGCATTGAATCTGTATATTGCTTATGGCAAGATGGCCATTTTTACTATATTGATCCTGCCAATCCAAGAGCATGGAATATTTTTTCCATCTCCTGAGGTCCTCTTTGTTTTCTTTCTTCAAGGACGTGAACTTCCTGTCATACAGATCTTTCACTTTTTTTGGTAAAGTCACGCCAAGATACTTTATATTGTTTGTGGCTATTGTGAAGGGTGTTATTTCCCTAATTTCTTTCTCAGCCTGCTTGTCCTTTGAGTACAGGAAGGCTACTGATTTGCTTGAGTTGATTTTATAATCAGCAACTTTGCTGAAGTTGTTTATCAGCTGTAAGAGTTCTCTGGTGGAGTTTTTGGGTCACTTATGTATACTATCATATCATCTGCAAATAGTGATAGTTTGACTTCTTCCTTTCCTATTTGTATCCCTTTGACTTCCTTATGTTGTCTAATTGCTCTCACTTCAAGAACTTCAAGGAATATATTGAAAAGATATGGAGAGAGAGGGGAACGTTGTCTAGTCCCTAATTTTAGTGGGATTTCTTCCAGTTTCTCTCCATTTATTTTGATGTTGGCTACTGGTATATTGCTTTTACTATATTTAGTTATGGGTCTTGAATTCCTGTTTTTTCTAGGACTTTTAGCATGAAAGGATACTAAATTTTGTCAAATGCTTTTTCAGCATCTAATGAGATGACCATGTGGTTTTTTTTTCTTTTCGTTTGTTTATGTAGTGGATTACATTGATGGATACTCGTATGGTGCCTTCTCCAAAATTGATCATATAATTGGTCACAAGACATACCTCAACAAATACAAGACCGAACTAATCCCATGCCTCCTATCAGATCACTATGGGGTAAAAGTGGTCTTCAATAGCAAGAAGAACACCATAAATCCCACATACACATGGACACTGAACAATATTCTACTCAATGACACCTTGGTCAAGGAAGAAATAAAGAAAGAAATCAAAGACTTTTTAGAATTCAATGAAAATAAAGGTATGACCTACCCAGATCTCTGGGGCACAATGAAAGCAGTGCTAAGAGGAAAATTCATAGCCCTGAGTGCCTCCAAAAAGAAACAGGAGAGAGCATACACTAGCAATTTAACAGCACACCTGAAGGTCCTGAAAGAAAAAGAAGCTAATTCACCAAGGAGGAGTAGAAGACGGGAAATCATCAAACTAAGGGCAGAAATCAATCAAGTAGAAACAAAGAGAACCATACAAAGAATCAACAAAACCAAGAGCTGGTTCTTTGAGAAAATCAACAAGATAGATAAACCCTTAGCCAGACTAACCAAAGGACACAGAGACAGTATCCAAATTTACAAAATTAGAAATGAAAAGGGGGATAAAGCAACAGAAACTGAGGAAATTGAAAAAATCATTAGATTCTACTACAAAAGCATATACTCAACACAACTGGAGAATCTGGAGGAAATGGACAATTTCCTAAACAGATACCAAATACCAAAATTAAATCAGGATCAATTAGATCAGCTAAACAGTCCCATAACCCCTAGAGAAATAGAAGGGGTTATAGAAAGTCTCCCAACCAAAAAAAGTACAGGACCAGATGGTTTTAGTGCAGAATTCTATCAGACCTTCAAAGAAGACCTAACACCAATACTCTTCAAACTATTCCACAAAATAGAAACAGAAGGAACACTGCCCAACTCGTTCTACGAAGCCACAATTAGGCTGATACCAAAAGCACACAAAAATTCTACAAAGAAAGAGAACTACAGGCCAATTTTCCTTATGAATATTGATGCAAAAATACTAAATAAAATTCTTGCCAACTGCTTATATATTCTTACAAAAAAAAATCTCATGTCTGTCATATTCAACTGTGTTGTGCCTGAGCTGTCTGGTAGTCAGGTAGAAAAGGGATTAAAGAACCCCCAGAGATATCTAATCATTCCTCATTTCTTTTGGGGATATGCAGGTTTCAGTTGTAAGTATAAGACAAATGGTATTAATTTTTGTAATTAATACTCACACATTTAAAGATTATCCTTTGAAAATAAAGCTTTTTAAATCAATAAGAAATTGATATCCAGTTTAAAACTAGAGAATGTTTTAAAGAGGTTTCCTCCAATCATAGCCAACCTAAAGTACCTATGTAAAACCCAATTCACATAGTCTAACCACATGCCACCATGTTGTTGAATGTCTTCTTTGCTTATTCTTTTCAGTGGACTTCCTCCAGATCCAGCGTAGACTATCATCTGTTCTCCTTTCTCTCATACTCACTGCCCATGTCACATCAGCATTTGTCCTGGGAACACATTACCCTATGAACTGCTTCTCTTCTATCATGCACTTTCTTCCCATTTCATTCCTATGAATATATGGCAAATATTATTTATTAATTAGATCATAGACTATGTGTTGGAGAAGCCTCATCTCTTTCTTAATTTTGTACAACCCAGCCTTAGACTCTCAATTGAGGATGAGATTAAAAGTCTCAATTTTAGTTATAATGTGACTGTACAATGCATTAGATTTTAAATTTTTACTTTAAATAATCTACCTTGTTTCTTTCCTTTTCCTTGTTTCTATCTGGTGCAAGAGAACAAACTCCTGACCTTTCCCATGCCAGGCAAGTATCTTAAAATCTACATTCCCAGCATATATAGTCATTTCTCTAATCTTCACAATAAGCTTTTAAATAATTGGTCACACATTAGAGAAGAAAAAAAATAATTGGAGCAAGGCTCTATTGGCTCTATTAGTCAATATGCCAATGGACAAAGAAAAAGTCTTAGTTATGACCCAAACACAGTAGCCTTTAATTGTTGGAGTAAACATAAGAACTATGCATATTTAATATTGAATTTGATGGCAAAAGTGCCAAGCCCCTAGTGGTGGTGTATGACAACTCACCAGCATGTGTCCATGAGCACATGACAATAGCATAGAGAGAGGTGGTCAGGATTTGTCTTATTAAGTGATCATGTTTATCTTATTCTTTGCTGCCTCTAAAGCATGTTTTATTAACATATTACATGATATATAAAATAATATAAACAGTCTAAAAATTTACAAAATGGAAGAAAATAAAAACATCAGTATGGGAACCTGGAAAGATCAATAAACGTATATGAATGTGTGTATTATCTACTTGCATCCGTTCTAAACACTTTTAGGGGTGCTTATTTAAAAAACAGCTGCAGTTATATTTATACAAGGGCAAGCATAGCAAGCACATGAAAACATGATGACTTACACAGATGACATCCTGGGTTGTTACCAAAGAATGTTGAGGGCTACATGGTCATCGCTGCTTGCACTCTGTGACCCAGGCTAGTGCTACTCCCCTCATTTAACAGATAATAAAATTGCTATGCCTCCGGTGATGAACAAAACTAATGGCACAAGTAGAAAGGGGTTTGGACCATTTAACTGTCAGTTGTCTATTTTTACTAGGAAATAAAATTCCATTTTTGACCCAAGCATCCTGACTCAAAGACATCATAATAGAACATACATGCTGATATCTCTCTTTATGCAAATCTGCTTGATGCAAAGTCAAGCAAATAAACACTCAAAAATTCCTGCTGCTGTTTCTAGGTTGATTCGTGAAAAATAAAAAATAAAATAAAAAATAAAACCTCTCAGACCAAGGATTTTCTGTTTTTCTAAAATAGAGCTTTGTGTGTCTGATTATATGCTCCTTAAAATATTAGAGAGCTAACCCTCTATTGAAAAACACTTGCTGTTTTTTTTCCACCGAATGGTCTCTTAAAGATGCCTTTTCTTAACTATATCTCACAATTATGAATGGAAACTAAATGCCTTGTTAAATGTTTCATTAACTTTGCATTGCTATTACATCAATGGTAGTAATCATCATAAGAAATATGTACCACTTCTTCAATGCCAACCCATGGAACTATTCTTTATAAAGTTCACTACATCATTTCTATTCCTTGTTTGGCTTTTACATAAAGGTAATTCTTGATCTCTTAAAACTTGTTTATTATAGCTAATCCTGTAAATAGTACATTCATTTGATTTTTATTCTGTATTTTTTCCATTTTCAAATTAGTATTTGATGTCGGGTTAATGCCTCTTGCAAGAAAATTAAAGCAGGGGATAAATGATAACAGAACAAAGGTTTTAAAATGTAACTGCTGAACAGAAATATTTGAGGTGATATGCCTAATACACAGACTAATAAATTATGAAGAATGAATAAATATCATGTGTATCATTGATCAAACTAGTAGTTTTCAGGGAGCCATTATGTCAGTTCTACCTAGTCTTTGTTTATTCATGGGTGTGTGTACATACATGCATATTTGTATGTGTACTTGCATGTGTGTGTGCACATGTGTGTATGTATATGCACACAATATACATATATATTGTTTATATTTACTTCTATGGTTAGCCATTTTTTGTCCAATGCCATGCATACTCTTGTGATTTTCATCTGTTTTCTTTAGCTGCTTAGCACAAACAGTTCCCAATCTCAATAAACACTCTCTTCTACAGATTCCTATATGCCTTTCTTCTGTTGACTTCTTAATTCTGAAACAGAGTTATCATACACTAGACTCAGATATTTTATCCTGCTTTGTTTCACCATGAGATTTTATTTGTCTTAGACATTGACATCTCAGATCTTTTGTTTCACTCTGATCACTCAATAAGTACCCTTCAGACAGGTTTTCCTCATAACCCAGTATGCTTCTACCCTTACTGTACACTTCATTGCAAGACCTACATATTCCTTGACATTATATACTGTTTGCATTATGTATTTATTATTTTATTTTCCATATTCACTACCAACATGTGAGCTAAAACAGCATTAACATCACATTTTTTTTTTACTATTTTCCCTCTGCTTGAACATATTGTTAGAACAGTTTTGAAAACCTATGGAGGAAGAATGACTATTATTTCCCACCATTTTGAGAAGAGTTTATATCAGTATTTCAAGGATTTGGTTTCTTATAGTAATTCCTAGTGAATACTTCAATGAAAAGTAAGAAAAAAAACACAAAATACATGTGTTTGAGCATTGTATGGCCATAACTGGGACTAGACTCTGGAAAATAAAGGACCCTGAGTGATCTTTTGTATATTAACTTAGACTATCTTACTATCTTTCCACGCATTGATAGTAATTGTCACTTGCAATGATTGTCTCAGTCAAAGTGGTAGACTCAGAGCCAGTTCTTACTTCTGTGTAATATTACATATTATTATTCAATATTTTTCCAATATAACAAGGCAAAAACTCTCATATCAAGCCTGGGAAAGACAACCAAATTAAAAGAAAAGAATCCCAAGAGCTGACAAAAGAATCAGAGAGAGATACACCACTCGCACGCTTAGAAACCTCAACAAAGCACCAAATTAACAACCATAACACATATGTAGAACACCTGGACCAGACCCAACCAGACCTTGTGCTTGCTGGTTCAGATTCTGTGAGCTCCTATGAGCCCTACTTAGTTGATTCAGTTGGCCATATTCTCCTAGTGTCCGCCATTCTACCTGTCTCCTACAATCCTTCCTTTGCCTCTTCCACTGACTCTCCAATCTCCAAGGGGGAAAAATGGATCCAATGGAGACCTCCAATTTATCTCTTCAAACATTATCTGTCTGTGAGTATCTAACTGTTCCTGCCCCCACTGATGTCTGAGGAAGGCTTTTTGGTGACAACTGGACAAGGACCATATCTATATGTATAGCAGGATATCATTAGAAATCAAGTCATTTTTTTCTTTCCAGTTATTGTTAGTCCACCCTTAGGCTACCTGGGCAAAGGAGTGTCTAGTTCCTGGCCACCCATGTACTGTGGGAGATGAACGTCTCACATCTAGTTCTGTAGATCCATTTTCCTGGTGCAGAACAGGTTACAGGTGAAAGGTTTTGTGGCTAGTTGGTGTTCAGGTCTGTCTTTCCATAGCCTACAGGGTATCTGCCTTCACCAATGAGACTAGAACATATGTGTTTAGGCTCTGTGCATGGAACAGCTCAATGTCTCTATGTTCAACAGTCTGCATGGATGGTGTCCTCTGCACTGAGGCTTCAGTATCAGTTTTCAAATAATGACGTTCTGCACTAGCATCTGTCTCGGCTGTTCAAGGATCTTCATGGGACCGTGTAGGCCAATATTTCAACCAAACACAATGCAGTCACACCATTAGAAGTGTTGCCTGGCTACAGAAAACAACCAGTTCAGTCTGCATCCTCCATTGCTAGGAATGTCACCAAAGTCACCCTCATCAAATCCAGGAGACTTTCATTATACTAGGTGAAACCAAATTTAAAAAAAAAAAAAGATTTGCATAGAGGAGCCACACAAGAGTAGTTGCTAGGAGTAACAAATTATTAAAACTTTCCAGTGTTAGGTCTGAGACACCTCCCCACGTATGATAGGAAGGCCTGAGGTTCCCCCTCCCACAATGAAAGAAAACTACACAGTTTATGGCCACGGACCCTGCATGCCCACTAAAACTGCATGATAAGATACTATTACTGTAGATATCACAATCTTCAGTTTCAGAATTCAGTGAAAAGGTGCTGGAACATCCGTTGGAAGATTTCTCCCTATTTGCCAGACTACATGGTGACAGACAGTGCTGGGCAGGCATGTCCTCAGCTTCCTTTGATCAACAAAGCTTTCTTTATACAGAAAATAACCTGGGAATACTCATGATGGGTCAAGGTGTTGATCATAACCAGTTGTTGAATATTCAGCATTAAATGAAACAGAACTCTTATATTATTTCTCCAAGACTCAGAAAACATGGAAGTTGAGTAAAAACTTTAAGAGTTGAGAAGAGGAAGGCTAATCATATGGGCATGACATGCCTGTGGAACTCATTAGCTCACTGAAACTGTGACTGCCTTACACAGGAGGACTGTACAAAGCTGAGAAAATGAATAGTTGTATATGGGAAAGGGCTCCCTTGGCCCTGCCCAGTTGTGGTAATTAATAACAGTCAAGGACTGCTGGAGGAAGAAAAAACATATTTTGTGATGTAACTACTGCTTAAATACTCTTATTGCAATTCCACACACAGCCATGGACATAACCCTGGTTAAACTCTGCAGATCTCAGAGCAAAAACAAAAATAATAAAAGAATTTCAAAGTTGTATATGGACATGGGGGAGGAAAGTAGGTTTGGTAGAGGACAAGAAACAAAATGTGGCAGATGTGGCAATAGAATGTTTTATACACAAGTATAAAATTTCCAAACAATATAATACAAAGTTTTCTGATAAATATTTTCATATTATTTTCTGAAAAACACAAATTCATGTAATACAGAATTCACAATGAATAATTAATCATTTGTCACCTGCTAATTATCTCAGATCTGTATTCCAATAACCTAGTGAGCATAAAAGAAACAGCATATACAGCAGGGGATCTGTTCAGGTTGTGGAAATTGTCATGCTGGGAGTATTCCCTCTTGTATGTGACATTGATTGAACTGGACATTTTCAATTTATTACTTACAGATAATTCAAACAGAAAAATTACCAAAAATATTTTACCCATGGATAATACACACTCAAAATATTATCATAAAATCTGATCATTAGGGAGTATTCCTCAATGACAACCATGATTAACAAACCTTTATAATAAGCTCCAGGTTTCTCATGCCCAACTCCTTGGTCTTAATGCCATGGTCTACATGTATATTATTAGGAATAAATAATTACATTGGTCATTTAAGAATGTAATCAAATACTATTTGTTGTCATATTCCTCATTTATAATTTGCAAATGTCACAGCATCTTCTTTACAATTGTGAAGATAATCTCAAACCCATATAAGAAATATATTCCATGGGAAAAAAAAGAAGGAATGAAAGAGAAAAAGCCTAAAAAGCAAAAACCCAAAAAAGATAAGTAAGTAATTCAGTGTTTAAGAACCTTAGATCATATGACCACCACACATGAAAAGAAACCTACATGGCAGCAAGCATCTGTAAAACTTGTGCTAGAGAGACAGAGCAAGAAAGGACTTGACATGATGAAGCTAGTCTGGCCAATATGTGATCTCCATGTTCAGTCAGAAACATTGTCTAAGATAACAAATTAAATTAAAAATTACTGGAGAGTAATAGAGAAGTCATCAACATTGGCCACTGGCTTCCATATATAAACACGCCAACCACATACACATGAATATGCATTTCAGACACACACACACACACACACACACACACACACTATTTGGTATTATAATTTACCTAGTACATTAGTTATTTTAAAGTATTCAAAATATTTGTGGACTCAAAACAATTTTAACATTTGTAAAAGATATTGTATTTCATGTTATTAGATTTCAAAATATGATTACTTTCATATTTGGCGACTTTCTCTTACTACCATTTTCTATACCGTTTTGTCTCAGTTGGGTTACCATTACTGCTTGCTCCTTGTTCTGATTTTAAGTACCAAGAACAAAAACAGTGCCGTGACAAAGCTCAAAAATATCCACTTGACCATCACCTCTTTAGAGAATCAATCAAATTATGGGAAACTGCATGGTATCCTCCAGCATTTATATTGATAGTTCTCTTTGAAATTATGTTTTAAGATTACAGCTCATCAATAAAGAGAGGAACCTGTACCAGAGTCTCAAAAAATCCTCAGGAAAGAAAAACTGGTAGGTCTTAAGTAATGAAGAATGAAATAGACAACAGTTATTACTATTAAAACATGAAAACTTTTCTAGACAGAAATTTTCTGAACAAATTAAGGGATTTGAAATTTTAATGAGCAAATATTGTATAAAATGTTTATCTTTATGTATAATATTTGATTGATGTTACTATGAAATATTGTTAATATATCATTATAAAGATATTGTTAAAAACCACTGAAATCCAAGGCTTCATGAGGAAAAAGAGGCAAGTTCCAAAAGGGTTTTTTATTTTTAAGATATCCAACAAAGCCATAATATAATATGCAAATGATAAATAATGGTTCTAAAAATGCTTCCCTCTTTTCAAACAAGAGAAAAGTCTCTGAGGATTACGAGTGTTTGCTCATAGATTTGAACATATTTCTTGTGTATTTTATTTCTTCCTTATTGTGTGCTTAAATATTATTGTCCTAAAAGATCACAGCTTGGCAGTAAGATTTAAACTTGAATACTTATTTTATACTATTAGGACAGTCAGTAAAGGTGCCACTGATTACATAAATTTAATGAAGATCCAAGAAGCAGAGGGAGCTTAATGTTATTGAGGAGGAAAAAACAAAACAAAAACAAAAACAAAAAAGTCAGGTGGGAGAACAAATCTCACTACAATACCATATCTATTCATCTTATTACCTAGCCAAGACAAATTTTGTCTCATGGTACAGATTTACAATGACAATATCTATAAATCAAATAACCATGTAAACCAAATCATTTGGAAGAATCTAGACCCCTGGGAGTATGTAAAGCAGACATGAGAGCCTTGGTACACTTCTAAATATAGTTAACAGACTATGGTTCAAGACAATGGAGTAGTGTCCAGAACAATACCAGTCACCCTGTCAGGAGCACTCTACCTCTCACAGTAATATTAAATTATTGCTATTTTCTTATCAAATATGTACAAGTAATATGCATATGTACAAGTATATATGCAGATACACAAAGCTACTAAACAGAAAAATAAAAGATGCCCACAGCCAACCAGTGGATGGAGCTTGCAAACTCTTATGGAAAAATAGGAGGAAGGATTGTGGGCCCCAAAGGGACCCACAGGAGGAAAAACACAGGAAAACAAAGTCAACTAATCTGGAAACGTGGGAATCTCAGAGACAAAACCACCAACCAAAGAACATACATGAGCTAGACCTAGGGCTACCTGCACATGTGTTCAGATTGGTCTTCATATGAGTCCCAAACAAACTGAGTAGGGCTATCCCAAAATCTATTGCCTGTATATAGAATATGTACTACTAGCTAGACTGCTTTATCCTAAGTGGGAGAGCATGTGCATAGCCTCTCAGAGACTTGATGTGCCAGGGTAGCAGAATATGAGGGAGGGAAGCACCAGCTTTTGAAGAAGGGAAGAGGGGATGGGGAAGAATTGTAGGAAGGGGTGACTGGGAGGGGGCCAGAAATATTTTTCCATCTTCTAAGGTCTTCTTCAATTTCTTTCTTCAAGGTCTTGAAGTTCCTGTCATACAGATCTTTCGCTTGTTTGGTTAGAGTTATGCCAAGGTACTTTATGTTGTTTGTGGCTATTGTGAAGGGTGGTATTTCCCTAACTTCTTTCTCTGCCTGCTTGTCCTTTGAGTACAAGAAGGCTACTGATTTGCTTGAGTTAATTTTATAACCAGCCACTTTGCTGAAGTTGTTTATCAGCTGTAGAAGTTCTCTGGTGGAGTTTTTTGGGGTCGCTTAAGTAGACTATCATATCATCTGCAAATAATGATACTTTATACATTGACTTCTTCCTTTCCAATTTGTATCCCTGTGACTTCCTTGTATTGTCTGATTGCTCTCGCTAGAACTTCAAGTACTATATTGAAAAGATATGGAGAGAGAGGGCAGCCTTGTCTAGTCCCTGATTTTAGTGGGATTGCTTCAAGTTTCTCTCCATTTATTTGGATGTTGGCTACTGGTTTGCTGTAGATTTCTTTTACTATGTTTAGGTATGGGCCTTGAATTCCTGCTCTTTCCAAGACTTTTAGCATAAAAGGATGCTGAATTTTGTCGAATGCTTTTTCAGCATCCAATGAGATGACCATGTGGTTTTTTTCTTTTAGTTTGTTTATGTAGTGGATTACATTGATGGATTTCCGTATATTGAACCATCCCTGTATCCCTGGGATGAAGCCTATTTGATCATGGTGAATGATCGTTTTGATATGCTCTTGGATTCGGTTGGCAAGAATTTTATTTAGTATTTTGCATCCATATTCATAAGAGAAATTGGCCTGTAGTTCTCTTTCTTTGTTGGATCTTTTTGTGGTTTAGGTATCAGCGTAATTGTGGTTTTGAAGAATGAGTTGGGCAGTGTCCCTTCTGTCTCTATTTTGTGGAATAGTTCCAGGGCCTTCAGGTGTGCTGTTAAGTTGCTAGTGTATGCTCTTTCCAGTTTCTTTTTGGAGGCACTCAAGGCACAGTGACACAGTGGAGGCACAGGGACACAGTGAAACTAATTGAAACTTTGGACCAATTGGATTTAACAGATATATATACGGAACATTCCATCTAAAGCAAAAGAGTATACCTTTTTCTTAGCACCGCACGGTACCTTCTCAAAAATTGATCATATAATTGGTCACAAGAGAGACCTCAACAAATACAAGAAGACCGAACTAATCCCTTGTCTCCTATCAGAACACTATGGAGTAAAAGTGGTCTTCAACAGCAAGAAGAACAACAGAAAGCCCACGTACACATGGAAACTGAACAATACTCTACTCAATGACACCTTGGTCAAGGAAGAAATAAAGAAAGAAATCAAAGACTTTTTAGACTTCAATGAAAATGAAGGTACTACCATGCAGTTTTTAACACTACTGCTCTGTAGTATTGCTTGAGGTCCAGGATATTGATTCCCCCAGAAGTTTGTTTACTGTTGATGATAGTTTTAGCTATCCTGGATTTTTTGTTATTCCAGATGAATTTGAGAATTGCTCTTTCTAACTCTATAAAGAACTGAGTTGGGATTTTGATGGGGATTGCATTGGATCTGTATATTGCTTTTGGCAAGATTGCCATTTTAACTATATTAATCCAGCCAACCCACGAGAATGGAAGATTTTTCCATTTTCTGAGGTCTTCTTCAATTTCCTTCTTCAGAGACCTGAAGTTTTTGTCATATAAATCTTTCACTTGTTTGGTTAGAATCACATCAAGATACTTTATATTGTTTGTGGCTATTGTGAAGGGTGTCATTTCCCTAATTTCTTTCTCGGCCTGCTTATCCTTTGCATATAGGAAGGCTAGTGATTTGCTTGAGTTGACTTTATAACCAGCCACTTTGCTGAAGTTGTTTATCAGCTGTAGGAGTTCTCTGGTGCAGTTTTTTGGGTCACTTAAGTATACTATCATATCATCTGCGAATAGTAATAGTTTGACTTCTTCCTTTCCAATTTGTATCCCTTTGACTTTTTTATGTTGTCAAATTGCTCTAGCTAGTACCTCAAGTACTATATTGAAGAGATATGGTGAGAGGGAGCAGCCATGTCTAGTCCCTGATTTCAGTGGGATTGCTTCAAGTTTCTCTCCATTTACTTTGATGTTGGCTATCGGTCTGCTGTAAATTGCTTTTACTATGTTTAGATATGGGCCTTGAATTCCTGTTCTTTCCAAGACTTTAAGCATGAAAGGATGCTGAACATTGTCAAATGCTTTTTCAGCATCCAATGAGATGACCATGTGGTTTTTTTCTTTGAGTTTGTTCATGTAGTGGATTACCATGATGGATTTCCGTATATTGAACCATCCCTGCATCCCTGGGATGAAGCCAACTTGATCCTGGTGAATCATCCTTTAGATGTGTTCTTGGATTCAGTTGGCAAGAATTTTATTTAGTATTTTTGCATCAATATTCATAAGGGAGATTGGCCTGTAGTTCTCTTTCTTAGTTCTCTTTCTGTGGTTTTGGTATCAGGGTAATTGTGGCTTCATAGAATGAGTTCGGTAGTGTTCCTTCTGTTTCTATTTTGTGGAATAGTTTGAAGAGTAATGGTATTAGGACTTCTTTGAAGGTCTGATAGAATTTTGCACTAAAACCATCTGGTCCTGTGCTTTTTTTGGTTGGAAGACTTTCTATGACCCCTTCTATTTCTTTGGGGGTTATGGGTCTGTTTAGATGATGTATTTGATCCTGATTTAATTTTGGTATTTGGTTTCTGTCTAGGAAATTGTCCATTTCCTCCAGATTCTCCAGTTGTGTTGAGTATAGGCTTTTGTAGTAGGATCTGATGATTTTTTGAATTTCCTGTTTCAGTTGTTATATCCCCATTTTCATTTCTAATTTTGTTAATTTGAATACTGTCTCTGTGCCCTTTAGTAAGTCTGGCTAGGGGGTTATCTATCTTGTTGATTTTCTCAAAGAACCAGCTCCTGGTTTTGTTGATTCTTTGTATGGTTCTCTTTGTTTCAACTTGATTGATTTCAGCCCTGAGTTTGATGATTTCCTGTCTTCTACTCCTCCTGGGTGAAATAGCTTCTTTTTGTTCTAGGGCTTTCAGGTACGCCATTAAGTTGCTAGTGTATGCTCTCTCCTTTTTTTTTTTTTTTTTTTTTTTGAGACACTCAGAGCTATGAGTTTTCCTCTTAGCACTGCTTTCATTGTGTCCCATAGATTTTGGTATGTTGTACCTTCATTTTCATTATATTCTAAAAAGTCTTTGATTTCTTTCTTTATTTCTTCCTTGACTAAGGTATCATTGAGTAGACTATTGTTCAGCCTCCATGTGTATGAGGATTTTCTGTTGTTTTTGTTGCTATTGAAGAACACTCTTACTCTATGGTGATCCGATAGGAGGCATGGGATTAGTTCGATCTTTTTATATTTGTTGAGGTCTATCTTGTGACCAATTATATGGTCGATTTTGGAGAAGGTACCATGAGGCGCTGAGAAAAAAGTATATTCTTTTGCTTTAGGATGAAATGTTATATATATATATATATATATATATATATATATATATATATATATATGTTAAATCCAATTGGACAACGTTTCAATGAGTTTCCCTGTGTCCCTGTTTAGTTTCTGTTTCCCTGATCAGTCCATTGAGGATAGTGGAGTGTTGAGGTCCCCCACAATTATTGTGTTAGGTGCAATGTGTACTTTGAGCTTTAGTAAATTTTCTTTTACAAATGAGGGTGCCCTTGTATTTGGAGCGTAGATGTTTAGAATTGTGAGTTCTTCTTGGTGTATTCTTCCTTTGACTAGCAAGAAGTGACCTTCTGTGTCTCTTTTGATGACTTTAGGTTGAAAGTCAATTTTATCTGATATTAGAATGGCTATTCCAGCTTGCTTCTTGTGACCATTTGCTTGCAAGATTGTCCTCCAGCCTTTTACTCTAAGGTAGTGTTTGTCTTTAACTCTGAGGTGTGTTTCCTGTATGCAGCAAAATGTAGGGTTCTGTTTCCATATCCAGTCTGTTAGTCTATGTCTTTTAATTGGAGAATTGAGTCCATTGATGTTAAGAGATATTAAGGAATAGTGATTATTTGTTCCTGTCATTTTTGATGTTATTTTTGTTTTTGAGTAGTTATCTTCCTTTGAGTTTGATGGAAGTAGGTTACTATCTTGCTTTTTCTTGGGTGCAGTTTCCTTCCTTGTCTTGGAGATTTCCTCCTATTATCCTTTGTAGAGCTGGGTTAGTGGAAAGATATTGTGTAAATTTGGTCCTGTCATGGAATATTTTGATTTCTCCGTCTATGTTGATTGAGAGTTTTGCTGGGTGTAGTAATCTTGGCTGGCATTTGTGTTCTCTTAGGGTCTGCATGAGATCCGCCCAGATTCTTCTAGCTTTCATGGTTTCTGGAGAGTAGTCTGGTGTGATTATGATAGGTCTTCTTTTATATGTTACTTGGCCTTTTTCTCTTACTGCCTTTAATATTCTTTCTTTGTTTAGTACATTTGGGGTTTTGATTATTATGTGACGGGAGGTATTTCTGCTCTGGTCCAGTCTGTTTGGAGTTCTATAGGCTTCTTGTATATTCGTGGGCATCTCTCTCTTTATGTTAGGAAAGTTTTCTTCCATAATTTTGTTAAAAATATTTGCTGGCTCTTTAAGTTGTAGATCTTCACTCTCATCTATCCCTATAATCCTTAGGTTTGGTCTACTCATTGTGTCTTGGATTTCCTGGATGTTTTGGGTTACAAGCCTTTTGGATTTTGTGTTTTCTTTGACTGTGGAGTCAATGGTTACTATGTTATCTTCAGCATCTGAGATTCTTATCTCTATCTTTTGTATTCTGTTGTTGATGTTTGCATCTAAGACCCCTGATTTCTTCCCAAGGTTTTCTATCTCCAAAGTTGCCTCCTTTTGTGATTTCTTAGTTGTTTCTCCCTGTGTTCAGATCTTGGATGGTTTTGCTCAGTTCCTTCATTTGTTTGTGTTTTCTTGTAATTCTTTAAGAGATTTTTGTGTTTCCTCTTTCGTGACTTCTGCTTGTTGTTTCAAGTTCTCCTGCATTTCTTTAACCGATTTTCTTATTTCCTCTTTATTGGTTTCTCTCTGTTGGCCCCTATTCTCCTGGAGTTCTTTAAGTGATTTTTGTGTTTGCATTGTAAGAGCTTCTACCCTATTGATGTTCCCCTGCATTTCTTGAAGAGATTTGTTTATGTCTTTTTTGTGTTCCTCTAGCAGCATCATGACCAGTGCTTTTATATCCAACTCTTGTCTTTCTGGTGTGCTGGGGTATCCAGGACTTGCTGTGGTTGGCGAATTGGGTTCAGATACTGCCATATTGCCTTGATTTTTGTTTGTAATGTTCCTACATTTGCCTTTTGCCATCTGTTTATCTCTGGAGTTAGTTGGTCTTGTTCTTAGTGGTTGGTGTTTGAGGCTCCTGTGAGCCTGGTGTTTGGCGCTGCTGTCATAGAGGGAGTCCGAGCTCCTGAGGTGGAGACTGGGAGGTTTCAGTTAATGGGCTCTCAGTTACCTCCTCAGCTCTGCTGTGCTGGATCTAAGTCTTCCGAGGCTCACTGCTGGACCTGCACTTGGCCTCTTGCTGTCTCCTCCTGGCCTGCCTAGTTGCTACCTCTGAAGAATCAGATTTTTTTTTTCCTCCACTGATCTGGGCTAGTCTGTTAGATCTTTATGGTGCCCTGGGTTCCTCTGTTGGTTCTCTATGGTGACCTGTTCAGGCCACTAGCTCAAAAATGGTGGCAGGTCTCAGGGCTCTGTCTAACCACTGGGTTCCCTACAGGACTGGAGGTTCCCTGGTTGGGCTGCTAGAACCTAGATGGTAGTACTCTCAGTTCACAGGGCTCTGTCATGTTAGCTGTCTGTGGTGTCCTGAGGCACGATGTCAGCCTCTGGCTGTACTCCAGGCACTGACCCACTAGCAGGTTGGTGCCCCGTTGGGTTGGAGCAGAGACCGCTTGCCAAGCTGATCTGGCTCTGTGTGCCCTGCCAAGCAGTTGGTGCACAGACCTATCTCTCCAACCTCCCTTGGCTCTGGGCACAAGCAAGAGCCTGACCAGGTGTTCTTTGCCAGGCTAAGTCTCTGTCCAAGCACCTGGACCCAGTCACCTCCGGCAGTCTGCAGTGACCCGAGGGAAGATGGCGGCTGGCTGCAAGCCCGCTAGCAGGTCCCCAGCGATCGGGGACAGCCTCTGAGCTGCAGGTGCTCAGAGCTCCTGAAGACCTCCCCTGGCTCTGGGGGCCAGCAAAGGCCTGACCTGGTATTTGTTGATAGGCCAAGTCTCTGTCCACGCACCTGAACCCAGCCGCCAGAGGCAGTCTGCAGTGACCCCAGTATTCTGTCTCTTGCACTTCCACCTACTCCAGCATTTTTTTTCATTGAGCTGTAGATTGAGGAGCTGTGATGTGGATTAACTGGATTAACCCGTAATTGTTTGATCTATGTATTATCTAAGTAGTGTGCTGGCCTCCATTTGTTGAAAAGAAAGGCTTCTTTGATATGGGATGGTAGCTACACCTATCTGTGATTACAAGCATAAGATTCATAATGTAATAGAAATTATTCTATATTAGCAACGTAGAATATTAAAATCTCTTCTAAGGACTAAAACCTCACTAGCCCTGGGAAGCTAGCTAGCTAGGTGTTCAGTGACAGAAATGTCATATATATATATATATGTATATTCCTTAAGGCCAACTGGCTAGCTAATGAATGTTGCCAGCTTGTAAGTGCAACTCACTGTACCTTTATATGTAGGAATGTGTGTGTGTGTGTGTGTGTGTGTGTGTGTGTGTGTGTATAGACCTTGCATTGTGGTAATTGCCATGGTTTGCAGATATTACAGTTGGGTAGGACTTTTTATGTTCCTTTTCTTTGCAGATTAAATAGTATTTTCCAGATCCATGGATGCTAGGCCACAGAAAAGAAGTTTTATCATTTAATCAAGCTCCAATCACCCGAGTTTTGCATCCTAAATATGTGACGTTTTCAAATCCATCCTCATCCCCTGAAAGGCAACCAAGCACTACATATGTAAATATGTGTGTGTGTGTGTATATACATATATATATATACATGTACATACATACACACACACACACACACACACACACACACACATATATATATATATACACTTTTATATATACTTTGACTAACCTGACCAGAACCTGACCAGGCAGGGCATTACTGTTTTGTTAATCTATGATTCTTGTGAAGAGCACTGTCAATGCAAATGGCTTTACTTCATTTAAGAAATGATAGATGGCAGATAGTTAGATGATATACAGATTAATAGATAGATGATATATAGATGGGAGAAGATATAGATGATTGATAGATAGATAGATAGATAGATAGATATAGAGAGATAGAGATGCAGATAGATGACATAGAGATAGATAATATAGAGAGAAATAGATGATAGATATCTTAACTTTATATATGAATATGTATGAATATACATGTACTTAGGTATATTATATATAATTTTAGATAACTTTGAGATTATATCATTTCTTGAGGCTTTATTAAAGAACCTCAGTGTTTTATGTTCCCATCCTGCCATGGCCTTTCTGTATTGGCCTTTCTTCCTACTCTCCAGGTAGATGCTACTCCCTATTATTCTCTTTTCCATTTTATATCACCTATTTCTCTCACAAAATGCTCCCTACCATCATACCTTTATGCTTTCAGAATTTTTGCAGTTACTCCATATTGTGTAGTTACATCTGAAGACTTAAATCTAAGAACCACAGATAAGAAAAACAGGTTACGCCGGGCAGTGGTGGCTCACGCCTGTAACTCCAGCACTTGAGAGGCAGAGGCAGGTGAATTTCTGAGTTCGAGACCAGCCTGGTCTACAAAGTGAGTTCCAGGACAGCCAGTGCTACACAAAGAAACCCTGTCTTGAAAAAAAAACTAAAAAAGAAAGAAAGAAAGAAAGAAAGAAAGAAAGGAAAGGAAGGAAGGAAGGAAGAAAGAAAAAACAGGTTACTTTAATATAATCTTTTCCAAGTTTATCCATCTACTTTCAAAATTCTTGATTTTGTTTTTCTGTTTTTTATTTTATTTTCTATATTCTTTGTTTAAATTCCAAAGGCTTTCCCCTTTCCCAGTTCCCCCCTCACCATATGTCCCATAGTCCTCATCCCTCCCCCCCCCCGCCCATTCCCGAATCACCCCCACCACCACCACCATTTCTCTGTTCTGGTACTCTCCTACAAAACTGGATCCAGTCTTTTCAGGACCAGGGTCCACTCCTTCCTTCTCCTTGGGAATCTTTTGATTTGCTAATTGTGCCTTGAGTATTCAGAGCTTCTGAGCTCATGGTATTCCTTGTGTCTGTGTAGCATATTTTCTTTAGGTATTCATTGTTTAAGGACAGTTTGTTTGTTTCCCTTTCCTGGCTATTGTGATTTGGGAGGCAATGAATATTGCTGAACAAGTATCTCTAGAGTAGAATGTCAAGACCTTTGGAAACATGCCATGGATTGGTACAGCTGGGCCATATGGTAGATTTATTTTTAGCTTTATAAGAATTTCCAGAGTGGCTGCAAAATTTTTTACTCACACCAACAGTGAAAATATTAGAATACTTTAGAAAATCTCCATTTTAGTTAAATGATGAGGCAAAGGGAGAAGTGTTTAGAATCCAAAGAGCTATAATCACGAATGGTTTGGTAAGACATGCCCATTGATACCATGACCATCATGGGAGCAACTACCCACTTTGTAAATGTATCAAACCCCACTCCACAAGATGAAATCCATACCTGGCACCATTATTGGACCAAAAAACTATGACTATACAGGTCATAGAGCCTAGAAGAAAACCTATCACTATTATTTTGCTGAATGAATATCATATTAAAACAATTCTTAATGACTTATTTTGTTCCCATACCTGAATGTGTTCCCCAAGAAAAGTTTCTATTTGAAATTAATGATACTTAATGCAGAGACTCACAATGTGTCAAGGTACAGACAATAAGAGATTTTGGGCTGATCAACAGTAAATGGGACATTTATATCATAACCCTTTTTCCCATGAAGAAGTGATCATTACAAAAGCAAAGCAACAGAATATTAGAGCTAGGGGTGATGTATAACTAAAAAGAAATATTTGTATTCACAGCAGGATAGGTGCATATTTGAATTCATAATGGTTGAGATAACATACACAAGAACATGAGGCCTGTCAAATGTCATATCAGAAAGCCTTCAGCATGATGTAAACCCCTTACTTCAGGGTTATTGGCAATAAGTAGCTTCAGGGAAAGAAAGTCAGTTTTCTTTAAGACTGTAGCTTCTGCTAGGTAGACCATGCTCCAGTGAAAGGCTATCCATCTAAGAGTAGATGGGCATCAGAAATCAGACTTGATGGATTTAAAAAAAAAAAAACTAATTTCAACTATTATAGAAAGGATATGGGAGGAGTTAAGAACAAAACACACTATTGGAAATTTTAAAAGAAGAAAAATATAAAGGGAGAAAATAATTCACATCCATTGCCTGGCTGTGTGTCTGCTTCACTACTGGAGTGCCTGGAGCACCAGCATGCTCAGGGGAAGCAGGGGTGGCTGGTCCTTGCTACTCCTCAGGCATCACTCACCAGGCAAGAAGCAGAAGTCAGAGCCCCAGATGAGGTGTGGGACCAAGTTTGATCCCAAGTGAGTGCCAAGAGAATTGAGGGACTGGATGGGCCTATTCCAGGAGATTTAGGCTCTTTACTTGTTCAAACTGCTTTATTTGATGGCAAATATGAATACATATACCTTCCTCAGAGTGAACCAGGGATTAAATACCTTGTGTGGGAAGGAATTCCTGGAAGGGAAGCGCGTTATCTGAACACTCTTGGAGACGGTCTAGATACTTCATTAGCATGGAGAACTCCAGATTTCTATGCTACATAACTGATTGCCATGGTCCTTTCTGTGGAGCGACAGGGTTATATGTTCCAAAGCAAGTACAGTTTGGAAGAGATCGAGCCCCACACCTTTGAGACTCAATTCTGATTTCATGCTGTTTGGGGTCACTCAACCTTACCAGTTCTTCTGTCTGTTAGCATGGTCCATTTGCCCTAACCTTTACTTTCTCCACTCAGGATATCCTTGCAGAAAATTTGAAAAGCTTTGTAGATGTGAAAGACTTGGCCTATCTCTCTGGTCCTGAACCATGATTGTTACGGCATCTATGTTTGCTGGATGGTAGTTAATACAAAGACTTATAACAACTACTCAGAGCACACAGGATGCCTGACTATGGAATGCTCATCCACAAATTGTACATTTACATGACCATTTCCTCAGGACTCTAGCATCATCATAGAACAGGGTATGAAAAGATTGTAAGAAGGATAGCGCATGGAAGACCAGAAGAAAAAAACAGTGTCATATCTCCTGGATATGACAGAACCAAGCATTCATGAAATGACAGCAGTCACGGTTGCCTGAGCAGGATTAAGGCAGTCAGCATTCTTTTCTTAAGCATGGGATGGGAAGGACTGCCTAAGATCCAACTTCTTATTTTAACATTGATTTATTTGTTCAATTTATATCTCATCATCATCATCATCATCATCATCATCATCATCATGTCATCATAATAATAATAGTAAGTAAAGCCTTACTTATTTTTCCTCAGGGCACACGGAAGTCCCATTGGCCATACATTTCATAACAGAAAATCAATGTTCTATGCACTGTTTTATTGTGTTTTGTTTTGTTTTGACTTTGAAATAACACCAGTAAAACCATTCCCTTTGCCAGCTTGCTTAATGTTAGGTTTGCCAGGGAACCTGGAATTAGATAGCACTTTCAAGGAAGAGAAATGGGAAGTTTCTCTTTATGCTTCCTGTGAACCATATGCTATTTTGTAGATCATGATTTCTCAAGCATTTATTACACCATAATGTCCAAATTCTTGCTGTGACCCATACTCTCAGATATGCCCCTGCCATGTTACTGAGTCAGTAATAATTACTTTCAAGTCAGTCATTACTCACTTACTATGCTATGCCGATTTCCTTGCTTAAAGTTTTATTATGAAGTTTAAAACAGCAACAAAATTATACAAACTGAAGAGGTACAGTTCAATGAATTATTGTAAAAACATTCTCAGGTAGCCAATAATTAAATAGCTCCCCCAAATCCCCCTTTAGTTTCTGTCCAGTATTCTTTTTATATGATCTAGCTACATGAAAAGTAATCTGTGGAAAGTGCCTATTGAAATTTTTGATATATAATCCAAACTTCAAGTAAGCATCCTATTTATTTTCCAATAAACAATATATCCTGGTGTTCTACACTGCGGTATTGTACATGTTTAGAAGATTCATTTCTAGCTACTCAAATAACAATATACTATTTCCAACTAATGAAGAAAAATTCCAACTGGAGAAATAGTTAAAAACTAACTACCAGCCAGTTCTGGGATTTTGCCAAAGTAATGAACCTTGTATTTCTTTCCAAGGGCATCCTGCACATGTTTCACTGTTGAAATCTAACCATACCCCCAATCTCTTCCTACTAGAAGATGAGAGATGCAGAGAAATGCATGGGTGACCCTGCACCTAGTCATAGGGGTAACAAAGCTCCAGCGAATGTGTGCTTCAAGGGGCATGTGGATCTGCTCAACAAGAACTTGGTGGGAAGATGCAACCATGGGAAGTCATTAACACATGCTGACCCCCAGAATCTCCTCTAACCGTGGGCGCATCTAGAAACATTGTATCATTACTTGCAAATGATGAGAGTTGTGCATTGGCATAAAGGGTTTTCTCTTTACTTTATAAAACAAAATACTTGTTCTCATAATCTGCCCTCAGCTGGCCCTCCTGATCATTAGAACTATAATCAACGCACAACAAAATTGAGCTATGGAAATATCAGTTTGCTTAATTTTTTTCCCAGAAAACAGGATAACAAAGCTATATCACCTAAGAGCTGTAAGATCTAAGTAAAATCTATTGTCATGGGCCAAAGTTTTTAATACAATGAACGTAAAGTAAATTAACACCCAGCAAAGATTACAATGATAATGTTTGAAATTTTTGTAAATGGTATGGCCAATATATGATGAATGCTGACATTCTGTTGCAGATAAGAAAGAAAAAATTTGCTCAGAAAATTGTGTTTACAAAAGGAAAACATATGAAAACCCTCAAGATGGGAGCCAGAAATGTGGCTCAGCTGGTAGAAGCAATTACTGCACTTTCAGCAGACTTGCCTTTGGTTCCTAGGACCCATGTAGCAACTCACAATTTCCTATAACACCAGTTCCAGGGATCCAACTTCCTTCTCTGGCTTCTATGGACACAAGGTACACATGTAGACAGGAGGTCACACAGACACATAAAATAAAAATAAATAAATTTCAATAAAAGAGAAAAAGGGCAAGCTTCAGAACAACAGTGTTTAGCAGAGGAATCTGGATGGAGCAATGATAGAGAAAAGGAATTATATGAAGAATGATTGTGAAACCTTTCCTACGGGATAGTACAGGAATAACAGGAGACCTGACTGTAGGCTCAGATTGACTTTGAGAACACAGGTTAACAGAAAAATAATGGAAGCCACACAGCGGATTTGGCAAACAGTAGAATATAGATAGAAAAGTCTATCTCCATATTGCTATAGAGATGCTTAGTATAATGGAACCTAAAGACGAAATTGCTAGAGAAGGTTAAGAACAGTTAATAAAATAAGGGGGAAGGGGGACTACATGACCATGGGACCAGGAAAAGCTACTGCTATCAAATCTGAAGTCAAACTGAGCTTAGATAAATTTGTGTGAAGTGTGAATGGGGACTGGCTCTTGTTCCCCAACTCAAATATCTCCTCTGATTCATTTTCCATTCATATTCTTTCCTAACATTCATTGAAAACACTGTACCTTCTCTGCTGAGTTACTATGTCAAATTTCTCAAAACTCAATTGACATCCTATCTCAGTTCCATTGGCCCACATTTTTCCTTATAACCACACTGTCCTTTCCAACTTATTGAATCTTTCAAAATGTGATATTCTAGATTGATTTTCCTTCAAATAAATTTAATATCAGCTCAACAATATTGCTTTTATAATACTTATTAAAAACTGCATGCACAAAGTTTTGCATACATGAAAATCATATGTATGCTCAGTACCCACAAAGACCTTCTGAGCTGAGCATGTGGCAAACCCTTAAACTAAAATGATTGAAAGCTGAACCATGGGTGATGAGAATCAAAATTGCGCTCTCAGAAAGGGAATCAAGTCCTCTTAACCACTAACTTATCTCTCTAGCCCCTCAAGTCAACAATTTAGACAAAGGAATACTGATCAAGATTGAGCTGTGTTAAATAATGTACATAAAATGCTCATACTGAGAGTACTAAGCCTTCTAACCTACAAAAGTAGGACATAGTTTAAAATTTCCTTCAACATTAGAGCAATTATTGTATACATTTGAAATTTTATATTTGTACCTAAATATTTACTTTGTATATTTTAGTTCACATATGAGTTGTAAAATTTTGCATATTAATACAACATTAATATATTTTCTTAGATATTTACAACATAAAATGTATGAAACAGGAAAAAAATTCCTTCAACAATATTGTACTGTTAATGTATAGTTTATACTTCTTCATGAAATTTCTTATTGTTTGTGTTTTATTTAGTTAGTTTTAAATGTTATTTCTAAGAGTTGTGTGTTTCACCTGAATGTAAGTTTGTGCTGGCATCTAGGATTTTAGAAAGTATAGGATCCCCTGGAATTATTATGAACTGCTGGGTGGGTATTGAGAATTCAATTCAGGTCCTCTGGAAGAGCCGCCAGTTCTCTTATAAACTGAACTGTCTCTCTAACTCATAAAATGTATGCTTACACATTCAGAATCAACTAACCTAGACCCATAGGAGCCAACAGAGACTGAACCACCAGAGAGCATGCTGTAGGACATTGGCACATATGTAGTATTTGTACAACTCAGTCTTCCTGTGGGACTCCTAACAGCAGAAGAACCAGCTAATCTAAATCTGTTGTCTGCCTTTGGATTCATTCCCTTATCTAAGCTGCCTTTCCTAGCCACAGCATGGGACGATGCACCTTTTCTAAAAAAAAAAGGGGGGGAGGACAGAAGGATGGTATGGAGGTGATGTGGGTGTAAGGAAATGGTAGGAGAGAAGTGAGGGGAACTTTCAACTGAGATGTTAAGTAAATATATTAATAAATTGTAAAAACATATTTTTGTACTTTTGTAAACTATCATTTAATTTACTTGTGCAAGTAATATATAAAAATACAAGCAATTTAGTTTATTGTCCCTGAATTTCATATTTCTATATTTTCTTACTGATTTAAGATGTAATTAGAAAGTGATTAGGATTTCTATAATTATTATCAGGTCTTTTATGAATAGATGCAGTTCTAATTGTTCATTTCTGGCTGCTTCTGTAATTTTTTCCATTGTACCTGATTATACTAGTCATGTCATGAGACTAAATAGTTGCATCTTATTCTAACGCTAACATTTTACGAACCCAAACACTAAATATTTTTTAAAGAAATTAACTGCTTTCTACTGCATTTTTTCACAAACAGGTGCTGAATTTTGACATTTCTTTAATGTACATAATGAGCCTAGTGCCTTTGTTGTATTATCTGCCAATGTTGTCAATTACAATAAGCATAAAGATTGTTCAATACAATTTCAGATTAACAAACTCTTCAACACAATTTAGAAGTTCACTTCCATTTCTGACTCTTAAGATAACATTTCAGTCTATGCTAATGCATTGAAGAGAATCCAGCTCATTAACTGAATAGCTTATCTCAAAAAATGTCTATGTCTTTATTTTTAATGTGTTACTGTGATGGATATGGATAGAGATGTAGATAGATAGATAGATAGATAGATAGATAGATAGATAGATAGATAGGAGTTAGAGAGATATAGAGGTAGAGAGATAGTTTATGGCTTATGCTTTAGGATCATCAACAAATTAGGACCTCATAAAATTACAAAGCTTCTGTAAGGCAAAAAGCACTGTCAAAAGGACAACACATCAACCAAAAAAAATGGTAAAATATGTTTACATCTGACAGAGAGCTCATACCCAATATATACAAAGAACTCAAGAAGTTAGACTCCAAAGAACCAAAATTACTTTATTAAAAAATGCGATACTGAGCTAAACAATGAATTTTCACCTGAGGAATATCAAATGGCTGAGAAGCACCTAACAAAATGTTCAACATCCTTTGTCATCAGGAAATGCAATTCAAAACAACCCTGAGATTTCATCTCGCACCAGTCAGAATGGCTAAGATCAAAAACTCTAGTGACAGCAGGTGTGAGCAAGGATGTGGAGAAAGAGGAACACTCCTCTACTGCTGGTGAGATTGCAAGCTGGTACAACCACTCTGGAAATCAGTTTGGTGGTTCCTCAGAAAACTGGACATAATACTACTGGAGGACCCAGCTATACCACTTCTGGGCATATACCCCAAAGATTCTCCAACATTTAATTAGGACATATACTTCACTGTGTTCCTAGAAACCTTATTTACAATAGCCAGAAGCTGGAAAGAACCGAGATGTCCCTCAACAGAGGAATGGATCCAGAAAATGTGGTACATTTACACCATAGAATACTACTCACCTTTTAAAAACAATGAAATTCTGAGGCAAATGAATGGAACTAGAAAATATCATCCTGAGTAAGGTAACTCAATCACAAAAGAACACACATGGTATGCACTCACTGATCATTGGATATTAGTTCAGAAGCTTTGAATGCCCAAGATATAATTCACAGACCAAATGCAGTTCAAGAAGAAGGAAGACCAAAGTCCGGATACTTTGATTCATCTTAGAAGGAGGAACAAAATACCCATGGTAGGAGATATAGAGACAAAGTATGGAGCAGAGACTGAAGGAAAGACCATTCAGAGACTGCCCCACCTGGGGATCCATCACATATAGAATCACCAATCCCAGACACTATTGCGGATGCCAACAAGCACTTGCTGATAGGAGCCTGATAGAGCTGTCTCCTGAGAGGCTCAGCCAGTACCTGACAAATACAGAGGTTGGTGCTCTCAGCCAACCATTGGACTGAGTACAAGGTCCCCAATGGGTGAGCTAGAGAAAGGACCCAAGAGCTGAAGGAGGTTGTAGCCCCATAGGAAGAACAACAATATGAACTAACCAGTAACCTCAGAGCTTCCAGGGACTAAACTGCCAACCAAAGAGTACACATGGAAACACCCATGGCTCCAGCTGCATATGTAGCAGAGGATGGCCTTCTTGGACATTAATGGGAGGAGAGACCCTTGGCCCTGAGAAGGCTTGATGCCCAAGTATAGAGGAATACCAGGACAGGGAACAGGGAATGGGTGGGTTGGTGAGCAGGAGAGAAGGGGATGGGATAGTGTGTTTTTGGAGGGGAAAAAAGAAAGGGGATAACATTTGAGATGTAAAGAAACAAGATATCTAATCAAAAGAGGCTTTTAAAAAGGCTCTCATGTTGATTTTGAGTTACCATAAACTTCATGTTTATTTTAAAAAAAAAAAAAGGATACTGTGCAGCAAATGAAAGAACTTTAAGGACTTAGTCCTAAATGTGATATCATTACCAAATATCTTTCCTCAAGGCTGAGGTATATAGTCTGATTAGTAGGCAGAAAGATTGTAAGAAACAGAGGTGGTAGATGACTTTAAAGAAATAGTACCTTTCATACATATTTGTAATGTAACACACATGGACTCATGAATACAATGACAGTACACACAACACTTGCACAGGTTCAAGCCAGACAAGGGGAAGTGGACATAGGGTCCAACTCCTAAGAAGCTAGTTGTAATTGAAACCTGCTGGAAAAAGGAAAATCATTTTTCTTCAATGGAATATCACTGGGTATATCAAAACAGCTTTCCTGTACTTTTTGTTTGTCTTGATTTATATTTTGTGTCTTAATACATTTTTTGTTTGGTTTAATTTTGGGAATTTGTGAGGTCTTTATTTGAAAGAAGAAAAATATAAAGTTAAATCAGAGGGAGGGGAGGAGGACCTATGGACTGGCTGGTTTTGTGTGTTAATTTGACACAAGCTAGAGTCATCAGAGACTCAGTTACAGAAGTTTCTCCTTGAGATTCAGATGTAGGACATTTTCTCAAATAATGATCCATGGAAGAGGGACAGCCCATCGTGAGTAGTGTTATCCATGGTCTGGTAGTCCTAGGTTCTATCAGAAAGCAGTCTGAGCAAGCCAATTGAGAGCAGGCCAGTGCATTGTCTTAGAATCAGCTCCTGCCTCCAATTTCCTGGCCAGCTTGAGTTCCTGATCTGACTTCCTTCAGTGATGACTAGTTATGTGTAGTATAAGCCCTTTCCTCCACAAATTGCTTCTTGGTCATTTTGCTTTGTCATAGCAAGAGAAATCCATCTATCAAATGTAGGATTGGTAAAATTCTTTTCTCAATCTGTTGGCTGTGTCCTTTGCTTTACAGAAGCTTTGTAATTTTATGAGGTCCCATTTGTCAATTCTTGATCTTATAGCATAAGCCATTAGTGTTCTGTTCTGAAAATTTTCCCCTGTACCCATGTGTTTGAAGCTCTTCCCCAATTTCTCTTCTATTAGTTTCAGTGTATCTGGTTTTATGTGGAGGTCCTTGATCCACTTGGACTTGAACTTTGCACAAGGAGATAAAAATGAAATACTTTGTATTCTTCTACATGCTGACCTCCTGTTGAACCAGCACCATTTGTTGAAAATGCTTTTTTCCACTGAATAGTTTTAGCTCCTTTGTTAAAGATCAAGTGATCATAGATGTGTGGGTTCATTTCTTGGTCTTCAATTCTGTTCCATTGAGGGAAAAGCTCCAGCCAGAGACAGCAAGGTCAACTAACACAAGAGATTACCAGATGGCAAAAAGCAAGCACAAGAACCCTACCATCAGAAACTAACACTACTTGGCAACATCAGAACCCAGTTCTCCCACCACAGCAAGTCCCAGATACACCAACACACGAGAAAAGCAGGGGTTGGATTTAAAATCATATCTTATGATGCTGATAGAGGACTTCAAGAAGGACATAAATAACCTCCATAAATTCTGGAGAACATGGATTAACAGGTAAAAGCCCTTAAAGAGGAAACACAAAAATCCCTTAAAGAATTACAAGAAAACACAAACAAATGAAGCAACTAACCAAAACAATCCAGGATATAAAAATAGAAGTAAGAAAAGAAATCACAAAAGGAGAGAATGCTGGAGATAGAAAACCTTGGAAAGAAATCAGGAGTCATAGATGCAAGCATCAACAACAGAATACAAGAGATAGAAAAAAAGAATCTCAGGTGCTGAAGATACCACCTTCAGATAGAAAGCATTGATTCTACAGTTAAAGAAAATACAATATGCAAAAGGTTTATAACCCAAATCATCCAGGAAATCCAGGACACAATGAGAAGACCAAACCTAAGGATTATAGGTATAGAAGAGAGTAAAGACTTACAACTTGAAGGGCCAGTAAATATCTTCAACAAAATTATAGAAAAAAACTTCCCTAACCTAAAGAAAGAGATGCCCATGGACATACAAGAAGCCTACAGAATCCAAACAGACTAGACCAGACCAGAAAGTCCTTCTGTAATATAACAATCAACACACCAAATGCACTAAACAAAGAAAGTATATTAAAAGCAGTAAGGGAAAAAGGTCAAGTAACTTATAAATGCAGGCCTATCAGAATTACAGCAGACTTCTCACCAGAGATGATGAAAGCTAGAAGATCCTGGGCAGATCTCATTCAGACCCTAAGAGAACACAAATGTCAGCCCACACTACTATACCCAGCAAAACTCTCAATCACTACAGATGAAGAAACCAAGATATTTCATGATAAAACCAAATTTACACAATAGCTTTCCATAAATCCAGCCCTACAAAAGATAATAGATGGAAAACACCAACACAAGGAGGGAAACTACACTCTAGAAAAAGCAAAAAAGTAATCTTCCAACAAACCCAAAAGAAAGCAACCACAAAAACATAAAAATAACACCAAAAATAACAGGAAGCAACAATCACTATTCCTTACTATCTCTTAACTTCAGTGGACTCAATTCCCCAATAAAAAGGCATGGAATAAGAGAAGTATTTTTCATGGACATCTTCAATTTTATTAAGAAATGTTTATAATTCCTCTTCCAATTAATTTAGTAATGTTTTTATGTCTACCATTTTATCTGTATTATTTTCCATGATAATCTTCAATTTTAACATATTTTTCTCTATATTTCTTCAATTTTATCAGAAATATTTTTCATGTAAATCTTCAATTTTATCAGAAAATGGTTATAATTCCACTTTCAATCAACTTAGAAATATTTTCATGCCTGCCATTTTATCTGTATAATTTTCCATGAAATAGTCAATTTTAATGTGTTTTTCCTACATATTTCTTTAATTTTATCAGAGATATTTTCCATGTAAATCTTCAATTTTATTATAAAATGTTTAAAATTCCACTTTCAATCAACTCAGAAATATTTTTATATCTACTATTTTGTCTGTGTAACATTTCATGATAATCTTCAATTTTAACGTTATTCTATATTGTTCTACAATTTTATCAGAAATATTTTCCACATAAATCTTCAATTCTATCATAAAAATGGTTCTACTTCCTTTGTCAATGAATTTAGCAATGTTCTTTATGTATACCATTTTGCTCTCTAATTTTTCATGAAATTTTTCAATTTTAAAGTGTTTTTTATATTCTTCAATTTTGTAAGAAATTTTCCAATGAAAATATTCAATTTTGTCAGAAAATGTTTTTACTTCCCTTTTCAATATAAACAAACAAATAAATAAATAAATAAACAAATAAAATGTTTCCACACACACAAAAAAAGAAAATACAAAACAAAACGAAAAAATGAATTCATGAAAAACTTAGGCAAATGTATAGAACTAGAAAAATATCATCCTGAGTGAGGTAACCCACTCACAAAAGAAAAACATGGTATGTACTCAGTAATAAGTGGATATTAGCTCAAAAAGCTACAATTCATAGACCACATGAAGCTCAAGAAGAAGGAAAACCAAAGTGTGGATGCTTTAATCCATCTTAAAAGGGGGAACAAAATACTCACAGGAGGAAATATGGATACAAAGTCTGGGGCAGAGACTGAAGGAAAGGCCATCCAGAGACTGCCCCACCTGGGCTTCCATCCCATGTACAGATACCAAATCAAGACACTATTGTGCATGCAAGAAATGTTTACAGGCAGGAGTCTGATATAGCTGTCTACTGAGAGTTTCTACCAGAACCTGGCAAATACAGATGTGGATGCTAGCCACCAACCACTGGACTGAGCATGGGGTGCCCATTGGAGGAGTTAGAGAAAGGACCGAAGGAGCTGAAGGGGTTTGAAACCCAAAGGAAAAACAACAATATCAATCAACCAGATCCCTCAGCCCCGCGCCCCCGCCCCCGAGCTCCCAAGGACTAAACAACCAACCAAAAATACAAATGGAGGGACCCATGGCTCCAACCGCATATGTTAACAGAGGATGACTTTATCAGACATCAATGGGAGGAGAGGCCCTTGGTCCTGTGAAGGCTCAATGCAATAGTGTAGGGGAATGCCAGGTTCAAGAGGGAGGAGTGGGTAGGTAGGTAGTGGAGCACCCTCATAGAAGCAAGGGGTGGGAGGATGGGATAGGGGCTTTCTGGAGGGGAAACTGGGAAAAGGGATATCATTTGAAATGTAAATAAATAAAATATCCTATCAAAAAATTAAAACAATGTCTTTTAATTAAAAAATAAAGATTCAGGAATAATTAGCATTAATTAGTAAATTATTAAGGGTGAGTGGTAAAGGAAAAGGATCATGATTCTCAGGTTTCTTTTGTGGAATTTTAAAATTTTTTAATATTTTATATTTATTTTCTTAAATAATGCATATAAAATAACACATTTTCATACAGCATTCGTACGTACTTCATTTTGGTTGAGTCTTATGGCTCCCACCTGATCCTCATCTTCCTACCAGCCCTTCCCCACAGTACATGTTAACCCTAGTGTTTTTCCTTTCAGCTTCCTTCTACTCACCCCTTTCTCTGTTAAAATCTCTATTCCAATCTCATGGGCTCCATTAAGAGCTTTCTCACCTTCACCAACCTTTTCCCACCTAAGCACACATATTTAAAAGCTAGGTGCTAGAATCTATGCACGACAGACAGAGAATATGTTCAATTTTCTTTCTGGGTCTGGATACCCTTGCTTCCATTCATTCTTGTGAAAAGGTTCATAATTTGTTTCTTTAGAGCTGAATAAACTTCATTGCTCATATGTGCTACATTTTTATTATCCATTCACAGATTTATTACTATATAGATTGTCTCCATTTCCTAGCTACTCTGAAAAGACCATAAAATGAGCAAGAGCGTGAAAGTATCTCCATGGTAGGACAGAGTCCACTGGACTATCCCCAGCATTGGTATGGTAAGATCATATGGCAATTTTATATTTCATTTATGAGAGTTATACACATTGATTTCCATTCTGGCTGCACTCGTATACACACTTGAACCAACTGTGGATTAAAGTTCTTTCCCCACATCCTTGCCAGCATTAGTTGTGACCTATTTTTATGGTGAAAGCCACTCTGAATGGAATGAGATGGAATCTGAGTTTAATTTGCATTGCTCTAATGAATAGATAAGTCAATAATATCTACTGGCCATTTGTAGTTTATCTTTTGAGAACTGGCTGTTGAGTTCATTATTCCATCTACTTGATGGAACGTTTTGATTTGTGTGTTTAATTTTTGCACATACTTCAACTGAAGTATAACTAACAAAACATGTCTTGCATTTTGTATTCTATCGTTTCACTGGTTGGTAGAATCTTTTGCTGTGTATTATTTCCATTTCAATTGTCAGTTTTTAGGGCCTGTTCCATGTACTAGTGGTATTCTATTCAGAAATGTCCTGCCTATAGCTCTATCCTGAATGTTTCCTTTCTTTCTCTGTTAGAAGTTCTGGTAGTTTTTATTTCTCATCTTCTTTATTCTCTTTCCCTCTCTATATAATATGATATTTTCCTGAACTGTGTTCTGCCCCACATTCTTGTGTATGTGTCTTTCTTTGTCCTCTATTTGTAATGTTCTTTTAATATGAGCATTTACTACCATAAACATTTCTCTTGAGGCTGTCTCAGTTGCATCCTGAAGTTCTTGTAGATTGTTCTCTTGTTTTCATGTCTTTCCAAGAGATATTTTAATTTTTCCTGCTTTCTTCAATGATGTTTTTTCATTCAAAACTGCAGTATTCATTTCCCCACGTTTGTGTATTTTCTGGAGTTAGTCATGCTCTTCATTTCTAGTTTTATTCTGCTGCAGTCTTGGATAGGACAAAGGGGATTGTTTGAATATTTTTATTTTGGGGGAGTGGTTTTTCAATCTGTGGTGTGAAACATTCTGTGTGAAATCCAACTGAACTGTGTTGTAATGAAGTCCCAAGATTTGTTTTTGCTGATTTTTTTTTTACTTCAAATATCTATTTAGGTATGAAAATGGTATAGTGGTTATTTGTGGTTGGGGAGTGGGGTGTTGAGGTCACTTCCTGCTGAGTTCTGATCTTGCAGTCTGGCGGTACCCATCAAGCCTTGGTCAGGTTGTTTCCTCCTCTGGAGTTGCCAGCAGATAGGGAATCTCTTTATTCAAATTTCCATTTTCTCCCTCTGGCAGGTGCCAGAACTTTCCTGGAAAGTGTAGGCTTTGAATTCCCAGTGCTCTGCAGTGGGGTGCTGGAAGGCTTATAGAGATTCCTATTGTAGCCCCACACCTGGCCAGGTCCTGTTTAAACACTGTTCCTGGAACTTTCTAACAGAAAGTTCTGCCACCATTTTCAAAGTTTCTCCCCCACTTTCCTACTTATTGTTTGAGTGATTACATATTTCATTGATATTAATATCTCCTCTTCAGGATAAAGTTTGTTCATTTGTGTTTCTGTATTCTGTCTTTCCCCAACCCACAATGAGGCAGCCTCTAGTCCACCATCTTACCTTCATTCTTATTTAGGCAAGAGAGTAAAACTGCATGCCGGTTCAGCCTTCAGAGCACTTTGCTCTATGAAGCTTTCAGCCTGCTCTCATTTTTGCTGTAATATCTGAGCCTTATTCACTGTAATCCTTGGGTATTTTTAGAATTGTATATGGTTTTCACCAAAAACTCTAGAATCATCTTGGATAAAATTCTGAATGAGGTAGTTTGATTTCTCATGTACCTCTGATGTACTTCTGATGATCATTATACAGTCAAAAGCTGTGGGCTTTGTTTTGTTTTTATGTAACTGGTAATTTAGAAAATATTAGATCTACTCTCTGTCCCAGAATAAAGATTATGAACATTTATAATATACTAGCATCTAAACAATAAGAATGTATAAAATAGTAGCAACTAGTTTTCAAAAAACAGACATTTCTCTTCTATTCTAATCTTACAAAATTAATCCAGTCAGACTAATGCCAATCACTATAAACAGTGAATCAAATAATTCATTATATTTTTATCCTGCTGTATTTAGTTAATAATATGTGCTTAATATCTACTTATATGTTTAGAATTTTGCAAGCCAACTTTTATCCTAATTATTTAGTTGTACTGAATATACTGATTGACTGACTAGCGTGTCGGCAGTGCCAACAGAACAGTGGGATAATGCCACGCTTTCAATCTCAGGGAACACAACTCTAAAGGACAGCAAGGTGAGACATGCTGTGCAGAGCTGTGCAGCTGAGCAAAGGGGCCTGGCAGACAGATCTACACCGCGATAAGGAGGTATCATCTTATTATACAGAGCAAATTTCCCCCAAATAATGTCAGCATGAGCAGAGCCCCTTGTTTTTCTTACTTAGCAGGAACTAAATGAATGATAAACTAAGTAGTGCCTATTTCCTTTGAAAACTGTCAATTCAGTGGAATTAGAACCATCGCTACTTGAAGTTAAAAAATCAATTCAAACATGTTTTCCCTGCATCAAGACCTTGAATAATTCATTGTGTTTGGCTCCTTCAGGATACTTTTCTAAAGTAACTTTTAGAGTATGAATATATGAATGGATATTGAAATATGAAATCATGACACTGAAAATATTAGTGAATCTGGATAAGCAAGAAACGACAATGCTAATATTCACAAGAAAACTACAAAGAAATACGGTCGCGTTGTTATTATTCAGCTTTTTAAAAATTGCCTCGTAAACAATATGCAAATGTGCTAAAGCTCCTTTAAAAATATTTTCTGAGAGGATTCTCCACTGCAGAGGTTATAGCTAGAATTTATCTCTCAAAAATACGAATTTTATACAGCTCAGACACCATCCTGTCACAGTTTGCACCAACTTTGCTCCCTGAGACAGGCTTATTTCTATTTGAATTTCGAGAAAATATGTCAGTTGACCAGAACAAAAAAAATGGAAGAAAAAGCAGTTATTTATCCTTCTTTCTGTCTTACAAGAGAAAAGATCGTGATAATTGAAGAAGCCATTTTTTCAGGGAAGCACAATGGGAGAAATGCCTGAAGATTCAAGGAACCAAGGCAAAGTAATAACTAGACAATGCATATCCATTACAAGCTTTCATGAAAAAAAGAGAGCTAGAATATAAAACTAGACTCAGTATAAATTTAGAGCTGCAACACTTCGGTCAGAGAAGAAATGACTAATGGGGATGTTTTAAAAATACTTTGCTGTGTGATATAAGATACAAGCATATTTTATATCCCTCCACAAAATTCTGTACCAGTCAATTATATTTATGTATTGGGTTTGCAACAAGGCATTTGTCCTTGTGAAAATTAGGGTAAAACAAAAAAGGCCAAAAACAAACACAGAGGCCATCTGTAGTACTTAATGCTCATTGCCAACTTGAGTAGACTAAAGATCTCCCCTGAGAGACACACTTCTGAACATGTCTGACAGGGTGCTTCCAGTGAGCTTTGGCTAAGGGAAGGCTCATCTCAAATATGGTCAGCACCACCCGCTGGCTTGGGGTCTCTGAGTGACAAAAAGCGTGAAGGTAGCTGAGTGCATGACTTTCCTGTGCTTTCTGAGTACAGTTGCAACAGGAGCAGCCATCTCATGACCCTGTATCCTGCCTTCCCAACCACGCATTATTCTCAAAGCACAAACTCTTCCTCCCTCTAGTTGCGTCTTGTCATGTATTTTGTCTAATACATCACAACCCAGTTCTGCTACAGCAACCAATGAGGGCAGCACACAGAGAATCTGAGAGTATGTGAGGCAAACTGAACAGATCTCTGGACTTACACATCATGAAGCTTGAATGTTTTCTAAAAACGGTCCTTTTATCAACCTTTGAAGGAAACTAGATGTTTTAATTGCTTTGGTGAAGAATACAATGTGAGTGCCATGGGATGCATTTGCTTGTTATTCAATAAAGATTGAGAATGACCACCTGAACACACAGGAAACAAATTTGTCCGGTGAGAGTGAGGGCACAGCTGTGTATCTGAATTATTGGCTGTTTTCCTGTGATCTGTTGGCAGACAAAAGACAGGGGCATGCAGGGGTTCTAAGAAGAACGCTGTCACAGCAGTTTCTCCTTCCTTCACAAATCAAAAACGTTTGGCCTAATTTTGCTGGGAACATATACAAGTCAATGTGTTAAAAACAATCGATTAAATGGTTTAAAGGTTTGGAACTTCCCATTTTCTGGGCTCAGGAGAGGTGTTATACTAGCTGTTTTAAAAATATTTTGGAAGGTCAAAAGGAGAGACTGCAGACAGACCTCAGGTAGAAAGATACTATGCCCAGCGGGCCAGAGGGCTAAAACTCCCAGGATGGTGTCAGTACTGGGGTCAGCGGCAATCTGCTGCCAGCATGGTCCTGCAGCCCACAGGGCTGAGTACCCAGGAGAAGGATGAGCAGACCATGGCTGTCTAACAGATGGTACTCTCTGGTGAGGGAAAAGTCTGCCAAAACCAGGTGTTTCACAGATTGTTTTTTTCCCCTTGGAATTTCTATGCATGGGTCCATTCCAAAAACTTAGATAGGAGCACAGCTGCCAATGAGTTATCTAAAGAAATCAGGTTTTTTATTTAGGCATAAGAGATGTTATGAACAGCTTTTGGGGAACATCCATATATGCCACATACTGTGTGTCCTTTAGTCAGGTCGTTTTCAGGCATAAGAGCATGAAAAGAAGGCTCTTCCTCTGATTTAGTAGCAAAAGTGGCTAAAATAAATAAATTTAACAATGTCAGAATATTTCAATTATTTTATGAATAGACCCTATATATGATTAGTATATCATATGTCTTTTAAAAGAATGAAGGAGTACTGTCTAACAAAAAGACCTTAATGTGCATACTCTGAAGCAGTGAAAGGTCCCAGGGAATAAACAAGGATTAATAAAGATTTCTTCATAATTGACAGCCAGGATACATGGTGATCATGTCTACAGTAGCCCATGGGAAGAAAGCATTAGAACTCTTGGTTGAAAACCTCAGACAGCTACCTATACATAGTCTTATTTTCTCTGGAGGAAAGGAACTCCCTTTCTAAATACTTCCCATCATTTCATGGAAGTTCTGCTTCCAGACTCCCATGGCTTTTCATTATTGGACTGTGTGAGTTTACGTTAATCCCTAGCTAAGCATCTCTCTCCTTAAGAAAATAAGAAAATGGACATTGGAAGTATGACATGAGCATGGGTTTGGACTAAGAAAGCTTTCTTTCATTTCTGAATTGGCTATCAGTAGGTCTGTTTGTGAAACTGGAACACGGTTTAAATCTTTAAAAACAATGATCACCATACAATCTTCTTCCAAATTCCTACTGTGGCTGTGATAAAATGCTCAAACCAAAAGTTAACTCAGAAAAGTAAGGGTTTGTTTTATCATATAATTCTAGGCTACCTTCTATCGCTGCAAGGCAGTCACAGAGGCAGGAACTTGAGATAGCTAGTCTCACTCTATCCATAGTCATGAACAGGGAGAAAATGCATGCAGGCTTGCATTTCCGATGCTCAACTACCTTTCTTCACTCTTGTATCATTCAGCATAGGAAATGGTGCTACCCATGTTCTGGTTGAGTCTTACCACATTAATTAAGAAAATTAAGACAGCTCTCCACTAACATGCCCATAGGCTAACACAATGTAGACACTTCCTCATTGAGAATTCTTCATTGTGTCAAGGTGAAAAACTAATCACCATACATACCTAGTCTGGTTGAAGAGAAACCTTGAGGACACAATAAGCATGAAAAGCTTGGATGATCATCTGGCAATTCCTTATTATTTATTTATAGTTCTATGGATAGTTTTAATTTCCTTTTCTCATTATTGTGATTAATATCAGAAAAGTGGATAGAATGGGATCATCAAATAGTATCTTTGATCCTATTGTGGGATAAGAAAAGTAGATGAAAGAAAACACACCTAACCATTGAAAGACTTAAGGGCCCAGGCCTGGTGAAGTGTAGGGAAGTGGGGAACACTGTCTTGGAGATGGGGTAGGAGAAATGGTAGGAGGAACAGGATTAGAAACTGAGAAGGTAGACCAATAGAGAATATGGGTAGACCAGGAGGAAATAACAACTGGACTGTAAAAAATATATTAAACTTAATAATAATAACAATTAATAATAATAATAATAATAAATATATGCATGAGGAAAGGTAGGTACAAGGCACTTTTACAAGCTGTATTTATAATCTGTATTTAAGATTATGTATGAGAATACAAACCTTAAGACTCTAAATCACCAGATAACATAGTAAGTCTTAATACAAAATGAATACTGCAAACATCTTTGTCTTTCAGAAGGAATAAAAACAAACAGCATCCATAAAATAATTAAAAAAAACTGTAAGGTGACTGAAAGAAAGTAATAGTGTTGGAAGATGCATACACATGTTTCCATATGGCTCATCCTAGAAAAAGAAAACTTCCAGACTTTGGTGCTATAGCTTCCTTCTATCGTGTTACACCTTCATTCCTAGGAGACAAATCGAGTCAACTTGCATCTTCACTAGAATTCAGTTAAAATACAAAGAGAATACCTAGCAAGCGCTGTACAGTGAGGGAGTAAATAGTCATTGTGACCTAATTTACCTTATATATAAAGCTAAATATCTTTAATTAATATTTAATTAAAATAGGCATTTACAAATAAATGTCATTTTTCCATTTAAGTTTTATCCTTTAATCTCAGAACACTTTATGATCTGATTAAAGGGGATTATGCCAACATACAGTCAGTGAATCAAACTGTCATGCAATCATTTGCTTACTTTACTTTCATGTTCCAAAGGTCCTTACATAATTTGACAGATTTAATGTCACCAACTTGTGTTCATTTTGGATGAAAATCTCACAATGTCTGTCCTTAATGATGTGAAGAATTGGCATCATTTTATAATAAATTATTTATAAATAATTTGTATGTAGGGTGATGAGGTATGTATGGTGATTATAAATGGTTACTTCTAAGAATGAGAAATAGTGAATCTCTGTTTACATGTTACCTGCCAATGTGTGATGAGTGTACTCTGACTTTTGTACACTGATATGTGGTAATGTTCAGTTCCATAAAGAACTGCTCTTGTTACTAGAAAGTTGCAGATTCAACAGCAGGGGTCAGCTGTTTCTGTCCATTGGTTGGGTGCAGTTACATGCATCTGACCTTTTCAGCTGCTTGTTGGTTGTTACAGAGTGCAGCCACACTCATTCCCTTTTTGTGAGTGTTCTATTGCCTCAGTAATAGTGTCAGGCCTTGGGTCCTCCCCTTGCACTGGATCCTACCATGGGCCTGTTGCTGGATCTTCTATTCCTCAGGCTCCTCCCCATCACTGTAATTGTTTCAGACATGAACAATTATGGGTCAGAGTTATGACTTTGGGATGGCCCTCATCTCCATAGTTTGAAACTCCTTGCTGGAGGTAGGCCCTATAAGTTCCCTCTCCCTACTGTTAGGCATTTCATCTAAGATCCCACCCCTCCCTTTTAGAAGCTGAGGGTGACCCTTTGGGAGAACCATCAGTCTCAGTTAATCTAAACCTCTGGGATTTCTCCAACACTGGACTACCAAATAGGCAGCATATACCAGCTGATACGAGGCCCCTAGCACTGTACAATAGAGGACTGCCATGCCTGTTTTCATTCAGAGAGGATGCACCTAACCCTCAAGAGACTGGAGGCCCCAGGGTGTTTAGAAGTCAGGGGTGGGGGATGGGGACATCCACATGGAGACAAGTATGAGATATGGAACAGTCAGAGAGTGGACAGGAGGGTGGACAGGGGTTGGTTGGGTGGGGAATAAAATATGGAGTGTATAAAAATAATGGCTAAAATGTATTTATAATAAAAAAGGAAGTTGCAGATTTATCCAATTTTTGCAATTCTTCTCCTCAAGTGTCTCCCCACCACTTTGACTCAGAGAGAGAGAGAGAGAGAGAGAGAGACAGAGACAGAGACAGAGACAGAGACAGAGACAGAGACAGAGAGACAGAGAGAGACAGAGAGAGACAGAGAGAGACAGAGAGAGGAGAGACAGAGACAGAGGGAGACAGAGAGACAAAGAGACAGAGAGAGAGGGAGTGGAGTTCAACAGCTCTTCATTTTACTCTAAAGTATGTTTCATCATCTTTAGTTATAAAGCCAATAAGTTAAATTCTCAGAACTTGAGATTCTCTCTTTTCAAAGACATTAACAGGTGTAGGGTGATTCCTTTTGCATGTCTCATATGCAAAGTCTTTTCCCCTACTTTCCATTTAAATTTTGACTTCAGTTCTTCCATCTTTCTTCAGTTATAAGTTCAATTATCTAACTTAACAGATAGTATCAGAACTCCATATAATAACTAGTTAGACAGTTATTTGAAGTATACTGTGTAATACTGTGCTTATAAACATGCTTAACAATATAAACCATTATGGGATGACACCTGACCCCTTTCAGTGGGTACTTAGGTATTTTTAAAGAGATAGGAATTGCATCTAAAATTATACAGATCACAATTAGGCCAATTCTGTTCTCCTCAGACATGTCTGGACAAGAGTTATCACAGAGAAAACTAATTTTAGCATTCGTACTTCAACCCCAAGGAGAACTACGACTGCTGCACTCTAACTTGCTCCTGCACATCTTTTTCCAAAAGCCACATAAGCGGTTGATTCTGTTATTCCCATTCTGTCGCTCATCATTTCCAAGGGGCTCTTCATCATCTGGGCTCCAAAAAATGCCGCGGCTTAAATATTATAGCAGTGTGTACAGATTTAGCCTTGACCTATATCCCAGCTTTTGCAAAAATAAGGGGAAAAAAGCATATTGCTGAGAAAAACAATAACTTTAAAATGCTTTAATGAGACCCAGGAGAACATAGATTCACAAAGTGAATCAGAAGAACAGACCAAAGAGAAAAGTCTGTAATTTATCTAGTAGAAAATGCCTAAAAAGGGATTAGAAAGAAAACCTTTCAGAGCAGATATCCCATAAAACCATTGCCATATGCTTTTTGTCAAATCAAGGTTTGCAATGTCACAGCTCCATAACTCGGGCCAGCAGTGCTTGTGGACGAGCTTGTTCAGATTTCTCCACAATAATCTTCTTTGCATTATTTTTAAGTCCATACTTCCTATGCTAGGGTAAAATGAGTTGGTAGAAATCTGTCTTTTGGGTTAGTCAGTGAAGTTTCTGATGCAAGAACTATCCCACAGATTGCAATGAGGATTCTCCACCTCTTCAGATAGTGAAGATAGCAAGCATTTTTATACTTGTTACAATTAAGTTTTTAAAACAAAGTAAACCTTAGCTTCCTCAGTTAATTTAATATTACCTTGTTTAAATCATATCTTGTTTTAGAGGCTCAGAAGTGGAAGACAAAACACTGAAAGAGGTATCATCAGTAGAAAAATGCTGCATGCAACAGACATCATAATATAACTGGATCTATGCCTATGGTAGAAATATATGGTTAAATAGTCTAGCCACTTACCCTTATACATTTTGGCCGTATACTATTCAAGATAAATTGATAAAATATATTTTTGAAATATGTTTCAAACGTTTAATTTTATTGTTATGATTTTGAGCATTTTATTCATTTCTACTGGTCTGACTTATCATGTCTTCCTTGTTTGAAGCATATCATAAGCTTAGATTCTTCCCTTGCATTGCACACATACTGTTTTATAAAGTACTCAAGTCAAAAAAAACTAACTTATATTGCAGCTGCCACTTTTTGATAGGTATTTTATTCAACAGTTATATTGACAATCCTCAGGATTGATAGCAATGATGCTTACTTTACTGTGGATGGAACAGTGAAATTGAAACAATGCCGATCACTTGCTCAGTCCTAAGCAATGTCTCTCATGGTGACTCACACTACATTACATTCTGATGACTTTATGTTGCATTGACCCCCAAAGGAGGTCATGCCTTGTGATAAAAATTCCATTGTGGCCTATAAATTTTTGACAGTTTGAGAAAGAGATAAAAATGTCTCCATATTCCCAGGGTTTAACCTCATTTTCAATGGCCTCACTTAGACATATTTTTTAACATATCATTAGCGAGACTGACTAATTTTAGAATGTAATATGTAAAATTTGGGAACATTGGTAGGTTTTATCTGGATATATTTAATATATTAAAGTGTGCAATTCAACATAGTTATGATAGAATTGATCGTTTTTTTTTTTTATAAAATGTGGAATCATGACAAATTGTGCTGATGATTTTAACTTAACTGATTTATAGATGCCTTAAAACAGTGATCACATATACTCTCTCACCTCTCTGTGAGTGCACTGAACTGTGCTTTGAGATAGGATGTTAATCAGTTATGATTCATGCGTCCCTCAAATTTCTTGAAGCATAGCAGTGGCATTAACGCCAGTAGAAGAAGTCTGAGCCACGCTGTTACGGTTCCCTTCCATCCCCATGCTTTTGAAGTATACCACACTGAAAACCCAAATTGAAACTTTCTAACTTTAATTAAATAGAGCAAAGAAAAACTGAGACATTTTAATGAGGCTTCTAGTATGAATGGAAGGTATTTTGTATAAGTATGTCCATAACATTTTGAAATATGCTACAAGTCAGAGACAGCACCTGCCTGTTGACTTAAAATAGAAATAAATGTCTATATAATGACTCAATAAACAGATGAAAAGGTTCACATTTTAATACTTTTTAAACATCATTTAATAAATGTACAGGAAGTCAACATTAAAAGGCTTACATTACAAGTCCCAAATTTGCTATCCATACTGGTACTCAGTCAATTATCAGTTACAAGAAAAAAACTTATTTTAAAATTTTTAAGATTCAAAATGCACAGATTATCCATTTGTCAGAGACAGAAACATCTAAAGTCTGTTCATTGGTATAGATGTATATTTATTAAATAATAACTTTTAAAAACTACTAAAACAATTGGTAAAGAGCTACTATTCTAACTGCGCAATTGCTGAGTGCATTACTGAGACCAGGTGACCAAATCCTTCTCCTGGGATGATTGCCACAAATCCTCCTCACAGTCTAGCAGCCGGAGGTGTTATTTTCAGCACTGCAGGGGTGTGCAGGAACTGGTCCGGGATTTAATTCAGAATGCACTTTTTTAAGACAGCACCCATGCTCACTTCTCTTGCTTTACCAAGCTAACTGCTTAAAAATCACCCCATCATTTCAACAGAAGATTATGGACCAGCTAGTAAAGTGGCTCATGCTTATAATTCCAACATTTTCAAGGTAAAGGGGAGAAAATTTGAGGCCAGCCAGAACTGCCTCATGTTACACTGTTTGGGAAGGGCTGAGGGTTTGTTTTGATGAAAGAGTGCATATCTGTTTTGTACAAGGCATCGATCAGCTCACTCCTTCACTAAAAGTACACACCAAGAGCTGGCAGATACTTCTAACATGTTCAATTCTGAATAGAGGCCAGACTTCGTGGATCTAGATTAACACTGAGAGGTAGATGTACTCTTCTTGTTACTATTAGTGGTTTTAAGATAATTCTAGTCCTAGGAACCAAACATAATGTTTATGTAGGGTCTCATTAGATATACTTGACTAGCCTGGAGCTCACTGTATAGGTCTTACGCTCACAGACAATAAAATAAATCCCATTATTATGTGAAGTGATACTCAATTTAATCATACCAATAGTTTTGCCACAGAATTCTCCAGTAAATAAATTTTCATTTTGTTTAAATTCTGTGGATTATAGTTTTAATGTAGAAAATAAGAGTGTTACTAATTTTAAAGTACAGTCTTTTACAGATCAATAAGCACCAGAAGCTTTTTATGTTAAAAATGTATAAATAGAATTAGATACATAATCACCCATGTAATATTAGCTCCAGAATAAAATTATTAAACGAATATGTGTATATACATATGTGTGTACATACAAAAAGCAACAGAAGAAAAAGTGAGAAATGACAAATATATGTTCATTTTTTATACCTACTAGAACCATAGACTATCAAACGTCATTATCATCATCATCATGGGCCTTGCTTAACCACCAGTTCTTCTTTACAATGCTTCTTTTTAATTGCTTAAAAACAGGCTGAGTAGGAATCACATGCTATTGAATAGTAGTAACTTCAACACACAATACCTGATTATGTGTTTCATGTATAAGCAAAGTTTTGTCGTCACTGCCATCAAGGAGGAAAAGGAAGTGTCTGCAATACTTGTTTTGAAATGTCCAAGCCCCCACATGCTGCTCTGACATCTGACTTCAGAGGCTCCCAAATGCTTGAAATATAGGCTGTTTCCCTATGCATGAAGCCTTTCAATTGAGATTATTCCATGGTAAACAAAAGCAGCTGCAGTCTACTCCATCCTTTCTCCACTGAGAGTTCCCTCCCTGCTAGCCACAGAGAGATGCTCTCCTTAGGAAATCAAAAGTCACCTCACTCTCTTGACCTTAAAAATCTGGCTTCCCACTGTGACTACTGTTTCATTCTCCTGCTGAACTGCATCAAATTTCATCTGTCTAGGGTCACATAATGCGAATTCACACATCTGTTGCAATCGAAGGGTGAGTCCACCTCCCTCACCAACACGGTGAAGGGTGAAGGAGACAGCCACAGAGGATAAAGCACACTGAAGTTCAACAATGCCCAAAAGAGATTCTAGGCTTTGGGAAAAATAGAAGCATCATATGTGGAATCCCAGTTCATTCAACTGCTAGACACACAAAGGTCTGTGAACTTTGACAGGGCATGCAAAACTTGACATTTTACCATAAAAATAACAGAAATTAAAACTGAGGAAATATAGCCTTATAATCTATTTTAGATAATTAACTAAATTTGTTAGTTTTGTGCAAATTACATTAATGTGGAATGTGGATAACTTTCAGTGTGTCGATGTTGTAGGATGAATGGCAATGATAGATTTTCCCCAGAAAATAAAAATTATTCATAACTGGATAGACTCTGACTTAATAAGTAAATATTACTTCATGGACATTGAACAATGAAACTATAAATGTTTTGAGAATAATAAGAAATGATCAGATTTAGAAAGGAAGAGGCTGTGATAAGAATAAAGGGCTCAGAATACATGAAAACAAATCATCGTTGGCATGCAGAGAATTGTTTTCTGGAGAGTTATAGAAGGTCACATTGAGTGCTGCATGGTGTCTGGTTATATCTCATAGGAAGACAGTAAGAGGAAGGAAACATATGCTCACTGTTATCTGGTGAACCCTGGGGTCAGAAAACAGTGAATCCCAAATTGTGGTGGACAGAGGGCTGGTAGATACAACACATATTCAAATCTTCTACCCAAGGAAATACAACTCAATAAACTAGCTGTGGACTGACATGGGGCTGACAGGAGAATTAATCTGGCTCATTTCAAAACAATCCATCTGAGGGTAGACACATGAATAGTGCAGAATGAGCACCAGAAATGGAGTTTCTCAGCATCTTCTAACTAAACACCTGAATGTTTAAAAAAAAAAAAAAAGGCTGCATTCTGGTTGTACAAGAAGAGTTACAAGCACTGGACAGCACTGGGAACCCAAGTGCAGATACGAATTGGCAAGCCCTCTGTATGCAGCCTCTTTCCACCTGCTCTTGCCCACCACCATTGTAATTTCTTGTTTTGCATTTTTGCATTCTGCTTTGTCATTGTCCATTCTTCAAAAGAGTAACGTTGATTGTAATTCACTTAAATTGAACTGAATTATTATGATGTAAAAGCCCATCTATTTTATATGAACTGCCATCCACAGTAGTTATTATGTTCATCGAGCTGAGCTGTAACTCAGAGAAATTACCTGAAGTACTTACTTTTTTTTTTGAACACAGAACTTGGTATGTGTTCCACCCTCAAAATAATCCACAGCCAAGAGCTTGTATTTTGGAATCCACAGACAATTATACTTCTGTGGCATTGATATTTCTCTTAAATCTTCAGTTTAAAAAAACTTGCTTACATTTATTTATGTGAAATAATTTTTTAAATATTAAAATAATTTTAAAGGCTCTCTAAATAATCGCTCTTATTTACCTATGGTGAATATTCAAAGATGGATATGCTACCTTTGCATTTTTAAAGTTTGTGTGCCTATATATTCAACCTAGATTTGTTTTTTTGTTTTTTTGTTTTTTGTTTTTTGTTTTAGTAACAGGTTCTGTGTAAGTAGACTGTTGTATCTTTTGAAAAGTAATAATAATAATAATAATAATAATAATAATAAATAATTTTAATAATAATAAGTTTAATCCACTAAAACTTTGACCACAAATTTAATTTATACACATCTGTTTGCAGGGCTGGATCATAGCTGGCACTATTTTGTGACAGATACGTACTTTAAAGGATTCATTTATTTTTTTCTGCTCTAGTAACTGCTTCATAAATTATCATTAATGTCCACCTAAAACTCCACAAGAAATCATCCTTGGCATATTAATCTATATTCTATTAATAGACAAGTTTCAGTGTGTTCAGAATATATTTTCTGTTTTTACTTTCAAAATACTCTCATAAACTAAGAACACACAGAGGCTCCTAGGTCCCTTTCTACTATACATAAATATTTAAGTGTGTCAGTATGTAACAGAATTCTGGTTTCATTTTTATTTTCTTATTCATGAACAGGCAAAGAGCATTAGCACTTCCATTACAAGATAATATGATGTAATTCTAATCATGTCTTTTACTTGGTTTTGAATTAGTTTTAAATAAGCATCTGAATAAATAACTATAAATTGATAGGATTATAATGGTTGATAACTTGAGGATCTTAAAATTAATAAATACTTTTTAAGTAAAGGATAGGAAGATTTAGTGTGTGTGTGTGTGTGTGTGTGTGAGAGAGAGAGAGAGAGAGAGAGAGAGAGAGAGAGAGAGATGGAGGGAGACTGAAATCAGGTCATGTCAATGTATGCATTTAAATAAGGGGCAAATTTTCAAGTCAAGTGTCCTTGGAAAATTAGAGACATAATTACTGTTGAGAACACACATATTAACCAATGCTTATCAGCTAATTGTTTTTTGACAAAGGCAGCAAGAAAATACAGTAAAACAAAATGAAACAAACAAACAAAAATCAATTTCTTCAGGAAATGGTGTCACATGGCTGTGCTCATGTGAATTTTCTCATATATATATATATATATATATATGTATATATACATTTGCACAGTCATCAGAGAAGTGTCCATTTAATTCTTTAGCCCATTAACAATTAGACTGATTTTTTTTGTTGCTCATCTTAAGGATTCAAAAATATTCTGGTTGTCAAGCTTTGTTCAGAGGAATTATTTGTAAATATGTTCTCACATTCTATAGGTCCCCTCTGCATCCTGAACATATGTGATGACAGATTTCTGAGTGCTTTTGGGCACCAGAGGATACCAATCATAACACAAGAATTCTCTCCCCACAGTTAGCATGGCCATCATAAAAAGGGAAAGAAATATTATGTGTGACTGGCCACTTCTCTGTGGGTTCTTCATGCTACTGGTGGGAAAGCAGAGGCAGTTGAGAAATCAATAGACTTGGTCTAGAAACTCAGAAAACAGAACTGTATGTGACCAGGCAGTCTCACTGCTGTGCATATGTCTAAAGGAGAGTAAAATAGTGTACCTTCCCTTTAAGTCAAACTGTCTTAGCTAATAACATTTTCTATTAAACTATAGTATCCTGATTTGTAGAGGTCAAGTTTTCTAACATTCAGCATGTAACATTTTCCAGTTTTTCTGCCACAGGAGATGAAACTAGAGTCATAAGTATCTATCTCTTGCTAGAGATACATGTGATAGTATGCGTATATGCTATGTATTCATATGCAAATTTCCATGGGTAAAAGAGTAATATATCATTTATTTTGACTTCCTATGGATATGTAGTTGTGGTTTCTCTTCTTGATATTGGATCACCAAATGTTATATTACATTAGTAATAGTACCACCCAAACCACAACAAACCTATAAACTATCAGTAATTAATGAGAATTACATTTGGGAAAAAAACAGGTACAGGTGATAGGATACAGATCTATTGTCTTTTCATCAGGGTCATCCCTGCTCTAGAATCAGTACCTCTAATACAAATAGGTCACAATTTGGCAGACTTTGTTCCAACGCCTATACACTTCTAACTACATTTTTTTTTTACAACTTCTTGCTCTTGACGCTTTTATCCAAGGACTTCTTTTCATTAATCTCAAAAAGTAGCAAATAACTGCATGCTTTGTTCTCCTTACCATGAAAGGCACTAAATTGAAGCTCAGCGAGAAATAACTGAAATACCGGGTCCTTGGTTCATGATAGAGATAAATGACAGCCATTTCTGAAATCTGAATATAGAAGAACTAGTCACTCTTGCTAATGGGTAAGTTTGACTTGCTCTAGATAGTGTCAGAAGATCAGGATCCTGCCAGTCTCAAAGGATGATTCATTAAACAGTTTCCACTGCATTCTGTCTCATCAGGTTTTATTCATTCTTCAAAATAATTTAGTCTATATTATGCAGTATCATATGCAAATGTGAGATGATAGGATGAAACAAATATACCATTCTTAAGAGACACAAGAGCCAGCATCTGAATTGGTGGGGAAAATGCTTGGGGCACAACTATAGCCAACTGAAATTGATGCCAGAATCCCACATGAAAGTGGAAGGAAACAACAGACAAAGCAGGGTTGTTCTATGACCTGTCAAGCACTGCATTCCCTAACATTGATAATAGCTTTACTATTATTATAAATTTTATAGAAAGATAGAAAATTATTTCTCTTTCATATAATCTAGAAGTCAATTTGTTCTCATTTACACAGGAAGCAGAGAAGGCTCTCTCTATATCATCACTGTACATAGTACTTCTCTCTCTGAACACTTGTGGTCTCAGCATGTTCTGTTTTGTTCTCTGTAGTCCAGACAGCCAATAGGAAAAATGTTTTAAAAGGATATTCCTTACTCTTCATGGACAATCTAAGGTTCTAATCTAACTTCCAGTTACCCAAACTAAATAACACTCTCTGTATGACCACATTCACTACAAATGGGGCTGGGAAAGCAGAGCAGGATTAAGAAGGCAGCCAGCCACTACCAGCCCACTTAAGGTGAGTTCAGCAATGTGTATATTAGATGCAAGTAGTCTGTGAAACACCTATCCTGACACATAGCCCAATAATCCCTCCCACCCAGGACCTCTGCTCCTAAGAAGAAAATGTCTGCAGTCTAGGAGCCTGGAGACATGATGGATCGATTGGACTATTTTCAATAACAGAGATCCTCAAGGGGATGTTCTGTGAATGTTCTAAACTGCATCTCTAAGTAGTAAGTTTATGCTTGCTTTTATTGTCTTCTCAATGACAAGAATTTCAACGACTCAAAGAAAACCTTCTCATAGACCAGAAGGCTGGCTCAGTGGGTAACAGTGTCTATTGAAAGACCTGACAACCTGAGTTTTAACCCCAAGATTCACATGCTGGGTGGAGAGAACAAACTCTCTAAAGTTGTCTTCTGAACTCCACACCTGTTGCATGGCACCAAAGCTCCCACATGTACACACACACACACACACACACACACACACACTACAAATAAATAAAGATGCAGCTAAACTTTTGAAACCTGCACTAATTTGTAGTAAAACGTAGGATGTGTTTTATGTATGCCTACTCCTAATTCCTCTCATCTAATTCTAGATAAGTGAGTTTTGATTTTGCATTTTATTTTTCTGTGATTTATTTTCTCAGAAATGATTGCAAAAATATAGTATAACAATTGTTACAAAGACTGTCTCACAGTTTTTCTTTGACTCTGTGAATTGTTTTTATGGAAGTTCAAGGATTTGAGAGGTAATAGAAAGAAAAAGCCAAAACATGAAGAGCACTTGCCTAGATGAAAAATTTTAGAGGTGAACAATGAAACCCAAACAGATTGGCATTAGAATCAGGTCTTATTTGTCCAGGTGATGTCACTCAGCAGGGTGGTTAGCAATCTGAAGGACAGAAGAAGCATGGGTATCATAGTATAGGGAACTGCTATCAAGTTAGGTTTACTGAGATATTCCAAAAACATAGCTCTTAAGATACTAGCAGTTCACATATTTGAACTTGTGTGTATTAATAGTTATATATGTAAAAGATGAGTTTAGCATTAGAGGGATTTTGTGAATTGGGTCTCAGCCATTAGTGAAGCAGCTTGCAGGCATTACACACAGGCCATCTTTGTTTTGTGCATATAATTTCTAATTTTAGATGCATGTGACTGCTGAAAAACAAATGTCTCCATGAGTACACATTGAAGACATACAGTTTTCATCAGTCTTTAATCTGTGCATGTTAACTGAAGTTATCGGTGAATACTTCTGGAGACTATTAATAGTTAATGGTCTAAGGCAATTGGCTAAAAGAATACATATTAGGAGTGCAAGCGAACAGATGAATGGCTTAAGGTTGAATGTAGCCCCATATCTAAGCAACATGTAGAAATTCAGTTAATGAGAACAGGGATGTGTATGTGATCATTTTGTAGTCCAAGAAATCTACCCTGCCTTTGCTGGTCTTTTTTTCCCCATTTCTATGGAACATTTGTGGGCATTCTCACCTACAGGCTACAATTCATCTCCCATCATCAGGGAAAGTCACAAGAAACATGGCCTTAAGAGTGTACAACAGAGTGTCATGCTCACAGTATGAATGCTGACGTCTGATGAATCTAAGCCATAAAAAAGAATACAATAGAAGCTTATTAAATTCCAAATGGTTTGCATATAGATGTTAGACACCACTTCTAAATCATTGCTGAAACCATGGGAACAGCTGATAAAACTTTCCATTAAGAGCTGGGAAGGAAGAAATTGTTTGATAGGGATAAGACTAGTACTCCGCAGTATGAGAGCTGCATCACAGTGAATTGGGTAGTAGGGAACACTTGCACATATTTCTAGTCTGATAATATGAAGGGCCAAAGTGCCTCCATTTTTTTCCCTTCTGTGCTCATCTAAGGTTTGAGTCAGATATAGCCCCTTTACATCTTTTCCTATTGCAAATTCTCTTAGGAAATTACACAGCCCTGTGCCAGGCACTGAGGCTACAAAACCCCAGCTAACTGCTCCTGTTAAAATGTTGGCTTCCTCTTCTTCCCCTGCAGCTACAAAGCAGGGTATGGCTTCTTCCTTGGAAGTTCCCTGCAAAAAGCAGTCAGGGCTATACTCTATGAAAACGGTTTCTCTACAGGCAGTTATCAGATGACTTAATAAAAACTCTCATTTCCTTACTCTAGTTTTATTAAGTGGTTCTTGAAGGATTTCCCTACAACAATAATAGTGATTTGACATTTTTTTCCCTGAAATATATTTACATCCTTTTTGTTGAAGATTCAGAAATTATTTTCACCCTGATATTCACAGATCCTTTTGATAAGCTCATCGGTTAGCTTCAGTCTACAGTGATATTAGCAGTCTTGAATGTTCCTTTAAGGATGATGGCCTGTTTGTTCAGCTGCAATCCATTCATCAGTCCTAAATTTAGATACATTTCTGGAAGAGATAGAAACAGACATAGAACTTACATTATATCCTCCTTTTCTTACAGTGATATGTGAAACTTTAGACAACCTTGGTGAATAACAGAGGTCAGAAATGTTTTATAGTGATTCATGTGGGGAGGAGAATTTATGCAGAGAGCTATATACAGGTATGTCCTACAAAGAAAGAACCCCACTCTAACATGGCTGTAAGATCAAGGGTAGTTCACTGGGTTGTTGATCTGCTGTCTGAACGAAAACCAAAAATAGGAGTCTTATAGCAATAAGAGAAGAACAGAACAATATGGACCAGGAAAGAAAAGCTTCCCTTATAGGAGTTGCCTCTAAGTGTCACCAAATAACACATGTTTCACTGTGCAGGAATGCTCTTTTCAAATGTCATTGTAGTGCTGCCAATAACTTTCAAGTGCTAAGATATTTCCCTAAATTTATTATGATATTTTCCGTTTTGTACATGCTACACTTCTGTAGGTATACTCCTTAGGGTGAGATGTTTTTCAGAAGATAGAAATAGATATAGCATTTGTGATGAATATTCTTTGGCCAAGAAATAATGCCAAGACTGTCATGACTTCATTTATTCAGATAATCCCCCAAGTTTATTTTAACATATGATCTTCAGAAATGTCACAGTGGTGCTGTGTACACCAACCTGTGGGGGGTTTTATACTGGGATAATATTCTCCCAGTCTTCTGCATCCATTTTTTTAATGATTTCAATATCCTTGTAATTTAGATACACAGACTTTCCAATGGAATACAATTTTCCTGAAAATAATAATTGAGGGTTATCTTTTCATAACAATTTAAAGACCCCCAAATTACATAATTTATTATGCTCTGCCTGTGGGTAAGAAAAAATAAAAGATAGAAGCCCCAGGTTCACTAGTTAAAAGGATGTAAGAAGACAGAAGGCAGAAGTGTATTAAATACATGATTCTCTGACTCCCTGTTTCAGACAGAAACAGTATGCAAATAGTCTGCAAAGGTCAGTCTCCAGCCAGTGTTTGTAATTAAAGTTGCAGTGATTTATTGTGTTAAAACGCAACCTTGACTTCAGAACACTTTTGCTGAGGCTGTGAATTGCTCTAGCACCTGTGCTTAGTGGTGCTTCTGTTCACTCATCAGGAAGTGCAAACTCTGAATGCTCATGGAACCTTCTTTCAGTCCCTTAGCAGGACATTTATCTTCTATGGGGGAAGAAGAGAACTATCAAAGATACAGATAAAGCCAAAAATATTTTAATTCAGTTACTCAAAGAATGGCTCTAGTGTAGCCAAGAGAAGTGGCATGTGAACTCAATGCTTGACTGGCTGTTCTACATAACAAGTTCCAGAACAGCCATCCCTGGGTAATAGAGACATCATCTCAATCAAATCCCTCCCCTTAGGGCTCAGGGAACTTCATCGAAGAGGAATAGGAAGGAGAAATAAAGGACATGAAGTAAACAAGTCCCTCTAAGCCAACAAGCGCGAAGCACACATGAATGCCAGGATTGAAGCAGCACATACAGTGCCTGCCCAGCTCTGCACCAGATGGAGTCCTAGAGCTGAAAGGAAAAGTAGACACTTGTCCCATCCTGAGAAGTCATCTCAAATTGGTGACTAAGTACAGAAAATAATTTATTTTTCTCAAAGATGTATCATTAAGGTAATCTGCTGCTCTTAAGGTAGGCTGCATCTCCAGCTGTAGATGGTCAGTACAAAATAAATTCAATAACATCTTTGGAGATTCCTTGTCTTATAATGTCATATCAATGATTTGTTTTGACATAGTCACTTTACATCTCACTCACTGCCCCCTTCCCTGTCACCCTCTACCATAATACTTCCTCCATCTCCCATGCCTTTCTCCTCTAGGTGGTTGGGGGTCCACCTGGTTATACCACTACCCTGGTACTTCAAGTTTCTGCAGGATTAGGCACATCCTCTTCCACTGAGGCCAGAGTAGGGGATCTAACTAGAACTTATCCCACACCCAAGCAACAGCTTTTGGGATAGGCCCCATCTCCAGTTGTTTGGGGCCCATGTGAAGACTGAGCTGCTATATATATGCAGGAGATCTAGATCCCACCCATGTATGTTCTTTGGTTGGCAGTTCAGTCTCTGAGAGCCCCAAGGGTACAGGTTAGTTGATTCTATTGGTCTTCCTATGGAGTTCTTATCCCCTGAGAGGCCACAATCCTTCCTTTTATTCTTCCATAAGAGTCCCCAAGCTCCATCCACTATTTGGCTGTGGGTGTTTGCATCTGAGTCAGCTGCTTGGTGGGGCCTCTCAGAAGAGAGTCATGCTAGACTCGTGTCTGCCAGCATGACAGAATATCGTCAATAGTGTTAGGGATTGGTGCTTGCCCATGGGATGGGTCTCATGTTGGTCCTATTATTGGTTGGCCATTTCCTCTATCTCTGCTCTATCCCCTGTGCCTTTATTTCTTGTTGAAATTATACATTTTTAGTTGAAAGTTTTGTGAGTGGGTTGGTCTCCATATCCTACCTGACTGCAAGAGGTAACCTCTTTAGGTTCCATATCCCCAGTGTTGTGAGTCATAGCTAAGATCACCCCCACTGATTCTGAGGCATCTTTCTCATTCCAGGTCTCTGTCTCATCATGGAGATGCCACTCAACTCTCCTCCCTGTCAGTTGCAGATTCCCATTGATCCTAACGGCCATCTGGCCATCCCTCTTGTCTCTTCCCTCATCCAGTCCTGCAGCTCCCCATTCCCCTTCCCATTCCCTCTCCCACCCAGTTCCCTCCCTCCATTTGACTTTTATGTCTATTTTATTCCCCATTCCAAATAAGATTCAAACATCATTGCTTGTGCCTTCTTTCTTGTTTAGCTTCTTTGGATCTTTGGAGTGTAGTATGGGTATCCTGTATTTTATAGCTAATAACCATTCATAAGTGAGTACATACCTTTTGGGACTGTCCTTCTGAAACTGCATTACCTCTCTCAGGATGATAGTCTCAAGGTCTATCCATTTGGCCGCAAAATTTATGATGTCTTTGTTTTTAATACCTGAGTAGTATTTATTGTATAAATGTGTCCAATTTTTAGTTGAGGGAGACCTAGGTTGTTTTCAGTTTCTGACTATTACAAATAAAGCTGCTATGAACCTTGTTAAGCAAGTGTCTGTGGGATGGTGGAACATATTTTGGGTGTATGCCCAGGAATGTTATAGCTGGGTCTTGAGGTACAAGTATTCCAAGTTATGTGAGAAACTTCCCAATTATTTTCCAAAGTGGTTTTATCAGTTTGTGCTCCTACCAACGAAAATGAAAGTGTTCCCCTTGTTCAACATCCTTACCAGAATGTGGTATCACCTGTGATTTTGATCTTAGCCAGTCTGACCAGTGTAAGATGGAATCTCAAAACTGTTTTGATTTGTATTTCCCTGATGACTAAGGACTTTGAACATTTCTCTTTTAATTTTTTATTGGTCATTTTATTCATTTACTTTTCAGTATTATCCCCTTCCAGGTTTCCCCTCTGCAACCCCCTATCCCACACTTCTGCTTCTATGAGGGTATTCCCCCACCCACTCACCCACTCCTGCCTCTCTGCCCTAGCATTCCCCTATGCTGGGGCAACAAGTGCTTCCAATATCTTCAAGAGTCCTCTGTTGAGAATGCTCCAATTAACTCTGTTCTCCAGTTTTTAAACTGGGTTATTTTGCTTTTGGGTGTTTAACTTATTGAATTTTTTATAAATATTAAATATTAGCCCTCTGTCAGATGTAGGTGTGGTGAAGGGGTGAAGGTAATTTCCCAATCTCGGCATTCTCTCTCTCTCTCTCTCTCTCTCTCTCTCTCTCTCTCTCTGTGTGTGTGTGTGTGTGTGTGTGTGTGTGTGTGTGTATGTGTGTGTGCACGTGTAATTTTCTTGGTTTTGCTAGTATGTAATTTATTTCCTGTGGTTTTTTTATAGGAATTTTCTTCTAGTATTTCCGATAGAACTAAATTTGTGGATGGATATTGCTTGAATTTGGATTTGTCTTGAAATATCTTTCTTCATCTATGATGATTTCTGGTATAATAGTCTAGGTGTGTGTGTGTGTGTGTGTGTGTGTGTGTGTGTGTGTGTGTATTAAAAGTTGCCCACAGGACGAGATACAAAGATAAAATGTGGATAAGAGACTGAAGGAAAGACCATCTAGAGACTGCCCCACTTGGGAATCCATCCCATATACAGTTACCAAACCCAGACACTATTGTGGATGCCAATAAATGCTTGCTGACAGGAGCCTAATATAGCTGTCTCCCGAGAGGTTCTGCCAGTACATGAAAAATACAGAGTGGAATTCCCTCAGCCAACCATTGAACTAAGCATAGTGCCCCCAATGGAGGAGCTAGAGAAAGGACCCAACAAGCTGAAGGGATTTGCAGCCCCATAGGAGGAGCAATACTATAAAGCACCCAGTAACCCCAGGGCTCCCAGGAACTAAACCACCAACCAAAGAGTACACATAGAGAGACCCCTGGCTCCAGCTGCATATGTAGTAGAAGATGGCCTTATTGGATATCAAAGGAAGAAGAGGCCCTTGGTCCTGAGACTCAATGCCCTAGTAAAGGGGAATGCCAGGACAGGGAAACAGGTGTGGGTAGATTGGTGAGCCGGGGGAGGGGTGAATGGGTTAGCATGTTTTCGGGGGCGGGTGGGTGGGGAACCAGGAAAGAGGACAACATTTAAAATACAAATAAAGAATATATCTAAAAAAAGAAAAAAGTTGCAAGATATCTGTCCAGTCCCTTCCAGCTTTGAGAGTCTCTGTTGAGATGTTAGGTGTAATTCTGATAGGTCTGTCTTTGTATGGTACTTTCCCCTTTTCCCTTGCTGCTTTTAATATTCATTCTTTATTCTGTATATTTTGTGTTATGATGACTATTTTAGGGGAGGATTGTCTTTCTGGTACAGTCTAACTGGTGTTCTATAAGCTTCTTGTATGTCTATAGGCAACTCTTTCTTTAGTTTGAGAATGTTTTCTTCTATGACTGTTGAAAATATTTTCTGGGCCTTAGAGCTGGGACTCTACCTTCTTCCATGCCTACTATTCTTATGCTAGGTATTTACACAGTGTCTCAGAGTTTCTGAATGTTTTGTATCAGAAATTTTTTAGAGTTGACATTTTCTTTGACTAATGTATCAATTTCTTGTATTGTATCTCCTCTACCTGAGCTTCTTCCTTCCCTCTCCTCTATTCTGTTGGTATTGCTTGCATCTATTGTTACTGTTCACTTCTCTAGGTTTTCCATCTCCAAGATTTCTTCAATTTGTGAGTTTTCATTGCTTCTGTTACACTTTCAGGTCTTGAACAGTTTTATTTATTTCCTTCACTTGTTTAATTGTATTTTCCTGTATGCCTTTAAGGGATTTATTTGATACCTTTTTAAAGACCTCTAGCTGTTTACTTGTATGTTCCTGAATTTCTTTAAGGGATTATTCATTTCCTCTTTAAAGACCTCTATCATCTTTCTAAGATTGGATGTAAGGTCATTTTTCTTGTGTTTCAGTTGTGTTAGGTTATCCAGGGCTTGCTACATTAAGATAGCTGTGCTCCAAATATGTTATACTGCCCCGACTTTTCTTGATTCTATTCTTTCAAGAACCTTTAGACATCTGGATAGCTTTGATCCCTGGAAACTCCTGTTGTGGGGTATTGGGAGTGTATTGACCTTAATGGTCCTGGTGTGGCAGGCTTCTTATGGGTATCCTTATGCTATGAACAGTTCAATATCTGCAAGTCTGTATGGCATCAGGAGCAGTGATAGGATGAGGACAGTCAGAAAGGTGAGCTAGCAGGCTAATCAGGCAGCTTGTTGTGCCAAGAGGAACTCACTGAGCAAGGAACATGGGTGAGGGAAAAGAACCTTGCTTGTATTGTTCAGGCTCAGCAAGTCTGGTAAAGATGAAGAAAGATGTGAGGGAGGCAGATGGAGGTTCTACTAGGACAGTAGGATGCTCTGAGTACTTCTACTTCCTCCAGAGGAACTCATCAAGCATGGAAAATGGGTGGGGGAAGGGAAGTTTACGGGTATGGTTTAGGATCCACAAGTCTGATGAAAGTGGGCAGAGAGGTGGGGGGGGAGAATGGAAGTTCACATCAGAGCCAAGGATTTTTTAATTCACCTTATTGCTTTTATCTTTATTTTATTAGAGAGAGAGAGAGAGAGAGAGAGAGAGAGAGAGAGAGAGAGAGAGAGAGAGAGAGAGGGAGGGAGGGAGAGAGAGAGAGAGAGAGAGAGAAGAGAGAGAGGGAGGGAGGGAGGGAGAGAGAGAGAGAGAGAGAGAGAGAGAGAGAGAGAGAGAGAATATTACCATACAGGTCATTTTCATATATATTATGAAATTCAGGTAATTTTTATGTAATTCATTAACGTACAAATGAGTAGATCTGTTTCTCGTATCTTTCTTGAGCTCTTCATCTGTTTGTTTGTTTTGTTTTATTCCAATATGTTAGAGTCTTTTAATTTATTTTATTATTATTATTGAAAAGCCTGCTTGTTTTGTAATGACAGACAGAAAGGTGGGGGATCTGGATGGGAGGGAGAACTGGCATGGGTAGAAGGAGGGAAAGCCACAATCAAAATATATTATGTGAGAAAAAAACTATTTTCAATAAAAACAAAAAGACTTCAGTGAACAAAAACATTTATAGAAATGACCTAATAGTTCTTAAAGAAGTTACTTGATTTGCTCAATTTTTTCTATTTTTAATTATATAGCAACAAACCTCCGCTCTGTGTGCTTCTTACCCTATATTTAGCTATATACATTTTAATGCAATTTAAATTTTGTGCACAGAGAAGCTTACCTCAGAAACATCTGTCCTGTCTCCATATGCTGTTTGTAGTGCTCTTCAGTCTCTTACCAATGTTGGAACTGGGACTAAGTGTAACTTATTCTAGTTGACCTAAACAATGAACTTTTGAAAAACTTCACTTACCAGGAAAGTAACCATTTATGGTAGATACCCAAGACAATGCTCCAGGCAGCAGTATTATTATAATGGAATGTTTTAGAACATAACCTTGACATGAAAATGGTTATAAAAGTTAGAGTATCTGAAGTGGTGAATAAGATAACAAGGTGACATGTCTGGGAAGACTTCCTTTGGGAAAACACAAAAAGCATGGGGCTCAGATAACATCAGCATAGAGGAGATAGGACTGTAGCTCCATGACAGGAATTGATGTAGATAGAGCCATGGGCTCAATTCTAAGAACCACAAATACCAATGCAAATGTAAGGTCCTTCTGAGCAGAGGGACGAATACTATAAATACTCATCACAAGAGGACCAAAGAACTGATGAGACATAAGAGCTCAAAGAAAGAATGAAAGAGGATGTCAATTAGCCAATCCATATGATGTCTTTACTTTTAGTCTGTTCACAAATTAAATCCATTTTCAATCTGTCTTGATGTTTATTTAGATAAAACAGCTGAAAGTCATCAAAACCATGCACATCTATAAACTCCCACTTCCAGATGGCATCCCTTAAAGCCATCTTTCTCCATCTCATAGTAGAATGAAGATGAGAACGAAGACCCTGGAACTACTGTGTTCATGAAAGAAATAAAGCCCAATTTTCTAGATTAATGGATAGAAGAGAAATGCCGCCCAATCAGAGTACTCATTCTGAATCCTTAAAAGAAGAGACGTATGTTCTTCTTATACATGACCATTTCATATTTTATTTCCTTGATGTGGAAATTTACCCTACTATAAGTAATACAGAGGTGAGGACTGAAATAGTGTCATGACAAATCTGATTTATGAGGATAAATAAATGAGTGCCGAACAGTTATGTACTTCTCTAGAGCTTTGGAGAATCGTGTTATGCAACATCAGAATTTATGGCTAAATATTGCCCAGAGGATCCAAGAAACAGATCTAGTGCTGCTACACCATTTATTTCAAAGGAAAGAGATGGACTCTAGTAAGGAGGTTCTCACTTTCAATGGAGAACAGTGACAGTGAGTCTTGAGATGTGGGAATTCATGATATTTGAGAGATTCTGAGAAACCCAAAGATTGAAAAGTGAAGCTGCAGGCTCATTAAAACCTGTTTTACAAAGAACTCAGTTCTGCAGCAAATGACGGAGACAAATGCAGCCCTTCAAGTCACCCTTCTTGTTTAAATAACCCCCTAATAGTGATTGAGGAAAGAAGAGGAGAAGTGGGGAGATAAAAGAAGATGAATCAGAAGTAACAAAATGAAACAGGATTAATCATTAACCTGAGAAGAATATTTGAGAGTAGAGAGAGGTCCAGAATCAAATGAGTCTGATAACTAAGACATTTTGGAGAAATTTCATTGTAAACGCTGGTTGAAAGCATTTTTGACACCCTTTGATTGTTTGAAATATACAACGATTCTTCATCTCTTAAGCATTGATTAAAAAACAAATTGGATGCAAAGTTGTATTGCCTAATAGTGGCCACATTTCATGATTATCAACTCATGTATGTGCTCTGGACAAGAGGGAGGACAAGTCTCTCAGCAGCTGACCCATGCACATATCCTGTATCTAATTAAGTAAATTTCTCACCGGGCGTGGTGGCTCACGCCTGTAATCCCAGCACTTGGGAGGCAGAGGCAGGCAGATTTCTGAGTTCGAGGCCAGCCTGGTCTACATGGTGAGTTCCAGGACAGTCAGAGCTACACAGAGAAACCCTGTCTCAAAAAACCAAAAAAAAAAAAGTAAATTTCTCCTTGCTAAGATTGAGACCTTCGTGATGCTGCCCAAAGGTTTCAATCTTTGGATGAGACAAGAAGATTGCTTGTGTTTCCTGACTTTTGTTTGTTTGTATGTATGTTTGTTTGTTTTATTCATCATGTGCAGGTTATTTATTAGTAATAATCCTAACACTGATCTATCATGATAAATTAGTTGCTTGGATGTTACAGAGTAGCCATAAGCAACTATTTTGTTATAATTACTAACAATGAGAAAACAACCCAGTGGATGGACAATATTGTGTTTGCTGCAGACATCTTGAAGTCAGGGGAAGATGCAAACATTCCCTACATATCATCAGTAGTTTAAGGAAGCCACTTCTCAGGAGATCATAAATTTGTTCCTGTTTAGGAAGATGATTAAAAATTGTATTGCATGACAACAGGAAATCAAAAGATAAAAAATAACACTTTTAATAAGAAGTAAGTATATTTATGTACTTTTATGCAGTTGAAAGTGTACATATGACTGAGTTCTTCATAAAAATGAATATGGCCAGTGTGTAATTTTTATGAACTGTTTTTAATCACTTGTGTTATATTCATATTTGATGCCAATGTAACAATTCAAAAGGCATAGCCACAAGATGAAAACAATTAGTCAGTGAGTCAGAGTACAGAAAAAGAACCCATGTCCAACAATATGAAGATTGCTGGGTATACTGTGAATGGAAACAAATATTTACAATAATAAAATCACCATATCTTTACCTATCACTTGTAGCAACTGAGTCATATATATATATATATATATATATATGTATATACATATATATACACAAAGGGGGATAGTGTAGGAGATAAAAATAATACTAGCAAAGAGAGTCATAAGGACTTTAGAGAATAAAGTACCATATATTCCAGAATCCCAGACAAAGGAGAATAATTGATCCAGTGGTCCATTCAGGTTACCCCTAGAGTTTCCATTTTTAATACAACATTATTACTTGTATCAAAAATAACAGTTGATTAAATTTAGAAACTTCCACTTTGGACATCTGGTTTCACTCATATTTCTAGTCTCACACAAGCATAAATTTTGTTTGTTTGTTTGTTTGATTTTGTTTGTTTGTTTGTTTTTAACAGCTACTCAAATCTTGAATTACTACCAGTAAGAAAGAAATCCTTTTGCCATTCCCTTTCCATGTGTAATAGAACCAGATCTCCTTGTAGGAAACACTGTCAAAGTAAGTGTACTTCCTAACACATATGGAGGGATAGGACCTCAGTCAACTCATTTGGCAAACAAATCAACAATAAGTGTTGTGACAAATAATCAAGTTTACATTTTATAAAAATGGATTTATGAGAAAGAAAATCTAAGAAATGAGCTGGTGCTTCTGGCATGCTAGGACTTATAATGATGTCACTGACCCAAAGGCACTACAAAACACAAACATGTTCAGAAAGCACCAGCACCTGATATGACTTATTTAGAAGAAGTGTAACTAAGAACCATGACACATACAGACTAGAAGGAAGATGTGTTTATAGGGCACCACAATGTACAAAGTTCCACCTCTATAAAGTGACTATTCATACAAATGAGCTTTGACAACTTTAATTTAGAGCTTCTATGTGCATTTTATAAAGGTGAAGACAAAGCTGATTCTATGTCAGCTCCATTAGGAAAATAAAGACTATTTCAAACAGTTAAAGGGGGTCAGCTTAAAAGTATCATTATACATTACAAATAGAAAATCAGTTTTGATCATTCAATTACTGGACTTTTTCATCTATTTTATGGAAATCAAGTAAACATTCACAGTTGGTTCATTTTAAAGTTAATCGACCAAATATCAGTCACGTTTAGTTTTATTAATTAGATACAATAATAATAAATATTCAACAAAGCATCATGTCTTTGTTTTATTGAGTATCATTTTTATTAGATATTTTCTTTATTCTCATTTCAAATGTTATCCCCTTTCTTGGTTTCCCCTCAGAATATACCTTATCCCGTTCCCCCTCCCCCTGCTCACCAACCCACCCACTCCTGCTTCCCTGTCCTGGTATTCTCCTATAATGGGGAATTGAGCCTTCTCAGGACCACGGGCCTCTCCTCCCTTTGATGTCCAACAAGGCCATCCTCTGCTACATATGCAGCTGGAGCCATGGGTTCCTCCATGGGTACTCTTTGTTTGGTACTTTAGTCCCTGGGGGTACTGAATGCTTCGTATTGTTGTTCCTCCTATGGGGCTTCAGCTCTTTGGGTCCTTTCTCTAGATCCTCTATTGGGACCCTGTGATCAGTCCAATGGTTGGCTGAGAGCACCCATCTCTGCATTTGTCAGGTACTGGCAGAGCCTCTGTGGAGATGTTTTGTTGATACATTGCTTGAAACCAGGGATTATTTCATAGCTCTGACAATCAAAGAAGGATCCAGGCCTGGTAGCATAAACCTGTAATTCCAGCCTTTAGATGGTTGAGGCAGGAGGATTGCAAATAGTGTTCAAGACAAATTAGACTAAGATAAACAGAAAAATTATGTTGTTTGTTACTTTTTTGTCAAAGGAATGTTGTAGACAATTTTTCTTTTCCAAAGTAGTTTCCAAACGCCATTTCAGCACAGACATTTGTGATTACAGTCATCTCTACATCCCAATGATTACTTTTAAAGTCAATAAAAAGTCAGCCATCTTAGAAAATGGGTTCTGGGACTCCCCAAGACAAGCTGGCATCTTGGTTGGCACCAAGAACTTTTGAAGGCATTGGAAACAGTGCCTAAAAAGTGGGACTGCATCTCAGAGGTTTGTGCAAGCACTAGCAAAACATCCACTTTTCCTCTTTCATTGTAATGATTACTCTGGTTGTCAACATGACTGGATCTGGAATCAAGTAAAAGATCAGCTAATACATGTTCCTGTGATAGGTTTTCATAATCAGATTATTTGAAGTAAGAAGATTCAGAATAAATGTGAACAGCCTCTTCTGGTGAAAACCCAGGAAAAAGAGAAATGTAAAAGAGAGACTTTGGTTTTTGCCTGTTTTCTTTCATTCTTACTTACATGTTCATCTATCTTACTGATGCTACTGCTGCATTTCTTCTGCATTTCTTCACTTACATTAGAACCAGATTCTTTGGACTCCTAACATAGAATTGCATGGAAATTCTCCTGCAATCCTCCAGACCCTCATAATTCAACTCAGACTTAAATTCAGAAATAAGTCCAATAGGCAGGGGGTGGGGTGGGGTGGAAGAGGACATATGGGACATATGGTGAGGGGGGAACGGGAAAGGGGAAAGCCTTTGGAATGTAAACAAAGAATATAAAAAATAAAAAAATTTAAAAAAAGATTTTCAACCTCTCTGCACTACTCCAACTATAATGTGTAAGATGCTCTATAAATCTCATAAGAGATTTCATAATAAGAGATCTTTATTCTATTATTTCTATTATTTCTCCTCTTCGGGAGAATCCCAACTAATGTGCTCATCATGTGTAAACTCTCTTATCAGTCTGGATACCATTTTAAGGTAAAAATCATAAGGTCACTCATAAAAGAAGAAACAAGGAAGGATATACTTTAATTTGTGAAAAAGTTCAAAATACCCATTTTTGAGAGATGGATCAGCAGATAAGAGAGCACTTCTTATTTTTGCAGAGGACCTGGGTTCAGTGCATAGCACTCAATGCTGACTCACAATGATCCAGAATTCCAAAATCTGATGCCTTCTTCTGAATTGAATATGGTACAGGCTAAACACTCACAAACATAAAATTCATTAATTATTAGTTAATGAATTTTATGTAAAAATTTTTGAAAAAACCAAACTGCACTGGCAAGTTTAATGATGGCTTGGGAAGAAGTTACAGAAAGTAACTTATAAAGCCAATCTACATAGAAAAGAGTTTATTATTAAACTACGATATCATTCATATATCTTTGCATTATTATAGAGAACACAATGCCAGCTCTAAAAAAATCTGTGCGTATGTTCTCACTATTTGGTTTTGGCAAACCAATTGGGAGCACTCTTCTCTGGGCATTACCATTTTCTCTCACTCTCGGAATTTCCCAATCTTCATAGTTCTTGTTGGACTTTGGGCACCTCTAGTTCCCTCTTTTGTGATTGCATGTCCAGTTGGTTTCATTGTTGTTTCAGGTCTTGTTTAGGTAACCAACATTAATTCCCAGGTATATTCTAAATATTTATCCTCATCAACACAGAAATGTGTGTTGTCAACTTATATCAAAGAAACTTCTCTTTGTAGCAGATAGAGATAATTATAAAACTCCATAGCCAAACAAAATGCAGAAAACAAGAGATGATATGGAATCCAGTCCCAATTGTTGTATCTTCAAAACAATTCCTACACCTAGGGCTCAGTGCTCAGGGCTCATTGCAAAAGATGGGGTGGGAAGATTATAAAATCCAGAGAGGAACAGGAGGTTTTCTGTGAGACATATTTCCTAGAGAGGCCAGAGAGGTTATAATATATTTTAATTAAAGCTTTCAAATATCATATAATTAATTTTTCTCTCCATTGATATTCTCAGTCTTTTTTTTTATAAAAGACAACATTTAATTGGGTCTGGCTTACAGACTCAGAGGTTCAGTCCATTGTCATCAAGGCAGAAACATGGCAGCATCCAGGCAGATATGGTGCAGGAGGAGCTGAGAGTTCTACAGCTTCATCTGAAGGCTGCTAATGAAAGACTGACTTCCAGGCAGCCAGGGTGAGGGTCTTAAGCCCACCCACAGTGACACACCTACTCCAACAAGGCCACACCTCCTAATAGGGTCACTTTCTGGGCCAGTCTTCCAGGCAGCCAGGGTGAGGGTCTTAAGCCCACACCCACAGTGACACACCTACTCCAACAAGGCCACACCTCCTAATAGGGTCACTTCCTGGGCCAATCATATACAAACCATCACATTCCACTCCCTGGCCCCCATAGGCTTGTTCAAACATGAGTCTATGGGGGCCATACTTAAACATAGTATAATGCAAAATACATTTAGTCCAACTTCAAAAGTCCCTGTAGTCTTAGCAGTCTCAAAGTCCAAAGTTCAAGGTCTCTTTTGAGATTCATCCAATCACTTAACCGTAATCCCCCAAGCAAGACAGGAAACCACCTGGGCAAAGTCCAAACTCTGAATCTCCATGTCTGATGGCAAAGCATTCTTCAGATATCCAACTCCTTTTTCATCAGTCTTATAGTGACAATTAAATTCCAGTTCAATTAGTTCACCAGAGATTAACAACTAGCTAGAAAATTATTACCCTGAAAAAAATAGGCTCATTTTTTCACTTGTTCATTTTTTCTTATTTTTTTTCTTTTTCTGATTCTCCTCCTCTCATTTATTACATCCTGATTATAGTTTTCTTCCCTCTCCTACCTCAGCCTACCCTCTTCCCCCCAGATGTACTTCCATCAAAAAAGCAGGCCACCTTGGGACATTAACCAAACATGACATAAGAGTCTACAAGAAAATGCCCTCATATCAAGGATGGACAAGGTAACCCAGAAGAGGAAAAGGGCCCCACAAGTAAACAGATAACATGCATAGTCCTCATTACCACTGTTAGGATTCCCACAAGAACACCAACCTACTCTGCTATAACATATATGCAGAGGACCTAGGTCAGACCCCTCCACACTCCCTGATTTCTATAAGTTCCCATGAGTCCTGGTCAGCTGATTCTGTGGGTAGTATAAGTGATTCCATTTTTAGCCTTAAATGTTTCAGATTCTTTTCAAGTAGCAAATTAATAAGAGCCTAGACTTTCCTTCTGTAATTCTTGACAGATCCATTGGAGTTCTATCAGTATCCAAGGAAGAATTAGAAATAACAGCAAAATTTATTTTATATCACATGTAGGTATTTAGTGGTGGATCTTCATGAGAGAGGGACATCAAGCTAGTTCTTAATTCATAAAACTATTGACACCAATATGCTTCTCACATATCAGTTAGTTAACTCACAAAGCTGCCAAAAATGGGTCATTTCTTTAGGAGTTGTCAGAGAATGTGGTCCCATAGGTTCCCTAAACATTACCAATTATCAACGTTACTCTTGGTTACTCCCCCAAAACTTGACAATAGGACCCCATTCCTTCAAAGATATGACATAATTGAGTCATAAATATGATAAAAATCAAACATCCTTAGTCATTAGGGAAATGCAAAATGACCCTGAGATTCCAGCTCACACCAGTCAGAATAACTAAGATCAAAAACTCAGGTGACAGCAGATGCTGCCAAGGATGTGGAGAAAGAGGAGCACCCTCCATTGCTGATGGGATTGCAAGCTGATAAAACTACTCTGGAAATCAGTCTGGCAGTTCCTCAGAAAACTGGATATAGTACTGCCTGAGGACCCAGCTATACCATTCCTGGGCATATACCCAGATATTCCAAATGTAATAAGGACACATGTTCCACTATATTCATAGCAGTCACATTCATAATAGCTTGGAAACAACCCAGAAATCCATCAGCAGAGGAATGAAGATACAGAAAATGTAGTACATTCACACAATGGAGTACTTCTCAGCTATTAAAAATAATAACTTCAAGAAATTCAAAGGCAAATGGATTGATCTAGAACATATATATGATCCTGAGTTAGCTAACTCAGTCACAAAAGAAGACACATGGTATGTACTCACTTTTAAGTGGATAGTAGGAAAAGAGCATGGAATCCCAATGATACAACAGATTGACCATATGAAGCTCAAGAGGAAGGATAGCCAGATTGGATGCTTCAGTACTACTTAGGCAAAATCATGGGAATTAGAGGATAGGATGGAGTTGGGAGGAAGAAAGAAGGGGGAGGGGGAAAGAGGGGAAGAATCTGGTATGGGAGAAGATGGAGAAGATGTACAGATGGTCAGGAAATTGAATAGAGATATATAGCAATGAGAGATGTGGAACTGGTGGTAGCAACCAGAAAGTCCCAAATGCCAGGAAAGCAAGAGCCTACCAGAACCCCACAGGGATGATAATAAACTGAAATAGCACACAAAGGGGAGGGAAAACCTGTCAGGACCATATCCAGAGGTTAGGTATGGCACCCCAGTTGAGGAATGAGGCCAACCACTCACCTCCAAAATTTTAACTGGCAATTGCTCCTGTCTAAAGGAAGCACAGGGACAAAGAGTGAACAGAGACTGAAGGAAAGGCCATCCAAAGACTGCCCCACCGGGGGATCAGATCCATCCCACATGCAGACACCAAATCTATACATTATTGCTGATGCCAAGAAATACTTTCTGACAGGAACCTGATACAGCTGTCTCCTGAGAGGCCCTGCCAGATCATGACCAATACAGATGAAGATGATTGCAGCCAACAATCAAACAGCACAGAGACCCCAAAGGAAGGAGTTAGGGGAAGGACTGAAGGAGGTGAAGAAGATTTATTTGGCATCAATGGGAAGGGAGGCCCTTGATCCTGTGAAGGCTTGATGCTCCAGTGTAGAGAAATGCTACAGTGGTGAGGCAGGCGTGGGTGGATGGGTTGGGGAGCACCCTCACAGAAGCAGCGTAAGGGGAAATGGCATAGGTGGTTTGCAGAGGGGAAACTAGGAAAGGGGATAACATTTGAAATGTAAACAAATAAAAATTTTAATTAAAAAATATGTGATGAAATCAATAGAGTACCTGGAAACTCTATCCCTATAGTATAATTTTCACAGTGCTGGAAATTGTTACACAATACAGCAGAGGAAAAAGAATAAATATCAGTCAAAGTCAACTCAGTAACATGAGACCTAAGATGACTGTCCTGGCAAGCCATGCCTATGGATTCAATCATGGCATGAAAAATCATGGAAGTAACCAATTACCTTCTGATTGGATTTTTGTTTGTTTTTTTAATATTATTTATTGGATATATTCTATATTTATATTTCATCTTTTTTTCTGGTTTCCCATACCCCAAAGTTCTCACATGCCCTTTTCCCTCCCCCTGTTCCCCTATCCACCCCTTCCCACTTCCCTGTTCTGGTATTCCCCTACCCTGATGTTTTGATCCTTTCCAGCACCAGTATCCAGGTACTCTATTGATTTCATCATTGTTTCTAATGGCTGAATAGTACTCCATTGTGTATATATACCACATTTTTTTGTATCCATTCCTCTGTTGAGGGACATCTGGGTTCTTTCCAGCTTCTGGCTATTATAAATAAGGCTGCTATGAACATAGTGGAGCATGTATCCCTTATTGCATGCTGGGGTATCTTCTGGGTATATGCCCAGGAGTGGTATGGCTGGGTCCTCTGGAAGTATCATGTCCATTTTTCTGAGGAACCGCCAGACTGATTTCCAGAGTGGTTGTACTAGCTTGCAGTCCCACCAGCAGTGGAGGAGTGTTCCTCTTTCTCCACACTCAGAATTGAACCTACACATCTATGGCCAATTGATCTTCGACAAAGGAGCTGAAAACATCCAGTGGAAAAAAGATAGCCTTTTCAACAAATGGTACTGGCTCAACTGGAGGTGAACATGCAGAAGAATGCAAATTGACCCACTCTTATCTCCTTGTACTAAGGTCAACTCCAAGTGGATCAAGGCACTATTCTCAGGTGAGGAACCTATGACTAGACTAGGATAGGTCTTAGGGAATAACCACCTGATACTGTGCTATTGAATGGACCGAATATTAAACTGACTTTTAATGATTTATCATTATACACATATATCAATGAATATTTCATCTTATGAGTTTTAATTTGTAGTATATGACAATTACCACAGATACCCATAGCTGGCAAAAGTTCATGGAATAAGACTATAGAATGTTCAGGGATTGTATAAAGGAATCATTGCAGAAGAGCCAGACACAGGATGCTTCTAATGGACATAACCTGGCAGCTTCACATATCATCTCATGACCATTGCTGTGGCTGTCCCAAAACCTGTGCATCCCCAAGCTAGACAAAGTCTAAGCACAGCGAGGAGTGTCAGTCATGAAATCTCATCCCTAAGTGTGGTTTGAAGTATAAATTTTAGTCCAAAGTATGGAAAGTTTTCTCTAAGAGTGTATCTCCCAGCAAGTCTGCTGTGTTCCAGTGGCAACTTCCAAAAATACTTAGGCAACAAAAATTTCTCTTGAAAAGTTTTGAAAAATTGTATAAAAATAGTATGAATAGAAGATGGTGAACCATGGATGAGTTAGGTAGAAGATTATGACCAAAGTGCATTGTACAAAACTCACAATGAACTAATTTATAAGTGTTAAAAGAGCAAAAGCAAAAAAAAATGTTTAATATGCAATAAAATGTGTGTTAAAATAAAAATAAGTATTTATTTTACTACCTAACTTAGGCAAGATTTCCTAATCTTCTATCTTCATAAAATGATTCATTCTTATACCAAAATACATGTAGACTTGATAAGGAGCTGAGAATCAAAAAAAATTTGTAGACTTGCACATCAGTAAGACATTGAATTTTCTTAAGCCTATATACATTTGGCTCAAAGCATTGCATTTTACATCATTTTGTATTGCTTCTTTTTATTAGATATATTCTTTATTTACATTTCAAGTGATTTCCCCTTTCCTGGTCCCCTCCCCTGAAAGTCCCATAAGCCATCTCACCTCCCCAATTAATCCCCTCCTACTTCCCTGTCCTGGTATTCCCCCTACACTGCTGCATCAAGCCTTTCCAGGACCAGGGGCCTCTCTTCCCTCTGATGTTCAAAAAGGCTATACTCTGCTGCCTATGTGTCTGGAGTCATGGTTAACACATGTACTGTCTGGTTGATGTCTTTGTCCCTCAGAGCTCTGGGAATACTGGGTGGTTCATATCATTGTTCTTCCTATGGTGCTGCAAAACCCTTCAGCTCCTTGGGTCCTTTCTCTTGCTCCCCCATTGGGTACCCAGTCCTCAGTTCAATGGCTGGCTGAGAGTGTCCCCATCTGTATTTGTCATGCACTAGCAGAGTGTCCCAGGTGACAGCTATATCTGGCTTTTGTCAACAAGTACTTGTGGGCATGGATAATAGTGTCTGGGTTTTGTAACTATATATGGTATGGATCACTAGGTAGGGTAGTCTCTGGATGGTCTTTCCCTCAGTCTCTGCTCCACACTTTGACTCTGTATCTCCTTCTGTGGGTATTTTGTTCCCCCTTCTAAGAAGGACCAGAGTGTCCATACTTTGTTCTTCCTTCTTCTTGGGCATCATTTGATATGTGAATTGTGTTTTAACACACAATTCCAAGCTTTTGGGTTAATATCCACTTACCAGTGAGTGCATACCATGTGTGTTCTTTTGTGTTTGGGTTACCTCACTTAGGATGATATTTTCTGGTTCCATCCATTTGCCTCAAAATTTCATGAGTTTATTGTTTTTAATAGCTGTGTTGTATTCCATAGTAAAAATATACCACGTTTTCTATATCCATTCCTCCATTGAGGAATATCTGGGTTCTTTCCAGCTTCTGGCTATTATATATAAGGTTGCTATGAACATAGTGGAGCGTGTGTCCTTATTACATGCTGGATAATACTCTGGGGATATGCCTAGGAGTGGTATAAATGTGTGTAGACTTGTACATCAGTTAAGAGATGGAGTTTTTCTCAAGCCTATATATATTTGCTCAAAGCATTGCATTTTATGTCATTTCATATTGCTTCTGATACAATTACATTTGTGAACTACTCAGCCCAGAATTGTTGAAGTATGCTTATTCTAAACAGCCCTTGGGTTAAAATTATTGCTCACTAGTAATACATCTTGTTTTAATATTTCTTTTCTTCAATACCTTCCCAGAAAAAGTAACCAATTTACACCTGCTATGCTTAGGTGTTTTTCAACATATATTTTTATTCATCATTAATCATTCTAACTCGTGAAATTTTGCACATTTTGTATAGAAGAATTACATATATTCACCTTATAGGTAATTCATCTCTCAGAATTCAAGTGAAGCCATAAGATTTATACCAAGGTATTCTGGGTATGTTATCTAACAAATCATTTGCTCTGTCATGACATTTGCCTGTGCTAGGCAGTGTGTTACCCAGAAGCAAGTGATGGAAATAAGCTACTAATAATTGTCTCAAAGTATGAAATTTCAAAGTCTTTTTATACTCCCAAAAAACAATTTAGAAAATCTTGAACCAGAAATGGTGGAGCACATTTGTAATACATGGATTTAAAAGGGTGAGAAGAAACTTGTGAATTTAAGGTCATGTTGTCTTACATCATGTGACTATATCAAGAAAGAGGAGAGCCAGAAAGAGGTGAGAGAGGGAGAGGGAGAGGGAGAGGGTGAAGGAGACGGAGAGGGAGACAGACAGAGAGTGAGAGTGAGAGGGAGAGGGAGAGAGAACATTCCTGTTCTCCAGTCTTCCAGGTCTCATTCACAGCCCAGTAGCAGGCTGCTTGCAGGGGCCTCTTCTCCTAATCTACGTCCATTCCTTAGGGTCTGAATCTTAGTGTTTTCCTTTGCATATATTATATCTTTTCAGATAACATACAATATAGACTTGGACCCCAAAGCTTATAAAGAACAAATGAAAACAATCAAGTAATTTTAGCACTTTGTTCACTTGTTATCAAAATCAGAGACAATCAACAGTGAAATGATGATGTGATGGGACATATCTTGTGACACACACCTCTCATCAAAGTGTGAAAAATTGAGGCAGTAGGATCACAAGGTTAAGCCTCCTCTGACATGCAGCAAGAAATCCACACATACATACTTCCTAGAAAATTAATATAAAGCAAATATTAAGTCAATGAAACATAATAATGTTGAAACTTCTGAAATGCCAGTCACTGTACTATCATTGTATAATAATATACTAATATATGCCCAAAAGTCAATAATAACATTATACATAGTTATGAATGTTATACATACTGTCTTAGTTAGGGTTTTACTGCTGTGAACAGACACCATGACCAATGCAAGTTTTGTAAGAGACAACATTTAATTGGGGCTGGCTTACAGGCTCAGAGGTTCAGTCCTTTGTCATCAAGGCAGAAACATCGCAGCATCCAGGCAGGCATGAGAGTTCATCCAGAAGGAGCTGAGAGTTCTACATCTTCATCTGAAGGCTGCTAGTAGAAGACTGACCTCCAGGCAACTAGGGTGAAGGTCTTAAGCCCACACCCACAGTGACAAACCTACTCCAACAAGGCCACACCTCCTAATAGTGCCGCTCCCTGGGAAAAGCACATACAAACCATAACATTCCACTCCCTGGCCCCCATAGGCTTGTTCAAACATGAGTCTATGGGGGCCATACTGAAACATAGCATAATGCAAAATGCATTTAGTCCAACTTCAAAAGTCCCTCTACTCTATAGCAGTCTCAACAGTGTTAAAAGTCCAAAGTTCAAGGTCTCTTTTGAGATTCATTCAATCACTTAAATGTGATCCTCCAAGCAAGACAGGAAATCAGCTGGGCAAAGTCAAAACTCTTAATCTCCACTTCTGAAGATGGCAAAGCAGTCTTCAGATATCCAACTCCTTTTTCATCCTTGTTGACTGCAACTAGGTTCTCTCTCCTGGGCTTGTTCCACTCCCTGTTAGCAGCTTTCTTTGGCAGGCATCCTGTGGCTCTGGCATCTTTAACATCTTGGGTACCCCAAGTCAATTTCAGCTTCACAGCTTCTTGTTCCAATATCTGAGATCCACACATGATCTTCTGTATATCTCCAAAGAGCTGGTATCACTTCTCCAGCTCTGCCCTCTGTAGCACTCTAAGTTCAGATTGATCCATTCCACTGCCACTACTGTTCTTAGTAGTCATCCCATGGTACTGGCATCTCCAATATACTAGGGTCTTCCACTGTAACTATGCTTCACCAAAACCTCTCACAGGCTCTATTCATTGTACCAAGCCTCAACTCTTTTGCATGACTCCTTCAGTCCTGGGCTGTTAATTACAACTGAGGGTACACTTTCACCAATGGCCTCTCACAGTACCAAGCCTCAGCTGTTTTTCATGATGCCTTCATGCCTTCAAAACCAGTACCACCTGGATGATTCTTACATGTTACCAAGTACAGCTGCAGCATAAGGTTCAACCTTGGCTATCTCTGGAATACAGCTTCTTTGTGCTCTCAGAAAACACTTCCCATATTTCACCTCAGTGATGCTGGTTTTTCTTAATCACCAATAATTTCTTAGTTCCAGCTAACCAGCATCAATTGTCCCAGTAGTCTCCTTCTCTTCTTGAATATAAAGCCAGAGTCACATGGCCAAACCTGCTGAGTTCTGCTGCTTGCAGGAGCTGGAACTTTGACCCCCTTATTCTATTACATTATCACTAGCTTCCTTTTTCCCAGCTTCTTCACTGCCTAAGTTAGCTGTCCTGAATCTTGTTCCTTAGACTGACTTTGAACTTAAGAGATCTGCATGCCTGTCTCCTAAGCACTGGGATTAAAGGTGTTGTCCACCAAGCCTGGATTATTTCTTCACCGAGAATTTGCTCTGTTCTAGACTGGCCTTGAACTCAGAGATCTGCTTATCTTTGCCTCCTGGGATTAAAGGCTTGTATGACCATGCCTGGACCTAAAGTTAACTGGGTGAATCTTGCCCCCAAGGTCACCACTCCTTTAATTCAATTTAATATCCTTGAATTCAGCTCCATTTCACTTCCTTGAGTTCCTTTAATACTCAAACTATATATTTTGTACTTTTCCTTTCTCAGCTTGTTATGTTTGTTCAAAATTCTCTTCATCAGACTTAACCAGAGAACAAAGTCTTTGTTGGGCTTTTTTGAGACTTCCTTTGCAGATGCAATTAATATAAATCTCTTTACCTTAGCCTTGGTCAGTCTCTTCAGACAATGACAAAAAGCAGTCATGTTCTTCACCAAAACATCACAAAAACAGTTTCTCAGCCACATATTAAAGTTGTTCTACATTGAAACCTCTTGTGCCATCATGCCTACATAGTTCAAATGACCCTCAGCACCACTGTCTTCCATATTCCTACTAGTCTGGCCCATTAAGCCCAACTTAAAGAATTCTGTGGCTTTCCAAATCCAAAGTCCCAAAATCCATATTCTTCCGAACAAAAGCATGGTCAGGCCTATCACAGAAATACCCCAGTCCCTGGTACCAACTTCTGTCTTAGTTAGGGTTTTATTGCTGTGAACAGACACCATGACCAATGCAAGTTTTGTAAGAGACAACATTTAATTGGGGCTGGCTTACAGGCTCAGAGGTTCAGTCCATTGTCATCAAGGCAGAAACATTGCAGCATCCAGGCAGGCATGAGAGTTCATCCAGAAGGAGCTGAGAGTTCTACATCTTCATCTGAAGGCTGCTAGTAGAAGTCTGACCTCCAGGCAACTAGGGTGAAGGTCTTAAGCCCACACCCACAGTGACAAACCTACTCCAACAAGTCCATACCTCCTAATAGTGCACATACAAACCATCACACATACACATATAATTTATAATGCATAGTTTATAAAATGATGCTATAGTATACTAACTATACTAAATATTATATGAAATATAAATTTTCCTTACCAATATTCTAAAATAATCAGCATTTAGCAATCAGTTGTCCATATTAGACAAGCTATCAAATTACATCTTTCAATATCTCTCCTGAGTTTAGCTTGTTAAATACATTTTGAACTAAATTTCATAATAAAATATTCATTAATTAAAGAACTTCAAGCTTGGAATTTTGAAGGAATTTTTTTAAGAAAAATAAAATAGAAACTCTATAAAACAAACAGATTAGAAGTGCTTGTAGACAACATATATGACCTTGATCAAATAATTATAGTTTCCTCAATTTCTCATATCTAAATTGCGTATTGTTTTTGGTAATTGCTTTTGTTGATCTTTTTCTGGATTTGTTTTAGCAGCTTGTGAGGCTTTCACTCCTGAGCTCACAAATAAATGTGAAACGTGCTGTCAAATAAATTTTGTTTTTAGATACACTTGAGATTCTGCTACACTAAATTTGAAGATGGATAGTAATTTAATTTCTTGGGGAAAAAGTAAAAATTTACAATGTCTCCAATTGAGATGTTCCTTGTTGAACATAAATTCCAAGGTCAAGAAGAAGCCAGGGGTATCAGCTGCATCTCTGTTCTTACTACCCTGTTTTCTGATACATGAGCGGGTCATAAATCTCTGCCGCTCTTGGCTTTCAAATTTAAATGATCACACACAGCTGACTTTGAAGATCATTTTGTTTTTGATGTGTTTTGCTGTCTTTAGGTTTTTCCTATTATTAAAAGTAACTCCAAACTTTGTAAAAAGATAGAAATAGAGTGAGTCTTTTTTTCTACTAAAGAAAAATAGAAAGTATGTCGTTAAGATCCTTGTTATTTCTCATTTGGGTTCACAGTTCTTAAAGTAGCATTCTTAAAACAGTTCAGGCAACCAAGAAACTAACAAGAAAAGTCTCCTGAAAGCATTACATCATTTTACTGTTAAAAGTTTATAATTAGCCATCTTGAAGAAGTTGGAAAAGATTAAATTTTGTTCTTCCAATATTTAAAAAATAGGTCACATGTTGTTAATACAAGGGAGAAAATAATTGATTAGGTACCACAGAACCAAAAGTATAGCTATAACCCTTTGTATTCTTTCAAAGAACATGTTAAATTCAGGAATCCAGGAACTTCTCTTTTACCTTCAGAGCCTTTTCCTTTGCGCATGGTTCATGGACTTCATGGTGAACTCAGAGAGCAAGATGGCTGTGACTAAGGCTTTGAAATGCAGTCAGCTTCCTGTAACTACAGAGTTAAGAAGTTGTAGAGAATGGCTGTATCATTATAATTCAAGGTCAAACATTAAGAAATAAGTCTTTGTGTAGAAGAAGAAATGTTACTTTTGTAAATTCCAGCAAAAGCCAAAATTGTCTGTGGGAAAAGAACAGTGTTTATGTCTTTATTCATTCACCAAGCAAGTAAGCATTAAGTGTCTAGACGATGCAGAGCACTTTAATAAATGGCTCAATGCATTCATGAACAATAATACCTCAATTTCTAAGTGCTGGTAACAAAGAGCCCTGGTTTAGTGTATGTGGGATAGTCTCAAAGGAAGTGGTATTTAAATCAAAACTCATAGGTTACACAGAAATAAGCCATATCCTCGTTGGGTTGAAAAGTCCTTGGTGTCAGTGAGAAGTGTGTGGGCAAAGGTTCTATGATAGACTCTTAAGCATTGGGAAAATTTAAAAAAATCCAGGGTAGACTGGGCAGTGCCTGAATTAGTTAGGCTACCATGGTGACAATTTACATAGATTTCACAAAGAGAAATCAATGACTCATGAAAAAAGGCTATAGATTTTTTTGACAAAAAACAAAAACAAAATCATACAGATTTTATTGTCAAGGGTCTTTTGCTCTCTGGTTAATATTTGAAAAGTCAAATATACAAAGAACAGATTTATGTTAGAAATCATAAGCTATTTCCAAGATGAACTGTCTCTCAAGGGTCTGGGAAGGTGGTCTCAGTGATTAAGAGTGCTTGACACTCACCTGGAGAACCTACGTTCAGTTCCCAGCATTCCTGTAAGGTAGCTGGCATTCCTCTACTTCCAGAGGAACTGATGCCCTCTTCTGGACTGAACTGATGCCCATGGGAACTGAACTCATGTGTACAAGACGACATATATACACACATATATCTAATTAAAATTAAACATAAGATCTTTTTAGTTTAAAAACTTACCTGTCAAAATTATTCTTGAAATTTTTCCATTTAATTCTCTTGTGCGGCATGCATGTGCACACATGTGCTTATACAAACACACAGAGAGAAAGAGAAACACCAATATACATACTAACATACACCACACACACACACACACACACACACACACACACACACACACGCACGCACGCGCGCGCGCACACACACACACACACACACACACGCACGCACGCACGCACGCACGCGCACACACACACACACACACACACACACACACACACACACGCACATTTATTGTCATATATTTCCAGAAGCTCCAAGTCACATCTGAGTTGTTCCTTTCTTCCTCACACAAGATTTAAAGTAAATATTGGATGAGATAAAGAAGCCTCCCAAGTTCCCAACAGCCAGAGAGCTCTTCCTTGAAGACTGGATAAATTATTGTACATGAGACAGAGTTCATTTCATTTCCCTGACCGTGAATTCTGCACTTGTCCTGCAGGATATTACTACTTCCATGTTCATTCTTGAGACCCTAGTCTTTAACAGCTGAGAAAGGAAAACTTCAGAAGGTGGTATGGATAAGCATGAAAATGTGTGCATAGAAGACAACATAAGTCAGATTTTAGAAAGAAAGAAAGAAAGAAAGAAAGAAAGAAAGAAAGAAAGAAGGAAGGAAGGAAGGAAGGAAGGAAGGAAGGAAGGAAGGAAAGAAATACCAACTGAGAAGTGGATATTAATGAGCCCAGAAGCTCTGAATACTCAAGGCACAATTAGCAAATCAAAAGATTCCCAAGAAGAAGGAATAAGAGGACACTGGTCCAGAAAAGACTAGTTCCAGTCTTGCAGGAGAGTACCAGAACAGAGAAAGGGTTTGGGGTGATTGGGGAATGTGCGCAGGGGTGGGGGGCATTGGGGGAAGGGGGAGGACTTATGGGACACATGGTGAGGTGGGAACTGGGAAAAGGGAAAGCCTTTGGAATGTAAACAAAGAATATAGAAAATAAAATTTAAAAAAAAAGAAAAAGAGAAAAATAAATACTAACTACTTGAGCATCATAGCTTACTGGGATTTATAAAATATCAACTTTATTCTTAGTATATACACATCCAGATTGCCTATTGATCTGGATGCTAAGAGGGCATAAGAAATGTGTCAGATACATGTGACAGAAAACATTTCCCCTTTTTTTCATTTTTATACAGTTTCATTAAAAATAGGTTCTTGTCTTGTACAACACATATGGAGCACAGTTTCCCATCCCCCCAATCCTTCCACCTCCACACTCCACCTCCCCTCTCCCCAGGCTCTGTGTTTCCTCTTTAGAAAGGAGCCAAGCATAACAATACAACGGATTATAAGACAAGGCAAAATCCCCATACAGAGGCTAGACAAGACAACATAACGGAGTAAATATTGTAGAAAACCATTTTCAAACTGTTCTTAGGTGTTCCTTTCTTCTTTAAGAAATTCATTATTAAATGTCACTGTAGATGAGTATATATTTCCCATATGTGATTGTATGCAATCCTAAAAATAACTCTAGGAAGTAAGCATTATGATTTTCATTTTGTGAATGAAGAGAAAATAAAGCATAAACATTTTAACAGCTAGCCCAGTTTACAGATGACTGCAAAAAGATTCAGCTCTCAGAATTTTGAACATCCTCTGCCCCAACTCCATGTTTTTAAGTACTTCACCACATTTCCAAGAGGAAGCTACATTTTCTGATCTGATTCTCAACACTTGATGTTTGTATCACGGTTACTCTATAAAATAATGTCTCTCCCATAAACGCATTTGATAATAATATAATATCATGGATTGTTTTTTTTTAAGATATTTTCTTTATTTACATTTGTCTTAGTCAGGGTTTCTATTCCTGCACAAACATCATGACCAAGAAGCAAGTTGGGGAGGAAAGGGTTTATTGAGCTTACACTTCCACACAGCTGTTCATCACCAAAGGAAGTCAGGACTGGAACTCAAGCAGGTCAGAAGCAGGAGCTGATGCAGAGGCCATGGAGGGATGTTCCTTACTGGCTTGCTTCCCCTGGCTTGCTCAGCCTGCTCTCTTATAGAACCCAAGAATACCAGCCCAGAGATGGCACCACCCCCAAGGGGCCCTCCTTCACTTGATCACTAATTGAGAAAATGCCCCAAAGCTGGATCTCGTAGAGGCACTTCCCCAAGTGAAGCTCCTTTTCCTATGATAACTCCAGCCTGTGTCAAGTTGACACACCAAACTAGCCAGTACAACATTTCTTTTTTAATTTACATTTCAAATGTCATCCCCTTTCCTGTTTTCCTCCCAGGAATCTCTGAATCCCATCCCTCCTCCCACTGCATTTATAAGGGTGTTCCCCCACCTACTCTCCCACTCCTGCCTCCCTCTCCTAGCATATCCCTACACTGGGGCATCTCATAGGACCAAGGGAAGAGTCCCATTGATGCCCCACAAGGCCATCCTCTGCTACATATGTGGCTGGAGCCATGACTTCCTCTATACGTACTCTTTGGTTGGTAGGTTAGTCCCTGGGAGCTTGAGGGGGCAAGGGGAAGGGACATCTGGATGGTTGATATTGTTGTTCTTCCTATGTGGTTGCAAACCCCTTCAGCTCCTTCAGTCCTTTCTCTAATTCCTCCATTGAGGACCCCTTGTTCAGCCTAATGTTTGGCTGCAAGCATCCACCATTGGCAGGCTCTGGCAGAGCCTCTCAGGAGACAGCTATAACAATCTCCTTTCAGCAAGCACTTCTTGGCATCCACAATAGTGTCTGGGTTTGTGACTATACACAGGATGGATTCCCAGGTGGGGCAGTCTCTGGATGGCATTACCTTTAATTTCTGCACTACACTTTGTCTCCATATTTCCTCCCATGAGTATCTTGTTCTCCCTTATAAGAAGGACTGAAGCATCCCTACTTTGCCCTTCCTTCTTCTTGAGCTTCATGTGGTCTGTGAAATGTATCTTGGGTATTCCAGCTTTTGGGTTAATATCCACTTATCAATGAGTGAATACCATGTGTGTTCTTTTGTGATTGGATTACCTCACTTAGCATGATATTTTCTAGTCCCATCCATTTGCCTAAGAATTTCATGAAGTCATTGCTCTTTATAGCTGAGTAGTACTCCATTGTGTAAGTGAACCACATTTTCTGTATCCATTCCTCTATTGAAGGACATCTGTGTTCTTTTCAGCTGCTTTATTTATAAGGGAGATCAATTTCATTCTAGGAGAAAGAAAAGTGTTTTGTATCATATTTTTGATTCCTGATTTTCTTTCTACTGTTATCACTTCTCTCTCTCTCTCTCTCTCTCTCTCTCTCTCTCTCTCTCTCTCTCTCTCAAAATTATTACCCAAATCTATGGTTCTATGCTACAGCAACAGAAGTCACTCCAAACCATGTCTCTAGTTTGTATGGCTGAGACCCAGTTCCTTTACTCTGTAAGTCATCTCAGTACCAACCAGGTAGAAAGCTTCAGCTCATGTTTTACCCTTTTGCAATCCTCTTGTTGCTAACACTCTGTTGCTTGTTTTTTTTAATGTATCATCAGTTTAATAAAAGTACAGTGAGTTTTCATTTATTAAAGACATACAAACCATACCTGAAACTAACTTTTCCATACTTTTGTTTATAGTTCCTATTAAAGATAAAGTGGTGATAGGTTTATAGAAGAGAAAAACAGGAAAAATTCATAACCCATATACTATAATTGACGATTGTCATTCTATCGAATGTATTTCCTGAAAGAGTTTCCAGTGTTATTTATTCACTTAAAACCGTTTTCTGTATGAAGGCAGTCAGTTTAACTGGCTTAAGAATCACATGGTGGGGGGGAAACTGGGAAAGGGGAAAACCTTTGGAATGTAAACATAGAATATAGAAAATAAAAATTAAATAAAAAAAAAAGAAAAAAAAAAGAATCACCTAAGGGACATAGCCCTGTGTGTACACAAAGATGTTTCCACAGAAGTTTCAGTGAGGATGTAAGACCAGGCTACATGTACATTGCATTGTCTCATGAGAAAGGAGCCCAGACTAAAAAGGGACAGATGTTCCTGTTCTCTCCCGTTTGATCAGGAAAATAGACCAAATCTCTCAGAGTCTATGGGCAAGCATTTCCTCCAAGATGAACAGCATTCCTACAAATTGTGAACAGAAATAAACTCATCTTTTGTTGGCTTCTGCCATGTATTTGTTCACAGTGATAGAATAACAAAACAGAAGCACCTAAAAGCTTATATGAACATAACTATGATGATGATAATATGAATGTATGTGTCACATATGTGGGCCACCTTTCTCTTACTTTTCTTATTTTTTTAAAAAGAAATTAGGTAGTTTTTTATTAAGGTCTACTTCATGACTTCAACTAAATACATCTACAGTGACCCTTTGTTTCCAAACACATTCACCTTTTGAGACAACAGAGAGATTAAAATTCCCTGTGTGTGAACTATGAGGGGAACACACTTCAACTCATAACAGATATTGAGGGTCCTATGTAGTACCATACACATTTATGTACTGTGAGTGTTGAAAATAATTAAATATTGATGTGTCAAAATAATGATGTTGCCTGAAGCAAACACAATTACTGTGATGAGGAACCCACAAAAGGAAATCACTTGAAAACACCAGTCTATATATAATAAATGGTTGATAGGAACTGTGAATGAGTAAATACAACTAAGAAATCAGGGGTCAACTGTTAACAACTCTTCTCTAATATTGATTTAATAGCAATACAATAGCAATGATTATGGAACACCATCCAACATTGCCCACCCCCGTGGAGAAAGCCTTATTTAGAAGGAGGAACTTCAGTGTGTAATTCCTGATGATACTTAAATTTAAAGCATCCAAATAGAGAAGGGAATATATTTCTGAAAGCAAGAACACAAATTGAATGCATTCAATATTTGAGAAGAAATTGGTGTCCTCCTGAAAACTACTGGCACACCTAACTAACACAATGTAAGTGGTCAAAGCCAGTGTCCACAGAACAACTCAGCCAAGTTTGGAAGTTCTGTGGAAAGGGAAGTTTGTTCTTAAAATTTTAGGGAAGGATGATAGGCAGGCCTTCATATGGGGGCTTCAGAACAAGACATACTACTTCAACAGTGAAACACAAGGTATTTGAGAATTGCTTTTTCTAACTCGATGAAGAATTGAGTTGAGATTTTTGTGGGGATTACATTGAATCTATAGATTGCTTTTGACAAGATGGCCATTTTTACTATATTAATCCTGCCAATCCAAGAGCATAGAATATTTTTCAATCTTCTGAGGTCTTCTTCAATTTCTTTCTTCAAGGCCGGGCGGTGGTGGCGCACGCCTGTAATCCCAGCACTCGGGAGGCAGAGGCAGGCGGATTTCTGAGTTCGAGGCCAGCCTGATCTACAGAGTGAGTGCCAGGACAGCCAGGACTACACAGAGAAACCCTGTCTCAAAAAAAAAAAAAAAAAAAAAAAAAAAAAAAAAAAAAACAATTTCTTTCTTCAAAGACTTGAAGTTCCTGTCATAGAGATCTTAAACTTGTTTGGTTAGAATAACACCAAGGTACTTTACATTGTTTGTGGTTATGTGAAGGATGTCATTTCCCTAATTGCTTTCTCAGCCTGTTTATCCTTTGAGTATAGGAAGGCTACTGATTTGCTTGAGTTAATTTTATATCTGGCCATTTTGCTGAAGTTGTTTATCAGCTGTAGGAGTTCTCTGGTGGAGTTTTTTGGGTCTCTTAAGTATACTATCATATCATCTGCAAATAGAGTTAATTTGACTTCTTCCTTTCCAATTTGTATACCTTTGATCTCTTTTGTTGTCTAATTGCTTTAGCTAGAACTTCAAATACTATGTAGAATAAGGATGGAAAGAGGATCTTGGAGCTGGTAACCTAGCAAGGTACAGTGGGCACCAGAGTGCACCAGGGAGCTGGACAGCATTACAGCTGCCTGGGCAGGCAGGGGAGCATCTCACCTGCAGGAGGTCCCGTAGATAGACAGAGACCCAAAGAACGGGATCCATACCATCTTGGATACTGCAGCCCAACCGGTGGAGCTCCCGATACACAGACAGCCCCCGGGGTTAGACAGAGCTCCATGTTCTGACACTATCCTGGGGAGAACAGCTCAACCAGATGGAGCCCTGCCGACTGAGAGAGCCACTGCCTAAACTTCAGCAGTCCAGCCAGGAAGCCCTGTACCTGCAGGGCTTCCTGTGGTTAGACAGAGCCCTGAGACCAGCCACCATCTTGGAGCTGGTAACCTAGCAAGGTACAGTGGGCACCAGTGTGAAGGATTTCCCAGGGTAGAGCCTGCCTGGGTGCCTTCCGCACCAGGGAGCTAGGCAGCATTATAGCTGCCTGGGCAGGCAGGGAAGTGTCTGACCTGCAGGAGGTCTCATAGATAGACACAGACCAGGATCCACACCATCTTGGATCCCGCAGTTCAACCAGGGGAGCTCCCCATCCACTGAGAGCCCTGTGGTTAGACAGAGCTCCATGGTCCAACACTATCCTGTGGAGAACAGCTCAACCAGACTGAGCCCTGACAACTGAGAGAGCCACTGCCTAGGTTTCAGCAATCCAGCCAGGAAAGCCCTGGGCCTGCAGGGATTCCCATTGTCAGACAGAGCCCTGAGATCCGCCACCATCTTGGAACAGGTAGATTAACCAGGCAAACCAGGAGGAGACCACAGGAGGCCAGTTAAGCGCCCAGAGGCAAGCCAGGAGGAGACTTGAATCCAGCCCAGCAGAGCTGAGGAGGTAATTCAGAGCCCAGTGGTGGAAACCATCCAGCTTCTGCCTCAGGAGTACAGACGCCTTCGAGACAGCAGCACCAAATGACAGGCTCTCAGGAGCTTTAAATACCAACCAGTAATAACAAGACCAACTAAGTCCAGAAATAAACAAATGGCAAAAGGCAAACGTAGGAACATTACTAGCAGAAATCAAGGCAATATGGCAGTATCCGAAACAAATTCCCCAACAGCAGTAAGTCCCAGATACCCCAACATGCCAGAAAATCAAGATATAGATCTAAAATCACTGATCAGGATGCTGATAGCAAAACACATGGATAAATCTCTTAAAGAAATACAGGAGAAAATAGATCAAAAGTTAGAAGCCCTTACAAGGCAAACACAAAAATCACTTAAAGAAATTCAGGAGATTATGGATCAAAAAGTAGAAGCCAATAAGGAGGAAATACAAAAATCACTTAAAGAAATACAGGAGAACATAGCTAAACAAGTAGTAGTCATGAAAGAGAAAACACAAAAATCTCTTAAAGAATTACATGAAAACACAAACAAGCAAGCATAAGATCTGAGCAAAACCATCCAGGATCTAAAAACAGAAGTAGAAAAAAACTAAGAAATCACAAAGGGAGACAACTTTGGAGATAGAAAACCTTGGGAAGAAATCAGGGGCCATAGATGCAAATATCAACAATAGAGTACAAGAGATAGAAGAAAGAATCTCAGATGCCAAAGATACCATAGGAACCATGGACTCAACAATCAAAGAAAATGCAAAATGCAAAAAGCTTGTAACCCAAAACATCCAAGAAATCCAGGATAAAATGAGAAGACCAAACCTAAGGATTATAGGTATAGATGAGAGGGAAGATTTACAACTTAAAGGGCCAGCAAATATCTTCTACAAAATTATGGAAGAAAACTTTCCCAACCTAAAGAGAGAGACACCCATGAATATACAAGAAGCCTACAGAACTCCAAACAGACTGAACCAGAACAGAAATACCTCTTGTCACATAATAATCAAAACCCCAAATATACTAAACAAAGAAAGAATATTAAAGGCAGTAAGAGAAAAAGGCCAAATAACATATAAAGGAAGAACTATCAGAATTACACCAGACTTCTCACCAGAGACCATGAAAGCTAGAAGATCCTGGGCAGATATCATGCAGACACTAAGAGAACAAAAAATTCAGCCAAAACTACTATGCCCAGCAAAACTCTCAATCACCAAAGATGGGGAAACCAAGGTATTCCATGACAAAACCAAATTCGCAAGATATCTTTCCACAAATCCAGCCCTAAAAAGGAAAATAGGGGAAAAACACCAACACAAGGCGGGAAACTACACCAGAGAAGAAATAAGAAAGAAACCTCCTCTCATCAAACCCAAAGGAAGATAACCTTTCAAATATAAAAAATAATTTCAAAAATGTCAGGAAGTAATACTTACTATTCCTTAATATCTCAACATCAATGGACTCAATTCCCAAATGAAAAGACATAGACTAACAGACTGGATATGGAAACAGGATCCTACAATTTGCTGCATACAGGAAACACACCTCAGGGTCAAAGACAAACACTACCTTAGAGTAAAAGGCTGGAAGACAATTTTACAAGCAAATGGTCTCAGGAAACAAGCCGGAGTAGCCACTCTAATATCAGATAAAATTGATTTTCAACCTAAAGTCATCAAAAGAGACACAGAAGGTCACTTCTTGCTGGTCAAAAAAAAAAATCCACCAAGAAGAACTCTCAATACTGAACATCTATGCTCCAAATGCAAGGGCACCCTCATTCGTGAAAGAAACTTTACTAAAGCTTAAAGCACACATTGCACCTAACACAATAATTGTAGGTGACTTCAAAACTCCACTCTCCTCAATGGACAGATCAGGAAACCAGAAAACTAATTGAACACAGGACACAGTGAAACTAATTGAAGCTTTGGACCAATTGGATTTAACAGATATATAGAAAACATTTCATCCTAAAGCAAAAGACTATACCTTTTTCACAGCACCGCATGGTACCTTCTCCAAAATCGATCATATAATTGGTCACAAGACAGATGTCAACAAATACAGGAAGATTGAGCTAATCCCTTGCCTCCTATCAGATCGTTATGGAGTAAAAGTGGTCTTCAATAACAAGAAAAACAACAGAAAGCCCACATACACATGGAAACTGAACAATACTCTACTCAATGACACCTTGGTCAAGCAAGAAATAAAGAAAGAAATCAAAGACTTTTTAGAATTCAATGAAAATGAAGGCACAACCTACCCAAATCTTTGGGACACAATGAAAGCAGTGCACCGATGAAAACTCATAGCCCTGAGTGCCTCCAAAAAGAAACAGGAGAGAGCATGCACTAGCAGCTTAATGGCACACCTGAAAGCCCTGGAACAAAAAGAAGCTAATACACCCAGGAGGAGTAGAAGACTGGAAATTATCAAACTCAGGGCTGAAATCAAGTGACCATAAATCTGTGGGTTAATTTCTGGGTCTTCAATCCTGTTCCATTGATCTGCTTGCCTGTTGCTATACCAATACCATGCAGTTTTTAACACAATTGCTCTGTAGTACTGCTTGAGGTCAGGGATATTGATTCCCTCAGAAGTCCTTTTATTGTTGAGAATAGTTTTAGGGCTGAAATCAATCAAGTAGAAACAAAGGGAACCATACGAAGAATCAACAAAACCAGGAGCTGGTTCTTTGAGAAAATCAACAAGATAGATAAACACTTAGCCAGACTAACCAAAGGGCACAGAGACAGTATCCAAATTAACAAAATTAGAAATGAAAAGGGGGGAGGCACCATCTTGCCTCAGGACACCTCATAGAACTCTAGCAGCTGGAGTCAGGTGCGTGGACAGAGACCTAGCTTAGTTTAACACTGATAACACTGCCAGGCTCTGGCCGGCACCCAGAGTCAGAAGAGATCAGCAGATCCAGGCACCAACAGCTCAGCAAAGGTCACTGACCTCTGGGGACAGGCTCACTATGCTTTCAGCAGGGCCGCCATCTTGCCTCGGGACACCTCGCATTTGGAGGGCACAGCGGGCTGCTGGAGTCAGGTGCGTGGACAGAGACCTAGCTTACCTTAGCTCTGCAGGAGATCTGGACACCAACAGCTCAGCTGTGGTTGCAGACCACTGCGGGCCGGCTCTCCGGGCAGGCTGGCAGCAAGGTGCCATCTTGCCTCTGGACACTGCACAAAATTCTAGCAGCTGTGGTTGCAGACTGCTGCAGACCAGCTAACCAGGCTGGCAGGAGGGGCTACCTAGCCTCGGGACACAGCAGACTGCTAGCTGCTCGGGTCAGGTCACAGCGGACAACTGGAGGCTGGGACCAGGAACACGGAAGCCCTCTACTACAGCAGTGCCAAAGGCCAGGCACACAGGAGCTTCAAACTCCAACCAGTAACAGTAAGACCAACTAAATCCAGAGATAAACAGATGGCAAAAGGCAAACATAGGAACATTACTAACAGAAATCAAGGCAATATGGCACCATCTGAACCCAATTCGCCAACCACAGCAAGTCCTGGATACCCCAGCACACCAGAAAAACAAGAGTTAGATATAAAAGCACAGGTCATGATGCTGCTAGAGGAACACAAAAAAGACATAAACAAATCTCTTAAAGAAATGCAGGGGAACATCAATAGAGTAGAAGCTCTTACAATGCAAACACAAAAATCACTTAAAGAACTCCAGGAGAATATGGGCCAACAGACATAAACCAATAAAGAGGAAATGAGAAAATCAGTTAAAGAAATGCAGGAGAACTTGAAACAACATGCAGAAGTCATGAAAGAGGGAGCACAAAAATATATTAAAGAACTACATGAAAACACAAACAAATGAAGGAACTCAGCAAAACCATCAAAGATCTGAACACAGAGGTAGAAACAAATAAGAAATCACAAAAGGAGGCAACTTTGGAGATAGAAAACCTTGGGAAGAAATCAGGGGTCGTAGATGCAAACATCAACAACAGAATACAAGAGATAGAGATAAGAATCTCAGATGCTGAACATAACATAGTAACCATTGACTCCACAGTCAAAGAAAACGCAAAATCCAAAGGGCTTGTAACCCAAAACATCCAGGATATCCAGGACACAATGAGAAGACCAAATCTAAGGATTATAGGGAGAGATGAGAGTGAATATCTGCAACTTAAAGGGCCAGCAAATATCTTCAACAAAATTATGGAAGAAAACTACCATAACTTAAAGAGAGATGCCCATGAATATACAAGAAGCCTACAGAACTCCAAACAGACTGGACCAGAATAGAAATACCTCCCGTCACATAATATTCAAAACCCCAAATGTACTAAACAAAGAAAGAATATTAAAAGCAGTAAGAGAAAAAGTCCAAGTAACATATAAAGGAAGACCTATCAGAATCACACCAGACATCTCTCCAGAAACCATGAAAGCTAGAAGATCCTGGGCAGACCTCATGTAGACCCTAAGAGAACACAAATGTCAGCCAAGACTACTATACCCAGCAAAACTCTCAATCAACATAGATGGTGAAATCAAAATATTCCATGAAAGGACCAAATTTACACAATATCTTTCCACTAACCCAGCTCTACAAAGGATAATAGGCGGAAAACTCCAATACAAGGAAGGAAACTGCACCCAAGAAAAAGCAAGACAGTAACCTTCTTCCATCAAACTCAAAGGAAGATAACTACTCAAAAACAAAAATAACATCAAAAATGTCAGCAAGTAATAATCACCATTCCTTATTATCTCTTAACATCAATGGACTCAACACCCCAATAAAAAGATATAGACTAACAGACTGGATACAGAAACAGGACCCTACATTTTGCTGCTTACAGGAAACACACCTCAGAGTCAAAGACAAACACTACCTTAGAGTAAAAGGCTGGAAGACAATTTTGCAAGCAAATGGTCGCAGGAAGCAAGCTGGAATAGCCTTTTTAATATCAGATAAAATGGACTTTCAACCCAAAGTCATCAAAAAAGACACAGAAGGTCACTTCTTGCTAGTCAAAGGAAGAATCCACCAAGAAGAACTCACAATTCTAAACATCTATGATCCAAATGTAAGAGCACCCTCATTTGTAAAAGAAACTTTACTAAAGCTCAAAGCACACATTGCACCTAACACAATGATTGGGGGGACCTCAATACTCCACTATCCTCAGTGGACCAATCAGGAAAACAGAAACTAAACTGGGACATGGAGAACTCATCGAAACTTTGGACCAATTGAATTTAACAGATATATATAGAACATTTCACCCTAAAGCAAAAGACTATACCTTTTTGTGAGCTCCTCATGGTACCTTCTCCAAAATCGACCATATAATTGGTCACAAGACAGACCTCAACAAATATAAAAAGATCGAACTAATCCCATGCCTCTTATCAGATCACCATGGAGTAAGAGTGTTCTTCAATAGCAACAAAAACAACAGAAAATCCTCATACACGTGGAGGCTGAACAATATTCTACTCAATGATACCTTGGTCCAGGAAGAAATAAAGAAAAAAATCAAAGATTTTTTAGAATTTAATGAAAATTAAGGCACAACATACCCAAATCTATGGGACAAAATGAAAGCAGTGCTTAGAGGAAAACTCATAGCCCTGAGTGTCTCCAAAAAGAAACAGGAGAGAACATATACTAGCAACTTAATGGTGCACTTGAAAGCTCTGGAACAAAAAGAAGCAATTTCACCCAGGAGGAGTAGAAGACAGGAAATCATCAAACTCCAGGCTGAAATCAATCAAGTTGAAACAAAGTAAACCATACAAAGAATCAACAAAACCAGGAGCTGGTTCTTTGAGAAAATCAACAAGATAGATAAAACCCTAGCCAGACTTACCAAAGGGCACAGAGACAGTAATCAAATTAACATAATTAGAAATGAAAAGGGAAATATAACAACAGAAACTGAGGAAATTAAAAAATCATCAGATCCTACTACAAAAACCTATACTCAACACAACTGGAGAATCTGGAGGAGATGGACAATTTCCTAGACAGTTACCAAATACCAAAATTAAGCCAGGATCAAATAGATCGTCTAAACAGACCAATAACCCCCAAAGAAATAGAAGGGGTCATAGAAAGTCTTCCAACCAAAAAAAAAGCACAGGACCAGATGGTTTTAGTGCAGAATTCTATCAGACCTTCAAAGAAGTCCTGATACTGATACTCTTCAAACTATTCCACAAAATAGAAACAGAAGAAACACTACCCAACTCATTCTATGAAGCCACAATTACCCTGATACCAAAACCACAGAAAGATCCAACTAAGAAAGAGAACTACAGGCCAATTTCTCTTATGAATATCGATGCAAAAATACTAAACAAAATACTTGCCAACTGAATCCAAGAACACAACAAAGCGATCATTCACCATGATCAAGTTGGCTTCATCCCAGGGATGCAGGGATCGTTCAATATATGGAAATCCATCAACGTAATCCACTACATAAACAAACTCAAAGAAAAAAAAACCACATGGTCATCTCATTGGATGCTGAAAAAGCATTTGACAAAATTCAGCATCCTTTCATGCTAAAGGTCTTGGAAAGAGCAGGAATTCAAGGCCCATATCTAAACATAGTAAAAGCAATATACAGCAGACCAGTAGCCAACATCAAGGTAAATGGAGAAAAATTTGAAGCAATCACACTAAAATCAGGACTAGACAAGGCTGTCCCCTCTCACCATATCTCCTCAATATAGTACTTGAGGTACTAGCTAGAGCAATTCGACAACAGAGGGAAGTCAAAGGGTTACAAATCAGAAAGGAAGAAGTCAAACTATCACTATTCGCAGGTGATATGATAGTATACTTAAGTGACCCAAAAAACTCCACCAGAGAACTCCTGCAACTGATAAACAACTTCAGCAAAGTGGCTGGCTATAAATCAACTCAAGCAAATCAGTAGCCTTCCTATATGCGAGGGATAAGCAAGCCGAGAAAGAAATTAGGGAAATGACACCCTTCACAATAGCCACAAACAATATAAAGTATCTTGGAGTGACTCTAACCAAACATGTGAAAGATTTATATGACAAAAACTTCAGGTCTCTGAAGAGGAAAATTGAAGAAGACATAAGAAAATGGGAAAATCTTCCATGCTCGTGGGTTGGCAGGATTAATATAGCTAAAATGCCAATCTTGCCAAAAGCAATATACAGATTGAACACAATCCTCATCAAAATCCCAACTCAGTTCTTCATAGAGTTAGAAAGAGCAATTCTCAAATTCATCTGGAATAACAAAAAACCCAGGATAGCTAAAACTATCATCAACAGCAAAAGTACTTCTGGGGGAAACAATATCCCGGACCTCAAGCAATACTAGAGAGCAGTAGTGTTAAAAACTGCATGGTTTTGGTTCAGTGACATGGAGGCAGATCAATGGAATAGGATCAAAGACCCAGAATTGAACCCACACATCTATGGCCAATTGATCTTCCACAAAGGAGCTGAAAACATCCAGTGGAAAAAAGATAGCCTTTTCAACAGATGGTGCTGGCTCAATTGGATGGAGGTCAACATGCAGAAGAATGAGAATTGATCCACTCGTATCTCTTTGCACTAAGCTCAACTCCAAGTGGACCAAGGACCTCCACATAAAACCAGACACACTAAAACTAATAGAAAAGAAACTGGGGAAGACCCTTGAAGACATTGGCTCAGGGGAAATATTCCTGAACAGAACACCAATTGCTTATGCTCTAAGACCAAGAATAGACAAATGAGACATCATAAAATTACAAAGTTTAAGACACTGTCAAAAGGATAAATTGGCAACCAACAAATTGGGAAAAGATCTTCACCAACCCCACATCTGACAGAGGGCTAATATCCAATGTATACAAAGAACTCAAGAGGTTAGACCCCAGAAAACCAAAAAAAATACAGGAGCAGATGGTTTTAGTGCAGAATTCTACCAGACATTCAAAGAAGATTTAACACCAATACTCTTCAAACTATTCCACAAAATAGAAACAGAAGGGATACTGCTGACTTGTTCTTCAAAGCCACAATTATGCTGATACCAAAACCACACAAAGATCCAACAAAGAAAGAGAACTACAGGCCAATTTCCCTTATGAATATTGATGCAAAAATACTAAATAAAATTCTTGCCAACCAAATCCAAGAGCACATCAAAATGATCATTCATCATGATCAAGGGGCTTCATCCCCAGGGATGCAGGGAATGTTCAATATATGGAAATCCATCAATGTAATCCACTACATAAACAAACTAAAAGAAAAAAATACATGGTCATCTCATTAGATGCAGAAAAAGCATTTGAAAAATTTCAGCATCCTTTCATACTAAAAGTCTGGAATGAACAGGAATTCAAGGCCCATACCTAAACATAGTAAAAGCAATATACAGCAAACCAGTAGCCAACATCAAAATAAATGGAGAGAAACTTGAAGCAATCCCACTAAAATCAGGGACTAGACAAGGCTGCTCCATATCTTTTCAATATAGTACTTGAAGTTCTAGCGAGTGCAATTACACAACATAAGGAAGTTAAAGGGATACAAATTGGAAACGAAGAAGTGAAACTATCATTATTTGCAGATGATATGATAGTATACATAAGTGACCCAAAAAACTCCACCAGAGAACTCCTATAGCTGATAAACAACTTCAGCAATGTGGCTGGTTATAAAATCAACTCAAGCAAATCAGTAGCCTTCCTGTACTCAAAGGACAAGCAGGCTGAGAAAGAAATTAGGGAAATAACACCCTTCACAATAGCCACAAACAATATAAAGTACCTTGGCGTAACTCTAACCAAACAAGTGAAAGATCTTTATGACAGGAACTTCAAGTCCTTGAAGAAAGAAATCGAAGACCTCAGAAGATGGAAAAATATTTCATGCTCTTGGATTGGCAGGATCAATATAGTAAAAATGGCCATCTTGCCAAGAGCAATCTGCAGATTCAATTCAATCTCCATCTAAATACCAAATCAATTCTTCATAGATCTAGAATGAGCTATTCTCAAATTCACTTAGAGTACCAAAAAATCCAGGATAGCTAAATCTATCCTCAACAATAAAAGGACTTCTGGGGGAATCAATATCCCTGACCTCAAGCAGTACTTCAAAGCAATTGTGTTAAAAACTGCATGGTATTTGTACAGCGACAAGCAAGTAGATCAATGGAATAGAATTGAAGCCCAGAAATGAACCCACAGAGATATGGTCACTTGATCTTAAGAGATGTTAAACATCATTAGTCATCAGGGAAATGCAAATCAAAACAACCCTGAGGACACAGCTGGAAAGGCCCAGGCTCTGTGGGACTTCCCCGCACCCTGCACCCTCTGGCGAGCACTGAGGCTGCTTTCTGCAACCAGCTCGCAGGCCCCTGGACCAGCAGAAGCGGCGGGCCTCCATATTGCAACCAGGACATAGCTGGAAAGGCCCAGGTAAACACCCCTTCCAGGGCTGCCCTCACGGGGGGATCTGCTAGGGTCTCGGACCCAAGCAGGCTGAGTTCCGCCTAGGCTCTGCTGGACATCCCCGTGCCCTCTGGCGAGCACCGAGGCTGCTTTCTGCAACCAGCTCGCCGGCCACTGGACCAGCGCGGCGGGCCCCCATATTGCAACCAGGACACAGGTGGAAAGGCCCAGGCTCTGTGGGACTTCCCCGCACCCTCTGGCGAGCACCTAGGCTGCATTCTGCAACCAGCTCACCGGCCCCTGGACCAGCGGTAGCTACGGGCCTCTATATTGCAACCAGGACATAGCTGGAAAGGCCCAGGTAAACACCCCTTCCAGGGCTACCCGCACAGGGGGATCTGCTAGGGTCTCGGAACCAAGCAGGCCGAGTTCCTTGCAACCAGGACACAGCTGGAGAAGCCCAGGTAGACAGACTCCAACAGGGGCTACAATCGCATGGGAGGCAGCCAGCTTATGATCCCTTAAAGCAGCAGTCACACATATTTACCAGTAGAGAAACAACAGGTGAGCCCAGCCTCACAGGAGATTCAAACACCAGCCACTAACAACAAGGCCAACTAAAACCAGAAATAACCAGATGGCAAAAGGAAAACAAAGGAACGTTACTAACAAAAATCAAGGCAACATGACAGCATCTGAACCCAGTTCTCCAACAACAGGAATCCCTGGATACCCTAAAACACCAGAAAAACAAGACTTGGATATAAAATCACTGGTCAGGATGCTGGTAGCTGAACACATAGAAAAATCTCATAAAGAAATAGAGGAGAAAATGGATCAAAAGTTAGAAGCCTTTACGAGGCAAATACAAAAATCACTTCAAGAAATTCAGGAGAAGATGGATCAAAGAGAAGAAGACAATAAGGAAGAAAGACAAAAGTCACTTAAAGAACTACAGAAGAACGTGGGCCAACAAGTAGAAGCTATGAAAGAGGAAGCACAAAAATCTATTAAAGAAATACATGAAAACACAATCAAGCAAACGAAAGATCTGAGCACATCCATCCAGATACTAAAAACAGATGTAGAAACAACTAAGAAATCACAGAGGGAGACAACATTGGAGATAGAAAACCTGGGGAAGAAATCAGGGGCCTTAGACGCAAGTATCAACAATAGAATACAAGAGATAGAAGACAGAATCTCAGAAGCCGAAGATACCATAGGAACCATTGATTCAACAGTCAAAGAAAACACTAAATGCAAAAACGTGGTAACCCAAAACATCCAGGAAATCCAAGACACTATGAGAAGACCAAACCTAAGGATTATAGGTATAGACGAGAGTGAAGATTTACAAGTTAAAGGGCCAGCTAATATCTTCTATACAATTATGGAAGAAAACTTCCCCAACCTAAGGAGAGAGATGCCCATGAATATACAAGAAGCCTATAGAACCCCAAACAGACTGGACCAGAACAGAAATACATCCCGTCACATAATAATCAAAACTCCAAATGTAATAAACAAAGAAAGAATACTAAAGGCAGCAAGAGAAAAAGGCCAAGTAACATATAAAGGAAAACCTATCAGAATAACACCAGACTTCTCACCTGAGACCATGAAAGCTAGAAGATCCTGGGCAGATATCATGCAAACTCTAAGAGAACACAAACTTCAGCCAAAACTACTTTACCCAGCAAAACTCTCAATTGCCATTGATGGAGACATCAAGGTATTCCATGACAAAACCAAATTTGCAAGATATCTCTCCACAAATCCAGCCCTACAAAGGATAATAGGGGGAAAACACCAAGACAAGGACGGAAACTACACCCGGGAAGAAGCAAGATAGAAACCTCCTCTCATCAAACCCAAAAGAAGATAACCTCTCGAATATAAAAAATAAATAAGATAAATAAATATAATTTCAAAAATGTCTGGAGGTAATAATTACTATTCCTTAATATCTCTTAACGTCAATGGACTCAATTCCCCAATAAAAAGACATAGACTAACAGACTGGATACGGAAACAGGACCCTACATTTTGCTGCATACAGGAAACACATCTCAGTGTTAAAGACAAACACTGCCTTAGAGTAAAAGGCTGGAGGACAATTTTACAAGCAAATAGCCTCAGGAAACAAGCTGGAGTAGCCATTCTAATATCAGATAAAATTGACTTTCAACCTAAAATCATCAAAAGAGACCCAGAAGGTCACTTCTTGTTGGCCAAAGGGAAAATCCACCAGGAAGAGCTCTCAATACTGAACATCTATGCTCCAAATGCAAGGGCACCCTCATTTGTAAAAGAAACCTTACTAAAGCTTAAAGCACACATTACACCTAACACAATAATTGTGGGTGACTTCAACACCCCACTCTCCTCAATGGACCGATCAGGAAAGCAGAAAATAAACAGGGACACAGTGAAACTAATTGAAACTCTGGACCAATTGGATTTAACAGATATATATAGAACATTTCATCCTAAAGCTAAAGAATATACCTTTTTCTCAACACCGCATGGTACCTTCTCCAAAATAGACCATATAATCGGTCACAAGACAGATGTCAACAAATACAAGAAGATCGAGCTAATCCCATGCCTCCTATCAGATCACCATGGAGTAAGAGTGGTCTTCAATAGCAACAAAAACAACAGAAAGCCCACATACACATGGAAACTGAACAATACTCTACTCAATGACACCTTGGTCAAGGAAGAAATAAAAAAAGAAATCAAAGACTTTTTAGAATTCAATGAAAATGAAGGTACAACCTACCCAAATCTATGGGACACAATGAAAGCAGTGCTAAGAGGAAAACTCATAGCTCTAAGTGCATCCAAAAAGAAACTGGAGAGAGCATACACTAGCAGCTTAACAGCACACCTTAAAGTGCTAGAAGAAAAACAAGTTAACTCACCCAGGAGGAGTAGAAAACAAGAAATCATCAAACTCAGGGCTGAAATCAATCAAATAGAAACAAAGAGAACCATACAAAGAATCAACAAGACCAGGAGCTGGTTCTTTGAGAAAATCAACAAGATAGATAAAGCCTTAGCCAGACTAACCAAAGGACACAGAGATAGTATACAAATTAACAAAATTAGAAATGAAAAGGGAGACATACCAACAGAAACTGAAGAAATTCAAAAGATCATCAGATCCTACTACAAAGGTCTATACTCAAAACAACTGGAGAATCTGGAGGAAATGGACGATTTCCTAGACAGATATCAAATACCAAAATTAAATCAGCATCAAGTAGACCAGCTAAATAGTCCCATAACCCCTAAAGAAATAGAAGGGGTTACAGAAAGCCTCCCAACCAAAAAAAGTACGGGATCAGATGGTTTTAGTGCAGAATTCTACCAGACCTTCAAAGAAGACTTAACACCAATACTCTTCAAACTATTCCACAAAATAGAGACAGAAGGGACACTGCCCAACTCATTCTTCGAAGCCACAATTACCCTAATACCTAAACCACAAAAAGATCCAACAAAGAAAGAGAACTTCAGGCCAATTTCTCTTATGAATATAGATGCAAAAATACTAAATAAAATTCTTGCTAACCGAATCCAAGAGCACATCAAAACGATCATCCACCATGATCAAGTAGGCTTCATCCCAGGGATGCAGGGATGGTTCAATATACGGAAATCCATCAATGTAATCCACTACATAAACAAACTGAAAGAAAAAAACCACATGGTCATCTCATTAGATGCTGAAAAAGCATTTGACAAAATTCAGCATCCTTTCATGCTAAAAGTCTTGGAAAGAGCAGGAATTCAAGGCCCATACCTAAACATAGTAAAAGCAATCTACAGCAAACCAGTAGCCAACATCAAAATAAATGGAGAAAAACTTGAAGCAATCCTACTAAAATCAGGGACTAGACAAGGCTGCTCTCTCTCTCTCTCTCTCTCTCTCTCCATATCTTTTCAATATAGTACTTGAAGTTCTAGCAAGAGCAATTAGATAACATAAGGAAGTCAAAGGGATACAAATTGGAAAGGAAGAAGTCAAACTATCATTATTTGCAGACGATATGATAGTTTACCTAAGCGACCCAAAAAACTCCACCAGAGAACTTCTACAGCTGATAAACAACTTCAGCAAAGTGGCAGGTTATAAAATTAACTCAAGCAAGTCAGTGGCCTTCTTGTACTCAAAGGACAAGCATGCTGAGAAAGAAATTAGGGAAATAACACCCTTCACAATAGCCACAAACAACATAAAGTATCTTGGCGTAACTCTAACCAAACAAGCGAAAGATCTGTACAACAGGAACTTCAAGTCCTTGAAGAAAGAAATCGAAGAAGACCTCAGAAGATGGAAAAATATTTCTTGCTCCTGGATTGGCAGGATCAATATAGTAAAAATGGCCATCTTGCCAAAAGCAATATACAGATTCAATGCAATCCCCATCAAAATCCCAACTCAATTCTTCATAGATCTAGAAAGAGCAATTCTCAAATTCATCTGGAGCAACAAAAAACCCAGGATAGCTAAAACTATTCTCAACAATAAAAGGACTTCTGGGGGAATCAATATCCCTGACCTCAAGCAGTACTACAGAGCAATTGTGTTAAAAACTGCATGGTACTGGTATAGCAACAGGCAAGCAGATCAATGGAACAGGATTGAAGACCCAGAAATTAACCCACAGACTTATGGTCACTTGATCTTTGATAAAGGAGCCACAACCATCTGGTGGAATAAAGATAGCCTTTTCAACAAATGGTGCTGGTTCAACTGGAGGTCAACATGCAGAAGAATGCGAATTGACCCACTCTTATCTCTTTGCACTAAGATCAACTCCAAGTGGATCAAGGACCTCCACATAAAACCAGACACACGGAAACTATTAGAAAAGAAACTTGGGAAAACCCTGGAGGACTTGGGCACAGGGGAAAAGTTCCTGAACAGAACACCAATAGCGTACGCACTAAGATCAAGGATCGACAAATGGGACCTCATAAAATTACAAAGTTTCTGCAAAGCAAAGGACACTCTCAGAAGGACAAAACGGCAACCAACAAAGTGGGAAAAGATCTTCACCAACCCCACATCCGACAGAGGGCTAATATCCAATATATACAAAGAACTCAAGAAGTTAGACCCCAAAGAACCAAATAACCCTATCAAAAAATGGGGCACAGAGCTAAACAAAGAATTTTCAACAGAAGAAATTTGGATGGCCGAGAAACACCTTAAAAGATGTTCAACATCATTAGTCATCAGGGAAATGCAAATCAAAACAACCCTGAGATTCCACCTCACACCAGTCAGAATGGCTAAGATTAAAAACTCAAGAGACAACAAGTGCTGGCGAGGATGTGGAGAAAGAGGAACACTCCTCCATTGTTGGTGGGATTGCAAAATGGTAAAACCGCTCTGGAAATAAGTTTGGCGGTTCCTCAGAAAACTGGGCATGTCACTCCCAGAGGACCCTGGCATACCACTCCTGGGCATATACCCAGAGGATTCCCCTGCATGCAATAAGGACACATGCTCCACTATGTTTATAGCAGCCTTGTTTATAATAGCCAGAAATTGGAAGGAGCCCAAATATCCCTCAAAGGAGGAATGGATACAGAAAATGTGGTATATTTATACAATGGAATACTACTCAGCAATTAAAAATAATGAATTCATGCAATTTGTAGGTAAATGGTTAGACCTGGAAAATATCATCCTGAGTGAGCTAACCCAATCACAAAAGAATGCACATGAAATGCAATCACTGATAAGTGGATATTAATGAGCCCAGAAGCACTAAATACTCAAGACACGAATAGCAAGTCAAATGATTCCCAAGAAGAAGAAAGGAGAGGACCCTGGGCATGTAAAGATTGCATCCAGTTTAGTAAAGAAACTGAGGGGGGAGGGGGAATGATTGGGGAATAGTTGGGGGGGAGAGGAACTATGGGAACTATGGTGGGTGGGAACTGGGAAAGGGGAAAGCCCTTGGAATGTAAACATAGAATATAGAAAATAAAAATTTTAAAAAAAATAAAAAAAAACAACCCTGAGATTCCATCTCATACCAGTCAGAATGGCTGAGATTAAAAACTCAAGAGACAACAGGTGCTGGCGAGGATGTGGAGAAAGAGGAACACTCCTCCACTGTTGGTGGGATTGCAAGATGGTACAACAGGTCTGGAAATCAGTATGGGGGTTCCTCAGAAAATTGGGAATGACACTTCCAGAGGACCCTGTCATATTACTCCTGGGCATATACCCAGAAGATTCCCCTGCATGCAATAAAGACACACGCTCCACTATGTTCATAGCAGCCTTATTTATAATAGCCAGAAGCTGGAAATAACCCTGATGTCCCTCAATGGAGGAATGGATACAGAAAATGTGGTATATTTATACAATGGAATACTACTCAGCAATTAAAAATAATGAATTCATGCAATTTGTAGGCAAATTGTTGGATCTGAAAAATATCATCCTAGGTGAGTTAACCCAATCACAAAAGAATACACATGAATTGCAATCAATGATAAGTGGATATTAATTATCCCAGAAGCTCTGAATACTCAAGGCACAATTAGCTAAGCAAAGATTCCCAAGAAAATGGAAGGAGAGGACCCTTGTCTGGAAAAGACTAAATCCAGTTTTGTAGGAGAGTACCAGAGCAGGGTACTGTTCTGTTGGCGGGGTGATTGGGGAATGGGCGGGGGGAAGAGGAATTATGGGACATATGGTGGGGGGGACTGGGAAAGGGGAAAGCCTTTAGAATGTAATCAAAGAATATAGAAAAGAAAAAGGAAAAAAGAAGGATCGAAAGACAAGGCAGCCTTGTCTATTCTCTGACATTAGTGGGATTGCTTAAAGTTTCTCTCCATTTAATTTGCTGTTCTGTATATTTCAAGGTATGGGATTTCAAAGAGTTATAAAGAGCAATTCTTAATTTCATCTGGAATAACAAAAAACCCAGGATAACTAAAAGTATCCTCAACAGTAAAAGAACTTCTGCGGGAATCAGTATTCCCAACCTCAAGTAGTACTACAGAGCAATGATGTTAAAAACTGCATGGCAGGTAGATCAATGGAATAGAATTAAAGACCCAGAAATAAACCCACACAATTATGGTAACTTGATATTTGACAAAAGAGCTACGACCATCCAATGGAAAAAAAAAGATAACCTTTTCAACAAATGGTGCTGGTTCAACTGTTGGCTAGCATGCAGAAGAATGCAAATTGATCCATTCTTACGTCCATGTACTAAACTCAAATCCAAGTGGATCAAGGACCTCCACATAAAACCAGAAACACTGAAAATAATAGAAAATTTACTGGGGAAGGCCCTTGAGCACATGGGCATGGGAAAAATTTTCTGAACAAAACTCCAATAGCTTATGCTCTAAGATCAAGAATAGACAAATGGAAGTTCAGAATTGAGAGTGAGACTAGACAAGGCTGCCCCCTCTTTCCATATCTTTTTAATATAATACTTGAAGTTCTAGCTACAGCAATTAGACAACATAAGGAGGCCAAAGGGATACAAATTGGAAAGAAAAATGTCAAACTATCACTATTTGCAGATGATATGATAGTATACTTAAGTGACCCAAAAAAATTCCACCAGAGAATTCCTACAGCTGATAAACAACTTCAGCAAAGTGGCTGGTTATAAAATCAACTCAAGAAAATTAGTACCCATCTTATACTCAAAGACTAAGCAGGATGAGAAAGAAATTAGGGAAAGGACACCCTTCACAATAGCCACAAACAATATAAAGTATCTTGGTGTGACTCTAACCAAACAAGTGAAAGATCTGTATGACAAGAACTTGAGGTCGCTGAAGAAGGAAATTGAAGAAGACCTCAGAAAATGGAAAAATCTTCCATGCTTGTGGATTGGCAGGATTAATATAGTTAAAATGAAAAAAAAAAGAAAAAAAATATAGTTAAAATGTCCATCTTGCCAAAAGCAATATACAGATTCAAGGCAATCCCCATCAAAATCCCAACTTAGTCCTTCATAGAGGTAGAAAGAGCAATTCTCAAATTCATCTGGAATAACAAAAAATACAAGATAGCTAAAACTATTCTCAACAGTAAAAGAACTGCTGGGGGAATCAGTATCCCAGACCTCAAGCAATAAAACAGAGCAATAGTGTTAAAAACTGCATGGTATTGGTACAGTGACAAGCAGGTGGATCAATGGAATAGAATTGAAGACCCAGAAATGAACCCACACACCTATGGTCACTTGATCTTCCACAAAATGTGCTTAAAGCATCCAGTGGAAAAAAAAATACTCTTTTCAACAAATGGTGCTGGGTTCAATTGGAGGTCAGCATGCAGAAGAATTTGAATTGATACATTCTTATCTCCTTGTACTAAGCTCAACTCCAAGTGGATCAAGGACCTCCACATAAAGCCAGACACACTGAAACTAATAGAAAAGAAATGGGAAGACCCTTGAGGACATGGACACAGAGGGAAAGTTCCTAAAGAGAACACCAATAGCTTATGCTCTAAGATCAAAAATTGAAATGCAATCACTGATAAGTGGATATTAATAAGCTCAGAAGCTCTGAATACTCAAGGCACAATTAGCAAATCAAAAGATTCCCAAGAAGAAGAAAGGAGAAGACCCTGGTCCTGAAAAGACTGGATCCAGTTTTGTAGGAGAGTACCAGATCAGAGAAATGGGGGGGGGGCGATTGGGAAATGGGGGGAGGAAGAGGACTTATGGGACATATGGTGGGGGGGAACTGGGAAAGGGGAAAGCCTTTGGAATGTAAACAAAGAATATAGAAAATAAAAAAAAAAGAATTGACAAATGGGACCTCATTACAAAGTTTCTGTAAGGCAAAGTATACTGTCAAAAGAACAAAACAGCAATCAACAGATAGGGAAAAGATCTTCACCAGCCCTACATCTGATAGAGGGCTAATATTCAATATATAAAAAGAATTCAAGAAGTTAGACCCCAGAAAACCAAATAACCCTATTAAAAATGGGGTACAGAGATAAACACTTTTCACCTGAAGAACGTCAGTTGGCTGAGAAGCACCTTAATAAATGTTCAACATCATTAGTCATTAGGGAAATGCAAATCAAAACAACCCTGAGATTTCACCTCACACCAGTCAGAATGGCTAAAATTAAAAACTCAGGATACAGCAGGTATTGGCAAGGATGTGGAGAAAGATGAACACTCCTCCAATGCTAGTGGGATTGCAAACTGGTACTAATCTGGAAATCTGTCTGGCAGTTCCTCAGAAAACTGAGCACAACACTTCCAGAGGACCCTGCTATACCACTCCTGGGCATATACCCAGAGGATTCCCCAGCATGTAATAAGGATACATCCTCCAATATGTTCATAGCAGACCTATTTATAATAGTCAAAAGCTGGAAAGAACCCAGATGTCCCTCAATGGAGGAATGGATACAAAAAAAATGTGGTATATATACACAATGGAGTACTATTCAGCCATTAGATACAATGAATTCATGAAATTCTTAGACAAATGGATGAAGCTGGAGAACATCATCCTAGTGAGTAACCTGGTCTCAAAAGAACACTCATGATATGCACTCACTGTTAAGTGGATATTATCCTAGATGCGTGGAATACCCAAGACACAATTCACATATCAAATGATGTCCAAGAAGAAGGAATGAGTGGCCCCTGGTTCTGGAAAGGCTCAGTGCAGCAGTGTAGGGGAATACCAGAACAGGGAAGTGGGAAGGGGCACATGGGGATACAGGGGGAGGGAAGAGGGCTTATAGGAGTTTCAGGGAGTGGGGATCCAGGAAAGGGAAAATCATTTGATATGTAAATAACGAATTTATTGAATAAAAAAAGAATAGACAAATGGGACCTCATAAAATTACAAAGTTTCTGTAAGGCAAAGGACACTGTCAAAAGGAGAAAACAGCAACCAACAAATTGGGAAAAGATCTTTACCAACCCTACATCTGAGAGGGGGCTAATTTACAAAAAACTCAAGAAGGTAGACCCCAGAGAGCCAAATAACCCTATTAAAACATGGGGTACAGAGCTAAAGAAAGAATTTTCGCTTGAGGAATATTGAATGGCTGAGAAGCACCTAAAGAAATGTTCAATTTCCTTAGTCATCAGGGAAATGAAAATCAAAACAACCCTGAGATTCCACCTCATACCAGTCAGAATGGCCAAGATCAAAAACTCATGAGAAAACAGGTGCTGGCAAGGATATAGAGAAAGAGAAACACTCCTCCACTGCTGCTGGGGTTGCAAGCTGGTACAACCAATCTGGAAATCAGTCTGCCAGTTCCTCAGAAAACTGGACATGATACTACCAGAGGACCCCACTATACCACTCCTGGGCATATACCCAGAGAATTCTCTAGCATGTAATAAGGACACATGCTCCACTATGTTCTTAGTAGCCCTATTTATAATAGCCAGAAGCTGGAAAGAACCCAGATGTCCCTTAATGGAGGAATGGATACAGAAAATATGGTACATTTGCACTATGGAATATTACTCAGCTATTAAAAACAATGAATTCATGAAATTCTTAGGCAAGTGGATGGAACTGGAGAATTTTATCCTGAGTGAGGCTACCTAATCACAAAGAACATATCATATGTACTCACTGATAAGCAGATATTAGCCTAGAAGCTCAGAATACCCAAGAAACAATTCACATATCAAATGATGCCCAAGAAGAAGGAAGGAAAGGCCCCTGGTCCTAGAAAGGCTCAGTGCAGCAGCATAGGGGGATACCAAGATAAGGGAATGGGAAGGGGGTGATTGGGGAATGGGGAGAGGGAAGAGGGCCTTTGGCACTTTTGGGGAGAGGGGATCCAGGAAGGAGGATATCATTTGAAATGTAAATAAAGAATATAGTGAATAAAAAAAGAACACAACGGTAGAGTGAAGTTGATATGACAGTGGGCATTATAACTTGAAGTTGGGAAATCAATCATGTGAGTAAATGCTACCCACTGTTGTCCACAATGAAATAGATGCATCTGTTAACACAGTGTACATATCATGAAATAGATAGGTAGTTTGGTGAGAGGAATGATTCTCTAGTCAGCACAGTAAGTCTGGGGTTCCACGCCTCTTGCAAGAGTTCTTAGTGGGTGTCTGTGGGAGACAAAAATGCAATAAATGCCAGGAAATTATGTTGTTTTTACTTAATATGGTCTAGAAGCACATTTTTACATATGTGTAGGACTTTTCTATTTTTATACACCTTTAAATTACAGAAATGATTATAAAAATGTTGCAAATGCCCTTTATGTATTGCCTTTAATGATTAAGTACTATAAAATTAGCGTATAATTTCAAGAGTAAGAAATTAACATCAGTGTATTGCTGGGAACTCAGCTTCATATAATATTTCAGTTTCACCTGTTTTATCAATAACATGTTCTATTTTTAATGTTCCAGAATTGTATCCTAATTGTAGAGAGCCTTATTGGGGTGCCATGCCACCTGGCAGAAACTTGACATTGACCAAGGTGAAGTTCCTCTCCCAGCCTTTGAGCAGGAATTCCTGCATTAGCCATAATCCCCTCCACCTAGGGAGGAGCTCTCAGACCAAAGTGAAATTCCTTGTTCTTCCAGATCTACAATTTCTAAATTAAGCAGGTGACCCACCCAGCTGCCTGAGCAGTGGCGCCAATGCCCAGTGAACAGTCAAATCAGTTCCCCTGAATACACCCTGGAATTTGGGGGAGGGGGTCTTGCCTGAAACTTTAAATTCTGAATCCTCCAATAAACCCTGAGACTTTGAACAGCAGCTGTTGTCTTGGTCTCGTTTTCTTCTCAGAGGCCCATTCTATTTCATCCCCAGCTTTCTTTCCAGGTAACTTGTTCGTTGTAACTGTGGGCAGTTACACCTATCGTTTCATCAGAATGTTTAGGTATCTGTCACTATTGAGATAATTTTAAAGCACCTGCATTTTCTGCTGTCATTATTCACTTCAATATCAAGTAATGAACATGGTTTCTAATAGTTTGCATAAATCCTATTTGAAAGTGTCTCAGCTTTATAAAAGAATTTATGATTTCCAAATTTATTTCCTACCTTAAAGAAAGTGATAAATATGACAGTTGTAGTTATCTGGACATTAGAACTAGAACATCCCTAGAAGCTTAAGTACAGAGAAGCTAGTTTTTTCTCCTCCCTCCTCATTTCTAAATGAACAAATCCATAGTTACAGAATTACTGATATTTGTTCAACAGTCCAAGAGTTAGTACTGACTTCTAAAATTCCCTCATCTTTCCTGTTCTTGCCATTTCACACACACATAAGTTAACTACTGAAAATCTACGTGATAATAAGCTTAAGAGAGACTGTAAGTGGGAGAGGTTGGCCAGCACTATGCATACATCAGAAAATAGAAACTTTCCCCAAGAGACCAACACAAGCAGCACAGGGAAAGGCAAATGTGTTAAGGTATTCTTCCTTTCTTCCTTAGTTCCTACAAAATGAGCAGCTTGGGGAATCTGTGTAAAACATTGACCTTACTAAAGAAACCAGTTCTTTAATCATTGTAAAGATATCAATATGACTCAGAGGGCAGGGACACTTGCATCAAGCATGACTATCAGGCTTCAATTTCTACCACATACAAGGTAGAATGTGAAAATTAATTCCCTTCAATATTCATAGATACATTCTCTCTCTCTCTCTCTCTCTCTCTCTCTCTCTCTCTCTCTCTCTCTCTCTCACACACACACACACACACACACACACACACACCCACACCCACACACATATACACACACATACATACACACATACACAAACACAAACACACAATTAGAATTTTAAAATCTTTTAAGGTAACACGTATTTTAAAATCATTCTCATTTAGAAAATTTATAGTTGTCACCATAAAATGGAAATACCTCAAGTAAAATAGTTTCAGCATATTAACAGTAAATAACAGAATATTCAGTTATATTTGAGTATTATTTGTTTAAAAGATAAAAATAATGTGGATGTAAGAAATTAAAAGTTCTACTTAGCTATTAAAAACAATAAATTCATTAAATTCTTGGGCAAATGGATGAAGTAACCCAATCACAAAAGAACACACATGATGATGTGCACTTGCTGATAAGTGAATATTAGCCCAAAAGCTCTGAATACCCAAGATACAATTCACAGACCACATGAAGCTCAAAAGAAGGAAAAAGTGTGGATATTTTGATCCTTCTTAGAAGGGGGATCAAAAATACCCATGGCTCACACCCAACCAAGGAACTGAGCATAGGGTCCCCGATGGAGGAGCTAGAGAAAGGTCCCAAGAAGCTGAAGAGATTTACAGCCCCATAAGAGGAACAATAATATGTACCAACCAGTACCCCCAGAGCTCCCAGGGACTAAACCATCAGCCAAAAAGTATACATGGAGGGACTCATGGCTCCAGCTACATATGTAGCTGAGGATGGCATTTTTAGACATCAATGAGAGGAGGGGCCATTCGTTTTATGAAGGCTCAATGCCTCAGTATAGGGAAAGGACTGATCAGGAAAGTGGGAGTGGGGGATTGTGAGCTGGGGGAGGAGGGATGAGATAGGGAATGTCTGGAGGGGAAACAAAGAAAGGGGATAACATTTGAAATGTAAATAAAGCAAATATCTAATAAGAAATTAAGTCAATTATGAGGATATAAAGCTTTGAAAGTGATATGCTTAGTAGAAATGTATGGGTTGTGGCATCAAGAAAATTACACTAATCCATATGGTTTATTATTATAAATTTCACTTTAATATGTCATTATTTATGTAATGGTACACATATGACTTCATATATTTACTATACACAGTGGAAGGTGAGGGACACACACACACCATCTGTAACTACTGCAACACTATCTCTGTAATGAAGGCAACAGACATGTCCTCCTCCTGCCAGCAATTTTGTGTCACTTTGGGGTTTGACTTATAATTTCATGTTCTATGGTGTCTGTTATCTTTATAGCTGATTTCTACAATGCACTTATTTAGCATAAAAGGAACTTTATAAATACTGACAGCACTGAACCCTGAACCTACACTAATCATGAGTATGTTCTCTGAAGCAAATGGTTTACAACAAAAGATGAAGGAGAAATCTTGATATAGTTGTCCTGGGGTTAGCTTAATTCATTTCACCTAATGTTCTGCAGCTTTACACTGTTACTGAAAGTGCCATGGCTCCTTTATAAGTCTAAATAACATTACATTAAACAGCATTTTCCACTGCATGTTTGAAGCACCCTGCCTGAATGTCCGGTGACTGTTCAAAGATGGGCATGTTCCTTGGTTTGGTATCTCTCCCACCATCACATGTATGGTGGTCTTATAATTTTTATAACTCTGAGACATAAGTCAAGAAATGACTCTGCTCTCTTATAGAACCCGACTATAAGCCCAGAGGTGGTACCACTCATAAGGGGCCCTCCCCACTTGATCACTAATAGAGAAAATGTCCTACAGCTGGATCTCATGGAGATACTTCCCCAACTGAAACTCATTTCTCTGTATTAACACCAGACTGTGTCAAGTTGACACACAAAACCACCCAGTACAAATACTTTTATATACTTTAATATTTGGGGACTTTTGTAGTTTTATTCAAATCTTAGGTTTGTTTTGATTTGTCTCATAAATCAAATTGTCATCCTTATGTAAAGCATTGAGTCTGTAGATCACTTTGAACAGTGTCTTAGTCAGGGTTTCTAGTCCTGCACAAACATCATGACCAAGAAGCAAGTTGGAGAAGAAAGGATTTATTGAGATTACACTTTCATACTGCTGTTCATCACTAAAGGAATTCAGGACTGGAACTCATGCAGGTCAGGAAGGAGGAGCTGATGCAGAGGACATGGAGGGATGTTTCTAACTGACTTGCTTCCACTGGCTTGCTCAGCCTGCTCTCTTATAGAACCCAAGACTATCAGCCCAGAGGTGGTACCACTCATAAGGGGCCCTCCCCACTTGATCACTAATAGAGAAAATGTCCTACAGCTGGATCTCATGGAGATACTTCCCCAACTGAAACTCATTTCTCTGTATTAACAACAGATTGTGTCAAGTTGACACACAAAACCACCCAGTACAAACAATTTTAATTTCTTGTTTACTTGTTTACCTATTTTTCTCTTATACAATACATCCTGACCACAGTTTCCCCTCCCTCAGCTTCTCACAGTTTCTGATCCACACAGTTTTCCTCTCTCTTGGATCTACTACTATTGCATTTCTCTTCAGAGAAGTGAAGGCTTACCTGGAAAATCAACTGAATATGCTATAACAGCTTACAATAAGACTAGGTACAAACCCTCATATCAGGTCTGAGTGTGACAAGCCAGGAGGAAGAAAAGGAGTCCCATAAGCTGAAAAAAGAATCAGATACCACTCCATTCCCATTCTTAGAAGTACCACAGAAAAACATCAAGCTAAGGCCTATAATATATATAAAAAACTTAGTGCCAGCCCAAGCAGGCTCTATGATTACTGATTCAATCTCTATGAGCACCTGTGAGCCCTGCTTTGTTGATTCTGTGGGCCATGTTCTCTTGGTGTACTCAACCCCTCTTGTGCCTACAACTCTTCTTCACCTTCTTCTGCAGGCTGCACTGAGCTCCAACTTATTCTTTTCTCAACCTAATGATCAACTGTGGGTCAGAGGAAGCCTCTGTAATAATAGTTAGGCTAGACACCAATCTATTAGTAAAGTAGAATAGCATTAGGAATAATTTTGTTGAATTTTTTTATCCTAAATCTCTGGGACATTTTAAAAATACAGAACTCTTAATCTGTAAACAGGGTACCTGTTCCATTGTCTATACCTGAAACTTCTTCACCCAATGCTTTGTAATTTTCAATATATGCATCTTTAACTACTTGATTAAGTTTACCGCTAAGTATTTTTGTGGTGTTGTAAATAAGATTGCTTGATTAACTTCACTTTTAAATTGGGCATTATTATGAGAGCTATATTTAAATCCTGATCTTTTTATTAGACCTATATTAGAGCTGATATTAGAGTTCTTTGATTTTAATGAACTCTTCTAGGTTGTAAAGATACTAATAATTTATTTTAAGATTATTCTGATAATGTACTAAAAATGTACCTCATATGCCTGGCAGGAACAAAAGCCTAATTATTTCTCTAAAAAGCTAATTCCTATACAGGTAGAGTTAGTGAAGCGGAAAGGGTCAGAGATGTTCAATGATATATTTCTATTGTAATCTCATCTGTCCCTAGAGGCTAACCAATTCTTAAGACACCAGAAATCAGACTGAAAAATGAAAGTAAGCCTATCAAGACTAATTGGTAAGACATTTGGCTTAAACTAGTTTAAGACACTAAAATTGATAAAGACACAAAAAGAAAAATTGTAAGAGCTCATCTAAACACAAAAGTAAATCATCGTATTACTCTGGAAAGGACACATCTATAAATTTGAGATGTAGAAACTGGGATAGCAAGCATCAAGGTGCACTACATACTTAACACAACACACTATTTCAGAAAGTTAAGTGGACCTCTGAAAGTCCAGTGGTATGCAAGTTTGTCTGCATTGATGTCTCATGATTCAAATCAATGTGTAGTTTGGTAAACTCACCAGATATCACAGCAAGAAAGAAGCAGAAGATACCAACAGATGCATCCACTGCTTAGAGAGCAAAGATGGAGGGTTATCAAGGAGAGGCAGAACCCATTTGTCAGGATTGTGCAATGATTTTAATTACCTACATTGAAAGTCACAAAAAAATCATGAATTTTATTCTATAACACAAAGATTTCATTAAAGCCAGCAACAAATCTAATGCAAAGATATAAAAGTAATGACCCAGGTCATTTTACAAATGGCTGAATATAGAATATGGGAAGCCAACTATGGTCAGCATCATGATAAACAGATGTTAGAGAAAACAATGCATAACCATCAGAAAATTAAAGCCAATGCAACCCAGGAAGGGGATCTTGATCATATATATCTATATCTATATCTATATATGTGTGTGTGTGTGTGTGTAATATAAATATATAATATATGCATATATATTTATGTGTATAACATTTATATATATGTATAATATATATATATATATATGGAGAGAGAGAGAGAGAGAGAGAGAGAGAGAGAGAGAGAGAGAGAGAGGGAGAGAGAGAGAGAACCTGGATGGTTAAGGAAAATGGGATAAAAGTTTGCCCAGGTTTCAATCAAAACTGGCAACTCTCATAGTTATTATGTCATATAAAATGCAATAATTTATTAAAAGAACATCTAAAAATGGACAAAACTTACATAGATTATTGCTATTTTAGGTGCAAATTTGAAACAAAAATCTTCACAATTTAGTACAAATGTAAACTTTCCATTTGGAAAAACATAAAGTCTTAACCAATTAATAGCTATTGTTTACAGAATGGTAACCAGACTAGAACCAGAAGAGTCTGCTGATGAAGAGATATATCAAATGTCATTTCACAGCTAGCAGTTAAAATCTTTGCTCTCAACCTATACCAAAATAGTTAAAATGAATGCTTTGTAAAATATTTTTTAGATGACAGTTTATCTTAATTACTGAAAATAATTGCTTTTAGAAGAATTGTTCTCATTTCATATGTTTTGAATATAATATAATAATATAGGCTTACAATTACAACATATAACTAGGAATTAAAATCAGTTACCGTATGTTGCTTATGCATAACTTGCTTTTTAAAAGTCACAGTTTTTTTTGTGGTAGTACTCAACAAAAAGTTGAGAATTATGGAATCTCGATACAATCAAGATGAAATATAATGAAATACATGAAGAGAAAACATTAACTACTGTTCATAGGACAGAGTTAAGAGAAGAAAAAGAGCTTCCAACAAGCATCATCATAGAACAACGGTAGGCTTTCATTTAGAATGTGACATTAGGACAAGTCATATAGCTATTTAGAAAAAAGAGTTACAAAACCTGATTGACTATAAGATGGTTAAAGAACACTTGTCTTAAATATTGTTTTAAAGTGGGTTAAAAATTGGTTGGAAAAACTGCTTAGGTTCTCAGTTTTGATTTGTTAAATAAGAACACAGCCTATGAAAATTTCTGAGACAGTTGAGAGTTCTTTTTATAAAATTCAGCTTAAGTCATTTACAGCGTTGTTTAGAAAATAAACATCCATAGTATTATTAAAACATCAATCTAAGACAAATTACAAACTCCCTCATATTATTGACCTTGCACTGCTGACTGATCCATTAGCCATCAAGATATTTTAGGTGATTGTCCTTGAAGAACATAAATGTCTATGTTTTTCCTGCAAAATGAATGCCATATTTTTTCATGTTCTTTATTTAAATGATATGCTAGTTAGCTTCCTTCAATTTTAACACATACTAGAGATAATGAACATATAAAGAGAAAAAGTCATCTTGCTTTGCAGTTTTGTAGGTTTCAGTACTTGCTTTGGAGCCTGTGGTTAGGCAGTAGATCATTGCCATATATGCCTGATAACCCCAAATGAAAATGACCAAAGCAAAGGGCTAGAGTCTACCTGGCTTGTTCAAGAGTACATGCCCAGTCACCTACAGACTCCTGATAGGTTACATCTCCTAAATATTTCACCACCTTTTGATGCTATATAGAATTATGAAAAAAATCCAAGCTACAGAACCTAGCATCTTCACATAAAGTAAAAGCACAGTTCATAAAAACAGAATATGTGGTTACATTGTACATACGTTTGTTTTCTCTTTATTTTTATTTTTGTTATTTAATTTTTTTCTAAACAAGCATGCATTGCCTTTTAGTTTAAAATGATGAATAGAATGCAAAAATGTAATTCACCTAGCAGAGTGCTATTGCTATTGGATAGTTGGTTGTACTCGTTAGTTGTACATTTGACCAGCTATGAACAGTGCCAGGTAATATGAAGACATATGTAATCTGTTAATCTATTTCTTACATAATAATTAACATTTTAAACTAATTTTTGTTTCACATCTTTTTATTTGCTTATATAATTAATATTTCTGAGATAGAAACAGAACTCCAATTTCCTTGCTGTTGCTGTGGTGAAACAATCAGACCAGAAGAAATTTGCGCATTGAAAGGGTTTATTTCAGCTTACATGTTTCAGGATATCACTGAGGGAACTCAGAGTAAGAACTTGACAAAGAAGCCATGTGCAAATGCTGTTTGCTGGCTCACTCTCTGACTGTCCTCACAGCTTTATGTTTAGTTCTTATAACTAAAGAATGTAAAGGCCACCATATAATTAAAGGCTGCCTGCCTAGGCATGGAACCACCCGTAGTAGACCAGGCCCTCCTATATTAATTAAAAGTCAAGATAATCTCTGTAGACATTCCTGCAGGAGAATCTGACCTGAACAATTCCTCAAAGGAGGATTAGTCTCAGCTGTGTCACATAGGCAATTAAAGCTAGCCAGGGCAGATGGTAAGCCTTAAAGACACTATGCCATATTCTAGAGAATTACTTCCCAAAATGAGCACAAATTAGGAGCATGAGTCTGTGACATCTTCTGAGAATAAATCTATAATTAAATAAAATTTGTTGAATTTTATTTATAAACTTGTGAAAATGCTTAACTTTCACTCATTTCTTTTCTTTCTTTCTTTTTTTTTTGGCACTGAAGATTAAATTCAGGGCCTCAAACAACACTAAGCAAGAATTATACCTCTGTGTTACATTCCTATCCCCTACCTGAAATCTGAGGAAATCCAGTTTTTATTTATCTATGAAAAGGACTCTGAAAGTCTTCAGTACTTTTTCCATCATATATATTCCCAAAATGCCATTTTCTATAGGGGCTTTTATGCAGACTGGACAAGTGAGAGCATTTCACCTACCTGAAGCGAACTACAAACATGTGAAATCAACATAAAACTTCAAAAGGGACAGTTAATGATTGGACAACAAGAAGCTGATGTGGATATTTGATATAAGTTAGCTAAAATATGGCTGACAGAAGACATCTCAGCTGATACCAGATATCCAGGGAACTCTAAAGTAAGCAAGGAAGATATCTGTAATATAACCAATCCTAACCAAACGTCACCTTAGTGTGGGTTTTGTACAAACACAAATGAGGTCAGAGGACTTGCCTTTACTTTGCCACTGTCAGGCAGCCTGAACACATTGAGTGCCTATCATAGTTTGTGTACTGCTCATGTGTGATGCCTGTGTCCTGCCATGAATGGCCCATGTATTCTGTTATGTGCCTAGGTGCCTGCTAGTGCTTGCCTTCTGAGTACCTTCTGGACTAGTAAATAAACTCTCTTATTTGTTTACAGATCCTCATAACCTCTTCAATCTCCCTGCCACTTGTGACTCTTTTCCTGGCTTCTGAGTTCAGACCTAACATTAATTATGAGAAATAGAGACAAGAGAGAAGTGAAATTCTAAATATTTTATGCAAATCAATAAAATAAAATTCATATGAAATTAACTGAAATAATGTATACTTAATATATAGTGTTTACTATTTGAGCTACATTTAAAACCTCTATTAGATTAAATATGAAATAGGCAACAGACTTCATCTATATGTTAGGTGTCACACCCAGCTGTATCTGTCAAAACAGCATTCTCACTAAGCTTTCATTAGAGCATGGGAACCAATCAATATTGCAAGGTAGAAGAAGCTTGGGACAGGCAATTAGGAATCTTGATATTAGTGGCCTGCTGAACTGCTGCAGAAAAGCCATGGCAGTGCAACTTTAGTAAAAACTTAGAAATGAGTGAGTCGCATCTATCAGGAAATGCCAGGAATGCCCTATTACCAAAAGCTTAAAATACTATTGGTAAGCTACACATGAAGAGCTCAAATTTATTTATGAGGAAAACATTTTCATTTTGTGCTTCTAAATACTTTGTGTTAAGACTCTTACATGCTGGACTTGGCAAAGACTTCTTAATCAATACCACTGGAGCAAGAGGAAGATTGAACCAATGATTAATTTCATGTTGTACTCATGGGAACCAAACAGCTGAGTATATTTGTCTCTATAATCCCTTTTCCCAGATGTAATTACAAATGGAATTGATCAACTCATGTGTTTCTACTAAGGCTAAAGCAGGCATAATAGAGCTGCTAGGGTGTGTAATAACTTAGTGCACATCATCAGTCCTTCATGCTATGGGGAATTGGATAGTAGAATCTTATTTTAAAAGAAAACACGTTTTCTTCTTCAAGTTATTCCTTCTTGTCAAGATTGAACAGCTTTCTTTCTGGCATCTTTTTGGAGTCTTGTGAGAAAAAGCTAAGAACTGGATATTTATCAGTTATGTTAGAGTTAGAGTTAGTCATAAACTTGTTTGAAGATGTCCCAGACGCTGTACACTTAGTTTCTGAGTAATCTGCTGTGTCTTTACAAGGTAGATAGTTTGTAGCTAACAGGATTTTACAAAGATTGCATGTGGCCATCATATAAAACAATTAAGAATTTTCTGGAAATTATAATCAATACCAGCAGTTTTCAAATTATAAGTAATTTTTTTCTGAGTAATTCCCATTATCAGATAGAAATTTGTCCTGTTCCTTATTAGACAGTTTTGAAGCCAACAGAAGCAAAATAAAATGCCCTAGATATGTATTTATGAATAAGGGAAAATGTCAGTGGAAATGTTTAATTAAAATGTACAATGATGTCTATGATCTCCTAAGACACACATCTGAGGCAGTGTCATCACAGATACTAAAATCACATGATTCAGTCTTCACCCAGGAGGATGATCATCTGCGGGTCCAGAATAAAGGACTGGGATCTAAGTGCTGTCACTAACACATTTGACAACTTAGAAACATGAGAGAGATCCAGGTTATTAATCCATGCTTTGAAAACTTAAAGCCAAGTTATTTGTTTTTCAAAGCATGCATGTCCCATTTGCTGTCTTGCCATACTGTAATTCACTGTGTGGTCCTACAGTTTCCTAAAAAAATTGACTTTGAGTATATTATACATTTTCTCTAAGTTTTAGGGATCAGCATATACTCTCATCCAGTGAGATCCAGAGCTAGTATGGCAGATTGCACTATAAATTTTCTTCAAGGAGCTTTAGTGCACCGTTCTACAAATATCCTCAGCCAATGAGCAGTTCATCACAGCACTCTGAAGTGAGAGCACGCTGCAGTGTGTGTTATTATGCTGCCATGGCCTTCCTCCTAGCTATTTATTTTGTATAAGTAACAGTTTTGATGTCTAATCGTTGACTAAAGTTGTGCAGATGCACAGTTATACTTTCCAGGAAGCACCATCATTCTGAAAGGTAAAATTCAAGATGTGCAAAACCTCATAAAGTCTGCGAGAAAATGACTGATGGGACAATGTGAAAATTCAGGCAGCAATTAGGGAAATGGTAGAAATTTTGACCTTGGGGAGAGCACTGTAACTATCACTGAAGCAGCATGGGCCAGGGGCTAAACATGGCTTCTGGGATTTGAAAAGAATGATGGGAGATTAACAGTACAGAAGGAATGCACATTCAGGGGGACTGTATTTTAAAAATACTATGAAATCTCTGGCTCTCTAGAATCCTTCCCTTTCTTGGGGTCTTAACCTTGCTCTCTCTTCCCTCCTTTCTCTGCTTCCTCCTCAAGTTCTCTCTTTCCCATCATCCTTCATGCTCCTCCCACTATATCTGTAACTACTTGTGTCACCTATAGAAAAAGCATACATGATCATGTCATACATTCCTTTTGCTTAAAATGAAAATAATGTTGAAAGACATGTACTGTATTTATGTTATCTCCTACTGAATTATTTGTCAAAGTCATATAAAGCTGTGAATATATCTTTATTATAAGAATAGCTGGGGTAATTATTTTCTATTTATTTCTGTCCTTTTGACTAGGAGCATGACACCAGGTCAGTTATTATGTATTATGTATTGTTGGCCCAAGTGTCAGCTTTCTTTTAACTATTGAAATGTGAAAATTAGCTTTTACTAAAACAAAATTCCTGAGTAGTAATAGTAATGAGAACTATTATTTTTTTTACTATATGATATATAGTAATACCTTGGGTTTAGAACAGGAATTCAAAGCCCATACCTAAACATAGTAAAATCAATATACCATCCAGTGGAAAAAAGATAGCCTTTTCAACAAATGGTGCTGGTTCAACTGGAGGTCAGCATGCAGAAGAATGCGAATCGACCCACTCTTTTCTCCTTGTACTAAGATCAACTCCAAGTGGATCAAGGACCTTCACATAAAACCAGACACACTGAAACTATTAGAAAAGAAACTTGGGAAGACCCTGGAAGACATGGGCACAGGGGGAAAATTACTGAACAGAACACCAATAGCGTATGCTCTAAGATCAAGAATTGACAAATGGGACCTCATAAAATTACAAAGTTTCTTTAAGGCAAAGGACACTGTCAGAAGGACAAAACAGCAACCAACAAAGTGGGAAAAGATCTTCACCAACTCCACATCCGACAGAGAGCTAATATTCAATATTACAAAGAACTCAAGAAGTTAGACCCCAAAGAACCAAATAATCCTATCAAAAAATGGGGTACAGAGTTAAACAAAGAATTTTCACCAGAAGAAATTCAGATGGCCAAGAAACACCTTAAGAGATGTTCAGCATCATTAGTCATCAGGGAAATGCAAATTAAAACAACTCTGAGACCTCACACCAGTCAGAATGGCTAAGATTAAAAACTCAAGAGACAACAGGTGCTGGCAAGGATGTGGAGAAAGAGGAACACTCCTCCACTGTTGGTGGGATTGCAAAATGGTAAAACTGCTCTGGAAATCAGTTTGGCGGTTCCTCAGAAAATTGGGCATGTCACTTCCAGAGGACCCTGGCATACCACTCCTGGGCATATACCCAGAGGATTCCCTTGCATACAATAAAGACACATGCTCCACTATTTCATAGCAGCCTTGTTTATAATAGCCAGAAGTTGGAAGGAGCCCAGATATCCCTCAAAGGAGGAATGGATACAGAAAATGTGGTATATTTATACAATGGAATACTATTTAGCAATTAAAAATAATGAATTCATGCAATTTGTAGGCAAATGGTTAGATCTGGAAAATATCATCCTAAGCGAGTTAACCCAATCACAAAAGAATACACGTGAAATGTAATCACTGATAAGTGGATATTAATGAGCCCAGAAGCCCTAAATACTCAAGGCACAATTAGCAAGTCAAATGATTCCAAAGAAGATGAAAAGAGAGGACCCTGGGCCTGAAAAGATTGGATCCAGTTTTGTAGATCCAGAACAGAGAAATGGTGTGTGTGTGTGTGGGGGGGTGATTGGGGAATAGTTGGGGGGGGGAGAGGACTTATGGGACATATGGTGGGGGGGGAACTTTGGAATGTAAACAAAGAATATAGAAAATAAAATTTTAAAAAATTCATGGTTAAAAAAAATCAACATACAGCAAACAAGTAGCCAACATCAAACTAAATGGAGAAAAACTTGAAGCAATCCCACTAAAATCAGGGACTAGACAAAGCTGTCTTCTCTCTCCATATTTATTGACTACAGTACTTGAAGGTCTAGCTAGAGCAATTAGATAACAAAAGGATGTCAAAGGGATACAAATTGGAAAGGAAGAAGTCAAATTATCACTATTTGTAGATGATATGATAATATGCTTAAGCAACTCAAAAAAACTCCACCAAAGAACTCCTACAGCTGATAAACAACTTCACCAAAGTGGCTGGATATATTATTGACTCAAACAAATCAGTAAACTCCTATACTCAAAGGATAAACAAACTAAGAAAGAAATTAGGGAAATGATACCCTTCACAATAGTCACAAACAATATAAAGTATCTTGATTTGACCCTAACCAAACATGTGAAAGATCTGTATGAAAAGAACTTCAAGTCTCTGAAGAAAGACATCAGAAGATGGAAAAATATTCCATGCTCTTTGAATGGCAGGATTAATATGGTAAAAATGGCCATCTTGCCAAAAGCAATCTATAGATTCAAAATCCCAACTCATTCTTCACAGAATTAGAAAGAGCAATTCTCAAATTTATCTGGTATAATAGAAAACCCAGGACAGCTAAAATTATTCTCAACAGTAAAAACCTCAAGTACTACTACAGAGCAATTGTGTTAAAAACTGCATGGTATTGGTACAGTAACAGACAGGTAGATCAATGGAATAGAACTGAAGACACAGAAATGAAACCACATGCCTATGGTCACTTGATCTTTGACAAAGGAGCTAAACCATCCAGTGGAAAAAAGATAACCTTTTCAACAAATGGTGCTGGTTCAACTGTTGGCTAGCATGCAGAAGAATGCGAATCTATCCATTCTTATATCCTTGTACTAGGCTCGAACCCAAGTGGATTAAGGACCTCCACATAAAACTAGGCACAATGAAGCTAATAGAAAAGAAACTAGGGAAGGCCCTTGAGCACATGGGCACAGGGGAAAATTTCCTGAACAGAACACCAATAGCTTATGATCAAAGATTAAGAATTGACAAATGGGACCTCATAAAATTACAAAATTTCGGTAAGGCAAAGGACACTATCAATAGGACAAAACAGCAACCAACAAATTGGTAAAAGATCTTCACCAACCCTATATCCGACTGAGGGCTAATATCCAATATTACAAAGAACTCAAGAAGTTAGACCCCAGAAAACCAAATAACCCTATTAAAAATGGGGTACAGAGCTAAATAAAGAATTTTAACCTGAAGAACTTTGGATTCACAAGGGAAATGCAAATCAAAATAACCCTGAGATTTCACCTCACACCAGTCAGAATGGCTAAGATTAAAAACTCAGGAGACAGCAGGTATTGGCGAGGATGTGGAGAAAGAGGAATACTCCTCCACTGCTGGTGGGATTGTAAGATGGTACAACGACTCTGGAAATCACTCTGGTGGTTCCTCAGAAAACTGGACACTACACCCCCGGAAGACCCTGCTATACCACTCCTGGGCATATACCCAGAGGATTCCCCAGCATGCTATAAGGACACAAGTTCCACTATGTTCATAGCAGCCTTATTTATAATAGCCAGAAGCTGGAAAGAACCCAGATGTCCCTCAATGGAGGGATGGATATAGAAAATGTGGTATATTTACACAATGGAATACTACTCAGCAATTAAAAACAATGAATTCATGAAATTCTTAGGCAAATGGTTAGAACTGGAAAATATCATACTAAATAAGGTAACTCATTCACAAAAGAACACACATGGAATACAATTACTGATAAGTGGATATTATCCCAGAAGCCCAGAATACCCAAAACACAACCCACATATCAAATCATTCCCAAGAAGAAGGAAGGAGAGGGCCCGGGTCCTGGAAAGGCTTGATGCAGCATTGTAGGGGATTGCCAGGACAGAGGAGTGGGAGGGGGTTGATTGGGGAACTGGCACAGGGAAGAGGGCTTATGGGACTTATGGGGAGGGGGGAACTGGGAAAGGGAGAATCATTTGGAATATAAAAAATATAGAAAATATTTTTTTAAAAAAAAAAAGAATTTTCACCTGAGGAATGTTGAATGGCTGAGAAGCACCTCAAGACATAATTAGCTAAGCAAAAGATTCCCAAGAAAAGGGATGGAGAGGACCCTGGTCCGGAAAAGACTAAATCTGGTTTTGTAGGAGAGTACCAGAACAGAGAAATGGTGGGGAGGGGGCGGTGATTGGGGAATGGTGGGGGGAAGAGGACTTATGGGACATATGGTGAGGGGGGAACTGGAAAGGGGAAAGCCTTTGGAATGTAAACAAAGAATATAGAAAATAATAAATATATATAAAAAATAAAAAAAACAAAACCGAAAGAAAGAAAGAAAGAAAGAAAGAAAGAAAGAAAGAAAGAAAGAAAGAAAGAAATATTCAATATCCTTAGTCATCAGGGAAATACAAATCAAAACAACCCTGAGATTTCACCTCACACCAGTCAGAATGGCTGAGATTAAAAAAAAACTCAGGATATAGCAGGTGCTGGAGAAGATGTGGAAAAAGAGGAATACTCCTTCACTCTTGGTGGGATTGCTAGCTGGTATAGCCACTCTGGAAATCATTCTGGCAGCTCCTCAGAAAACTGGGCATGATTCTACCAGAGGACCCTGTTATATCACTCCTGGGCATATACCCAGAGGATTCCCCAGCACGTAATAAGGACACATGTTCCACTGTGTTCATAGCAGCCCTATTTATTAGGAATTCAGATGTCCCTCAACGGAGGAATGGGTACAGAATATGTGGTATATTTACACTATGAAATATTACTCAGCTATTAAAAAAATGAATTAATGAAATTCTTAGGCAAATGGATAGAACTGGAAAATATCATCCTAAGTGAGGTAACCCAATCACAAAAGAGCACACATGATATGCACTCACTAAAGTGGATATTAGCCCAGAAGTTTAGAATACCCAATACACAATTCACATATCAAATGATGCCCAAGAAGAAGGAAGAACAAAGTATGGATAATCCGGTTCTTCTTACAAGGGGGAACAAAATACCCACAGGAGGAGATAAAGCGACAAAGTGTTGAGCAGAGACTGAGGGAAGGAAAAGACCATCCAGAGACTACCCCATGTAGTAATCCATCCCATATACAGTTACAAAACCCAGACACTAATATTGATGCCCACAAGTACTTGCTGACTGAAGCTTCATATAGCTGTCACCTGGGGGGCTCTGCTAGTGCATGACAAATACAAAGGGGGGCACTCTCAGGCAACCATCGAACTGATAGCAAGGTCCCCAATGGGGCAGCTGGAGAAAGGACACAAGGAGCTGAAGGGGTTTGCAGTGCCATAGGAGGAACAAAGATAGCAGCCACCCAGTACTGCCAGAGCTCCCAGGGACAAAAACATCAACCAGATGGTACACATGGCGTTACCCATGTCTCCAGAGGCATAGGCACAAAGGATGGCCTTGTTGGACATTAAAGGGAGGGAGGCCCCTGGTCCTGGAAAGGCTCAATGCAACAGTGTAGGTGAATACCAGGTCAGGAAAGTGGGAGGGGGTTGATTGGAGAGTGGGGGAGAGGAGTTGGCTTATGGGATTTTTGTTAGGGCGGTGAGGCAGGAAGAGGGGAAAAGCAGGAAAGGGGAAATCATTTGAAAAGTAAATAAATATATTCAATGAAAAAAGAAGAAAGAGAACTGTTTTATTTCCTCTACAAGCCAATTCTATATTTACAAGCCTTCATTTTTCATGACAAATAATCAAAAGGAAAAGGAAGTAATGAAAATTGAAAGAAAGAAAGAAGTGATTTAGAAAGATCAACCTAATTGTCCCTCAACCCAATAATGAATAAAGAAAATGTGGTACATTTACACAATGGAATATTAAAACAATGAAATCTGTAGGCAAATTAATAGAACTGGAAAAGATCACTCTGAGGGAGGTAACCCCAACCCTAAAAGACAAACATGTTATGTACTTACTTATAAGTAGATGTTAGCTATAAAGTACCATGCTACAATCCATGGACCAAAATAAGCTAAGTAACAAGAAGGGCCTAAGTGAGGATATGTAAATCTCACTGAGAATGGCAAACAGAATAGACGTGGGGATGATGGAATGGGGAAGAGGAGTGATATGTGGAGGATGGGGGAGGGTAATAGAAGGGATAAAGTAATGGTAGGGCAAAGACAGAGAGTATTGGGAGAAAGAACTGGAATCAGAGTTGGGGGAGGAATCTCTGGAATGAGCCGGAAACCTAGAAAGATGGAAAATCCCAGGAATCTATGAGGGTGACCTTAGCTAAGACTTCTAGCAATAGAGGATATGGAACCTCAAATGGCCATTTCCTCTAACCAGAAAAGACTTCCAATGGAAGGATTAGGACACCAACCTAACCTCAAAACCTTCAACCCACAATTTCTCTTGCCTATGATATATGCAGGGGTAAAATGGAGCAGAAGTTGAGAGAATAGCCAGACACTGATTGCCCCAGGTTGAGACACATGCCATGCAAGAGAGCCCACTCCTGATACTACTAAAGATATTCTGGTATACTCTCATACAGGAGCCTAACATAACTGTCATCAGATTTATAGCTAATATCTAATGTCTCTAATGGAAACAGATGCAAAGACCCACAACCAAACATTAGGTGGAGCTTGTGGAAACCTATGGAAGAGAGGATAGAAGAATTGAATATAGAGAAGTCAAGAACACGACAAGAAAACCTACAGAATCAACCAACCTGGTACATGGTTGCCCACAGACACTGACCTGCCAACTAGAGAGCATGCATGCGAGAGACCTAGGACCTCTGTACCTATGTCACAGCTGTGCAGCTTAGTCTTCATGTGGTACTCTTAAAGTGGGGACAGGGACTGTTTCTGACTGTAACTACATTGCCTGCCTTTGGAGCCCTTTCTCTTGTCTATCCTCAATAGAAGAAGATGGGCCCAGTCCTTCTGCAATTTGATATGCCAAGAATGGTTGATATCTAAGGGAGGCCTCCTTTTTCTGAAGAGGAAGAAACAAACAGGTGGAGCAGGGGAACAGATAGGGAAGGATTGGGAGGAGAGGAGAGAAGAAATGGTGATCAAGATGTAAAGTAAATTAATTAATTAATCAATTAAAAAGAAAGATAACAAGTACACCTAGATCACTCACATGCATTGTTTCTATCTACCTTTCTCTTTATCATTCCTTTGTTTGTTTATTTGTTTGTTTGTTTGTAATTTGATACAGGGTCTCTCAATGTAGCCAATAAGGATGTGGAACTGGTTATATACTCCAGGCATGCTTCAGCCTTCTAGACACAGAGATGACAGGAGTTTCTTAGGACATCCTACTAAATGACCCTTTTTTCATATCCCAAATTTTATAGCCCACAACATGAGGGTCTCTGCTTTGGTATAAGTGCAGTAGAGATTATGTCACAGGGTTCCAAGAAATTGTACAACCTCCCCATCAGGGATTGAACCCTGGTGTCCCGGGGGACAGATGGGGATTCTAATGACTATAATAACAAGGAGATGCTACTTCTAAAGGAGCTTATTCCTAATGTAGACAAACCTAGAAACATTTAATGAAACCTCCTGTCCAGTGATCCAGTTTCCAGTGATCCCAGACAGTCATCACTATTTGAGTTAACAAGGCTTCTGCAAGTCTCCCTCTAGAACTATTTTTTATATGCAAAGCCTTTACATCTTCCCTAATTGATAATATTGTCCCAAGATTTATTAAATCTTACCTTATGATCATATATCTTAATGTTACCCTGTACTACTGGAACATTAAGAAAGCAAGCTGTCAATTTGGAATCAGCTTCAATTTTAAGTAGCTTTTTAATATAAGAGATGATAAATAGAATGGCTAGTGTCCCGATCAAATGAAGAAGAGCATGGATCACATTAAGCTGTATATATCATGACTATTTAGGACATATACTCTGGAGTCAGATATACCTGAATCTGAGATTCCGTGCTTTACGTGTGTGCTTTTAAAAAACTCACATCATTTGCCTAATCTGTAATTTTTCACTGATAAAATGTAGGATTATATTAACAACATTAATGATAGAGAGTTGTGAAGAGTCAAAATAGGGGAATTCATATTAATGAATATTCAATAAATCTAACATTTTTTGTCCTTAACTCCAGATGTTTATTCATACTTGAAAAAGCTATATTTTATACTGAACCTCCTATTGACCCACAGGGTTTATAATAACTATTGAGTTCCTGACTTATAGAATACAGTTACAATAGGTGTTATCCACAGTCTAGCCATTCTTTGTCACTATTAGTCACATTTTCCTCCCTCAAGTTACCCCTACTCCTTCATAATAGATTTTTCGAAAACAATAATTCTGGAAAAAAAATCTCTGTAATCTCTTATGATGGCACTTCTCCATCTTCCTATTTCTTAAGCTTCTTGAAATAATTAATAGTGCTCACAATGGTATTTAGGTTGTTGTTTTTACGTCTTCTTGATACATACAAGAACTGTCCTTGTATATCTCTGATACTATACATGACTTCCACGTAGTTATTACTCATTGAAAATCAAGCAGAGGATCAATTTTGAGTGGACCTTTAAGTAAGGACTAGGAAGTAGTTGTCCAGTTCCTTTGTGAAAATTCCTCAGTTTTCAGGAAAAAAAAAAAGCAGAAACAGAGTTTTGTTCAGCTCAGACATCTTAGTCAACAGTACAAGGTCATATCATATCCTTGGGTGCAGAAACTAGCTGAGACTCTCTTAGTTAGCAAAAGCTTCCTTGACTAAAAATGTTTCTAGGTATCTTTACCACCTACGTCCTAGAATTACATCATATGCCACTATAAACAACCTGGTAACAGAGAAGATATTCTAAGTAGAGACAGTTCTCCCCTTCATCTACCAAACTGTAGAGACAATGGTCCTCTAGTAATTGGAAATTTCTAGGAAATCCATGTTGAATGGGGAAAGGCTGAAGCCTGGTACCAGCCAGAAAAGGAACTTCTTTCCCTAAGATTGCTCACAGTCTGACAACTTGTCACACACAAGTTTTAGGAAGGAGAAAATCAGAGACAATGGTGACAAGTGGGACTGCAACTTGAGCAAAACTTCTCAACCATGCATACCTCTTACTCTCTATTTAAACTTATACCTCATGTCAGTTCCAAGACGGTATACTTGGCAAAGGTCTCAGGTCCCTGGACCCTTTCATTTCTCTTCTCAGTGTGTCCAACTGAAAATGTCTTCTTTTTCTTCTTTTTACTGTTCACTGTCTCTCTAATTGGCCTACTAAGGACAGTTAACCAAGGTAAGCTTGCAAGGGCTGCCAGAGCCCAAGAATTGACCCTAACAATACCAGGAGCACAACCTTACTGAAAATTAACAATTACTTTAAAAGGAATGCTTGTGTATTTGGTGATAATAAAGAATGAACTTCTTTTATATATGGGCATAAATATGTGGGCATATCTCCAAATGATTTTAAACTCATGGCTATTTATATCTCAAGATAAACAGCCTGACTGTATTTATTTAGAAAGTTTAGGTTAGAGGGAATTTTAGAGTCTGATGATAAAATCAAGTCACTATAGATGCTGAGCCGAAGACTCTGCTGTACTTTATGAAACTCTGCTGGGAGCATAACTCACCAATCATTGATCATGTGAAGTTTACAGCCTTATAAAACTCAGAATTAAACTAAATTGAGAAAACACATTTAATGGTGTTACAAGGTGGCCTTCCTCTCTTTAATTTCCATGAAAACACTTCTCAGATGTACAGTAGAGTTGTGTTGACAAGAGAACTAATAAGATTACTTTAAATCTCTCTGGGCTAGGAGGTATTTTCTCCTGAATATCTATCTAACTTGTCCTTGGAGATTAATGAAAGTGGAGTCATTTTCCTTTCCCTTTAACTTAGCTGCTACTTGAATCATTACAAAACAATCATGAAAGTGAAGATATTTTGAGCAATACTTAATCTTTTCAAGGAGGAAGGCACAGTTTTCTAAGTTGCAATGTGAGCCAATTTTGTCACTCCCCTTGACTGAGGACATGGTGAACAGGAGAGCATGTGGCCATGTAGACCATATGAGTTTCATGTAGACTGTTTCACTTCATTTACTGTAAGCTTCATAGAAATTCACAAACATGGAACACAAAAGAAGAAATCTCTACTTTTAATGAAAATACTGGAGGAATCCAAACTAGTTAAAGAATATATTTCTCTACAGGTCTATCTCCCCTTTGTTTGGTATTTTAGTTAATGTCCCCCCTTGGGTCCCTGGTATCTGGTACTTTCTAGTAATTACCCCCAGGTCCCCCTCCCGCACTGCTAATCTCCTCCTTTCAAATTCCTGACTCTCTGTACTTTTCCATCTCCTCCCATATCTGATCCAGCTCCCCCTTTTCCCTCTGCCTCCTCTTTCCCTCCAAGATCCCTCTCTCCCTCTACTTCTGGAGATTATTTTCTTCCCCCATTCTGAGAAATACTGTAGGATCCACAGTTAGGTGTGGTCTTCTTTCTTCTTTGGTTTCATATGATCTCTGAGTTGTATGCTGGGTATTCTGAGCTTCTTTTTATCTAATATGCACTTATCAGTGAGTATATCAGTGAGTACATCAGTGAGTACAAGTGTGGTTTTTGTGACTGAGTTACCTCACTCGGGAATATATTTTCAAGTTTCATCTATTTGCCTGTGAATTTCATGAAGTCATTGTTTTTAATAGCTGAATAGTACTCCATTGTGTAAATATACCACATTTTCTATGTCCATTCCTCTGCTGAGGGACATTTGGATTGTTAGAACCTATAGAGACCATATTCAGTGGATAGGCATAGCCCCAGTTGAGGGATGCCCCCTGACCTACCTCAAAAATATTAATCCAGAATTCCTAATGTCAAAAGGAAATGCAGGGACAAAAAGTGAAGCAGAGGCTGGAGGAAAGGCCATCCAGAGAGTGTCCCACGTAGGGATCCATCTCACCTGTAGACACCAAACACAGACACTAAGAAGTGCTTGCTGAGAGGAGCCTACTATAGCTATCCCCTGAAAGGATCTGCCAGAGCCTGACCAATAAGATCCAGATGCACACAGCCAACCATTAGATTATGTGTAGGGTACCCATGGAGGAGTTAGAGAAAGGTCTGAAGGAGCTGAAGGTGTTTACAACCCCATAGGAAGAACAACAGTGTTAACCAATCAGACCCCCCCCAAAGCTCCCAGGGACTAAACCACTAACCAAAGAGTACATATGGGAGCAGGGGGAAACCCATGGCTCCAGATGGATACGTAGCTGAGGATTGCCTTATTGGGCATCACTGAGAGGGTAGGAGACTTCTAGGGCTCTGAGGCAGGAGTGGGTGGGTGGGCAAGGGGCAGGGGAAGGGCGGGGATAGAGGGTTTGTGGAAGGGAAACTGGAAGGGGGATAACATTTGAAATGGCAATAAATAAAATAACCAATAAAAATATTTCTCATATTAAAAATATAATTAAAGTAAAAAGTCAGAGGTTAGAGAAATAGCTCAACAGTTAAAAGCGAATAAGGCAGAATGCATTAGTATATGTTTAATTCAAATGGGGAATTATAGTAAATATGTATTCAATGAGTAGTACTTGCTTTAAAATGAAGCCTACTTTTGAAAATATTTTCCATTCTCTCCTTCTCTGCTAAACTTGTCTTTCATCCACAGAACTTCCCAACTGTTCTTCCTAGATAAATGATATCAAATAGAAATAGCACAATGTATACATGTTTTCTAGTTGCCATACATAATAAACAAAATGAGATGGGTCATCTAAATAAATTTTACTTAATGTGATACTTCTAAAGTGTCACCATTTCAACCTGAAATCACATTAAAATCACTGATAAGTTTGTATGTGTTTGCTATTCCCTTCCTTTCTTTTCCTGTTACCCTGATAATCAACTCTGACAAAAGCAACTTGTGCTAAATGGGGTTTATTTTGCTCATATTTCTTTTTTATTTTAATTTTACTTTATTTATTTACATTTCAAATGTTATTCCATTTCCCATTTTCCCCGCTGCAAACCCCCTATATGATCCCCCCTTAAGCTGCTTCTATGAGGGCACTCCTCTACCCACCTACCCACTCCTGCCTCATTGCCCTAGCATTTCTCTACACTGGGACATCATTCAAAGTACAGCCCAGCAAATCAGGAGTTTGAAGTCACTGCAGTCAGAAGAGAGCAGTGAACATGACAGGACTTTGCTTGCTTTTTCTACCCTACCTAGGAAAGGATGCCACCCACAATGGGTAGGTTTTTCCTTTTCAATTAACACAATCAAGATGAATCCCACAGACATCCCAAAATGCATGTTCCAGGTGATTCTAACATCTGTCAATCTGACAACTAAGCCCTAGCTATCGTACTGTCTGAAACCAGGCATGTTTGCACCACTGTAGGACAGCTCTAGTGAGATTATCCAGCAAACAAGTTCAGGAGTCACATTAGCTAATCTTTTAGGTCATATAAACAGATAATCATGATTAAGAAAAAATACTTTTTTATGACATTAGTACAGCAATTTAGGAGAAAAGGCAATCTTCAGAAATAGGGAATAGTGAGCACAAAAGGCATCCTACAGACTGTGTTGTTTTTGAGAAGAGATCAAGGTTTTGCTCCTATATGACAACTGGAATTAAAATAAACTTAGTGTCTATGTCATTCCAACAACAGAAGTCTTAATTACAAACAGGAAGAATTGCAGGGTAGGGGTGGCACATGAACATAAGAGGCAGACAGACAGATCTTTGGGTTATAGACCACCATGGTCTACAGAGTGAGTTCTAGGACAGATGGGGCTACACAAAGAAACCCTGTCTCAATTGTCTAACAAATAATGGGCCCCACCTGAGACCAATCCCACGGCCAAGCACCAATCGCTAACACTATTAGTGATACTCTGGGGTGCTTGCAGATGGGAGTATGTTATCATCTGTGAGGCTCCACCCAGCAGCTGACTCAGACAGATACACTCACAGCCATACAGTGGATGAAGCTTGGGAACTCTTATGGAAAAATAGGAGGAAGGCTAGTAGGCCCCAAAGGGGATAGGAATTCCACAGGAAGACCAACAGAGCCAACTAACCTAGACCCCTCTGGTTTTCAGAGTCTGAACCACTAACCAAAGTACGTACATGGGCTGGAACTAAACCTCCCAGCTCATATGTAGCAGATGCGCAGTTTGAGCTTCATGTGGGCCCCCAACAACTGGTATGGGAACTATCCTAAAAGCTGTTGCCTGTTCATAATATGTTTAACTAATTGGGCTGCCTTCTGGGAGAGGAAGCACCTAGGCTCATGGAGACTTGAAGTGTCATGGTTGGGTGAAAACCCAGAGCGGCCACACCTGCTCAGAGGACACAAGGAGTTTGGGGAGAGGGAAGGACTGTGGGAGGGGGCAACTAGGAGGTTGGACAGTGAGCAGAATGTAAAGAAAATAATTAGATAAAAAATAAAAAGAAAGATACCCAATCTCAGAAAAGTTTTAAAAAATCCAAAATAGTTTAAAAATATATTCCTCATATTAAAAATATATCTACATTAAAAAGTTAAGGACAGCAAATGGACCTAGGGAGATGGCTGGGCAGTTAAGAGCTAGGATTGGTATTACAGAGGACCCAGTTTCTATTTCAAGGATCCACACTGGATACCTTCAGGCAGATATGACATCTTCAGCTTCTATGGACAACAATACTCTGTACACATATCCAGACAGAGACACAAAAATAAAAAAATAAAGGCAAACCTTAGAGAAATATTAACGTCTACATCCTGTGTATTGTGACTATATCGTACCTAACATGCTACCAATCATAATATTCAGAAGAATTTGCTATAAACCACATTGTGTTTTGTATCCAGTGTTTCAGTTCCTTTACCAGCGTTTTAATGTGACAATATTCTGTCATTTTGATAAATAAAAGAGAGGAGAGACACAAGCATGGTAAGTGACAGAACTACCATCAGAGAACGTGGACCCTGTGCTTTCGGTCCACTAGTACACTGACGTATCTACAGCAGCCTTCCTTCTTCATCTGCCTCCCATACACAACGCACCCACATGGAGCTTTAAGGAGCAAGTGTTCCTTACTGCAGACCCCTCTGCCTTTCTCCAAAATAATAATCAATACAACCTACTCACCTGTCTAAAATACTTTCCTTTTTTTCTCCTGTTCTAGCTTTTATTGCCTCTAATATTATCCCTTGAGAGATGTAAATAATTGAAAAGAAAGAAAACTGCATTTACAACTAGTATAAATATAAGGAATTAGAGCTCAGATTGGAATGAGTTCAAAGTGATTTGTTGTTGTTGTTTTTAAGAAATGAACTTGTATTTCAAATCTATGCCCTTTATGTTTCATCTGAAGAGACATAATTGATTTATTTTTAGTGTCATTAGCAGGCTTTTCTTACATTTAACATCTGCTGTTTGTAATCCTCCTATTCAGACACCAGCTATCAGGTGAGCCTACCTTTTTGAGAATATCCCTATGTTTTTGCCTTCATTATCATTCCTGCAGAGTGTTATAATTGTGTTTTTTTTAATCCATCAGTTCAATGTGCAAGGTGCTAGCACCACTGCCAACAGTTTGGCAATACATTTTTACTTTCACCACCCTCTCATAATCATCTCATCTTTCTTTTGTCCATCAGAAACTTACCCTAAGGGATGCTGTCAAATTCAGCCAGCATCCAGTAGCTGCCTTCATGCAAAACTTTTTCTACCATCTTTATTCTATGGGGAAAATGAAGGCAGAGGCATGGCCTCATGGGAGATTTTGTTGTTATTATTATTAAATTTGAGTCTAGGAAGATTCAAAAATCATAATCTTTGCAGATAGTGGGATAAATTGTTTGGAGTCTTATCTCAAACAGCTATGATGCCTTGCTTCACTAGAATTACCCAGGCTACAATGACAGGCTTACTCTGCATTATCATGACTTTGAAAGGGCTGTTGTGCTTTGTCATTTTCATTTAAGATAGTTTTATTGAAGAGCCATATGGAAATATTTAAAATAATTTTATGCTCTGTGTTGGCATTTGTTGACATTTCACCTGTTTCAGAAAGGAATACGTCTCTGCACACATTCATAGATCCGTATTACATTCGCATCATTGGTTCAGAACCTTGAGGAGACAAACAAAAGCCTCTGAAACCTTATCCAATTACATGCCCATATCTGAGGATAAGTCCTCAGCTTGTGCTTATAATGTAGACAAAGGCTTTTAATGATGGCTGCATTTTCTTTTCCTTCAGAGTTTTAAAATATAATGCAATGCCAAATGGTAATGGAAACCTAATAGAAAATCAACACTTCTGGTCTATGCTTCTGATAACATTATCAAGCCACATTCACAACAGACTAGATGAAGACACATCCTACAATGAAAATTAATTGCTCCGAATTTCTCTTAAACACTTGTCATCTGTAGTATGCTGAATATGTAGTATAGCTGAATACTTTCCCTAACTCAAAGTCATGCTCTACTTTGGCAAATTGCCTTGCAGGTGATTTTCTCTTTCCATGAATAATTATTTCACCTCTGATTTTATTGTTGTCTAAATAGGGCAGAACTAGCCTTTATTTTTTGTCTCACTTTCTCAGGCAGGGCAGGGGGGAAGGGAATACACTTTCAACCAACATGTTTTTCATTAACGAAATATGACCTTATATTTTGATTGGCGGATGAAAGGGAAAGTATGCTTATGATAGAGGTGGAGCTGGGGGGAGTAGAAGATCTTTAAAGATTTAATACATTAATAGAAAGTGAATTAGTCTATAAAGTTGAAGTAGGAAATTTATTCAGAATACATTTGCATCTGTTCTCTGAAACAGCACCTCTTACTCTGATCTTTTCTCACTCTGATCTTTTTTCCCAAAAACCAAAAACAAGGGCTCTGATTTAACCTCAGAGGAGAAAATATGAATATGGCTGTTTGGGATCCGTTCGATCCTAATGCTTTAGACACATTTGCAGGGGAAGAGGGGCTAAAAATTTGTACTATGACAAAAAAAAAGATGCTTTAATGCCTACAGCCAGGCTTTCTGAAGAAATATATCTATTAAAAATTCATGTATCTATTAGGAATGTGGTTGGCAAAGAAAGCTTGGAGACCTTAAATTAGTGAAGATGGGATTTTTCTTGCATGGCAAAATACTCAGGAACAGGCCATCCAAGCTGTGTGAGGCTGTTCTCGCCAGCCTTCATCTTTCTCTGACTCTCTTTATCTTTCCACTCCACTCTCTATGAAACAAGAGTACTCTAGCCATGAATATTCGCTCCTTAATACATACTTAATAATACTTCCTGAATAGAAATATTTCTCTAGGTATATCCAGATGCCAAGCAAGAAGATAAAGCAAGAAAATAATTAGAGGACATGCCCCAGGGGACTCAGCTCTTTTACAAACTTTCAGAGGTATCAACAAAATACTCACAGGAAGAAGCTCAATAACTAACACATTGTTTATCTCCTCCAGAGAAAAGAGCAGGACACATACACATAATGTCATGTTTGCACGCTAGCATTACACTAGAGATGCTATCCCACAGGATCACACTATCATCTCACACCATCACACACTACCGTGTATTGTCACACACTGTCACACAGTAGCACTGTCCCACAATTTGTACAAAGTCAATCATCACACACCATTCGGTCACAATAAGAAGGGGACTTCATAGGCTCACCTTCTACCATTATACATAGGTTCTGCGCAGCTGGGTTGAGTTCAACTAGCCTCAGTCTTGCTCTCTGGACAGGGCCCTCATCTGTGTTCCATGTGACTCCTCATTTCCAGAGCTCTAGACCAGGCAATTCCAAAAAATAAAAATTGTATCTAGAGAACTGGTTACAAAACAAAACAAAACAAAAAGTAATTTTAATTACTTTTTTTTTTTTTTACAATCCAGTCATTGCCTTCAGATCTATCCTCCTACAGTTCCTTATTCTATTCCTCTTGCCTCAAGTCTCCAAGAGGATGTAGCCAGGCCTCCCCTCTCCCTGGGGCCTCAAGTCTCTGAAGGGTTAGACAAGTCTTCTCTCACTGAGGGCAGTAAAAGAAAAAAATCTATATCACCTTTTTTCCTACCCCTTTAAAAATATACAGTTCTTTAATATGATTTCCATTTAAAAGAAGAAATTAATTATATAATTCCAATGGTGCTAAAATTATCTTGCTAAAGAATTGATTGAAAGTCCTGTCAGAAGTTCCATGAGCCTTATAGTAGTTATGATCCAAGAGATCTTGTTATAGTTGTAAGCTTTTGTCTTTCTAACAGATAGTGATTATCTGCTGTTCAGGAAAGCAAAATGAAAGCTGTTTCCTTTAAACTAGATGTCCACACTATTTATTCTCAACTGAGGAATACCGGATGGCTGAGAAATAACTAAAGATATGTTCAACATCCTTAATCATCAGGGAAACACAAATTAAAACAACCCAGAGAGTCTACCTCATCACACCTGTCAGAATGGCCAGGATCAAAGATTCAGAGAACAGCAAATGCTGAAGAGGATGTGGAGAAAGAGGAACACTCCTCCATTGCTGGTGGGATTCCATGCTGGTAAAACCACTCTGGAAATCAGTTTGGCAGTTCCTCAGAAAATTGGACATAGCACTACCTGAGGACGCAGCTATACCACTCCTGGGCATATACCCAGAGGATTCTCCATCATGCAGTAACAACACATGATTCCACTATGTTCATAGCAGCCTTATTTATAATAACCAGAAGCTGGAAAGAACCCAGATGTCCCTCAACAGAGGAATGGATACAGAAAATGTGGTATATTTACACAATGGAGTACTACTCAACTATTAAAAACAATGAATTCATGAAATTCTTAGGAAAATGGATGGAGCTAGAAAATATCATTCTGAGTAAGGTAACTGTCTTAGTTTGGGTTTCACTGCTGTGAACAGACACCATGACCAATGCAAGTTTTATAAAAGACAACATTTAATTGGGGCTGCCTTACAGGCTCAGAGGTTCAGTCCATTGTCCATCAAGGCAGAAACATGGCAGCATCCAGGCAGATATGGTGCAGGAGGAGCTAAGAGTTCTATCTCTTCATCTGAAGGCAGCTAGTGGAAGACTAACTTCCAGGCAGCCAGGGGGAGGGTCTTAAGACCACACCCACAGTGGCACACCTACTCCAACAAGGCCACATCTCCTAATTGGTTCACTTCCTGGGCCAATCATATACAAACCATCACAGTAACCCAATCACAAAAGAACACACACAGTATGAACTCACTGAGAAGTGGATATTAGTCCAAAAGCTCAGAACACCCAAAATACAACTCACGGACCATATGAAGCTCAAGAAGAAGGAAGTCCAAAGTTCGGATACTTTGATCCATATTGGAAAGTGGATCAAAATACCCATGGCTCACAGCCAGCCAATAGAATGAGTATAGGGTCCCCAATGGAGCAGCTAGAGAGAGGACTCAAGGAGATGAAAAGGTTTGCAGACCTTCAGGCAGAACAAGAATATGGACCAACCAGCACCCCCAGAGCTCCGGGGGCTAAACCACCAACCAGAGTACACATGGAGGGAACCATGGCTCCAGCTACATATGTAGCATTTCAGATGTCACCATGGATTCAGAGACCATGGGTGCTGTGAAGGCTCAATTCCCCAGAATAGGGGAATGCAAGTCAGGAAATTTGTTGTGGGCAGGGGGGGTGAGCATGGGGAGGGGGATAGGATAGGGGATTTTCAGAGGGTTAACGCAGAAAGGAGATACCATTTGAAATGTAAATAAAACAAATATCTAATAAAAAAAAAGAAGATGTAGCCGGGCGTGGTGGCGCACACCTGTAATCCCAGCACTTGGGAGGCAGAGGCAGGCAGATTTCTAAGTTCAAGGCCAGCCTGGTCTACAGAGTGAGTTCCAGGACAGCCAGGACTACACAGAGAAACCCTGTCTCGAAAAACCAAAAAAAAAAAAAAAAAAAAAGAAGAAGAAGAAGAAGATGTTTCTCATTGTTGTTCAAAACCATAGTTGAAAACAATTCTACATCACCTGACAGGGTGCAGGAAAGATAAGGATTGCTACATGCTTACTCAAACTCAGTGCTGACAGGGCAACAGCTATGAAACCTGGCTAATGTTCAGAACAATGCTTCCCGGCGAAAGTTGAACAAGGTAAAACACATTAATCCCACTTGGGAGAGTGACACCAACTACCATAATTTTGAGTCAAATTTGAAGAAAGTTTTAATTAAATTCTAGCCAGAAATGATATATACTCTTGCCAAGTTCATTCTGGTGTTCCCAAGAAAGAGTCCACGAACTACATCAGCCACGTGCTTATAAGGGCAAACCCACAAGACTATGTACTCCCTGCCTTCGGACAATCCAGGCATGTATACACCTTGATGTACTTCCTGCCTGCATAGTTGCTGCGTACGTCCAATCAGAGCAGGCTTACATACTCATGTATTTCATGCCTATGTAATTCCTGCCTTCATGTGTTCAAGGATATTCAGAGCAGTTGGGTCAAACAAACTTGTTTAGGGGAGATAAAACATGTGGCTTGTTGTCTTACATAAACAGTAGGCTCCAGCATTTCAAGAAGTATCTGTCTTTGGGCAAGCAGGCTTACAGGTTAGAGGCCGTTTTTAGTCATATTATTTAAAATTTCAAACATAACTTTCACTCTCATGTGTGTTACCTTCCTTGAGATGAGAAACACGGGCTAAAGGATTAATATCAGCCAGGAAAACTTCAGTAAGCCACAAGGAATGTTGATAAGCAACAAAGAACATTATTGCTGCTTTTTCAGAGATCCAGTGTTTTGCTCTATTGTTGAGCAACATACAACTTCCAGTAACTCTGGATCCAAGGGATCTGGCGCCCTCTCTGGCCACTATGTGTATGGGTCTCTCTCTCTCTCTCTCTCTCTCTCTCTCTCTCTCTCTCTCTCTCTCTCTCTCTCTCTCTCACACACACACACACACACACACACACACACACACACACATACACACACACACACATGCTCACCAACACCAAACATAAATACAAATAAAAATAAAATAAACCTAAAAAAAGAAAGAAATAGAGAATTATGAGCCTGTTTAGTAATGGAAGTTGACATACAAGGCGAAGAATATTAAGATTTGGGTTTCTCTTATTTGTAGAATAATTGCCTCAAGACAAAACTAAATAAGCCAAATATTGCTTTTACTACAAAGAGATTAAATTCAATTTAAGGAACTCTTGTTTTAAAGTAGCATCCGTGGAGATAACCAAGTGAAAATGTTTAGTGTCACCCAGGAGTAGGACCCTGGAGAGGAAAAAATAGGTGTGAAATTGAAAGCCATTGGAACCAGCCACACAAGCTAAGCATTTGAATGGTAAATATGAATATACAAAGAGCTTACCATTGAGGGGTAACAGTTAAATCTCTCAGTTGATTGCTAAATAGTATCCCCTGACATAATTCTCAATGGTTGAGTAGGATGAAAACATCAGTATATTATAAATTAATAGATTATGAAAAATATAATCCTTAATGACACACTGATTTTTCGTATTCAATATAGCCCATGGATGCAATAAGTATTCTCATGTATGAGGATGGATTATAAGAGTTCATGAAAGTTTGGAAAGTTTTTACATTGCAATTGATATTATTATTATTATTGTTGTTGTTGTTATTTCTAAACCTATGTTTCTAACAACATCAGCAATATTTCATAATGACAAAATAGCATATTTATTGACTAGACCATCTTGCTGTGCTTTGTTATTTATCAATTATTTTTTACTTGTCACAAGCCAGAAAAATCTTTTCATTGCTAACTTAAGCAATAAAAATTAACCACTAACTTCCTACTCTCACACCTGTGGTCTGGATCAGACTTAGGCAGGACTTCCGCTCCCATTGTCTAAAGCTTACCCTCCTTTAGCCCAGTGTCATGTACTTATGGTAGAGATTTTAAAATTACGAACTTGTAAGCCAAGTCCCACATTTCCTGCGTCTACTCATTTGCCAAAGCAGGCATCTTCCAAACGTGTTCCAACATGATGAGAATTTCTAGTGAGAAGAAATATAAAGACACATTTTCAAGGGAAAGAGATAACGTGTGCTGGAACAAGCAGGTACTGGCTCCTGGGATTCAGTCTCCCAATGAGTTTTGAATATCCTAAGATTATTTACACTACACAGATCATCAAATAACAAAACTGGAAGGTGTGTGCATGTGTGTGTGTGTGTGTGTGTGTGTGTGTGTCTGCGCGCACCCGCGCGCGCGCGTGCGAGCTCCTGAGTTTGAGAACCAGATTCTATCATTTGCAGTACTCCTCAAGAGTGGATAAAGGAAATCATCAAAAATTGTGAACATTGATAATATTTATCAGGTGCTAGGTAAAAGTCCCCATGTTGCCAATGATTAAATTCTTTGATGTCACTAAATGTATACTACATGTATACCATGTATTGGTAGAATATGAGACATAGGTATACCCAAGGCATTATCTCTGGTCTTCAAATTTTCAATAACAAAATCCAAAAAAAACAAACAAACAAACAAAAAAAAGCCGGGCGGTAGTGGCACACGCCTATAATCCCAGCACTCTGGGAGGCAGAGGCAGGCAGATTTCTGAGTTCGAGGCCATCGTGAGTTTCAGGACAGCCAGGGCTATACAGAGCCCAGTCTCAAAAAAACCAAATCCAAAAAACCAAGAAAAAGATTTCAATAACTAGAGGGAGAGTAACACAGAGAGGCGCACACACACTGAGACACACTCAGTGATATTAGATAGATTAGATTTAAATATCAAATTTTGCTCTGTTAATTCATTTAAAAGGATAAGGAAAGAATTTGTTTCTCTCAACTTTTCAAAAAAAAAACATGAAAAGGGTAATACATGTTTGTAGTCGCACATAGATGTGAAATACTGACAATTTAGATCTCCTGGAAGAGAAACCCCAATGTCCCTATATGCAGACCTACACATGATTATGAACCTTTGTAACATGTTCACTCATTACTGTAGTTACAATCTATTCTGACAATAACACAATGTCTTAGAGGAAAATAGCAGGAAAAAATTAATTATCTTTTTAAAAAAATGAATAACAAACTGATTCCATCTGAGTTTTTTATTGTGCTGTTGGTATGCTTGCAGTTCAAATATTTTTGCTATCCTCTTTTCAATGCTCTTCCTATGCTATAATTTATCTGTTTAACTCCTGAGCAAATTATCTTCAAGGCTGTATAAAAATGAGCAAGGGAAAGGCATACATTGCCCTTCCTGCTTTAAGATACCCAGTTATGGGCCAGTTTGTCAGGGTTGACATCATAATTGATTGCAATAATAAAGTCCTTACCGAAAGCTGAATTACTTTGAGGGAAGCTTTCTTGTTTCCCTAAGTGTTTTGCAAGTATGATGAGTGTGGGGAGCTACTTCTCCTGACATAAGTGCACAAGAGACATACAATGTCCTTTAGTAAACACGGTGATAGAAGATCAAGTGCTTGGTCTACAAACTGCAGCAAATTGAACACATGAGTTCCAGCTGAGGCCCTGTACAATCTTCAGTTTCTTTCAGTGCAAGTGATACCTTTTCCCTGCTCTGGCATTATCTATGTCCAGATGACTGATAAGAGGCCAGTGGTCTTTTATTATTTTAAGTGAGTAACTCTTTAAATCAGCCTTTATCTGCATTACAAATAGGTAGGATCTAAATAATAAATCTTCAGCTTGAATAACTTTATAATAGCCACACTCAAATCTCACAATCCAGGTTCAATGTGCTATGCCACTGGCCTGTGGTTAATTATACTAAGACTCTTAACATCAGATAAAGTGATGAAAAAAACATTACGGGCTTCATTAACTGGTATTTCTATTACTCTAAAGAGGAGAGTTGCCAGTACATTTGTTCTTCAATCATGCTTATTAGAAATAATAATGTTATAGTTTAGACTTAGGGTGAGGGGCCCCCAAGACCCTTGTTTAGCAAACATTTAACAAAATGTTTAGCCCCCATGTGAAGGCACCATGGAGAATGGCTAGAACCTCTAGAGGTAGGATGGGGCCATGTGAAGTAACATTTTACCACTGGAGAATGCCCGTAATGAACGGTTTGTAATATCTCTCTCTCTCTCTCTCTCTCTCTCTCTCTCTCTCTCTCTCTCTCTCTCTCTCCACCACAAAGCTTTCTACACCATCATAACAAGCTTTGTTTCCAAAAGTCTAGAGCTATGATGCTATGATGGCAAAAAAAACTATAAGCTGAATCCTTGAAAATCATATACCAAAATAACTCTTCATTATGAATTCATTGTATTGGTGAGCTATCAATAAAAAGCTTACTAACACAAAATATTACTAACTGACTTGAAGGATAGCTAAGTAATTTGATGCAATTAGCAAATAATGATTTTTTATTTGCAAGAATTCTTTTCTCTGAAAAAGGAAGAGATTGTTTATTGTGTGGACAAGATAGATGTTAGAAATATTTCACATAAAGCCAGAGCAAATTTGGTCTTTTGTAATATATAAAGAAGTTGAGGTAGATTTTAGAAAGCTATGATAGATAATTGTGGGGAATCTCTTCTATAGATAAGAAGGGTAGAAAATATGAAGCATTGTATCTCTAGTGACACTAGCTTTTTTGGGGAGCTACTGAGTTGTTTAAATGATAGACTCTCAACAAAACAATTCAGTCAGTTTCTTCTCTCCTCTCTTCCTCTCCCATACCTAATCCTGCCCTCCACTTCCGCTCTCCCACCCAGATCCCTCCCTCCCTCCCTCCCTCGGCATCCCATGATTATTTTGTTCCCCCTTCGAAGTGGGATTGAAGCATCCTTGCTTGAGCTTTCCTTAATGTTTAGCATTATGTGGTCTGTGAGATATATCAGAGGTATTCTGACATTTTTTACTAATATCCACTTATCAGTGAGTACATACCAAGTTATGTCAATTTTTGTCTGGATTACCTCACTCGGGATGATATTTTCTAGTTCCATCCATTTGCCTGAAAAATTTATGATGTCCTCATTTTTAATAGTAGAGTAGTATTCCATTGTGTAAATGTACCACATTTTCTGTATCCATTCTTTGTTTGAGAAACATCTGGGTCATTGTAGGGTTTTTACCAGAGAACACTTTTCAGACATGTGTTAAAGCCAATAGAATACTTTTAGTTGTGTACAGGATACTACTCTGAGTGTTTGGAACTCAGTACAGTCCTGAGTCTTTCTCCAGATGGAACCTTAGGCATGAAACCACAAACACACCACACCACACACACACACACACACACACACACACACACACACACACACAAATCTATATGATGGGTTATACATTCCAGTTTTATCAAGAAAGGTTAGACAGAAATGGAAACCGAAGCTACAAAAGCAAGGTTAGTACATTTATAAGCAATCCAATAACTATAAGTTTTATAAATTAAGTTTTTGTTCTCATTGGGCAGAGGTTGCTCCCTATGTGTTCAGTTTTAAGAATAGGGTATTTTCATCATGTCATCAGCTATGCTAAGGTATTAGGGCCTACTAATGTCTGAGGGGAGGGCCTGTTACACTTCAACAGAAAATGCTATGGCCTCTAATATTACTTTTTACCCAAGGACAACTTGATTGTCCTTTTTAGTAATCACTTATCCCACCAGAGATTCTAATAAAGGACATATTTTCAAAGTCACAATTCAATAAAAAATATCAGGTTAAGACGGCCTGCACTGTCCAAATGGTATGTTTATGATTTCCGGATTTCAAGAGGTCTAGAAACTTGAGCAGGAACAGCTATGCACTTTATTATATGCTCACATTGGAATTAAGAATTATTAATTGTAAATGTAGGAACTGTTAAACAAAGAATTGGCAGTACCTTTGATGTCATAAGTGCAAATCTTTGTATCAGTATGTCACACTATAATTGTTAGAGTTGTGTTTATTCATTAAATCATGACTATGTAACTATGGTACCGTTTAGCCTTTCAACCAGGGTATTATTACTGTGAGAACAGGAGGTTGTGTTTATTGCTGACCTAAACTTCCAAGAAGTCTGATAGCAGTAATTTGTATTACTGCTACCTACATTTAAGAAATGTATATATTTAAAACAATATTTTAAGAATGAGCTACATTCATAACACCACTAAAATAAGAAAATAGCATTTGCTTTAAAAAAATAATAGCAGAGATCTCATATTATTCCTGGTTCCTAAGGAGGCTAATACTTTTGTTGTTGGTTTTATTTCCTTGTTTAACTTGTTTACTTCACTACAAGAGGTCATCCTCAAATACATTTTCATATGAACTTATATAGCACAAATTATACATTCAATATTCTTCCCTTTTGAATAACTTAGAATATTACTGATAATTGAACAAGTGTCAAACTTGATGTTGCTCTGTCCTAACACGACTTGCAATTGCGAAATTCTTTGCTGCCCATTGAGACATCCATCACTGCCCTTGGGCAGCCGATCATCACTAGTCACTGCTGCCCACAAGTTCTATTATCAAGGCATTTTTTGGTGGAGGAACAACAGACCTTGAACCACCTGACCTCCATCAGTCCACCATGCCCTATCTCAGTCCAATCTTAGGCATAATTGGCATGACTCTGAATCTTTATTCTCCAGTGATCTAAAGCTACTTCCTCTACCTTTAACTTGGGCTTAAGCACGGGGAGCGTGAATCTACTTTTTTCATGGCTCATGTTAGTTTCCTCCCACCCTAGGGTTCACCTAATGCAGACTCATTCAACAATGAGCCATCAGATTCCTGAAATATCTGTCCTGCCACTGCCATGGCTATACCAATGGAAAAAAAAATCTCAGATTTTTAGAGCACTCTTTTGATGCATCTCCTTTGGCCTTAGAGTTAGATTGCCTTAGGCTCAGCAACCAGACAGCCCAACTTATTGCTGACTTTAAAGGCCTTCCATCCTCAAAGGATAAAAAAGGTATAGATAATATTAGTAGTGCCTTTGGTGCCTCCATGGGCACATTCATCCACATTTAAATACACGTTTTTATGTTTAGCCATTTATTCGTAACTGTGAAATATTGCAACAGCTTAAACATTAGCATACTAATCCAGGCCCGAGGTCTGGGGAGATTTACACTGAACGTTTTTGATGCCATTATTCACACTGTACATGAAGCTGAGCAAGACTTTCCCCTGAATCAGAGTAATGCCAGATCACATCCACTGGCTGTTGTGATAAAAATCTAACTATTGTAACTTCAGCAATAATTTGGTATTTTTATTTTTCAGAAATCCAATGAAGTCAGTGTAGCAGTTGCAAATGTATGTAGTTACAGAGTCAGGGAGAAGCAGCTAAAGGCATGCCTGTTATTTACTAGCTCTGTGTCCTTGACAAAGGACTCCATCTCCCTTCACCTCAGTTCCTAGTTATCAAATAAGCAATAGTACAAGGAACAAATGAAAAGAATGGATGTCAGAGAAATATGTAACCTGAGGTGTAGTAAGTGTTCAGTAGAAGACTGTCCTGATCATGACTGTTGATAGTCAACACAACCGAGAAACCTCCCCCAAGAGGATGGACAGAAGTGTGGAAACATTCTTGTCAGGTAGAAGAAGCATTTGGGATCATCTGCTCCACCTACCTCATCCCACAAAGTAAGAAAATGAGACTCAAATAGGGAACATGTTTTGCCCAAGACTATCTTGTTATTCATCCCTTGAGAGATCTAGGGAAAGATATGTTTCTTCTGTTTATCTAATCTAAATTCTATTCCTCAAATAGAATGACCTGAACTTCAAAACATAATATCGAGCAGCCAGAGACAAAGCATGTCATGAAAAAGTAACACCTTTTCCCCTCTCTCTGCCAGAGAAGAAAAATTTAAGAAATGGGTCCCCAGCTGGGCAGGGGTGGCCCATGCCTGTAATTCCAGCACTTTGGAGGCAGAGGCAGGAAGATTTTTGAGTTTGAGACCAGCCTAGTCTACAGAGTGAGTTCCAAGACAGCCAGGGTTACACAGAGACACCCTGTCTCGAAAAAATAACAAAGAAAGAAAGAAAGAAGGAAGGAAGGAAGGAAGGAAGGAAGGAAGGAAGGAAGGAAGGAAAGAGAGCAAAGGAAGAAAAGAAAGAAAGCAAAGGAAAAAAGAAAAGAAAAGGAAAAAGAAAGAAAAAAGAAATTGGTCCTAATTGGAAGGAGCCCAGATATCCCTCAAAAGAGGAATGGATACAGAAAATGTGGTATATTTATACAATGGAGTACTACTCAGCAATTAAAAATAATGAACTCATGCAATTTGTAGGTAAATGGTTAGATCTGGAAACTATCATCCTAAGTGAGCTAACCAATCACAAAAGAATACACATGAAATGCAATCACTGATAAGTGGATATTAATGAGCCCAGAAGCCCTAAATACTCAAGGCACAATTAGCAAGTCAAATGATTCCCAAGAAGAAGAAAGGAGAGGACCCTGGGCCTGTAAAGATTGGATCCAGTATTGTAGACCCAGAACATAGAAATCGTGGGGGGGGGAATGAGTGGGGAATAGCAGGGGGGGAGAGGAATTATGGGACATATGGTGGGGGTAACTGGAAAAGGGGAAAGCCTTTGGAATGTAAACATAGAATATAGAAAATAAAAATTAAAAAGAAAGAAAAAAGAAATGGGTCATTAATGGAGGAGTTAAAGAAGGGACTGAAGGAGCTGAGGGTATTCTCAGCTCTATGAAGGGAGCAACATTGTCAATAGGCCAGACCACCCGGAGATCCTGGGGACCACCAACCAAAGAATACACATGGAGCCACCCATGGTGCTGGCCACATATGTGCAGATGATGGCCTTGTTGGACATCAGAGGGAGGAGAGGCCCTTGGGCTTGAGGGTGTTCAATGCCCCAGTGTAGGGGAATACCAGTGCAGGAGGATGGTGGATGGATGGGAGAGCAACCTCATAGAGGCAGGGGTAGGGAGGATCAGATAGGGATTTCCAAAGGGGAGATGTGGAAAGGGGAACTATTTGAAATGTAAATAAAGAAAATATTCAATGAAGGAGGAGGAGGAGGAGGGGAGGAAGAAGAAGAAGAAGAAGAAGAAGAAGAAGAAGAAGAAGAAGAAGAAGAAGAAGAAAATTGTAACAATGTACAGCCATCAAATGGTTACTGCTCTGCCCTCTCAGCTCTTCAAGCACACAGGAAGAGTGAAAGCACAGAATAGTGAGGATGGAGGTCTTCCCCTTCCACAGCATAGCCTGGATTAAAGTTAATCTCAATCTGGATTTTCAAGGTCCTTCTTTCTCCAGCTACAGAACATCTCTCATGCCCTTCTGTACCTTTTCTGACGTTAATTTATGCTCCATATTCCACATTCCTACATAGTGTATACCGTTCATGAAAGACTCTGGATATTGCTAGATGAGAAACTTAGGGGTTCTCCCAGACAATGCATGAAGTCTCATGGCCTGTCCACATGGTATTTAGAGTAAAGTAATCATGCTTCTAAAATCATGACTAAAACAGGTAATATTATGGTCAAAACACATATTCTGACAGTAAAGTGACCACTTTGTAGATGGAGGCATGAATGTCAAATGGTTAAGTCCAGCCTTTATCATATAGTATATGTGGGAACCAAATTGCATTCTTTACACCCCATCTCAAAAATCAAACTAAAAACAAATATCCCACAAGTTTAATATCATGTCTAGCTTCCTTACTTATCAACATTCCCACATACAGAAAATAGACCCATAAGGTTTTAAGGCATGACCCCATTATCCAAAAATGGGTGTCAAGCAGCATTTCTTACATATTTTACTCAAAAATTCCTGTAGGCAGAGACTACCAGATCTAAGGGAATGGAAATATAATCTACTCAACAAACGATCAAAGAGTGTATGATCGTATTCAGCCAGCCTTGAATTTCAATTAATAATCATTTCAATTAATAATAACTTGAATTCCTTTAATTTTTGCATGCCACGGTGTCCCATAGTACATCCTGAGATCAGGTTCTTCCCTTGCTCCTTTCTTCTCTCAAAAACTTTAACCTGTTCTTCAAGCTTCAGAGCAAGCAACACCAGTGTCTGCCCCACATCCCTATGTAGCCTGTGCTTGTTCAATACCCATACACCTATATGTGATGGAAAATCATATAGAGATGATCTGTTCACCTGGAGACTTTACTATTAGGCCAGATATGATCGGTACATACATGCCTTTTATTCTCTTGTGTTTCTAAACTCTAGCGCAAAACTCCCTACCTCAGGGTCAGAGAAATGACTTGGTGGATAAAAGTGCTTACTATTCTTGTAAAGGATTGTGTTAGGTTTGCTTCACCTGGTATTATGGTTTAAAACTGCCTATAGCTCCAGTTCCAAAGAAGCTGATGCCTTCTTATGTCCTCCATGGACAACAAGCACACATGCAGTAATTTTAAATACATGCAAGAAAAACATGCATATTCATAAAATAAGCAACCTTTTTTAAAGAACCCTTATTAAACAAGAATATTTGATGTACTCTGAGTAACTGTCAATGTTTTAAAATTTTTCTAATTCTTTCTAATTGAAATTCTTTGACAATTTCTTATATGTATCCAGCATATCTTGATCTTATTTATCTAGGCCTCTCCCAAAGCACTTTCCAAAACACCCTCTCTACCATATTCATGTTTGTCCTTTCTCTCGCCCCTTTTTAATAATAATTTTAATGACCTTCTAAAGTAGTGAGTTCCCATTAAAAGGTTTTTAAACATCCTCTGATATCCCTGAACTAGTTCCCCCTTAAATTTGTAACCCCATTATCCTGCTCTCCTTTCACATTACATGAGATTCTAGGATCCCTTAAAGCCTCTCTCCTCTGCATTTCATGGGCTCTGTCTAGCTTCCTGACTTCTATAGACATCCAAGTAAAAAACACAAAGCTAAAACTTCTAAACTAAAAGCCATGTTAACTGATTCTAATTCAAACAACTGGAACACTTTAGATAAAAGATGCAGCTTCCAAACATTTTACCAGATTAATTTGTAATAATTAATAATTAGTGACTGTATAAGATGGGCATATACCCAGAGGATTCCCCTGCATACAATAAAGACACATGCTCCACTCTATTTATAGCAGCCTTGTTTATAATAGCCAGAAATTGGAAGGAGCCCAAATATCCCTCAAAGGAGGAATGGATACAGAAAATGTGGTATATTTATACAATGGAATACTACTCAGCAATTAAAAATAATGAATTCATGCAATTTGTAGGTAAATGGTTAGACCTGGAAAATATCATCCTGAGTGAGTTAACCCAATCACAAAAGAATACACATGAAATGCAATCACTGATAAGTGGATATTAATGAGCCCAGAAGCCCTAAATACTCAAGGCACAATTACCAAGTCAAATGATTCCCAAGAAGAAGAAAGGAGAGGACCCTGGGCCTGTAAAGATTGGATCCAGTTTTGTAGAGAAACCGTGGGTGGAGGGGGAATGATTGGGGAATAGTTGGGGGGGAGAGGAATTATGGGACATATGGTGGGGGGAAACTGGGAAAGGGGAAAGCCTTTGGAATGTAAACATAGAATATAGAAAATAAAAATTAAAAAAAGATAGGCATTTTAAAATACTCAACATAAAGTTGTTTTATACAGTGTGTCTTTATTCATTTACAATTAATTATAAATGAAATAATGAAGTAATTTTTTAATTATTTTATTTGTTTACATTCCAGTCATTGCCCCCACCTTGCAGTCCCCCCTCTCACAGTTTCTCATGTCACTCCTCCTCCTCCTTACCTCCAAGAAAGTGCTCGCTCCCCCAGGACTCCCCCTTCCCTGGGGCCTGAAGTCTCTCCAGGATTAAGCACATCTCCCACTGAGAACAGACCTGGGAGATTTCTGATGTGTACGTGCCAGAGTATTGGGACCAGTCCTTTTATGGTGCTGGTTAGTGGCTCAGTCTCTGGAAGCATTCTGGGCTTTGGTTTAGTTGAGACTTCCTATGGAGTCACTCTCCCCTTTAGCTTCTTCAGTCCTTTTTCTTATCCAACCATAAGGGTACGTGACTTCAACCCAATGCTTGGATAGAAGTGCTACGTCTGTCTCAGTCAGCTGCTGTTAGGGTCTCTCAGATGATAGCCTTACCAGGCTCCTGTCTGCAAGCATATCATAGCACAAGTTATACCATCAGGCTTTGGTGCCTCTTCCTAATGAGATGTATCCCAAGTTTGGCTAGTCAACAGACTGCATTTCCTTCAGTCTCTTCTTCATTTTTGTCCCTGAATTTATGTTTTTCAGACCGGAACAACTCTGGGTCAGAAATTTTGACTCTGGGTTAGTAACCTTGTCTCTCCTCTTGAGGCCCTGTCTATCTACTGCAGGTGGACAATTTGAGCATTTCTTTAAGTGCTTCTTAATCCTTCAAGATTCTTTCGTTGTGAATTCTTTGTATAGGTCTATACCCCATTTTTGATTGGGTTATTTGGGCTTTATTGAGATTACCTTCTTGAGATTTTATATATTTGGCTATTAGCCCTCTAATGGATACAGGGTTGGTGAAGATTTTTTTCCAATCTATAGGTTACTGATTTGTCCTATTGACTATGTCTTTTGTCTTACAGAAGCTTTTCATTTTCATGAGGTCCCATTTATCAATCTTTGATCTTAGAGCTTGAGCCATTGGTGCTCTGTTCAGGAAATTTCACACTATACCAATGAATTTGAGGCTCTCTCCCACGTTCTCTTCTATTACATTCTGGATTACATTTTCAAGTTCCATCTGGTTTTAGGTTGAGGTCCTTGATCCACTTGTATATAAGCTTTGTGCAAGGTGATAAATATGGATCTATTTTCATTCTTCTACATACATACTACCAGTTAGACAAGCACCATTTGTTGAAGATGTTTTTGTTGTTGTTGTTGTTGTTGTTGTTTTAAACTGTAAATAGAAACTTCTTTGTCAAAAAAGCAAGTACCCATAGGTGTGTGTGTTTACCTATGGGGCTTTGGTTCTATTCCATTGATTGACCTGTCTATCTATGTGCAAATACCACGCAGTTTTTATCACTATTGCTTTGTAGTACAGCTTAAGTTCAGGGATGGTGATTCCCCCAGAAGTTTTTATTGTAGAGAATTGTTTTGGTTATTCAGGGATTTTTGCTTTTTCATATGAAGTTGAGAATTGTTCCCTCTTTGTCAATAAAGAATTGTGACGGAATTTTCTTGGGAATTGAATTGAATCTGGAGATTGCTTTTCATAAAATGGCCATTTTCACTGTGTTAATGTTACCTATCCATGAGCAAGGTAGATCATTCTGTATTCTGAGGTCTTCTTCAATTGCTTTTTTACATGACATAAAGTTCTTGTCATGAATATCTTCCACTTGCTTAGTAAGAGTTGCAACAAGGTATTTTATACTATTTGTTGCTATTGTGAAAGGTGTTGGTTCCCAAATTTCTTTCTCAGGCAGATTATCATTTGTATAGAGGAAGGATACTAAACTGTTTGAGTTAATTTTATATTCAGCCACTTTGCTTAAGTTGTTAATCAGCTATAGGAGTTCTCCGGTGGAGTATTGGACGTCACTATGCATACTACCATATCATGTGTAAATAGTGATACTTTGACTTCTTCATTTAGAATTTGTATCACCTTGATCCCCTTTCATTGTCTAATTGCTCAAGCTAGAACTTTGAGTACTATATTGAATAAGTAGGGAGAGAGTGAGAAACTTTGTCTTGTCCTGGATTTTAGTGGGAGTGCATCGAGATTCTCTCCATTAAATTCGATATTGGCTATTGTTTGTTGTATATTGGTCTTATTATTTTTTGGTATGTGCCATGAATTCCTACTCTTTCCAAGACTTTTAACACAAAGAAGTTGTGTATTTTTGAAGACTTTTTCAGTCAAGGAGATAATCATGTGGATTTTTTCTTTGAGATTGTTTTTATGGTGTATTACATTTATAGATTTTTGTGTATTGAACCATTCCTGCATTCCTAGGATGAAGCCTACTTGATTGTGGTGAATGATAGTTTTGATGTGTTCTTGCAAGAATTTTTGAGTATTTTTGCATCAATATTAATAAGTGAAATTGGTCTGAAGTTCTCTTTCTTTTTTAGGTCTTTTTGTGATTTAGGTATCAGAGTAACTATGGCTTCATAGAGTGCATTAAGTAACATTCCTACTATTTCTATTTTGTGGAATCATTTGTGGGGCATTGGTATTAGCTCTTCTTTGTAGGTCTGGTAGAATTCCTCACTAGAACCACCTGGCTCTGGAAATTTTTTGTTTGGGAGGTTTTTTAATGAGTATTTCTATTTCCTTACAGGATATGGGATTATTTAGATAGTTTAGCTGATGTTGATTTAACTTTGGTAAATGGTGGTATCTGTCTAGAAATTCATTCATTTCATCTACATTTTTCAGTTTTTCAGACTATAGGGTTTATAGTAGGTTCTGATGTTTTTTTTTTTTAATTTCCTTAGTTTGCATCTCTCTTTTCGTTTCTGGTTTTGTTAATTTGGATACTGTCTCCATGCCCTTTAGTTAGGGTAGCTAAAGGTTTATCTATCTTGTTGATTTTCTCAAAGAACCAGCTCTTGGTTTTGTTGATCCGTTGTATCATTCATTTTGTTTCTAATGGGTTGATTTCAGCCATGAATTTGAATATTTACTGCTGTCTAATCCTCTTAGGTGTTTTTGCTTCTTTCTGTTCTAGAGAGTTCAAGTGTACTATTAAGTTGCTTGTATGAGATGTCTCCAATTTCTTTATAAAGACACTTAGTGCTTAGCAATATTCCTCTTAACACTACTTTCATTGGGTCCAATAAGTTTGGGTATGATGTGTTTTCATTTTCATTGAATTATATACAGCCTTTTATTTATTTCTTTATTTCTTCCCTGACCAAGTTATCATGGAGCAGAGACTTGTTGTGTCACCATGAGTATATGGGCTTTCTGTTGTTTTAGTCGTTGTTGAAGTCTAGCCTTAGTCTGTGGTGATCTAATACAATTCATGGATTTCAATTTTCTTCTATCTCTTGAGGCCTGTTTTGGGTTCGTTTATATGGTCAATTTTGGAGAAGGTTCCATTGAATGTATATTCTCTTATTTGGAGGTGAAATATTCTGTAGATATCTGTTAAATCCATTTGATTCATAACTTCTGTAAATTTACTGTGTCTCTCTTTAGTTTCTGTTTCAGTGGTGTGCCCATTCGTAGGGTTAAGGGTCCTGTGTCCACTCTGCCACAGGGCTCGGACACTTGGGGAGGCAGGAGAGCAAGTTTGCCCACACTTACCTCACGCCAGGCAGGCATTGGGCTATAGGGAGAGGACAGGACACCCAGGAATGGGGAAGCACAGACTGAGGCATGGGACAGCCAGAACTGGCAGGGGGTCCCTGACCAGCAAGGAAGTTGGGGCCATCTGGTTCTCAGGCTCTTTGACACCCAGGTGCTGTTGGGAGCCACATAAGAGCTGAGAATGGAGTGGGAGTCTTTGAGGTGGACCTAGCCTGGGACCCAGAGGGATAAGAGGGGAGCTCTGACTGGTCACATGGGGGCAGTTCCTGACTTGATGACAGCAGCAGGCTTGGGCTTGGCTTGGTGACTGTGTGTCTGGGAGCACAGAGAAGTCTTCCATGGGAGATTAGATGGCAGCTCCATAGTAGAAGGTCTCCATAGCTCCCCAGGATGGATCCTGATGAAAAGAGAAAGACCATGATTTCAAGGCATTTATTGTCATGGTGGAAAGTGGATAAGTAAAACCAAATACCTCACTTCTCTGGGTGGGCCTGAGGTTAAATACCTTTTGCAGGGAGGAATGTCTGGGAAGGAAAGCATTTCTCCAGGCCTCATTAAAATGGAGATCTGTCTCGAGCCTATATGACCACAGGTCACATCCTCTACCTGTGGAGGGGATTGGGGTATTGCCCTTACATGACTGAAAGCCACAAATCTATGGGAAGCTGCCACTGGTGACAGGGATCTGGTGCCCAGGACCCAGAGGAAGCACCTACCATCCTTTCAGGGACACCAGGGTTTTAAGCCTTAGCACAACTGGGAAAAAGACTACCTTTCACAGTCACAAATCCATTGGTGAGAGTGGAGTGCTGAAGTCTCTCACTATTATTGTGTGAAGTTCAATGTGTGTTTTGAACTTTAGTAAAGTTTCTTTTATGAATGTGGATTCCTCTTGTTTGGGACATAGAGTTCAGAATTAAGAGTTCTTGGTGGATTTTGCTTTAATGAATATGAAATGTCCTTCCTCATCTCAATTGATAACTTTTGGCTGAAAGTCTATCTTGTATATTAGAATGGCAACTCCTGCTTGTTTCTTGGGACCATTTGCTTTTAAAAAAAAACTTTTTTTCCAGATTTCCAGGCCTTTATTCCGAGGTGGGGACTGTCTTGTCACTGAAATGTGGTTCCTGTAAAATGTTGGATCCTGTTTACTTATCCAGTCTATTAGCCTATGTCTTTTTATTAAAGAGTTGGGTCATTTATGTTGAGAGATATAAAATAGCTGGTTGATAGTTCTTGGGGTTTTCGGTTTGTTTTTGTTTTTGTTTTGCTTGAAGTGATATATGTGTATGATTCTCTTCTTTAGGGTTTGTTGTGGAACATTTAATTTCTTGTGTTTCCTTGTGTGTTGTTACCCTTCTTGTGTTGGAGATTTCCTTCCAGTATCCATTATAGGGTTGGATATTTCCATCCAGTATTCCTTTGATCTCCTTTAGTTGCCTAATTGCTCTGCTAGGACTTCGAAAACTATATTGAATAGGTAGGGAAAGAGTGGGCAGCCTTGTCTAGTCCCTGATTTTAGTGGGATTGTTTCAAGTTTCTCTCCATTCAGTTTGCAGTTGGCTACTAGTTTGCTGTATATTGTGTATGGGCCTTGAGTTCCTGATCATCCCAAGACTTTTATCATAAAGGATTGTTGAAATTTGTCCAATGCTTTCTTGGCCTGTAATGAAATTATCACGCTTTTTTTTCATTGAGTTTGTTTATATAGAGGATTACATTAATGGGCTGGTAGAACCATCCACTGTTGGACTAACCTTGCATCCTTGGGATGAAGGCTACTTGATCATGGTGAATGAGAGAGTATTTTTCCATCGATATTCATATGCAAAATTGGTCTAAAGTTCTCTTTTTTTTGTTGAGTCCTTGTGTGGTTTAGGTAACTGTGGCTTCATAGAATGAAGAATTAGGTAGTATTTCTTCTGTTTCTATTTTATTGAATAGTTTGAGGAGTGTTAGTATTAGCTCTTCCTAGAAAGTATGGTAGAATTGTGCACTAAAGTCACGTGGCCCTAGGCTTTTTTTGATAGGAGGATTTTAATGACTGTTTCTATTTCCTTAGGGGATATGGGCTGGTTTATATTGTTTACCTGCTCTTGATTTAACTTTGGTATGTGGTATCTGTCTAGAAAATAATCCAGTCCATCAAGATTTTCAAGTTTTGTTGAATATAGGCTTTTGTAGTACAATCTGATGACTTTTTTAATTTCCTTGGTTTCTGTTTTTATGTCTCCTTTTCATTTGAGATTTAGTTAATTTAGATACTGTCTCTGTGCCCTTTGATTATTCTGGTTAAGGGTTTATCTATCTTGTTCATTTTCTCAAAAAAAAAAAAACAGTTCATGGTCTTGTTGATTCTTTGTATAGTTCTCTTTGTTTCTACTTGATTTACTTCAGCCCTGAGTTTGATTATTTTCTTCCTTCTATTCCTCTTGGGTGTGTTTGCTTCTTTCTGTTCTAGGGCTTTCAGATTTGCTGTTAAGTAACTAATGTAGGATCTCTCCAATTTCTTTGTGAAGGTACTTAGTGCTAAGAATTTCCCTCTTAGCACCACTTTCACGGTGTCCCATAAGTTTGTGTATGTTGTGCCATCATTTTCATTGAATTCCAGGAAGTCCTTAATTTCTTTTTTATTTCTTCCCTGAAAAAAATTATCATTGAGAAGAGGGATACTCATTTACCATGGGTATATGGGTTTTCTGTTGGTTTTGCTATTATTTAAGTCTAGCTTTAGTCCATGGTGATCTGATAGGATACTTGGGATTATTTCAATCATTTTATAATCTTTTTAGGCTTCCTTTGTGACTAATTATATTGTCAGTTGAGGAGCAGGTACAATGAGGTTCAGAGAAGAATGTATATTCTTTTGTTTTAGGGTGAAATGTTCTGTATATGTCTGTTAAATCCAGTTTTGTGCATAATCACTATTAGTTTCACTGTGTCTCTGCTTAGTATTTGTTTACATGAACTGTACATTGTTGAGAGTGGGGTGTTGAAATCTCCCTCTAATATTGTGAGGGATTCAATGTGTGATTTGAGCTTAAGGTAAGTTTCTGTTATAAAAGTGGGTGCCCTTGCATTTGGTGCACAGATGTTTAGAGCCTTCTCCATCTTGCTTGATACCTTTTGTTTGAAAGTTTATTTTATTGTATATTATTATTGCAACTCCAACTTGTTTATTGGGACCATTTACTTGGAAGACCTTTTTTCAGCTGTTACTCTGAGGTAATGACTATCTTTTGTCATTGAGGTGTGTTTATTGAATGAAACAAAATGCTAGATCCTGCTTGTGTACCCAGTCTGTTGGTAATATCTTTTTATTGGGGAATTGAGTCTGTTGATATTGAGAGAAATTAAAGACAGATGATTATTAGTTGCTATTATGTTTGTTGTTGTAATTTGTGTTGTATGTATATGATACTATCCTTTTTGTTTATTTGTGAGATGATTAATTTCTTGTTTGTTCTTTGGTGTAGATACCCTCCTTATATTGGTGTTTTACTTCTATAATTCTCTGTAGGGATGGATTGTTAGATAAATATTGTTTAGATTTGGTTTTGTCATGGAATATTTTGGTTTGTCAATCTATGATGATTAGAGTTTTGAAGGGTATAGTATCTAGGACTGGCATTTGTGTTCACTTGTGTCTCCATGACTTTTGTCCTGGCTCTTCTGGCTTTTGGGTGGTGAAAAGCCTGGTGTAATTGTGATATGTCTGAATTTATATGTTACCTGGACGTTTTCCCCTTACACCTTTTAAAACTTCTTCTTTGTTCTGTGCATTTAGTATTTTGATTATTATGTGACAAAAGGATTTTCTTTTCTTGTCCAATCTATTTGATATTTTATAGACTTCTTGTACATTTACAACCATCTCTTTCTTTCAGATGGAGAAGTTTTCATCTATAATTTTCTTGAAGTGGTTTTCTGGTCCTTTAAGCTGGGAATCTTCACTTTTTTTCTATTCCTATTATTCTTAGGTTTGATCTTTCCCTTGTGTTCTAAATTTCCTGGATGTTTTAGATTAGGAGTTTTTATGTTTTGAATTGTCTTTGAACATTTGTTCAATATCATCTATGGTATCTTCTATGCCTGAGATTCTCTAGTCGATCTCTTGCATTCTGTTATTGATACTTGCATCTGTAGTTCCTGATCTCTTTCCTAGGTTTTCCATTTCCAGGATTGCTTTCATTTGTGTTTTCTTTATTGTTTCTGCTTCCATTTTTAGGTCTTGGACTACTGTGTTCAATTCCTTCAGCTGTTTGAGTGTGTTTTCCTATATTTCTTTAAGAAGTTTATTTGTTTCCTCTTTATGGGATTCTACCTCTTTTCCTGTACTTTTATCAGTGAGTTATTTATATCCTCCCTAAAAGACTGTATTATCTTCAGAGATAGGATTTGAGATCACCATCATGGTTTTCTGGGTTTTTTTGGTGTATCCAGGGTTTGCTGTGGTGGGAGAAATGGATTCTGATGGTGCCAAAGTATATTGCCTTCTGTTGCTTATGGTCTTGTCCTTGCCTTTCCTTATCTGATTATCTCTGGTATTACCTAGTCTGGGAGCCTCTGTCTGGAGCCTGCCTCCTGTGTCCCTGGGATGCTTCAGGTCTCCTGGCAGACCTGTGGCCCTGACTACAGCAGACCTCCTTGGAGGCCTTCAGACTGGAACATGTTGCTCTGGATTCAGCAGATCTACTGGGAGACCTTTAGATTGTAGGGTCTTCAGAGGGTAGACATGCTTACGGTCTGCCCTGTTGCACTGGGTGTAGCAGATCTCTTGGGAGGCCTTCAGATTTGGGGTCTGCTGCCCTAGGTGCAATAGATCTTCTGGGAGGCCTTCAGAGTACAGAGTCTTCATAGGGGCATACAAGATGATTCATTGGGGTTTTCTCTAAGAACTTTGGTATCATTTTTCCTCCTTCTGTATTGCCCTCTTTCCCTCCTCCCAATTACTTCACTTCCCATTTTATATGCAATATTTTAGTATCTTTGTTGCTAAATGGGAGACACTGAAAACATAAATTTGAAAATAAGATTAGAATTCATGTTGATAAAGTTGTAGTTTTAAGTAGATTTGATACTATGGGAATCTATGATGATCAACTAGATTAAGCATCTGACTAGGGAACTGTCAGGCTATTGTCTGCCTAGCCACTGAGGTGCCTGCACTGCCATTCTCAGGGGAGAAAAAAAACAAAGCTAGATATGGGACCCAGCCCATGATTCCCAGGTAGGAAACAGCTGTGATATGGAGCAGATGATGTCGTTCCCAGCCTCCTCTGTACCCGGAAGCCATTGGGAACCACATGGAGTTAAGAACAGTCTGCACGTCTGCTTTTTCTATATGCACCAGGCAGGAAAGGGATGGGTGAGTCCCAGATGGAGGGGGGTGAATGGAATCCAGATCAGTTCCAAGTGAGTGCTGAGAGTACAGAGAAACTAAAAGAGAAAAGGTCTTCTCCCTGAGATTTAGGTGGAGCTCCTTATGACAGAGGCCTCCCCCTGACCCCATATAATCCACATCCCATGAATGGCTGTGATCTTTGATAAAGGAGATGGTCCTAGTTTATCCAAACCTCTTTATTTGATGGTGAGTGTAAATGATATCTTATTCAGGGTGAACTAGGGATTAAATTTCTTTTGTGAGAAGAAATGCTTAGGAAGGAAAACTCACTGTCTAAACACTCAGGGTCTATCTAGTACCTCATTAGCTTAGAAAGATACAGTAATGTGTGCTACATGACCTAAACATGCTACATAACTTATTGTCATGATCCTCTCAGTGGGATGTCATGGTTATGTGTTCCAGATCAGGTAGTTTGGCAAGGAGCTGGCCTTATGCCTACCATTGTCAATTCTGTTGTCGTCCAGGATTTAGGCTGGCTCAACCTTACCCTTTCTTCTGTCTCAGGGCATGGTCCACTTGCCCCACAGGGAACTCTTAGGGATGATAGAGAGGAGTATGATTTACATATGATAATGTTAACTCACTTTGTTCTTTACTTTGAGGTTTTATTGATTGGGAATGTGCAGGGCTCCACTATGCCTAGAATACCTTGCTCTTAGCTGTGCCCATATCTGCAACACTCTCCAGTAGATTATTGTTCTTGGGATTGTCACTGATTTGCTGCATAGAAGGGATTAGATGACACCAAGCCTCAGTGCATATCTATGCTGCCTTGTACCCAATCACTAATTTTTGTCTTGAGTCGAATAAACTTTAAGGTGTGATGTGTGCCCAAGACCTCCTCGACTTCCTTCTTGTCCCTTCCTGTTCTTTCCATTCATGACTTAATGATGAATTTATCTCAAATTAGTTTTAGTAAGATTTAATTATAATTTAGTCAGATTAAATTATAATTTAAAATTATAATTATAATCTCTTTGAGATTATGTGCAGGTAATCATTCAGTGGACCTGGCCTAGCTATTCTTGAGAAGCATGTGACATGGGTTTTTCAGGTTAAAATTCATAAATCTTGGGGCAAAATATGCCTTCCAGCTCATGAGAGGCTGATGTACTCCCTCAGGCAGTGAAGTGCTCTTTGAGTTTCTCTGTATGTTCCTTTAGAAGCCAAGGAAACATGAAGATTTGACAAAACAATTGGTCTTAGACATTAATCTTGTACACTCAGTGTAGCTTCCAAACATCATTGTATCATGGCAACTACAATTGCATTGATTCTGGCAACTGTCATTGTATTCTGTTTCTGATAAAGGTACAAAAAGGTCTGATTGCCCTCAATAAAATTGTCACAGCCTCAGTCTTGCTGTACCCTCTCCAATTCAAGCCTAATTCATCCATCATAGCTATATCAGGTGACTGGCTCAGTAAGATGCTTACAAGTTTAGGCATCATTTATGATTTCAGAAGTAGCTCCTGATCTAAGTAAGCAATACATGCCTAATGTAAGTAATGTATGATTTAATTGACTAAAAAGGGTACAAGCATAATATGATGCTAAACTCCATTCTGCACTCCTGGAATTTTAAAGAATTATATTCCTATTAAATGGAAACCAATGCTATGTAAGCATTTAAAACAGTGAGCTTATAGTAGAAGTGTAGGCATACAGAGGCTTTTGGGCTCTTATGTCAATCTACATTTCACACAGACAGGTGCTATGACTTAAGATTCATTCATATTCATTCATTCCTCTCTCTATCTCCTCTCTATCTCCTTCCCTTTCAAACTCACCACCCCTTACTCTCTTTTCCTTCTCTTCCTCCCTCTGTTCTTCCTCTCCACTTAAATGTATTAACATGAAAAAAAGGAGCCCTGTGATTTTAACTAGGAATTATTGAACTTTAATATAAAACAATCCTGATAACCTTGCCTTGATAAATGTCTTTAAAGTGCCAATAACTAAAGAAGAGTTTCTCCAAAGTGACATTTCTCCAAAGTGAATCATTGACAAAAAAAGCAAATTCATTTTTCCTTTAGTCAGAGGACAGATGAGTGATATCTACAAGACTAGAAAATACTAGTCATATTGTCAGTCATTGACCTGAATATCTTGTAGTACATTGCAAAATCTGGAAAATTAAGCATTCTGGAAAGTTCTTAATTTTCTCTATCTTTGACCATTCTCAGCTTGCCTAACATACCTCAGTTCTGACAGTTAACAACTAATACCTAGAATATTCTAATAGCAGAATCATTTTTTATAAATTATTATTTTGTGCACACATTTAAGCTGTTCAAACGGTTTCTATAGGAGCTCAATGGATAAATTTTAGACATAGCTTGGCATTCAAAATCATCTCCTACTTCCTTTGACATTATCTCTATATTTAATGCCCTCTGTTCTTCCCTCTGACTACATACTTGACCTAAGCACTGTTGTTCTCTAGAGTTACCAGGACATGGTTCATTTGCTATGTTTTTCACAAGATTGGCTTCATCACCACAAAGAAATACCCCTTTACTTAGCCACACACTGCAGATTAGCATAGTTCTGAGTTGGTAGTTATAAATATTCCCTCACTGTAGTTTTTTGAATACATTACTCTTAAAAACAGAACATATCTATTTTGCAGGCTAGTTCCCTTTAGAGTGCCTATCACATAGTAAACTATATGCAGAATGGTTATGTAATAATAATTAAACAACTCCAGTATCTAAGATCTTATGCTTTATTCTTTTTGTTGTTATTGTTTTCAATACAGGGTCTTATTATGTAATCCTAGAACTTTGCTATGTGGACCAGGCTAGCCTCAATCTCACAAAGATCTGTTTCTGCCTACTAAGTACTAGAATAGAAGTTATACACAGATATTCCTCAGTAGATTTTGTTCTTTACTAGATGCATAGAAAATAGACAATTTTAAAATCTGAGTCTATCCATTGTATATATTAAATCAAGATCTTGATTATTAATTTGGTGACTGGTATAATACAATACATAATATAAGACATTACATAGACATGAATATATAAGACATGAATATCCTTTGCAGTGTTTGTTGCATGAATAAGTAATCAATTGAATCACAGTGTGTCTACCTTTGTGAATGTCTAGTTGTCAGATATTACAACACTCCTTTACTAGGGAGCAACTAATTGTGTTTAGTTCCATTTTATTTTTACTGTAATAACAAAGCTTCACAATGAAAACATTAAGAACATGAAGTGTTGTAATCTACTAAATCCATGAACTAATAGAATTGAGTTCTTTAAAGGTTCTTATGGGTTATCAGACTGTCAAGGGTGATTATACAAATCAGAAACATCATGTATGATGAGTTCTACTCAGTTTAAAGTCTGTTCTCTCTTTGAAGCATTTTGTTCTCAATAATAGATCCTTACAGCCAGTTTATCTCCTAGTACCGATTTTAAATGTTAGTATGAGAAGAATGTCCCAGGATCATCTCCTCAAGCTCCCACAGTGTTCTAAGACAGTCACTCTCATTAGTGTGAGTGCACATGGTGCTAAGATCCAGGAGGCATTTATGTGACTCTAAAAAACTCCTCATGACATGCTGTCAGTCAAGATTCTACTCAGCCATTTTAGTTCTCTCTCTAGTGTGATTTTCTCTTTTTTCTGTAGCATTTATTCGCACTTGACCCTATGTTTTAGAAAGTGCACACAAGTCAGTATTCCAGACATCCCAGGGACTTGAAGAGCTGATCTAATGCCTGTGTTGCAAGATGAAAAACAGAAGAATTTTGTTGAACCTATAAAAAGGATGACATTTTGCCTGGCCCTGAGCTGTTCTCTTCAAAATTGAAGCTTTTGCAGCTTGTGGCTCTTTGATTTGTGAGCTGAAGAGCATCATATCTCGGCCATTACTGAGTCATAAAGTTCTCTGCCTCTTCCCAGCTCATTTTATTTAAAAGGAAAAAGAGAAAGGCTTTATCTTACGGAATGCATTTTCTTTTTATTTTCCTTCATTTGGAGCATTGCGTGAATGGATTCTATAAGGTTTTGGGGGGAAAAACATGTAAATGGTCATTTGAAAAGACCATTCAGCTGATGCAACGAGGTCATTTTGTGGAGGCTAGATTGGAATAGCTGTCATGAGAACAGAGCATTCTGCAGCACTTTTTTTCCTGCCAAATCACGCTGTGAAAGGCCAGAACCTTGTACACATTATTTATTCTCATCATCCATAAAAGAGTAATAGAGAGCCACATAGCACATCCAGGTCAGGGTCTGGCTTAACCACCAAGTATTGACTGATGGGGGATGGAATAAGCTGAGTATGAAGGAAGTAATATCGTTAAAATTCCCTCTATATGCAAACATTTTGAGCAAGAGAGAGAGAAACATGCAGCAATTTTAGTGACATTTGAAGTTGTAATTTCTGGCTAAACCATATTATCTTTTAATGAAACCCTATCTGTTGCATAATCATTCCTCTATTCAACAAACATGTTTAGTGATTTTCGATGTCAGTCACTCTTCCAGCTGCTGAAAATCAATAGCTCAGGCGCCTTCTTCCTTAAGGCACCTTCAATCTATTTATAAACCCAGTATATCACAGTGATACACCTTGCTTAAAGGATCATTCTAGGCATGTCCCTACATTTACTACAGCATCATTTCAAATGAGAAGACTAGCAGGGCCTCGTGCCCAGAACAAGGATAAAGAAAACAAACATCTCACAGAGTTAATTTTTAAAAACTAATGTTTCCTGGGGTTTGTGGGGTTTGTTGTAGTTGAAGGCTTATCAAATCTCTGACACTTAGTAAATTACTTTCTTGTCCTGAATAAATATTTATTTCTGTGCACAATTTTGTATTCTTGTATTAGAGATATTCCCTTAAGTGCAAAGCTCAAGGCCCTGGATGCAAGTCAAATTGTGATGTAAGCTGCACCTGTGTGGTGTACACAATTTCATAGCATAGACCCAGGCTTGAAGGGTGAACAGTGAGTGAAAGTTTCTATTATTATTGCAATTCTTTCCTTGTTTTCTCTTTGATTTCCTCTAACAAGGACAAGTGTTTTCTGTAGAATCACAATACTCATGATAATCATTATCTTTTCTGTATGTATGAGTGAGTGAGTGAATGTGTATGTGTGTCTATGTGTGTGTGTGTGTGTGTAGATATGAATATTTATGTGTGTGACAGTGAATATGGAGACCAGAAGTTAATGTCAGGTATCTTTGTCAACTAACATTTTCATTGCATTTTTGAGACAGGGTCTCTACTGAACTGGAAACTTACTGGATGGCTAGACTGGAATGCCCAGGAACCCTTACGTCTCTTGCTCTCCACCTCTGAGATAATAATCATGCCCTGTGAAACTCAGCTTTTTTAATATAAGTTCTAGGGATGCTATCTTAGGCCCTGTAATAGTACCAAGTCATGAACCCAGCCCTCAGTTTCATTTCTAATAACTGCTTCCATATATAACAAAATCAAATCCTTTCAGGAGTGCTATGTGAAGCCAGATCTTTGCTTAATTTGGGCCAAGATCTACTGGCACGTGTATGAAGTATGAATTTCTTTAGAAACTTAGTTTCTTATCTAGTAAATGAAGTGCCTCAGTGGTTAAGCACAATGGATGCTCTCCCATCAGACATGATTTGACCTTCAAGCACCCACATTGCAGCTCAAAAAAAAAATGTAATTTCCAGTTCCTAGTAACTTAACCCCCTCTTCTGGCCTCCATGAACACAAGGCAGCCATGTGGTACATACCATAAATACAGGCAAAACACACTTAAACATAAAATAAAATCATAACAACTATTTTTAAGCAACTGTGTAGAATCTGAAGCCATTTATAAGTTAAGAGCATAGGTGTAGTCAAAATAACCAGGTAGAGGTGAAAATTATATTACATGTAAATGTTGACCATTTCTTACTCCAGTTTGAAATACTTTTAGGACACAGGATACACATAACACTGAAATGACCACTTCTTCAAATAGGTGGGCAAATTAACGGGGGGATTTAAATATACTTTACAGAAAATTGTCCTTGAAAATATTCTCTCTCCCTCTCCCTCTCCCTCTCCCTCTCCCTCTCCCTCTCCCTCTCCCTCTCTTTCCTTTTCCCTTTCTCTTTCCCTCTCCCTCTCCCTTTCCTTCTTCCTCTATCTCTCCATCTCTCCCTCTATCTCTCCCTCTATCTCTATCTCTCCCTCTATCTCTCCCTCAATTTCTATCTCTATTTCTATCTCTATCTCTTCCATTCCCTCCCTTTCTCCTAAGTTAACTAGACAATTTCTTCAGGGTCTTTGAGTACTTGGAACAAGAAAAAATATATAGTTTTCATTTGTTTCAAAAATCCTAAATATGGTGACCAGACCCAGTGCAGTCTAGTCAGAAGGAAGATAGCCATCTGTTACCCATAGGCAGCCCTTGGGATCTTTGAAACTGATCCAGAGCAGAGATTGAAGACAAGCTTCAAGAAAGAATGTTTGACTTGATGTTAATCATTTGGAGCTTGGTGATAAGAAAAAAAAATGAAGAACTAGTGAGCAAAATACAGACCAGCCTTGGAAGCATTTATTTCTCTAAAATATGCTTCAGAATTACCCACTGGTGAGGATATTCCTATTCAGCTTAAAGTCAACCCAGCCTTCTACATTTAATAAGCACATGTGTAAGCTACAACTTGATGCATTTGACAAGAGCCTACAAGTGTAAAGTGGTATAACACAAAAATATAGCAATGAGGACCCTTGGCTGTAACACCTCACTGTCTGCATTCTCACCCTAACTGCCTAGCCACGCTGATGCCTGGTGGTTTTTGATGAGTAATTGAACCTCCATAATACTTGGTTACTTGAGAAGATAATACGAAATTAGTGATAGCATCTACCTTATTAGGTTGCTGTGACAATTGAATGATATGATTGATTTCTGTGGGAATACAAATCCAACACTTGGCAGATAGGATGGAGTCCATAGAATAAGCAATCACATTAAAAGTAAAGGAATCCAATATCTATCTAGTATATTGACCTGTGCTTTAACAGGACTTTGTTTCTTATGGTGAACATGGCAGTTAACAGGAAGTGAAGAATGTAAACAGTTTCCATATTGACTTAAATATGCTTTACCATATTGACTTAAATATGTTTTACCATAGAAAATACACAACAGTTGTAATAGTGGTAATCACTGGGCCATTCAAAGAGAAAAATAAACTCCAGTTTTGTTTCTTGCCGTAAACAGTTGACACAGTTCCTTAGTATCTGACCAACTTTTGATAGAAACCGAAGCATCCACGCAAATGGATGTCTTAGTTAGGGTTTCTATTGCTTCAAAGAGACACCAGGACTATGGCAACTCTTATAAAGAAAATTATTTTGTTAGGGCCGGCTTCCAGTTCAGAGGTTTAATCCATTGTCATCATGGTGGGAAGCATGACAGTATGCAGGCAGACACGGTTCTGGAAACATAGCTGAGAGTTCTATACTCCAGATCTGCAGACATCAGGAAGAGAGTGTATGACACCCTGGACCTGGCATGAGCATCTGAGGCCTCAAAGCCCACACCTAGCTGCATACTTCTTCAAACAAGCCACACTTCCCAATAGTGCTACTCCCTATGGGCCTATAGGGGCCATTTTTATTCAAACTCCAACAATGGATCATTCCAACTGGGAAAGAAATTATAAATTTACAGGTTCTAATGAAGTTATTCCCCAAGCCTGAAGTTTTCATCTTCTCCTGGTAATACAATAAGGGGAGTGGAATCTGATAAAAACAAGAGCTAAAACAGTAACTGGAAGCCACCCTAGATAAATCCACATTAATGACAGTCTATAGAGAGAATCACATACTTAGGTACCACAGGAAACAGTGAGCAGTAGCTAGGCATTTAGGATTGTAGAACACTTCCTTGAATGGAAAGAAGCAACCATAGAGTAGCTGGTTGTCCACAGTGGAAAGCAGTCAGAGTACAGGTCAGTTGCCCTGTAAAGTTCTATAGTCCTTGATTTCCTAAACTGCTTAACTATGGTATCTCTGCCTTAGAAATTCTTGTGCTTTTGGGTTTGTAGATTTTCTTGCCTTAATATTTGTTCTGGTACCATAGTCTCTATGTAGTGGAGGGATTTCAAGTCAGTTCCTAAAAGAAAAATAGAAACATCTTCAACCTTAGACAAATTTAAACAAACATCTTCCAACCTTAGATAACTTTGAACACTGTGATGAGTGGCTTTTTATGCCAAAACAGACCTCTACATTGTTTTCTTCTGATCAGTAAACATAGACAGTAAGGGTTTGGGAGACTGCTAAGTTGATAACGCCCTTGGGTATGGATGATAATGATGATGGTGGTGGTGATGATGATGATGATAATGGTAGTGATGGTGGTAGTGGTGGTGTGTGGGTGTATGTACAGAGAGAGAGAAAGAGGGAGGGAAGGTGGGAGGGAGGGAGGGAGAGAGAAAGAGAGAGGGGGGGTCACTGGGTAGGGGCAAGAGACACACGTCCATCCTAATACCTGCTGCAGCCTCTTTTCAGAGACCACCATACAGGTAAACAAAAGGATTTTTTTTATTTTGTCACAGAAAAGACTATCTGAACAAAGCAGTTTGAAGTAAAGATGGAGTTTATTAGGAAGAAAAGTGTGGCTTAGCAGAGACACAATCACTCAGGAAATTAATAAGACTGTTGTTTTCTCCACATGGAAAACACTTTTAAGTGTCTGATCAGTGGTCATGTATAGCATATGGTGGCTCTCTAGTTATATCTCAAAGGGTTGCTAGGAAACTTTCTTTCATTTTATTCTCTCTCTCTCTCTCTCTCTCTCTCTCTCTCTCTCTCTCTCTGTGTGTGTGTGTGTGTGTGTGTGTGTGTGTGTGTGTGTGTCTGTCTTTTTTGGAAAGGATAATAATCTCCTAGGATAAACACCATTTCATTGGTGTTACACATGGATCAAGGCATATTTTGCTCTGTATTTTCATATGAGAGTCCTATAAAATTGTAGGTTTACACCTTAGAGAAAATGATTCTGCACAATTTACTGATACTTTAACACTATTAGAAACATCACAGTATAGAAAAAATAATTGGTTTTCTAATGGAAACCATCATAGCAAGTATTTTTAATTATATAAGAATTCTTTACTCTTGGCTGGCAAGAAGCTTTGTACCAGGACACCTTCTTAATAATGTCAGGCACCCCAGTTTCTTTCTATTAGTTTCAGTGTGTCTGGTTTTATGTGGAGGTCCTTGATCCACTTGGAGTTGAGCTTAGTACAAGGAGATAAGAATAGATCAATTCACATTCTTAAGCATGCTGACCTCCAATTGAACCAGCACCATTTGTTGAAAAGGCTATCTTTTTCTCCACTGGATGTTTTCAGCCCCTTTTTTGTTGAAGATCAAGTGATCATAGGTGTGTGGGTTCATTTCTGGGTCTTCAATCCTATTCCATTGATCCACCTCTCTGTCACTGTACCAATACCATGCAGTTTTTAACACTATTGCTCTGTAGTATTGCTTGAGGTCCAGGATACTGACTCCCCCAGCAGTTCTTTTACTGTTGAGAATAGTTTTAGCTATCCTGGGTTTTTTGTTATTCTAGATGAATTTGAGAATTGCTCTTTCTAACTCTATGAAGAACTGAGTTGGGATTTTGATGGGGATTGCCTTGAATCTGTATATTGCTTTTGGCAAGATGGCCAATTTAACTATATTAATTCTACCAATCCATGAGCATGGAAGATTTTTCCATTTTCTGAGGTCTTCTTCAATTTTCTTCTACAGAGACCTGAAGTTCTTATCATATAGATCTTTCACTTGTTTGCTTAGAGTCACATCAAGATACTTTATATTGTTTGTGGCTATTGAGAAAGGTGTCATTGCCCTCATTTCTTTCTCAACCTGCTTATCCTTTGAATCTAGGAAGGTTACTGATTTGCTTGAGTTGATTTTATAACCAGCCACTTTGCTGAAGTTGTTTATCAGCTGCAGGAGTTCTCTGGTAGACCCTTGAGGACATGGGCACAGGGGAAATGTTCCTGAACAGACCACCAATAGCTTATGCTCTAAGATCAAGAATTGACAAATGGGACCTCATAAAATTTCAAAGTTTCTGTAAGGCAAAGGACACCATCAAAAGGACGAAAAGGCAACCAACAAATTGGGAAAAGATCTTCACTAACCCTACATCTGACAGAAGCCTAATATCCAACATATTCAAGAACTCAAGAAGTTAGACCCCAGAGAACCAAATAACCCTATTAAAAATGGGATACAGATCTAAACAAAGAATTTTCACCTGAAGAACTTCGAGTGGCTGAGAAGCACCTTAAGAAATGTTCAACATCATTCGTCATTAGGGAAATGCAAATCAAAACAACCCTGAGATTTCACCTCACACCAGTCAGAATGCCTAAGATTAAAAACTTAGGAGACAGCAGGTGTTGGCAAGGATGTGGAGAAAGAGGAACACTCTTCCACTGCTGGTAGGATTGCAAGCTGGTACAACCACTCTGGAAATCAGTCTGGCTGTTCCTCAGAAAACTGGGCATGACACTTCCAGAGGACCTTGCTATAACACTCCTGGGCATATACTCAGAGGATTCCCCAGCATGCAATAAGGACACATGCTCCACTATGTTCATAGCAGCCTTATTTATAATAGCCAGAAGCTGGAAAAACCCAGATGTCCCTCAATGAAGGAATGAATACAGAAAATGTGGTATATTTACACAATTGAATACTACTCAGCAATTAAAAGCAATGAATTCATGAAATTCTTAGGCACATGGTTGGAACTAGAAAATATCATCCTAAGTGAGGAATCTCATTCACAAAAGAACACACATGGAATGCAGTCACTGATAAGTGAGTTTTAGCCCAGAAGCTCTGAATACCCAAGACACAACCCACATATCAAATCATTCCCAAGAAGAAGGAAATAGAGGGCCCTGGTCCTGGAAAGACTTGATGCAGCATTGTAGGGTATTGCCAGGACAGAGAAGTGGGAGGGGGTTGATTGGGGAACTGGCAGAGGGAAGACGGTTATGGAACTTAGGAAGAGGGGGGACCAGAAACGGGAAAATCATTTTGAATGTAAACAAAAATATAGGAAATAATAAAAAAAAAAGAGGAAAACAATTCAAAGAGAGAAATACATGCAACCAGTATTTGCAGTATATGTAGCTATTGAATGGGCCATATCTTAGTTCATCTACATCCTTAAAGGACTTGTTGAGATAAAATGAGCTTAATCTACACTGGGAACCTCTGTCACCAAGGTATTTTTAATTCAGTAAAGTATTTATAAATGAAAAAAATAATGTCAGGCACCTACCTGTACATAGAGACAGTCTCCAGATAAGGTCAGTGAAGAAGAGGCAGCCCCACTGAGGAAGTGATCCATCCATTTATACCTGCTCCAGTAATTGCAGGGTCAAAATTTTCCATGACAGGACCAAATTTACACTGTATCTTTCCACTAACCCAGCTCTACAAAGGATAATAGGAGGAAAACTCCAATACAAGGAGGGAAACTGCACTCAAGAAAAAGCAAGATAGTCACCTTCTTCAATCAAACTCAAAAGAAAATAACTACTCAAAAACAAAAATAACATCAAAAATGACAGGAAGAACTAATCACTATTCCTTAATATCTCTTAACATCAATGGACTCAATTCCCCAATAAAAAGACATAGACTAACAGACTGGATACAGAAACAGGACCCTACATTTTGCTGCATACAGGAAACACACCTCAGAGTCAAAGACAAACACTACCTTAGAGTAAAAAGCTGGAAAACAATTTTGCAAGCAAATGGTCACAGGAAGCGAGCTGGAATAGCCATTCTAATATCAGATAAAATTGATTTTCAACCCAAAGTCATCAAAAGAGACACATGCACCACTATGTACATAGCAGCCTTATTTATAATAGGCAGAAGTTGGAAGGAGCCCAGATGTTCCTCAAAGGAAGAATGGATACAGAAAATGTGGTATATTTATACAATGGAATACTCTTCAGCAATTAAAAATAATGAATTCATGCAATTTGTAGGCAAATGGTTGGACCTGGAAAATATCATCCTAAGTGAGTTAACCCAATCACAAAGGAATACACATGAAATACAATCACTGATAAGTGGATATTAATGAGCCCAGAAGCTCTGAATACTCAAGGCACAATTGGCAAGTCAAAAGATTCCCAAGATGAAGGAAGGAGAGGACCCTGGTCCTGAAAGGACTGGATCCAGTTTTGTAGGAGAGTACCAGAATAGAGAAGAGATATGGTGGTGTGGTAATTGGGGAATATGCAGGAGGTGGGGTGGGGTGAAAGAGGACATATGGGACATATGGTGAGGGGGGGAAGGGGGAAAGGGGAAAGCCTTGGAATGTAAACAAAGAATATAGAAAACAATAAAAAATTGTAAAAGAGAGAGAGAGAGAGAGAGAGAGAGAGAGAGACAGAGGTCACTTCTTGCTAGTCAAAGCAAAAATCCACCAAGAAGAACTCACAATTCTACACATATATGCTCCAAATGCAAGGGCACCCTCATTCGTAAAAGAAACGTTACTAAAGCTCAAAGCACACATTGCACCTAACACAATAATTGTGGGGGATCGCAACACTCCACTATCCTCAATGGACCGATCAAGAAAACAGAAACTAAACAGGACATAGGGAAACTCATTGAAACATTTAACTAATTGGATTTAACATATATATATATATATATATATATATATATATATAGAGAGAGAGAGAGAGAGAGAGAGAGAGAACATTTCATCCTAAAGCAAAGACTATACCTTTTTCTCAGCACCTCATGGTACCTTCCCCAGAATTGACCATATAATTGGCCACAAGACAGATGTCAACAAATATAAAAAGATAGAACTAATCCCATGCCTCCTATAGGATCACCATGGAGTAAGAGTGTTCTTCAATAGCAACAAAAACAACAGAAAATTCTCATACAAGTGGAGGCTGAACAATATTCTACTCAATGATACCTTAGTCAAGGAAGAAATAAAGAAAGAAATCAAAGACTTTTTAGAATTTAATGAAAATGAAGACACAACATACCCAAATCTATGGGACACAATGAAAGCATTGCTAAGAGGAAAACTCATAGCCCTGAGTGTCTCCAAAAAGAAACAGGAGAGAGCATATACTAGCAACTTAATGGCACACCTGAAAGCTCTGGAACAAAAAGAAGCAATTTCACCCAGGAGGAGTAGAAGACAGGAAATCATCAAACTCAGGGCTGAAATCAATCAATTTGAAACAAAGAGAACCATACAAAGAATCAACAAAACCAGGAGCTGGTTTTTGAGAAAATCAACAAGATAGATAAACCCCTAGCCAGACTTACCAAAGGGAACAGAAACAATATTCAAATTAACAAAATTAGAAATGAAAAGGGAGATATAACAACAGAAGCTGAAGAAATTCAAAAAAATCATCAGATTCTACTACAAATGCCTATACTCAACACAACTGGAGAATCTGGAGGAAATGGAAAATTTCCTAGACAGATACCAAATACAAAAATTAAATCAGGATCAAATAGATCCTCTAAACAGACCCATAACCCCCAAAGAAATAGAAGGGGTCATAGAAAGTCTTCCAACCAAAAAAAAGCACAGGACCAGATGGTTTTAGTGCAGAATTCTATCAGATCTTCAAAGAAGACCTAATACCAATACTCTTCAAACTGTTCCACAAAATAGAAACAGAAGGAACACTACCCAACTCATTCTACAAAGTCACAATTACCCTGATACCAAAACCACACAAAGATCCAACTAAGAAAGAGAACTTCACACCAATCTCCCTTATGAACATCGATGCAAAAATACTCAATAAAATTCTTGCCAACTGAATCCAAGAACACATCAAAAGGATGATTCACCAGGATCAAGTTGGCTTCATCCCAGGGATGCAGGGATGGTGCAATATACGGAAATCCATCAACATAATCCACTACATAAACAAACTCAAAGAAAAAAACCACATGGTCATCCCATTGGATGCGGAAAAAGCATTTGACAAAATTCAACATCCTTTCACGTTAAAAGTCTTGGAAAGAACAGGAATTCAAGGCCCTTACCTAAACATAGGAAAAGCAATGTACAGCAGACGGGTAGGCAACATCAAAGTAAACGGAGAGAAACTTGAACCAAATCCACTAAAATCAGGGACTAGACAAGGCTGCCCCCTCTCACCATATCTCTTCAATATAGTACTTGAGGTACTAGCTAGAACAATTCAACAACATAAGGAAGTCAAAGGGACACAAATTGGAAAGTAAGAAGTCAAACTATCACTATTCTCAGATGATATGATAGTATATTTAAGTGACCCAAAAAACTCCACAACTGATAAGAGAACTGATAAGATAACTCCTACAACTAATAAACAACTTCAGCAAAGTGACTGGTTCTAAAATCAGCTCAAGCAAATCAATAGCCTTCCTATACTCAAAGGATAAGCAGGCTGAGAAAGAAATTAGGGAAATGACACCTTTCACAATAGCCACAAACAATATAAAGTATCTTGGTGTGACTCTGACCCAACAAATGAAAGATTTATATGACAAAATCTTCAGGTCTCTGAAGAAGGAAACGGAAGAAGACCTCAGAAAATGGAAAAATCTCCCATGCTAGTGGGTTGGCAGGATTAATATAGTTAAAAAGGCAATCTTGCCAAAAGCAATATACAGATTTAATGCAATCCCCATCAAAATCCCAACTCAGTTCTTCATAGAGTTAGAAAGAACAATTCTCAAATTTATCTGGAATACCAAAAAAAAAACCAGATCTTGTCTGCAGCTCCCCATCCAGCCGGTAGCAGGTCAGCCATACCTAGCCAACCTGCCAGGTGCTGAGACCCTGCCAGCGGAACCAGGTACCAGAGACAGCCCGAGTTTAAGACCTCCGGGGACTCAGGTCTAGGGCAGGAACTGCGCACAGCCTAGCGGTTTGGAGTACAGCGGCCGTGCCTGCTCTCTGCGCTCGCAGGCCAGACCCCCGAACCCCCTGCAGGCAGCGCCATCTTGTCTGCAGCTTCCCATCCAGCCGGTAGCAGGTCAGCCAGACCTAGCCAGCTTCCCAGGTGCTCAGACCCTGCCCACGGAACCAGGATAAGCAACAATTCTTGTTTATTAAGAAGAGTGAGGACCAGCTATAGCGGCAGGCCTCCATATTGCAACCAGGACACAGCTGGAAAGGTGCAGATAGAGACTCTGTCTGGGGATAGAGCAGGGAGAGCTGCTAAGCTCTCGCCCACAGGCGGGCCCAGGCGCCTAGGCTCTGCAGCACGTCCCTGCGAGCTTAGGCCGTGCACCGAGGCAGCCAGAACCACCCAGCTCCCCAGGAGCCCGGACCAGCAATAGTGGCAGGCCTCCATACTGCAACCAGAACACAGCTGGAAAGGAACAGGTAGACAGATTCCATCAGGGGCTACCACGTGGGGGGATCTGCTAGGCTCTCGCTACTAGGCAGGGCCAGCAGCACCTGCAGAGGCTCTGCTGCACTCCCCCACACTTCCCGGAGACCTCAGGCCGTGCACAAAGTCAGCGGGTGGCAGCCAGCTCGTGATCCCGTTGAGCAGCAATCACGCCTAACCACCAGTAGAGAAACAACAGGTAAGCCCAGCCTCATAGGAGATTCAAACACCAGCCAGTGACAACAAGGTCAACTAACACCAGAAATAACCAGATGGCAAAAGGTAAACAAAGGAATGTCACTAACAGAAATCAAGACAACATGACAGCATCTGAACCCAGTTCGCCAACAACAGGAAGCCCTGGATACCCCAAAACACCAGAAAAACAAGACTTGGATATAAAATCACTGGTCAGGATGCTGGTAGCTGAACACATAGAAAAATCTCGTAAAGAAATAGAAGAGAAAATGGATCAAAAGTTAGAAGCCTTTACAAGGCAAATACAAAAATCACTTCAAGAAATGCAGGAGAAGATGGATCAAAAAGAAGAAGACAATAAGGAGGAAAGACAAAAATCACTTAAAGAAATACAGAAGAACGTGGGCCAACAAGTAGAAGCTATGAAAGAGGAAACACAAAAATCTATTAAAGAAATACATGAAAACACAATCAAGCAAGCGAAAGATCTGAGCACATCCATCCAGGCACTAAAAACAGAAGTAGAAACAACTAAGAAATCGCAGAGGGAGACAACATTGGAGATAGAAAACCTTGGGAAGAAATCAGGAGCCATAGATGCAAATATCAACAATAGAATACAAGAGATAGAAGACAGAATATCAGAAGCCGAAGATACCATAGGAACCATTGATTCAACAGTCAAAGAAAATACTAAATGCAAAAAGGCTGTAACCCAAAACATCCAGGAAATCCAGGACACAATGAGAAGACCAAACCTAAGGATTATAGGTATAGACGAGAATGAAGATGTACAAGTTAAAGGGCCAGCAAATATCTTCTACAAAATTATGGAAGAAAACTTCCCCAACCTAAAGAGAGAGATGCCCATGAATATACAAGAAGCATACAGAACCCCAAACAGACTGGATCAGAACAGAAATACATCCCGTCACATAATAATCAAAACTCCAAATGTACTAAACAAAGAAAGAATATTAAAGGCAGCAAGAGAAAAAGGCCAAGTAACTTATAAAGGAAGACCTATCAGAATAACACCAGACTTCTCACCTGAGACCATGAAAGCTAGAAGATCCTGGGCAGATATCATGCAAACTCTAAGAGAACACAAACTTCAGCCAAAACTACTTTACCCAGCAAAGCTCTCAATCACCATAGATGGAGACATCAAGGTATTCCATGACAAAACCAAATTTGCACGATATCTTTCCACAAATCCAGCCCTACAAAGGATAATAGGGGGAAAACACCAAGACAAGGACGGAAACTACACCCGGGAAGAAGCAAGATAGAAACCTCCTCTCATCAAACCCAAAAGAAGGTAACCTCTCGAATATAAAAAATAAATAAAATAAATAAATATAATTTCAAAAATGTCTGGAGGAAATAATTACTATTCCTTAATATCTCTTAACATCAGTGGACTCAATTCCCCAATAAAAAGACATAGATTAACAGACTGGATACGGAAACAGGACCCTACATTTTGCTGCATACAGGAAACACATCTCAGTGTCAAAGACAAACACTGCCTTAGAGTAAAAGGCTGGAAGACAATTTTACAAGCAAATGGTCTCAGGAAACAAGCTGGAGTTGCCATTCTAATATCAGATAAAATTGACTTCCAACCTAAAATCATCAAAAGAGACTCAGAAGGTCACTTCTTGCTGGCCAAAGGGAAAATCCACCAAGAAGAGCTCTCAATACTGAACATCTATGCTCCAAATGCAAGGGCAGCCTCATTCGTAAAAGAAACCTTACTAAAGCTTAAAGCACACATTACACCTAACACAATAATTGTGGGTGACTTCAACACTCCACTCTCCTCAATGGACCGATCAGGAAAGCAGAAACTAAACAGGGACACAGTGAAACTAATTGAAACTCTGGACCAATTGGATTTAACAGAGATATATATAGGACATTTCATCCTAAAGCTAAAGAATATACCTTTTTCTCAGCTCCACATGGGACCTTCTCCAAAATAGACCATATAATTGGTCACAAGACAGATGTCAACAAATACAAGAAGATCGAGCTAATCCCATGCCTTCTATCAGATCACCATGGAGTAAGAGTGGTCTTCAATAACAACAAAAACAACAGAAAGCCCACATACACATGGAAACTGAACAATACTCTACTCAATGACACCTTGGTCAAGGAAGAAATAAAAAAAGAAATCAAAGACTTTTTAGAATTCAATGAAAATGAAGGTACAACCTACCCAAATCTATGGGACACAATGAAAGCAGTGCTAAGAGGAAAACTCATAGCTCTAAGTGCATCCAAAAAGAAACTGGAGAGAGCATATACGAGCAGCTTAATGGCACACCTTAAAGCCCTGGAAGAAAAACAAGTTAATTCACCCAGGAGGAGTAGAAGACAAGAAATCATCAAACTCAGGGCTGAAATCAATCAAATAGAAACAAAGAGAACCATACAAAGAATCAACAAGACCAGGAGCTGGTTCTTTGAGAAAATCAACAAGATAGATAAACCCTTAGCCAGACTAACCAAAGGACACAGAGACAGTATACAAATTAACAAAATTAGAAATGAAAAGGGAGACATAACAACAGAAACTGAGGAAATTCAAAAGATCATCAGATCCTACTACAAAGGTCTATACTCAAAACAACTGGAGAACCTGGAGGAAATGGACAATTTCCTAGACAGATATCAAATACCAAAATTAAATCAGCATCAAGTAGATCAGCTAAATAGTCCCATAACCCCTAAAGAAATAGAAGGGGTTATAGAAAGCCTCCCAACCAAAAAAAGTACGGGACCAGATGGTTTTAGTGCAGAATTCTACCAGACCTTCAAAGAAGACTTAACACCAATACTCTCCAAACTATTCCACAAAATAGAGACAGAAGGGACACTGCCCAACTCATTCTTCGAAGCCACAATTACGCTAATACCTAAACCACAAAAAGATCCAACAAAGAAAGAGAACTACAGGCCAATTTCTCTTATGAATATAGATGCAAAAATACTAAATAAAATTCTTGCTAACCGAATCCAAGAGCACATCAAAACGATCATCCACCATGATCAAGTAGGCTTCATCCCAGGGATGCAGGGATGGTTCAATATACGGAAATCCATCAATGTAATCCACTACATAAACAAACTCAAAGAAAAAAAACACATGGTCATCTCATTAGATGCTGAAAAAGCATTCGACAAAATTCAGCATCCTTTCATGCTAAAAGTCTTGGAAAGAGCAGGAATTCAAGACCCACACCTAAACATAGTAAAAGCAATCTACAGCAAACCAGTAGCCAACATCAAAATAAATGGAGAGAAACTTGAAGCATTCCCACTAAAATCAGGGACTAGACAAGGCTGCCCTCTCTCTCCATATCTTTTCAATATAGTACTTGAAGTTCTAGCAAGAGCAATTAGACAACATAAGGAAGTCAAAGGGATACAAATTGGAAAGGAAGAAGTGAAACTATCATTATTTGCAGACGATATGATAGTTTACCTATGCGACCCAAAAAACTCCACCAGAGAACTTCTACAGCTGATAAACAACTTCAGCAAAGTGGCGGGTTATAAAATTAACTCAAGCAAGTCATTGGCCTTCTTGTACTCAAAGGACAAGCAGGCAGAGAAAGAAATTAGGGAAATAACACCCTTCACAATAGCCACAAACAACATAAAGTATCTTGGCATAACTCTAACCAAACAAGCGAAAGATCTGTACAACAGGAACTTCAAGTCCTTAAAGAAAGAAATCGAAGAAGACCTCAGAAGATGGAAAAATATTTCCTGCTCCTGGATTGGCAGGATCAATATAGTAAAAATGGCCATCTTGCCAAAAGCAATATACAGATTCAATGCGATCCCCATCAAAATCCCAACTCAATTCTTCATAGATCTAGAAAGAGCAATTCTCAAATTCATCTGGAGCAACAAAAAACCCAGGATAGCTAAAACTATTCTCAACAATAAAAGGACTTCTGGGGGAATCAATATCCCTGACCTCAAGCAGTACTACAGAGCAATTGTGTTAAAAACTGCATGGTATTGGTATAGCAACAGGCAAGCAGATCAATGGAACAGGATTGAAGACCCAGAGGTTAACCCCACAGACTTATGGTCACTTGATCTTTGATAAAGGAGCCACAACCATCCAGTGGAATAAAGATAGCCTTTTTAACAAATGGTGCTGGTTCAACTGGAAGTCAACATGCAGAAGAATGCGAATTGATCCAATCTTATCTCTTTGCACTAAGATCAACTCCAAGTGGATCAAGGACCTCCACATAAAACCAGACACACTGAAACTATTAGAAAAGAAACTTGGGAAGACCCTGGAGGACTTGGGCACAGGGGAAAAGTTCCTGAACAGAACACCAATAGCTTATGCTCTAAGATCAAGAATCGACAAATGGGACCTCATAAAATTACAAAGTTTCTGCAAAGCAAAGGACACTGTCAGAAGGACAAAACGGCAACCAACAAAGTGGGAAAAGATTTTCACCAACTCCACATCCGACAGAGGGCTAATATCCAATATATACAAAGAACTCAAGAAGTTAGACCGCAAAGAAACAAATAACCCTATCAAAAAATGGGGCACAGAGCTAAACAAAGAATTTTCACCAGAAGAAATTCGGATGGCCGAGAAACACCTTAAAAGATGTTCAACATCATTAGTCATCAGGGAAATGCAAATCAAAACAACCCTGAGATTCCACCTCACACCAGTCAGAATGGCTAAGATTAAAAACTCAAGAGAGAACAAGTGCTGGCGAGGATGTGGAGAAAGAGGAACACTCCTCCACTGTTGGTGGGATTGCAAAATGGTAAAACTGCTCTGGAAATCAGTTTGGCGGTTCCTCAGAAAATTGGGCATGTCACTTCCAGAGGACCCTGGCATACCACTCCTGGGCATATACCCAGAGGATTCCCCTGCATGCAATAAGGACACATGCTCCACTATGTTTATAGCAGCCTTGTTTATAATCGCCAGAAATTGGAAGGAGCCCAAATATCCCTCAAAGGAGGAATGGATACAGAAAATGTGGTATATTTATACAATGGAATACTACTCAGCAATTAAAAATAATGAATTCATGCAATTTGTAGGTAAATGGTTAGACCTGGAAAATATCATCCTGAGTGAATTAACCCAATCACAAAAGAATGCACATGAAATGCAATCACTGATAAGTGGATATTAATGAGCCCAGAAGCCCTAAATACTCAAGACACAAATAGCAAGTCAAATGATTCCCAAGAAGAAGAAAGGAGAGGACCCTGGGCCTGTAAAGATTGCATCCAGTTTAGTAAAGAAACCGAGGGGGGGAGGGGGAATTATTGGGGAACAGATGGGGGGGAGAGGAACTATGGGAACTATGGTGGGTGGGAACTGGGAAAGGAGAAAGCCTTTGGAATGTAAACATAGAATATAGAAAATTAAAAAAAAAAGAAAAGAAAAAAAAAGACTGAAGTCACATAACAGAAAAAAAAAAAAAAACAGGATAGCTACAACTATCATCAGCAGTAAAAGAAATTCTGGGGGAATCAGTATCCCGGACCTCAAGCAATATTACAGAGCTGTAGTGTTAAAACTGCATGGTCTTGGTACAGTGACAGGGAGGTGGATCAGTGAAATAGAATTGAAGACCCAGAAGTAAACCCACACATCTATGGCCAATTGATCTTCAACAAAGGAGCTGAAAACATCCAGTGGAAAAAACATAGCCTTTTCAACAAATAGTGCTGGCTCAAGTGGGGGTCAACATGCAGAAGAACGAGAATTGATCCACTCTTATCTCCTTGTACTAAGCTCAACTCCAAGTGGATCAAAGACCTCCACATAAAACCAGATACACTAAAATTAATAGAAAAGAAACTGGGGAAGACCTTTGAGGACATTGGCTCAGGGGGAAAATTCCTGAACAGAACATCAATTGCTTATACTCTAAGGTCAAGAATAGACAAATGGGACCTCATAAAATTACAAAGTTTCTGTAAGGCAAAAGACACTGTCAGAAGGACAAATCGGCAATCAACAAATTGGGAAAAATCTTCACCAACCCTACATCTGACAGAGGGCTAATATGCAATGTATACAAAGAACTCCAGAAGTTAGATGCCAGAAAACCAAATAACCCCATCCAAAAACGGGGTACAGAACTAAACAAAGATGTTTCACCTGAAGAAATTCGGATGACTGAGAAACACCTTAAAAAATGTTCAACATCAGTAGACATTAGAGAAATGCAAATCAAAAGAACCCTGAGATTTCACCTCACACCAGTCAGAATGGCTAAGATTAAAAACTCAGGAGACATTAGGTAGTGGCGAGGATGTGGAGAAAGAGGAACACTCCTACACTGCTGGTGGGATTGCAAGCTGGTACAACCACTCTGGAAATTAGTCTGGCAGTTCCTCAGAAGACTGGACACAATACTTCTGGAGGACCCAGGGATACCAATCCTGGGTATATATACCCAGAAGATTCCCCAGCATGCAATAAGGATACATGCTTTACTATGTTCATAGCAGCCTTATTTATAATAGCCAGAAACTGGAAAGAACCCAGATGTCCCTCAACGGAGGAATGGATACAAAAATGTGGTATATATACACAATGGAGTACTATTCAGCCATTAGAAACAATGAATTCATGAAATTCTTAGAGAAATGAATGGAGCTAGAGAACATCATACTAAGTGAGGTAACCCACTCTCAAAAGAATACCCATGGTATGCACTCACTGATAAGTGGATATTAGCCTAGAATCTTGGGACACCAAAGACACAATTCACATACCAAATGATGTCCAACCAGAAGGAGTGGACACTGATGCTGGAAAGGATCAAAACATCAGTATAGGGGAATACCAGAACATGGAAGTGGGAAGGGGTGGATGAGGGAGCAGGGGGAGTGAAAAGGGCATGTGGGATCTTGGGGAGGCAGGGAACCAGAAAAAGGGAAATGAAATGTAAATATAGAATATATCCAATAAAAAAATGGAAAAAAAAGTTAACCGTAGTAGCCCTTAATGTAAAATGTCAACATACTATCCCTAGAAAATCAATCTATGATGCTATATGTTCTAACCAAAATTTATAGATATATAAATTTTAAAATATCCTTAAATATTAAATACAATTTAATAGAAAAACCCAGATATCTAAACTATTGTTTTGAAAATGAATAGAGAACTACAATTACAGACCACTGAAATACGTATTACTATGGCCAAATTTATATGAACATAAATGCATAGTCAAAGATTTATTTTATGATTAAAGAAAGCCTTAATTGGCCCATATGTTCCCCATTATCATATTTTTCCTTTACTTCTTTATAACTCATATGTACAAAGCTGATTTTACAACATACACACACATACACACACAAAATACACACAAATTCACACTCTGTCAATTTCCATTATTTACACTTGTTAGGGTCTATAAAATCACTGTGTGCACTGAATTAGCAAGTGCTGAAACACTAGCCCTGAAAATCTACAGTGTTAGAGTCTTGAAGGCCTCATGTTGCAATGCTCTGGGAAGTGGATAAATACATAATTCTGTTTTGATGTGTGTTTTTGTTTAATCACTCATTATTTTATTTTTATTTTCAACCCATTAACATATAATTTACTGCTAATAGCACTGTAACCTATGTGGGAATGAGTCTTGTGTAACTCACAGTTATCCACATGGTGTATCATAGCCACCTTTTGCTCTGGGCTGAGGCCACTTTAAACAAATACTAATGGAAAGTGCAAAGATGACTTAGTAAAAATATGACAAAATGGCAATGGTTTGTAGCACAGTGGGCTGGCCCTTGATTTGCAAAGAATTCTATGCATATGGCAGATTGACACATCTCCAGATAATTTGTATCTGTACCAAATACGTGCAGATGTACTGAACTTGTACAACTTCCTTCATCTTATTCCTTACGCATAACTCATTATATAGCATTTGCATCATTTTATGTTTCAAGACAAATTGAGAGGTGATTTAAAGCATAATGAAATAAATATTTTTCAAAGCCTTTCTTAGAAAGGATGTAATGAAACTTTATATTTTCCTAGATTTGTCTTTAAAGTAAGCAATCACAGTCTGTCTTATGAGGCATTTTGAAAAAATAGTAGCAGTCTTAGAAAGAACCCATCTCAACCACTGTAAAGTTCTGCCTTCAAGGGAGCAAACTACAAACAGGAGCCATCAATGTCACTACTAATCCTTTACCTGCTTCTGGAGAATGAACTAAAGGGAATAGCTTCTCCTGTCTCTTAGATCCTCTCTTCATTTCTACAACTCACATCCTCGAGACCCACAGACACTATCCTTCCTTCCCAGGGTTTCCCTAACAGAAGATACTTCTCCTTAAACTGCAACTACACTCAAGATCACCAGTAACTTTGCAAGCAGATTTGCAGTTGTAAGCATCCTGTTGAGACATAAAAGGCCCCTCTTTAGTACAAGTGTGGGGCTCAGAAATTCATATCATAGAGCCTTCTCCTTCACTTCACGTCATCCTGTACAGGCTCCTGTGTTTTCTTATCACATACAACTATGGTCTCAGTTCAACATTGATTCTGCACTCTGAGCCTCAGATGTAAGGTGTCTGCATTGTTCTTGCCAATGACATTACTATGAGGCCTGTGTTTTGTCTAACTCACTCTTGAATCTACTCCCCTTTGCATAAAGTTTCCTGCTGCTTTTCAGAAGCAAAAGCCACTCCCTGACAAATTACAGATAGACTAGAAAAATAAAAGCTAGTTTCATACAAATCTATGATCACTAACTTCACTGTTCATCATTCTCCTTGGGGACTATGTTCTGTTAAACTCTATGCATAGGTCCTCCTATAAAATGCTACCTTATCCTTTCTTTCCACTGTATCATCATAGTCCAACTCTGCCTTTCACTGTACGAGTACTTTAATATGAACATAATTAAAAATTCCATTTCAGGGACTGAAAAGATCCAATATACATGGAGGTAAGATAATAAATACATACATTCCAAAGATACTACTAATTCACCCTCTCCAAATCTTTAAATAAATATAATTGCATCTGGCTTCCCTCCTACAAACGTTAAATACTGACTGTTTTAAAGCACAATGAGATCTACAAACCATAAATGTTTACAGTTCAGAGGGTTCAATCTTGACATTCAAAGAATATATCATTTTACAAAATTCCTTTCATGTGAAAGCCAAAGTATTAATTTGTAATGAATTCTCTACTGATTTAGTTCATCTTGTCTCAACTTTCCAGGGTCTTTATCTTTGCTGTAATATTTATTTTTATCCTTCTAAAAAATTGCAAAGTATTTGTAAAAAATATAAAATGATTACATTTGTACTTTATTCAGTGTAAAATTTATTTGTGATTTATATCCCAGATGTTACAGTTTGATTACTTTAAAAATCCTAACATGAATAGAAAGGGGAGAATAACTGCTGTATTATACAAGAAGGTGACTTCATATGAGCTCATTTTATTAAACACCTTTATAAAACTTTATTAAATTATTTTTAACTGATTTTAAGTGAATCATATATTGACAAAGTTCTAACGTCACAGAATATGAATATCTCTCTTCCTCATCTTTCTATGTTCTGTCATCTCTTCATAACTTTCGACTAAACACTTGTTATATCTGCTTATCTTTCAAAATAATCTTTTGTTTATTCATAAGACATCATGCTTTTTCCTTCCATTTTTTCAAATAGAAATAAATAATCCATGATGCTCAAAAACATGCTTATTAAAATCATGGAAACATCCCTTCTACTCCATCTCTAAGGAACCACCATTTCTAGAAAGTTTGAGTTATATACTAGCAAGAGAATTCCAGATTTATATCTTATCAGTTTATAGCATAGAAATAATGTTTCAATCCTTATATATTATTTGATAAAAATATGTACTTTCAGCATACAACTCTTTCCTATGTCTTAAATGTATTAATATTTAAAAATAGGCAAAGATCTAAGTTGTCACCTTAAAGGCTACATTTCTACAACAATCTGTAGCATGAACAAAATCATTCTGAGAAATTTTTCAGAAACTGTTTAATAGTTCTAAGTACTAGCAATGTTCAGATTTATGTTACCCAGTAGAGTGCTTCCAAGAGAACCTATTTTTTAAAAAGCCACAAACTAAAGTACAAAGAAGACTAACCACTTACGAAAACAGGGTTTTTTAAATAGTATAACTGTTGGCTGAAACACTTCGGGTAGAAGTGTTTGGGTAGAAAATAACTATTTTTTCCAAGATGCTGTGATATTTTGTGCTAATATTTCACACCTAAGGTGTTGTTTTCTTCATGCAGAGGCAGCAATCGGTGGGAAAACAGAGACAACACAAACCAACACACTTTTTTTTATCTTAAGTCTTAAGCTAATTTGCAACATGGTGATTAATGCTTTAATCAAGATTCTCAGGGTTGAAAATTAATCATTTCATCATCTGAATATGGAATATATGTGGATGGAAAAACACTATAAATCAAAGGAGAAAAGTGGGACAGTTGGGTGTTTTTAAATTGTTCATTTTTCAAAGAACTCTCTGCCCACTTTCCTGCTGAAACTCTTCCCACTGTGTAGTAGCCAAGGTTCAGTAAGTATAGACTTCTACTTTTAGTCCTTTTGTGCTCATTACTTTTAAAAAAAAAGCTGTATTAAAATTGACACACTGGCTCCCCCTCTTCTTGTAAGAACAATGAAATTATTTACAAAGGGTCATGGACACAGGAAAGTATGTTCACTAAGAAACATTATCATAGCATCCTGCCATTGAACCTTAACTGTGAAGATTCTATGGCTATTATTCAAGGTTCATCAGAAGGCAGAAGGTAATGGAGAAGGAAGACAGACAGTCAATAAACATGTTCTAACATGCTCTATGTAAGCAGAACTTGTGCACTGAGACTCATTTAATAGGTTGAGCTGAAACTTAGGAATAAATATGGAACTTGAAGGTTATATATAGTAAAGAATACTGGAAAGGAATGACCCAACATACAATCCATATGCATATATGCTTACTTAGGGCAACTATGGCCAGTAGAGCCAACAGACATATGTGTGATTAGTTAGCCAATTTCTTAGTAATCTACTCATTTAATGGTGCCTTGAGAAGGACAAATATTTCAAGTAGCTAGTCCAGCTACATATAAGAGTATCTTCTAAAAATTGCTATGTGCAGTGACTTACTAGGCACAGTTAGCCAAAGATTTCATGACAGACAATTTCATGTGAAAGCCAAAGTATCAATTTGTAATGAATTATCTACTGATTCTCAGTCTAAACAATAGGTAGCCTGAACATGTTGAAGTTGGGTTCCCATTCAAAGGATGACCTTGACATTGCTGAGATGAGCAATCTCTGGGACCTAGACTATAATACTGATGATCTGCAGGGCAACAAGAAATCAAATGAATGTGCAGAAACCTCACTTGTCCCAAGCTGTCTGCATTCTGTTACCTACTTTGGGCAAGTGATGTACCTAGCCTTCTTCTGGCAATATCCCACTATAGAAGTAATGGAAATAAGGAAGACCTAGAAGACTGTACTATATCTTTCTGGGAGAGATACTGTATGTCTTACTTTTCTATTGCCATGATAAAGCACCATGACCAAGGCAAGACACAGGCAGGTTTGGCACTAGAGAAGTAGCTGAGAGCTTATATGTTGAAAAAACAATCACAAGGCAGATAGAGAGCTAACTGGGAATAGTTTGGGCTTTTTAAAAAATATTTTATTGGATATTTTCTTTATTTACATTTCAAAATTTTATCCCCTTTTCTGGTTTCCCCTCTGAAAACACCCTATCCCATCCACCTCCCCCTGCTCACTAGCCTACCCACTCCTGCTTCCCTGTCCTGGTATTCCCCTATCCTGGGGCATCAAGCCTTCTCAAAACCAAGGGCCTCTCTTCCCTTTGATGTCCAACAAGGCCATCTTCTCCTGCATATGCAGCTAGAGCCATGGGTCCCTCCATATGTGTGTGTGTGTGTGTGTGTGTGTGTGTGTGCTCTTTAGTTGGTAGTTTAGTCCCTGGGAGCTCTGGGGGTACAGGTTGGTTCATATTGTTTTTCCTCCTATGGGGCAGCAAGCTCCTTCAGTTCCTTGCGTCCTTTCTCTAGCTCCTCTACTGGGGACATAGTATTACCAGAGGACCCAGATATACCACTCCTGGGTATATACCCAGAGGATTCCCTGGCATGTAATAAGGACACATACTCCACTATGTTCATAGCAGCCTTATTTATAATATCCAGAAGCTGGAAAGAAGCCAGATGTCCCTCATCAGAGAAATCGATACAGAAAATGTGTTACATTTACATAATGGAGTACTACTTAGCTATTAAAAACAATGAATTCATGAAATCCTTAGGCAAATGGATGGAACTAGAAAATATCATCCTGAGTGAGGTACCCCATTCATGAAAGAACACACAAAGTATGCACTCACTGATAAGTGGATACTAACCCAAAATCTTGGAATACCCAAGATACAATTCACAAACCAAACAAAGCTCAAGAAGAAGGAAGACCAAAGTATGGATACTTTGGTCCTTCTTAGAAGGGGGAACAAAATACCCATGGCAGGAGATACAAAGACAAAGTAGTGTAGAGCAGAGACTCAAGGATAGACCATCCTGAGACTGCCCCACCTGGGGATCCATCCCATATACAGTCACCAAACCCAGATACTATTGTGGATGCCATCCAGTACATGCTGACAGGAGCAGTACATGCTGATATAGCTGTTTCCTAAGAGGCTTTGCCACTACCTGACAAACACAGAGGTGGGTGCTCTAAGCATGGGCTTTTGAAATCCACAAAGTCCACATCTAATGACACACCTCCTCCAATAAAGCCACACCTCCTGATCCTTCCCAAACAATTCAAGATAAGCATTCAATTATATGAACAAATAGGAGCCATCTCATTCAAACCACCATACTGTGTTTCAAAAGAAACTGCTTAGACATCAGAATGAAACTGAGACAGCTTTACTAACTATATTTACTAACACAATAAGCTGAGTCCCTATTAAACCACTCCTGTATTTCACTGACATTCGGGTTTTATAAATAAGGACATAATTGGTTACTTAAAATTACCTTTTAATTTTTAGCATCTGAAATAAGTTCCTTTTTTCCTTTTTTATTAGATATATTTTTATTTACATTTCAAATGATTTCCCCTTTCCTGGATCCCCCCTCCCCAAAAGTCCCATAAGTCCTCTTCCCTCCCTTTGTTCCCCAATCAACCCCTTCCTGCTTCCCTGTCCTGGTATTCCCCTACACTGCTGCATTGAGCCTTCTCTAAAACTGAGATGAGCCATTATACTTTTCTAATGCAACTATAACAATTTGATGAAGTTTATTAGGAATTAAATGAAACCTGAGTTGTCTAGCACAGTGTCTGTGACCTGCCAGCTGTTGCATTGACAGTGGCTACTGTTCTTATGTCCTTGAAAAGGAAGGTTCTCAGAACTCCTTCCTTGTACTGTGTAAAGAACTCCTTTCTCTATCCTAGCAACTAATACAATGGTACATCCATGCTGAATACCTCATGCTTCTCACATAGCCTGCTACTGCCAAGGTGAAAAACTGATTCCACAAAGAGACTAAAGTACAGCCTTGATGAATGAACATGGTAACTATGAAAATGGATTAGGAAAAACATTTTAAAACTTGTATGCCAAGGTGTTGGAGAGATGGTTCTGTGGTTAAGAGAACTAGTTGTTCTCCAGCAAACATAAGTTCATAGGGTAGTTCACAACTGTCATTAATAACTCTGATTTCAGGGTTTTCTATACTTACCTCTGGATTCTGTGGACACCAGGCATGCATGTGAAGCACAGACACCAGGAAAAACACCTATATGTATAAAATAATAATATATTTTTAAAAAATCTTTGTTACCCATGCTGGCCAGCAAGGTTGATATGATCACATATCTAACAAAATAAGCCTGTCACAAGTACCAAAGGAGATACCACCCAGAGCACACACTTTCCCAACTGAGCAAATGCCGTGCTTAAGTGCTTACATGTCCTACATCACAGATAACTAGAATTTTTGAGATTGCTGTGGAAGCCTTTGTGCTCAACAGTCCAACCGCACCAGTTCCAGGAGGTCATCATGGCCCATTGGTTGACTATACCAAAAATAAAATGGGCCTTAAACCAGGCCTACTACCTCCTTACTAATTCTGGTTCCCACCACCATTCCTGAGGAAATGTTAACAGTCTCACATTGAGTAACCAGGCCCATAAAACCATACTCAAATGCGGCTCTGAGGAAGGGCACGAGAAGATTTATTAGTCAATCCCGTTGCTCAATAGTACTGATGTTAATTGGTTTTCATATTGCAAAATAAGGAGTAGAATTAAGCAGAACAGAGGTTCTAAGTCTATGGTTTGTTTGGACAATTGAACTGCTTAATTTTGTTGCTTAAATTATACTGTTGAGAAGAATGATTTGTGTTTGAAGGATTTAGATTGCATAAATGATTGCTTCTTTTTGCTACTGACTCCTTACAGCACTCAAAAAGCCTGCCTAAAACTACCACCATGGCCCCATTAGGAAAGTAGAGAAACACCATTGAGTAGATTGGAAGTACTTGACATAATAATATATTCTGAAGTGAGAAGGCAGACTCTGACCGTGGCTCAGTGGAGACTTGAAGACCACAAATCTAGTAGGTCAAACTCCTCTATCCATTTTCCAAGTTCAATATACTGACAGGCTTATGATTACTAGGTTTGTTTGCAAATACATAGTATCTTATGAAGATTCTTTCTATGCAATAAACACTATTACGTAATTTGTACAATGTGACATTACTCTTTCTATATTAATATAGTGAGATCCATGTTGTACTATAGTGTAATTGATCTGCTAGTTGCTTATGATAAATTTCTGTTGGGTTTACTTTTCCCATAAAAAACCTGATCAGTATAGACCAACCTAGAATTGAGCACAAACTTTAAATAGCCCTGGTCAAGTGGGATAAAAGGATTTGTATTTAATACAGCTACAGGCTAACTGGTCCTATTTTAGACCTCATTAATGGGTAGCATTATAAGAGTCAATGAGACTAGGCCAAAGCTACCTTAGATTTTCTTGTGAGTTATCTTTAATATTAAATTAACATTTGAATCAGTAGACTTTGTCCAAAATTGATCACTTTTCATAATGTATACAAAATTTATTTGGTCTACATATGGTCTTAAAAGGAAAACATGTAAGTCTCCCAAGGTGGAAAAGATAAACTCAGCCAAGAGATGACTTCCTGAGTTGTTCAGCAAAGTCTGTTCTTCAATAGGAATTAAGGTTGTCCCAAACACTGCAGGCTTAACAGCTTCTAATTCTTCAAACTAGAACAGTTTTTAAGACACAACAAGGAAATTACACATATCAACTCACACTGGTTGTGGCACTTTGCAATAGTCCTGTGCAAGGTAAAGTCAGGGAAAAGTCCAGCGTGGATGGGAGAAGTGAACAGAAATTCACACCCCTAGATAAAGAGCTGTTGGTCATGGAGAGCTTCCAGGAGAAGAATTCATTTTCTATAATAATGTGGCCCCTGGTAGATCTAATATGCTCCAGTAGATGGCCACACACCACTACTGGGATTCATTATAAACAATGAAGACTCATAACTGGGTGGGTGTAGATGGAGGAAATTGGGAAGGGGATGAATATTACAAAAGTGCAGAGTATGAAATTCTCAAGAAATTAATAAAAATATTTTAAATAAATATTATATATGCATGGGAATTTGAATGTGTGTGTGTGTGTATGTGTGTATGTATGTATGTGTGTGTGTGTGTATAATCAGTAATAAGCTCATACATGCCAGGCTGATTCTGTTTCTCTGGAGAAAGTTGGCTTGTAGCTCATTAAAATAAAAACTAGTAAAGCAAGTTGTCTGTATTTTCACAAGCCTTGCATAACAATACTGCATCAATTTCATTTGCAAAGAATCATATTTCAGCAGGAAGAATTGGAAACTGTACCACTGTCGCAAAGTTCACACTGGACCCTCTCAATTCAAAGGTCCTTGTGATCTCCATTGACACAGTATAGACAAGAACACAAAGTGCAGAGTAGAAAACAGAGTTTGTTCCACATTAGGGCAGAGCAAATGTTCAAAGGGTAAGAATTAACCATGACCAAAGGGACCACTGTGTGGATACACTTCAAACCAACTTTATATCATTTCTAATTTTCCTGAGGGACATTTTCCTATCCAGATAATTGCCAGACTTCATTGGATTGACTCTTATAGGAAAGAGCAGTGCTACATCTTTGCTATTTACCAGAATGCCTTTCACTAAATAATTAGCTTTATAAGTCATAGGACTCTTGGGATCAAATGTATATTATTATCAATTAATGATTCTCAGGCAGGTTAGCCTTGCACATTGTGGTGGTTTAATGGAGATGGCCCCTATAAACTCATCTATTTGAATGTTTAATTCCTAGTTTCTAGAGTGCTTAGAAAGAATTAAGAGGTGTGGCCTTGATATTGTAATTTATTCTGTCTCTGTGTCTCTCTCTCTCTCTCTCTCTCTCTCTCTCTCTCTCTCTCTCTCTCTCTCTCTCTCCCTCCTGTCTACAGATGAGAAGCTCTCAGCTACTGCTCTTGAACCATGCCTGCCTGCCTGTCTGCCATCACACATCACATGCCTTACCATGCTGCTCATGAACTCTTCCCCCTAAAGCTGTAAGCAAGCCTTCAGGGAAACACTTTCTTTTAAAAGTTATCTTAGTCCTGGTGTTTCTGCCAGGAAATAGCAGAGCAACTAAAACAGAATTTAGTACCAGGGGTGGGTTACTGCTGCAAAAATCCTAACGATGTTGCTTATTGGCACAATGTAGACTTTGGGACTTTGGATTTGCAAAGTTCTTGGATGCTTTCAGCAGGACTCAATGGGCCATCCTAATAGGAGCATGCAAGACTGTAGTGTTAAAAGCATATGGACTGTGGAGACCAAGGTCAAGATGCTACAAAAGGAAATATTATTAGAGATCAGACTTGTGATATTTTGGCAAAAAAAAAAAAAATGTAGCTGCTTTTTCCCTATTTGGAAAAAGAAATCTGCTGAAAGCTAAATTGAAGTATTTGAGACTAATAATATTGTCAGCAGAAATCTCAAGACAACCTAGTATGGACTATGTCATATGGTTATTAGTTATCACTCCTATGCATATCTACAAAGAGGAGGGCAAAAAAATACAAAATGTAGTTAGCAGAGGAGCATCAGGAAATGTAATGTTAGAGCCAAGTCCTGTGCTCAAGAAGATAAGAAATTTTTAAAAAGGCTTGGTGCTAAACGCAGTAAAGGGAGTGAAACTCTCAGGGCAAGACCCCACCAAGCTAATTCTGCAAACTGTGAGAGGAAAAGATCCAAGGAATTTCTTTAACCTAAAAGCAACAAGTTAAAGCTTATGCAAATGCTATTCAAGGAATGGGCCAGATTCCATCCCAAACAAGCAGAACTTGGCAGTCACAGCCCAGTGGTTTTGGTTTTCTCAAGGAAGGTAAAGGTATGACAGATATTGTGGGTTCCTCCTCCATGCATAAAGTCATGAAGGCCAGGCATGCAGAAGACGAGTCTGCATGGAAGCTTGCATAGACCATTGCTTTTAAAACTGTTAAGGTAAAATTTTGGTTGCTCTAGAGACTCCAAAATGTTGGAGATGCCAGAGCCACAGTATTCTTGCACAGGATAGCTGGAGACAGGGGGTGAAGCCAACCCAAGAACCAAAACTGGGAGGAAAGAGGCATCCAATTCCTTTGCCATTAGACACAGAAATAAAAAGATTTGGAGTTTTCCCTGCCCCTGCTGGGTCTTTGGGCTTTGGACTTTTAAACAATGTTCATACTGTAAAAGACTATGGGGATTTTTGAAGATGGACTGAAGGCATTTTCCATTATGATTATTACTACAAAGCCCACAGGGTCCATGACTGGAATATAGTGGTTTGAACAAGAATGTTCCACTATAGGCTCATTGACTGTTTGGTTACCTATTAATAAACCATTTAGGAAAGATGGTTTCTCTGTCTCTGTCTCTGTCTCTGTCTCTGTCTCTGTCTCTCTCTCTCTCTCTCTCTCTCTCTCTCTCTCTCTCTCTCTCTCTCTCTCTCTCTCTCTTTTACTACTCCAGAGCCACGCCCGCATGCCTGCCTGCCTGCCTGCCTGCTGACACCTTCTCTACCATAATGATTATGGACTAAGCCTCTGAAACTGAAAGCAAGCCCCCAATTAAATGCTTTCATTTAAAAGTTGTCTTGGTCGTGGTGTCTCATCACAGTGATAGAAAAGTAACTAAGATACATATCTAACAGGGTTATTCTTCTGAAAAGTAAAGTCCTGCAATTCCAGTCCTTTTACAAGCTGTTGACCAGCAAGGGGAGCAGAGCAGACAACTCCAGCCACAGTGCCTTTCAAACCTGATAACATCTACCCCACTACTTAACACCAGTGCTTATTGGATTTGTCCCCTCACCAGCTTGAAAAGTTCTCTTTATCTTAAAGGCATGTTAACCCAGGCTAGATTGGCATCTGTGGCTTTGACACAGAAAAAAAAAAAAGTTCAGGAATAATCACACCGAACCACAGTTGGAGATTTTATTAAAGAGAAACTCATACAAGCTTAAACACATGAAAGTGGGAAGTAAAAAGGTCGTTACTCAAGGAGAATATAGTAAAACACACCCCTAGAGCATGGACTTGGGCTTCTCCAAGAGCATCTCAGGAAGTAAGACATACAAGTGGGGTTTGTACTTCAAGGGGAAGCTACAATTAATTGCCTTTGTATTCCCTGTATAGGACATTTTAGTGGCTCTCAGGTTTCATCTCAAAAGCTTACTGATAAGGCTCTTTCTCCCTTTGGATAAATGAGAAAAGTGAGGTGGTTCTGGAGGTGCCTTGGATAAAATTATAATACAACAAAGAAAAACCCAAAGCCATTAGGATTGTGTAAGAATGTAATGTTAGAATCCAGCTGCTACTCAGACAATGAACCATCCCAGAAGCAGCTCCTCCTCTCTCACAGACACTGGCAGGCACCCTACTGAGACAGGGTGAGTCTCCAGCTAATAATCTTACAGATTCTGGGGTTTCTCACTGAGAAGTGAGTTTGCTTCAAAGCAGGTTATTGGTAGAGACACATACTTCCCCCACCCCTTCCAGCCTTCTGCCTGAGAATCAGAGCTTAGTTCCAGGCTTGTGCAATGAAACCTCCCCCATCAGAGGGAGATATAAAAAAAGACTCCCACTTCTTCTATATGGGCCTTGATTTCCCCTCTTCAGAGACCCTACCATAATGGCTGTCTCTGTGGCTGGAGCCTGAAAATGGTCAAGCTGCTGCCATGCTGCTCCCTGCCTGTATGTTTATCCACAAAGTTGATAATTATTCTAATAAACTTTATCCTGAATAACTTTCTCAGTACCCCTTCTTTTTTATTGGATTTTTATTTACATTTCAAATGTTATCCCTTTTCCTACTTTCCCCTCCAGAAACCCCTTATCCCATCCTCCTTCCCCCTGCTTCTATGAGGGTGCTCCTCCACCCACCCTCCCACTCCCACTCCCACTCCCACTCCCACTCCCACTCCCACTCCCACTCCCACCCCCACCCTGGCATCTCCCTACACTGGGGCATGAAGCCTTCACAGGACCAAGGGCCTTTCCTCCCATTGATGTTCAGCAAGGCCATCTCTGCTACATATGTGGCTAGAGCCGTGGGTCCCTCCATGTGTACTATTTGGTTGGTGGTTTAGTCCCTGAGAGCTCTAGGGGATCTGGTTGGTTGATATTGTGGTTCTTCTTATGGGTTGCAAACCCCTTCAGCTTAGTACCCCTTCTTGAGCCTACATCTAAGACCTGTTGTGTCTCAATAGCCACTTAAATAATCTTGTTGATTTCTTTTTTTTTTTAAGTGTCAGTGGAACTTTTACATGTGACTTAAGTTGAAATTTTAGCTTTTTAGTGCTGATGCACATCTGATTTGCAATCTAATATTAGTAGCGATTGCCTTGTCTGTCTGCAAAAGAAGCTACAATGTCTCTTCTACAATCAAATATTGTATTAAAAGGTGTATTTACCTACCTACTGCATCAATTACTTCTTGCTGCTATGATAAAATCACTCAGACTAAAAGGAATTGATTGGAAAAAACTTTGTTTAGGCTTATAGAACCATAGAGAGAACATAATGTTTGAGTCATAGCTGTAGTCATCTAGAGCAGTTATATGAGAACTCATATTTCAGAACCGTACAGTAATCAGAGAATGAAAAGGAAGTGGGGTGATGCTATAAAACCTCAGTTTGCCCCTCCAGCCTCCTGTGATGTTTTTCCTCTGGCAAGACTGCATCTCCTACAGGTACCATAATCTTCCCCAAACAGTACTACCAAGTACAGGCTAGGGGTTTAAATACATGAGCCTACAGAGAACATTTCTCATTTAAACCATAATACCTGATGAACATAAATAACTCAATCAATACAAGAGTTACTTAAAGTAGTCATTAGCAAAAAAGGGGGGGAGAACAACTTGCTCTCTTAGTAACTAAGCAGTATCATCAGAGAGACCGTGCATTTACTCACCATTATAGAAGTTAATGCCCTCCCTTGAGATAGGTATCAAGCATCTCATCACCTCTGAATTATCTACCATCTCTCAACACATTTCATGGAGCACATCTCAAAGTGAGTTTCAGAAGAAATGGACCACACCCAATCCAAAGCTCAATAAGCTATGACATCATACCAGAGGATGACATCATTTTACAGTCCACCATGTAGATATGTTCACTAGGAATCTTGGGAGTCCTCTAAGAGGGAATGTTTTCTAAGAGGGAAGATACCCCATGAGCTAAGAGAGGTTTGAGGTAAAGTAATGAAGTAAATGAAGTAATGATCTATAAGCACTTAGGTGCTTCTGAAAGACCATGAGGAGTTCAGGCTTCATGAAAATGCTAGCCTACCAGTTATTGTGACCTGTGTTCACTGATAAAGAATACTACTTTGATACAATTTAAGTGGCATCTCAGAGGCAATGTCTGACTGTATGTCAAACTTGGGAGTTTTAAGGTAGATAATTCAGTGGGAACATTATTAGGACAACAGTATAAGGTGGTCATTTTGGACTAGTAAATACCATTTGTGGAATGATTCACAAATACCCAATGCTATTTATTAAAACACCAGAGGTCTGTCTGGCAAAAAAAAAAAAAAAAAGTAGTTATTCGCTAGTATTTCTCAATTAACTCCCTTGGTGATGTCCAGCAGATAATATTACTATGGGGTCCTGTATATCCTACCACACTCTGCTCCTACCATTGCGAACTGGGAGACCAAGGACAGTAAGGGCAGTTTAATCAAGACCAGGATTGGAAAGACACCAGTCTAGGTGTCTCACAACAAAGTCTATGTGTCTCACAAAAGATAATCCTCAGAAAGAGTGAGAAAATCTCTAGTTTTCATGGGGTGATAACTGGTGGAACAGTCCATAGCTGGGGAAAAGAGTTGTGCTCTTGGACTTCCTGTGAAGAGTTTGTTGGACAGAGGCTTTATCGGTCTTTTTCTTTTCTTACTATAACTTTTTTAAAATCATCTTCAGGACATTCTCCTTTCTCTCTGATAACACAGAGGTTTCACACATGAAAAATGGTCTTATGCAAACACAGGAAGGAATATCTCAAGTGCAATTCGAGCATAAAGGACAAGAGTTAGGTTGTTCCAGACTGGGCAGGAGAGAAGAAAATGAAGTTGGTGGGGTTTAGTTGTCATGGGAAAGCACAGCAAAGGAAATATGTCTTTTCCTGGAAATGAATAGTTTCTGTTTTCTCTCTATAAATTCTAGTCTGTTCTATCACAATAGTTCATCATATCCTCTTCTGGAAAAATCAGTGGCAAGAGGCAGCTTTCTCTAGGCCTGACATCACCAGCAGCCATCTTGTAGCAGAAATTCTGGAGATGTTCTAGAACACCTTTGGCCTGTAGTCATGGCAATGAAATAAGAAATGAAGTACTGATGTCTGTATTGGTGGTAATGGTAGTAGTACTATTAACTTCTCTCAAAGGAGAAAGGTAGGGGGCCCTCAAGGAACTACCTAAGATTACAGACCTATCCTTCAACTACAATTGTCCTGCGTGTTTCTAGAGCATCTAAGAGATGTATGGTAATCAAAAATATTTCTTGATCCTGACCAAAAACACAAATCAAGGCTCCTATTCCTAAATTGTCTGACTAATTTCAATCTTCTGTTGTTATTATTAACACAAGTTTGTCTTTAATGGTAAGTACTATAATAGGAAAAACAAGAGGACACTATTTAAGAAAAATATTTACCCTATATGATAATAAAAATTAGAGATTTCTGATAGTGACCTAGTCACTATGTAGCTGCCTGCAACTACTGCGAACTGGGTTCCTGGAACAGAAGCTGAGGGATGGATGGGGAAGTGACAAAAAGAACGAGGGCCAGGGCAATAGTTTATAGATCGAGGCCAAAGTTTAATGGAGGTGGCAAGCCCCTCCTCCCAGACTCCTGGGTGAGTTCAGGGAACTGAACTGGTTGTTCCTTGGGTGTTGGCTCCTCTTCTCAGGCAACTGGGTGGGTCACCTGCCTAATTCAGGAATTCATAGACCTGGAGGAACATCACCTTCACTCTGAGCACTCCACCCTAGGTGGAGCAGGATCCTGAATAGCACAGGAATCCCTGTTCAACAAAGGCTGGGAGAGGAAGTTCACCTTGATCAATGTCAAGTTCCTACCACGTGGCATGACACACCATTATGGCTCTGTTCATCACTAGACTTGTGAAATCTTTTAATGAAAATAAGCTACTGATATGGGCAAATATCTGTAAACTGTTTCATAGTGACTATATTGACTTATGGGCACAAATTACATTTGAATTTCTTAATTTGCATATTTTATGTGTAAATATGTTCATAAGTAATTTGTTTAATCCTTGGGAACCATGAAAACTTTGCCTACCTTTTATCACACTAATTATTTTTTATAGGAAACAGACATTTTACGTGATGCATGCATGTGTGTGCTTATGTGTGTATGTGTGTGATACAGGTGAAGATTATAAAAATGCACATACATGTACTTGTACACACACACAAAACTTAGGGAATTCTAACATCGTTATAAATCTTTCCACTGTGCCATTTGATCTATTCAGGGCCCAGATATTACTTTCCACATCTGAGATTTGTAGGTTCACATGAATGAGAGCTCTGATTTATTTATTTTATCTCCAAAGAGTATATCTATCCTATTTCATGACAGACTATTTCTTTTTTACACTGTAGATGGTGAAGTGGAAATAGATCTATATGGAAAACTATCTTTAAATTCCCAAATAATAAGAAAGAAAGAAAGAAAGAAAGAAAGAAAGAAAGAAAGAAAGGAAGGAAGGAAGGAAGGAAGGAAGGAAGGAAGAAAAGTGGCGCCTTGAAGTCTCAGGATGTCATTGCACACAGTAATCCCAAGAAAATGTTTTACAATGAATACAAATTAGTCTGGCTGAGAAAAGACTTATCTAGATTAATTGCTTAAGTAAACAAAAGCTCCAGAGTCTTACAATAAAAATTTTAATTATGATGAGAGGAAAATATTTTCTGATGTTTTGCCTGGAATGTGCTATTCATTTGACTAAATCTTCTCTAATTTTTACATTGGTTCTAATATATCTGGAACTATGCTGTGGGCTAAAGGAACTTAGAAAAATAAAGAAAGCAATTACATTATATTTGCAGCAGGGACTTCCTACTGTCTTGAAATTTTATCAAAACTGTTAGCTCTGAGGGTCATGAGGGTTCTTCAGTATTTGATGGAAGGACTAAACAGACTTCCAATCACTTAGCAAGGAGTTGCTAATCTGCCCCCATCATGCCAACTGCTTCCTCACTCAGAACAAGAAAAGTCTAAAGATTCATCAAAGAAATATTCTTTAAGACGAATGCTATCATATTTGATAAAATGACTTTTCCTTCTTCCAACTCACATGAGCCACAGGTAGGAAACAGGTCTCCAAAGAAAGCCTAGTGAGATCAGAAGGGCATTTGCAGAGAGCGTTTGTCGGCCTATCTTTGCTGCCGCTGACCACAATAACAATGGCATATAGATATTCATCCTCTGGAATATTTTGAGCATTCACACTGGTGATGAAGTTCTCTAGTTCTCTAGTTTCATGGAGAAGTAAGAACACAAGAGCCAGGCAGAAGCAGCCGGCTATGAAAGGTGAGCTGCTGGGGAAAGACGGGGCAGAGAGAAGGGATGGTGGCATAAAATTTCCCTTAGAAAAAAAGCGGGCAGAGTCTGATAGTCTGATAGTAGGGATAATACAACACATAAAACTACTTTGATTTTCCCTTCAGAGAAAGGCAGTTAAGGAACATTGACCCTCCTCACAAATGAACTGTTGCTACAGAAAATATAAAGTACATGATTGTCAGAGAACAAAATATAAACATTTTGTTCTTACCACGAGGGGCAAGAAAATCTGATTAGCATACTTAACTCATTCTTTCCTTTGACTCTGAGTAAGGCAGACCCACATAGGATGCCAGATGCCATAGAACAGAGACAGTGAAAGAGCAAAAATCAGATCCCTTTCCCACCATGGACTCCTTATATCATACCAGGCTTGCTGAGGTATGTTGGATTAAAGGAGGATGGAAGATGAAAAGGTGAGTACTTGGCCGGGCACTCCAGAACTAGGCTAGAGTGGCAGAAATCGTCAGAGAAGCAGTGGGACATCCTAAAATACCATCGTTTAGAAGGGAAGAAGGAAGCCAGGCTGTCATGGAGCACGCCTGTAGTCCTAGCACTTGGGAGGCAGAGGCAAGCGGATCTCTGAGTTCGAGACCAGCCTGGTCTACAGAGTGAGTTCCAGGACAGCCAGGGCTACACAGAGAAACCCTGTCTCGAAAAACAACAAAAAAAAAATTCTATAGAAGGGAAGAAGGAACCATGTCTTGGGTTCAACCTGTATGACACAGCAATGACAAATAACTATCAGACCGGTATCACAGTACTCAGCAGCTATCTGAGAAGAAAAACAATTTCAAAGAAAACAATTGGCTTCCTCTATCTGAGGCATCTAGAAGTATGTGATACCAAGGCTGTTTTGACCATGTTTCTTCCTAGATGACTGATAGGTTCATGAAAACACAAACACACACACATGCATCACATACACACCCACATGCATGCACATGCAAATGCACACATATTCACATATTAACATGCTTTTGGCAAGGAAAATAAGGTCAAGTGGGTTCCAAAAATCTTCAAATTTTATACTCTGACTATGAAGTTTTTGTTTATTTAGTATATGGCATATACAATCAATACGTTATTTTAATGTACAAAAACTTTCATTCATGAATTGAATCTAATCTTATTTATTCTCATTTTGCAACTTTTTATAGCTGTTTTGTGATACAACCTTGGAAGCAGATTTTGTAGAAATCAGCCCTTCCACTTGCTATTTATCACTAAGAGTCACAATCAGCTCTAACATTCTCAAGGGTATAATTATTAGACTATGCTGAAAGGGGGACATGAAGAAAGAAATCCAAGCCTATAGATTTTAGAATTTCCTCCAAATCAAAAACACAGCATAAAATGTTGAAAGTTACAGGTTGTGACACAATGTCAAAGTTATGAAATAAAACACAATCAACTCATTTTAAAAAATACATGTTCATTCTTTCCATTGAAAATACAATTGAGTTCTTGATTTGTGTTTGCAGGATATCTTCAAAGAAAATAAGACGATTATAAATTGTAAATGCTGAAGACAAAGAACAGTGTAGACAAGTTAAAAGTTGCCAACACACATATATACACCACATACACACACATATACACATATACACATACACATACCCTATATATATACACATATACACATACACATACCCTATACATATACATACATACAAACATACATATACAAATACATACTACTCACACACATACATGCACACATATACACACTCATACACACACTCTCACCCCATACACACATACAAAATCACATATACACACACATTCACATATACACGAACACTCACATGCACACACACAAACACACATGTGCAAAATAACGCGATCATACACACAACATACACAAATACACATGTACATACATACATACATACATCTGCACACACATAGACACATGCATTCATTCATACATACATACATACATACAAACATGTGCACACATGCAGGTTTTCTAGAGAAGAGTGACAGTCCATATGATCAGGGAACTCAAATTATAAGTGACTATGCCATGGAGACAATAAATTTAAAAGTGAACCTTGGAAGATTTAGAAGAAGATACTTAGGCAAAAAGCAAAGGGGTTGGGGGCAATGTAGCTACTTCAAAAGGGCTGGGGAGCTTAGTTAGAAACAGATTCTCCAGAAGAAATAAAATGCCAGAAGTTCACCAGCTGTACTGAAATGTGGTTTGTTCAAAGCAGGAACAGCAACTGTAAATGGAAGCAGAGATCAAGAAGCCTGCCTTTTCAAATACAGAGAGTGCTTTGAGATGGTGAGACAGAGAGAGCAATGAGTAGAGTTGAGAGAGCCCTGCACTTTAAGCAAAACTCCACTTATGTGCATATGCTGTCTGCGATGTTATGATTTAGCAGAAATGTTCTGTGACTAAATCACAATAAAAAGGAGAGGATCCATAGATCTTGAAAAATCACAGAAGGCCCATCTATGAATGTATAAATCAGAAATAATAGAAAGGAAGGGGGATCAACAAAGGAACACTGAATCTCAAACTATAGGGGATTAGCAATCAATCTTGCACAAAGTTCTCCTTCCTTCCAGGTCTCCACTTCCTCTGCTCTTAGTCAAAATCACCTATCATGTACTAGTTTTCTGTCAAGCCCTAAATATTTGCTTACAAAATTATTTTTTATTACATATTTTTACTGAAAATAAGTAAACATCTCTATTCATTAGGACTCCTTCTCTAGTAAAGTAGACACATAAGGAGACTGGATACCTTAAAATATAAGCCAGGCACTGTCTTGACCCAGTCCTCACATTATTGTCTCTTCCTGTGTTCCCATAGGGAGTGTGGAAATTGTAAAGCTATCAGACTCTTCACTCTGGCCATCTGCTTTTTCCTTTCTGAAGATCATCAAAATCATTTGATCATGTATCAAATTTATTTTCCCAATTTAACTTTATCTCTTTATATTTGTTCATCTCCGCATGCTTGAATTTCTGAAATATTCCATCTCTTCTCTTGGGTTCAGAATATCTCTAACCTACCCATTGATCAATTATGTTTATTCATTCACTTCACCAAGATTAATTAGGCAAGATGCCAAGGGAGCCTCTAGAGCTAGAAAATCAATAAAGAATCCTTCCTAGCTACCGATGCATTTCTTTATATCACCATCTATAGTGTTTAAAAAAGCTGACCATGTCAACCATGTAAACCCGCAGTCTCTGTATCACAAACAAACTATGGTTTAGCATGTTCATTCATCCTAAGGGAAATAGTAACAATCTCTAAATCTCTGTACTTCCAGAAAATGTGTTTTTTCTCTACTCCCCCAGCATGCCAATCTCTGCTGGATTTGCACAGAGTAATTTGCACATCTCCATCCCTCCATCTGTGTTTTGAGGGAATTATTCCACTTTAATGATGATCTTAATATCTTCCTTGTGGAAAAAAAGTCATTCAACAAACATGTTTCTATAGTATCTATCTCCTGGTTTAACCCAACAGTAAGCAAATTCTCTGAACATTATTTTCTGACACTTTGACTTAAGACTGATTGTCAATTCTCTGTCTTTTCTACAGAATGTGTTTTTTTAATCCTTTTCAGACCTTTGTTGACACTGTTAGTATTCACATTAGCAAAACCACATGAGAAGTGGAAAATGTAGGACATAAACTGGATATTTATAAAACAATTAATAGAGTATTGTTTGTTATTGCTTTTTTGTATTTATCTATTCCTGACCTGTTTTATAATATCTACTATTTACTGTTCTGTAAAAGACACATGGTGAAGCAGGTTTATGCTCTAGACTTGATTCTGTGTTCTACACAAGCACAGTTCAAAAGATACTTAACATGGAAGTTCACACTCACCCCTGACTGGGGTGTTATCTTCTGTAGACTGGACACTTGCCCTTTTATAAATCAATGATAACTCAAACAGCAATCCATTGTGCTAAGCATATATGAATCTTAATTTTAAGTTAAGAACAGTTTCAGTGTCAAACCTACAGCAGTGTAAAAGTCTTGGTCTTATAGTTATTCATTGGTCTTTCTCAACACATCCTAATTTCCTTAAGTGAAAGCAATTGAACTCTCCTTCCCTGGTATGTAGCATATTCCAACATTGAATTCATTTGTTCATTCAATAAACATACATGAACACTGCATGTTAACAATACTGAAAGTCATCCCAGAGTACATAGAGTTAAATAAAAATTCTTTGTTCCCACACTACTCCCAAAATAGAAAAAAAAATTAAGAAAGTTTAGAAATAACATAAGATAGCAACTTCTATAAAAAGAAATATATATAGCACACTGTGTAGTCAGAAGCTAAGTTTATAAAATTGAGTTGGACAGGCACATCCAGGAGAGAAATACTCCAGCTCAGATAAGAGCAAGTGTCCATTCTGCAATCACAGAAGAGAGCACACGTATGTGAAGAGCTGAAGGCAAGGGCGTGTGTGAACTTCTACATGGAATATCTTTTGAATTGTATGTGTCTAGAACAAGGAAAATGCACTCAAATCATCATGTTCCTTCTACACAGCAGTAGATATTGTGAGGCAGGATAGGAGTAGATAAGTATAAACTAGAAGAACTCATAAAATTGTATATATATGTGTGTGTGTGTGTGTGTGTGTGTGTGTGTATGTATGTATGTTTATATTTAATTCGTTCTTTAAGGATTGCTTGGACACTGTAGATTATTAAAGTTGTGAAACAAAGGTGATTTTTAAAAAGGTGTTCAAGATTAGATTATACTCATTGTGAGCCATGGCTCTTTATCTCATTTCCAGACAATTCATTAAAGATCTTAAGACAAAAATGACCTGAATCAGATCAGACTAGGGCACAGAAAATTAGTTGATTAAATACTTGCACATATGTATTTGTATATTTGAACAGAATCAAACACAACCATTTATTACAAACATTAAGATGTTAGAGTGGTGTTGCAGAGGAGTTGCCATCTCTACAGTTCAATTTGGAAACAGCTTTATAGTAGCAGGCCACATCAGCCACAGTCCCTCTGTTTGTGAACTTAAGTGGTGCTTTAGCCCTGCTTTGTTTAACAGTGATGAATTCTAAAGGATCCCACAGAGCAACAGACAAATGCTTCTTATCCCTAGGTTAAGCAGTAGAAACAGAGTTGAATAGTAGGAAGACATGCATGTCAGAGTCATTTAGGCCTCAGTTCAATAGCTGGTCTCAGTGACCATGGGTAACGTGAAAAGAGATGTCCTCATTTCCTCCCACAGGCTCAGCTAACTCTTCACTCATCTGCCAAGTTCAACTGAAGCCATCTCCTTCAAAGTTTTGGTGGTTTCAAAGAGGAAATCTAAGCATTTCTCACACCCTTCATTCTCAATACTCTCAAAATTGACTCTCAAGTTGATAAAAAATGATCTATTTTTACCTAGCAACTCACTCAAAAATTATCGACATCATAATTGTCTTTTGTTCTTTTGTTCAGACACCATACTGAATGCATTGAGGTTCTGCTAGGAATGTGTTTGAAATGGACGCTAAAAATAAGCACCTCTCATACCCTCCAGCATTGCCACATGAACCTAAGATCCCATAAGGCCTAAACAGCTAACCAAATTCCCAGATTCCTTTCTATCATCATCATAGTAATGTGCATTTGACTCTTCCTGTGACAATGGAAGCTAACATTTAAAATAAAAGCCAGATTTCACTTGGTTGACCAAAACCATCTCAAGTTCTTTTCACCTCAATCAGTAGAAATACAACTTTTCTAAATATTCTGTCCTAAATCTTGGCAAGCTCCCAACAGGAAAGCCCTCAGATTACCTCCTCCATCCAACATCAACAGCTTTACCACTGTCAGTGAACCCTGCCAAGCATAACATGATGGTAGGTCCTTCACACCCATTATGTCCTCAGCCTCTCCTCAGATCTTCAGGTGCTCACTCAGGATACAACTCTTACCATCTCCCAAAAGTTCTTTCTTCAGTTCTTCCCTCAACCAGATTGTTGACATGCCCTTTTGCCTAGCATTGCACATGTATGCATCTGTTAGACATATGTTCCTTTACTATGGGTACTAATTTTCCTAAGAGCAGAATGTGTATGTCTTGTTTAATGGGCTGTATTCTCATTTTGCCTCACATATAGCATGTAGTTGGCTTAGTATATTGATGAAGCATTTATGGGTTGTTTTTTCCTACCCATTCTACATCCTTCCTGAGATCTGTTTTCTTGGTTCCCTGTACCTATCACATTCTTTTCTTAAACAACTCATGGTAGATTTGTTTTCATTTATGTAACTATTTCTGGATTCTTTTATATTTAGGATAGGACAACTGAAAGTGTCCTGTTCATCACAATTGGAGTTGACCCCAAGATTTATTATATAATAAATGTATAATAAATAGTGTTGAAAGCTGTGTGAAGAATTCAGCAATTGACTGCCTAGCATGCACAAGAATCTATACTGCATCATCAAACAAACACACAAACACTGTTCAATTCAAAATAAATGGCAGTCATGATACTAACTGCTATTTTTGTTTTATGAAATTAGAAATTTCTTAACTACTGCCTACCTAAGGAGAATAAAAGGCCAATTATGAAGTAAATATAGGTATGAAAAATGAGCCATTTGTCAATGTTATTTAAATTTTAGAAAACACAATTGGCTTAATTTAGATTTATCATCCACAGGAAGTCACTCTGAGATTAAAAAAAAATGCCTCCAGTTTATTTCCAGCATGCTGTGAAGTATTTTTCCAGCCAAGGAAAATAAACAGCATTAGAAGCATTATTGTTTTTCTTTCTCATCTTCTTATGCCATTGTGCACTCAAAAGAAACACATAGTATAGCACAGTAACATCCAAGACAGGGCTAAATTTAAACACATTGACAAAGTGTTCTTGTCTACATAGGAAAGAGAGAGAGAGAGAGAGAGAGAGAGAGAGACTAAATTACCTAGTGATTGACAAGGCAGTTGCTAACTAAGCAAGAAAACAGTCAAGAGATTACATCATTATTTTCCTAGGTAGAAATACCAGTTGATTATGATCTCTGTCTCAATGGATGGCTCATGACTGCCAAAGCAATGCAATGAGCCTGAGCTGTGATGTTCCTTTGGCAGCACTGTGGGTACTGTTGCAAGCATTCGCCAGCTATCCAGGTCTTACATCTGGTTAGGTTTACTTTCTGTTGTCACACAGAAATTTCTAATAATATATTTTTTTATAATTCTAAATTCTTGTGCCATTTCTGCTTGCTGCCTAGACTATTCAATGCTTAATATTAAAATCAGGGCCAATAAACATGTTATATCAGTCTAGCATCTATTAAAAGCCTTCAGAGAACAAAGCATATCAGTCTGAACCAGGGTCCCAGGAATCTCTGTGTAATAATAATAACTCATAGAACTCAATAACCACTAGTTATTTCAGATCCAGCAGAAAGAACATCAGAGGCAACTAACCTGAACCCTTGGGACTGTCAGAGTCTGAATCACCAACCGAAACACATACATGGACTGGACCTGGGCCTCTGTGCCCATATGTAGCAGATGTGCAGCTTGGCCTTCATGTGGGTCCTTAACAACTGGAATGGGGGCTATCCCAAAAGCTTGTTGCCTATACATATCTGGGATACGTTCTACTAGCTGGGATGCCTTGTCTGGTCTCAGTGGGAGAAGTAGAGCCTAGCCTTGCAGAAACACGAAATGCCAAGGTTGCAGGGGGCAGGGGAAGGTACACAGGGGCCTTCCACCTGCTCTGAGCAGAATGGTAGGGTGGGATGGGGGAAGAATTGTGGGAGAGGGTGACCAGAAGTGGGGCGAATGTGAAGTGAATAAGTATGTAAATAAGTGAATAAGAATGTAAAGTGAATGTAAGGTCAATAAGTAAAAATATATATATACAATTTAAAAAGGAAAAAGAGTGTTGCTTACTAGATTTATTTTAATGGCTTGCTCAGCCTCCTTTACAGTATTTCGAAGGACCTCCTGCCAGGGAATGACGCTGCCCACAGTGGGGCATCCTATGCCAATCACCATCACACAAATGTTTCACAGAGATGCCTACATATGAGTCTGAAAGGAGCAATTCTCTGGCTCAGGGTCCTTCTTTTCCACAGATCCCACTGTCTTGTTCTATCACTACATTACTGGGAGGTCTCGCTGTGGAATATATGTCAATCTTTAAAAGCACACATATGTAACATACACTGAAACTGAGTGGCCAGTGATTTCTGCAATCATTTCAGTCATTCTACTTTTCTTGTTTTCATTAGTTCTGAGTGAGGTGCAATGTTTCCAAAAAAGACTAACCCATCCCTCCACCATTGCTTGTCATCTCATAAATTCTAATGCTCGGCCATACTTCAAATGAAGACAAACTGTCTGACATAATGAAAAGGGTGTAAAGAGGGCACTCAGTAGCACAGCATGTGCTCAGCAAATAAAATGCAAGGCACCTGAGTGCTGGCTCCTGCTATCAGTGGAAAACCAGACAAACATCAACAACACAAAGTCCTTGGATGGTTTTCTAGCAAGGATACAGTGACAGACATCAGTATCTGTTAGTGTTGATGCAGAATGTCAACTTGGACCACAAAAATAAACACAAAGTAGCTCATTTTGTAGGTGTTTGCCTGATTTCATTTTTTTGTTCCTGATATAATTAGAAAAACTGTAGTTGGAAAAAAAAATCTTGAAAGCCTTGTAGAACACACACAGTTTAATTAAGCACTGATTTCCACCTGCCAGGGACCAGCCTCAGCTTGGAGAGGGGTTCTAAGAGAAGGGGTTTTCTGGGAGCAGTGAAAAGAAATGACTCAAAGTGAAATCATAGGTCCAAGCTGGTGGCCTATGTTCTATTCAGCTTTCTACCTACTTTCTCCCTGTTCTGCTGTCTCTGTAGATCTCCAGATAGCTTTCTCTGTGTTCTGCTTGTGGCAGTTCTCCAAGCAGTTCTTTCTGTTCTAAAAAAAAAAAAGTCTCTGGGTAGCTCATCTCTTACTGATCATAACCCCAATTTATTATTTTAAGTATCAATCTGGTCATCTACTCCAGTCTTTATTATCCCATGACCCCAGCCTCTTGATTCTAAGGAGAAAGCAAGCACAAGCATGGACAATAAGATAGCTGGGTGGGACCCTGCCCTGGAATTAACATTCCAACCATGCTTGGACCTAAATTCACCCTGATCCAGGCTGACCTTAAACTGAGGAATCTGCCTGTATTTGTATATTGCTGTCTTGGTATCTTACTGACAAGCTGGCTCATAGTGTTGCTGCCTCTGTTCCTTTAAATCTATAAAGCCCCTCATATAATTCAGATTGCATCCTTAAATTTTGCCTAGTTGAGAGATTATATATTTTCGAATTCATGTTTGCAGAGTTCTTTCCCACAGCCTTAAGGGCTGTCCTGAATGTGCCCGTGTTTTCCATTTTGCTGAGACATTAGCCACAACTTTGCCTCCCAGACTCCTGCAGTCTTTTGATTATCACGTAATCATTAATGTTAACAGGGGAGATATTCCTCAGAGGAGAAACATAAAAACATTTACAGTTATTAAATAAACATACCTTATGCCCACAACAGCCATTGACACTCCTGGAGGGCCATGCCCTGTTAACCCTGTACCAGTGGTAGGAACCATGTCTAACCGTACCAAGTCCATGCCAGATCCAGCACCCACCTTATTTCTTTTCTCTCCCCATCATTATTACCACTTACTTAGAGGTAAGTGTCTCTGGGATTAGAGATCATTATTAGAAGTATTACTAATGCTTGATCATTACTGATTTTTACAGCAGATCTGGGTCTTGTTCCAAGCACCCACATCAGGTGGCTCACAAAGTCTGTAACTCTGGGACTCAGCAGTCCACTAGCCCAGTGGTTCTCAACCTTCCTAATTCTGTGACCCTTTAATACAGTTCTCATGTTGTGGTGACCTCCAACCATAGAATCATTTTTTGGCTACTTCATTTTGAAACTGTTATGAATCACAGTATAAATATCTGGGTTTTCTGATGGTCTTAGGAGTCTCCTGTGAAAGGGTTGGTTGACCCCTAAAGAGTTCTCAACCCACAGGTTGAAAACTGATTCTCTAGTCTCTGTGAGAATCGTCACACACCTGAGCATACAAGGGACACATGAACTCATGTCGTCTACACTTAATAATAAATAAATACTATTGTTAAACAATTCCACAAACCCGCCTTGGGTGACATGACCAGATGGTCCTGCTTTTATGCTTTGAGTGCTCAGAACTATGTTCAAGACTCTAAACAAGCACTTGTGGTATCTTTATAGATTCCAGGCACAAACTTATGAATTTTTTACTTTTAAATGTGTATTTTTAGAGTTCCTAAAAGTTAGATCTCATAAATCTGCTAGTTGCAAAAATCTGCAGCTTTCTGCATAGTGGCCCTTGTATTTCAATTTAAACCAAATGGGAGCAAACTTATTACTTCTATTCTGAAAGGTCATTTTTCATCAAGATTGTATTAGAAAATAAATCATTTAAAGCCATCCTTCTGATGGTCCCTTGCATGAATGTCTTAACGTGCAATCAGAGGGTTGCTGTAATTTGTAAATCCAAAATGGTCTGACACTGCCACCTTCTGGTCAATGGGTAATATTCTGCTGAAGTCAGTATTTGGCTGATGTGGATGACATAATTAGAACAACCTGTGCAGGGATTGCCATCCACCTTAAAAAGAGGTTTGATAGTCCAGCCGAGGCTTTCTTCTAGCACTGTGCATACACCTGTGTGGATGCAGGCGTGAAATACTAGAACCACAATCGTAAGAACAGGTTACAATGTGGAGCTTTAAGCACAGTTTTTTTTGTTTTTTGTTTTTTGTTTTTTAATGAGAAGCTCTTTTATAGACCAGGCTGGTCTTGAACACACTGTGTAATTCAAGATGATTTTGAACTGCTATATGACTAAGGATGACCTCCAGCTAATGATTCTTCCTCCACATATGAGAATACTGGGCATGTGTCAGCATGCCCAGTCTGTGTAGATCAAACCCAGAGCTTGCTGCATCCTAGGCAAGTACGCTATCAACAGGACAGGTCCAGCATTCCCTTCTGTTTACTTTTGTTCGTTGTTTTGTTTTGGTTGGTTGGTTGGTTGGTTTCTTCTTGTGGTCTGATTTTGTTGAAACAGTCTTGTAGGCTCCAGCTGACCTACAGTTTTCTGTGTGTCTGAGACTGGCCTTAAGCTCTTCCTTTCCCTGATGCAGTCCCCTGATGCGGGACTTTAGGAGGGACCCATCATTCTCAAAAGAATCAGGCAACTTTCTATTAAGGTCAAGCAAGTTCTGGATGTTTAGACTGGGGTGCTCTTGATGAACTCTGGGAACTTCAAGCAGATAGAGGATGTGTATTTTAAGTCTAGTGTTATCTTGCTTCAGCAAATTACATCTTATCTTGGTCTTTTATGTGGAGCCTGCCTTAAGTCTGGTCAAATTAACTCCTTACTGAAAGCAGGTGTTAGTTAAACCCAGGGTAGATGTATAAATGTCCTCAAAATATTACCAGCTATCCTTCCTTGCAAATACTTGATATGAAAATTTGACTTGTTAAAATATATTTCAGGATCACTATCAATTTTTGCAATGATCAAAGATAAACCTAATTGGTTTGCTAGTAACTGCAATTCATCATAGGTAATGGGTCTTTTTATTTTTTGGACTAACCTCTTAACTTAATTAAGGAACAAAGACCAGATACCAAGTGTACTGGCTGGTTTTCTGTGTCAACTTGATACAAGTTATAGTCATTAAAGGGAAAATGCCTCCATAAGATCCAATTGTCTCAATTATCGATTAATGGTAAAAGGCCCAGGCCATAGTGAGTAGTACCATCCCTGGGCTGATGGCTCTGGGTTCTATAAGAAAGCAGACTGAGTAAGGCATGAGGAACAAGCCAGCGAGCAGCACCCCTCCATGGCCTCTGCATCAGCACCGGCAGCTCTGCTTGAGTTCCTGACCTGACTTTCTCCAATGACGTATTATGATCTGGAAGTGTAAGCTGAATAAACCCTTTCCTCCTCAACTTGCTTTTTTGGTCATGGTGGTTTTGTCACAGCAACAACGCCCTAATCAAGACACTAAGCAAATGTGAGTTCGCTGGGCTCCAGAAGGATGCCTTGCCATTTCCCTGAGAAAACCGTATCTTTTTCGGAATTGAGCAGTTCTGCTTTCCAGTCTTCCACAGGATGCTGGCCTCTATGCAAAGGGCAGCAGGGTTAAATATTAGAATGTATAAATTAGCTCTAGAAAAGAAACTGACGCTGTCTCTACAGTGTTGAGTAATTAAGCAGGCCTAGCGTGCCTGCTGGAATTACAGAACTTAAGTGAAGATTAATGAGGCCTGAAAATGTCAGGTCCCACAGTCTCCAAACACCGTAAGGTGTCTCTGCTTTCTCCACATTGAACAGCTGCCCATTTCCAAGACAAACAAAATCGTCCTTGTTCTTCCTTAGATTTGGGATCAACTCAGTAGATGTATGGTGAATAATGTTGCTTTCAACACCATATTCTTCACCATTATGTGATTTCTCTCCCATGCCTCTGCCCTAGATTTCAGCATGTACAGAAGAAGTAGCCATGTAAGTTCCCAGTCTGAATCCTAAACTCGTCCCTACCCTGGATGATTAAAGCTCAAGATCTTATACACAATCACACTTAGTAGGGCGCAGCAAGCAAAACAGGAAATAAAATAAAGCTTCATCTTTCCTGACACCCATTGCTAGGATGAAGGAGAGAGAGAGTGAGCCGGCGTTTCCACTGCTGGGGACTGGGAAGCTTCGCACAAAATTTTGGCAGAAAAGAATGAGCTCTCTCCAAGGAAAGGTCTCTTCGGGTTAATTCTAGCTTCTTAGTGGTTTCTGGTGGCAAACAACCTAAGGATGCACGGAACTGGTTTGATCTTAATTTTAGGTAGCTAGCAGGACCTTGCAACCCCAACTGACTACACTGCTTATTTACTTAAAGTTTTTCTTGACATCAGTAATAGGCACTTACAGAAACTGAAATGACAGCAGCCCGCCTTAAATACATTTAAGTTAGTATTCTTTCAAGTTCTAATTATAGCTAAGGTGGTGGATTATTTGTGTTAATTTGCTATGCTTTACAAAGGGTCCGTTCTCTCTGACCCTTTTTAAAACTTCTGCAGTTCTAACTAACAACAATGTTCCGTGACCCACATGTTCTCCTTTCAGAAGGTGTTTAGGTTGTCCTTTGAGAGGATGTCACATGTGTACCAGTTGGCTTTCTGGGAAGTACTTGAAAACTCCCGTGTCACAGTTTGGTCCTCATGTGTCTGTCTGTATCTCTCTCACACAGGGATTCATTTTTAACAGGTAACTTTTCACAAACATTTCAGGACACTTTTAACTCTCTTCCAGATGAGGTTTCGCAGGCACTAAGCCCAGTTTGTATTTAATGATGTACCGAAGGCTCAGTTATAAACGTCTGTGAATACTAAGCCCCTGGGGATGACACAGGAACAGCAACACCGCTGTGGCCCAGCCTGTGCTATCCTGAATAGGATGATAGGCTAAGTTGTGTTCCGTCTCACTACTTGCCTTGGGTTTGATGGAGTTCTGAGTGGTAACCTAATGGAGCTGCAGATCTCCCTGTAGCCCGCACTCATGTCTTCTCACCCCTGGGTCACTTCTGTCACTGCCATCTCTGTTGAGAAAACCTGCAAGAACAGGTTGCATTAGTCGAGTCACCAGGCCTGTATCGAACCAACAACCAGGTGGTAAAATGTCACCCATAGAAATATTCGTGCCCCTTGCCCTCCCCTTGCAATGGGTAAAGTGATACCTTGTCGGTGGTCTTTTTATATCATCCAGAGGCAGACAAAATGGCAGTCCCTTATTCAACCTAGCTTGATGCCTGGGTTGGTGGTTAAGGCTGTTTTATGTTTAGGACACACACACACAAAAAAAAAATTAAATCAAATATCCAGGAAGTACAGAGCAGGAGGAGGAAGATAGAAGGCAGAGACCTTCTGGTCCTATGTGCCACGTGGTGAAGGTGAGGAACGACTTGCCGCTGACCCCATGGTGTAAGTGGGGCATAGACATGCAGAGCCCTGCCTACCACCACCCAGCCCAATTAGAGAGGAGAAAGACAGACAGAGACCTGCACTGCCGTGTCTGCCTGCTGGTAGGCCAAGCAGCATGACAGAATATCACTCAAGGACCCACCAATCACATGGTCCTTCTGCAGCGAGTAACCACAAGGTACAAGTATATGGCAGACAGCTGGGAGAGAAACCAGAGTGGAGCAGCTTGAGCCTTATGAAAGTGGAAAGGAACAGCCTGCTGTGATGGCCAGCCTCACCACCCAGGGCCATGGTGAGATTCCAGCCCAAGCTCTGCTGACAGCCATGTTCAGGTTCACGGCTGTGCAGCAGCAGAGGTTAGTGTTGATGTCTGTGGCTCCTATTACCTCTAAAGAACATAGGGATGTCCTTGGTCCAGGCAGCCAATATGGGCCACAAAGATGTCTAGGAACTGTGTAGAGCTGGCCCCTTCCCTCACTAGCTGCAGTACTCTAAAGAGTTGGTCTCACCTCTCAGCAAAACAGACCCTGCCCCTCACCCAGGCAGCATAGGAGCGCTGGCCCTGATGGCAGGGGTGTGGGTGAACAGGCCTGAGGGTGAGAGCTGGAAAGTTGGTCCAGCTGCTCAAAGGCTCCAGCCCTTGGGGAAATGAGCCTGATTCTTTGACTGGGCAGCACAGTGGAGCTGGCTCTGGAGGCATGATGTGGGAAAGCTGGCTGAAGGGCAGGAGAGCTGACCCTGACTGCCAAGGATGGCATAGGTGACCTAGCCTGAGCGGTGCTGGGGAGCTGGCCCTGGTGGTGCAGATAAGGGAGAGAGTGAGGTAGCCAGTGTTCGAGAGGGTGGTATGGATTTTCTGAGGCTCCAAAGACAGCCCTTCCTTGGAGAAGAACTGGGGAGGAAATTATGGATTCTAATGAAGGAGAACACCCAAGTTAAATCATCTCAGAGGCACTGCCGTCCCAGGGAACTTACTGTGTTTCAGACCCTGAAGCATGTTCAGTCCAGCTGAGCTGGGGGTAGTGTAGGCTCTCATATATTATCACTTGTGTGTGGTTTAACTATAAAACCTTTGTTACAGAACCCAAGCTTTCCAGTTCTTTAATAGATTTTTAATAAATTATTCCCTATCTTTTAAAACAAAATCAGCTTTGGAGGTTTAAGGGTACAGCTCAATGGTAGAGGTTTTGCCTAGCACACTGAAGGCCTTTGGCTCACGCTCCTCCTGAACTGCAAAATGGTTAAAAATATAAGGAAATTCATTATCAAGAAGAATAACAGTTTTCCAAATAAGAAACTACTTGAGTCCTTCCTGCAAAGGAGTGCTGAGAGCTTTTCATAGCTGTGCGCTCCCTTCTGCTCACCTACAAAATTATATTCATATTTCTTTTCATATTCAAGAAGGCATCTTTTCATTATTTGAATATATGTAAATGTATTTTTAATGGTTGACTTTACTGTATATTTTAGTATCAATGGGTCCCTCTGAAGATATATTTTTTTCAATTAAGACAGAAAACAGAAGTCTCTCTCTATGAGAATGCATGTAATTATGTTTTGTTCAACAATTCTCAAGAGTATTTAAATACTCCCGTGATAAAGTTCCATGAAATCGACAATTAAATGGAAGTATAACCCTTAACACTGTTTGCTTCATTTCCTAAGTACCCATTCATTTGCTATACATTTTCTTTTCTAATTTGTTTTATATCTACATGAGTAAAAACATCTAAACAAACTTTCATTGGATTTGGTTACTTGGATGAGGGGTGAGATAACGGGAGATGGATACTCACTAGGAAAAAGAATTCTGAGCAAGTACCACTAATGCACATAAATGGATTTGCTTCAAGTACTTAATGGTCTTTCAAGATATTTCCTAAAATAAACACAGAAATGATCGTTCTACAGCAGTCGAGAAAGAATGAAATAAATGAAATTTAATTATTATTTATACCTAGCAACTATGTCAGAAAATTGGGGATTGGTTAAATGGAGACATTTCTGGTTAGGATTTTGTTATTTCTTTTTTGGTTTTGGTTTTGTTTGTCTGCTGATGTAGTTGTTGTTTGTGTTTATGCTACCTCTGGTAGCAGCCTCCATGAGGACATAGGCAGAGTCCATCCTCCCTGCCAGCTTGCTCTCACTCTCACTGGGCAGTCCCCCTCCCCCACCACTGAAGCATTCTTTTGGTGGCAGAACCAACTTATTTTCAATCCCAGTGTAGACTGAAGACCAGCAGCTCTCCAGGACTCCATGCACATATTGAAACTGCTGAAACATCTAGCCTTATGAACTTGCACAACTGTCTAATTCTCAGCCTTTCCACATAAGCCATTCTTTAAATCCTTTTAAATTCATATATATATATATATATATATATATATATATATATATACACACACACACACATATATATACGTGTATATATATGTATATATATATATATATATATATATATATATATATATATATTCTATAAGTTGTGTCCTTTAGATAACAGACTGTCGTACCAAGAGTAGGTCTTGTCTCTGATCCTAAAATTGTGAAAAAGGCATCATGAACTTGTGATTCCTAGCACAAGGCTAGCGACTCTGCTAAGATGGAAGCCTTTCAACACTAACACTTTGGCTCCTTTGAAGTGCACGTTTTCAGCTCCCTTTCATACAGCCCTTGCAGATTTTGCTGAGGAGTTTAAAGAACCATTTTCTTTCTTCTGCAAGTATGTTGGAGTGGGGCCTGGGACCAGTGAAGCCCTGGGGAGTTGACTGTGAGTAAGAGTTGGACCAAGTTATGTCCAAACCTGGGAAATCTTGTCATGAGATCTGCAAGAGTAAGATTGCTCCCCACCACCACCTGGCCCAGGGTGGGTGGACCTAGCCCTGTGCCCCCCACCCTTGACTCAATGGAGGAGATCATGTTGCCTGGTAGCCGGGTTAAACTTCCTCTTCCCTTAAACATCATATCAGGTAACACCTGAAATTCCTCCTTATGCAAATGAGGTATCCCAAACACATTGACTCAGGCCAGTGACCTACACTCACCCCCTCCATAGCCCCAACTCACCCCTCAAAGTTTCAAATAACCTTTATCCCTCCCATTAAAATGAGCTGTTGCACTGAAGTTGCCTGAAGCGTTAGTTCTCACAGTGCTCATCACAGCTTGAGGTCTCCTGGTTGCCTCACTCTACTCACTCAGGATACACCAGTTGGGGAGATAGAGTCTGCACAGCATCTTGGTATCACATTTCTCTTGTCACTGTGATCTGCTCACCTCAACACAAGTCTTTACAGGTATCTTCAGGCTAGGTAGGAGGACAATCTGCACTTGGGATGTTAAAATGTAAGGGTTGGGGGCTGCAGCATGAACTTGTAAGTCTGCTCCTGACATTCTGGGCACCATAAGTGGTACTTAAATTTCAGAGAGGAGACTGTGGTATTTCTTCATTGTAAGTAAGTCTAATAGTGGGATGAAGCGAAAGTTTCTCTGCCCTGAGACTCACCAGTCTATAAATGTTAGGATGTTTGTGTGTTTTGCTGTTTTTTCTTTAATTCAGATAAAATAGGTAGGATAAAATACATCTATCACATCAAAATACACCTATCACACCAGCACGCATGAAGCTAAAACAGGAGAATTCCAGGTAAAGAGTGGGCCAGGCTATGTAGAAATATAATGTCGTAAGAATTTATATTCATAATATAAAATAAATATTTTTATTTATAATAAAATAAAGATAAGAATAAAGAAAAGAACAAAGCAGTCACTAAATAATGCAGTCACTAATATCAAAAGAAGAGTAAGAAGTTTTTGTTCCCATCTACTAGGTTGCAGGAAAGTTTATTTAATGAATGAAGTAAAAACTAAAATGTGAGTAGCCTTGTTAGTAATTTTTCTGTTATTTTTGTTCTTATTTGTTTATTTGTTTTAGCATGACTAATGGGGGAAATGTAACGTTTGACTAAAAGAATCCATCCAAGCAGATATTAGGTTCAACAGGACCACAGCAAGAACATCTGTAATTTAGCTGGCAGGCAAGTTCGAGAATTTAACAGTTGTGGCTTTCAGAGCTTTATCTCTGTTTGGAAGGCTTATTGAAACAGTCTCTATCATAGCATAGTCATCACTGTGTATTTAGTACAGACAGCTTCCTGCTGTCTGGGAAAAAATAAAAACAAGATCCAATCAAGAAGTGAAATCTTATAAAACAAAAACGTGACTGTGAGGCTTAAAACTGTTTTTGTTTTGCTTATTTGTTTGATATTTTTCTAATTACACTACTAAGAAGGCAAGAAAAACTTTATAGTCTATAAAGCAGACATACAGTAGACTTCCATGAAATGATTACATATTTAAAACATGGGGAAATAGGATGTCCTAGATTTCTGTGGAGGAAAGGCTTGAAATCAAGATTGGGTAAATTCACTTACAATGGACCTGCTCAATTGCCCAATGTGTGAATCAATATTGTAAGATTGTATGTTAAATAACTGCTGTTCAATATACTCCACACAAGTATAAACAAGAACATAGCAAATGACTAAGAAATTATTGCCAGACTATATTTCCAGAACTCTTGAAATTATTTCACACAGTGCACTATACCTATCTAATCTTACTGGGAATGAGAAATTTGGAAATAAGAACACTACCTGATAACTTCATTTCAAACTGTATTAAAACTCAGGTTATCAAAGAGACATGTTTGTTCTTAAAAGAAATGAGCAAACCAAGCTTATTCTATAATACTATAACTACAATCTTCTTGTTGCATGATTTCCAGGCAGGTGGTTTGCCAAGACCACACCCACCCAAGCTTCCCTAACACCAGGACTGGAAAATCTCTCCCACTTCCAAGCCCTCCAAGGTCTATTAAAAAGATTAATAAAGTTTAATTTAACAAAAAAGCAACAGAGTCTACTCTTAAAGTATGTTTCTTTATCTTTGTTTTAACAATATTGTTATTTATCTGTTAAAACTCTTTAAAATAAATTTAAAATATTAAAATGATAAGCTTTTTGAAAAATTTGAAAACTTGTATTTTTATGTATTTAATCGTGCAGCAACCGTTTTTTAAAAGATTTATTAATTTATTTTTTTGTATGTGAGTACACTGTTAGTCTCTTCAGACACACCAGTAGAGGGCATCAAATCCCATTACAAATGAGCTGTACAGATACTCATTACACATGAGTCACCATATGGTTGCTGGGAATTGAACTCAGGACCTCTGGAAGAGTAGTCAGTGCTTTTAACTGCTGGGCCATCTCTCCAGCCCCATAGTTTTATTAAGTACCCACTATGTGATGCTCAGAGAGCAACTCAGACATTTTAATTACAGAATGGAAAACCAACAAGTAAGCTGGCAATTCAGTATGTGCTGTCTTGTGAGATGAAGACCAAATGGTGACACTTCTTTTCACTATTGGACTTAGACTGAAGCTGAGACTATTCAGAAGAGTCATTCTAGTTTAGGTGAGTGGTAGAGTACTTTGTTAAAAGGAAATGGAGAAGCAGATAGAGAAAGCAAGGCATCCCAAATAATGTGTACTCATAACATTTTGAACCAACCCACTGAAGAATGAAAATGTTAGAATGATTTCAGTATAGCTGGTGGTGGATAATGAACATGGGACATTTTTTAATATTTCCCACAACAGGGACCATCACAAAAGGTAAAGGTGATGGCATAAGTCTGTACTAGACTGACCAATGCCAGTTTAAAATGAAGGCTGAAATAACTCAGTAATGGACACTATTATGTGCATTACATAAACAGGATTTTGAGATTCAGGATCATGTGCAATGTTTCCAACTGAAGCAGTCTCTGCTATGCTCTGGGAAAGATGCAGAAGGTTCCCATGCACCGAGCAACAGAGCTTAATAAAGGGATAGTTTGCTACAATGAGGATGAATGTGCCAATATTAACATAGTCCCATCCATAGAGGAAGTATTTCCTGTAAGTCTGCTTAAAAACAATGAAAAGAGCAAGTATCAGATTGCAAATAGAAGACTGTACTTAGGAAGGATCTTTGAGGTGTTATTAGAGGAAAGTCCCTTACTCAGTGTGGGTGGCAAAAGGAGCTAAACACTTTGATGTTATTTGAAAATGGAGACACACAAGGCAGAGGGTAGCAAGAGGGTGGGGGAGGGTGTCCATAAGTTTGGTCATAAGTCTAATGCAGGGTGAGAAAAGTGGACAGATCTAAGGAAGCAAATATGACAAGTAGAAAAGCAAGAGCCAAACTCGAACTCAAGTCTGATTGTGTGTTTCCTATCCCAAGAACATTAGAATATGACTGTTTAAAAAAGAAAAAAAAAGCATCAAGTTAAATTAAGCAAAAACAATATTGTCTACAGGCAAGGCATATTTATTTGCCTTTATTTTGATAATGTAGTTATTTATCTGATAGGAGCTTAAAATAATAACCTGAATTTTTGAAATTTTGAAAAGTTGTATTTCCAAAAGTGATTTTTGCCAAGACTGAAGAGATGGCTCACTGTTTAAGAGCATGTTTCGCCCTTGCAGAAACACAAGTTCAGTTCCTGGTGCCTACATGTAGGCTCACAACTATGTTCTACTACAGTTCCTGAAGATCTAGCAACTTTTTTCTGAATTCCTTGTGTGATGGCTATTCATTGTCAGCTTGAATAAATATGGAATGAACTACAGTCATTAAGTAGAGGGCACAACCTAAGAGGTAAGAAGATAATAAACCTTCGGTCCAGATCCTGAGACAAAAACACACATGCCTTTAATCTGGGCCACACTTTTTGCTGGAAGCTGATATAAGAACATGAAAGAAGGAAGCTCCTGTTCTTTTCCTCATTGCCCAAGCTTTGATAGCACATCCATTTCTTCACTATCACTGGAGACTACTTCTTCAGAATTCCAGCATATACAGAAGATCAGTTGAGACACTCAACTGTGAGATTGAGCAATTCCTGGACTGTCTATTCACAGCTAGTCATTGTAAGATTAGCTGCACTGCTCATTTTCATTCTAATAAATTCCATATATATACATGTGTGTGTCTGTGTGTGTGTGTGTGTGTGTGTGTGTGTGTGTCTGTGTGTATATATGTGGTATATCTGTGTGTGTGTGGAAAAGAGAAGAGGAAAGAGAGAGAGAGAGAGAGAGAGAGAGAGAGAGAGAGAGAGAGAGAGAGAGAATTCCTTAAGTTCTATGACTCTAGAGAACCCTGATTGGTGCAAAGTCCAACAGGCACATATGTAGTGAACATATATACATGAACTCAAAATACTTATGTACACAAATCTTTGACACTCCAACATAGAGTAAAATTAAGTTAATAGTATACACAGAATACAAATGAGAAATCAAAGAAGAAAGGAAGGAAGGAAGGAAGGAAGGAAGGAAGGAAGGAAGGAAGGAAGAAAGGAAGGAAGGAAGGAAGGCAGACAAACAGAAACAGAAACAAAGAAAGAAACAAAGAAAGACTGAATGACTGAAAGTAAGAAAGAAACCTGGCTATTCAGAGACTATAGCATAGAATTTGAACTATAAAATATATTCATATATTCTCCCAAAGATGCAATTGTCTTGGTGCTTTAAGAAATTACTTAAAATAAAGAATTTATATATGTTTTAAATATAAATGACTATTACAATGCCATAGTACAATTTCCAAGATAATTAAAATTGTAATTTTTTTAATTTACTAATTTTTCAGTGTAAAATGCCTTAAGTGAAGATGTTTTATTTCATTTTCTTTTGAAGTACTAAAATACACCTTCCTATTTTCAATAATTTTAACATTTAATTTTTGCATTACTCTTTAGATAAGTTTAATCAAAGTTTTAATTGTATACTTTATTTTCAAAGATGATATTCAACCTAATGAAATATGTAATATCATTTTAAAGCTATAGGTCATAGTGATTTTAGTAGAACAGAGAATCATTTTTCAGGAAGTATACTTTATATAATGACTAGAAATATAAAAAACATTGATACACAAAACAAAACACAGATGCGCTCAACAGAAACAATAATTTTTTTTAATTCTTTCAAGGCAGAACCTAGTTAATATGTCCAATTATCCAAATTCCTTAAGCCTACTTTATCTTTCAAAATTGAGAAAGTTAAATTTCATGTCCCATGACTATCTCTCAAATTCTGAAATCTGTGATTCCTGGAATTAAGATATCTATCTCTGCAATTAAATATAACTCACCAGTAGTGCAGAAGCAAAGACCCATGCCTTTCTGCACTGAGATGTTCTTAACTAAATTTTAAAACTATGAAACTGCAGATACGACTCAGTCAATAAAGTACTTGAAATGAAAGCATGATTTTCAATTTCTGAAACCCATGTGCAAATTATAATGTGACAGTGTGTGGCTATAACCCAGCACTGAGAAAGTGCAAACAGGAGAAGCCTTGGAAGTTACTGATCAGTGAGTCTCGCTGAATTGGCATACTCTTGGATTAGTGAGAGACCCTACCTCACAACATGGGGTTGAGAAGACTTAAAAGATACTCAATGTTTATCTCTGATTTCTAGATGCATGTGATCCATCTCTCTCTCTCTCTCTCTCTCTCTCTCTCTCTCTCTCTCTCTCTCTCTCTCACACACACACACACACACACACACACACACACACACACTCTTCATTAATAGGAGAGGTTGTTTTGTTTTTCTTAAAAAATGACTCCAAAGACACAGCACTATTATGGGGTTCTCTAGAGCCAGAATAATCTGAGAGTTACACATTTCAATTCAGCATAAGCCATACAGAGATAAATCATTCTAAAACTTTTGGCTGGCTTTCATGATATAAGAAGGTGCTATATAAACCACAAGAGAAAGAAAAGACAGTCTTACCAGTGTCTGCACAATGTACGTTACAATACTAGCCTGACAGGCAAGCTGTGCCACTGATACTAAAATGGCATAACGCTTATGGCCTAACCAACCACTTCTTGGTTGGATGTGAGGCCTCTTCCAAAAGAGGCAATTCATTTTTGGTACTCTAAACTTGGTCAAAGCCAAAGTCTGGGGAAATCATAAACCAACAGGGAAACTTACTACTCCAATTTTGTCAAATGCTCATACTGATAAACTGCCTTCTAGATATTTGTGTTTATATCCACAGATTAGTGCTGCTCTCAACCTTTGTCAGAGAAGCTATTTTTTTAACACTGAGAAATGTAATTTTTATTCATAGGGAATTTATAGCTCTTAGGAAAATGACAAGACTCTAACATCATCAGAGCACACATGCTGACATGAATCAATCCAAAAAGCATGTAAACAGCAAAGTCAAATGTGATTTTCAAACACAAGAATTAAAGTAATTATATTTAATATTCTCAAAAAATACTGAGGGAGGTAATGACATGACTAGAAAACAAGGACTCACAGGAAGACCACAGAAAATATGGAATACAGAAACTATTTTTATAACGTATCAGAAAATGAGAAATAACAATATACATAACCAAATCCCATGAGCCAAATTAACTATCAGTGAAATAGAAAGGCGAGGTAGAGACATTTCCAACTGGATGTCATGAAGAGTTGAGGGAATTCTGGAATGTAAGAACACAGACAAGAAGAAAGAGAAATGTCATAATCTTTATAAACTCAAAAACAAAAAAAAGTGTGTGTGTGTGTGTGTGTGTGTGTGTGTGTGTGTGAATTTTTTTTATTGGATATTTCCTTTATTTACATTTTATTTTTTTTATTTTTTTTATTTTTTTTATTTATTTTATTGTCTATATTCTTTGTTTACATTCCAAAGGCTTTCCCCTTTCCCAGTTACCCCCCACCATATGTCCCATAATTCCTCTCCCCCCCATGCTATTCCCCACTCTTCCCCCCCCCCACGATTTCTCTGTTCTGGGTCTACAATACTGGATCCAATCTTTACAGGCCCAGGGTCCTCTCCTTTTTTTCTTCTTGAGAGTCATTTGACTTGCTAATTGTGCCTTGAGTATTTAGGGCTTCTGGGCTCATTAATATCCACTTATCAGTGATTGCATTTCGTGTGTATTCTTTTGTGATTGGGTTAGCTCACTTAGGATGATAGTTTCCAGATCTAACCATTTACCTAGAAATTGCATGAATTCATTATTTTTAATTGCTGAGTAGTACTCCATTGTATAAATATACCACATTTTCTGTATCCATTCCTCTTTTGAGGGATATCTGGGCTCCTTCCAATTTCTGGCTATTATAAACAAGGCTGCTATAAACATAGTGGAGCATGTGTCTTTGTTGTATGCAGAGGAATCCTCTGGGTATATGCCCAGGAGTGGTATGCCAGGGTCCTCTGGGAGTGGCATGCCCAATTTTCTGAGGAACCGCCACACTGATTTCCAGAGTGGTTTTACCATTTTGCAATCCCACCAACAGTGGAGGAGTGTTCCTCTTTCTCCACATCCTCGCCAGCACTTGTTGTCTCTTAAGTTTTTAATCTTAGCCATTCTGACTGGAGTGAGGTGGAATCTCAGGGTTGTTTTGATTTGCATTTCCCTGATGACTAATGATGTTGAACATCTCTTAAGGTGTTTCTCAGCCATCCGAATTTCTTCTGGTGAAAATTCTTTGTTTAGCTCTGTACCCCATTTTTTGATAGGGTTATTTGGTTCTTTGGGGTCTAACTTCTTGAGTTCTTTGTATATATTGGATATTAGCCCTCTGTTGGATGTGGGGTTGGTGAAGATCATTTCCCACGTTGTTGGTTGCCGTTTTGTCCTTCTGACAGTGTCCTTTGCCTTACAGAAACTTTGTAATTTTATGAGGTCCCATTTGTCAATTCTTGATCTTAGAGCATAAGCTATTGGTGTTCTGTTCAGGAACTTTACCCCTGTGCCCATGTCCTCCAGGGTCTTCCCAAGTTTCTTTTCTAATAGTTTCAGTGTGTCTGGTTTTATGTGGAGGTCCTTGATCCACTTGGAGTTGATCTTAGTACAAGGAGATAAGAGTGGGTCAATTCGCATTCTTCTGCATGTTGACCTCCAGTTGAACCAGCACCATTTGTTGAAAAGGCAATCTTTTTTCCACCGGATGGTTGTGGCTCCTTTATCAAAGATCAAGTGACCATAAGTCTGTGGGTTCATTTCTGGGTCTTCAATCCTATTCCATTGGTCTACCTGCCTGTTGCTGTACCAATACCATGCAGTTTTTAACACAATTGCTCTGTAGTACTGCTTGAGGTCAGGGATATTGATTCCCCCAGAAGTCCTTTTATTGTTGAGAATAGTTTTAGCTATCCTGGGTTTTTTGTTGCTCCAGATGAATTTGAGAATTGCTCTCATCTCATTAGATGCTGAAAAAGCATTTGACAAAATTCAGCATCCTTTCATGCTAAAAGTCTTGGAAAGAGCAGGAATTCAAGGCCCATACCTAAACATAGTAAAAGCAATCTACAGCAAACCAGTAGCCAACATCAAAATAAATGGAGAGAAACTTGAAGCAATCCCACTAAAATCAGGGACTAGACAAGGCTGTCCTCTCTCTCCATATCTTTTCAATATAGTACTTGAAGTTCTAGCGAGAGCAATTAGACAACATAAGGAAGTCAAAGGGATACAAATTGGAAAGGAAGAAGTCAAAGTATCATTATTTGCAGATGATATGATAGTCTACTTAAGCGATCCAAAAAACTCCACCAGAGAACTTCTACAGCTGATAAACAACTTCAGCAACGTGGCTGGTTAGAAAATTAACTCAAGCAAATCAGTAGCCTTCTTGTACTCAAAGGACAAGCAGGCTGAGAAAGAAGTTAGGGAAATAACACCCTTCACAATAGCCACAAACAACATAAAGTACCTTGGCGTAACTCTAACCAAACAAGTGAAAGATCTGTATGACAGGAACTTCAAGTCCCTGAAGAAAGAAATCGAAGAAGACCTCAGAAGATGGAAAAATATTTCTTGCTCCTGGATTGGCAGGATCAATATAGTAAAAATGGCCATCTTGCCAAAAGCAATCTACAGATTCAATGCAATCCCCATCAAAATCCCAAATCAATTCTTCATAGATCTAGAAAGAGCAATTCTCAAATATTTACATTTTAAATGTTATCCCCTTTCCAGGATTCCCCCTCTCAGAAACCCCCTATCCCATCTTCCCTTCCTCTCCTTCTATGAGAGTATCTACCCACCCCACTTCCTACCTTCCTGCCCTTGATTGCCCTACAATGGGGTATCTATCAAACCTTCATAGAACCAAGGATTCTTTCTCCCATTGATGCCTGACAAGGCTATCCTCTGCTTCAAATGCAATTGGAACCATGTGTACTCCTTGGTGAGTCCCTGGGAGTTCTGGGGGAGGGGGTGTCTGCTTGGTTGATATTGTTGTTCTTCCTATGGGTTTTCAAACCTCTTTAACTCCTTCAGTCCTTTCTGTAACTATTCCATTGTGGAACCTGTGCTCAATCCAATGGTTGGCTGCAAGCATCTGCCTCTGTATGCCTGCCTCTGACCCTTGTAAGGGTCTGTCAGGGCCTCTCAGGAGACAGTCTTATCAGTCTATTTTAGAAAGCATTTCTTGGCATCCACAATAGTGTCAGGGTTTGTTGACTGTATATGGGATGAATACCCAGGTGGGACAGTCAATGGAGGGCTTTCCTTCAGTTTCTGCTCTACACTTTATCTACATATTTGCTCCTATGAGTATTTTGTTCCCCTTATCTGAAGAACCAAAGCATCCACACACTGGTGCTTCTTTTTGAGCTTCATGTGGTCTGTGAATTGTATCTTGGGTATTAGGAGCTTTGGGGCTAATATTCACTTATCAATGAGTGCATACCATGTGTATTCTTTTGTGATTGGGTTACCTCACTCATGATGATACTTTTTCGTTGCATCCATTTGCAGTGACTGAGAAGTCTCCAGCAACTGAGCAGGTGGGTAAAGCCAGAAGCACAGGGAACACCAGAGTGCCAGATCAGCTGGGACAGGGTCCACCAGGGCACCGCCTGAACCCAGCAGCTTGGCAGCACCACAGCTATCTGTGCACCTATCCTGCCAGAGGAGAACTGCTCTGCAGGGAGTCCCACATTTAGAGGTGAGGCCACCATCTTCTCTCCAGCAACTGAACAGATAGGTACAGACAGAAACGCAGGGAACACCAGAGTGCCAGAACAGCTGGGGAAAGGATCTTCCAAGGCTCCACCTATACCCAGAAGCTGGGAAGTGCCATAGCACTCTGTGCCAGGGGAGAGACGGTCACCCAGGGATGCTGAGACAGGCTTGCAGGCATACAAGAGGGACAAGCACCAGCCAGAGACAGCAGGACCAACTGACACCAGAGATAACCAGATGGGAAAAGGCAAACACAGGAATGTTACCAACAGAAATCAGGGCAAAATGGCACCATCCGAACCCAATTCTCCCACAACAGCAACTCCTGGAAAGTCCCAACAGACCAGAAAAGCAAGATTTGGATTTAAAGTCACAGTTCATGATGCTGATAGAGGGCTTCCAGAAAGACATAAATAACTCCCTAAAAGAAATGTAGGAGAATGCAGGTAACCAGGTAGACGCCCTTAAAGAATTACAGGAAAGCATAACCAAACAGGTGAAGGAATTGAACAAAACCATTCAGGATCTAAAAATAGAGTATAAACAATAAAGAAATCACCAAGGGAAACAACTCTAGACATAGAAAATCATAGATTGGAAAAAAAACAAAATATTCCATGACAAAACCAAATTAACACAATATCTTTCAATAATTCCAGCTCTACAAAGGATATTAGATGGAAAATGACAAAACAAAGGGGGAAACTACAGCCTTGAAAAAAGCAAGAAGGTAATCTTTCAACAAACCCAAAAGAAGATAGACAAACAAACATAATTCCACCTCTAACAACAAAATTAACAGGAAGTAACAATCACTTTTCCTTAATACCTCTTAACATCAACGGACTCAATTCCCCAATAAAAAAACATAGACTAACAGACTGGATATGTAAACATGAATCAGCATTTTGCTGCATATAGAAACATACCTCAATGACAAAGACAGACACTATCTTAAAGTAAAAGGTTAAAAAACAATTTCCAAGCAAATGGTCCAAAGAAACAAGCTGGAGTAGCCATTCTAATATCAAATAAAATCAACTTCCAACTGAAAGTTATCCAAAAAAGGTAAGGAAGGTCACTTCATCCTGGTCAAAGGAAAAAAATTAAAAAAGGCTAAGAGAGCGAACAGAAATCAATGTGTGTGGGAGTGGGGTATCTCTGGGATGGGAGAGGCCTCAGGGAGTTGATAGGTGTGACCCTAGCTGAGAACTCTATCAGCAGAGAATGTAGATCCTGAAGAGGACAGGAGTCTAGCATAACTGTCTCCTAAGAGGCTTCCTCCAGCAGCATATGGGAACAGATGCAGAGACCCCCTAATCAAACATCAGGTAGAGATCGGGAGACTTGTAGAAGAGTAGGGTATAGAACTGAGCAAGCCAGAGGCATCAAGGACACCATAAGAAGACTTACACAATCAACAACCTGGGCCCACGGGTGCTCACAGAGACTGAACCACCAACCAAAGTGCCTGCAGGAGTTGGACCTAGGCCCCCTATACATTTGGAACAGATGTACAGCTTAGTCATGTGGTTTCCCTAATAATTGGAGCAGGGGCTCTTTCTGACTGTTGCCTGCCATTAGATTCTCTTCCCCTGGCTGGGCCAACTTCTCTAGCCTCAGTGGGAGAGGATGTGCTTATTCCTACTTTGACTTGAAGTCCCAGGGCAGGGTGGTACTGAAAGGGGGCTTCTTTTTCTAAGAGGAGAAATTGAGGAGGTAATAGTGGGAGGAAGTTTTAAGGTTGGCATTCGAAGGAAGGGGGGGAGATCAAGATTAAAAGTAAGTAAACAAATAAATTAATAATAATAAAAGGAAATGAAAAACAAAGAACAAAAATGCCTGGAAAATATTTCAGAAAATACTTTCCAAGACTTTAGGAAAATGTAAAAATAGCAGCAGAATGAGGGAAACGTAGATACTTAAATTTACCAGGGAGTTTACATAATAAGAGTAAATCTAAACAGATTCAGTAAAATTTTAAGAACTTCAAAATGAAGAAAACTTTCTATGTACTGCCAGAAGTAAAGCAAAAAATAATCAGCTTTGCAAAGGGTTACCAAAATCAATGTGTGTTGCAGAAATAAAATAGTGTAACCATCCAAGACATGTAAAGAAAATAACAAGTTTAGACCTGAGTGACTAGACAAGGCAGCACTGAAGTACTAGAGTTAAATAAAGTAATATTCTACCATTGCAAGACCCAGGATGCTAGTACAGGAAGAAACCCTTCAAACACCATCCTCAAGACTTTGGCAAGAAGAACTGGCTCCAAAGATGCTGAAGACAAGGAATCAGTAGGGGGTGGGGAAATCCAACCCAGTCCACTCCTGACATTCCAAAATGAAGGCTCACTTTGCTTTTCCTTTTTCTTTCTTTCTTTTCTTTCTTTCTTTCTTTCTTTTTTTTTTTTTGATGTTGATATTTGTACTTTATTTCATTTGGCTTGGTTTGGATTTTTAGACAGAATCTCATTAGGTAGCTCTGGCTATATTGGAAATCACTGTGTAGAACAGTATAGGCTCAAACACTCCTAAGTGTTGTAATAAAAGGCACACACCTGGCCTGCTATTTTGTTTTAGAGATTATAATACAGTTACAATGTGTCTCCCTTTCCCTTTCCCTTTCCTCACTGCAAACTGTCCTATATACTCCATCTCCCTGATCCTTTTAAAATTCATGGCCTAGTCTTTCACTAATTATCCTGGCATGGATAATATGTATATGAATATACAATATATTGTTAAATATAACCTGCTCAGTACATATAATGTTACTAGCATGTATGTGTTCAGGGATGATAATTGGTTTGCTCTTCCTGAAGAAGACCACCTCTCGGAATGCGAGCTTTCCTCAGTTTCCAATAGTTCATTGTGTAGGGCCAAGACCTCTGCGATTTTCTTCATCCAGTTTGGCATGCTCATTGATATCATACTTGTCCAGCTCACATTTAGACAGTCATGCTGGTGAGACTTTATCATTGTAGCTTCTAATATTAGAGACCCAGTCTTACAGCTTACACCCTAATCCTCTGGCTTTTACATCTTTCCTCAGGTTTCACAACATTCTGAGCCTGAAAACTACAACCAATGAAAGGGCAGAGTTGTGAAGCCCAGTCCCAAAGGACATGTCACTTTGCTTCATAGAACTTTTTTAATCCCAGCATTTCAGTACACAGCTAATACTAAGTCAACAAGCATCTAACAGGAGCAAAATCAGGAAAAAGTTCCTTGCACATCTCAAGTCATGTAAGTTTATTCTACTGTCTATCTCACTAGTGATATTCAGCAAATGATATATTAAAACATAAATTTATTTTACTACAATTATATCAGATAAATAAAGTGTAATGTTTTCAGTTCAATGGTAGGTACAAGACAACTGTTAATAAAAATGTCAAGTTCTTTTTCCTTTTACTCCTACATATTTATCAGTCACCTGGCCAGATGCAGGGAAACTGGATCATATGAGCATCTGAAACCTGAGAGAATTATGATCTGTTGTGTTACATTGTCTTAATTTTACATATTATCACAAATCCTCGTCAAATGCTTCCACTGACTCAACATTGGACTAGAGGCTCTGCTCCAATACCAATCTATATGCTCTCCCTTTCCCCAAGACCATGTGTCTTAGGGTTTCTATTACTGTGATAAAACACCATGAACAAAAACAACTTGGGAAAGAAGGCCTTATTTCTGCTTTTAGCTTACAAAGTCCACCATCCAGGAAAGTCAGAACAGGAACTCAAGGCAGGAACCTGGACGCAAGAAATGGTACAGAGGCCATGGAGGAGAACCGCTTTCTGGCTCTCTCCCGATAGCTCTCTCAGCCTGCTTTCTACAGCACTCAGGACCTCCACCCAGGGATGGCATCACCCTCAGTGACCAGGGCCCTCCCACAGATAAAACTACTTCAAAAATGCACCACATGTTTTTCCATAAACAAATCTACTGGGGCATTTTCTTAGTTGAGGTTTGCATTTCCCAATGACTCCAGCTGCATGTCACATTGACATGAAACTAGTTAGCACATCATGGAAAATCAGTTTTAAAGTGTAAACTTCCCTAAGCCAACTAGTTTCAGATTTCAGAACATACAAACTAAAATTGGAAGATATTGTATACTTCCTACATAAAATACAGACTTTTCTTTACACAGAGCCTGGAAAACACACATTTTTATTGACATATTCCAAAGTGACACAGACAACCATCTGCATAATTTGGAGCCTAAAATGACTGTTTCCATCATTATGAAGAGATACATGTGGTTTTCTGTTTTCCTGGTCAATGTTTCTTACTCTTGTTTAAAATAAACAAAAGTACCCTATTTGTCTGGGAAGGGCTAGTTATGAAGAAAGAGTTATCACTGTTCCCAGCAGCTCTTTAGAGATAGCCATATGGCTCCCATTTTAAAGGATATATATTTCACTTCCCTTTTGTATGTAATTACTTTTCTTCCTTCTTTCCTTTTTCTCCCTGTAGTCCCTCCCTTTCAATCTTCCATTATACTCTCTCAAGTTCACACACAGAATTTAAAAATACAGATTTACATAAATATAATCCATAAATATCTATATATTTACATATATATGTTTATGCATATGTACTTAGGAATATATAAATATACGTTTATATTTTACAACCTGCTTGGTGAATATATTACCTGTATGTATATGACCTCAGGGCTGACCACTTGGCATTAGATAACCAATAGGGACATTAGATAATCTCTTTTACATTGTTGGGCAGAATTGTTCAAAAGATCCCCAAAACACTAAAGATTATTGCTGTTACCCTTGCTTATCTCCAACAGGTGGAGGGTAAGTACGCATTGATGAAGATGCCATGCACTTCAGACATGGGCCCCAAAAGATCTATGCTGTTTACTTCACTAACTGGCTTGAAAATAGATTGAGATTTCAAAATCCGAACCATGAATTATTTCTAAGCAAGTCACATGTAGAAGTAATTACAAGAAGATAAAGGAAATTGTTTTAAAAATCATCATTACGTTCACTGAAAGTGGTAAGTGAAAAACTTCAAAACACAACATCCATAATCTGAAGCAGCATTATTAACCAGTGTTCTCTATGGTAATTTTAGAAGATTCCATTAACAATGAGCAATTTGCCTTCTTTCAAGTGTGCATGGAAACTTACTAATCTTAAATATGTTCTAGCTCATAAATCAGGCATTTTTCTCAAAATTATACAGTTAGAACTATAGAACAGATCCCTCAGGTCTGCAAGGATAGCTAATAAAATCTAAGATTTAGATTACACAGAGAAAATGAAAAGTATTACTTTAAAGAGTAACAAAAATGTAGAAAATTAGAAGAGCATTACAACTCTAGAGGAAAGGTGTACTGATTTGTGGTCCATACATACAGCTGCAGCACTTAAAAGAGTTGGGCAGGTAGCAAATTTTAAGACTAGTCTGGGTGATACAGCAAGACCTGTAAGAAAAGATTGAAAGAAAGAAAAGGAATATAGGGAGGAAGAAGGGAAGAGTATGAGAAAGAGAATGAGGGAAGAAATAAAAGAAAAAGACTAAGAATTAACCTATAAAAGCCAAAACCCAATAGCTTTTCCACTGTTCTTAAACAAGGAGTATTCATTATCAATATCTCAGAAAATTCTTCCAGATGACAAAAAGATAGGAGACATTTTCAGTTGCTTTACTGATGGTGGGCTGTTAACACAAGCATCCAGCAAGGGTTTTAAAATAAAATAATGGGCAAATATTCCTTCTAAATAGATCTGTAAAGGCAGTGAGCTCAGCAGTTCTGCTTGGGTTTCCCCTGTTAGTGAGCACTGTTTTGGATAGCCTTATAAGTATCATGAGTGTATAAAAAAAATCGAAGGTAAACTGAGTGAAGGAGAAAAATGACTTGATAAGTGGATAAGTTCACTGCACAGAAAATTTGAAAAGAATTTTCAAAAATACTATTAGAATTAATAAGAGCATTTAGGAGAGCCAAATTCAAGATCAATACATGTAAATAATAAATTGCCCTTCTATTTACTAGAGACAGACAAATTGAAAAGTAAATTTTAAAGTGTTATTTTAAATCTCACCTATTAACATGTAAAATTAATGAAAAATGTTTTCAGTCACTGCCTACTGATCATACACACATTAGAGAAAATGTCAAACAAACAGAAAAGGATGAGAAAATTCCAACTCGATATGTGGCTGAGAAGAATTTGTACAAGTTATTGGGAAAAAAACAGCTTGGCAATATCTACCAACACTGGGCATACGCATCTTCTATAGCCCAGGAGATGCAGTTTAAAATAGATTCTCAAGAGGATCATACTCTTCTTGTATTGATACATTAAATGGCACATAGAATTATTTGTTAGTGTAAAATTTATACAGTATTAAGAATAAATCAGAATGTTATTTTTAAAAATATACTGATAACAATACAACAAAGGTTGTAATATCTACTACACAGAAAAGCATAGCCAAATCTGTAAAGGTATTTCACACATTGATAAAAGTCGAGAAAACTGGTGTGAAGGGTAATGTAGACTTGAAAGTGCATGTAGGATTCAGATTTCTGCACACATTTCACACTTTGTTCTAGTACTGGTTACATGAGTAAGTACAAACACAAACCATCACCTAACTGTGCACATGCATTTTAGCACACTATTACTTTTAAATGATACTTTAGGTATTAAAATGTGAAAATGGCCTTGAACTCATTGGCACAGAAGAAAACTTTCTGAACAGAACACCATTAGCACCAGTCCTAAATTATCAAGTAATAAATAGGATCTCATGAAACCAAAAATGTTTCCTCATAGCGAAGGACATCATCATTTGGATAAAACGTCAGCCTACAGAATGGAAAAAGATTTTTACCAACTACACATGCAAATGAAGGCTAATATCCAAAATAAATAAAGAACTAGATATCAGGAAAACAACGCCATAAAAAATAGTGTACAAATATAAGCAGAATCCTCAGTCAAGGAAACTCAAATGGCTGAGAGACACATAAATGTTCAAAATCCTTAGTCATCAAGAAAACACAAATCAAAAATACCTTTTAGATTCCACCTGATACCTGTCACAATGGCTAAGGTATAAATGACAGCTCGTGCTGTTGAGAATGTGGAGTCAGAGGATGGCTCATACATTGCTGGTAGAAGTACAAACTCATACAGCCACTATAGAAGTCAGTGTTGCAGTTCCTCATGAAGATGGGGGTTGCTCTATCTAAATATCCAGCTATATCACTCTTGGCATATAACCAGAGGACCTTTCATCTTACCATGGAGACATCTGTTCAACCATGTTATTTGCTGTTATGTTTGTTAATAGTAGCAATAAACTGGAAACAATCTAGATGCCCTTCAACAAAAGAACCGATAAAGATGTGAGAATTCACACAATGGAGTTTTATTCAATAATTATTTTTTAATGGCATCATGAAATTTGCAAACAAAAGGATGAAACTAGGAAAAAATCATTCTGTCTGAGGTATCCCAGACCCAAAAAATATAAATATGGTATATATTCACCTATATGTATATATTAGCTGTTAAATCAATAATAACCAAACTATAATCCTTAAAACCACAAACGGTAGATGTAGAGTAAGGAATTTGAGGGAATAGATAGGTCTTGTTGAGAAAGGGAAATAAAATAGATAGTTATGGGTGGAATGGTGTAGGGGGGGGCTGGAATGGAAGGGTCAAGAGGAGACAAGGAGGATAAGTAGAAACAGCTAAAAGGAAGAAACAACTGAGGGATGGTGTGAATACTTAGGAACTTTCAAATGTACCTGTGTGTGTGTGTCTGTGTATGTGTATGTCTGTCTGTCTATCTGTGTGTGTGTGTGTGTGTGTGTGTGTGTGTGTGTGTGTATGTGTGTATAAAGGAGATCTACACAAAATCACCAAATAATGAGAAAGATATAATCCCAAATAGCCATATCTTATCTTCCAACAACAAAGCTTCTAGTACTAGAATTGGGTTACATTAAGTTGACTTATTGGCCAAAGGAGCCCCATGGAAATCCTCCAAACAACCCAGACTATTGCAAGATTATAGGTTGCTCTCCACAAACAGCAAAGGCCCACTGCTAAAGACAACAGCTATATGGGAGGTCTAGCTAGTGCCTGCATAGAGCCATCACCTCTGTGTTCCAGTGTCCTTGTCCTTGGAGCAGGGAGGTACTCTGCATATTACCCAAAAAAAAAAAAAAGTAATGTAAACTGGGTAGTGGTAGCACATGCCTTTAATACAAACCCTCAGAAGACAGAGGTTGGCATATCTCTGAGTTCAAGGACAGTCTGGTAAACAGAGCAAGTTCCAGGACAGCCAGGCCTACGCAAAGAAACCATGTTGGGGGTGGGGGTGGGGTAGGGAAGTAAAGTTAAACACCAAGCCAGACACGATGTTTCATTTGCAATGGTGTCTTTCCTACAAGAAATGCTAGGGTAATGGTTGCAGAGAGCTTGTGGGAGTCACCAACCCAAATCTGATTTTACTTAAGGCCCACTCAATATGATGTAACCCATATGTGACACTGCTTGGATGACCATGAACCAGAGACTAGAATACCCAGGTTTGTGGGGGAAAAACCAAACAATATTTGTCTAAAAAAAAGAAAAAAATAATAATGTAGTGGTAAAATGACTCCATACTAATATTGTGCTACACTCATAGGTCAGTGTCTTGTTTAAGTAACATCAAAGAAGCTTCCTTCTACAGGACTTAGGAACAAATAAAGAGACCCACAGCCAGACACTGTGCAAAACAGAGTTTTTGAAACACTCATACCTAAACTGGGTGTGTCCATTCAAGTCCCTCCCCATGAAATTCAGATAAACCTGAAACAGATGGGGCAGGGAAAGGATAAGAACCAGAGATGAAGGAAGACAGCAAGAAAACAACTCTCTAACAAGAATAAAGCTCCTATGAACTCACAGAGACTGAATCAGCATGCACAGGGCCTGAAGAGTCTGCACCAGGTCCTCTGTGTTTATGCTGTGGCTTCCAGTTTAATGTTTTTATGAGATTCTTGAGTGAATGAACAAATGGGTCTCTGGTTCCTGTGACTTCTCTCAGGTACTTCTCCTTCTGTTGGTTTGTCTCATACAACACCAAAGTGATAGTTTTTGTTTTACCTTGTTGTATTTTTGAAAACTGAATAAATGAATAAAAATACAAGTATTTTTATACAATACAATAATATATACAACTGAACCATCATTTATACCTATTGGGAGAAGAAAAATGAGATTTCTCCAATAGAGTGACACTGGGAATCTCAACCACTCTAGGGCAGGCCTCATGTTCATTAGCCATTGAGCAACATACAATAGGCTCCATAGTATTGTATGTGCTTTTATTTGATTACACTTCGTGGGGATTTTGTTGTTGTTATTGTGTTGTGTTTTTGTGGGGTTTTTGTTTTTATGTTTTGTTTTGTTTTGTTTTATAAGAAAGAACTTAAAATTGGGTAGTTAGGAAGAGGAAGAGGATCTGGCAGGACTTGGCAGAGGGGAAGAATGTGATAAAATACATTTTAAATAATAAAATATTGAATTTTAAGAGGAAAAAATATGTGAGTTCTCCAGAGAAGAAAACAAAGGGCTAAGAATCATCTGCTTTTCGTAAGTAGGGAAATATAAATCAAAACAACTTTGAGATTGTGTTTTCCACGAGGTAGTATGAAAACACAATCAACAACAAAAGCCAAAAGAAGTGTCCATAAACATGAGCGATCCATGCAGCTAAACAATGACTGTATTTCGTCAGAGGCTGTCTTCACTGCCTTTCACCCAGAGCTGTAGATACTAGTTTGTGACATGCTTTCAGATCTTAATGATTCACCATACAAGAATAGAGTATTAGAACTTATGGCCCTATCAATCACAGTTCTCTCAGTATCTGTCACCTACCTGATATTAATGATGACATCAAAGACAAGTATGAGAAAAAAAATAAAAGCACTGTAGTGTGTGACTGATGAGCTTGGTACAGCACCAAAATTAGCATGCTATTTGAAAGGGTTGCTTTCCTTCTCCTTTGCTTTTTGGGAATATATGATAACTTTGTGTTAAATATATAAAACTTAAGTTAATCTATTACCCCTTTCAATCTATAACAAAATTCTCTCTGAAATGCTCTGAAGCATGTATTCCTTCTTAGTGGATTCTTTTAAAACAAGATTCAGATTAGCTCTTGTGTCCAGATGGTAAAGAACTAAAGTGCAGCCGTCTTAGGCTTTCATTATAAGTGAACAAGACAACAAATAGCAATGTTTCAAAGAAAATATGGCTAAAGAATCAGCTGCTAAAATGCAGAAGAGAAAACATATTTCCTAATGAATTTAGATCAGATAGATAATGCATTTAGTCTAATTCATTTACAGAAAACCTAATTATTTGAAGCGAACTTTTAAGAGAGGAGTAGAGTTTTTAATCTTAGCCATTCTGACTGGTGTGAGGTGGAATCTCAGGGTTGTTTTGATTTGCATTTCCCTGATGACTAATGATGTTGAACATGTCATAAGGTGTTTCTCGGCCATCTGAATTTCTTCTGGTGAAAATTCTTTGCTTAGCTCTGTACCCCATTTTTTGATAGGGTTATTTGGTTCTTTGGGGTCTAACTTCTTGAGTTCTTTGTATATATTGGATATTAGCCCTCTGTTGGATATGGGGTTGGTGAAGATCTTTTCCCACTTTGTTGGTTGCTGTTTTGTCCTTCTGACAGTGTCCTTTGCCTTGCAGAAACTTTGTAATTTTATGAGGTCCCATTTGTCAATTCAGATGGCCGAGAAACACCTTAAGAGATGTTCAAAATCATTAGTCATCAGGGAAATGCAAATCAAAACAACCCTGAGATTCTACCTCACACCAGTCAGAATGGCTAAGATTAAAAACTCAAGAGACAACAAGTGCTGACGAGGATGTGGAGAAAGAGGAACACTCCTCCACTGTTGGTGGGATTGCAAAATGGTAAAACCTCTCTGGAAATCAGTCTGGCAGTTCCTCAGAAAATTAGGCATGTCACTTCCAGAGGACCCTGGCATACCACTCCTGGGCATATACCCAGAGGATTCCCCTGCATACAATAAAGACACATGCTCCACTATGTTTATAGCAGCCTTGTTTATAATAGCCAGAGATTGGAAGGAGCCCAAATATCCCTCATAGGAAGAATGGATACCGAAAATGTGGTATATTTATACAATGGAATACTACTCAGCAATTAAAAATAATGAATTCATGCAATTTGTAGGTAAATGGTTAGACCTGGAAAATATAATCCTGAGTGAGTTAGACCAATCACAAAAGAATATACATGAAATGCAATCAATCACTGATAAGTGGATATTAATGAGCCCAGAAGCCCTAAATACTCAAGGCACAATTAGCAAGTCAAATGATTCCCAAGAAGAAGAAAGGAGAGGACCCTGGGCCTGTAAAGATTGGATCCAGTTTTGTAGAGAAACCGTGGGGGGAGGGGGAATGATTGGGGAATAGTTGGGGGGAGAGGAATTATGGGACGTATGGTGGGGGGGAACTGGGAAAGGGGAAAGCCTTTGGAATGTAAACATAGAATATAGAAAATAAAAATTCAAAAAAAAGAGAGGAGTAGAAAGAATGTACAGACAATATTACTGTATAAAATCCCCCAAGGACTTATGGGATACATGGTGAGGGGGGTACTGGGAAAGGGGAAAGCCTTTGGAATGTAAACGAAGAATATAGAAAATAAAAGAAAAGAATCTGAGGAGGAGGATGACTCTGTAGGAGGACCAGCAGTCTCAATTATTCTGGACCCCCGAAATCTCTCAAACACTAGACCACCAACCAGGCAGCATATACCAGCTGATATGAGGCCCCAACACACATACAGCAGAGGACTGCCAGGTCTGTGTTCAGTTCGTGATGATGTACGAACTGGAACCTGGGGCCTCAAAAGACTAGAGGCCCCAGGGAGTTTAGAAGTGGGGTGCAGGGTGGGGACATCCACGTGGAGACAGGGGTGGGGAGGAGGTGTGGGATGTGGAACAGTTGGAGGGTGGAGGGGGTGGAATAAAATATGGGGTATAAAATTAATTAATTAATTAATTAATTAAAATTTAATTTTGTAATAAAGATTTATCCAAGAAAATAAAAAGGATGTTTTTCTTCAAAAAAAAAAATCCCCCAAGTAAAAGCAAATATAAAAGTGTCTGTTTCTCTTATTCTACTATAATTATTTTTTCCTGTACAGTATAAACAATATAATATTATTTGCTTCTGAGGTAAGAGAGTTTGCAGAGAGAGGGAAGAGAGAGAGGTTATTGAAACTAGGGATAAGAGAGGCTTTTGGGTTTCTCAGTAAGAATCAAGTAATATAATCCCAACACAAACCTTAAATTGTAATTGACAGAGATAGACAAAATTGCAACCCACATAAGCAGTTGTCTGCAGTATATTTCTTGGGTGGGTAGCAGCAGGCATATTTACCAGAGATGGGAAATTATTTTCCTTAGGAATGACCACAGAAGTCAGTGCAGCAAATAGAGATCTTAATGGTGGGTACAGGACTTTTAGAGACTTGTCAGTGTCTATTGGAGAATGGACTGTTTCTAAAAGAAGTTGAACCATCTACCAGGGAGACTATAAGGTAACTTTATAAAATTATTACAAGTTATAAAATAACCTGCTAGTTTGATAATATAATAATTTTTAAATCCTATGCCTGAGTGCAGTAGTATACATATTTAATTTCAGAGGTCTTCAGATATCTGTGGGTTCAAGGCCAGATTGGTCTATATAACAAGTTCCAGAACAGCTAAGTTTTAGTAGGCACAATGCTGAAAAATAAAGGAAGAATCAAGTGAATTTTTTAAAAGAAGTTCATAAGCTATCAAACAGATAGATCTAATGCAAAAATCACATTGATCTGCCTAAATTTCAGGAGTCTCCAGTTTGTAGTGATGAGATTGTTATTGATGCAAATGTTTATATTACATAAAGTATCAAAGATGATTATTCTGTTTGGACATACCTCGATACATATTTCCTAGTATTGAAATCATCTATAAGTAAAAAATACTTTAGAAAAGATTCTGATAAAATTATTGCTATACCTCAAAGAAAGAAAATAATGATTGCCTTGTACAAGGTAACGATAAAGGCTGAATTTTAAGTAGATTTTTTTTTTCATTAAGAGAAATATCTGTTTCTTCTATCACAATGGCCAATACATCCAGCAGTAGAATCTGTGGGTTCACACAGCACTGTAAAAGTCTTTTCAAAGGGTATTTCTTCCCCAGCCAACAATTCCAAGGGAAAAGAGTGGGACCCTTCTCAGCAGATGGGATGGCAGAATGTGGCTGGGGCTGGGGATTTGAATGAATATGAATTACAAAGAGCACAGATAACATGGTGTTCAAAAGCTGTTAGGAATCTTGAATGTCAAAATCATTTAGCTGACATTTAGTGGGGCATAATTACCTTAAAAACATGGAAATGGGGTGGTCTAAACTGCATGAGCAAAGAATCACAGGACACACAAAGGCATTGCTTTGGCAATAACTGTGACAAGTGGGTATGGCCAAATAAGCCCAGAATGGCACGCATTAATGCAGTGACATTTTTTCAATGTGTGTTGCCCTTTCAGATATATGCATGTGAGGCCTAAATAACCTCTGACCTATTAAAAAATCACAGGGAGACACATAAAATGACCATCAGCCTTAAGACGGGTGAATAAAGAGGTCATTCACGTTTCACATATATACTTGCATATTTCAAATATTTTATTGTGTTTTTCGAGCTCAGACCTCAGTTTTTTCATTGCATGTTCCCTTGTAATTTACTGAATCATACCTAGGATATTTGTGTTGAAGAATAACAATTCCTGATTTCAGAATATGGTGCTATTAACTGGATCTCTGTCATTAAAATAACTTATTAGCACAAAATTAGAAATTAGAATTGAAAAGAAATTTGTTTTCCATCTAATTTATATTTGTCATTGTGAACTGTAAAAATGATTGCCACTTCAACGTTCTGGAAGAGAAGTAGAGACAAACGACTCACAGCACGCACAAGGCACATCTTGTTTCCCGGAAGCAGGTAATTTGCCATGTGTGTAGTGACATAAAAATGAGCATCTCTCCCCTTGATCCTTTCCATTGACTATCAAGAATATTAAAAGTAATATTACATTAATATTTCATCAGGTTATTTTTGAAATATTGATTAAAATCCAACAGTAATGGTACAATGAACACTTTAATATCTACGAACTGAAAGGAAATTTGCAATCTCTGATTAATATTTCATTTTTAAATGTGAATGGGATACTTGTTTACTCTACTAGATCAATATCTCAGGCTGTATCATATTTGTAGTCCCTGCAAGGAAACTTCAGTGTATAATCCTGTTACCATCCTGATGTTAGCCCTAAGGAAACTGAAGAATCTGAGGCTTATTCCACAGTGTTTATCATTCATTTACTCAGGCATTGTGAGCTTCTCTCCTATATACAACAATTATTTCTCCTTAGTGGAAATATATAAATTATTTATGGAAGGATTAATATCATATTCAAGATCTAAGAGGGACAAAAAGATTTATTGGCAAAAGACACAGATTGGTATATGGTAATGGATAATTGCCTCTTGCGTGGTAGAAACTATGTCAAAATCTAGAAAAAATTAAATCACATAGAATTATCAGGATTCTCTAGGAGAACAACTTATAGAAGGAACAAATATACATTTATACATATTGTATTTACTAGAATGGATTACATGCTGTGGTACAGTGAGCCTAATGATAGCTGTCTACCAATGGAAGGTCCAACAATCCAGCAGTTGTGCAGCCCAGGAGGTTGAATGTCTCAGGTTGCTCTTCAGTATACCCCAGAATCATGAAGTGCATTCAAATGCCATCGAGGGAATGAACTTGCTAATGAAAGCGAGAACAAGCAGGCAATGAGAGCCAGCTTCCTTCTTCCTGTCCTTTATATAGACTGCCAGAAGATGTGGCCCTGACTGAAGAGGGATCTTCCCCCTTCAAAAGGTATGCATGCAAAGTGTATCTAACCACTTTAAAGATCCAGATTGATTAGATGTGGACCTTCCTACTTGAAATGATTTCATTTAGGAAAAAAAAAATTCCTCACAGGTGTGCCTAGCCATTTGTGTTTTAGTTAATTCTGGATGTAATCAAGTTGGCAACCAAGAATAGCTTCTGTGAAGGAAATAATAGGCTGTGGATGAATTAGAAGTACAAATAACGGGATACATGATTAGAAATGAGAGTGATTAGTAGATACCCATGACAAAAATGGCTACCTTGGAGAAAGAGCATCCTAGAAAATGGTGAAGAAGACCCAGAGAGCTTCTGCTAAGGAAAGGAATAAAACCAGTCATAACAGTCAAACCCATGTACTAAATGTAAACAATATCAAGTCCAAGTTTCAAGAACTTTTTAAGATCATATAAAATAAAGCTGATAGAGCATTTGAAAGATATAAAATCAGTGTTGGACTCTGAGCTACAACAATGATCAGCATGGCACAGTAACCTTACTAGTGCGATAGTGACCCACATACCTTCATAGTAACCAGCATGTCTCTAACTGGACTTACCTGCTCAACAATGAGGAAACTGTGCCTGGTACCAGAAACATAAGCAACTGCCCAGAGCAAGTAACATCATGGATCTCAGAGAACCTTTCAACTGTCACTTTACTAAACCAGCATGATTCTTATCACTATAGATAAGTGTAGTCTTCAGCCCTCATCAAGGAAACTTCTTTTTGCAGCAGAGACCATTACAGAAACCACAACCAATCAAATACAGAGATGTGGGGCCTACTCCCATTGGATACAGCTATAAGACAACTCTTTGCAATGAGATTGTTTCTCCTAGGAGTGTTGTAAGCTAATCTTACAAAGGATCTCAAACATGACTGCCTAAGCATGAGCTGGGCAAACATAGCATCAATAGATGTTCCTTAAGAGAACCGATGAAAATCCATGGGGCCTCAACCCTACACAAAGAACCACAGGCCAGTCGGAACTGCTGAAATGGGAAGAACTATTCTTTCCCATGGAACAGTGCACCAGTTGGTTATCTAATACAAATGGTCAGCTGTGAAAACATACACCTAATTAACATTATACAGACTAAGCAAGTTGGATTTAGAAATACATATGTACATATGTATATATACATGTAGCAATAGATAATGAAAATATATAATAGATAACAAAAATGAAGCCATGTATTAAAAATAAAACAAGGATGCATATATGGAAGAGTTTGCAAGAAGTGAAGGAGAGGGAAAATGACATTAATTATATCATAATCTTAAAAATGAAAGAAGTAATAAAAAAAAGCAGTGTTAGATTATCTGTAATTTCACCTGAGGTGAACAGACTGCTGGAATCATTATGGGATAATTGCAAGCTAGCCTTGTAAGAATTGGACTGATTATGAATGCAATTATCAGAATCAAAAGTTGTTCATTAATTCAGTGAATGAATATTGAACACACAGGCTGAGTGAAAGAATGTGCTGAACTGTCACTACAGAAACTGAGCAACCCTATCCTTGCAGGTCTTACAGTACTTTTCTTTGGGCAAGCATGGTTTTACTTTGTCTAGATATGAATCAAAATTAATGTGAATAAAATTAGTATGAATAAAAGTTAATACTGCTGTATCTCTTTACAGTAATAGCAAAGCAAATGTATTGTACAAAAGTTGGACACTATATACATATTCTAACAGAAAGACTGTAAAACTATCACTTTAACACTAAAGATTTAATTTCCCTGGGAATTGTTTTATTTAAGTGTAAATAAGCTTATTTTTCAACCTGAGATCTCACTGGGTATCAGATTTATAGCATGATTTGATAGATCTTGATGTCTGAGTTTTTCTCCCATAAATTTCAGTCCTCATTACTGTGCTTCTGGCCTTCCAGTTCATTCAACAGTTACTCAGTGGCACACTGCTTGTGACAACCTTTGAGATAGCAGGGATCAGTGCATCCAAGCTGCTTCTCCCTCAACAGACTTTCATTTACCCCCATGGCTTCTCCATTTCTAATTCTTTATTGTACTATGTTTGCATAGATTTATTATTTATTACTAACATAAAGAACTGCTATGAAAATTTTATATAAATGTGTGATTGTTTCCTTTATTTCTTTCCCTAATGGCAGCATCATTAAAATAAGTAATAAATACATAAAGTTTAAAGTTTTGGGCACATAGTATAAAATTATTCTAAAAGAAAAGGTTGCATGTCAACAAAGAATACAGAAAATAAAAAAATAAAAAATAAAAAGTGTTATAAATAACTACATGCTTATTTGTAGTATATAAGGGTGTGCAACAGGACACATTGGGAGCTTTATATCCTTCTAAAAAATCTATTACCAATAATCAGAAAGGACATCTGGTATTAACTTTTTATAGAATTTTGTATATCTTACTAAATTTGTTGAGAGACTCTATGTCTCTTCTTAAAACTGCCTGTATCAAAAATGTGCCTGCTACTCAGGTGACTGAATATTTTTATTGTTTGAGAATTCCATGTAGTCATTTTATTAGTTGGGGTTTTATTGCTATATAAAGAGTCACCATGGCCATGGTATCTCTTAGAAAGAAAACATTTAATTGGAGCTGGCTACAGTATCAGAGGCTTAGTCCTTCATCAGTCATGGTGGGAAGCATGGTAGCACAGAGGCAGACATGGTGCTGGAGATGGAGCTTGAGAGTTCAACATCTGGATTGTCAGCAGGAAGAGAGACACTGAGCCTGGCTTTTGCATTTGAAACCCCAAAGTTCATCCCCATGTACATACTTCCTCTGAAAAATTCACACCTAGTCCAACAAAGCCATATCTCCAAATGCTACTTCATAAACATTCAAATCAGAGTCTGAGGGCCATGTGAATCAAACCATCACGTTCATATAAAGTGTTTTCAGCAAATCCACCCTTCATTGCCTTCCATCCCAGTCCTGTTCTTCCTCCTATCACTTTTCCTTTGGTGAAACTTTTAATAAATCTGTATGTATAATCTGTGGTTTTCATTTCTAATTTTATAGGTATTTTTCTGCTAATAAAGACTTTGTAGTAAAAATACTGTCTAATTTATGTCAAACATTCACCTTTTCTTCTATAGAAACTTATGTTTTATACAACTGTTTTGATTTACTTGTTTTGTCTTATTAACATAACACACATGAACTTTCTAAAATTTTATTTTATGCATTTGGTGTTTAACTGTTGTGTTTAAATAACTAAAACAGTTCAGCCTTTATACCTGCCTTCTTAACCAATGTGTGTTCTTTCTGTTTCTGTGTTGTTTTGATTTTTTGTTTGTTTATAGGTTTGGTTGATTGGTTGGTTTTGTCATTGTACCCAGAAGCAGCAGTGTGAGACTGGAATTACAAGAAATCAATTTACTTTTTAGTTTTAGAAAGAAATGGTCTGCTCACCATGCTCTTCCCTGGAGTCCTGGGGGGACAGATGAGGGCACCAGACTCTTAAGCCTCGAGCTACAGTCCAGGCACATGCAAGTTGGGGAGTCAAGCCCTTCTCTAGTAGAGCAGCCAGTGCTCTTAACCTCTGAGCCACCTTCCCAGTCCCTAGATAAATGCTCTAACTGATTTTCTGCCATATTGTCACCAGCAACACGAGCATAAACTGTGTCTTCAGTTCCAGTACATGGGTTTTTGTTCTATCACATGTCTCACTGCATTAGGAAAAGACAATTTAAAACAATAATCATAATCATAATCATGGGAACAGAAAAACCCCATCTTGCTTTTAATAAAAATTAATGAAGTGTTTTATGTTGAACCATATTAGTATTTCTCAGCTTTTTTTACACATTTTCCACTGAAGTTAAGGGAAAAATTGCTCATAGTTCTACAATGTTCTGCTTCTGTCAGACACAGCTGTTTGTTTTTCCCAAGGGCTCTTTAAACATTATCGTGAACTATGTGCTCTTTTTTTTTTCCCTTCAACAAATACATTAAACATTTTTCTGAAACTAAATGCTTATTTATATATCTTAAATAAATTCACAATTAAGGTTTATTATATTTTAACATATTGGAATTTGTTTACTGGTGTCTGTGTGTGTGTGTGTGTGTGTGTGTGTGTGTGTGTATGTGTGTGTTTCTGGTGAAACTGCTCTGTAGCTTTGATTTTATGAAAAGGCTTTTTGACGTTTAAGGATTGAAAGTTCTAGAGAATGAACCAGGTGAAATCATTTTTTACTGTGTTCATGTACAACTTAAAATGTTAATGTGTATCACTGCACTGAAATTACTGCATTTAAACACATTTTTCCTCTCAAACATGAGTATTTTCATCAAAAAATAGCAAAGAGTCTGAACTATTTTGTAGAATAGTGAAGTTTAAGTATCATCCCCATTGCAGATAGAAAACGATCAGGTCAAAGATTAAGCTAATTTTTTTTTCTTCAAGTTTCTAAGAAACATGAACCTTATTTATCAGGATACCAAGTGTCTCATTTAATATGTACAACTATATCAAATGACAAAGAAAGCCTTTGCACCTAGAAAACCAAGACTTGCCCCTACTTCAAGTCCAGAGAAAATATCATCTGTTATGGCAGAGCACATGGTCTCAGGAACTCAGTAGCCATACATGCAGCAATACGTGTGTGTGTGTGTGTGTGTGTGTGTGTGTGTGTGCATGGACGTGTGTGTGTGTGTGGGTGGGCCTGTGTGTGTGCGTGTGCGTGTGCGTGTGCGTGTGCGTGTGCGTGTGTGTGTGTGTGTGTGTGTGTTCACATTGGGTGAGACGGTTTCCCCTTTACTTGTAAGCAAGGAGAAAAAAACAAGCAAATTAAAAAAATCACTAACACAACACTGCACAGGCTTTGCACCTTCTTCACCAATGTGTCTTCTTTCTTTTTCAATGATTTTGCTGTTTTTTGCCACTGTCCCCTGAGCCGTCAGTACCAGTCTGAAGTTATGAGAAATGGATTTACTTTCTAAGTTTTAAAAATAATAGTAGATTTTTCATATTGCTGATGCATAAGCAATCTGGTAGGTACATTTGTAGTTGCTTCTCAGCGGTCAATAGCTCCCAGAAGTTAATTGTTGTGCCTATATAATTAAGACGCTAATGTGAACGTGGAGTGTTAGTTCAGGAGCCGGCAGATTTTATGGAAAACTAGTAATCTATTTCTCAACTATTTGCACTTATCTCTAGGTGCTATTTTTGCCTTGATGTCTCTCAGTCTCCGATCTGTGGCTCTGACAGGGGTCTGGCTGTGCCATGACAAACTTAATTAGGAAGGAGAAATGGTGGTGCTGAATTTTGAGGGCAGAACGCTTTCGAAGTTTAAACTGGTGACTTTCAAACTTGTGAAGGGAGACAATATTGCATTGTCTGCCTTGCAAGTCATGAGGAACTTGCACAAATCCTGCGTACATGACTGATGTCACTTGGTTCTGTGAATAATGCCAAGCATCCATGAGAATTACATCCATAGAATTCATTCAATCACATCCTTTTATAAAAATTCCTTTGTGTCTTTTCTTCTTTAAAAAAAAAAAAAGGAAAGGAAAAACAATGAAATGGTTTTACTCTTCTTGCTTTGGAATTTCCCTACTTGGCTCAGTCAGGGTGGTTCATTCTGTCCCTGTCTTCAGAGTTTCAGTTTCTCATGAGTAAATGTTTCTGCTGTATCAGGTGATATTTGAGATCCATGGCTAAGATATTATTCCTTATATTTAACGGATGGCATTAGTATTACAGCTCACACAAATGACTTGAACAAAGCTTCAAGTTTCTCTATTTACCTTCATTTACCCATAGCTAATATATTTAAATTCTCCAAATTTATCTTTAATATAGGAATTAACAACAATAGATATCTTCATAAGATTATAAATCTATGTAAATTTTGTTAGCAATTGCAAGGTGCCTGGCACATAGCAGGTGCAAAGTCAACTTTATTAACGTTAGTTATTATTTTTACTTTCTGACACAAATAGTGTTGACTGCAATCAAATATGTTTGCATGGGTTTGTTGAAAGATTACTTTCTTGCTTTTTCTAGGGTGTAATTTCCCTCCTTGTGTTGGTGTTTTCCATATATTATCCTTTGTAGGACTGGATTTGTGGAAAGATACTGTGTAAATTTGGTTTTGTCATGAAATATCTTGTTTTCTCTGTCTATGGTAATTGAGAGTTTTACTGGGTATAGTAGCCTGGGCTGGCGTTTGTGTTCCCTTAGGGTCTGTAGGACATCTGCCCAAAATCTTCTTCTGGCTTTCAAAATCTCTGGTGAGAAGTCTGGTGTAATTGTGATAGGTCTGCCTTTATAATATTCCTTCTTTGTTTAGTGCATTTGGTGTTTTGATTATTATATGACAGGAGAAATTTCTTTTCTAGTCCAGTATATTTGGAGTTCTATAGGCTTCTGGTATTTTAATGGTCATCTCTTTCTTTAGGTTAGGGATGTTTTCTTCTGTAATTTTGTTGAAAATATTTACTGGCCCTTTATGTTGGGAATCTTGACTCTCTTCTATACCTATTATCATTAGGTTGGGTCTTCTCATTGTGTCCTAGATTTCCTGGGGTTAGGAGCTTTTTGCGTTTTGTGTTTTCTTTGACTGTTATATCAATGTTTTCTATGGTATCTGCACCTGGGAGTCTCTCTTCTATCTCTTGTATTCTGTTGTACCATCTTGCAATCCTACCAACAGTGGAGGAGTGTTCCTCTTTCTCCACATCCTCTCCAGCACCTGTTGTCTCCTGAATTTTTAATCTTAGCCATTCTGACTGGTGAGAGGTGGAATCTCAGGGTTGTTTTGATTTGCATTTCCCTGATGACTAATGATGTTGAACAATCTCTTAAGGTGTTTTTCAGCCATCTGAATTTCTTCTGGTGACAATTCTTTGTTTAGCTCTGTACCCCATTTTTAATAGGGTTATTTGGTTCTTTGGGGTCTAACTTCTTGAGTTCTGTGTATATATTGGGTATTAGCCCTCTGTCAGATGTGGGGTTGGTGAAGATCTTTTCCCAACTTGTTGGTTGCAGTTTTATCCTTCTGACAGTGTCCTTTGCCTTACAGAAACTTTGTAATTTTATGAGGTCCCATTTGTTAATTCTTGATCTTAGAGCATAAGCTATTGGTGTTCTGTTCAGGAACTTTCCCCCTGTGCCCATGTCCTCCAGGGGCTTCCCCAGTTTCTTTTCTATTAGTTTCAGCGTGTCTGGTTTTATGTGGAGGTTCTTGATCCACTTGGAGTTGATCTGAGTACAAAGAGATAAGATGGGTTAATTCGCATTCTTCTGCATGGTGACCTCCAGTTTAACCAGCACAATTTGTTGAAAAGGCTATCTTTTTTCCACTGGATGGTTGTGGCTCCTTTATCAAATATCAAGTAACCATAAGTCTGTGGATTCATTTCTGGGACTTCAATCCTATTCCACTGATCTACTTGCCTGTTGTACCAATACCATGCAGTTTTTAACACAATTGCTCTGTAGTACTGCTTGAGGTCAGGGATATTGATTCCCCCAGAAGTCCTTTTATTGTTGAGAATAGTTTTAGCTATCCTGGGTTTTTTGTTGCTCCAGATGAATTTGAGAATTGCTCTTTCTAGATCTATGAAGAATTGAATTAGGATTTTGATGGGGATTGCATTGAATCTGTAGATTGCTTTTGGCAAGATGTCCAATTTACTATATTGATCCTGCCAATCCAAGAGCATGAAATATTTTTCCATCTTCTGAGGTCTTCTTCAAATTCTTTCTTCAAGGTCTTGAAGTTCCTGTAATACAGATATTTCACTTGTTTGGTTGGAGTCATGCCAAGGTACTTTTTATTATTTGTGGCTATTGTGAAGGGAGCTATTTCCCTAACTTCTTTCTCAGCCTGCTTTTCCTTTGAGTACAGGAAGGCTACTAATTTGCTTGAGTTGATTTTATAACAAGCCAATTTGCTGAAGTTGTTTATCAGCTGTAGAAGTTCTCTGGCGGTGTTTTTTGGGTCGCTTAAGTATCCTATCATATCATCTGCAAATATTGATAGTTTGACTTCTTCCTTTCCAATTTTTATCCCTGTGACTTCCTTATGTTGTCTAATTGCTCTCGCTAGAAATTGAAGTACTATATTGAAAAGATATGGAGAGAGAAAGCAGCCTTGTCTAGAACCTGATTTTAATGGGATTGCTTCAAGTTTCTCTCCATTTAGTTTGACGCTGGCTACTGGTTTGCTATAGATTGCTTTTACTATGTTTAGGTATGGACCTTGAATTCCTGCTCTTTCCAAGACTTGTAGCATGAAAGGATGCTGAATTTTGATGTTGAATGCTTTTTCAGCATCTAATGAGATGACCATGTGGTTTTTTTCATTTAGTTTGTTTATGTAGTGGATTACATTGATGGATTTCCATATATTGAACCATCCCTGCATCCCTGGGATGAAGCCTACTTGACCATGGTGAATGATCATTTTGATGTGCTCTTGGATTCGGTTGGCAAGAGTTTTATTTAGTATTTTTGCATCGATATTCATAAGGGAAATTGGCCTGTAGTTCTCTTTCTTTGTTGGATCTTTGTGTGGTTTTGGTATCAGCGTAATTGTGGCTTCGAAGAATGAGTTGGGCAGTGTCCCTTCTGTTTCTATTTTGTGGAATAGTTTGAAGAGTATTGGTGTTAAGTCTTCTTTGAAGGTCTGGTAGAATTCTGCACTAACACCATCTGGTCCCATACTTCTTTTGGCTGGGAGGCTTTCTATAACCCCTTCTATTTCTTTAGGGGTTATGGGACTGTTTAGCTGATCTAATTGATCCTGATTTAATTTTGGTATTTGGTTTCTGTCTAGGAAATTGTCCATTTCCTCCATATTCTCCAGTTGTGTTGACTATAGACTTTTGTAGTAGGATCTGATGATCTTTTGAATTTCCTCAGTTTCTGTTGTTATGTCCCCCTTTTCATTTCTAATTTTGTCAATTTGGATACTGTCTCTGTGTCTTTTGGTTAGTCTTGCTAAGGGTTTATCTATCTTGTTGATTTTCTCAAAGAACCAGCTCCTGGTTTTGTTGATTTTTTGTATGGTTTTCTTTGTTTATATTTGATTGATTTCAGCCCTGAGTTTGATGATTTCCTGTCTTCTACTCCTCCTGGGTGAATTAGCTTCTTTTTGTTCCAGGGCTTTAAGGTGTGTTGTTATGCTGCTAGTGTATGCTCTCTCCAGTTTCCTTTTGGATGCACTTAGAGCTATGAGTTTTCCTCTTAACACTGCTTTCATTGTGTCCCATAGATTTGGGTAGGTTGTACCTTCATTTTCATTGAATTCTAAAAAGTCTTTGATTTCTTTTTTTATTTCTTCCTTGACCAAGGTGTCATTGAGTAGAGTATTGTTCAGTTTCCATGTGTATGTAGGCTTTTTGTTGTTTTTGTTGCTATTGAAGACCACTCTTACTCCATGGTGATCTGATAGGAGGCATGAGATTAGTTCGATCTTCTTGTATTTGTTGACATCTGTCTTGTGACCAACTATATGATCAATTTTAGAGAAGGTACCATGCGGTGCTGAGAAAAAGGTATATTCTTTTGCTTTAGGATGAAATGTTTACATATACATATATATATATATATATATATATGTGTGTGTGTGTGTGTGTGTGTGTGTGTGTGTGTGTATGTGTGTGTGTGTGTGTGTGTGTGTGTGTGTGTTAAATCCAATTGGTCCAAAGTTTCAAATAGTTTCACTGTGTCCCTGTTCAGTTTCTGCTTTACTGATCGGTCCATTGAGGAGAGTGGAGTGTTGAAGTCACCTACAATTATTGTGTTAGGTGCAATGTGTGCTTTAAGCTTTAGTAAGGTTTATTTTACGAATGAGGGTGCCCTTGCATTTGGAGCATAGATGTTCAGTATTGAGAGCTCTTCTTGGTGGATTTTCCCTTTGACCAGCAAGAAGTGACCTTCTGAGTCTCTTTTGATGATTTTAGGTGGAAAGTTAATTTTATCTGATATTAGAGTGGCTACTCCAGCTTGTTTCCTGAGACCATTTGCTTGTAAAATTGTCTTCCAGTCTTTTATTCTAAGGCAGTGTTTGTCTTTAACACTGAGATGTCTTTCCTGAATGCAGCAAAAGGTAGGGTCCTGTTTCCGTATCCAGTCTGTTAGTCTATGTCTTTTTATTGGGGAATTGAGTCCATTGATGATAAGAGATATTAAGGAATAGTAATTATTACCTCCCGACATTTTTGAATTTTTTTTTTTTTATATTTGAAAGGTTATCTTCTTTTGGGTTGGTTTGATGAGAGGAAGTTTCTATCTTGCTTCTTCTGGGGTGTAGTTTCCTTCCTTGTGTTGGTGTTTTCCTCCCTATTATCCTTTGCAGGGCTGGGTTTGTGGAAAGATATCCTGCAAATTTGGTTTTGTCATGGAATACCTTGGTATCTCCATCTATGGTGATTGAGAGCTTTGCTGGGTAAAGTAGTTTGGGCTGAAATTTGTGTTCTCTTAGAGTTTGCATGATATCTGCCCAGGATCTTCTAGCTTTCATGGTCTCTGGTGAGAAGTCTGGTGTAATTCTGATAGGTCTTCCTTTATATGTTACTTGACCTTTTTGTCTTATTGCTTTTAATATTCTTTCTTTGTTTAGTACATTTGGGGTTTTGATTATTATGTGATGGAATGTATTTCTGTTCTGTCTGGAGTTCTGTAGGCTTCTTGTATATTCATGGGCATCTCTCTCTTTAGGTTGGGGAAGTTTTCTTCCATAATTTTGTAGAAGATATTTGCTGGCCCTTTAACTTGTAAATCTTCACTCTCATCTATACCTATAATCCTTAGGTTTGGTCTTCTCATTGTGTCCTGGATTTCCTGGATGGTTTGGGTTTCAAGCTTTTTGCATTTAGTATTTTCTTTGACTGTTGAATCAATAGTTCCTATGTTATCTTTGGTATCTGAGGTTCTTTCTTCTATTTCTTGTATTTTATTGTTGATATTTGCATCTATGGCCCCTGATTTCTTCCCAAGGTTTTCTATCTCCAATGTTGTCTCCCTTTGCGATTTCTTAGTTGTTTCTACTTCTGTTTTTAGAACCTGGATGGATATGCTCAGATCTTTCACTTGCTTGATTGTGTTTTCATGTAATTCTTTAATAGATTTTTGCGTTTCCTCTGTCATAGCTTCTACTTGTTGCCCCATATTCTTCTGTATTTCTTTAAGTGATTTTTGTATTTCCTCCTTATTGGCTTCTGTTTTTTGATCCATATTCTCCTGAATTTCTTCTAGTAATTTTTGTGTTTGCCTTGTAAAGGCTTCTAACTTTTGATCCATTTTCTCCTCTATTTCTTTACGATATTTTTCTATGTGTTCTGCTACCAGCATCCTGACCAGTGATTTTATATCCAAATCTTGATTTTCTGGTGTGCTGGGGTATCCAGGGTTTCCTGTTGTCGGCAAACTGGGTTCAGATGCTGTCATGCTGCCTTGATTTCTGTTAGTAATGTTCCTACACTTTCCTTTTGCCATCTGGTTATCTCTGGTGTTAGTTGGCCTTGTTGTCACTGGCTGGTGTTTGAACCTCCCGTGAGGCTGGGCCCACCTGTTATTTCTCTACTGATGACCAGGCTGCAAGATAGAGACTGCCTCTGTGAGTGCTGAGGTGACCTCAGGGAAGGTAATTCCCAACCAAGTTGGTTCAAGGCTGGAGGGCGTGGAGAAGTCCATCTGAGCTGCTGCCCTGGCCCTGGCTGGTGGTAAGAGCCTGGCGGATCCACCTGAGCGATGGTAGTTCCTGATTGAGTCTGTCTACCTGGGCCTCTTTAGCTGTGTCCTGGTGGCAATATGGAGACCAACCATGACCACCGCTGTAAGGGACCATGGGGTAGGCTGCTCCCAGCTGCCTTGGTGCAAGGCCTGAGGGCGTGCAGAAGTCCCGCCAAGCTGCCTCCCTGGCCCTGGCTGGTAGCGAGAGCCTGGCGGATCCACCCGAGCGATGGTAGCCCCGGATTTAGTCTGTCTCATTTGTGTCCTTCTTAAAGTTCTCTATCACCTTCATGAGAAGTGATTTTAGATCTGAATCTTACTTTTCTGGTGTGATGGTATATCCAGGACTTGCTATGGTGGAAGAGTTGTGTTTTGATGATCCCAGGTAGCCTTGGTTTCTGTTGCTTATGTTCTTATACTTGTCTCCCACCATCTGGTTATCTCTAGTGCTACCTGACCTCACTATATCTGACTGGAGCCTGTCCTTCCTGTTGTCCTGATTGTATCAGAACTCCTCAGAGTCAAGCTGTCTCAGGGATCCTCTGATTCTGGGATCCTGTGATCCTGAGATCCTGGGAGTCAAGTTGCCTCTGGGACCCTAAGATCCTGGTGTGACCAAGCTCCTAGGATCCTAGGCATGTAAAAGCACCTGGGAGTGGAGCTTCCTCTGGGTGTTGTGGGACTGTCTGTGGAGTTTGCACCCAAAGTCTGCTCAGGGCACCAACCCAGACAGACCAGGGGGAACCCATGCCACTGGTCTGGCGGAGTTACTGCTTGCCTTGTTCCTGCAGTTCCAAGTTATTCCCTACTCCTGGTGTTGGGACAGATATTGGGTCCTCCTCACCTCTGACCCTAAGATCCTGGCCATGTTAGAGTTCCTGGGAGTGAAGGTTCCTCTGGGTGTTGTGGGACTTGCTGCATAGTTTACATGCAGTTACAGTATTAATCTGAGTCTCTTAGTTCAATTGTATTCTTGCTCTCAGTTAGAATAATGTCACTGTTCCATATTTTTTGTCTCTAGAAAAGTCACTAGAATACTGCAGACATAGTATCCCTAGGTTTCAATGAGTCATTTTTACGTCATCATGGTTTCATTTTGTAAAACCTAAAATAATGAGGACCGAACTAAAGTGGCTATTCAGTAAAATAACAGCTTTTATTTTTTCAACGAGTTATTTAAAAAACTCTAAAATACAGAATATTTTCAGAATTACAGAATATTACAGAATAGAGTAAAATATTAAGATTATGACAATGTTTTGGACAAAAAGATAATAGACAGGTGGATCAAATTCACAAGGGACAAGATGAGATATACAGAATTTTGGGAAGATTAGAATGATCATTCTATAGAAGTGGAAATTTCTAGCAGGTAGAAATTAGGCACAAAAAAAAACATAACAGGAGATTGACTGGACAGACTTCTTTACCAGCTGTATGTGTTTGGAAGACTCTGGATTTACTGGAAAACCAAGCAACAAGCATGTTATGATTACGTTAATTGAAGACTAAGATACACAACAATGACATTGCTATTTTATGCTAGGGAGATGAGAAGAAGGTAAATTCAGTTCTACATAGCACAACTCAAGTGTAACATGGACCACTGGGAAGCTGTTAGGTGAACATTAACAGAACTGGCCTGGAGAGAGAACAATTTAAAAATCTAAGTTTCATATATACATATCAAACAAATGTGTGTGTGTGTGTGTGTGTGTGTGTGTGTGTGTGTGTTGGGTATAATCATGAAAATAAATAAGCAGTAATATTTGAAAGTTACAGGGAAAAGCCACATTGTAGTCTCAGTTCAAGCTGGTTTTATGCTAATATGACATAGTGAAACAAAAGGTACCATATGACTAAGCCAGCATATAAGACCTGGCATTAAATATCATGCTTACACTGAGTGGGAACAAAAGCTGTTTTACTACCTATACATGATGGAATCAGGCACTGACTAGGTGACTACTTAGAGTTCAAAGAAAGCCCTGAAGATACCATTGAAAACATGTAAAACACATGTCTATTCCAGTATGTTGTCCTTTTGAAGAAATTATCTTTATTACTATCAGCAGGAAAACTCTCAACCCCTATAAGAAGGACTTTGGGGGTTGAATAGACAGTGAGAAGACTGGCCACCTTTGCCTGTACACGTCTATTGATTAGAAAGTCAAAAGCCACACATTCATTTCTGCAGTGGATGTTTACTATTATTCTGTTCCACGAACTGCAGCTGCAACACTGAAGATGACCAACGAGTAGCTTTTTCCTTAGCGACTTTCATTCTGGTGAAAGAGAATACATAAAAGAAAAATGGAGACTGAGAGGGAAACATATAAACCTATTTCATCAGAAAGATAAGTGGGAGGAAAATTAAGATGGCCAACATGGGTGAGAACCTCACATTTAGAGTGATGGTTGTAACAGAATCCTAATTAACTTTTAAAGCTAATTAAGATCTACAGGGTTTTTGAGCAAGAACAGCAAATGCCAACACCCCAAGATAAGAAAGATGCTGAGCTCTAACCAGAAGTCACAGGAAGAGGCTGCGGGATGCACAACGGTGGTCAGGTTAGAGCAGTGGTTCTAAACCTTCCTCCTGCTGTGACCCTTTAACAGAGTCCCTCATGCTGTGGTGACCCTCCACCATAAGTTTATTTCCATTGCTACTTCATAGCTATAATTTCCTAGTGTTACAACATAATGTAAACATCTGTGTTTTCTGATGGTCTTAGGCAACCTATGTGAGGTCAGTCAACCCCAAAGTGGTCTCGAACCACAGGTTGAGAACTACTCAGTTAGATGCACTTAACAAAAAAAAAGCAGCAATATCCAGGAGACCTGAAATGACAACTACTTTTTGGCCTGTAGCATCAAGGCTATAGCGTTGATCAAGCACTTTACCATATGTGAAGAAAACCATCAATGCCCCTTAATAAAGAACAGCATGGTCTGTTTCCTGGCTCTAAAATGACTTACCACTCTTGAAAGCTGTTGATTAAAAAAAAAACTAAAACAAAAATAAACAAACAAACAAACAAACAAAAAACACCTTTCGCTGCTGCATCCACAGCCATGAGTATGCTCAGGCCACAGAATAGGCTTGCCTCTAGTGTCCTACGCTGTGGGAAAAAGAAGGTCTGGCTGGACGCCAATAACACCAATGCAATCGCCAATGCCAACTCCCATCAGCAGATCAGGAAGCTGATCAAAGATGGGCTGACCATCCGGAAGTCTTGACTGTCCATTCCCAGGCTCATTGCTGGAAAAACACCTTGGCCCGATAGAAGGGCAGGCATATGGGCATATGGGAAGAGGAAGGGTACTGCCAAGCTCAGATGCCGGAGAAGGTGACCTGGATGAGAAGGATGTGGATCCTGCATGGCTTCTCAGGAGATTCTGGAAATCTAAGAAGACTGACCACCATATGTATTACAGCCTGTGCCTGAAGGTCAAAGGGAATATATTCAAAAACAAGCAGATTCTCATGGAGCTCATGGAGCACATCCACAAGCTGAAGGCAGACAAGGCCCGCAAGAAGCTGCGGGCTGACCAGGCTGAGGCTCGCAGGACTTAAACTAAGAAAGTACTAAAGCTCCAGGAGGAGTGCCTCCAGGCTAAGAGATCATGAAGACTCTGTCCAAGGCGGAAGAGACCAAGAAATAAAGCTTCCCTTGTGTCTGTACATAGTGTCCTGGCTGTGGCTTCACATGGAACAGTCATTAAAATAAAACAAGCCTTTGTCCATTTAAAAAAAAAAAAACATACTGAGCAACAGCACATGCAGCCTTTAGGTTTGCCATTGTGAATGTTACAGACTAACTTCTTTACAGTCTAGACAGAAAATTTATTATGTAAATTTTAATATGTAGGGTATAATGGATATCCCCACAAGTTTATGCAAATCTTACTCCCAAAAGTTGAACCATAAACTTGAATATTAAATAAATTATGATTTCTTTACATTTGGGGGGAAAGATAAATTTACAGTATAGAAATCAGCACTTGGACAAAGCTATGAAACTTGGAATTTTAAAGATTCTTCCCACCCAGAAAAGCAAATAAGTCATCAGTCATAGCTCAAATAATGAAGATGTTTGGTGTTAAAAGGTTCTTCCCAAGACCAATAGAGTCAACTAACCTGGACTCTTAGGGCTCACAGAGACTGAACCACCAGCCAAAGAACATACACTGGCTAGGCCCAGGCTTCCCTGGAATCCATGGCAGAGGTACAGTTTGATCTTCATATGGGTCCCAAACAAGCAGGGGTGGTTGTGTAACTCAAACCACCTGCCTGTACATTGGATATGTTCTTCTAGCTGGACTGCCTTATCTGGTCTCAATGGGAGAGGGTGCCCCTCGCTCTGCACAGATTTGATGGACCAGGGTGGAGTAATACCCAGGAGGGCCCCACTCACTCAGAGGAGAAGGGGAGAAGAAGGCTAGAAGGATTGTGGAAGGATTGTAGAAGGTGACTGGGAAGGGACAGCAAGTGAGATGTAAAGTGAATAAGTTAAAAAAAATAAACTTCCTCCCAGATGCAGAGTGGTTAAGGGATTGGCTGCCTAGAATACCTTCTACTGCCTATTTAACCAATCAAACCAAATCTCTCTCATTGCTTTGGCTTTCAGAGACACTTACATTTCAATTCAGTCCTACCATTTAGGCAAAAATTCCACATCATGTAGGTTATTCTGAGATTTCTTAGCATAACATTTATTTTTCTATGAATATTTTTGATCAATAAGAAAATGTGAAAGATTTAGATAAATAAATAGAGAAAGTCGAAAGGATGCACTGATTTCAGGATTAAGGAGCAAAGGAAATTAAACACTTCGTAGGTAAGAAGGGAACATAAAGTTTTACTACCTGTGAATTTCAGAAGAATAAAGTATGTTTTTGTATTTCTACCTTCAGCGGTTGTTTGTGTGCAGAACCGGGAACTGTGGCTTTGGGAGAGTTCTCATCTTGAAACCTTGAAGGAGTTCTGTAATAGGTAGAACACAAGCCCCACGTACACGGATGACTGTACCACAGAGGAGCCAAGGACAGCATTCAAAATCCACAGCAACAGTTAGAAGCATGATCAGTTGGACCAACAGCAAGGAGTCAAACCCTTCATCCCTGCTAGAACTTGACAATATAGCAGGAGAGGTCTTTAGGGGGGGTTGTTCTTAGAAAAAGTCTAAGAACCCAGATGTCCCTCAATGGAGGAATGGATACAAAAAATGTGGTATATATACACAATGGAGTACTATTCAGCCATTAGAAACAATGAATTCATGAAATTCTTAGAGAAATGGATGGAGCTGAAGAACATCATACTAAGTGAGGTAACCCAGTCTCAAAAGAATACTCATGTTATACAGTCACTGATAAGTGGATATTAGCCTAGAATCTTGGAACACCAAAGACACAATTCACGTACCAAATGATGTCTGACAAGAAGAAAGGAGAGGACACTGGTGTTGGAAAGGATCAAAGCATCAGTGTAAGGGAATACAAGCACAGGGAAGAGGGAAGGGGTGGAAGAGGGAGCAGGGGGAGGGAAAAGGGCATGTGGAACCTTTGGGGGGTGGGGAACCAGAAAAAAGGGAAATGAATTGTAAATATAGAATATATCCAATAGAAAAAGAAAAAGTCTAATTCCATTACATTGTTTACACACACACACACACACACACACACACACACACACACATACAATTTACTCACAAGTCTGTACTTAGTTCCACATTTTAAATTGTAAATAGAAACTTCACCTAAAAAGTTCTAAATAACTAATCTCTATTTTTACAGAACCCAGAACATGCTGTGACCTTCATAATATGCCTTCTTGCTCTTTAGAACTTACACAAAATCTTAGGGGAATGGATGAGTGGAATACATGCTTGCTGCCAAAATACGAGGTAGATCTCCAGCACCCATGTGAAAGCTGTCATGGTGGCTGGCATCTGCAGCAATGGTGGAGACAGGTGGATACCTGGAGTTTGCTGACCAACAACTTAAGACACCCCCAACATTGACTTTTCCACACACACAGGAACACTGGCATACCCAGAAGATTAAGGACCTCTTCAGTATTCTAGAAAAACAGAGAAAAGGACATAGTGGAGGAGCCCTCTCTGTATGCTCTGTACATAGCCTGCCTGCCTTGCACCTCCTTTCAGTCACTATAAACCCCTGAACTTCTTCAACATACACTCCGAAGAAAACATTGAAGCCAACAGCCCCTCTAGTTCCCATAAATAAATCATGAATCTAAATCCTTCTCATCAATTCTAGTCATATGAGGATTGGCTTTCAATCTCTGGGCAGCCTGGACTTAGTTCAATGATGATGTCAAGACTGTGGTTGCTAATTAATGATAAAATAGGAAGTATTATGAGAAAGGCCTTGATGAGATGAACTCTGGGACTCTGTATATCAATCAAAAATCAAAACGTTTTAACACTTCAAAAAAGAAACGATGTTTTTTAGTATGTACAGAGATAAGTAGTCCAATATTTAGGTGCATCATTACAATTCCAAGGGAAAATCAGGTGTCCTGGTTAGTTCTTGTCAACTTGAAACAAAATTACAGTCACCTTGACTGGGAAGAGGGAACCTCAATTGAGAATATATCCCCAGCAATTTGGCCTTCAGACAAGTCTGTGGGACATTTTCTTCATTAGTACTTGTTGTGGGGTGGCACAGCCCACTGTGAACAGGCTGTCCTGGGTTATATAAGAAAACAGGTTGAGCAAACCACAGGGAGCAAGCCAATAAATAATGTTCTTCTATGGTTTTACTTAGTTCTTGCTTCCATGTTCTAGCCTTGGACTCCTGCCCTGGCTTCCTTAAATAATTGACTTATTATCTGGAAGCCTACTATTAAATAAATTATTCACCCCCAAGTTGTTTTGGTCTTTATTTTGTCACAGCAACAAAAAAGCAAACTAGGAGACTCAGAGAGCAGAGCTTTATAAGATAGTGTATTTCTTCTCTGTAGTATCAGAAAAATAAAAGAGAAATTTCTGTTACAGTTGATATATAAAGGCATAATTCTACATCTGTATAAAGGTATATTCTCTAAGTATGCAGCATTTTAACATAGTTTATGTTAAATACTACCCCTTTCCTGATGATTTTTGTCTCCTCATTCAAAATATAAAGTTCCAGGAAGCCTATTAGTGTCTTTATGACCTCTGTGATACTTTCCTTCAAATTACCTGCTGCGACTTTTGTATCTGTGTATTTGGTGTGATCTACTGTTGTCAACATTTGCAGCTTCTCTCTCTCTCTCTCTCTCTCTCTCTCTCTCTCTCTCTCTCTCTCTCTCTCACACACACACACACACACACACACACACACACATACATCTTTCCCTCCTTCCTTCTCCACTCTCCTGGATCCTAAACTACAATGCAAGTTTATTGAGAACAGCACCATATTTGAGTTATAAATATTGGTGGTTTTGATGATTCAGATTCCTTGATGGGAGAGGGTGCATTTCAGTCGTCTGCATTCATGACTGTATTAGATGGAGCCACTGAATGGTTACTAAACGTTAGCTGAAATTACAGTCTCTGCAACAAAGACAGAATTGTGTGGCTAGACATTGACATAACTAACCACTAAAAAGCTCCATTTCAGTCTGGGAACATGGGCATTCTGGAGTCATGAGTTAGTAGAAAAACGAAGAAAGGAATGCAAACTATTTCTTCAGGAAGAATGATCTGACCTAAAAAGTCATATGAAAAATAAATCAGAACATAGCTGACAAATCATAAGAACTGTAGCTTGCATTCTTCTAATTATGCATTTAAACACCATGTGTTAGGAGTCAACAAAAGGGAAAAATAGACAAAGCCTACAGTGCTGCCAACTTCAATTAAGAAGTCAACTGACCAGTAGTCTGATGAGCTAAAAACCTTTCTTCAATTTTAGAAGGAAAAAACCTTAGCTTTCTCCTTGAAGACCTAGGTCTATTGTAGATAAGAGCAGAACCCTATTTTTTAAACAAATTTATATAATGCAGCACCCTTAACAGTATAACATTGATAAAGTCCGACAGACATGGAGGTGACTGTCGCCAGGTAAAAGCTCCCTACTGTTTGCCTACAGCTGCCCATCACATGCTGACTTAGGCCAAGTGGGGGCAGGCAGGTCTTTGCATTTCAGTGAGCATGCAGTTCTATGCAGATCAAGTTGTCCATATCCTTTACTTGAAAATAATGCTAATAGATAATGAACAATAACCTTTTCTCTTTTCATCTGAAAAGAGTCGCATTTTTGTTCACAAAAATAATGTGCTTATGCCAACCTTGTCAGAGACAGTGAGAACTTTGAAAACCATGTTAGGATTTCTAGTATTAGCAAGCAGAATGCATGATTCCTGAATAAATTGGGTATCTGAAGTTGGGGGGGTAGAATATTAGTATTCCATACATTTATACTAAAATTTTTTTGTCATTTATCCAAAATTCAAATTTACCTGAAAGTTTTACTCTACTATCCTAACTTGACATTTCAGCTTTATGCACAATTTCTTTTTGCTCCTTGGTCAATTAGTCTTTCTTCTGTGAAAAATGAGAATGAAACACCAGTATTTAAATGGGTATTTTCCTCAATGTGACAAAATACACATAATGTAAACTGTGTATTTTTTTAATTTTATTTTCTATATTCTTTGTTTACATTCCAAAGGCTTTCCCCTTTCCCAGTTACCCCCCACCATATATCCCATAAGTCCTCTCCCCCCAACCATTCCCCAATCACCCCCCCTCCACCATTTCTCTGTTCTGTATCTACAAAACTGGATCCAATCTTTTCAGGCCCAGGGTCCTCTCCTTTCTTCTTGGTAATCATTTGACTTGCTAATTGTGCCTTGAGTATTTAGGGCTTCTGAACTCATTAATATCCACTTATCAGTGATTTCATTTCATGTGTATTCTTTTGTGATTGGGTTAACTCACTTAGGATGATATTTAAAATTACAAAGTTTCTGTAAGGCAAAGGACACTGTCAGAAGGACAAAATGACAACCAACAAAGTGGGAAAGGATCTTCACCAACCCCACATCTGACAGAGGGCTAATATCCAATATATACAAAGAACTCAAGAAGTTAGACCCCAAAGAACCAAATAACCCTATCAAAAAATGGGGTATAGAGCTAAACAAAGAATTTTCACCAGAAGAAATTCGAATGGCCGAGAAACACCTTAAGAAATGTTCAACATCATTAGTTATCAGGGAAATGCAAATCAAAACAACTCTGAGATTCCACCTCACAACAGTCAGAATGGCTAAGATAAAAACTCAAGAGACAACAGGTGCTGGCGAGGATGTGGAGAAAGAGGAACACTCCTCCACTGTTGGTAAAACCACTCTGGAAATCAGTTTGGTGGTTCCTCAGAAAACTGGGCATGTCACTTCCAGAGGACCCTGGCATACCACTCCCGGGCATATACCCAGAGGATTCCCCTACATACAATAAAGACACTTGCTCCACAATGTTCATAGCAGCCTTGTTTATAATAGCCAGAAGTTGGAAGGAGCCCAGATATCCCTCAAAGGAGGAATGGATACAGAAAATGTGGTATATTTACACAATGGAATACTACTCAGCAATTAAAAATAATGAATTCATGCAATTTGTAGGCAAATGGTAAACTGTGTATTGCTTAGTTGTTTTTAGATACTGTCCAATAGCATCAAGTACATTTATCTTTATGTATAAACACAGCCACTGTCCATTTCCTGAATTCCTTCTAGCCTACTATCCTACAAAACAGAAACTGTGTGCAAACCAAAAGTAATTATTCATTCTCCCTCCTTTTCATCGCTAGCATCTCAGTTCTATTCATCCTCTTCCTTATTTTCTTCCTTCTTTCCTTCCTTCATTCCTCTCTGTTTCACTCATTCTCTCTCTCTTTCTCTCTCTTTTTATGTTGCATCGAATGTGAAATTTATTAGAAAGAATGAAAGAGCCAAGGAAGGAGCAGTGTTCTAGAATGAGGTCTTACAGACATGACCATCAATCCATAAGTCATTCTACTATTGAGCTCTCACCAACTTTGATTATCTCCACAAGATCTATACAAGACTTTGTCCATTAACATTTTTCTGTCACGGAGAAAGGAAGGGCTCATAAAGCCATGCACCTCCCTGGGGATTTACAGCTACTTAATAGCTGCTAGAAAAGGAAGTGATATTTTCTTCAGCCAATGTTAGTGGCTGAATGGTTAGTTGCTGTAGTCTAGTCCTACACATAAAGCTGGTGTCCTGCCTGAAAGATATACTAAGGTAATGGAGGTACAAAGCTTATGGGAGTAATCAACCAAATCAAATTTAACTTAAGAACCACTTCACAAGATGGAACCCATACTTGACACTGCTTCGAGAACAAAGAACCAAAGACAAGATCGTCCAGGGACATAAGATAAACAAACTATTACTGTCTTTAAAAGACAGTAGTGATAAAATGACTACTAATGATATACTGCTGTACTTTGATCAGTTCTTTGTTCAGTCATTAACAGAGATGTTTCCTCCTGCAGCACGCAGGAATAAATACAGAGATGCATAACTGGACATTATGTGGAGAGTGAGAGACCTTTAAATACATGGCCTAAATAAGAGGTCTCCATCAAATCCCTCCCCTAAGAGCTTAGATACCCTCATAAAGGAGAAAGCATAGGGAACTCCATCCTTCTTCTGTCTGAAAATTTTGACTGTGTAGCATAGCAGTGCATTTCTGGGATGAAGTAGAAACCTAGTGCAATAGAAATTACCAGGAATCAATGAAGGACCCTAGCTAAGTCTCCTAGTATTGGGGAATGTAAAGCCTGTTCTAGCCATGACCTGTAAGCATGTACTTCTAGTAATGGGTAATGTAAAGCCTGTTCTAGCCAGGCAAAATTGCCTGTAGAGGGCTTGGGACACCAACCATCCACAAAATCTTTGACCTACAATGTGTCCTACCTACAAAATGTGCTGGGGTAAAGGTGGCACAGAAGTTGTGGGAGTGGCTAATCAATGATTAGTCCAGCTTGAGACCCAAGCCTTGAGAAGATCCCACCCTTGACACTGCATAAAAAGCCAAGAACCAGAGCCTGGATAGCCCAGAGACCTAGGATAGAACCAAACCCAACCAAGAGGAAAAAGTCAATGAAATGATTCCCAACACTAGTCTGCTATCCTTGTACACAAGAGCTAGAATAACTGTCATCAGAGAGGCTTCATCCAATAAATGATAGGAACAGATGCAGAAACCTCAGGGAATCCAATGTAAGAGGGAACAAAGGACAAAGGGGTCAAGGACACCACGAGGAAACCCACAGAATCAGCTGAGGTTCACAGCTACTCACAGAGACTGAGATGACAATCAGCCTGCAGAGGTCTGACTTATGCCCTCTGCATATATGTTATGGTTGCGTAGCTTGGTCTTGTGGAAATCCTAATAGGATTCTCTCTCAGATGCTTCTGCCTGCTTGAGGGAGCCCTTTTCCTCTTAATGTGTTGCCTTGTCCAGCATTAATTTAAGTAAAGGTGCCTAGTTTAACTTGATATGCCATGTTTCATCGATAGGTTTGGGAGGCTTGGCCTTTTCTGAAGGGAAATAGAGGAGAAGTTAATAAGGAATAGGGAGAGGCGAAGTGGCAGACAGAAACTAGGAGGAGAGGAGAGGAAGGAGGGGAAATTGTGGTTGGGATATAATGCAGGTAATTCTCCAATGTGGAAACCTATTACACTAAAAGCTAATTTAGAAAAAAAAGTTTAAAACAACAAAACAAAAGCAATGATAACATAACCTGACAATATGGTCACTCATATTGGCTTCAGAATAAATTATCTGGTTATTTGAGGTGAGAGTTGTGGTTTTGCAACTGCAATATTTACAGAAGGTGTTGGTTGTCTATTCATTTGTTAATTGACAGTTGGGTAGCACTCACATTGTAACTATTATAAGTAATACAACCATAAACATTATGCCAAAATTTCTTCAAAAGTCTGCTTCTAATTCTCTTGAGAAACTATATGATAAATTACATAATTTCATTTTTTGAAAGAACTATATCTTCCAAAGAGTTCACATTTCCATCAACATTGCAGGGGGTTCCAATATGTCCACATCTTTATTTGTTTTCTGATATTTTGTAGACAATGGTTATCCTGAGTGGAAGGTCCTCTCTTCTTTTTTTGTTTTTTTGTTTGTTTGTTTTGGTTTTGTTTGTTTGTTTGTTTGTTTTGTTTTGTTTTGTTTTTTGAGACAGGGTTTCTCTGTGTAGCCCTGGCTGTCCTGGAACTCACTCTGTAGACCAGGCTGGCCTCGAACTCAGAAATTTGCCTGCCTCTGCCTCCCAAGTGCTGGGATTAAAGGCGTGCGCCACCACTGCCCGGTGGTCCTCACTTCTTAAGAGTTTTGATTTGCCTGTCCCTAATGATTATAAATAATTACTACTTTTCAGGTGTCTTTTGATCACTTTCCTGTCTTCTTCATAGAACCATGTAAATGATTCCTTGCTCCATTTTTAGTTTGGGTTGTCTCTTCTCTTATTTTGGTTTTAGATCTGTAGTGTTTCTCCTGGGCTCAGTAGGACCCAGTTGCATCTCAGGCTCAGTTGCATCATAAAGCAACACTGCTATGGTGACCTTGTTCCATAGCCTTGGTACTGAAATGCACATAGAAATACAGCTGATCAGTAGCTTTCTTTTATCTTTCCTTTTCTTGTGTATGTGTGCAAGTGTGTGTGTTCGTATGTATGAGTCCACATGTGTGCAGTAGGGGAGCTGATTGCAGGAGTCATCCCCTGCCCTTATTAACTGAGACAGGATCTTTCTATTGAACTCAGAAGCTTGCCCATAGGACTACTCAGCCAGCTTGCTTGCTCTGGGACCTCCTGTCTCTGTCTTTGAACACTGGAAAGACAAGCCCCCTCCCACACCCACCCAACATATATACGGGTTCTGGAGATCCAAACTCTCATCACAGTTGTTGCTTCTGGGCATGTTCTTTGGTAGATGAATCTTCTTCCTAGCTCCATATGGCTATTGTAATGGCAATGTGTCTAGTTAATATCGATTGTGTAATTAATATTGTGTAAGGAAGGTGTTAAAATAAGCAGCCTGACATCCCAGTTACCACTTTAATTTGCACTGACTATGAGCTACAAAATGTAGGCAATGGAAGACTGCCTAGAGTTGAGGGTTAATAGATTCCTCAGTGGCTAACTGCATATTGGGCTAGGTTATCAGCCATGCTAGGTTGAGACCTTTTGATAACATGGCTGCCCAATATCATATCACTCTCCTATAACTAACTAGAGGGGGGATGGAGAGAAGGAAAGAAGTAAAAGAGGAAGAGAAGGAAGAAAGGAAGGAAGGAAAAGAAAGGGAAGAAAAGGAGGAAAGCACACTAGTAAATATGGCCGCCTAGAAGCAGTACACTTAATGCTCACCAGGCAGTAAAGAAAACTCATAATACAGCAAATGGCTGGGAGGAGATAGAACACGATAATGGGTGACTACATGTCTTGCCTACAGTATAGGTCATAGTACAATCAGTAATGGGTTCTACACATTGCATGACAGTCTTAACTCCATCTGGGTATGAAACTCTCTTCCAGGATGTCACTAGCTTTTTTCTTGCCTTCATTTATCATCTGTGACTTGGGGCTCATGGTCTCATTAAAGTATTTCTCTGCGAAACCTATTAAACTCAAATGGTCTTCTTTATAATGCCCAGGACTCTCTTATGACTATCACAGCCAATGCTTTTACATTAGTTTTAGAAAAGCATAGGAAATCTGCAACAATTTTAAAAAGACATAATTAAGAACACAAACTTGAAAAAAAAATCAATTGCAAACCTTCTTACAAAAATCACAATATATAACAAGCAAATTACAGTCTTCTCTTAATTTCCTAGACTAACTTTGCTTTTTTAGGGAATAGAGCTATAGTGAGACTCATTGTCCTTTTCTGTTTATCTTGCTTGCTCTATGTTTGTAACATTTATTTTGGGAATCTGATTTTATGAAGAAATTTTCTAGCTATATAAAAAAGGTTTTATAGTTTCAACAGATTTTAAGATAAGATTCTTAATTTATTAGTATCTTGTGTATCATATTTAAAAAGCAAACTCTGATGATGAAAGTATTTAATAATGTCTATTCACAGATTTAGAAAGTGATGATACAGAAGTTTCATAGAATAGTTTTTATGAATTTCGTGCATCAGCCATTTCATAGGCACCAACTGTTCCTATCAAAAGGAAGCCTCATTCCCTCCACATTCAAATTTCCTATTTGAATGATTGATCCTATCAAATGATTGATGCCAGAGTGTAATCTTTTTTCATTATGTTACTATTTTGATTGCTATGTGTATGTTAGAGGAAAATCACCTAGTATCTCACAAAGAATATAATATTCTATTTTACTAAGTCACTTTTAATCCATAATCACTTTTAATGCATAAGACAATAACCTAAGAGTTAATTTCAAATTTTTCAAAATTGATGATGATGACGATGATGATGATGATGATAAACAAGGACCATTAGCTAAAGGACTCTAGAGCAGAATATAGGAAAGTCATTTGTAGGTAAAGATTTTTCTGTCCATCTGAACTTGTTAACCTGTAACTGTAGCTCATCATTTAAAGTGCTCTTCAAGCAGTTTTTCGGTTCCATACACATTGATTCAACAAGCTTTATAACCCTCTATTTTAAACTCTATTTTATACATCAATAATATTCTATTATAACTCTATTTTAAACACCCCCCATAGTTAGCCTGTTCATTTAAAGCTATAACTAACCAATCCACAGCCAGTTACAACTTTGTGAGAATGGGGCTGGAAAAGGGATAGAATCACACCCTGAACTGAAGGTTGCTTATTTTTGACATACATACTTCACAAATCTGTATTATTTTTCTGAACCATAATGAATAAGGAGTTAATGTGACTATTGATCAAAATACATTGAGATATTTCTCCCAATATTTTATTTTTAGACTATGAGTTATCTTTCTTTTTTTTTAATATCCACTTTTTTTAAATATCCTTAATGAGTAGTTAAGATAGGCATGCCTGACTGTAAACAGCTTAGACAACAATTAATTATTGAAACCAAAAAAAGGCAAATATAAAAACTGAAAACAGTAATTCACAAGTTTTTGAAAGATATGAATAAGCAAATATAACAGGTCACTTTGTAACAAAAGCAAAAGGGTTTTTTTTTGTTTGTTTTTTGTTGTTGTTGTTTTGTTTTGTTTTTGAGAGTGCCAACATGCTCAGATCGGCTGTGAATTCACCTCTAGGGAAATCTTCACTGCTACTTCTTTGTGTCCTGTCTCACCGTCATCAGTTGTCCTGGTATGACATGTCTCTACTGCAGGATTTTTTTTTATTTTATCCAAAGCTGACCATTTGTTCTGAGGATTATTTTAAATCGCTTGTGAGTGAGTGGAGTTTTCACTGGTATCCACCTTAAAATTTTTACTAATTGTGCCCAGCATAGGCAGCAAAGAAGAGTTCTAATCCAATCTTCCAGATGTTTCCTTCAGTTTTCAGAATTTAACTTCAAGTAGTAGCTATTTTACTACAATTCTACAGATGCTACTAAAGTTAACAGAAAACTTTTTCTGACATTTCTGGGTGGTTGTTTCCCCATCACTTTCCAATTATTTAGTTTGCCCCCTTTTATTTCCCCATTTCCCCTTTTCTATGCTTATAATAGTATCTTCCCTGTATCATCCTTTTTTCCATTTATCTGTTTGTTTGTCTGTTTGTTTGTTTATTGTACATCCTGATCCCTGCTACCCTCAGCACCAGTCCTAGGATCTGCTATCAGTCTCTGTGTTCTCTGGCAAAGCAGCTATTACTAAGAGAAAACAGTGCCTCACAGAAGATTCGTGAAAACTGCAGACTTGGAAAAAGCTTAAGTCAGCTTTCTTTTCATCATCTTCTGTTTGCACAGGGCTTGCTGAGGACCTCACTCCTGATGTGATGCTTCTTGATAAAGGTCAGTATTATGACATGATCATTGTCATATGCTACCTTCTCCTTGATGACAACCCCAGTATTCATCACCCTCATGCATTCAGGAAATAGAAATGCAAGCATAGCATCTGGTCTTGACACAAGTTGCACTGTTCTCCAGCCACCAATACTAAATTTCCCTCTCACCTACCATCCATCTACTTGTAAACTTTGTGAATGGTATGATTAATATCAAGTTGTGTGTAGTACCATATTTTCATAGCAGATTTGTCTGTTGATGGACAGCTAGCCTCAACCTTAGCTGATGAACTATAGGCAGATGCTGTGGAAGGAAAAGTTACCTTTCTTCAGGAATGTAGCCACTGATAGGTTCCCTGGACCCAAATGAATGGCCCTCTCATCCACATGAACAAGGGCAGCATTAATGGGAGACACTTAGTTAAAAATATAATAACTTAGTTAATTAAAAAGTATGATGGGAGAACACGACATTGTGGGAAGATGTGATGCAGAGGATCCTGAGGGAAGTTGAAGGGACTGAGAAGAAGCTTGATCATGTAGTCAAGCTATGTTGGACACACGCAAAATTTTCAAGGAATACGTAGGTTGTTTAAATTAATAAACAACATATTACAGTTTAAAGAGGGAAAGAAAAGAAAAAACATAGGTCTATCATTCTTTTGTTTCACATACAGGACCATGTTGAAAAATAAGGACACAGAATTCTCACTACTCAGTTTCCAACTTCACCTCACCCATGCCAGGGAGGAGTGGCACATTCTCTCCTTGTCTTTATGTCAGCTTTCCTCTAGGATATGAGCTTCATAATTGATACACATGCACATATGGGACATACAGAGGTGGCATTCTAGAGCCTTGCTTGACAGTTAAAAATGATTTCTTTCTAAAACTACAAAGCCACATGTAGATTTATGCACACTGTACATAACTTATTATTAGAGATGTTCATATAAGCATGCTTTATGTTACATATTATATAATTACTATACATGAGTATATATATATATATATATATATAACTTATTTCTGTAATATTATATATTCCATTCCACATGTAAGACTTTTTGAAGTAGTTAATAAAAAAATTACCTACAAGTCATTCAATATATGTTGGCCTTTTACACAGTAAAACCATGTGACTTATTAAATATTCATTTGCTAGTCAAATATGTGACTAAGCCTGTAATTATATTTCCATATGATGGTGGAAATGAAAGAATATATTGTGTCAGTATTATTGATATAGTTATATAGGGTTGACATTTTGGCCTTTTCTTGTTTCTAAATATGGCATAAAAACTAAAAGTCAATTTTCTCGCAATGCATCATTAAATGTATGTACATATGCATAAATCACAAACCATGTCCTCAAATATTTAACTGTTTTATATGTGCCTGTACTAACATGAATATATACTCAAATTTCTAAGACATTAAATACTCAGGTCACCATTTTGCCCATAGTACATGGGAAACAAGAATGCTGGGAGAGAGAAGGATAACTCAGAAAGTAAAGGTAAGTCCTGCCCTTTCAGATGGCATGTTTGTTCCCCAGTACCCAAGTCAGGCAGCTCACAACTGTCTATGACTCCAGGTTCAGGGGCTTCCATACTTCTGGCTCTCAAGGAAGCCTGCACTTAAGTTTGCATACACATATGAGCAGGAACACACACACACACACACACACACACACACACACACACACACAATTGTATGTGATTACTTTTTTACAAAAATAAATCTTTTTGATTTGTTTTGTTCTATTTTGTTCTGAGACAAGCTTGTCTTTTAGAGAGAGAGAGAGAGAGAGAGAGAGAGAGAGAGAGAGAGAGAGAGAATCTTTAGAATACTGGAAGTACTGAAACCGTCCTTCACCAGTACCACACTGTGTTCATACTGGAGGTGAGCAGGGTACTTATAATGTACAAATACTCAAACCCACGCCAATGCATAAATACTCCAAACTGACTATCTTTGCTTGCTTTGGTAACTTACACAGGTATCCATAAATTATTGGATAATGAAACCGTACATGGTAATTCACTCAGAAAAGAATATGATATATTCAGCACAATAAACATTTTACATTATTTTATCTTACTTTAGCAAGAGGCAATTCCAGTGAACAGAAAGCAAATTCTTGCTAGCTGGTCCCATGCCAGCATTTGGAATTTACTGTTCAGATTCGAAGGTTCATCTAAAAACCTAATAGCACAGTTTATTAGAAACCTCATTACCAAAACTCTGCAAAACATTCCTCCCTAAATCAAACTTGTGTTTGACTGGGTCTCTGCCAGACACAAAGCACAGGCCTCACTGAACACATTGCCTGGTGTTCACTGTTTTTAAGCTTCTCCTGGAGCTAAAAACACATGACTGGTCTAACGAATACCTTCCAGTTTCCTTAACGCCCACAATGTTGCAGACAATAAACAAAGCTTAGTTCAGCTAAGAAGAGAGTTTTTTAATATATCATGCCATCTAACTGGATAATTTATTGATTTGCTACATTTGCAACAAATAATCACAAAACATTAATATTCATCAACAAATTTCTCAGAAAAAAATACACTTTATTCTAATAGGTTCTGTATCTCCAAGTTAAGCCAAATTTCTCTTCTCTGTTATTTAGATATTTGATTTACAAACAACAACCATAAAACTTCAAAAATTAGAAAAACTACTCAGTCTCATTTTTTCTGAACTACAGTCTGAAGATAACTACAGCTACAAGACTCACACACCATTGGGAGCATTGGTGGGGCTGCTAATGTGATCATTTCTATGCTGTGTGGGTCTACTTCTAGTAAGTTCTCTTGCCTTGTTTATTTCCTTTTAATTCTAATCTATTTATCTGATAGGAATGCATTATGAAACAATTTATCTATCTCAGCATTAGTATTTTTTCTTTACTGTTAACTGGTGAGATTGTTCATTACTGTGAATGTATTACCTGGTTCCTGCTGCATTATACATAGCCAACATAACCAGCCTATAACAAAATAAAACAACTTTAAAATTACTGAAGAAATCCTACAAATGATTGCCTCCAATGAGCCATGGAATATCTGACATGAAGTTTACCATTAATATCTGATATACACTATAATAGCTGATGATATTTTAACCTCTCCACAGGTTTTGGCAAGGGGGAGAACAATATGTATAGTTTTCTTTCATATTCTCGACACTAGTGTCCTGCATGGATGATACCTGTAGCTGGTGAACTATGTGCCTATTTGCAAGATTTCACTCTTTGTAGAGCAGGCTGTTGTAAATATTTTACTTTCCTTGGTAGCTGGACATCAGTGATAAGCAAAACATTGTTATGCATTTCCATCTAAGACAGTCATGCATCTGTTTTAGTTTCAGTATTTTCCATTCAGTTCAAGATACCTATCTTTGGGCTGGAGAAATGGCTCAATGGTTAAGAACACTAACTGCTCTTCTGAAGTTCCTGAGTTCAAATCCCAGCAACCACATGGTGGCTCACAACCATCTGTAATGAGATCTGTCACCCTCTTCTGGTGTGTCTGAAGACAGTTACAGTGTACTTACATATAAAAATAAATAAATCTTTGGGTCAGAGAGAGCAGAGGTCCTGAGTTCAATTCCCAGCAACCAGATGATAGCTCACAACCATCCATACATCTACAGTGTACTCATATACATAACCTATCTTTGATCTATCTAAGTGTGGTTCCATATTTACCCTAATACTTGCTTTTACTTAAGCTGTATTTATCCTAACAATATATATCTGTTGCACTCATTCTACAAATGAAGAAATGAGACAGCCAACCAAAGGGCTCTTGTTCACTGAGCCCGTATGGTATCTTTTATATGAGTATAGAGTTGTTTCTATTCTCAGGATTATTTTACAGTACTGAATGTAGAATCGAGTAGCAGTCTTGGGAAGACTATGGAAATTGGACAAAATTGTTTGAGGACAATAGTGGCAGTCTCTTTGTCTTTTAATATCATATCACACATACACACACACACATACACATATATATGTACAGATATACAAGTGAGTACACAGAATCAATGTGGGAGCTGTCCTTAGCTGTGACTCACTACATTGAGGATCCAGAACCTTTAAGAGGTCACCTCTTGTAGCCAGGCAGGAAACCTAGTGATCTAACAGAGACTCCAATCTACCCACAGAACTTTTGACTCAAATTTTATCCTATTTACAAGAAATGCAGGCACTGGGGATGGAGTAGAGACTGAGGGAATGGACGACTAGAACCCAGCCCAACTTAAGATCCATCCCAAGGGCAGGAGTCAGTCCCTAACACTATTAATGGTACTCTGTTATGCTTGCAGACAGAAACCTAACATGGCTGTCCTTTGAGAGGCTCTAACCAGCAGCTGACTCGGACAGGTACAGACACCCACAGTCAAACAGTGGATGGAGTTTGGGGAGTCTTATAGAAGAATAGGAGGAAGGATTGCTGGCACTGAAGGAGGTAGGAACTTCACAGGAAGAGCAATAGAATCAACTAATCTGGACCCTTTGGGCTTGCAGAGTCTGAACTACCAACCAAAGAACACACACGGACTGGACCTAGACCTTCTCACACATATGTAGTAGATGTGCAGTTTGGTCTTCATGTGGGTCCCAAACAACTGGAGCTGGGGCTATTCAGAAATTGTTGTCTGTTTATGAGACATGTTCTTCTAGCTGGGCTCTCTCATCTGGTCTCAGTGGGTAAGGATGCACCTACCCTTGAAGGTCTATGTCTCATCCTGGAGATGCCCCCCACCTCCCAAACCCGGTAGTTGCAGATTTCCATTCATTCTCATGGCCATGTGGCCATCTCTCTTGTCCTTTCCCAGACCTGATCCTGGTCTCCCCAGCAATCCACATCCCCATCTCCCCACCCTCTCAGTTCCCCCCCTCCATCTGCCTCTAATGACTATTTTATTCTCCCAAGTGAGACTCAAGCACCCTCTCTTGTCCCTTCCTTCTTGTTTAGCCTCCTTGGGTCTGTGGAGTATAGCATGGTTATCCTGTATGTTATCGATAGTATCCATGTATAAGTATGCACATACTATGCATGACTTTTGCAGACTGGGTTACCAAACTCAACATGATACTCTCAAGTGCCATCCATTTGCCTGCAAAATTCATGATGTCTTTTCTTTTAATAGCTGAATAGTATTCCATTGTGTGCATGTGCCACATTTTTTAATCCAGTCTTCAGTTGAGAGACATTTAAGTTGTTTCCAGTTTCTAGCTACTATGAATAAAGCTGCTATGAACATAGCATGAGGCCACTGATAAATACATAAAACTTGTTTGACCCCAGCTAGTCAAGTCTCAGTGGACTGGAATGTTACTGAGAATGAGCCTTCTTCATAATGAGCAGCTTATAAAACCAGGAGCTGAAACTCAGGTCTTTGACTATTGGTCAAAATAGTGATATCTGAATATCAGAATTGTTTCTCTGGCCCCTGGGTAGGGATGTGACTTTCCAAACTAGGAGGGTGGAGGGGAGTGGAGAGAGAGAGAGAGAGAGAGAGAGAGAGAGAGAGAGAGAGAACATGGCTATTACATCACCATATAACATTGTTCTCTCCCTTAAGGGCTAATTCAAACAGATCTGACAGATCTGTCCATCCCTGGCAGGAAGCTGTTTTCTGTAAACTTTACAAGTATACCCTAATCTACCTACCATATCTGTTTACACAATGATACCTCTGACTGTTGTCCATCTCACCCTTAAAAATGCCTCATGTTCTCCCACAATAACCCTCATCTACATTTTATACTATGCCCTGGGTGTCTTATCTAAAGACACTTGATGGGAACCACAAAGACAGGGGAGCTAAATGGAGTATGCTAATAACAGTATGCTAATAACAGACGCTCAGGAGCAGAGATGGCGTGGAGACACAGGACAATGAATGATGAAGTGAGTCCAGATGGTTGATATAAGTTTCATCATTACACACAGATGGCACGCAGTTTAAACCTTATGAACTGCTTATATCTAGAATTTTCTGTTTAATGTTTTCAGACCAGCAGACTACAAAGAATTGAAACCACAGAGAGCAAAGCTGAGGAGAAGGGGCAGATGATTCAATGTAGAACTGACAAATAAGTTTATTAGTACTAAATGTTATCCTTGAATAATGCTGACAAAAATGGAAAATGATACATAAACACTTTAGAAAGTGATTTAGAATTACTTTATAAGCATTCTCAAGCCTCAAGATAACAATTCCCTCCACAGATATTTGCCATATATATATTTGAAGACAATTTATAATGGTATTTTTTTCACAAGATAAAAAGAAACATAAAAACAACCCAAAAGTCCAATAACTAGAGAATGGGTAAATATATTATTATATATTATTAGAATGATATGTCAAACTGTCACAAAACCTATAAAATTTTGCTATAATATTTCATATGCAGCAACCCAAGTACACTTTTGAGACAGTGTTAGTGGAAGGGGAAAATCTCGTCACTAGAGCCTACTTATACAGAAATGGTCATTCGCGAGATTCAAATTGCCTAGAGATACAAAGGCAAAACTAAATTTGTCCCCTGTGTATGGAATAAGTCCCCAACAGAAATGTCCTGGTTTTCCTTTAAGCATCTAAAGGAATGTCCTAGTCTGAGTACACATTAATAAGTTGTAAGTGTAACTGGTTAAAATCTAAGAAAAGGAGACAAATGGCTTTAGTGTGTCAGGCATCTCATATCAAGCACTGCTTCATACAACCCCAGTTCTAACTGGGCTGGCATACATATGTAAGTACAAGCAGAAGCACATACTCTTATTCTTTCCTGCCTTAATTATAGCTAAATCCCTAGTTATCCTTTGGGTTGTTGTACACACATTTGGTTGTTTTATATAGTTTTTGTATACTTCTAGCTCAGCATCCAAAGGCCAGTCAACACTGATCATGAATTCTGACAAGCTTTGTAGAGTAATCATGTATTCCAAACTCAGTCTTACATTTGAATGTTGGCTACGTATGTATGAATTTTCAATGTCCAAAAGAAACCATCTCTTTAAAACAGAACAATCAAAAGCTAACGGAAAATACAAGTGTTACCCTGGCCTTTGTTCGACTAGGAAAGTAATTCATCTTGCTTCATCCTTTGTGGTAAACAGATAAAGGAAAATAAAATCACTACAATGAAAACAAAAGCTCTTCAGTGTCTCTAATACATCTTCCAAATCAGTGTGTCTGACCTTTTCTTAGGACTTTAACCATCACAAGGAAATCAGTGGGGAGGGCGTCATGTGCTGCCTAGTAGTTAAAGGGCAGGAGAATTCACTGGTGTGAGAAGGGATTAGTGAGAGCTGGAAGAGAGGACCAGCCCCTCCCAGGGTGAGTGAGCTGGCTTGGGATTAACTGTCTGGCAGAAAACCATGTGCAATTAACAGCTGGCATCAGGGGGAAAACAGACGTCCAACACTAGTTCGGAAGGAGATCAGCAGAGAAATCTTCCAGGAGTTGATGGTTCTGGTGAGCAGCTCTGTGGTGGGTATATAACTGTAGCTAAAGCTCTATGAGAATGAAGGAGATCTGCTTGCTATAAACCTGTTTCCCATTCTCTTTTCATATCTGTGGTTAAAAATGACTATGGTAGTCACCTGCTGGTGGACGGTTTTGGTAAATGACAGTTTAGAAAAGTCTTTTTAGACTCGGTTGATTTTCTTAAGTGTGTGTATGCACACGGGTATGTGTGCATGAGAGCAGGAGCCCATAAAGGGCAGAGGTGATTCCCGAGAGTTTCAGTTGCAAGAATGTGGGAGCAATCTGATGTGGGTGCAAGGCACCAAACTCAGTTCCTCTGCAAGAGCAGGATGTGCTCTTTCCCACTAAGCCTTCTCCCTGGAATAGTATTCTTAGGGGTAGAAATTTTAGGTTAAGAAAACTCAAATACCGGGAGAGTGGATTCTGTGACCTAGATATTATGCCTGCCGATATTTAAAGGTGAATAATTGTTTCTACTTTTGTTTAGAAATGCTGTTTCACATGAAAAATTCCATTTCAGGAGTAGGTTGAAGGAATATGCAAGAGAACTTTTGCAACTGTTTTGCCTTTTTTTTTTCCAGCTGTATTTTCATCTGAGTAGCCCTGTCTTCTCCATGCAAAGAGCAGCTTACAAGACCTGTGTTCTGCACTCTTGCTTCTAGAAGAATGAAATCTTACAAAGTCCTCCCCCTAGCCTCTATCTTCCTTTCCCTGATGCTGTTTCATCAGGTCTGGGCTCAGTTTCCACGAGAGTGTGCCAATATTGAGGCTCTGAGAAGTGGGGTGTGTTGCCCAGACCTGTTCCCTTCCTCTGGACCTGGGACTGATCCTTGTGGCTCATCATCAGGAAGGGGCAGGTGTGTGGCTGTGACTGCAGACTCCCGACCCCACAGCCGCCATTATCCCCATGATGGTAGAGATGACCGAGAAAGGTGGCCTCTGAGGTTCTTTAATAGGACGTGTCAGTGCAATGGTAATTTCTCAGGACACAACTGTGGAACTTGCCGTCCTGGGTGGAGAGGAGCTGCATGCAACCAGAAAATTCTCATAGGTGAGTGGAAAGCGGGTAAGGAAGTTTTACTGAGTTACGCCAGAGGCTAGGTGAATACTGAATCACGTCGTAAGTCAGGAGTCACCTTAAATCCTAGAGCTCAGCCCACTTTTCCCAGCTGAGCAAACTGAAGCTTAGAAAGTCAAAGAGATGTGTCTGGTATAGAGGCTTGGGATTGTAACCCACATCTTCTAACTAATAATATTAACATAAGTCTGGAGAGATGGCTTTGTGGATGGTAAGAGCACTTGCTGCATCAGCAGGAAAACCTGATTTCAGATTCCTAGCACCCATGTAGGAAACTGGGTGTGGCCACTTGTGACTGTATGCTCTGTACTAAGAGTGGGAGACAGGTGAATCTCTGGAGTTTTGAAGATCACAGGTCTAACCAAAAAGTGATGAACTTCTGTGAGAGATCCTGTCGCAAGAAAATGAGGTACAAAGTGATAGAGGACACCTGACACTCTCCTCTGGTCTTCACATGTCTCCTCCACACACACAATATTTCCTACAAAAATGCAAAGTTCCTATATGTCAGGAACTGATATTTATGCCTAGAGGTCTGTATACTAACCCTTGTACATTAGATTCAGAAAGGTCAAACTCATGGATCCTGACTTTTAGCAAATAAAGCATTCCCACTGAGATCTAGCTAGCTCTAAAGAAAACAGTCTCACCTCTCCAAGCAGCCCTGGTGACTCAATGTAGTGATGGAGTTCTAGCACTTTAGATGAATGAGCAGGTGGGTGCACTATTAAACAGTAACAGCAACAGCAGTTGCTTGATTTCCATGTGTCAGATACTGACTAAGGGTTTCCAGACTACCTTTTGAGACTTTATTATCATCCAAGCCCTGGTTGTGCATGTGTGCATGCATGTGTGTGTGTGTGTGTGTGTGTGTGTGTGTGTGTGTGTCCTCTTCATATCTTTGTAAAGCAAGAGTTCTATTTATCCAAATATCGCATAACATGAAAATTAAGCCTAAAATATATGCCAAAAGCCAGAAATTCTGTTTTAATCACTATGCTATGTATGTCTGCCTTATTTTTCTTATAAACATTTATGATGTTTATAAGGTAGAAAATTCCACTGGTGGTGGTGATGTAAGCTTTTAATCCCAGCACTCAAGAGATAGAGGCAGGAGGATCTCTGAGTTTGATGTCAGCCTGGTCTACCTAGTGAGTTCCATGATAGCCAGAGCTACACAGAGAAACCATGTATTGGAAAACTTAAAACAAAGTAGAATTGACGTTTTAAAAAATGTCAATAATGCACAGAAATAAATGACATTTTTATTTGACAATAAATGACAAATCTGCATGTAATATTAAAGAAAGCTTTTAAAAATCCAAGAGTAAATTACTGAGACCAAGAGGGGAAAGAAAAGAGATCAGTCTAAACAGATTTTAATTAAGAATTTTTTTTTTTTGGTTTTTTTTCTGAGACAGGGTTTCTCTGTATAGTCCCAGAACTCACTCTGTAGACCAAGCTGGCCTTGAACTCAGAAATCCTCCTGCCTCTGCCTCCCAAGTGCTGGGATTACAGGCGTGCACCACCACTGCCCGGCAAGAGTATTTTTAATAATATGCAGATTGGAAATCTATAAAATCAAACTTCCAATATTATTCAAACTCTGAAATTTTTGAATCCCAACATGATATTCCAAACAGAAAGCTCCCTACTGTTAATCTTTGTTTTAAGCACAAAATAATGAAACTGTGGTTGAAACTGTCTGCAGGCTATGTGTGTAACTAGGTGTCTATGAAACAAATGGATTTTACATTTAGCTTTGGACACAATGCCTAAAATATATTGAATGTATAAGAAAATATTTCAAAATGTGCAAACTCCAAAATATATCTGGTCCCAAGCATCTTGGAGATGATAACTAGCTAAATAATGCACAAAGGATCTGGACAGGTACACGTGTGGCCATTAAAGGATGCCGGCTGCATAGCATGTTGTAATACGATTGTGCTAATTTTCACATCTTAATCTTTTCATGCTTCAAGTCAGGAGAAACATTCTCGACTTAAGTACAGAAGAAAAGAGTCGCTTTGTCAGGGCCTTGGATATGGCGAAGCGCACAGCCCACCCTCAATTTGTCATTGCCACAAGGAGGTCAGAAGACATACTGGGACCAGATGGCCGCACACTACAGTTTGAGAACATTTCCATTTACAACTACTTTGTTTGGACACACTATTATTCAGTCAAAAAAACCTTCCTCGGGGCAGGACAGGAAAGCTTTGGTGATGTGGATTTCTCTCACGAAGGACCCGCTTTCCTCACGTGGCACAGGTACCATCTGCTGCAGCTGGAGAGAGACATGCAGGTATGCCTACTCTCCCTTTTTAGGCCCCTACAGGTAGCTCACCTTGTACTGACTGACAAGCACGAGTATTACCAGGGTTCTCTAGACTTTCAGATAAGGTCCTTCCTTCCCTACACTGATTATTCGATAATTTATCAACTATGGTCTTTTGAGCAGGGGAAATGAAAGTAATGTTAATGATGAGAGAGAAGTGGAGACCTGTTTAGGCAAGAATTAAATATTTGGAATTTTTTATAGTTTGATAACTGAACAAAACAACTTATGAAATAAAAACAAACAAACAAAAAACAAAAACATGAAAAACCTGACTTTCCAGGTCTTCTTCCTCTGTGGAATGGGGGCAGTTGCCACGCCCTGGGAGTGAAATACCTTCATGTCCCACCCTTCCATCCTTATGTAACCGTCAAAGCAGTTCATGGTTCTAAAGCTTAAATCCTTCCATTTTCATTATCATTATTATTATTACTATTATTTATTTTATTAGATATTTTCTTTTTTTACATTTCAAATACTATCCCTTTCCCTCCTTTCCCTCCAAAATCTACCTATCCCATCTCCCTTCCCCCTGCTCACCAGCCCACCCATTCCCACTTCCTGTCCTGGGATTTCCCTACACTGGGATACACTCGGATTTCCCTGAGCCTTCACAGGACCAAGGACCTCTGCTTTCTTTGATGTAAAACAAGGCTATCCTCTGCTACATATGTGGCTGGAGCCATGAATCTCTCCATGTGTACTCTTTATTTGGTGGTTTAGTACCTGGGAACTCTGGTGATACTGGCTAGATTTTCACTGTACTATATTTTCTATACTCCCTACCATTTTAGGGCTTACAGAAAACCCCACTCAAAAGCATCACATAACTGTAAAGAAATAATGGATGTGTTCAATTTCTTGGAGGGAGTAATCAGTTCACTGTATGTGTCTGTGTATGTGTGTGTGTGTGTGTGTGTGTGTGTGTTTAGTATGTATATGTGTGTTTATGATATACATACTACATATATGCATCCTTTTATGTGCCTTTTTTCTAAAAGGATTTAAAAATGACAACTTTAGACATGAATTTTCAATTAAAAACTAGATTTTTGAAGAAAAACATAAAGTAAACCTCAACTGAAGCACGGTAACATCAAAGGTTTTCTGTGTTTTTTTGTTTGTTTGGTTGGTTGGTTGCTTGCTTTGCTTTGGTTTTAATCAGATACACTCAAAACAAACTAATGCATCTGGTAGCATAAATATCAAATTATTGCCTTTTCACTAATAAACTACCTTTTAGGAAAAATATTGTTATTCAAAAAGTGAACAGTTTAGAATTTGTGAGTTTATCTCAATGATAAAGCACTTGCCTAATAAGCATAAGGTCCTAGGTTCAGTCCTCAGCTTTATTTATTTAGTTAGTTAGTTAGTTGGTTGGTTGGTTGGTTGGTTGGTTGGTTGGTTCATTCGTTCATTGGTTCGTTGGTTCGTTGGTTCGTTAGTTGATTACTTGGTTGGTTGGTTTTGTTTTTTCAAGAGAGGATTTGTCTGTGTGGCCTCTGGAACTTGCTTTATAGACAAAGCTGACCTCAGACTCAGAGATCTGCCTGCCTCTGTCTTCCAAGTACTGGAAGTTAAGGTATGCGACCATACTGCCCCTCGAATTATTTATTATGGGATCTCAATTATTAACTCCATAACCTAATATTGTTTCTTCTATAAAACAACAGCCATGAATCTCTATCCTAAAGTTAAAGTCTTAAAATTCATTAAAATTACTTAAGCGCGCGCGCGCGCACACACACACACACACACACACACACACACACACAGAAGCCTACCTCTCCAGACATATTTGTTAATTTACTGAGTGCTGTGCTGCTATGCTAGCAATTCAAGGGGAATTAATGGGTAGCAGAGACAGAGTGATGCACTACAACCCAGAGTCAGAGAGTTGACAGACACAGAGAGTCTATGAGGGTGATTGAAGAGCCCCGCTAGTCCTCTCAGCATCGTATTTTAAAGCTCTGATTACAAGAACGACATTTAATAGATTGTGAGTAGATGAATCTGACATCTATAACTGACTCTAGATCTTCATTCCCTGAAGACGCTTTCCCAATGGTTCAACGAAATGAAAGGTCAGGTGGGAAGTGTCTAAACGCGGCAGTCCTGCATGTGTAACTTCCACCTCAATGACTTACATGTTTTTAGCCCAGAGTACAAGGCATCATCCTCTTCCAGGCTATAAGGGACACACAGCCTCATATGAGTGTTCCCAAATGCCAGCCACCCAGCCACGGTTGTTCTTGACTCATAATAAGCTTGGAAGTTGTCACTAACTTTTGTGAAGCACGATAACAGGTTTTGGATGTGTGATATAAACCCTTGGAGACCAGTAACTACAGATACCCTGAACAGCTCCTGACTCTCCCAAAACACCCCAGGATAAGATGCTTGCTAGAAGGGAGCTGCAATTAAAGAGCAGAAATCACCAGGCGCTTGAAAGACACAGAGAGTCAAAGCAGCTCCACACTAAAACTCCTCCTCTGGAAGTAACTCCCCAAGGGCTAAAAGAAAGGCAAATGGGAGAAGCAGTGTTTTAAGGAATCGAATAATATAAGCAATGTGTCCTTGCTCTCATGCATTTTCAATAACAGGTGAGATGGTTTCGAAATGGAAACTAGGTCAGAGGTCTTAAGAACAAAAGGTGCAGAATTCATTCCGCTTCTGCTTAGCGTTTTGTCTGTGAGCTTCAGGCAGACGCCTGTCTTCCTAGTTCAGCATTGCAGTGTAGGTCTCTAAACAAAACTCCTTTAGTGCTTTGCAAATAGAATCTGTGTGAAACAAAACACCAAACCAGAATCTAACTAACTGCAGTCATTCTGACCACACTATAAACAAGATCCCAAAAAATTATCATTCCACAAATCATTTCAAAGCTGAGGTCACACACTGCTCAGATTTCATGGTGTTTCAATTGAAAATAAGAAAGTGGATGGCTCAGCAGTTAAGAGCACTGACTGCTCTTCCGAAGGTCCTGAGTTCAAACCCCAGCAACCACATAGTGGCTCACAACCTTCCGTAATGAAATCGTCTGCCCTCTCTGATGTGTCTGAAAACAACTACAGTGTTCTCACATATAAATAAATAAATATGTTAATTAATTAATTAATTAATTAATCTTTGGGCTGGAGCCAGCAGGGCCAGTGTGAGCAGAGGCCCTGAGTTCAATTCCTAGCAACCACGTGATAGCTCACAACCATCTGTACAGCTACAGTGTACTCATAAATAAATAAATAAATAAATCTTTAAAACAAAAGAAAGTGGAAGAGATAGAAAAAGCAAGGATTATGATATAACCAATAGAAACACAATTATCTGCCAATAATGAAAACAATGTTTACCTCCAAATTATTTGGAGAAATTTCTTCATGAAGTGAGTTTCATTGTTTCTACTGTCCATTTGACTCCCCCAACAAAATTCCAAACTTTGTTCTATAATGTCATTGACTCTCTGGGATTCCCAAACATTGACACAATAATTCTTTGGAGGTAGAGGGCTAAACAAAAAGGACACCAGGGCCAAGCAAGCCAAAACACAGAATGTAAGCAGAAGCAGGGACTGCACTAATGGATTTCTATGATCTAGGAGATGCTTCAGGAGCCTTCTTTCTCCCTTCCTTACTGGAATTTTGCAACTGGGAAAAACGTCTGTGATATCTGCACTGATGACTTGATGGGATCCAGAAGCAACTTTGATTCGACTCTTATAAGCCCCAACTCTGTCTTTTCACAATGGAGAGTGGTCTGTGAATCCTTAGAAGAGTACGATACCCTTGGAACACTTTGCAACAGTAAGACCCAAATGACAGCTACTATTTTCAATTCTTTATTCTATAAGAGACTGTGCTGCCTATAAGGCCCTTCTTCAGAATGAAATCTGCTATCTCTCTTCAGAGAATCAGTGCAGGTGCACACAGAGCACCCAAGAGACTCAAGGCAGTGCACAGGGTGCTCCTGGGAAACACAAAGTACTTGTGCACTTTATTGATTTTCTTCAGCAATTCCATCAGTCCATTTCTAACTTCATTTTCAAAAAGCCTAGTGTAGATTAATCCTCTTAATACACCCAGAACTGCTGAGCAGTCATGTGTCTTGGGCTGGAATTTCACTGAAAATGTCTCCCAAGAACAACTGAAATGTGCAAAAGTTGGTTGGGAGTGCTCTGGGAGCAGAACAAGAGGGAGAGAAGCAGAGAAGGAAAAGTCTAGGTTTGTTCAGCCAGAGAAATAAAATTCGAAATGGATACCTTTCCTAGGGGTCCCTTCTGAATAGGAAGATGTAGCAAGAGCAATGCTGGCAGACTCACTAGTCTCAACTCTCCTAAAGAAAGTGTCCACATGTCTGCCTATTGTGCCATGGAATATGTCTGCTCTGTACCAGCCTGCTCATGAGCTTTTTGTTTTCTTTCATGAGACATAGCTACCCTCCCTGTGCTACTAACCCAGTTTTCATTGTTGGGGTTCTCTACTGCTTCTTCTTTTTCTTCTTCAAGCATTTCCAGATATTTTAAATACTTGGTTTTCCATATGAAAATTAGAGGTGTGATTTATTATTGCATTTGTGGTACATCACTCTGCTGGTATTTTATGCATCAACTTTTGTACTGCTTTAAAAGCTTAAAGAGAAAGTAATTATATATAAATAAAAAAAAACTAAGTACATTTTCCCCATTAGGAAAGCATTTAGCTATATAGTAATATCTTTTAAAAATGTGATAATACATGAAAGTTTCCTTTAAAAGTCTAACATCTGAGCATTGGTTCCACCTTGTGACAAAGGAATGAAATTGAAGGTCAGCATATCCTCACTAACACACTCATCTTTCTCACTGCTATATTTAGGTCTTGGATATGTTAGACATTTTCTAAGCATGCTGATATTGTGTGTGTGGTCACACACACACACACACACACACACACACACACACACACATGCTTGTACATTCTTATGTATGTAAGCCATAGAGCACCCTCAGTTGTCATTCTTTTGGCTTTTCCTACCTTTTTATTTTTGAGACAGTGTCTTACTGAATAGCTCTGGCTGGCCTGCTGCTCACTATGTTGTCCAGGGTAGTTTCTGACTCACAAAGATTCAACTTCCAGACTATTTACTATCTCTCAAGTGCTGGGATTAACACCAGGCTCCAGGATCTACCTAACTGAGGGATGCAGGGCAATGTTTATTACCCATCAATGGCTCATGACCACACCTATCTCCACCTGCTCAATGCTGAAATTGCTAGTGGGCCCTAAATGACTTCATTCTTTTCTGTGGGTTCTTGGGCCAAACTCAGGTCTCAAGTATTTTACTTTTATAAGCTATCTTTCCAGTTTAGAATCAATAATTTAAAAGAGTAAATGAAAATATATAACATAAGAGAAAAGCATAAAAGTGGAAGTATTTCATTTGGCTGGAGTTTTCCTATCATTCAATTTAACAAGTCTCACAATATCTTGAGAAGTTGAAGTCTACTTATTCTTGGTTAAACAAATTTTGCCACTGCTTATCGTGAAAATTCAAGATGTAAAAATCAAACATCATATTTATTGAACACGGTAAAGAAAGCTGCAAAGATGTCTCAAATAGAAGCTCATGTTGCTAAGACTAATAACTTGAATTCAATTCCTAAGACCCACATGGTGGTACTCTCACCTCTACAGGTGCGCGCGCGCACACACACACACACACACACACACACACACACTCAATTTCAAAACTCAAACATAGTAAAGAATAAAGAAAAACAGCCTGTATCTATTATATCCTGTGTCTCATAGAGTAAGATTCTTACTTAGGCTTATTCAATTATTTCTTTTATCTATTTGTGACTGAGAAGATGTTATTCATTTCTACAGTTTCATTGACATCTTCTTCAGGAGACTGGTGCATGCATGTCCTTGGATTAACCTTTCTTTGGTGATGCTATCCTTCCATTGTTATGTACTTGTTTCACTGAATTTAGTAGGGGAGAAGAGTGAGTTAGTGACACTGGTCATCTTGTCATTCTTTCAGCCCTCATGCAGCTACAGTTCACCAGATGTTAAGCTCTGGTTCATCTTTTACAACATTTCTTGAACCTATTTTCTCTTGGACATTCTGAACTTCTAATTCATCCTGATGTGTAAATGTTGTAGGCCTACAAGTCATAGGACATTAATGGTTGAGTTGGCAGATGTTGTCCATAGGCAAACTAATATTCAAAACCACTGGGAAAAAAACAACAAAAATGACTCAATTGGTACCTTTTTCTAGCCACACTCTCAATCATGAAACTCCACATATTAACTCGGGTGGAGTTGCTTGCAACCAAAGCAGAGAGTGTTTTTCCTTCATTGGACTTACTGATGACAATTCCCCAAACAGCAATCCCCAAAATATCATGTTAAAGGCAGACTTGTGATTTAGTGAGGCCTGAAGGGTTTTGGAAGATAGTCTATACCCTCTAAATGTACACAGACACTGCAATCCTAATACAGGGCTAAGTCTTACTGCTGTGATATTTAATGGTTGTTATGCTAATGTAGCAGGCAGGCAGCACTGTGCTAAGAATTCAATAGAAGACATTTGTAAATGAAGAGAAAAACAAGCTGAAGCCGCAGCGCTGTCCCTCACAAGCAAATAGATTACTTGCTTTGTCCCTATGGGTCTATCACTTATGAGTCCATCAGTCACCATGGAATACTTGTGAACTGTGCTCTGAACTACTCTTACCTTGTGCCATTTACATAAGGCTCCAGTTTTCTTCCATTTCCTGTTGAAACAAGTATAACCTTCTGAGCTTGGTATTTCTTCACACTATGGCTCTGGTCTAGCTTCTCATCCTCCTGACAGTCTTCTCTACTCCTTGCAAGCCTTTCCCCCACAGAGATCACGTTTTACAGTCACAAGAAAGTATGAAGCAACTCCTTTTCACCAAGAAATCAGGAATGGTGAGAGAGTTCTTGTTCTCGTGTGATAAATAGAAGGAAGCTTCTGGGCTTTTGCTACTTTTCCTTTTCTACACTAGTCATCTTGCAAAACCTCTCTGACTTCACCAACGTAAATTCTTCCCCAATCATTCAGTTGTTCTTAGTTCCCTGTAAATCTACTCTTTATATTCTCTCTGTCTCTCTGTGTCTCTGTCTCTGTCTCCTTTCTCTCTACCTCTACCTCCCCTCCCCTCTTTCTTTGCCTTTCTCTCCTACTCTACCACCCTTTTAATGGTTTAATGATGACTTTAATTGATTTTAAAAAACATGGAAAACTTTTGTTGATTGAAATGTGCACAATATTCCAACAAGATTTGATATTGTTTTTATTTCTCTAAAGACTTATAACAGATGGCATTTGAGTGATGCTTGGTATATATATTTGAAATATATTTTCAGTTTTCATGTAGTTTTATAAAATTATTCATAACAAACTTCAGTTTCTTGTGTACTTACATTCTTGTGATAAAACTTGTTGCAACTTAGCAACTTAGCACTCAGACCCATGTCTTTCATCATGATATTTTTCCTTCCAATGTTTTTTATATATCAGGTTGTCTCAATTAACAGAAGTAGGATAACATAACTGTGTTTCACAGTGAGCATGTCTCTTCATATTTCTTCCATAAGGATCTATTTTTTTTAGTATTTTTGCTATATAAAGAGAGCAATGCTCAGGCCTGTAGATATTCTTTAACTATGTACATGCCTTTCCTCCATAGGTACCGAGGGTGGGCCAATCAGGAGAAACCCAGCTGGAAATGTGGCGAGACCAGCAGTGCAGCGTCTCCCTGCACCACAGGATGTCACTCAGTGCCTGGAGGTCCGTGTGTTTGACACACCTCCTTTTTATTCCAATTCTACGGACAGTTTTCGAAATACAGTGGAAGGCAAGTAAATAAAATTGGAGTTTTGAATTAATCCAATTGGAAGAGCAAGGTGAAGTGCCCTAAATTAGATGGCTTTGGAAAGGCTTTGAAAGCCATGCTGACCATGTGCGTTCACATGAACTGGCTGTTGATTTTGATTCAGCCACAATTTCTGGTTCAAAATAAGGGGAGTATGAGACTCCAGTTGATTATGAGAGAGAAGCCATGGGGAGTAGCCAGTTTAAACCTCTTAAATATCTAGAGCCTCTTTAACTTTAGTGCCTGGCCATCATCAGGCCAGCATGTGTAATAAAGTTGTGTTGTTGCCTTGACAAGTAACTTCTATAATTATAAAATTGTTTCTTTTCAAAATAAGATTAACAATTCTTAAGTCCCAATTACTTGACAGTCTGTAAGGTCTGGTTTGCTGGTAAGTTTCATTTAGGTTATTCTGTATCAAATTTTAAGGTCTATAAAAGTTTAAATAAAGGTCTACTGAGGTTTAGCTTGATTTTCCTCATTTCATAACAACTAAAGTACTTTGAAGTTAAGAAAATGCACAATTCAAATAGATGCAATGGCTTTTCTAAGATAGTCAACAATAATATATACATATATATATATACATATACATATATTCAAGTTTCTAAGGGGATATAACTATGTCTTACTTAATTTTAAGTTTGTTACTGATGAAATTTCCCTTGAGTTCCCACATCATGCATGTTGGGTGTACCAACCCCCTTCCTTTCCTATGATATGAAACTTGTAAGACATAAATCTAATTGCTACCTTTAATATTATGCCCTTTAATCAAATTTGTATACACTCCTTATGTTTATTTAAATGGTATTAACTTGCTGACACAAGTTGATTCAATATTTACTGCAATATGTCCTTCATATAGATAGCTAAACTGATATCTATAGCAATAAAGTACTCATTTTTAGAGCAATACACTATGTTTTCTGAGTCAAAACATACAGATTAAATGTATACAAATGAGCAACTTAGTGATTGTATATTCTTGACACTTCAACCCAATCAGACACATTTAACTTAATCCCTAATCTCAAGCCCTCTTCTTTTCTGACCTACTTGACCTTTATCCTCATCAGCCTAAATATGGAGAGGTACTGTGAAAATTCCCTAATATTTTGAAAGTAATCTTCCCAGATATTTAAAACTGTATAGAAAAAGTAGGCAAATGGTGACACATCAGCATCCCTGCAAAATTAATTCTCTAAAAATAAATATGCTGGCAATCTCTGAAAAGGAGGAAGGAGGGAGAGTGTCCCAGACAGTGTCAGCAGAGCTCCCAGCGGTCGCAGCGGTAACTGGACAATTCCCACTGTCTCTGTTTCCATGCAGAACAATCTGTGCCTTGTCAAAATATAGCATTTATATATTCTGACTATTATTCTTTGCAGGTCGCTTTGTTAACCTAAAAAACTACATTTGGAATGCCATGTTACCAGCTCAGAACTGACCTCGTTCTTAGTATAGCAAGCAGATGTCATCAGCCATTGCTCTAGAGAGGCAGCACTGTTATAATGAGGCGATATTTAGCCTGGCGAGCTTTGACAACCCTTTTCCTAATTTAATTACTGCTGTTGACTGTTAATGTTGTCTACTATTTTCATCCTTACTTTCAAATGTAGGTTACAGTGATCCCACGGGAAAATATGACCCTGCTGTTCGAAGCCTTCACAACCTGGCCCACCTCTTCCTGAACGGAACAGGAGGACAAACCCATTTGTCTCCCAATGATCCTATTTTTGTCCTCCTGCATACTTTCACGGATGCAGTCTTTGACGAATGGCTAAGGAGGTATAATGCCGGTGAGATGCTTTCCTATGTTTTCTGCAGGCTTTGCAAAGAGCTTATCCTGAAGGTGTGGTTATCAATTTAAGCTAGTCCTTGACACCTATAAAACATGCTCCAAAATAAAGATGCAGTAGCTCTCACATCCAGCCCTTGCCAAATACTCAAAACCACCTTGAAAAGTGCAGAAGTCTTTCACTACAGTAACCAATAAGAAGACACTAGAGGCATTTTTGTCATAAAAAGATGACTACGATGTGTCCCCAAGTTTTTATATTTTCCAACAAACTTTCTCATTGCTTTTTAGAATAAACGGAAGGATGTTGCAGATCTTTTCTGGGGTTTCACATAAGACTAACCATGCCATACCCATAATCTGCAGGTCTGTGCTATATTACTTTGCAGCCTCACAGAAATGGAAATTTGCTCTACTTGAAAAGTTAACTGTTTTTATATCTCACCATAGGAAATCCCTTTAAAGTTCATTTCAATGCCTTCTTTAAAGAATTATTTTAGAGACCTAATTTACTGCACTCCTACTCGGCTAAGAGAAGTGTGATGCTTTTCCAAACTGTGAAAGGACTTCCACAGGTTTAAACATCATAAAATTTCATACTTTGAAAATGTTCTGCATGTTAGCTGCCATGCCTTTATCATGCACACACAATACTGAAGGTTTGCTCTCTGTTGCTGTATCTTTCCTACAAAGGCATTCACACACTGCTTTATGTGTGACAGAAACCTCTATTGCAACCTGTTCCAGACTATTAATCTATATGTTGGTCAAAATATATAATTCTGTCAGAAACTTCTTAAGAAACAAGTAACTTGCCATATATAATAAATAGTGTCTGTAATTTTTATAATCAGAGATCTGAGGCAGAGGATTTAGAGTTCAAGGACAACCTGTGCTACAAAGGGAGGTACTGGCTGCAAAAAGAAAAGTCAGACAGGAAGTTTACGCATAAATTCCTGCTTAGCTGTCGATACTTTATAAATTGGTATATACAGGTGGTATCCTGTCTCATATCTCATGTGTATTTACACACATAACAACAACAGAAAATGAGTTACTTACAGTGTTAGTTTCCATCTTAGTCATTATTCTATTGCTGCAAAGAGACAACATGACCCAGACAATCCTTATAAAAGAAAACCATTTTCTTATAAAAGAAAATTGGCTGCCTACTTAACAGTTTCAGTGGGTGAGTCTATTATCATGGTGGGAAGCAGACAGGTGTGGTACTGAAGCAGTAGCTGAGGGCTTACATCTGATCCATAGGAACCAGGTGGAAAGAGAAAGGTACTGGATCTGAAGTGAATTTAGAAACCTCAAAGCACACACCCAGTCAAACACCTCCTCCAATAAGGTCGCACCTACTCCAACATGACCACTCCTCCCTCCTAGCCCTCCCAATCCTCCTATTCTTCTCAAGCAGCTCTACTCCCTGGTGGCTACGCATTCAGATACATGAGCCTATAGGGGGGACCATTCTCGTTCAAATCACCATCGTTTCCTTAAAGTAAAATAAGAAATTAATACTTCTTTATGATACAATCTGGGTGCAGTGATTTAGGTTTTCAACTTCCCTAACTTTGCAACCACAACCCTTATTCCTTAACTTACAGCTTTATGTTGGGTACCTGCCTCTTACCAGTCCCTCCACTGTTCAACTTAATAATTGTAAGAACAAGGTTGGTCTGTTTGCAAAATAATTTGTCACTTCAGGTATGATTAAGTAGATTTTTTTTATTATAGCACTATATAAGCTGGAAGTAATAGGTTAATGAATTAGCAAAATCAGCTGTTGTTACATATAAGCTTTGGGAAACCAGGCAAAAATATTCAGAAAATATCTATGTAGCCATTTCCAATGCTGTGAATGTTAGACTTCTCAAAGGGAATGGAAATAGTCTCTTGTTAGAGACATCGAGGAGCTGTAAAATTCTACCTCCCTTTCATGTTCTGGATGAAAAACAATTATTACACATTCATATAAATTTGTTAAAGATTCTCCAGGTCTAATTTAAAGGTTTTTGATGAACCAGAATGCTGTGTTTTCTTCTCATTCTCTTCTGGCCTCCTCTGCTTGAGCTCTGTGCAGTTTAAGAATTTTCAGTAACTAGGTAGGCAGTGGTTAGAGAAGGGCCTTAAATAAACAGTTCTCAGCCTGATACATTTTATTGATAAAATATGGTCTTAAGCTATAAAAGAAAATCAATGCCAAAAATTTGCATGAAAATGAAAACTGACCAATCAGATACTTTCACAAGTATTCCATTTATGGAATAGGGAAAAATGCTGTGAATTAAGGAGATCAGCAAGAGTAGGGACTTGGCAAGAATCTCTAAAGAGTTCCACAAAGCAGAATACCTTTTGAAAGTCCTGGAAAGAGCCCAGGAGCAAAAAGTATGGGATATTTTTCCAAAGTCTACCAAAGGTTTTAACCATTGCAGGGTCTTCATAAACCAGAATTATAGAACTATAAAAGTCAGAAGTCAGAATAACAACATTGAAAAAACTAAAACAGGTGATTGTCTTACAATATGATGCCGCAGGATCCTAGTGTTGGATACAAAATAGAACAGTTCAGCACAGCTAAATGCTCTGGACAATTATGTTCATTCTTATTCATGAATTTTTGTGGGCTTGATTACTTGTTTATTGTTTTGAGTCAGTTTCACTACAAAGCCCTGGCCTAGAACTAGCTATGTAAGACCAGATGGCCTCAAACTCACAAAGATCTGCCTATTTCTACCTCTCACCACTACTACTATAAATCTGAGTAGCATACAGTTCAATATCCCTCTTCCATTACTTTAGAATTATCTATTATTTTAAATACAGTGTTCCAGAACTCCATGCATTTTTTTCAGAAGCAGTTTGTACATTTACAAAATGATTACTTCTTCTTGAGCTAGAAAGGAATGGGAGCAATCATAAATCCTTTTCCTGAACATTAAGTGAGCACTTAATGTTTCCTGGATGACATTCTAAGCACAAGAAGTAGCATCCAGAACTCAGAAGTGCTGTCCTCCTGGAATTTTCCTACCTATTGGTAGATATTAAAGTAGATGACTATAAATAAATACAGTATATTAGAAAGTGGAAAGTTGTTGTAGAAAAATAAAATCTGAAATAAGATTGGGAATGGTTTGTAGACAAAATGGAAGATCGTCCTGAAACAAAGGGATTTGAAGGAGCCTGATACAGCTGGAGCAGATGGGCCCTGGGAAGAGGAGTGAGAGGAAGTGGGCTCAGCACAACAATGGGAAGACACCCAAACTCACTGCATTACAGCCTTACAGAAATGGGGATCTTTGGAAGGATCTTGCAGAAAGAAGTTACCTGTCATCCAATTATAAATGCTGTTTTTGCTATGACTCCTCTGCCCATTTTATTGAACTTTTTCCCATAGCAGAAGCCAACTGAATGGCGAGTGATTAAGTCAGAATTCAAGAGACAGGTGAAATGTGAGTTTAAAATTGTAATTGAATTATTAGCCTCAACATAGAACTTTCATAGGTTACTAGTACTCCAACAGGATGTGGAACTTTGAGGACTGGAAGATGGCTTCTTTGGTCAGTGGACCAATACCTAGCACCAGCAGGCACTCAATATATCTAAATAAGTATTTTATTTCTTGTAGTACATGGTAAAGCTAAAGACACAGAAATATGAAAGCCATCGTCATTTTGATACACGACTTTTTCTCAAAGTAAATGCTGAACTATTCTTTCATGCAAAAGGACACTCTTCACCGCTGCTGGCCTCTCATATGCCAGGTGTCCTCAAAGAAGCAGTGAGTGCCCTCCGAGGCACAGATCCACCTCTGGTTTGGGGGTACTCTGTTTGGTGTTTAATAGCACTCATACAAATACAGATTAACAAGAAAAACATAGCTCACTTTTGACACAAAGAACCTATCCTTACTTTCATCATTAATCGCAAAAAAACAAAAACAAAAAACAAAACCAGTAAAAGATAAATGCCTTCTGTTTAAATGGCTGATTTAAATAGAAGAAAGAAAGGAGACAACAGGGAACAGTGTTCTAGAGATCAGATTCCCCAATTTTAAGAACCCTTTGCTAACAGTAAAACACGGGAATAAATTTAATACTGATTTCTGTCAAAGCAAGCTGAAAAAAATAGAAATATTAAACAGATACAATTGTGGTCAAGGACACAACCATCTGCCAAGATTGAGTAATAGACCGTAATAGAGAAAGGGCAGATCTGGCTTTTCCTTGACTGAAAATTATGTTTTGTGGATTGATTTAAATTAACTTGTGTGGTTTTAAAGTTGAATATCTGAGAATCTTATACAGAAGTATAACTCACGTTCTATCAAGGCAAGTGCTAGTACCACATTCTTCTTGTTCTGTAGAGACACTTGTCTTGTGACTATACTTGATGTAAACTATAAAAACACTTTCTATGTGTTTCTTCCACATTAACCACCTTCAGAATATAGCAGCTACTCTGATATCAACGTCCTGTCTGCTAACAAGCTGTCTTTGGAATATTTTAGATATTTCTACCTTCCCACTGGAAAATGCACCTATTGGACATAACAGGCAGTATAACATGGTACCATTCTGGCCTCCAGTCACCAACACAGAAATGTTTGTCACTGCTCCAGACAACCTGGGATATGCTTATGAAGTTCAGTGGCCAGGTCAGTTTTGTCAGTGTATTTTTACTGTGGCATTCTCCAAAAGCAAATTTGTCATCTTGAATGTAAGGTCCACCCAGTTCTGAGGTTAGTGTGTTCTGTTGGATTTGAAGCTGTCTCATGAATTCTTACTTGAAAATTAAAAAAACTGAAAAGGTATTACTCAATGAATACTCACGTTGACCCAGTACTGAAATAATTGTACAGTACTCTATCTTACTTGATCATCATAGCCTTTGGAGATGATTATTTTATTTCTCATTTTGCAAATAAAAGAATACTCAAACATTGGAAATTAGTTCTCATGCTGAAAAGTTTATGTTTCAAGTAAAGGATACCATGAGTTTTAAACTTAGACACCTGTAAAGGGAAAGGTAGTTGAACTGCTCAAAACTTCTTTCCTGGGATTTTTAAAATTCAAGACTTTCAACTCTAATTTTTTTTTTCAACAAACAGAACCTAGTGAAGGATCACAGAATGTGGGACTTGAAAAGGCTGGCCTCTAAAACTAGCGATTCTTCCAACAGCCCATTAACCCTGGGCAGGGTCTCAATTCTTTGACTTATCATGTCTTGGACTTTAGAATGGCAATAACATTGATCTCAGTGAGGCTCATTCGTAGAAGGAATTAAGGCGCACTTCCAACGTGGCAGGTGCTGGGCTCACGTAATACGGCCAAAGGAAATTAAACGTGAGGATGCTTTGAACAGTGCCTAAGTGTAAGCTGTCCATTTTTGGTGATAATTATTTTAATATTTATCTTACTCTGCTCTTATTTTTTAAATAGGTCAGGAGTTTACTGTATCTGAAATCATTACCATTGCCGTAGTGGCTGCGCTGTTACTTGTAGCCGCCATTTTTGGGGGTGCTTCTTGTCTGATCCGTTCTAGAAGTGCCAAGAATGAAGCCAACCAGCCTCTCCTCACTGATCACTATCAACGCTATGCTGAGGAATATGAGGAACTCCCGAATCCTAATCAATCCATGGTCTGATATCCGCCTACCTGTCCCCTCACGCAGCAGGTTGGGAAGCAACCTGACTGAAACACAGCTGTCAACGTTTTTTCCTTTAGCTTCCTTCTTTTCTTTCAAATATAGATGTGGTTTGGAATTAAAGCATTGCTTTTCAGTGATGACAATTTAGAATCTTTTCAGTGGGTTTTAATTACTAGTTCTATTGAAGATGGCAAATTGTACCAGTTCCATGATATCTGAGAGGATATTGAGAATACCTTTGTGGTATTCTAAAGATTGCCTGTACACTGTGAAAAAGTGATGCTTTGTTTACACAGGAAAATAAGTTTTATGTAAAATCTCTACTTCAAATATATGAGTGGCCATTCTTATGGAGTCAGCATGTTAACATTGTTATTGTTGGTACTAATCAAAAGATCCAAAAGCAGCCATGTTGATTAGTTAAAATAAATTACATGACATTATAAACCGATAGAATTCCGATTACCTTTCTGAAACTGCTATCATTTCACTGTCAGCATATATTATTTGGCCTCAGATGAAAGGCCACAACAAAGTCACAGTCCTCGTCACACTTTGTAAAGATGAAAGCTTCACATGCTGGAACACAGCTGCTACTGCATATTTGCCAATGTGTTCCCTAGCTCGGTTCTCTGGATACGAAACTGCCTGTGCCAGAGTCATCCACTTATCACCCTTCTGTGTATTTCAAAATAAATATAATAAAATCTTCTTTCATTGGTTCAAGGTTTTCAAAAGTGCTTTCTTTGTTCCTTCTATCTTTTTTAAGACATCTAACTCTGTTGTCCTAGATGACCTAAAACACTCTATCTGGACCAGGCTGGTCTAAGATTCATGGAAATCCACCTGCCTCTGCCTCCCCAAGTCCCAAATCAAAAAGGTGCTCCCCTGTATCAAGCCTTCACTTTATATTCGAACATGATATGTATTTCTCTGTAGTTTTGTGCTAATAAACAATGTTCCACAAATGAATTATTCAGGCAAGTCATAGAAAATATTCTAATTAAAATGGTTCAAAGAAATAATAGCAGCAATAATCGTAACCCAACATGGCTAGTTCGGTATCCCAGCTTACAATGGACAAACAAGATTAAAGTTACATTCACTAGGTGTCCTTATTTAAACATTAAGGCTATGTGGAGAAAATATAGAATAGAATATATTAAATGGCATATATAACAAACAGTGATTTTAAATTTTTCAAATAGCTCTATTCACTTGATTCTCTTCAATCACACCTTACATGTTAAAATATTGCATATTTATAACATTTTAGAGATGATTATAAACATTGGTTTTATTTGCCAGATGTAATTTTCTTATTGGAGGCTTACTGCTGAATAAGCTCAACCTTTCTACCTGTTTCTGAACTCTGGCTGACTCAATCAACTCCGTTGTTCTGGCACAAAGTCCTCTCCAAACTGACTGATTCTACCTGGTTTCTCTCAGCTTCTGACTGAATGGTTCTGCTTGGCCTCAAACTAACTCTGGCAGCTTTTTCTAATCTTCTGGTTCCTTCTTTTTCTGGCTTCTGGCTTCACCTGCAACTTATCTAAAACTCTCTCTCTCTCTCTCTCTCTCTCTCTCTCTCTCTCTCTCTCTCTCTCTCTCTCTCTCTCTCTCTCTCTCTCTCCTGTTCTCTTAAGTCACATCTCTTTCCTCTGCTGTTCTTATGAAAGTTGGGTACACCCTATCCTTTCTCTAATTTGTCACTCTTGTGATACGCCCTCCCACCACACCATACCTGGCTCTATAAAATATATCCTTGGCCTTTATAAAACACAACTCTGTCTGCTCCTCAATTAGACACCACTTTCAAACATGGCTACTTCCTTCTACAAACTAACTTTGCCTTCATTGTTTGGAATTAATGTTGTGTACTAAGGGCGTAACTGTATTCCAGACAGATCACACAGATCTAAAAGGTCTTTTGGGTGTGATTCCTTGCCAAAGCAGTCATATTAATGGAGTAAAATTCCTCTACAGATGTTATTATGTTATGACCTAAGTTTTAGATAAAGTATTAATGAAACTAAACACTCCTGCTTCATATTCTGAATATTTAATATGGAATCATTTGCAAACATTTATTATTCACATCCTAAATCTCAGTGATAGTTCAAGGCACTGTGAATTTTTGAAGAGAGTCAGGATTGGGAAATTTAGAAGGTCAGATTTGACTTTGCCTTCGTGGAAAGCCAAGGAATTTACCAAATATAAAAGCAGAGAGGGGCATTATTTTCAGAATGACAGTATGAGCAAAAGCACAGACTTGAAGAGCACAGGACATCCAAAAATATAAAGTAGGTCAATATGGCTACAGTGTAGCTTTGATGGGAAATAGTAGAAAGGTTGATGGGGAATGAAACTACCAAGTGTCCTATGTTCACTCCTGTACATTTCAAAAGTCATTCTATGCACAATGGAAAGCAGTGAGGCCAAAGTGGTGGGAGAGTCATATGTGAGATGCACCTACAAAAATGAGAGCAGCAGTAAAGTCTGTAAATAATATTGATGAGAGATAACTAGAGAGGAGGCCAGAAAAGTGGATATGGAATAGTCCATGGGAGAGAGAAGTCCTGCCCAAAATATAGACATGGATTATAAATAATCTCACTATGGAGGAACTACACTCATTATCTTACAAATATAGGCAATTTGCTTCTTTGTTTTCCTTGCACACTTTTATTTATTGTGCAGCTCCATGAGGAGGTCTTGGGCTTTATCTTGATCAGATGTCCCTTACTCATCAAGTAATATGTTCAATTATTCGCGACAAATCATATTCATCTGCTGTCTTAAAGCGCTGGCATGCTTATCACTCTCTGTACTCTCTCACAGAGCACAAAGCATACTGAAGTCATTACATACTCATTAGTAAGCACATTCCGCACCATTTCAAACCCATCCTCTCCTGTGGTCCTGGTTCATTTCACGCCAGTGCCACAGCTGATCTCAGCTAGTCTCTAAGCAGAGCACATAGAAACTCAAGAGTACAAGGCTGGGCAGCCAGGAAGTGTGGTGCATGCCTGTAACACCAGCATGGATACATAGTGATAACCTAGTCTGTTGAGGGGAAGGAGGATCAAATTTGTGTGGCTCACAGTTGTTATATGTCCTATCTTTATTCTCAGAAGCATATTTCAGAAATAGTGACATCGTTTTGCTCATTTTAATTTTTAAAATTGGAGGCAAGGGGGAAATTTGAGACCATTAACATAACTATTCCATGACTTGGTTTTATTTGTTCTGAGCTCAGATAAGCATGCCAGCACTTTAATGAATATTCAATTATGTTGTGTTTTTTCATCCTTTACTGTGTTCAGAACAAAAGTGTTTTCAGTCAAGCAGCCAAAAAAATGTAGGATCAAATTGGACAGAGACCTAATATGAAATATGCAAATATTTATATTTTTTTAAATATTGGCAAAACCACAAATATACCTTCATAAGAAAATAAAATAATGAAAAATATATAAAATATGATTCAAAAACATAAGTGAAAATTATAGAGTAGAACATAAAAGCAAATAAGCTTCTTTACAAATGGTCAGAGGATTTTAGTGTTCTTTGAGTTAAATATAAGCCATTAGTGTGATTTAAAATAATGAAAAAAGTGATATGTAACTCACAAAGGGGACATGTGATAGTTTTTAAGATTTAGCACATAGAAACAGAAATCTGTTGTTAATAAGTTCCATCTAGATTATTAATTCAACTTTAAGTCCACATTTTGAGAAAAACACTAAAAATTATAATGTACTACTTCATTTTTATTATAAAAGATATAATTACTATCCAAAGAGAGAAACATAGAGGCATCCTTCAATTCTCTCATCTTATGCAATTCTCACATCTAATTAATTAATAATTTTGTTAATACAGCCATTAATTTTAATTCTTGTATTCTCAACCCTAAACCCAACATTTAAGGCTGATTCTCCACTGAAGGGCATTTTCATCCCAGCAGACTTTTGGCAAGGTTTAGAGATACTTTTGGCTACTCTAAGTGTTGCTGCCATCAAGTAGGCAGAGGCTTGTGGATGTCACTAACATACTGCAATTTGCAGGACACAAACAAAGGGCTGATGGTTATCATCTTTAGAACCCTTGGTGTAAGGCTATAAGGATAAGCAAGATTTGTAGTGTGCATACCCTCACATAGTTTACAAATACGCACAAAGACACACACACACACACACACACACACACACACACACACACAGTAGATAAATGTGCATATATACATCAGTCCGTTATGGCCTGACAGTTCCTTGCTCCCTCTTCATTTAGCTTTTCCCTCTTAGCAGACATTTTTTTTAAAGTATGAAGTGCAGTTACTACCCTCAAGCACTGTGACCTATGCTCAATCCCTAGAATGTATTCATCTTGCAAGGAATTTATGAACTTCCACATTCCCCCACATACTCCCCAGTGATCTCTATTCAATGCCTAGCCTTTCTGACTTGGGCTCTCTTAAAGGCCACTTGTAAGTGAAATTCACTTCTCTTTCTGAATCTAAATTAGCTCACTAGGTGGCATGATTCAAATTCATCTATATAGCAAATGGCATGGCTTCCTTCCTTTTGAAAGGCTAAGTATATTATTGTATGCATATACATTTTTAATCTAATCGTTTGTCATTGGGCATTTGTATTATTTCCATGTCTTTGCCTTTATGAATAATACTACAGCAAGTTTGAGTGTCCAAACATCTCTTTAAGATCCTCATTTCAACTCTTGTCTACATACCCAGAAATGAGATGCCTGGATAGTGAGGTTTCTCTTTTATCTGCACCCTCACCGACACATGTCATCTTTCAGTTTCAAAGAACAGTTTAGCAGATGTGAACTGATGTCTTTTGAGCATTCCTCTGACATTAGTGATACCAAGCAGATTCATAGACAGCTTTTCATATTTTACAAAAATGTACACTCATATTCTTGTCCATTTTAATTGGGTTCCTGAGAGTTCTATCATTGAGCTCTAGGCCATTCTTATATTTTACATATTAATCCATCAGACATGTGATTTACAAATATTATCTCCCAATCTGTCTGTACAATACACTTCCTCACTGCTGTTCATCACCAAAGGAAGTCAGGACTGGAACTCAAGCAGGACAGGAAGCAAAAGCTGATGCAGAGGCCATAGAGGAATGTTCCTTGCTGGCTCACTTCCTTTGGCTTGCTCAGTCTGCTCTCTTATAGAACCCAAGACTACCAGCCCAGGGAGGGCACCACCCACAATGGGCCCTCCCCTCTTGATCAGTAATTGAGAAAATGCCTTATAGCCGGATCTCATGGAGGCATTTCCTCACCTGAAGCCCCTTTCTCTGTGATAACTCCAGCCTGTGTCAAGTTGACAAACAAAACCAGCCAGTACATTTACTATGCAAGTTTTTTTTTTCATTTCCTAATATTTACTTTGTAAAAGTATGGTCAGGTATGCACATGCCGCACACAGATGTCAGAGGAAACATGTATGATCAGTTTTCTCCTTCCACAGCTTGAGGGTCCTATGGTCTGAACTCAGGTCTTCAGGCTTGTGGGGTATACCCTTTACCCACTGAACCATCCCTTCTGCCTGTCTGTGTACCAGAGGTTATCTAGTGACCTCTGGCCATGCCAAGCAGGAGGGTTCAAGCAAAGGGGAAAAGGAACGAGCAGGAAGGGGGAAGTGCCTCTACCACTTCTGCTGCTGCTGCTGCTGCTGCTGCTGCTGCTGCTGCTGCTGCTGCTGCTGCTGCTGCTGCTGCTGCTGCTGCTCTGGCATCCAGTGTTGCTCTGAGATGCTGCACTGGCCGCACTGAACTGAGCCTTGTTGAGCTGAGCAAGCAGCTGGGAGGGGGTTGGGAGGAGGTCACGAAAAGCAGGGAGTTGTTAGTGGGCAGAGTGCAGGGGAGCTTCTGGTGGCGAAAGCCTTGGGAAAGCATGCTCTTCCTAGGCAGTGTTACAGCTCTTGTGACAGATGCTCTCAGACTATGGAGTAATTCTCACACACTTTTATTCCTTCTGGATAGGATCTTATATACAGTTTAGGGTGTGGGTTGGGTCTGACAGCAGGTGCTTCCTATTGGCTTGGCCTGAAAAGTCTCTTTTCTTACATGAAGAGAGACTTTTGAGCACTGCCCCTACATGCACGACTGATGGCCTATGAGGGGCTGTGGCTACCTGACAAGGGCCTGGTGCTGGGAACAGGTTAAGCTCTCACCATCCCTTCAGGGTCCCTGGGGCTTCAAGACTTAACTCTACCTTACCAGGCTTCCTGTCACCATTCACTGCCCCACACCAGTCTAGGATTATTTTATTAATTTCAATTTTTCATCATTGATTTATGGTGGATGGATAGTCACTGGCTTTACATGTTGATTTTATAATTATGATTTTTTTTTAAGTTTTAACATGTGTGTGTCTGTGTGTGTGTGTAAAATATTTACTAATTTCTGGATGTTACAAGCATGTTTTCTGTACCCATAAAAAGCTGGTTCTTCTTTTCCAATTAGGATGCTTTCTGTTTCTCTCCCTGCTCATTCTGTCTCAAATCTTCATTGTTATGGTGACTAGAAGTGACATCTGTTGGCCTCCTTGTTTGTAATAAATCATAGTTTCCTTCCTGACATGTTACCTATGAGTTTACATTTCTGGCCCTTATTGCCTTGAGTTAAGTTTCCTTGGTATCTATCTATTTGACTGAAAGTTAGACCTTTGTCAGATGTTTTTCTGAATTTATTGAAATAGCCATGTGTTTTCCACTACGAAGAAAGTCTGGCCTAGAGTTTACTATGTAGATCTGACTAGTCTCCAGCTCACAGAAATCTACCTGCTTCTGCTCTAAGTCTCAAGTGATAGGATTAAAGGTGTGAGCTGCCAAACTTGGCTAACGACTTTTATTCAATCCGTCCTGTATTTAAAGTCTATGCATGCACAAAGAATGCTGTGGTTACTGTAACCGCCTACCCTCTATAATCTCCTCCCACTCTGTGTAGTGGCCCCTCCTCAATTTCAAACATTCATGTATCCAGTTTTGCTTTTTTTGTTTTGATTTGTTTGAGGTTCATGGAGTTTAACCAGGATCATTTGTGTGACCATGAGGATGTTCATCAGCAGGTATACAAGTAAAGACAATGACTGCATTATCCAAATCCTTCAGTAACCAGTACATTGGAAGAAGGTGATAGGGCTCTGTGGGCACCTTCCCATCACAGCCTGGTCTTGCTTAGATCCATTTCAGGCAGCCACAGCCATTATGTGAGATAATGACTGAATTGTCTATCAAAGCCAGAAGTCATTCCCCAGTCCTTCTCCCTGTCTTCTGGTTTTTATATTCTTTCTGCCCCCACTTCTATAATGGGTGAGAGTCCTTGGTGTGTAGTGGTATAAAAGCTCTGTTTAAGGCTCAATACTCAACCATTGCTTATTTTTAATCTCTGAAAAGATTATTAATATTCTGCATTACTTTTTCTGTATCAATTAAACCTGAAAAGTAATATGTCAGCACTTATTCCTTAACTAAGTAGTTCCCTAAACAACAACACAAACCTTTTAATATTTTAAACCTAAGACCTTATGTGGGAAGACTCTCAACTAGTTCATCTAAGTTCATCTGATCACCTAGCCCTATCCAGCCATGTGGATACCTTCCAGGACTGTAGTCATGTCCAACTCACTTCACATCTCCTCAGCAAAGTCTTCCTCTTTTTCCCAGAGTTCCTTTCTCCCTCCCAGGAAGTCCCGCCTTTCTCTCTCTACTGCGCAATCACAGGCTTTAGCCTTATATTGACCAATTTACTTGGGTGCAAAGATTGTACAACAAAAGCTGCTGTTAGTGAGAATTCACTCATCTTGGGGCAACTAGATCTTGGGGTACAGAATTTAGCATTTGAATACATAGCAGTACCAGACCTACCCCAACACTTATCAACCTGGGCAGCTGTGCATCTCGGCATTCACTGGAAATCATTGAAAAAGGGAGCTTCTCTGCTCAGGGCTGGGAGGAGGCTTTGTCTTTGGATATAAACATAAATATTTAAAGGATAGTTTGGCTCTGTGACAATTAGTTCAGCAACAGAGTAAGATTGGAGTGACAGATATGAATTTCTTCTCCTGAATTTGGCAGGTAATTGAATAAAACTAGAAAAAAATATGCTGAATAATGTAACTGAACCTCAGAAGGATAAGTACCACATGCTCTCTCATATGTGGACCCTGACTTCAAATAGTATGATTTGTGTCTAATCTAGAGTAAAGGTAAAGAAACTAAACAAGGGCCCCTTGAGTAGAAGATGTCTTAAAGAAGCAGAAGGAGCTAAAGAGGATGGCAATTCCCATAGGAAGAACATCAATATTAACTAATCTGGATCCCTCAGAGTTCCCAGAGGCTAAGCCACCAACCAAAGAGCTGGTCCATGGCCACCGACACATATGGAGCAGATGACTGCCTAGTCTGGCCTCAGTGGATGAGGATGTGCCTAATCCTGTAGAGACTAGATGCCCCAGGGAAGGGGAGGGGTGGGCATTCTGGGGAGGGAGGCAAAGTAGTGAGAATGTATGGGTGAATAGGGTGGGTGTAGGGGAGCATCCTTTCAAAGGCAAAGGGGAGGGGTGGGCATGAAGAACTCTGGGAGGAGGAACCAGGAAGGGGGGGGGCAACATTTGGAATGTAAGTAAATAAAATATTAAAAAGAAGAAGAAGAAGAGGAAGAAGAAGAAGAGGAGGAGGAGGAGGAGGAGGAGGAGGAGGAGAAGAAGAAGAAGAAGAAGAAGAAGAAGAAGAAGAAGAAGAAGAAGAAGAACAAGAAGAACAAGAAGCTCTCAAACATCAGATGACTCTGAAAAAGGCATCAGATGCCCTGGAACTAGAATTATACCCTGATAGGTAGTTAGTTTTCTGACATCGATTTTTTTAAGTTAAGAATAAATATTGATTTTGATTCTTTAGATATTTGACCAGTTTTACCTGTTACATCATGTTGATCCAGACTTTTTTAAGGAAAGTTTTCATTACAGTATGGTTATTTTTATTTCATTTTGATAAAGCATATCTAATTGATTACTTTTTTTTTTAGTTGCAGGAGCATATTTAAATAAAATTCATTAAGCAGTCATTTAATATAGAGTATTCAATTTGGGGTCAAATAATTTTTCATTAAAATTTATTTATTTTAATTTCCGAGAATATCATCCCAGATACTTACTTCTGCTGTTAATCAAGGGCAGAAGCAACCAGACATTCTTATGATCCTTTTACACTTGAGCTAATATTTATTTACGTGTTTATAAGTAAATAAGCTAGCTGGAATACAAAATACTGAGTGTAGTTTTGATCCTTTCTATGCATGTATCAGTACACTTTTGTCATACTCTTGACACCCCTAACTCTCCCCTCACCTCTAACAGCTTCCCACTCATCCCTTTACTCTCTGCAAACTGTCACCCTCCAGTGTTTATGTTGTACATACATATATAATATATAATATATACTTATATTTACAAAGTACTTGACTCAGAAGCATAAGAATCTAAATTTAAATCCTCAGAACCCATGAAAAGCCAAACACTCATCTGTAATCCCTAAGACAGGAAAATTCTCAAAAATCTCACTGGTAACTAGCATAGTAAATTCAGTTTGAAAAGCAACGAGATCCATCTTCAAACAAGATGGAGGGCAAAGACTGATATCTGAGGACATTCTGCCATGTCTAATCTTGTACTGTGGCATGTGCATACCCATGCTCATTCGAAAACACACATACATGCAGAAATACATGTGTCATACACACACACTATCCTATTTTCATTTCTGATACTATGGTAACAAAAATACCCTGACAAAGAGCACTCATTTTATGGGAGAAGATGCTTGTTTTAGCTCACAAAACCAAGCCTACATTCCATCATTGTGAGGCAGTCAAGACAATAACCTGAAGTTCATAGTCAAAAGGAGAACAAGAGATAAAAACATCATGCTTAATATTCAGCTAGCTTTCTCCATTCATAGATCATCCCGGACCCAAATTGTGGGAATAATGTCACCCACTTTAAGTCTGGGTCTTCCCAAATCAATTAAGGTAATCAATGTAGTTCTTCATAAACATGGACACAAACAAATCTTACCTAGACAATGTCTCATTAAAAGATTCACTTTCCAGGTGATTGTACATTGTGTCAAGTTGAGAGCTAAAACTAACCATCACTCACAGGAAGGGTGGGAGGGAGGGAACAAGGGAGAGAGAGAGGGAGGAGGGAGAGAAAGATGGAGAGAGGGAGGGCGGGAGGGGAGTGAGTAAAATCAATCTAGATTAAGTACATGACAGGAATTATGATCTTCATGGCTCTGTGCTCCACCTGTCAACTAAACATCATGATCTACAATTCAAACTATTTTACTGAAAAGATTAAGATGCCATTTGTTCTTACAAAATTTTTAAGACCAAGTTTTCATTTTCAGCAACATGATTAAACTATAATGCCAGAAATTCCACTTCTGCCTGGTATAGTAATGCATGTGTTAATCTCAGCCCTCAAAGAGTTAAGCAGACCTCTGTGAGTTCAAGGCCAGTCTAGTCTACATGACAAGTTCCAGGACAGACAGGACTACATAGAATCTGCCTCAAAGAAAGAGAGGAAGGAAGAAAGAAAGGTAGGAAAGAAAACACACTTCTTTCATGTTTATTTGATTTATTGTTTCCTAGCATATAGCTGTGTATAGTAGATGTGATATGGTGTTGTCATTAAATTGGAATCCATGTGGGCTTAAATCAAATTCATATATTTTTCAACATAGTACATTCTCTAGTTTCCCCTGTTGAAGCTTTCTCATAATGAAAGAAAGAATCAAGTATGTCTCACCAGGCTCCTTCATGGTACAGACGAGAATGTACAAATGCCACATAACTGCTGAGAATATAACAAAAACAGTGAGTAAAGCTGGAGCCTAGGTCTCCCAGAGGAAGTGAAGCAGCAGCTCAAGCACACACTTTTTATAATTTAGGACTCTAACGCTGTTGTTTTGTTTTGTGCTGTTCTGTTCTGTTTTATTTTGTTAAGTCCCATTCCTGCTAGAGAGCCCATAAGGGATTTTGTAGAGACCATAAGATCAAGAAGGTAAAGTCACAAAGGTGTACAAGAAAGGGTAGTTATTGCATGAATGCAAGGAACATAAGTAGCCTAGCTAGCTTTGTTGCAACAGTCTAAAATGTACTGACAGATGGTCAGAAGTTGTAAAGAACTGAAAGATATATGAATCCTACCACAGTGATTAAAAAGAGGGAAGGTCACCTTTCTGCTGGGGCAGACTGCCAGCTAGTTGCTCCCCTGAGTTTCTACTTCTACTTTTAGGTCTTAGACCACTTTATTCAATTCCTTCACCTATTGATTGTGTTTTCCTGTATTTTTTCAAGGGATCTATTTGTTTACCTGTGATTTCCTGTATTTCTTTCAGTAAGTTATTTATAGCCTCTTTAAATGACTCTATTATCTTCAAGAGATAGGGCTTGTTGTGGTGGGAGAACTGGGTTCTGATGATGCCCACGTACATTGGCTTCTATTGCTTATGGTTTTGTGCTTGCCTCTTGCCATCTGGTTATCCCTGGTGTTTGCTGGTCTGGGTGAGTCTGTTTGGAGTCTGCCTCTTTTGTCTCTGGGTTGCTTCAGATCTTCTGGTAGGGCTGTGGCCATGGCTGTAACAGGGGCAGAGAAGCTGATGATCTGTTGCCCTGGATGCAGTAGATCTCAGGAGGCCTTCAGACTGTTGCGTCTCCAGAGGAGCAGTCAGGCTGTTGTTCTGCATGAAGATGTTCTTCAGGTGGTGTCTACAGACTGGTTTCTGTTTTCCTGTGCGCAGCAGAACTCCAGGGAGGCTTTCAGTCTGTTAGGTCAATTGCCCTGCATGCCTCAGAGCCCCTGGGAGGTCTTCAGACTGTGGTGTCTTTCCCAGTTGCCTTGTGTACAGAGGAGCTCCTGGGAAGCCTTCAAGCCGTGGTGTCTTCAGGGGAGCAGATAACCTGGTGATCAGTTGCTCAGTTGCCCTGTGTGCAGCAGATCTCCTGGGATGCCTTCAGGCTATGGTATCAGTTGCCCTGTGTGTAGTGGATCTCCTAGTAAGACTCAGGATATGGTGTCTTCTGGGGAGCAGAGGAACTAGTAGTCTGTCCCAGCAGAAAGGACTGGATAGAAGGGGAATGGTATCAAGCAGGCAGGGGTTCTGGGGCATGATGTATCCCAAGTCCACTGGGCTCCCAGTGGCAGCTGTGGGACTTCAGGAGGGTTTTTACCAAGTGCCCTGAGTGTAGTCAATCTTTAGGGAAAGGCTCACCTTTTTTTTTTTTTTTTTTTTTTTTTTTTGGTTTTTCGAGACAGGGTTTCCCTGTATAGCCCTGGCTGTCCTGGAACTCACTCTGTAGACCAGGCTGGCCTCGAACTCAGAGATCCGCCTGCCTCTGCCTCCCAAGTGCTGGGATTAAAGGCGTGAGCCACCACCGCCCGGCGAGTGTAGTCAATCTTCTGGGATGTCTTAGGATAGGAGGCAAACTTGGAAGTGGAAAACCCAGGAAAGAGGTCAGGAATTACAGATATAAGTATCATCATTAGAATAAAAGAGATAGAAAAGAGAATCTAAGGTATAGAAGATACTGTAGAAGAGATTGATATAATTGTCAAAGAAAATTCATTATGTAAAAAAACTCCTAACCCAAAGCATCCAGGAAATTCAGAATACAATGAAAAGACCCAATCTAAGAATAATTGGAATAGAGGAGAATGAAGATCCGCAGGTCAAAGGACTGGAAAATGTCTTCCACAAAATCATAGAGCAAAACTTCCCCAATCTAAAGAAAGAGATGCTCATAAAAGTTCAAGAAGCCTATAGACCACCAAATAAATGGGACCAGAAAAGAAAATCATCTCATCACATAATAATCAAATCACTAAATGCACAGAACAAAGAAAGAATACTCAAAGCTGCAAGGGGAAAGGTCCAAGTAATATACAAAGGAAGATCTATCAGAATTACACCAGAATTCTCAACAAAGACTACGAAAGTCAGAAAAGCCTAGTCAGAGGTCATACAACCAATATCAAATTAAATGGAGACATACTTGAAGCAATTCCACTAAAATCAGGGACAAGACAAGGATGCCCACTCTCCCCATATCTATTCACTATAGTACTTGAAGTGGTAGCTAAAACAATAAGACGACAAAAATATATCAAGGAGATACAAATTGACAAACAAGAAATAAATGTATCACTATTTGCAGATTATATGATAGTATACATAAGTGACCCCAAAAATTCTACCATAGAACTTCTCCAGCTGATAAAAAACTTCAGCAAAGTGTCCAGATATAAAATTAACTAGAATAAATCAGTAGTCTTCCTTTATACAAATGATAAACCAGCTGAGAAAGAAATTAGGGAAACAACTCCCTTCACAATGGTTACAGATAATATAAGATTTCTTGGGGTAACTCTAACCAAACAAGTGAAATACCTGTATGACAATAACTTCAAGTCTTTCAAGAAAAAATCAAAAAAGATCTTGAAAAATGGAGAGATCTCTCATGCTTGTGGATTGGCAGAATTAACATAGTAAAAATGGCGATCCTGCCAAAGGCAGTCTACAGATTCAATGCAAGCCCCATCCCAACACAATTCTTTGAAATCATAGAAAGAGCAATTCTCAAATTTATCTGGAAAGGCAAAAAAAAAAAAAAATACAGAATAACGAAAACAATTCTTAACAATAAAAATACAGCTAGGGGAATCACTATCCCTGACCTCAAGCTTTACTACAGAGCAATAATGATTAAAGAAGAAGAAGAAGAAGAAGAAGAAGAAGAAGAAGAAGAAGAAGAAGAAGAAGAAGAAGAAGAAAACAAAAAAAAATAACTTCATGTTGTTGGTACAGAGACAGACGTGTTGATCAGTGGAATAGAACTGAAGACCCAGAAATAAAACTACACACTAACGGACACTTGATCTTTGACAAAGAAGTCAAGCATATACAATTGGGGAACAAACATCTTCGATAAATTTTGCTGGTCTAACTGACTGTCTGTGTGTAGAAAAATGAAAAGAGACCCATATTTGTCACCTTGCATAAGCTCATGTCCACGTGGATCAAGGACCTCAACATAAAACCAAATACATTGGATCTAATAAAAGAGAAAGTGGGAAAGAGCCTTCCCATTGAGGGGAAGAGCCCCTCATTGGTACAGGGGGGAAATTTCCTAAACAGAATGCCAATGGCTCACGCTTTATGATCAAGAATTGATAAATGGGACCTTATAAAACTGGAAAGCTTCTGAAAGGCAAATGACATAGTCAGTAAGATACATCGGTACCCTACAGATTGGGAAAAAGTCTTCACTAATCCCACATCTGATAGAGGGCTAATATCAAAAATATATAAAGAACTCAGGAAGCTAACCACCAAAAAACCAAACAATCCAATCAAAAACTGGGGTATACAACTAAATTGAGAGTTTACAACAGATGAATCCTGAATGGCTGAGAAGCACCTAAAGAAATTTTCAAAGTACTTAGTGATCAGAGAAATGTAAATCAAAAGTACCCTGAGATTCCACCTTACACCAATCAGAATGGCTAAGAGCAAAACCTCAGGTGACAGCAGATGCTGGTGAGGATGTGGTGAAAGAGGAGCACTCCTCCACTGCTGGATTGCAAACTGATTATACCACTCTGGAAATCAATCTCAAGGTTCCTCAGAAAATTGGAAATAGATCTACCTGAAGACCCAGCAATACCATTCTTGGGAATATACCCAAAAGATGCCCCACCCAGCCACAGGGGTACGTGTTCCTCTGTGTTCATAGTGGCCTCATTTGTGATAGTCAGAAGCTGGAAACAACTGAGATATCTCATGACAGAAGAATGGATACAGAAAATGTGGTTCATTTACACAATGAAATTCTACTCAGCTATTAAGAAGAAGGATATTCTGGGTTTTGCAGGCAAATGGATGAAACTAGAAAATATCCTGAGTGAGGTAACTCAGACCCAAAAGGACATACATGGAATATACTCACTAATAAGTGAATATTAGCCCCCCCCCAAAAAAAAACACAGAATACCCAAAATACAGTCCAAAGAACTCAAAAAGCTCAACAAGCTGAAGGGCCCAACTGAGGATGCCTCAGTCCTACTTGGGATGGAGAAGAAAGCAATCACAAGTGGGAAGGGAGGGACCTGGGAGGGAAAGTGAGTAAAGGGGTAGAGGAGAACATAATCTGGTATTGGGTATGGGAAAAGGACTGAAGCCCTGAGGGCCAGCAGAAAGAATGGACACAGGCATTCTCAGGAGGTAGGAGGTTGCTGGGACCCTCCAGAATGTACCAAAGACTTGGACGATAAGAGACTCCTGTCAGTGAGTCCTGGATGGGAGAAAGTCAACCAGCAACTTACAGCCTTGACCTAGAGAAAAAATTTAGTGACAAGAAATGGAAATGAAGTATCCACTTATCAGTGATTGCATTTCATGTGTATTCTTTTGTGATTGGGTTAACTCACTTAGGATGATATTTTCCAGATCTAACCATTTGCCTACAAATTGCATGAATTCATTATTTTTAATTGCTGAGTAGTATTCCATTGTATAAATATACCACATTTTCTGTATTCATTCCTCCTTTGAGGGGCATCTGGGCTCCTTCCAACTTCTGGCTATTATAAACAAGGCTGCTATGAACATAGTGGAGCATGTGTCTTTATTGTATGCAGGGGAATCCTCTGGGTATATGCCCAGGAGTGGTATGACAGGGTCCTCTGGAAGTGTCATGTCCAATTTTTGAGAATATATACTAAGTCCTAAAAGGTTAGTGGAATTAATGCATGTTCATAAAAGATAAGATAGTTATCAATTCTCAAAAAAATATAGATTAATTCTCAAAATCTTGCTGTGTGAGAAAGAAAATTTCACTGTGTGAAACTATGCCAAAAGCTGAAGAACAAGAGATTTATGCTAGCATAAATAATACAGTAACCCAGCAACGAGAAGTGTAGTGCCACGAGGGAGACAGAAGCAAATTATGTGAAAGATGCTGGCGGGTGGAACCTGGAATATCTGTTTTGTTCCTGAGGTTAAGAAAGTGTGAAATACAAGTCTAGCTTCACCTGGTAAGATTCCTCTTCAATCCCAGAACTTGGAAGGCAGAGGTAGGCACATCTATGTGAGTTCCAGGCCAGCCAGGCCTAATGTTATGAGACCCTATCTCAAAGTAGAAAAGAAAAGAAAAAGCAACGCTAAACTTAAACATGCTGTTTGGAAACAAAGACAAATCAGCCTCCCAAGATGAAAACGTTTGTTCCTGTCAGTGAGTCCTGGATGGGGGAAAGTCAACCAGCAACTTACAGCCTTGACCTAGAGAAAAAATTCAATGACAAGAAATGGAAATGAAGTATGCTATATTTCAAAATGTATAACATAAGACCGAAGTTTATTCTCAATTGTCCTTTTGTTGTACACACACACACACACACACACACACACACAAATGTTAGGATGTTAGGTTTGTAATATGTGGAAGAAAAGAAGGGACACTGAATAAAATTTGCTATGCCTTCTGACAGATATCAGAACAGTTTTTGTTTCAATTAAATAAATTGTGTTTGGAGGTACATTCTGGCCCTCTTTTGTTATTTAGATTTCAAACCATAAGCTTATGATATGTCATCAAATGTACTTCCATGCTGTTGTTTCTTTCTAACCCTCAGATTTGGCCAGATTTTGTCAATAAATCTGCTGAAAATTGAATAGAAATCTCCCACAAGATGGCCCCTTCGAGCACATTTCACAATCTCGATTACGGGCGACAAGCGGCTCTGGTGGAAATGAACAACGTTCGCAGCTGCCGCTCTTTTCCTGGCTTAGAAAATGCTCACGTGGTCCTTGAGCTAGAAGAAACAGCTTCTATGTTGATGGAAGAGACATTTGTAATTAATAATCTCCCCATACTGCTAAAATTCCCAGCTAAACAATAATGGCAAACATATGTCCCTGCTTCTTGTGTAATTACACTCCTCCATCATGGTCACCAGGCTCTTCAGGCCACACAATGAAAGGTGGGAGGCGCGGCATCCAAGTCCCTCCACAGACAATAGAGGAGCCTGATGGACCAGAGACGCTGACCCAGCTGAAAGGGCTAGGCGGGCGTGGGAATCAGTCCCACTTGGCCTATGCTAAGCATGCAGATATTGAAAAGAATGGCTAATGTGGTAGACAAATATCTAAACCTTTCAAAGAAAGTCTGACTGAGAATCCATGTTCAGCTTTCTTAAGAAAATTCCATTGTGTGTAATGTGTGCAAGAATATAATGAACCCTCAAAAATGTTACAGGTAGATTTTACCGGTACTAGATTTTTGCACGTGTGTTTTCACTATTTCTGTGTGTGTGTGTGTGTGTGTGTGTGTGTGTGTCTTTCCTGAGCAAGGCTAAAAGTGAGTAGCTGATGTTCAGGCCCTTTCTTTATTCCTGTTCCAGTTGCATTACTTCTGTGAATGTTTTTCAAGAAAATTCTCCTACTATACATAATGAAATGGGAAGGAAATTTGACAGAAATGGAACACTCCTTCCTTTCTAATAGATAGTTCAAAACTGTCCCAGCTGTTCTAATAATGACCTTTAAAGCATTTTTTAAAACAAACATCTTTTAAGAAGAAAAAAATAAAATAACGTAGAAATGCCAACATCCTTATTTATTTGTTTGTTTGTTTATTTATTCATTTATTTAATTTACATTTCAAGTGTCATCCCCTTACCCCGGGTTTCCCCCTCTCCTGGAAACCCCCTATCCCACCCATCCCACCTCTCCCTGCTTCTATAAGTGTGTACCTCCACCCGCCCACCCACCCACCCACCCACTCCTGCCTCCCCGCCCTCAGTTCCCCTACACTGGGGCATCAACCGAACCTTCATAGGACCAAGGACTTTTCCTCCCATTGATGTCTGACAAGGCGGTCCTCTGCTACCTATGCAGCCAGAGCCATGTGTACTGCTTGGTTGGTGAAATGCCAACAGCTTAGTCATGACTGTCCTGGACTCCCTCACCACATAGATCAGGCTGGCCTAGAACTCAGGGAGGTCCGCACACCTTTGATCTGTGAGTGCTGAAGTTAGAGGCGTGCCTGTCCTGAACAAGTTCAGAACTTCTCTAAGCCATCGTTTTTCTTATACGTAAATTAAGGGCAGTTCTACAAAAAATAAATAAATTTATAAACACTAAAAAGAGAATTATGTTGTGTATCTGTAGTGATGGTGTATGGGCTATAATGTAAAAGAACTTAATAACTTCAACAGGTTCTATGAAATTCAGTGAAAACTACTTTTATTAACAATCATCTTTAAAAAAAAATATATTATGCTCCAAAGTTTGATCTCTAGGTTTGCCATAGCTTGTAGCATGCTGATTTCCGACTGAATGCTCTCATCCCAGTGCCATCCAGGGCATGTCACAGCTAATTATCTGTCCTCACGCCCTGTTGCATAGGCGGTACCTTGCCTGCTGCTGCTGGGACCTCACGCTGTGTGTTGATTCATTTGCATTACCTCCTGAGAGTCTCTGCTGTGTGTGGAGCTCACAAAGCGGAGCCCAGGGGCGGACTGGCAGGCCCGTCAGAACCGCGGAACGCTTCTCAGTCCCCTCCTCATTACTTAGTGAGTAATGTGGGGATGTTCTCTGCTTCACGCGCTCTGGCAACGTAAACGGTCATCTGCTGCTTCAGCTGCTTCCCGGTGTCTGGGGTGCAGAACCACATCGCAGGAGGAACTGCGCTTGCACTTATGCAAATCGTGATGGGAGCGCCTGGGCTTGGCAGCATTCCTTCCAGAAGCTTCCTTTGAGGCTGCACCGGCTGCCTGTTTGGTGCTTCCAGGGTTTGGAGTGGCAACCTCAGAATGGAGCTTGCCTAGCTCGAGTTATTTCCATGTTCCTGGACTAAGAAAAACATCCAGCTCTTCCCAACGTCCTTAGTGCTCCCCGTTCAGGGTCTCTGACAACTGCAATGTTTCAATTTCATCTCTAAAATACACATTTGAGACAGAACTGGCTTATGCATATCTATCTTTTCAAATTAAGGAGATGTACTTCCTTAACTGATTCTCCAGGTTAGATTTAAAATGCATATATAAAAATTCTTACAGAGCATCTACAGTTAGCACAAGTAACCAAATTGTTGGAGTGAGTGTATTTGTATGTACATGATGCATATGTATATGCGTATGTGTATGTGTGTGTATGTGTATGGTATGTGTATGTATATGTTTGATATATGTGTGTATGTATATATGTGTGCATGCATGCATGTATGTATGTATTCATATATTGTCCTAATAATTTTATTATCATTATGCATAGTTTTAAAGCGGTAAAATGAATTTTATTCAGGTATTTTTTCAGCACCTTTCAGCACTTTTCAGCTTAACTCCCAGCAAAGACAGGGAGGAAAGTGATAGAAATTCACTTCCTCTTTGTATGAAATCTTAGTTCGTTCACTATGGGTGGAAATTTTTTGGCTTTCTTTCTGTTTTCTCTACATCATTCTATACTTTTTACAACAGGGTATTTCTGTAAAAAGTACATTCAAAGTCAGATTAGAGAACAATGAGAAGAAACAATGCATGGTAAAAATTAATAATAATAATAATAATAAAATTGAAAAATGAGCCTGTTGTAAAGCCATTGGAAAGCCTCGGTGCTTAGGGCCTGTTTCCTCTAGGTGTCAGTATAGTCCTAGAATTTACAGACCCTAGCTGCACAGTGAAAAGAACTCAGTAAAATGTTTACTGCTGCTCCATGCTGTGTATGCATTTGAATGTTGTTGTTGTTGTGTTTTTTTTTAGCTGAACCAGATTTACAACTACGAATGTTCATCATATTTTACAAACACACCCTATTTTCTGCAACTTTGTAGGCATTTTGCAACCCTGGCATTCATTGTAGAATAGCATAACAGAAGGTTGTCCTATGCTGAGATATTAGTATTTTAAAAGCTCAATAAGTTTCATTATCTTAAGTGGTTACTGATATAATTGATGATGACTGAACTCAGTTTAATCTGTCCCTTAGCATGGGGTCTTGCATTATACTTTTATCACCAAGAGGCTGCTAGCAACACCAGATATCAGAAGAAAGGCAGCTTATGAATCTGAGGATTCCGTGTTGCAATTTATCACAACACTGTTAAACACTGGAAGTCACTGTTCCTCAGCCATAGAGACGCCATTATCATCTTCTCTAGAGATGAAACTTGATCTACTGAGTGTATCCCAAAATTCATTACTTTTCTCTTAATTATCTTCTAAACTTTATTTTGAAAATCATCAAAGTCTCAGGAAATTAGAAAAGGGAAATAGTGACTGCCCACACACATCTCATCTGGCTCACTGATTAAAATTTTGTGATGCTTTCTCTATCTAAATAAGTACTTTAACATTTTGACAGAGTGAGCAGCAAGTCCTAGCGAGACAAGACCAGGCCCTTTGAAATCCCTGTAGCGATTCACCATGGAGCCAACTCAGCTTCTTCTTCTGAACACAGGGCTGTCCCAGCATTGTCTCAATAGATACAACTACCGAATGCAAACACTAGCTCCAAATAAGGGTGAATGTCTGGGAGTGACAGCCTCAAATGCTCTTGAAGAAATCACTGGAAAATTCAAATAAAACATGAAGTGTTCTAAAGTTGGCATGGACAACCTCCTATACTGATGGCAAAACTACAAAAGAGCTAAGTTAGATAGTGGTGAAGGTAAATAAATGTATCTGTATTCATTTCTCTGCTTGAATTAGTGACAAATTCTTATCCTGTTCTGGGTCTCTGGTCTTCTCATCATGTTTCATGGCCCCATCAATAGTTCACCTGGTCATGTTTACTCACAAGAGCAAAATTCTCCAAAGGATAGAGGGCAACCACGTCACAAATGAGGGTTTGTTTCACAGTTTTAAACAATAACAACTACAAAAAAAAATCAAATGAAAGGTAATAAGTCTAGCCCTCATAAGACAGGCAAGCAGATATCTGAGGTTGAGGCCATCTGAGTATACATAGCAAGTTCCAAGCCATCCGGAGCTACACAGTGAGACCCTGTCTAAAAGTATAACCAAAAGTAAAGATTTAAAAAAAATTATATTTTAATAGTTCTCTATAGTGATGATTTTCTATGTTTAAAATATTGTAAGAGTTATTCTTCTTTGCCAACTCTACTACATCTGGAATTAACTAAAACTCAAAAGGCTGGATACACCTGCCAGGAAATTCTTCTTAGTTAAATCATTGGAAGTGAGAGGACCCATTCTGAATCTGATTTGTTGAGGCAGGAAGATACATTTTTAATCTGGTCCACACCTTCCGGAGACTGCCTGTATATAACAGACATGAAAGAAGGGGGCTTCCTCTCTTTACTTGCTTGCTCTCACTCTCAATGGCAAATCCATTGCTCTGCTAACATTAGAGACTGATTCTTCAGGATTCCATCATGTACTGAAGACCAGCAGAGACATCCAGCCTCGGGGTCTTAACTGGATTCTTGGCCTCTCTCTTGATAAACAGCCATCGTTGGCCTAGCTGGCCCACAGCCTGTAAACCACTCAAATAAAATCTATATGTAAATATAAATCTCTCAGTTTCCAAGTCAGTTTTGCTGAGCAGAGTTCAGCATTTGCTCAGGACTTCCCTTCCTGTCAAGGCTAAGGAAAAGGCCTCTCTGCCTTTCCTCGTTTCTAAATATCATTGCTTTCCATCTTTGGCTCATGTGCCTTCCTGCACCTCTAAACCCTGAGGTCTGCATCTCTCGCCTCTAACTACACATGTGCTTCTGACCCAAGGCTTTCCTTGCATCTGTTCATTGAATATCTACTGGCCTCCACCATGTCAGGAAATGTGTGATTGCGTTTCAGACCCACAAAGGTAATCCAGGATAATCTCCCCATTTTGAGATCTCAATCATACCTGCAAAGTCGACTTTATCCTACAAGGTAACACTCCGAGTCTGTGGATTAGGGCCCAGGCATCTTCCAAGTCACTCCTCATCTACTCACAAAAGTTCCCTTTGAGAGAAACTGACTCAGCTGTGACCAGCCGAGAAAAATGAAGCCACTTCCAGATTCTTCATCTTCCCTTAGCAAATTTCCATGAAAAGTTTATCCTTGACTCTCTTCTGGCAATGATCAAGGGCAATAAATCAAGACTATAAAACTGACTGAAGGATTCTAAGTTACTCTCATAAATCCTGAAGAAAATTTCCTGTTCTTCAGTTATTTCTCTCCTACCCACGTGAGTCTACTGAATGCTGTCTCTACTGCAGTTACTTTTACTCTAAACAGTCCAGTCTCACGTTTAACGCCGCTTGAAATTCTTCCTCATATATCCAATTCTTTTGGTTTTTCCTTGTCTTCAATATTCACATAATCAAAATGTTTATACCACTCAAATCAAACATTCAATAGATTTCCATATTTTTTAATAAACAATGGGCAGAGTATGGTAGCACAGACCTTCAATCCTAGCCCTCAGGGGTCAGAGGCAAGAGAACTTCTCTGAATTTATGGTCAGCGTGGGCCAAACAGGTCTGATCTACTTGGTGAATTCTAGATATCCAGGACTACACTGTAAAACCTTTCTTGTAAGGGGAAGAATATGTTCACAGTTGGAGAAAAACTATGCTAAATTCACATGGAAGCACAAGAAATTCCAATTACCCAAAGAAATCTTGAACAAGGCAAGCAAAACTAGAGCTGTCATAGTACCTGATTTCAAGACATACTCTCCAAAGTCAAAAAATAAAAACCTTAGAGAGAAAGACAGAGTACAAGCCACAGAATTCAAGGCAACATCACAGCATAACAGAGACAGAGATCCAGAAACAATCCTACAAGTCCACAGACAACTTATTCTCCAGCAAACATCAAATACACACACTGTAATAAAGACAGTCTCATTAACAAACAGTGCTGGAAAAACTGGACATCCGTGGGAAGAACTTTATCACTCACTGTCTAGGTAAGGTTTCTATTGCTGTGAGGAAAGACCATGCCCAAAGCATCTAGGAGCAGAAACAGTTTATTAGGCTTACAGGTCCACAGAACTGCTCATCATCTAAGGAAGTCAGTACAGGAACTCAAATGAGGCAGGACCCAGGAGGCTAGAGCTGATGCAGAGGTCATGGAGGCGCACTGCTTACTAGCTTGCTACCCATTGCTTGCTCAACCTGCTTTCCTACAGAACTTGGGGCCACCAGCCTAAGGATGACCCCACCCACAATGGGTTAGGCCCTTCCCTATCAATCACTAATTTAAAAAAAAATTACAGGCTTAATTGCTTGCAGCCCAATCTTATGAAGGCATTTTTCCAGCTGTAGATCCCTCCTCTCAGATGACTCTAGCCTGTGTCAAGTTGACATAAAGGCCAGCACATTCACCATACATAAAATCAGCTCAAAATGGGTAGAGGAGCTTAATATAGAACTGAAACTATGAAAATTACTAGAAGAAAATGGAACAAATATTTCAAACTGGCCGTACCAAAAGGATGAGGTGATGCCCTAAGCAGATGTGTCTGCATAATGCAGCAAACAGCTGACAAAGTAGAGAGACAACCTACAGATGGGAGAGAATACATGTCCACTGGTCATCTAAAATGAATTAAACAGAAAGTCCAAACCTTAAACACAAAGAAAGAGCTAGCTAATTATATTATAAATAGGCAAATGATTGGCATTGACACTCCTCAAGGGAAAAGTAGAAGAGGCAGAGAAGGGCATTTCTTCCACACTGTTGGGGTATTAAATATTGCAGCCCTGTAGAGAGCCTCTATGGCGTTTCCTCAAAAACTACCAACAGTTCCACCATTTGATCCATCTGAGTGTTTTTGCCTGAATATAGGGCTGTCCACAATGGAGGTCAGTTGACAGTGTGACATTCCTTACCACTGGAGGTAGAGATGGTTGTAAGTCACCATGTAGGGGCTGAGAATCAAGCCGAAGTGCTCTGCAAGAGCGGCAAGTGCTCATAACCACTGAGCCATTTCTCCACATCCACCACCCGCTTTTAACTTTTGTGGGTATGTTTTGCATTCATGTACTTCTGTTAACTACATTTCTGCCTGATGTTCACAAAAGCCAGAAGATGACATCAAATCCCCTAAGATTGGGGTTATACACAGTTTTGAGCTGCCACGTGGGTCCTGGGAAATTGGACTGATGACCTCTAGAAGAGCAGCCAGTCTCTTAAGCACTGAGTCATCTCTTCTAGAATCTCCAGAGGTTCCCGAGTTATGTGTATATAATTAACAGCACTTGCTGCTCTTGCAAAATCCCAGGTTTAGTTTCTAGCACCCATGTCAGATGGTTCTCAACCACCTGTTAACCCTAGTTCCAGACCAGACACCATCTTCTGGTCTCTAAAGACACCAGGCATGCAGGGAGTGTGTGTGTGTGTGTGTGTGTGTGTGTGTGTGTGTATGTGTGTGTGGTAAAAATAGACAGATGATAGACAGATAGATAGATAGATACATACATACATACATAGACAGATGATAGATACATAGATAGATAGATAGATAGATACATACATACATACATACATACATGCATACATAGATACATAGATACATAGATACATAGATACATACATAGATAGATAGATGCATAGATAGATACATAGATAGATTCATAGATACATACATACATACATAGATACATAGATACATAGATAGATAGATGCATAGATAGATACATAGATAGATTCATAGATACATACATACATACATACATACATACATACATACATAGACGTTTAAGGAGTAAGTCCTAAAGTTGGCAAGGATAGTAAGAAAGGAGGGTGGATAAAGAAAATCTGTATTTGACTAGGGCATGTTATGTTGAAATATCACACCGAATCTCATTAACATGTACAATGCATTTTAATCAAAATCAAAATGCTAAAAAATGGTTAAGGAAAAATAAAGCCTTTATGAGCCACAGCCTTCAGAATAAATGCCAGTTCATCAGCCCTTGTGAAAATGTCTAGGCTCAAGAGGACAATGGCCTTAGTTCATGGTTGAGATTCTCCTTGGGAGCTTGTAATCTTCCTCACAGTTTTAATCACCTTTTCTGAAACAATGATGTTCATCCCTTTATTCTGTAATCTTTCTGGTTCTCAAGTGGGTATATCATAAAATCCCCAGTGAGGCCTAAAACCACCGGAGTGCTGACCTGACATATGGTGTTATCTCCTATATATACATACCTGTGATGGAGATTCCCTTTGTAAGGTAGTAACGCAGCAACAATAATAATGCCATGGAGTCAGATACTGTAACAGTTACCAGCAGGCTGGCTTTTGTGTTGTGAGCAGCTAAGGAAAATGAGGGTGACCTGAGTGTGACCATATTGTGGCAGCCAACCAGTGCTAAGACAGCTGTAATAGCTTTAATGTTCTGGTGCTGCACACAGTGTGAACACAGTGGACAGAAAGACGACCCATGGCCTGAAGGTCAGGGGTGGGACGGGGGCAAGATTCCATCACAATATTCAGAAGCGTGCACAGTCTCCAACGTCTACGTTTCCAACTTTTCCCTTAAGTATTTCCACATACAACTTGACAGTAAGTGACAGGGAAGAGAGCACACGGCCACCATCATGAGCCACAGTTTTACATTTAAAGTGTAAGGCAGATCAGTCCATTTGAGGAGTCATCTAGAATGTCAGTTCTGTATAGTATACCCACAGGTTACCTCCTGTTGCCTTGACCGGAGTTACAGTGCATGGTGGTCCCATCCAGGAGTCGCTGCCTCAAAGACGAACCAATCGGATTCCTTCCTTCTCCCTCACCAGCTAGTTGGGTGTCCCATCCATTAATCAATACACACAATGTCTCTTCATTTATCCTCCAAAATATGGCCCGACTCACAGATCCTTTCCTAGATCATTCCTGCATTCACTTCTTTTCAAATTATTCTGTTTTGCCCTGTTGGTTGTGGGGTTTGGCTGGAGGGGGGTAGGTTTTTGCTTGGTTCTTTGGTTGGGTTGATTTTTGTTTTTGGTGGTTCAGCAGCAGCAGGGTTGTTGCTTTGTCATTATTGTTGCTATTGCTGTGGGTGTGTATGACAGAATCTCAGATAGCCCAGGCTTGCTCAAGTACAATGTTTATAAAAGGTCTACAATGTTTTCTTTTGTGAAGCTTTAAGGATATTAACACATGGGCGGGGTGCCAGTTCAGTTGTACAAAATGTCTATTAAACGCTTAAGTTGAATAACTCTTCAATTCAGGTAGAATTCTGCTTTTACGTTTGTTAATAGTGATTTGCTCTTTTTCTTCTTCTTCTTCTTCTTCTTCTTCTTCTTCTTCTTCTTCTTCTTCTTCTTTTTCTTTCTTTCTCTTTAGTGCTTCCATTCCTGCTTCTTAGGATTCCACAAACAGAAGTCACCCACTCCAGACAGTCTTCCTGGCAAGCGCCCAGCAAGGGGTGGTCCTCCTGAGACACAGCCCTTTAATAGAACCCTGCCCTGCCTGTGTGTCCTCTCTACACTCCAGTTTGTGGAAGGCGTGTCCTTGGTGGTATCAGCAGTACTGTAATTTTATGGTGGGAACCATGTCATATTTTGGTGATGATAACCTGCCGATTACCCAACACAGAGTAATGTCTTCTGCATGTAGAAATTTATCAGAACAAATAAATCTGACGAAAGTGGATTTTCAGAGCAGTTACTTTAACATCTGCCATGTTCCACCAGGGGGCAGTATGTCATTCTTTAAAGGGATATCAGAAAGAAAAAAAAACAGGGAACCCACACAAGCATAGGGCAGCAGTGTCAGCGCACTATCCACAGCACTGGGAATTACACAGATCTCTGTGTAATTAGGCAGGCAGAAAGAAGGCTCTCAAATAGATAATAAAGATGGCAAACCTGGGGCTTTCCCCTCATACTCCTAACAAAGACCTTCAAGGCCTAGCAGGCTGTTTCTCCTGCTGGTAGCCCTCACCCACCACCATGCCCAACCCAAGCAGAACTGGGTGAGTTCCAGGCCTGATCCAGAAATCTTTACTGCAAAGTTGTGGGCCTGTCTGTCTCTGTCTTTGTTCAAACTGGCCAACGATAAATTAGAGGAGGAAGACCAGTCGAAAGACCCTGAAAACTCTTACCTTGAAAAGAGAGACCAGAATTTGGGCTTCGCGCTCTACTCTGTGGAAGAACTTACTCTGTGTGCACCTTGCTATGCATGTGTGCACTTGAGTTTCCTCATCCCTAATAAAAACTCATCTTTGCTGGCTGATGATGGTTGCTGGGTTTGAGGTTTTTTTTTTCCCCTGCACCCATAACTTGTGCTTTCTTTTCATTCATTGACTACAGAGAGGAAGAATCCTATCCAGACTCCTAAAGGGTAATGTGTGTTTGTGAGGGGTGGGCCTCTTCTCACAGTGACCTATCTTTGAGTGCAAACTGCAGATGTTGGTATTTCATTTATGTTTTTTACAAAAACAAAAAGAAATATTAAATTAGTGGATAACTACAATAACCAATCTTCTGTCATAGCGTTTTTGTTTTTTTATTGTTTGGTCACACTGCTATCACCCAAAATGAAAACAAGACATCCAGCACAAACACATAAACACATGCACGCGCACGTGCACACACACACTGGCACACATATACACATACACACACACACACAACTTCACATTTCGATCTTGGACAAAACAGTGAGATTTGGAGTCTGCTCCTCATAGCTCCTGCCCTGTACAGTTCTAACCTCTGACACTGGAGATCTCAAACTCCTCCCACTTGCAGTTAAACTGTGAGATAAATAAAGGATCAGATGCCATACAATCTACTGTGCATGCAAAAGACCCAGTAAAGAGAGAAAGGAGGATCGCTCTGGAAAGAGGGTAAGAAAGTTGGGGGAGGAGGGGAGTGAGAGATGTTGAAGAACCCATGTGTAAAAAGGAAAAAGAGAGAAACGGAAAATACAGCAATTCATTTAAAAATAAATGAGCCTTCCCATCTCTTTAGCTTGGCTTGAGATGACCCAGACTTCCTGGGGAGTTGCGGGAGTGGGTGTAGCATTGGTTCTAAGCCAAAGTGATGGAACCAGCCCATCCAGAATGTCAGGTCTCCACCCAGGCCAGAAAGTCTACCCTCCAATCCAGAAGTTGTTGGGTTTTGTTTTTGTTTTTGTTTTTTGTTTTTTTTTTCTTGTTTTGTTTTCTTTTCCTATTCTTTTTTTGACTAGCAAAAAAGGGGCAGAATCTTTTGGTTTTTGGTGGTAGCAGTGGTGATAGTTTTTGTTTGTTTATTCATGGATTTGTTATTATGTTTGTTTATTGCAATGAGGTGTGTAGCCCAGGCTGCCTTAGAACTGTCTATGGAACCTAGGTACGTCTCAAACCCACAGCGGATGTCCTGTCTCAGCTCCTCAAGTGCTGGGATTACAGGCATGCCCACCTTACCTGGATTTTTTTATGTGAAAAAGTCATTAAACCTCATTTTCCAAGCTACAGAAGTGGTTTTGCCTGGCTAAGGTGTTGTTAGGGGAGTCCCCTAATGGCTGTTAGGCAAAGCGGTGACAGCCAGACAAACCTAGAAGTTGAAACACAGTTGGGCAGGCATAGACTAAATGAGACCATCCTGGGAGACTCCGTGGGGGAGAAAACAAAAAACAAAAATACAAAAAATCAAGCAAACAAACAAACAAAAAAAGAAATCCACGCCTCATTTAAAATGTTCCCTAGTATTGGCATTTGCCAGACTAACCAGAAGGCTGCGGACATCTCTAACCTCCCAGACACTAAAGCACTGAGACCTGAGCAAGGTGTGTCTACTTCAAGTAGCTAATTCCTAAAATACCACAGCAGCAGATTCATTCTCCTGCCTTCAAGCCTTTGACCTCTGGTAAACACACCCTGGGGCAGGTGACTCTTGAAGTCTTATCAGATATTTGCATCTAAATCATACTGACCCGCCTGTTATCAGGCTTCTTCAGATTTCAGAAAGAGAGTCTTGAGGAAAGGGATGTTTGGGGTGTGGCATGGCTGTGTGGCTTGATATGCAGCCTCTGTCAGCCATGCAGAAGTTCACATTTTAATATATTAGTTTCCTTTTGTGAACAAAATGAAACAGACAGAAAAAAAAATCAAGTAGCAGAGCTTTTATTCAAATTAAATTCTGTTGCAGATTTTTCAGGCAAAAAGGGCAAAGAAGATTGACCAGCTCTCCTTCCTCTCACTGCAGAGGATCCAGCAAAAGAAGCTTTGAGCTTGAATCCCTTGTGAAAGCAGCATCCTCAAGTTCACAGCTCTTACCTATATGTCTAGATCCTTCTCTCCTGACATTCCACACTTATTAATATCCTTAATATTACCCACATATATTAATATCCTTAATAATATCCACACATATTAATATCCTTAATATACTCAGAAAACTCTGCAGAACATGTCACTAGTTCATCTGCCAGCAGCCCCGACATCACTGAAGACGTTGTGAACAGGAGTTACCATAACTTGTCTTTACAACCCAGAATTCTCTCCCTTGTTGTCCCAGCCATTTTCTGACATCAGCTAAATCAGCTTAAATATTGAAATGCTATACAGAAACCTGAAAGCAAGATTAAACATTTTAAACCACCTTCCTTTCATTTATATTTAATTTCCAGATTAATAAATACATTCGATTCTTATTATATAGATAAATATAGATTAATAAAACAAGGAAAGTAAAAAACTAAATGATATCTACTTTCCAGAATTTTAGAGGCTGACATTGACCCTATTACTAGTTCCAAATTTTTGCCATGATAGCCTGATATAACTACTAGCATTTTTAAAAAAGCCTGGAACTTCAGAATCTTCCTGAGGTCATGGACATTGTGGTCCTGCTCTTGATGGGCAGGCCCTAAAACACATTTCTACCCATAAAAGGGGAGAGGCAAATACATCAAGACTCTCTGTAAGCATGCAGTGTTTGGCAATACAACAACGGGCTAGATTTCATAGATCCTCTTCAAAACCCAGAACTTCTGATAAGTTCCACAATGATACAAGGTTTCTCCTGCCCCTAAACCCCATGGATACTTATCACTTTTATTTGTACCAAATTATTATAGAGTTCTTCTGCTCAAAAGTTCTTTGAGACCATTCCATGAGCCTTAGCCAATCGGAGAATAGAATTATGTGACTTGCCACCTTGCAAATGGCTCCACAGATGCCATAGGTTTTGGTTTTTTTTTTATTCGATATATTATTTATTTACATTTCAAATGATTTCTCCTTTCCTGGATCACCCCTCCCCCAAAGTCCCATAAGCCCTCTTCCCTCCCCCTATTCCCCCATTCACCCCTTCCCACTTCCCTGTTCTGGTATTCCCCTACAATGTTGCATTAAGCCTTTCTAGAACCAGGGGCCACTCTTTCCTTCTTCTTGGACACCATTTGATATGTGGATTGTGTCTTGGGTACTCCAGTCTTCTAGGCTAATATCCGCTTATCAGTGAGTGCATACCATGAGTATTCTTTTGAGACTGGGTTACCTCACTTAGGATGATATTCTCCAGCTCCATCCATTTGTCTAAGAATTTCATGAATTCATTGTTTCTAATGGCTGAATAGTACTCCATTGTGTATATATACAACATTTTTTGTATCCATTCCTCCTTTGAGGGACATCTGGGTTCTTTCCAGATTCTCGCTATTATAAATAGGGCTGCTATGAACATAGTGGAGCATTTATCCTTATTACATGCTGGGGAATCCTCTGGGAATATGCCCAGGAGTGGTATAGCAGGGTCCTCCGGAAGTGTGCCCAGTTTTCTGAGGAACCACCAAACTGATTTCCAGAGTGGTTGTACCAGCTTGCAATCCCACCAGCAGTGGAGGAGTGGTACCTCTTTCTCCACATCCTTGCCAACACCTCCTGAGATTTTTATCTTAGCCATTCTGACTGGTGTGAGGTGAAATCTCAGGGTTGTTTTGATTTGCATTTCCCTAATGACTAATGATGTTGAACATTTCTTAAGGGGCTTCTCAGCCATCAGAAGTTCTTCAGGTGAAAATTCTTTGTTTAGTTCTGTACCCCATTTTTAATAGGGTTATTTGGTTCTTTGGGGTCTAACTTCTTGAGTTCTTTGTATATATTGTATATTAGGCCTCTGTCAGATTGTCTTAGTTAGGGTTTTATTGCTCTGAACAGACACCATGACCAATGCAAGTTTCGTAAAAGACAACATTTAATTGGGGCTGGCTTACAGGCTCAGAGGTTCAGTCGATTGTCATCAAGGCAGAAACATGGCAGCATCCAGGCAGGCTTGGTGCAGGAGGAGCTGAGAGTTCTACATCTTCATCTTAAGGCTGCTAGTAGAAGACTGACTTCCAGGCAGCCAGGGGGAGGGTCTTAAGCCCACACCCAACAGTGACAAACCTACACCAACAAGTTCACACATCCAAATATGGTCACTCCCTGGGCCAATCATATACAAACCATCACATTCCACTCCCTGGCCCCCAAAGACTTTATAGAATTTAATGACAATGAAGGCACAACATACCCAAATCTATGGACACAATGAAAGCAGTGCTAAGAGAAAAACTCATATCCCTGAGTGCCTCCAAAAAGAAACTGGAGAGAGCATACACTAGCAGCTTAAGGCATACCTGAAAGCTCTGGAACAAAAAGAAGCTAATTTACTCAGGAGGAGTAGAAGACAGGAAATCATCAAACTCAGGGCTGAAATCAATCAATTGGAAACAAAGACAACCATACAAAGACTCAACAAAACCAGGAACTATTTCTTTGAGAAAATCAACAAGAAAGATAAACCCTTATCCAGACTAACCAAAGGGCACAGAGACAGTATCCAAATTAACAAAATTAGAAATGAAATGGGAGATATAACAACAGAAACTGAGAAAATTCAAAAGATCATCAGATCCTACTACAAAGGCCTATACTCAACACAACTGGAGAACCTGGAGGAAATGGACAATTTCTTAGAGAGATACCAAATACCAAAATTAAATCAGGATCAAATAGATCAGCTAAACAGTCCCATAACCTCCAAAGAAATAGAAGGGGTCATAGAAAGTCTTCCAACCAAAAAAAGCACAGGACCAGATGGTTTTAGTGCAGAATTCTATCAGACCTTCAAAGAAGACCTAACACCAATACTCTTCAAACTATTCCACAAAATAGAAACAGAAGGAGCACTACCCATCTCGTCTACAAAGCCGCAATTACACTGATACCAAAATCACACAACGATCCAACAAAGAAAGAGAACTTCAGACCAATTTCCCTTATGAACACAGATGCAAAAATACTCCATTAAATCCTTGCTAACCGAATCCAAGAACACATCAAAACAATCATTCACCATGATCAAGTAGGCTTCATCCCAGGGATGCAGGGATGGTTCAATATACGGAAATCCATCAATGCCATCCACTACATAAACAAACTCAAAGAAAAAAAAAACTACATGGTCATTTCATTAGATGCTGAAAAAGTGTTTGACAAAATTCAACATCCTTTCATGCTAAAGGTCTTGGAAAGAACAGGAATTCAAGGCCCATACCTAAACATAGTAAAGGCAATATATAGCAAACTAGTAGCCAACATCAAACCTAATGAAGAGAGACTTGAAGCAATCCCACTAAAATCAGGGACTAGACAACGCTGCCCTCTCTCTCCATATCTTTTCAATATAGTACTTGAAGTACTAGCTAGAGCCATTTGAAAACATAAGGAGGTCAAAGGGATACAAATTGGAAAGGAAGAAGTCAAACTATCACTATTTGCAGATGATATGATAGTATACTTAAGTGACCCAAAAAACTCCACCAGAGAACTCCTACAGCTGATAAAGAACTGATGCCGTAGGTTTTAAACTGACCATTAAATCCACCTGTGCTTCTTTCAAAGTTCATCTGAATGGATGTGCTTTCCTTTGCAGCAATGATGCAGTTGCTAGAAGAGCATTTCCGTGGTGATACAAGGCTTCTTTAGAAATTGTTTTCGTGCTTTGTCTGTGGTAACATCTCCAGGGGCAGAAAGGGTGTCTGTGACCTGCTTCACTGAAAGATAGAGACCTTCCCATTTTCGCTCATTTTTCTTTCTTTCTTTTTCTTTCTTCCTTCCTTCCTTCCTTTCTTTCTTCCTTCCTTCCTTCCTTCCTTCCTTCCTTCCTTCTTTCCTTTCTTCCTTTCTTTCTTCCTTTCTTTTTCTTTCCCTCTTTCTCTCTTTCTTTCTTTCCTTCTTTCTCTTTATTTCCTTTTCTTTCTTTCTTTCCTTCATGCTTGCTTTTTGAGACAGGGTTTCTCTATGTAGTCCTGGATATCCTGGAATGAGCTTTGTAGACCAGCTTGGCCTCAAACTCAGAAATTCATTTGCCTCTACCTCCTGTGTGCTGGGATTAAAGGAGTGTGCCTCCATCCCCAGCTTCTGCCCTTTATGTCAATGGCCTTCAGCTTAAAACATTCAAATGCCAAGAGGATGTTATCTGGGGGTAACATAGCCTAAAGCCTCTCACTTGGGAGTACAATTTATCAGATTATATTTTTTCTTATTTCACAAAATACAATTTTATGTTGAAATCTTCCAATTTTTGCTTCCGCTGACTTACAGATATTTTTAAGTTTTTAAGTGATGTACAAGTTTAAATATGCATCGTCAATAAATAAAATTGCTTGCAAGTTGAATAGCTTTTAGAAGAAAAAGAATCCATATACTATGAGTAGACTTGTTGGAGGCAAAAACCAATAAATTGATTGCACCTTAATAAGAGATGATTGTTTTCGAAGATATTAAGGAAAATTAGAAGTTCAAATAGAAGCAAAGCTTCAAAGAAAGGGAGAAGTCTGGAAATGTATTTATTGCAAAAACACAATGTAACACTCATATAACCTTTCATTCCTGTTATTCTGGGTTTTGTTTGTTTGTTTGTTTGTTTGTTTGTTTGTTTTGCTTATTTAGCTCAACCTCTATTGGCAAATATTCTGGACAGTTCCAGGTTTTCTATCTGCTGGGAACCAATGAGGAAGAAGAACAACTCAAACTCTCTAAACTACATAAAGCAGACACATCTGATAAAAGTGTGAAGGAAAAAAAAAAGTGTGAAGGAAAGGCATTGATCCAAAGCAGGTCATGGCTTCATTGCTTTGAGAGTCTCTTAATCATCTTTTTTTGGGGGGTGGGGGTGGGGAAGAGCTACTTAGTCCTTTAGCTGATGCAAAACTTGTAAGGAGAATGTCTAAGCCACACAGAAACATTAAGAAAAAGAAATCACCTGTTCTGTGATACACAGTACTGCCTTGAAAATCCACCTATCCATGGTCTCGTGAATCAGCTGGTGGGCTACCCTAGCAGTTCTCCCTAGCTTAACCCTGAGAATGACCTGAAGCTGTGCTCGTCACTCTAGAACTCTAGAATCATCTGTATAGCTCACACTCAAGTGCTAAGCCTGAGAATCATGGTCTGGTCTTACCTAACCATTTTCAGCCTTGGAAACATCCTCATCCACACTTCTGCAACCAAGAGAAAAAGTTAAGACAGTTTTTCTTGAAAAGGGTTGAGTCCAAAAACCTTAGTTGAGTGACCTTACCCACCTTTCAGAAACCCAGAAAGAGGTCAAGCAGCCACATCTATCCACTCATCATCAGAGAAGGTAGTGGACCATTCTTCCCTGAATGATTCAGCCTGTTGAAAGCCTTCTGAAATAAATGAACTATGCTATGTACCCACTTTCAATTCCAGCAAAACTCAGGTAAAACCATTTGTAAGCTGGTTGCTCCTGAATTCTGTGCAAAAGCTCATAACAGCCTTCCAGAATAGATGGAGATGTTGCTTGATATGGTGAAGTAGCTCACTCTCTGTAAGCATCCAGAATCTTTAGAGATTATTAGCGACAATTTGGAATAAGTAGGATAAATGGGTACATTTCTGAACATATATGAACTATCAAAACTCAGCCATGAATCTGTGGAAAATGTAAACCAATGAGAAATAAAAAGACTACATCAGCAATAATGAGCCTCTGTAAAAGAAAACCAGAACCAATGGGTATCATTGCTGACTTCTATCAAGTGGTCCGAAGTCAGCTAATAAAACTTTTCTTAAAGTTGAAACTCTTTTCTCTTTTTTCCATACCAGTCTTACTCTGACACCAATCAAAAGAGAGTGCAACAAAAGGCACCAATCTCACCGATGAAGAACTACAAAGCTTCTCAAGCAAACTCTAGCTAAAACCAAGATTACATAGTAGAACTACATGGAGTTCATTCAAAAACACAGCACTGATTCAAGACACACACTTCCAAAGACAGAATATTTCACATTGACAGAGTAAAGATAAGCAGCCTTGCTCATTGTAGAGACTGGACAAAAGCATTCAATAGAAGTCCACACTCCTGTGGGTCTAAAGCTGTCAAGAAATTAGATACAGAATGAGCATATCTCAAAAAACAAGAACTACATATGACAAACTGAGGGCTGACCTGACAAAAATGGTCAAGGATGAAATTGTTTTCTCTAAGACAAAGAACAAAACAGTGGTATTTCCACTACCACCAACATTTTTTAAAGTATTAAGAATATTGGAAAGATTTGAAAAAGTAATAACCCCAGAGAAACAAACCAAGGCTCTCTAAATAGGAGTGGAATAGTTAACTAACTTTTCTTTACTGATGTCACACATATATGACTCTAGAATGTACCACGAGCATAGTTATCAAAACAGCACTATGCTGACCTAAGCCAGCATGGAGGCAGGTAACTGCAACTCAAGATAAAACCTGGAAATAAACCCACAAACTTAAAAACAATTGATCTGTGTGTCAAAACTGAAATACAAGACATTGGAGTGACAAAATCACTAGAAGAAAACACAGAGAGAATTCTAAGACACGAGTATGGGAACTAGCACAGGCTGTGAAATAAACAGTAAACAGGTTGTATTCTCTCAAACTGAGAAGTTTCAGCAAAGAAAATGCTCAAGGAAGTGGAGGCATCAAGTAACACATGGTATTGCATGTTTTGGCATTGTGTATCATCCATTCATTTAATAACTTTATTGTGCTTTGGGATAAATTATACTCAGTTATGACATATGTCCTTAATTCTAGCACTCTGGAAGAAAATGCAGAGACTGCAATATCTGTGAGTTCAAGATCAGCCTCGTCGACATTTCAAGTTCCAAGCCAGTCAGGGGAAAAAAAAAGGAAAGAAAGAAAAAAAGAAAGAAATCTAGTCACATAGTGCATTAAAAAAAAATTCAATATCACTAAAGATCAGACAGTGTAGATCAAAACCACAACTACAATGAGAAATCATCAGGCTCCCAATTAAGATGACTGCCTTCAGAAACATATTCAAATGCTAAATACCCTGATTTGATTATCCCACATTATATACAGGCATTAATTTATCATACTATGCCCACAAATACATACAGTTATCATTCGTTCATTAAAAAAAAGACTTCAAAAACTTCCTTTTATGAAAAGACTAGATTGAATTATTCTTACAAAAAGATAATAATAGGTAAATAAAAAGGTATTTCCTTAATGTATATAAATTAAGGCATATAGATTAAGCCCCAAACAAGGTAGAAAACTACAACTGTGAGGTTTAAGCAGAAATGATAAAGCTACACGCGCCCCCTCCCCCCCCCCCCGTTTCTGCGGCGTTCTCTGCTGCTCACTCCCTGAAGCTCTGAACCTAGAATCTTTTCCCTTACCCCTTCTTAGCCTTGGAGGGTCCCACACTGTCTCACAAGCGTCAGACTGCACTTTGTGTACCTGTGTGTGTCTATACATGCGCCTTTCCCATTACAGGTTGCAAGCTGTTTGAAAGGGCGGAGTTTAGTTTTCCTAGTCTGGCACCCATGCTGCTTGCATAGAACTTGCTGCACACAATAAATGGATGTTTATTGATTTAATGGTACATATATTAATCATTATTAATTAGCAGCCTTGTTTTAATGTAGTGACGGAGAATATATTTTACTAGCTAGGGCTATCTTCTGAGCTGTTTTAGTTTCCTCGCAATGAGGCATGGCTTCTCTCTATCCCTGTCCCTATTATACACTCCCACTGTGACCCTGACCCTCAAAGACAAGGTTGGAAAGTGGTGCAGCTTGCAAGATGGCTCAGACTGCAACTCCCTTTTATCTACTTTTCTTTTGAAAGCACCCATCGCAGCAGAGTCAAGCCTTTTCTGGAAAATAAGCTTTATTTCAGAGTTACATAGAGGGAGAAAGTGGTAGGTGAATAAATTCTCCAGAAACATATTCTCCAGAAAGATAAAAAAAATAAAAATAAAAACAAATTCTAATCTAAGGAACCTAGAAGGCTATCCCTATTTGGTGAAAAGATTTTTTTCTGATAATTTAGATTACGCCTGTTTTGTTTTGTTTACAATACTAGGGATTGAGCCCAGGGGCTAATGCTCAGCCTCTGAGCCATAGCCCTGGTCCCTTTTAAAATTTTAATTTGAGACAGACCTCCACTCTCTAACCTAGGGTGGCCTTAGGGTTTAGCTAACCCACTGCCGCCCAGCCTGCCCAGTACTCCAGTCTTCAGAGGTGTGAGTCGGACGACTGGACAGGCAGTTACTTCCCTTCCTTCCTTCCTTCCTTCCTTCCTTCCTTCCTTCCTTCCTTCCTTTCTTTCATTCTTTCTCAAGTCAACGTTTTTTTACTGTCAGTTACATGCTTTATAGAAAAAGGTGTGGCCAGCGTTGTACAAAAAAGGTTAGATTCCCCCATAGTCTCTCTACACAGCTGCACTCCTCCTCTATGCCTCTTTGCATAGCCCACTGGGCAGCAGGAACTTTTCTTGCAGCAGGTGCAGCTGCATTCTTTGCATTTGCAGGAGCAGTTGGGGTCCATGGCGAACGGAGGCGGTGGGGGTTGAAGATCAATGAAAGAAGGGTGTTAGAGTTCTAGGAGCTCTAGGGTCCTTTCTTTTCTTTTCTTTTCTTTTCTTTTCTTTTCTTTTCTTTTCTTTTCTTTTCTTTTCTTTCCTTTTCTTTTTTTTTAAAGATTTTTTTTTAATTTTCTATATTCTTTGTTTACATTCCAAATGCTTTCCCCTTTCCCGGTGCCCCCCCCCCACCATATGTCCCATAAGTCCTCTTCCCTGTGCCCATTCTCCAATCACCCCCCTCCCATTTCTCTGTCCTGGTACTCCCTTACAATACTGGATCAAGCCTTTTCAGGACCAGGGCCCCCTCCTTCCTTCTTCTTGGGAATCTTTTGATTTGCTAATTGTGTCTTGAGTATTCAGAGCTTCTGGGCTAATTAATATGCACTTATCAGTGATCGCATGTCTTGTGCATTCTTCTGTGATTGGGTTACCTCACTTAGGATGATATTTTCCAGTTCCAACCATTTGCCTAAAAATTTCATGAATTCACTGTTTTTAATTGCCTAGTAGTATTCCATTGTATAAATATACCACATTTTCTGTATCCATTCCTCCACTGGGGGACATCTGGGTTCTTTCCAGCTTCTGGCAATTATAAATAAGGCTGCTATGAACATAGTGGAGCATGTGTCTTTGTTTCATGCAGGGGAATCCTCTGGGTATATGCCCAGAAGAGGTATAACAGGGTCCTCTGGAACTGTCATGCCGTTTTCTGAGGAACCGCCAGACTGATTTCCAGAGTGGTTGTACCATCTGGCAATCCCACCAGCAGTGGAGGAGTGTTCCTGTTTCTCCACATCCTCGCCAACACCTGCTGTCTCCTGAGTTTTTCATCTTAGCCATTCTGACTGATGTGAGGTGAAGCCTCAGGGTTGTTTTGATTTGCATTTCCCTAATGACTAATGATGTTGAACATTTCTTAAGGTGCTTCTCAGGACACCATCAGAAGGACAAAAAACAGCAACCAACAAATTGGGGAAAAGATCTTCACCAACCCTACGTCTGACAGAGGGCTAATATCTAATATATACAAAGAACTCAAGAAGTTAGACCCAAGAGAACGAAAAAACCCTATTAAAAATGGAGTACAGAGCTAAACAAAGAATTTTCACCTGAAGAAATTTGGATGCCTCACTTTATTTCTTATTTTATTGGCATATGTTAACTGTGCAAACAAGAGGCTTCATTGTGACATCTCCGTACATCTGCAGTGTCATTATCTCTCACTACACTCTGTGGGCACTACCTGCTTTTCCTTCCTCAGAGCCTCCTCTCCTAAATAGTCCCGTCTTACTTTCCAGTCATTTTACTTTAAGTCACTGGCTTGATGAGTGCTTTGCTAGCTTGTTACTTTCTGAGACAAGGCCTCACGCATAGTATCATATGGCTGACCACAGCTGGTCACGTCTGTGAATCTTCCTTGAGATATATCTGTAGATATGATGTAGAGCCTATTTAATGCAGACTATCCATGTTTTTCATGTTCAGAAATCATGCATCAGATATGCTGAGAGAAGAATAATCCAGGCACTATCTTAACCTGGCACAAGGAAGGTCATTTTCCTTTTCCTTCACCCTTAAGACAAAAGTTGGCATGGATATCCCTGCAGAGATTTCAACAGTGAAATACCGTTTGTGTAAACACCCTGCCTTTCGGTTATCCTGATCTGTGTGTGTGTGTGTGTGTGTGTGTGTGTGTGTGTGTGTGTGTCTGTGTCTGTCTCTCTCTGTCTCTCTGTCTCTTTCTGTCTCTCTCTCTCTGTCTCTCTCTGTCTCTCTCTGTCTCTCTCTCTCTCTCTCTCTCTCTTTCTCTCTCTCTGAATGAAAACCTCTGAATGTTCCAGAAGAAGAACATGGAAGTAACTGGTTGGTTTACAAATAGACGTACGTGTCTATAGGCAAGGTTCAAGTCCACTGAAGGAGCTCTGGCTGGCTCTCTCTTCCTACATGTGTTCAGTCATGGCTTAACACACACACACACACACACACACACACACACACACACACTATGATTTCTTGAAGTTATTTTACTAGACTGAACAAGCCATGAACTTATCTGGGCTAGGACAGGATAAAGAGAACTAAGATTTTTTTTCCTTCCCTAACATTTCCTAAGTAAAATTGTATTCAGGATACAGGAAGTCACAAAGAATACTTTTAGGGGATTTCCTGAAGGTGATTTTTAAAACCCAACTTTAATTCAAAAAGCAGCAGCATTTAGCATAGGAGGGCTGGAGCCACAGGATATAATGCTATTCACAAAGGATGAAGCCAATATGGGTAAGGGACAATAGCTATTGTTCTACTTCTCAATTCTATCTGCTCCTACTTAAGAGGTAATTAGAAATGTGTTATGCCTGACACCTGGGGGCCATGAAGCAATCACATTGGACAAGAAGGGAAAACATGATTTAAAATTCAACTGGCCTGATGTGTTGGTCATATTGCCATCCTTGCGTATGAATAATCAAGCTCCAAATTTCCTTAATGGCACTGTCTTGTGCTGTTTCAGTTATCGCTGTTTAACTTCAATAAGTAAATGGTGTTTTGAAAATTCCTACCTTGTAAATATCTATCAATATAAGAATGCACAGTGAGAAATTATGTCTAAACAATCAGAATATTGTAAAAAGAAAAATCACATTCAGATTGCTTTCTGATAAAAAAATATTTACCATTCCCTTTTATATGTATCCAGATAGAGCATGAGATCTTTGAACTGCTTTTCCTTTATTTCTAAAATACAATCTATGCTAACTATTTTTTTATTTAAGCTTTAGCTATCTGTGTATTGGGAGGGGTGTGCATGTAGTGCCCACTGAGGCCAGACTGTCTGTTGGATTCCCCTGAAGCCGTCCGACGTGGCTGCTGGGAATTATATGTCCACCTTTTCAAAGCTCTGTCAGGCGCCATGTTTGTCTAGAAAGTTGAAACTAAAAATGGGAAGCTCGTACTACAACGTTCCACATCTACCTCACTCGTCTTTCTTTTTTGTAACTTTTTTTTAAGTTTAATTATTTGTTGTATATCAGTGTGTTGTCTTCTTGTTGGTCTGTGTTCCACATGTGAGTCTGGTGCCAACGAAAGCTGAAAGAGGATATTTGATTCCTGCCCCCCACCCCCACCCCAGACCTAGAGCTACAGATGGTTGTGAGTCACCATGTGAGTACTAGGAAGTGAACCTGGTACTTAGAAGAATAGGTGGTGCTCTTAACTGCCAAATCAACTCTTCAGCTCAAGCACATTCATTTTTCTCTGTGTGTGGTACACAGCCAACAGCCTGTCCTTAGAAAACCAACTAGCACTGAAAAGCAGTTAAAATGGAAAGAATTTTTTATATATGTTATCTGCTGATTTAGAAACCCATATTTTATGAAACTAGATTTAGGTCTCGTAGACTGAATACAGGTTCAACTGGGCCTTAAGACTCTTATCTTCCAGATGAAAGTTGACTTTAGTTTGACATTGTAGCAAAAATCTATAAAAAAACATTAAAGACCCACTGTTTATATATGTCCACAAATCTATTGTGTTCCATAAGGTCCAATAGGGATATCCAGAAACCCAACTTTATTACAAGTCACGTCTTTATTACAAGCCACTGGCCCAAGGGCACCAGTTTTATGCGGCCTCTGGAATGTCCCAGAGTAAAGTGAGAAAAGGGCTTGGTGGCAGGGTGCACTTCTGCGCATGTTTTATAGCTCTCTGCACAACTTCCTGATTACTTATCTGGAGGTATACTACTTCTCCTTAACCACTATATAGCCATTTTCATGCTTCTATGTAGCTTGTAAATATTTCTTTAACTACCAATAAAGAATAAATGCTTGATTCAATGAGTTACAGACTGAAGGAGGGCAGGAATGAGTTAAACAGAGCATGAGTGTACTAACCACTCCTTGATCAGCCATTTGGAAGCTGGATCTTAGTCATCTAAAGGAAATATCTAACTCCATTTTGAAATGGTGGTGTCAAGAAGAAGCAGGAAACTGGAAGACATGTTGACGCCCAGGACAGGAACAGTGCTATCTCTATGACTCATGAAGATTTTAAGATTCTAACTCCCTATTACCTTTCCATGAAATGAAACTATGAAGCCAAGCCATTTCAAAGCATTTTAAATTATTGATTTCTAATTCTGTAAAATGTATTTTATCTTATGTGTGAGTGTTTTGTCTGTATATTTATAAGTGCATCATATGTGTGACTCATGCCAGATGTGGGCCTCGGGTCCCCTTGTATTGAATTACAGTCAGTTGTGAGCCTCTATGTGGTCGAAGGGAATTGAACCTGGGACCACTGAGGAGCATCCAGTGCTCTCTGGCTGAACCCACTGAGCCATATCTCTGGACAGTTTTTCTTTATTTTGAGAACTTTATAAATGTATGCAGTGAAACATAATATCTCCCCACACCATCCTCTGAAACATGAACCTTCCTAACTTCATGTTTCCTTTTATTGACATCCCATAATATCCCAGTCAGTACTATCCATGTGTACTTGGCTGTGGAGGCATCACTAGAGAAAGGGAAAGCTACCCGAGGCCATATATTTACAAAAGAACAATTCTCCTCCCACAGGAGCTATCAGCTGCAGATAACTTCTCAGTAGGGTGTGGTGCCCCGAGAGCTCATCCTTCATACCTGCTGGAGTCGTGTCTGAGTGGATCTTATTTCAGAGATTCTTTTCATTTCTAACACTCTCGATCTAAATATAAATAACAAAACAAAAATGAACAAAAACCTATTGAATTTAGTCCAAAAGTGAAAAACATTATGAGTCAATTCATTTTTCACTTACCTGTCATGGATGTAGAGCAGTGTTTTAGATTTTTTTTTTTTTATGGATATAAGATTTCTCTAATTCTCTCTCTCTCTCTCTCTCTCTCTCTCTCTCTCTTTCTTTTTTGTTTTTTTTTTTTTTTTTTTTTTTTCCCCAAGACAGGGTTTCTCTGTGTAGTCCTGACTGTCCTGAAACTCACTTTGTGGACCAGGCTGGCCTTGAACTCAGAAATCCACCCGCCTCTGCCTCCCAAGTGCTGGGATTACAGGTGTGTGCCACCACACCCAGCTTCTTTCTCTCTCTTTTTTTAAAGATTTATTTATTTTATGCATATGAGTATACCGTAGCTATTTTCAGACACACCCGAAGAGGCAGCAGATCCCATTACAGATGGTTGTGAGCCACCACGTGATTGCTGGGAATTGAACCCTGGACTTCTGGAAGAGCAGTTGGTGTTCTCAACCTCTGAGCCATCTCTCCAGCCTAGATATACGGTTTCTTGTTAAACAACATTAAAAATATCACTAGAAATTAGATTAAGTGTTTTAAATCATAGTAGCAACCACATATTGTTTAAAGAGATGCTGAATGAAAATGAAATAGAATCAATTCCTTATGAAAGTCAGTTTTAGTTTATACAAAACATCCTCTCCCCTCCATTAATGTCTTTATTAATTTTACATCCCAACCCCTGTTTCCCCACTCTCAGAGTTCTTCCCCATCCCCCCTATTCCTCTGAGAGGGTAGGGGGGCCCCCTGGGATAGGTATCTCTCTCGACCCTGGAACATCAAGTCTTTGCAGGGTCAGACACAACCTCTCTCACTGAAACCAGACAAGGTAGCCCAGTTTGGGAATGGATTCTATAGATAGGCAACAGCTTTAGGGAAAGCCTCCACTCCCCCATTTTTGGGAGACTCACTCCCCCATTTTTGGGAGACTCACATGGAGACTGAGCTGCTCTTCTGATACATATGTCAGGGGGTGTAGTCTAGTGCATATGTGGGTTGGTGGCTCAATCTCTGAGAACCCTCAAGGGTCCAGGTTAATTTACTATGGGTCTTCCTATGGAGTCCCTATCCTCTTCGGAGCTTTCAACCCTTCCCCCAACTCTTCCATAAGAACCCACAGTTCTGTTGCCTGTGGGTCTCTACATTTCTTTCATCCAGGGAAGATACAAAGAGAGCACTTTAAAAAGGGAAGTCTTCTGGACATGTGACAGTTTATATTGAAACAACTCCCAAACCAGAAAGAATTAGGTAGGCCAGCTGCAGGAAGAGCATTCCAGAGAGGATGGGGTGTGTAAAACTCGCCAGGTATGTGCTCTTTGCTGATAATATTCCTGAGAGACACAACCTTGCTTATGAGGAAGTAAGAGGGATGGGGAATACAGTAATTATACTCCTTAGTTTCCTAAGAAGTCGTCTGTGCAAATATGACAGGGGATATATGCAGACCAATGTACAAATAGCACTAACAGCTAAGGGGAGAATTTAGCTGACTGTGAGTTTGTTCTAAAGTACCTGAAAGGTTTCTATTAGCTTGGACATTTCATGGAAGATTGTTCCCACAGTTAGAACCTTCAGTGTTAACTGTCTGTCCATAATGACCTGATTGTTGTCCTCATAATTCTCCTTCCCAGTAGGGACTTGTGCTGTGGTTACTTATCGTCAGACCTAAGCCCTGAGGCAGATTGTTGGAATAGGGAGTGTCAGCAGACCCCTTATTAACTAGTTATGACAGCATGGACCCACCCTGTGACTTCATTTGCCTCTAATGGGAGGGATGGAAAGTGGGTGGTTGTCACTCCAGGGCTGTCTGCCTAAGAAATGTTAGGCTAAACAATTATTCTACACTTAAAGGGTAGGCTGGGAAAATATCAGAAATGAAAATTCCCCATTTTGATTACATAAAATTTCAATGTAGAGCAAAATTGAAAAAAAACTAGAGTATTTTCTAGACATACTAGAGTATGTCTCACACTCAAGTTGACTAACATTATAGCAAAAGCAGTTGTGCTAATTAACTTAGCCACTCCTACATACATCCATGAATTTAGCTTACTGTTTAATGTGTTTCAAAGTAATTACAGGGATCAGCCCATTGCCTACTGGATACTTTGGTATGTGTAATGTTAAGTAGAACTAATTTTTTTTCTGATTTCTGGTAAAATTATGCACACAAAATGTGAAATTCTTCAGTGTACATTTACCGCATTTAAAAAAAAAAAATGTGTGCTCCTGTGGAAGCCAAATCCCTGTCAAAGATAAATCGTTACCACCATCCAAGAAATACTCCTCACACTGTCTGTTGCTCAGCGGCTACCTTCCCACAGGAAACCACTCTTCAGCTTTTTTAAATTCCAGGATTCCATCCACGTGAACTCAAGTATTGGGCACACCCTCTCGTGTGTTTTGCTTAACTTTTAAGAGGTTGTTGCTGTCTGTGTTTACCAGTCAGCATGAGTCCTCTGCCCCGCCCCCTAAAATCTATAAGTATTTTTAGCTGTCAAATTAAACATGAGTGCATATTTCCTGTTTGGAATAAGGCAATGGTCAAAGTTCTTTTAATTTTCTTTTACAATATGAATGTCCAGTACTTCAGCACCATTTGTGAAATGTGAAAAAAAAAAAAATGTCCCTTCCCCAGGAAGCAACCTCTTTCCCAGTATCTGTTATGTACCTGGAGTTGTGCAACTTAAAAAAAAAAAAATGCTCTTGTTTTTGCATAACTAGGTGTTTGTTTTCAAGAAAAAAAATTTTTTTTCCACTGAGGGAACACCTGCCTCTTCTTCGGCAATGCAAGCCACAGCAGAGCAGTTGAATCGCCCAGGCTGTCTTTACCCTCGCACAGACAAAGGCTGTTTGTGTACTCCATACTGGAGCTCCTCTACCCACTCTGATGATTCAGAGATGCAGGAAATGATTGGGCTTAGTTCTCACAGCGCTCTCTCAAGGTTGCTTCAGTGGCTCAGTTCCCCGGCAGGCAAATTGTCTCACCAACTCTGAGAAAGTATTTCCAGAGAATTCCACGTTTCATCAACGTTTCTCACTTGGACACACTATCATATTTCCCCATACAGCCTATATCGTGAAGCCTGAGGGGCTCTACTCTTATCAAAGGAAACTTTTCTTCCACCCCACCAGTGCTAAGTGCCCCCTTCAGGCACCGCCTAGGCATTTTGCTCATGGCTTATGGTTTTCCTTATGTCTCTTCTCAGTCATCCTGTGCTCCTCCTTCTCCTTACCTGAGCCTCTGCTAAGATCAGTCTATTCATCTTTCTTTGGACTCTGGCACATTAAAACAACTTTCATGACAGCTTTGCTGTGTGTAAAAGAATTTGAACTTTCTGAGGAAGTCTCTAAACTTTTATTATGTTTTTAATTGTATGCATTAGCAGGGGAAGGGTAAATTCGTGCCACCATGTATATATGGTGGTAAGGGGACAATTTTGTGGTGTTGTTTCTCTCCACTTTTACATAGTGTACTGGCTAGTTTTGTGTGTCAACTTGACACAGGCTAAAGTTATCATAGGAAAAGGAGCTTCAGTTGGGGAAGTGCCTCCATGAGATCCAGCTGTGGGGCATTTTCTCAATTAGTGATCAAGTGGGGGAGGGCCCCTTGTGGGTGGTACCATCTCTGGGCTGGTATTCTTGGGTTCTATAAGAGAGAAGGCTGAGCAAGCCAGGGGAAGCAAGCCAGTAAGTAACATCCCTCCATGGCCTCTGCATCAGCTCCTGCTTCCTGACCTGCTTGAGTTCCAGTCCTGACTTCCTTTGGTAATGAACAGCTGTGTGGAAGTGTAAGCTCAATAAACCCTTTCCTCCCCAACTTGCTTCTTGGTCATGATGTTTGTGGAGGAATAGAAACCCTGACTAAGACACATAGGTTCTGAGGACCAAACCCAGATGGCCAGGTTCATAGAGTGGCCAGCACATTTACCTGATTGGCAGTCTAGCTTGCTGGACTATGAGATAGTTTAAGTTCCATGTCTGTTTCATCTTATTTATACCGTTTTTCTGCTAAGAACTCAGAGTTTCATGACTTGGCTTGGGAAGCTTAATCTTCTTCTAAATATTATAGAATAAAGAAAGCAATTCTCTTGAAGGAATAATAAACATTGATAACTTCAACTTGTGCTTATTCTAAAATATCTTTAGAAATGGAAATCAGGATAACTGTAATACACTCTCAAGAAGTACATTGGTTAAGTATAGCCTACTACTTTCCAAGAAGACTATTTGAGATTCTAAGAGAACATCTACTGAGTTGACAGGCTCCTAATTGTGTTATTGTTTTGTTGTGTTGTGTTGTGGTATCACTAAGGACAGGCTGGGTTATTTAGCAGTAATAGATACTGAAAATCACAATGATAGCAATCGGATCAGCGGACTGTGTTTACCAACACACTACTTTATACCCCCAACACTGTCATGCAGGCTTGTACAGAAGAGGGGTGTGCCCAGTCAGAGAGGAAAAGGGACAAGAGGCAAGGCAAGCCAGATTCTGACTTCCTGGAAATGTCACATAGTAGTTATACCTGTATTTATTTTATTTTCAATAACTTTTCATTATTATTTGGCTATTTAATATATGTGAAATATATATAATATATGTTGATCACATTCTCTCTCTCTGTCTCTCAGACACACACACACACACACACACACACACACACACACACACACACACAGTATTCCTCTCTGATGCCCCCTCCTTCTGGAGTCCTTCTCAATGTGTCTAGCTCTTAGTTTCATGAATTTATTTTAAATAGCCAACTGAGCTTGCATGTATATATACTGGTCTGGGCTTATTTACTCAAGCTACTGGACAACTTACCCATGGCTATACCCTTGAAGTCTTTCTCCATACCCCTGGCTGACCTGGAGCTTGCTCTGTAGACCAGCTGTGCTCAAATTCACAGGGATCCACATGTATCTGTTTCCTGAGTGCCGGGATTAAAGGTATGCTCTGTCACGCCCTACCGTTTCTGTGTCATCTGGCTCCATCAATTACTAAGAAGCACATGATGAAGGTATTTGCAGCTGCAGTTGTAGATATGCCTATTTTTTGGTTGTTGCTGTCTAGTTCTGCCAGTTTGTTTTCACATATTTTGAGCTTATGCTGTTAAAATTATATACATTTAGAGCTGCCCCGTCCTCTTGGTGAAATCCTCTCTTCATTAATATGAGAGTCTCCTCTTTTATCCAACCCCCCCCACCACACACACACACACACACACACACACACACACACACACACATCTCTGGATGATGTTTCTTGATCTGAGTCCTGCTGGGATGTGAATGATTCTCTTCCAGCTTCCTTTGATTGCCATTTGGATTGTACAAATTCCTCTGTACTTTTCCTTTTAACTTGTATGATCTTAAATCTTACTCTGGTGAAACTTGATTTGCTCTTTTATGAACCTGGTTAGATTCTCCCCACATCTTCTACCTATGGGTTTTGATATCTAATGTCTTCTATTGCTCAGTGTCATTGGGGTGTTAACATTTGACCCCAAATTATGGATCTGTTCTCAAAACCTCTGACCCATGCCCTTGATCATCAGAGTGAATCCTGACTAGTGGTGCGCCAAGGGTTTATGCACATTTTGTAGAATCACGTTCCCATGTTGATCCTATTAGTTTCTCCAAGGAGTTTCTGGCTTTAAGCGTCCTTCATCCAGCCTTGGACTTAGGATGACACAGCATTAGCTTGTATTGAACATTTCTTATCACCAAGTTAACCACTCAGGTTAAAAGAGAGAAAAGGAGTGACAGAGCATCCCCCCACCTTCTCTCCTTCACTAGTCATGAAAGGCACCAATGTTTATTGAGCCCCATCAAAACTGTCACCAAAATGGACTTGGGGGAATTGTGTTTCCCTGTTCCCATGAAGACCTGGTCAGAGGAGTGCCCATTCATAGAGCAGTGTGTGAGTTTAGAGCTTACATCATCGTCACCTTGCCTGGATTAAAGGCTTCAAGACAGCAGACTAGAGCTGGGCTCACAAAAACAACAGAAAAAAAATGGAAAGAATAGAAGGAAACTACAAAGGAAAACAAAGCAGAAAACACAAGGGTTTTCCCCAGTCTTCCTGTCCCAGGGCTTCATTCTGTCATAATATATACAATAAAGAGGATAATTATTTTTAATTGCACTTATCTACATAATTTGTGTGTGTGTGTGTGTGTGTGTGTGTGTGTGTGTGTACACTTTCATATCCAGTCTTGGGTATGTGTGTGAAAAGACACACATTCCTGCCTATATTATAGCTCTTGTAAGGTCAGAGAACAACTTACAGGTTCTCTCTTTTTACCATGTAGGGCTGCAGAATCAAACTCAGGGCTTCAGGCTTGGCAGCAAGTACCTTTACCACCAAACCCTCTTCCCATCTTTGGTGTTGTCACTGTACAGATCTGGTTAAAGGTACAAACTTGGGCTTATATTAGTCTATGTCTCAGTATGGGGTCATCTGTGGTTTTGTTTACTCTTTTTAATATTTTGCCGGTATTGATTTTGTTTGTTTATTTGTTTGTTTTTGAGAGAAGGTCTCATTATGTAGTTCTGGCTGTCCTGGAACTTGTCGCATAGACCAGGTTGGCCTTGAACTCAACAGAGATTCTCCTGCTACTGCCTCCCAAGTGCTGGAAATAAAACTCATCTGACTCCCATCCACCTTTCTTAATGCAACTCCTACAATCTTTAAGTGCTCATACATGGGCTCTATGAATTCACATAGGTTTGGGTTCTATTCAGAGGGACATATGGGAGTAGGCATGCTTATTCCATGTTGCACCTTGATAGTAAGGTTGTAGTCTACCATGTCTCAACCGTTTTCCTGTGTGCCCATACAAAATGGAGGACTCCCTTTTCTTAGCAGGGCTTCCTCTTCTGCTCCTGATCTGAAAAGCCCAACCCACACTACTTGAAGAATGTCATACAATCCCTGAGGAATTTACAAGTTCAACTTCCCGAAATGCCTCTCCATGCAAATGAGGTGTCCTCAGTTCCCTAAGCCTCAGCCAACCAAACTTCACTGGAAAAAGAATCCCTTACCACACTCCTAAGTTAATATATAGAGCCTTGGCTCACCGTAATAAAATCTATGAATACAAGCCTACATAAAGGTATGTGAAAAAGCTCCAATCATCTCAAAATCGCACTGTAATGATAAGAGTCTCGAAAAAGGCTTTCTCCTTTCCCCCTTCTCACTCCCAGTCAGAAAGCGATCCTGCGGAGCCCACCCATTCCAGATTCTGCTTCCTCCTTTTCTGCCCTGTCGGTGTGCAAGGGAAGACTTGGACCTCCTCCAAACTAGGGTCTGCTCCATTCTTCCCCTCAACCAAAACTCCACATTTATCCTAATGCACAAAATATCATTGCCAAAGTAATTTACAAGTATAAAGTTGTATTATAAATTATGACTTCTTCTTTACATGGCATTAATCTTAAATACGAAGATGTTCCAATTCTGTACTTCCAACATAACTCTATTATTTTCATAAAATGTCTCTCAAATTTTCTTTCAAGAATACAACTCCTCCTTGGTCTCCTTCACTACAACCATTTATATACACATACATACACATTGGCATTACATGCACTTGAGTCTGAAAGGAGATGAGAAAGCTAAGTTCATATCAAGATTCTAATTAATTTCTATACTTTTAAGATTATATTTATAGCTCTGGAGTTACATGTATCTAAATTTTAATGGCAATCAGTCAATGCATGTTCCCAACACAGCTGAAGATGCTCAGATTTCCTCAGCTGTACATTTGTAGGGTCTCAGGTAGCAGGGGACTATTAGTCTACACACAGCACCTGATGGATATGTAGAGACAACACCCTCTTCATCAGAGATAGAGCCTAACTCCTAAGTATAAATGGATCATTGTGACAATTTGAATATGCTCCTAGTAGCACTATTAAAAAGTGTGGCCTGTTTGAGTTGGTGTGTCACTGTAGGTGTGGGCTTTAAGATCCTCATCCTAACTACCTGGAAGTGAATATTTGGCTAGCAGCCTTCAGATGAACTCAGCTCCTCCTGCACTATGCCTGCCTAGAAGCTGCCATGTTCCCACTTTGATGATAATAGACTGAACCTCTGAATCTGTAAGCCAGCCCCCTTTAAATGTTGCCCTTATAAGAGTTGCCTGGGTCACAGTGACTGTTCACAGCAGTAAAACCCTAAGACAGTCATCAAAACCCAACTCCTCACATCTAGAGTGTTGACATACTTAATGAGTATAAACACATTTAAATCAATTCAAAATGCTGAGGAAATTACTCCATAAAGCCCATAGCATTTCAAGAGAAGGGTTAAATGTCCCCTTTTATTTCAGGCTGAAATTTAAATGATTTTTTTTAATATATAGGCACATTTTATTTCTTTTTCTTTCAAGACAAATTCCCATGTATCCCCGCAGACTTCAAACACCCAGGCAACTCTTATAAGGGCAACATTTAAAGGGGGCTGGCTTACAGATTCAGAGGTTCAGTCTATTATCATCAAAGTAGAAACATGGCAGCTTCCAGGCAGGCATAGTGCAGGAGGAGCTGAGTTCTTCTGACTAGTCATCACCTTGGATGGCTAGTTCTCCCACTTGCTCCTGAAGAGATTACAGGTGTGTGACACTGTGCCTGCTTTTTGCAGTACAGTCTTTCTTCTGTGTTTAGAAGACTGCTTGACACTCATAGACAAAATGGGTGAACTAGCCTTGGCTTTCTTTACTGCTGAACCTGTTTGTAAACTTGTTCCTAGACAAACTAGAGGGATCCTGATAAGCTTCCAATGTGACCTCTTAATGTTTTAGGTAACCTTTTCTACCTACCCACCCATCCAACCAACCACATTTCTGATTCTGTAATTCTGGAACTTGACCAGTTTTAGGTGTTTTGTTTCTTTTGTGGAAGCTGTAGCCACCGTCTTTCAACGTCAAGCTGGCCCATACCCCCAGCTTCCTTCCTTATTCTTTTTCCCCTTTAATCCTATCAAATTAGCCAAAGATCAAAGTAAAGAGCCTGGCACTCTGCCTGTGCTTCAGCTCTGTGGGGGCTTTTGGAAAATATAGCTCAACTGTTTATGCTCCTAGGAGACCATTTGCATTTTTAAATGAGCTTGCCAAGACAGGTTAGTTCTTTATCTTAAAAACCAAACCCTACTTTTGCTTGTTGTGATATGGTCACACAAGAGCCAAGGGACCAGTATGAGGCAAAGGCCCCTGAAAAATTAAAGTTATCCCTCCTGCTAGGGATCAAAAGTGGTTGGACTTTGATGGTGTGTCGGGAGGATTGGGGTGGAGATCCCTGTACAAGGGTGGAGGGCACTGTAAGGGAAATCCTTATAAACTCAGAGAAGTGGGCAACAGGTAATTATCATGTTTCCTTAAAATGCATCTTTAATTTGCCCAGTGAATCTGAGCACATTAAAAGGGACACCCCCGGCACAGCAGTAATCACCTGGATAACAAGGGTTTGGAAAGAGTGTGTATTCCTGAGCTACAGCATCAAGCCAAGTTCCACACCAACCATTGCAGCTGATTAAACATGTTTATTGCTTGTTTTCACTTAAATTGTAGGAAAGTATTTCACAAAAGGCAGTTTATACTCAATAATAACATGGCAGATTTTTTTTTTTTTTATGAAAAAGGGATTCCACAGGTAAGTAAATTTGTGAAAAGAATAAACGTTCTTCTCTGAGATTTTGGATGTCCTTCACCTAGCCAAAGGTACTGGTTTTCTCCTTTGCTCTATAGTTGAAAAACAAGCCGGGCAGTGGTGGCGCACGCCTTTAATCCTAGCACTTGGGAGGCAGAGGCAGGGGGATTTCTGAGTTCCAAGGCCAGCCTGATCTACAGAGTGAGTTCCAAGACAGCCAGGACTATACAGAGAAACCCTGTCTCGAAAAAACCAAAACCAAAAAAAACAAAACAAAACAAAACAAAACAAAAAAACAAACAAAAAACAAAACAAAAAACCCCCAAAAAACAAAAACAAAACAACAACAACAAAATGTTGCTACTCTTTTGTCAAAATTTTCCAAATTTTTTTCATACATGTGTTTTAACATGTGAGCCACTGTATTCTTTAGGATAGATAGAAAGCATTCTGGTCACTTCTGCCTATGTATTGACAGAGACACATTCATGAACACTTTATACTAAGTATTCATTCTTGCAAACAATGCACGGGTGTTGATTGAGCCCCATTCAAACAGGTGCAAGATAAATTTCGTTGAATTGTTTGTCCTCTCCTTGGGAGAATCTCGTAGATACAGCTCCCTCCCGTGCCTTCACCAAACTATACACTAAACTCTTTCCTTTTTCTTCAGATTTCTTTGGTTACAAACATTATTATCTTATTGCTTTAATTTACTAGCCAAGAGCAATTGCAAAATCAGTTCCTATGTTTGCCCACGTTTCTGTATCACTCCACCCCACCCAACCCCTTCAAGTGGTCTTCTTTCATCTTTTCTACAGCAGAGACATGGATTGACGCCTGAGATTTTGAGGTCCTACATGAATCTGTGAGGGGAAATATGTAAGCGAACGTATGCATTCATCTTGTTATTTAACCCATAATAACTGCCAATGATCTGGGGTTTGGTGGCACAAGAGAAATAGTTGTGAAGTCAGATACAAATAGCTTGCTTCTATGTGACTTTGTACGAGTTGTTTTACATCTCTATGACATAGGACCTCCTCCTTATAGCTGAAGCCACTGAAATGTGTAAAGTGTCTGCAACTTAGCAAGTAGCCAAAGCAATTACAACCACAGCAAGAATAGCATCATGGTTAAAATGACCTTAAAATCTGTTATTGTCAATTTCTCATGTGTTCACTCATAAAAGCAGCAAAGCTATGACATGATTTATTTTACCAGCATCTGTAACAAAATTCAGATGATGCACAATAAATTTTTCAGTAAACATCTACTGGGCATTGTTTTCCAGCACTGACCAAATTCTGGAAGCAAGGAGAGAATAGGCCCCTCTGCCTTCTGTTTTCAGTAAGAGGGCACCCTTTCACGCATGTGTCTGAACTTTTACCTTCACGTAGTGACAAGCATTTCTTTCAAAACTATTTGAATGTCAATTTTCTCCGTCTTCCCCATTCGGGTCAATACTCTAAGGCATTTTTCCCTTTCGCTTGTGTGTTAGTAAAGAAATGGATTTTCTATAAAATAACTGGTCTCTATAGAGCAGGAGCTTATAACAAGTGACTGACAGAAGTACCAGGCAGGGGGCAGTCACACACCCATTTTCTTAAATTTGAGGTAGTCTCCACAACTGGTATCCTCTGAGTGACCTCTCAGACTCATTGTCTGGCCTGAAACAGCAATAAGCTGTAAATAAAGTACAACAGTAGTCATTTTCATGTTAATCCACCTTGGTTCAACTTTCCTGTTCTGTGGGAGAGGGGACAAAATACACAGTTTTGCCAGAGAGAGAGAGAGAGAGAGAGAGAGAGAGAGAGAGAGAGTAAGGGAGGGAGGGAGGGGAGAGAGACTGATTCTGTAAAGTAGACGGCGCTTTGTGTGACTGAAATCAAACAAAACACAAACAATGGCTGGGTCACTATGACAACAGAGTTCATGCCTTGGTTTCTGGGAAACTTTGGCAGCTGACTAAAATCTAAAGTGTTTGCTTTGCTACCTTATATCACGTGAGCAGCACTAAGGGCCTCAAAATGTGTGCTTGGCTATTTAAGAGTTCACTCATCTATTGAATCAACAGCCAGGGAGCCTGCGTGGGCCTGACTTAGGCTGGTGGCATATATGCTGTGGTTGTGTAGCTTGGTCTTGGGGATCCCTAGCAGTGGGAGCAGAGGCTGTCTCCGACTCTGTCGCCTGCTTCTGAGACCCTTTTCCTCCTACTGGGTTGCCTCATCCAGCCATGACGAGGGTTCGTGCCTAGTTCTATTGCAACTTGATGTGCCTTAATTGGTTGATATCCATGTACTTTTCTGAAGGGAAACTAAGGAGTGGATGGGGTGGGGAGATGGGAGTAGAGGAGGGAGGTGAAACTGTGATCAAGATTAATATATTAGAATAAATTTATTAAAAAAGTTCACTCATCCCTTGTGCCCCACACATGTGAACATCAAGCCACAGAACATGAGTAGTGCTCAGAGCTGAGCCTCTCACAAAGGCCAGAAGGAGGCTTTTGCCCCGCTCTCTCTCCAGCCGTGGAAAGCTTGTGTGGTCATCCTGTTTCCCTTCCTTTATTCTTTCCTTCTTCCCTTCCTCCAACCCTCCTTCATTTCTTGTATTCCATTCTTTTATAGAGAGAAAGTCTCTCTGGGTAGCCCACTCTCAAATTCACAACCTTCTGAATGCTGTAATTTCATGCTCAAACCAGTACCTTACCCAGCTTTCAAGAGGCCAGCTTTTTAAAGCAAGATACCAGACAGAGTTAACGTAAGCATCCACTTAGTCCTATGATATGTAAGTAGCTAGTTTCATATTAGTGATGACAAATCTCAGATCCAGAGAGGATAAGCAACTTGCATTAAAGTCTTTGGAAAACTTGACACACGGATACTCTGAAACCCAATTATACTCTTTCCAGTTTAGCCCTTTCTATGACTTTCACTTTTGTATTCAGGAGTATAGTTTAGGAAAATGATATTTAGGAAACACCAATGTCTAAGAAATATTTTATGAGGGCAAACAATAACATGAAGAATAGAGCCATTGTTGGTAGCCTCCACCTGTATGTACAGAATTTGAACGTAAATGGATTCTCTGAACGCTTCTGAAAGCTGATAGTCTTATTTGAAAAGCAAATAATGTCTCGCATAGATAGCTCCAAGGAATTCTAATAGAAAGTGAAAGGTAAAATGCCCTGCTATCAGGTCACATTGAAGAAGCTACTGACAATATTGAAAAACAAAAATCAAAAAATAAAATAAAACCTTCAGGGCTTACTTAATCTATATATGTGCTTTCCCTACAGTAAAAATCAAAACTGGAAATCTTACCAGTGAGTTGTAGAAAGGATGAGTGATTCATTAGTACTCACGTTTACAGCATGGGGATCTGTGCTAAGTTTAGTGTGAATATAGAAGCAAGTAAGCAGTCCTACTGTTTAGATCGGTTCTTATGGATGGAGTTCAAAACAGACAAATGACATATGTATCTTAATGAACAAGACTGCTGGAAAATTGGTCAGACAAAAGTTATTGACAGAAGGAAAGCACACTAAGATATAGAATTGGATTCTGTGGAACACTGTTCCCCTATTTAAACACTATTGTGAGTCATATCCTCCCAAGATCCCTGTTTATTCTTCTCTTTTTTTGTAATTGTTAATGTTATTACACAGGTAAACATTTCAGTCTTATATCAAATATTAAATTTATTACTGACAATTTTTAATAATTATGCATAACATGATGTAGCTACCCCATGTACAACCACATATATATTACATATTTACATACTTATGCCTAACATGATAGAACTGCACATGCATTATATTGTTTAGAATAGGTCACAGTGCCTCTTGAGGAACATTCTTGTAGTATCTCATAACTTAAATAAAGATAGCCACTGAGCTTATCACAATTGATGTTACTTTACATGATAAACAAATTGAGGAAAGAAAACACAAATATCTGCGCACACTTGTTCTTAATGATATATGACAGAAAACCTTAAGTCGGTTATAATCTATGTTTCTGTAACTAGTCATGTGTCTTCTCTATACCTCTCTCCTTTGACCACTTTTGAGCTATGTCTTTCTAAATTTGCACATGTGTCAGAATTTTAAAATTTTATACGAAACCTATTTTCTCAAGTAGATCATAAGTCTTTGGACCGGGAGCCATACATTATTCCTTTCTACTGTTCATTTATTTTTCACAGTTTTTCTGTGTAGCCCTGCCTGTCCTTGAACTTACTCTGTAGACCAGGTTAGTCTCCAATTCAGAGATCTTCCTGCCTCTGCCTCCAGAGTGTGGGATCAAAGTTGTTAGCACCACCACCACCACCACCACCACCACCAGGATGAATCCCTTTTCCATTTCAAAGCCAAATGTTTTCTTTGTCCTATTGACCCCTCCATCTAGGTGAATACTGTGTGAAAACTGATAACTGTGAGAAGCATGTGGACTCACAGTGAAGTAGAGCATCTCTCTGAGATAGTACATTGCAGCTCGAATTCACTTAACTATGAGTTCCTAAAACACAGGAATCAGGTTGTTTGTTTGTTTGTTTTAAATATTTTCTTTCCTTTACTGTTTTTGTGCAAGTATAACCCATAACACATACAAAACATGAGGAAGGGAGGAAAGGAAAGAAGAAAGGAAGAAGAAAGGAGAAAATAGGGAAGAGGAAGAGAGACTAGAAAGGAAGAAGAGCGGGCCTATGGTGTTGAGGAGTGGACTGGATATGAGGAAGTTGTGAGGATTGTCTGCAGGAGGACACTATCAGCAAGGCCCTAAGGCAGTCTGCTGGAACAAGACACTGGCTTGGGATGCCTTTGGTCATTATGTTGAACAAGTAAGATATGCTTCATGCTTTGGAATCCAAGCTGTCACCATCATGGTCACGGGAGTAGGGATAATTTTGGAGTAAGGTTAGAGGCAATGGAGTCACGTAAGTCCTAAAGGTAATTTTCAAAAAGAGTACTTAGAGATAATATCTTGTGAGTTATATGAAAAGAGAACATTTCTCAAAGCAAAAGCAGTTGGAATCTAGCTGGAATCACAGGCTGATGAACCGAAGCTACAGAAGAGTCTTCAGACTAGAAAAATGTCAGTACAGCCAAGTAAGTTCTGAATGCAGTGGTAAGGGTGGGAGGCAAAGTGAGTACAGTGAGATTCGGGGCTCAGAAATCCCAGGGTCAGCAGGCAAAACCAACAAGTCGGGAATATCATCTGAAAAGGGTGAGACATTTAATTTTGCACAAGATGATTTAATAAAGTGACAGATAATGAAGAAGATGTTATGGATTACAAAGACAAAGAGAAGAACCCAAGCCAGATGCCTGGGATCAGCACGGAGACAAGCTCCTACTAGGGACAAATGTATTAGCACAACCAGCCCAAGGCAGCAAAGAAGGTAAAGGAGGTTGAATGATCACTTTCATTAAGTCGCTTACATCTCTGAGTGGTTTTGTTAAAATATTAATGAGACACATTCATTTCTGCTATAAGTATCGTGTTATAAGGATAAAACAAAATGATGGTTAGAATTTGGGGCCATTGTCAATTCTCATGCAAGCTGAATTCAGAAAGAGCTACAGCCATTTGCCTAACCCAAGTAGAGATGGTCCATGCCTTTGAGCAGGGCTTACAGGGGAATATTATTTACTCATAGCTACTTTCTAAGCAGACTGGAGGTACAGCTTGGTGGCAGAGCGTGGACACTGAGTCGGACCCCTGACATGACATAAAACGTTTGGGAAAGGAGAAGAGCAAAGGAGGCACAATGTGTAAGATGTGTTCTCTGAAAAACAAACACAAACACACAACGTAGCAAAACAAATTCTAGGATTGGTTGAAGTTTTCTGCTTGTTTCTGCTTGTTAGCGAAGCACTTCTGCTTTCCCTTTTTCAGTGTTATGTTGTTTATGTGTATCTCATATATGTGCAGGCACCTACCGAGGCCAGAATCGCATAAGGGATGCTCCATAGCAGGCAGCTGTGAGCAGCTCGACGTGGATGCTGGAACTAAACTCGGGGCCTCTTCAGTGCAGCAAGAGCTCTCAATCCCTGAGGCATCTAGCTCTCTAACCCAAAGTTCAATGATCCTTTTCATTTGGACTGTTTCATGTGAGGTGTGGCGTGGCAGTAGAGGAGCTGGCTCAGGGTATGTCTCACCATATAACTCTAGATATCCTGGTATAGATATCTTGGTATGTAGATCACACTGGCCCAGACCTCACAGAGCTCGCCTGTCTCTGTCTCCTCATATCCACTACTATAAAATGATAAGATAGTCTCTTTTCCCATTGAGCTGATGCGTTCTATAAGGTTTAGTAAACATGAGAACAGAGGCTCTAAATTGATGACGAAGGAAGGAGAGGTTCTGGGTGACAGAATGTTCGGTATTCTCAGTTACCCCATGTCTGTGAAAAGTTGCTATCCAGAGGAGGAAGGGAGCTGATCCCTGAAGATTTTAACCAACACAGAAAGTATTTACTACTGACTAAGCACACAATTTCTGGATTCAGAGAAGGGTGTTTACCTTTAGATAAAATGTCTCCTAACTGCGCAGCTGTGTGAGCTTTGTTGAAGTTAACTGAGCACTGATTGTATTAATCGTGACGTATAGTAAGAGAACAGCTTTCTTCTTAAATTTTATTTATTATTTATTTTATGTGTACATTTGTTGCTTTTGGTTTTGTTTTTATTTTGTCTGCATGCATGTCTGTGCACCATGTGCATATAAATGCCAGAAAATGACACTGGCTTCCCCTGGGACTTGAATTACAGAAGGTTGTATAAGTCTCTGAGTAGGTGCTGGGAAGTGGACTCAGGTCCTCTGGAAGGGCAGCAAGTGCTTTCAAGTGCTGGGCCATCTCTCCGGCCCTTACTTAATGTATAACTGTATTTTAGAAGACATGTTCTATGGTGGTTGTGAAAACATGATGATATGCAGAAAAATAAACACCGGTGAACAGTATTAAAAGGAAACTGTTAAATCTACTTCAACCAGTAAGAGAACACATCATATTTATAGTCAAAAACTTGAAATATAAGGACAGACAGACAGGCAGGAATGCAGGTAGGCAGGCAGACAGACAGATTGACAGAGAAAGGGGGAGACAGAACAAAGTAAGCAAGAATAGGTAAAAATAAGAAAAAAGAAAGAAAGGATAAGCTGAAGGGAGAGGGATTAACAGGAAGTTCAGTTGTGGGGAATAGCATGCTCAGGACCCTGGACTCAATTCACAGCGCCGGAGGGAGGAGATTGCAGTGGGGGGGGGGCGGGGAATACCAGGAAAAACAGAAAGAGGCATGATATGATAAGGGAGAACAGTGCATTGCTTAAGGCTTGCAAGCTCCTCACAGTTGCTCATTCCTCAGAACAGCTGAGGAGCACAGTGAAGCATTAGCGTGATGGAAGCAGAAAAGAATGTTTAAGGAAACACCCACTGAGAGCACAAGGAAAGGGGGAAAGGGCCTTGGTATGGAACATGGGCAAATGATTGACAGTGTGATATCCCACTTAAAAATTTCCTTTCTTTATTGGTTGCTTTGTTTTTTGTTCTGTTTTATTTTGTGTTTTGATTTTGTTTGTTTGTTTGTTTCTGTTTGCTTGTTTTTTTGAAACAGGTTTTTATTCTGTAGCCTATGCCAGCCTCAAACTCAGCTATTCTCCTGCCCCAGCTTCTGGATGCTAACCTCTATTTCTTTTTTCTTTTCCTTATATGCCTGGCCATTGATTAAAATGCTTGTTTAAACATTGTGAAATGCCCCTACCAAATCAGAACAGTAAATACCAACCCAACTACAAAACCCTTCAATCTACAATGGTGCCTTGCTTGCAAGTTATGCTACGGCAGTGGCTGTGAGAGTAGCCAAGATCTTATTTGACTTCAGGCCCAGTGTCAGGAGGAACCCATGCCTGACACTGCTTCAATGACAAAGAACCTCAGACTACATAGTCCAGGGACCTATGAGAAAATCAAAGATAACTCTTCTATTAAAGGAACATAGCAATAAAATGACACCTAATAACGTTCTGCTATAACTCATAGATCAATATATTGCTCAACCATCATCAGAGAAGCTTCCTCCAGCAGCAGAGGGGAACAAATACAGAGACCCAGAGTCAAACATTATACAGAGTGAGAGACTTTGGAATACTCATTCCTAAACACAAGTCCACCCCTCCCGTCAGAGTTTAGGGAACCCTGTGGAGGAGGAGGGGGAGAAAATACCTTAAAGGGGGGTTGGGAGAATGGAGAACATAAGGCCTTCTAAACACAACAGAGGCCAAGGCAGCATGCACAGGGCCTGCATGGCTTGTTCCAGATGCAGTCCTAAAGCTGAAAGGAAAATAGGTCACTCCCCCTCCCCCATCATATCCTCAATCCAGAAGATATTTCTAATTGATAACTACTTGCAAATGAAAATTTATTTTTCTCCAAGGGAGTCTCACTGAGGAAACAAATTACTCTTAAGAGCAGACTGCATGGTCACCAGAAGACAGAAAAGGTATGCTATGACACTGAAGTTCTTTGTCTCATAATTCTATGTCTGGGCTTTTACTTCTTCTTTTAATTTTACCTTTTTTATTTAATTTTATTTTTACCCCACAGGTTCTTTGAATATATAATATGGCTTTCCAGTTTTATGTTTCTATGGAATTCCTGAATGTACAAATAAATGGGTCTCTACATCTCTGTCTCTCAGGCTTTATCTTGGGATGTTTTTCTTCTGTTTGTCCTATTTCGATGTTGTTAATTTTCATAATTTTAAAATTTCTATATTTTTATTATCCATTCCATGTGTGTTTCTAAGCAGAGACAGAAAGGAGCTAGATTTGATTGGGATAGGAAGTGGGAGGAACAAGAAGGGATAGAGGAAGGGGGAATGTATAATCAGAATATATTGCATAAAAAAGAACCCCTTTTTTCAATTAAAAAAATGTGAGCCATCTCAGACAGACATCGTTTGGCCATTATGTACTCTTTTAACCAATGTGAACTTACACAAGCAGGAAAGGTACTATAACACAAAGCAGAGTTTCTGATTACATCCAGAAACCCACGTTCTATAAAACAGAGCCTACATTCCAATAAACTAGAAAAATTTTCCCCCTAATTCCTATTCACACTCAGTTCTGAGTGATGTAATGTCAGGTTATATATCAACTAAAATCATTCCTGTCATGGGTCTAGGATCCAAATACTTATGCAATCTGCCTCTTGGAGTTGATAGCAGGCAACAGAAGTGCATAATTCTATCCTTTGCTTTACTTACCAGAGGTCTCACAGTAGAACACAGTCATCCATTTAAGATTCTCATACACATCCCTGACCCCGATCCAGTTTCGAGATCATATCTAGGTCGTGACTCTGCAGATATTTCTGATCATATCTTCTCCATTGGCCCCCATACGAGTCAACAGTGAGTCACAAATTTAAACCAGAAATGAAATGCTTTCTGGTACTGCGTGATGTAATTTAAACAGAGCTAAGCATGTTTTAACACTAAACTTTGAAGTGTTTGAACTGCCACAGACAAAGGTTATTATGGAATTAAGGGTCAACCACCACAAAGTCAGCTGCCCTAAGTGTCCTGAGTATAAGATCACAGGAACGAAGGGGCTGGTGTGGTGCGTGTGTGTGTGTGTGTGTGTGTGTGTGTGTGTAGGGGGGAGGGGTGGCGCTGAGCCATGGCCTTGCAGTTGCCTTTCATCTTCTGGAATGTCAGGGTGCCTTGACATTTTCTCCTTGAAAATTGCCACACTCCTGGGATTTGCTTCATTAGACAGACAGGTGCAGTCTCGCTGGCCATAAGGTCACAATCCCGTGACCCAGGACAGGCTAAGTGCACACATTTTCACTGGGACACCCTTTCACAAGCACTTTCTTTCTCACCTCCACACATCCCTCAGTGCCATCACTTGTGAGTCAAATCACTCACTGCCATGTCTACCCAGGCCTACCCTCTCCCGAATGCAGATCTGGCATCAGGTGTTGGCCTGGTGCTTCCCAAGGGCTGGAGAGTCCATAGGAAACGGGAGCTGTCTCCCCACGTCCCTCTCCCTTCGCTGAATGTGACTCTTATGCAACAGCCCCGGATAGTTTCCCCTCTTCATATCTTCCGTCTCGTTCATATTTGAGAGCTATTTCAGCCAGTGGATGAACTCCCCTAGTTCATCCGGAAAAAAAAATTAAGTTGGTTTTATATTTTGATTTCTTAAAAGTATATGTTCAGACTGACATGATGCTACACACCTTTAATCGTAGTACTTTGGAGGAAGAGGCAGGTGGATCTCTTCTGAGTTCAAGGCTAGCCTCATAGAAAGGCCCAGGCCAGCCAAGGCTATATAGTGAGATAGTCTTGGGTGATGGGGGTTGGGGAGAAAAGAAAGAAGGAAGGAAGGAAAATAGCTGGCTTGTGTCAGCACAGCTACGACCACAGCCTTCGTATTTGTGGCTTCTTTCTTCTGTATACGTATCACAGACTGCTTTCAAATATCACACACATGCGCATACAGCCACACAGCAAGGCTCGTCAGTGGCCAATGGAGGCTGATTTTCAGCTGTAGCGTTCAGAGTGAGAGACTAGAAAGGAATGGGAATATTTCAGGTATAATTCACTAATGTAAGATACACTGGGATATAGTGAATGGGGCTGTGATCCAATATGGCATCCTTTAAAGAAGAAATGATTTGAGATACCCGTGGGGCACCAGGCCATTGCTTGAGACTTTTAGCTTATAAAACCTTGAAATAGTAGATTGTCATCATTCTAAGCTAGCCACTCTGTGTGACTTTATGGCAGTCCAAGGAAACCAGCCAAGCAATTGATTTCCTGAGCTTTCCGAAGTGTCACACGCGTCTCCAGTCACAGTATTGCTAACTGCTGGACTTCACGCCACTTTAGTGACTTCCCTTTCAGCAAGTGTAAGAAACAGACGTGTCCAGGAGCCCATTCCAGTTTGCAAGAGAGTATTGTTAAGTTTCCAGGAATTTTTGCAAACCCTCTGCTGAGCATTCCTACTGTTTAAAAATCATATTGTGTAAACTTTTGGTTAAGTAAATGAAAACAAATACAATTAATCCCCGTGTCATTATCTTTTCCTAAATTTTTGATATTTGGTTGCTCTATGATTGTCCTTGGATATATTTATTTTCGTGGGTAACTTCCTACTGTTATTTACATAAATAGCACGATCACTTACAACTATCTGACCTGTAGAGTGGGAACGCTATATTGACCTATATTGCTGCACACTCTTCCCCAACTCTTGTTGGTGACTCGGACTCCGGCTGATATACTGCACAATGGAAGTGTTGCTACCACTGTAGAATGTTAAAAATCAGTTGCTTGCATATTTGTACCAAGCTTGTTGTAAATGTTTACAAAAAACAGAATGAAAACTGTCATCCTCTAAATCACACTGGGATGGCTACCAAGGAAAGTACCAAGATTTCTCTCTTTGAGTCCAGTCTGGAAGAAAAAAAAAATGAGCAAAGCATGAAAAAGAAAAATCAGGCACTAGTACAAGCCATGACGGCAAAGTGAGATTTGGCAGGGATTACGGAGTGGGGATAAGGGAGACTTAGATGCTAGTGACCTACTTTTAGTATTATGTGCTAAATCTCTTCAGGAAGTGGCTAGCTCTGATTATAAATATTAATTAGATTTCAAAGAGTACTCTTTAAAGACACTGTGCTCTTTAGAGAGAAACATTTTAGATACACAGATGGTAAAACATAAATAGGAAAGTAAAGAGATAGACAGGTGACAATAGTTACAACTGTCACATGTACACCTGCTCAAGTTGGTAGTAAACTAAATGATGTTACTGGGCAAACAGATCTAAACTGGCAACAAAATCATCAGGCGGTTTAATGGCGTTGTAAATGGGCCCGGAGAAACTTTAGTGACTTTACTAGATATATAATTCTCCAATATATGGGTAAGGTCAACATTCTTCAGCTTTGCTATGTCACCTTCCTTGTTCTGCCTATAAGCTGGACACAAATATTTACACCCACAGCAGCAGCTCTATGCTCTTAAATAAAAGATCTAAGGAACATGATACCTATTAAATAGTTACTTCCTAAACCTCTTAAGGGTAATTTGACCCTGCTGGCAGCTTGATTTTTCTTTTGCACTATGGGGAGTGGAGTCTCGGGTAGAGACTGCCTAAGTCCTTGAACTCTGTGCCAGCAGGAGCTGGGAACAGGGCAGACTTTCAGTCAGTGCCAGAGCAAAGGTAGTAGGGCGTTCTTGTTTAACTGAAATGGCAGCAGCCGACTAAGAAAGAAGTGGTGCCACCAACACAGTCAAGTCCGGCTGAGTCTACTGTTGTCTGAGGTTCTCCCCCACCCCAATCCCCTCACCACTGGCTCTGACCAGGAAGAGTTCTTATGGAGGAATGGGGGAAGTATGTCTCACCTCAGTTTGATGTGACCAGTGCATTCTCTGCGATTGTGTCATCTGAGTTCAAAAAGGTTCCTATTTAGTCAACCAGCAGGGATTTTCTATAATAAATAAGAGGACACTGTTCTTCTCTGTGAACACAATCCAACAGTAGAGGAAGTTCAGTCTCTCCGTTTTCCATACTTTAACATCCATTCTTATTCGTGTACACATCTTAATAAAGTGGAAAGGCTAATGTAAGTTAGAACTAATGCTGTCCCTAGACATATTACCTACTAAAGAGTAAAAACTACCACACACAAACCCAATGTTTTTACAGTTCTGTTTCAGTACATTAGGCCTGGGTAAACACTGCACTGGCAAGCACTGAGCTGGGTCAGTAGGAACTGGCAGGGAGGAAAGAGTGTGGCCAGGGTGTGTCTGTCCTTGTCGGTTTTCTTCTCCCTGGTTTTCCCCTTGCCCTGCTGGGGGGGCTATACACTGCCCACTGCCCACTGCCCACTGCCCACTGCCCATCTAGAGCTCACTGTGGCAGCTTTTGTCTAATTTCCCACATCAAGGCATGGGCCAACCCTCTCATACATTTCCTCATAGATACATCTTTAAAATGAACAGAAAATGTGCTCAAAACTAAAAGTTTAAAAAAAATATCCAATTTTCAGGTATTTGGAAAGAGAAATATCATCATATCAGACCACACAGAAAGTCTACCATACTCTATTATTGGACTAGTAAGGATTCTAATTCTAAATTGTTCCCCAAACTGGGTATTCAAAACATTTCTATTATAAACAAATATATCATAACGTGTCATAAAGAACACTTTAAAAACTTAACATAACCAAACTTTCACCAGAACAAATTGTCAACTATATGCAATATACTTTGTTTGTTTGTTTGTTTCCAAACAGGATTTCTTCGTGTAGCCCTGGCTGTCCTGGAACTTGCTCTGGAGACCAGGCTAGCCTCCACCTCAAAGATTTGCCTACTTCTCCCTCCTGAGTGCTGGGATTTAAGTCATGTTCCACCACCAGACTATGATACACTTTTTGATATGAGGTCAACTACTGTCTTAGTCACAGATAGGCATTTCACTGATGATAACTCGACAATGATTGTTGAACGAAGATCAAACCAGATGTTGAACACATGAGGTTGACTTTGCATCCATCTCTGAATTGGACTTTGTACAGTTTACAATAAAAAGCTGCCCGTGACTCAAATGAGAAGCGTCCATAATTACACGCCGCAGTGCCACGGTGGTTTGGCAGCTTTAAAACAATACATGCAGTTTTATGGAAGAGTTGTGCTTCAAGTTGGTTCTTCTTTGATTCCATAAATGGTAGTTTTGACTTTGAAATGAGCCACCTAACTTAAGACATTTCTTTTTTCTTTTCTCACTTTGAAAACAGTTAACACACGCGAAGGTCTGGCTTGTTGACAAGACGATTTCAGCAAAGTTTTCCCTGACATGAGATATTTCATTCAGAAGGTCTATGGGTTTCTTTTTTCTCCTTTTAAGGTTTCTTAGCTGAGAAAATGACATGAACAAACTCCAAACTCCATTTATCTATGTTGTTTTGAATGGACAAGCTGAATGGGAAAGGAGGCCCGAAGAACCAGGGCCACAAACCTCTACTGGCCCCAGAAAAAGGGATCAACTTGGAAATACTTCAATGGAAAGCCAAAATTATAGTTTAGTGGGATGAAAATACTACTCTCAACTCTCACTGACACAAATACAGTGTTCAAGTGATCTTATAATCTATGTACTTTATGCTAATTTACTTGGTAGAAGTATTCCAGATTAATGGTTTACAAAGTTGTGGTTCTTCCTAAATAGTGGTAAATTATAGGTAAATTATCAAAGAAAACAAGTATGATTTCACTAGTTATTCTCAGAGCTTTTCTTCCATAATTAAAGAGGAAGGACTCAGCAAATTCTTCCATTTAAAATTCTTCTGCCCTCTTAGTATTCATATATATATATATATATATATATATATATATATATACATATATATCATCTACATATACACATATGCTCTGGATATTCTATTCTTCATTTCTTCTTGGGTAGTATACTGGGATATTGATAAGATGGTTATATCTCATTGTACATTTTCACTGAACTATTTATTGATTGAATTTCTTTGGGGAGATATTGGGCAAGATTTCTAATGCTACGTGTATTGGCTTTTAGGCAAGTTGGGGGATGGAAAACGACATCAAATTTAGCCATTCTTCTGCCTCTAATGTTAAAAATGTGTTCTACAGGTTGTAGCTGTCAGGGGACTTCAGCAGGACAACATTTAGCTTAGTAACCTAATATGGGTATGTTCAGCTGAGGCAGGACCTGCATGTCAGTTTCTTAGCTTTCAGGATCCGGAAGATTGTGCTGCCCTTCTTGTCTGTGACATACGGTACAAGGGTTGGCTCTGCTTTGGTCCACCTGCCAGCCGAGTTTAAAGTTTCCGAGGCTCGGAGGAACACAATGACTTGGATGAGACAACCTAAAAGGGAAGGACACTGCTGCAGCAACCAGGAAGCCCTTGAACCCCAGCTAAGCTAACCGTGTCTTTTTCTTTTTTTTATTTTTATTTTTTTAATGCTTCTATACCGCATACACATACGAAGAACCCACTTCTTTCGTTGACCAGAGATTTTTTTTTTCCCTGACCGTCCAAGATAGTCTGATCCTTGGCGACATATGGCTGGAAAATGAAACGACCCGGGAGTGTGGCCACATCGTTATTCTGTGCGGTGTAATACCAGATGGGCACCGTGAACGGCGCAGGGATGTGAATGACCAGTTTGAAATGGGAATTTCCCCCCATCCAGCAGGTTCCATTTCCCTGTTGGGTCTCTCGGTATAACGTACTAGCTTTTGCCCTTCTTTTCTGCAGTATCAATTAACTCAACTTGGCGGTGGAGTGGCCAGCGAGGAAGGAATGAAGCGATCTGGCTAATCTCGCTGGCTGCGGAGCGGTAGAACCTAAAACTGCAGCCGGGTGCAGATCTGCCCACTGCGCCCGGGGCATGGAGCGCACAGGCGACCGCGGGGACCCAGGCCCGGCCCCGGGAGCCCAGTGCTGAGCTCCGGAGCCCGCCAGGCCGCCGCCTCCTCGAGCCCACTGCCTTTACTGTCAGTGTCGCCCCTCGCAAAGAGTCATGGAAGACTGCCCGCTGCCAGACCTCAGAGACATCGAGCTGAAGCTGGGGCGCAAAGTGCCCGAGAGCCTAGCGCGCTCGCTGCGCGGGGAGGAGCCGGCGCCCCAGGAAGGGGCTGCGGACCCCAGCGGGGTTGGTGGGAGCTGCAGCAGCAGCAGCAGCTGCAGCAGCTTCGCCCCCTCCGTGTCCTCCTCGTCTTCATCCTCCCCTGCCTCTGGCTCTCCACGACGTAGCCACCCCAGCGCCCTGGAGAGGTTAGAAACCAAACTGCACATCCTCAGGCAGGAGATGGTGAGTGTGATGCGTCGGTGGCGACCCAGGGACCCGGGGCCTGGGACCCGAGAGGGGAGCGCGGGAGCCGGGGAGAAGCTGGGAGGAGGTGAGCGGAAGCGGCTACAGTTAAACTGGAACCTTGAGGACTTTGCTCGGTCACGGGGTGCCCTGGCAGCTCCTTCGGCTCTACTCTACTTTCTGATAGTGCTCCTCCCTGCGCACCACTCTGCAGCTGCCAGCCGCAGATTCTCCCGCTCTAGCGTGCCGAAGGCCCGCAGTTACTGCGCAGATCCGGCCTGCTGTGAGCGGTTTGTGTTTTGCCTTGTTTCAAAGGGTGGTTTAATCCAGCGCACTTAGCACAGAAATGCCTCCCAGCTGGCCGGGAGGTGGCGCGGCGGGGTTCTTGCTGCCTGCCTCGGTAGTTTGCTCTCCTCCACCCTCCCCTTGTTGCAGCAGCTGCAGCTGTCCCAAGGCCACTGTTGGGTAGATTGGCCACAGCTGGTTCTGAAAACAATGGCTCCTCGCCATTGATGTGCCTGTGCATGACTTCTTTCAATGTTTTGATCCTGGAGAGCAGGTGACCCCGAGCCCAGGGATTTGCTAAATGACTGCCTCCTGCCCTTTTCTCTAGTCCTCAATCAGCACTTGTTTTCTCTACCATTTTTTTTTTTTTTTTTTTTTTTTTTTTTTTTTTTGTGACCCTCGGATTAGGACAATGGGTCAAGTAGGTCTAAGACTCGTTATTCCGGATGTGCTTAGACTAAGGCATTCATTCATTTGCCTTGAGCTCTTGGGCGAGTCTTGGCCTCTACAGATCTCAGTTTGTGATCTTTACAATGATGAGCTGATTGGAGGAAATTATCTCGTTCTAAGCCTTTTGAAGCGAATGCCACAAACCAATAGCATTTCCTACCAACTCTGAGGAGAGGAAAATTTCCACAGCAGCCCTCAGTCTAGGCGATGGTGTGTGTGTGTGTGTGTGTGTGTGTGTGTGTGTGTGTGTGTGTAGTGAGTAGGGCTTCCTACAAAAACAGTCTGTGCGGGGTTCACATCTAAGTTTCCTTCCATTCTTATTTTCTGTGATAGGGAGACCCCAGTGATAAATTCCAAGCAAAACAGTAGTCTCGGGAGATCATGATCTATTAAAACACTATAGAATATCACTCTAAACACCCTCGCTAGATCTCTAGTCTACTTGAAGACTATGTCTTCAGTACTTGCTTACCACTTGAAAAGGTTCCAGATATTGAAATAATATGTATATTTCTAAATACAACTGAATATGTATATATGGATACATATTTCATATTTCACTGCCTAAATACACATATGCAAGGTTTACATATTAATCACTTCAAATATTTATTACATAGTTACCATATCTTCATAAGCAATGATGTATCTCAAACATACATCAAATTCAGAGTCGCTCCTGGTCTAGGCAATGGTTCTTAACCTGTGGGTCTTGACCCTATCAGAGGTCACATATCAGACAGATTGCATTAAAACAAAGTTACAGTTATTAAATAGTAATGAAATAATTTTATGGTTTAGGGTCACCACAACATGAGGTTGGGTGGATTAGAAAGGCTGAGAACCATTGGCCTCAGAGGATGTAAAGATGCTAGCTCCTAAGTCCAATGACCTGAGTTTGATACCCAGGATTCATGTGGAGAATCAGCTCCCACAAGTTGCTCTTTGACCTCCACACATGCACCATAGTGTCACATGCACATGTATGTATGCCTCACAAACTAAATACATGAATATAAAGAAAAAAAACCTTTTCAATCAATGAGTTTGTCCATTAAGGGCTTTCAAATCTCTTATGCTTATTTGACTTTTATTTGAAGTTTTGAATTCTGTAGGATAAACAAAATTGGTCATTTTTAACTAAGAATATCTACCAGACATCTATTTTCCTAATTAAAATTTCCAAGTTGATAAAAAAAAATTTTCAGCTGTATCTTGCTATTTATGATGATCCTGGTACACCAGCCTTTTTTAAGAAATTATTTTTATTTTACCAGTATGAATGGTTTCTCTGAATAAATGTATATATTGCATTTACTTATACCTGGTGTTCTCAAAGGCTAGAAAACAGTGTTGTATACACCAGAACTGGAATTACAGACAGGTGTGAGCTACCACAGGTGCTAAAACTGAACACGAGTCCTTCTAAAGGCCTCATACCTGCCTAGACATCACTTTGGTATTAATTTTTGAAAAGACAAATGGACAATAACAACAAATTAATAAATCTTCGTTGGACTTTTCTCTGTGTGGTCTCAATGTTTGTAGACTACGAAAGATGTATCGGGATGTACGTATGATTGGGATAAACTGTGTTCTAATAAAAGTCTCTATTGAGTAAGTCTTTTAAGCACGGGCCCCAGTTAGAAGGCAGAGGAGGCATATTCATTTTAGCTATGCACAGGTGAGTGCACGCAGGTGCATGTGTAGGGTGACGTCATGTGTCTTCCTCTATCAGCCTCGGTCTTATATACCGAGGCATCGATTGTCCTTGTGTCTGGTCTAGCTAGCCAGCTTGCTGACTGGATTACAGGGATGCATCTGGTGTTTGTGCAGATGCTAGGGATCCTAACTCTGGTCCTCACGCGTGCGAGGCAAGCACCTTTCCCACTGCACATCCCTTCAGGCCCCTGTCATCTCCTTCTATGCCTCCATGGATAACATCTCTTATCCCTGTCTGTAAGTGTTGTAATCATTGCTCTCAGAAATCTAGAAGGTGGTTTGTAAGGCAGAAAGGTGGGTAAAGACATTCAAGTGGGGTAAGAAGCTGTTTCTGGACAATCTCCTTAATGTTGAAACCCTTCTTAACAATACAAGCAGTGCCGTGGGTAAGGAAAATATTGATAAAGACATTTGCAAGCATAATTTGATACAAAAGGTAAAATGTTAAGTAATTTTAGGATGTCTTGGGGGAAGGAACAAAATTTTTAATGCAAGCAGTGATACTTATTTTGAATTGAGAGATTAGGAAATTTCACAATACAAGAGAGGAATGTAGAATTACATGTGAAATTTATTATGAAACTGGAGGTAAGTATTGGGCCTCTGATACAAAATTTACCCAAGAAGCCTATGAGAAGTGGCAGCACTTGTGAGGCAGAAGCAGGCAGACTTCTTTGAGTACCAGGACACCCAGGCCTACCCAGTGAGACATTGTCATAAAAAACAAAAACAAGGACTGGTGAGATGGCTCAGTGGTTAAGAGCACTGACCACCCTTCCAAAGGTCCTGAGTTCAAATCCCAGCAACCACATGGTGGCTCACAACCATCCATAACAAGATCTGACGCCCTCTTCTGGTATGTCTGAAGACAGCTACAGTGTACTTAGATATAGTAAACACATAAATCTTAAAAAAACACACACACAATACAGGAAAATGTATAAATGATAAAACAAAGTCTGTCCAATATTATTTGTTCCTTTCTTCTCAGCTCATTTTAATGTGGGTCATATCACTTGTCCCTAAGATTAGACTACAACAAAGGAGGTATTTTCATTCACACTTAAACAGAACCCTTTTGTCTTGGCACAGAGATGCACTGAGAATGCAGGGTAAAGACACACAGTTTTAATTAATGAGCAAAATCATCATTTGTACTTTTGGCACCTGATTTTAGGTACTGTGCTTTCTTTTTCTTCACACTGATCTATATTTCAGAAATTTCTTTTAAAATATATAGTTTAGCTTTTGAAAATCTGTGATCTCTTAGTACCTCATAAAATGATAAGAAACTCACAGAATAAGCCCTTGGGATATGTGGCAGGGATTGTTGTGATTGTGGATTCATTATCAGTCAGTAATCGTGTGTGTGTGTGTGTGTGTGTGTGTTTGTGTGTGAGATATTCCTGCCTTTGACCTTAGGGAACAAAAACAAAATTTCTTCCTCAAAAAAGTCAATATTGGGGTTCTTGTAATGGCTCTGTGTGTGGCCTACCTAGGCACCCTGAATTTGAGTTCGGAACCTACATGTGAAAAGTGGGTGCCTATCCCTAACAGTTGTCCTCTGGTCTACTTACACACACACACACACACACACACACACACACACACACATACAATGATACATGCCATTACCCTCATACACACATACAATAATAAGTAATATTTTTTGAGAGCCTTTCTTATTTTGGAGCTTTCTTCCCACATCATATACAAAGATTCATATTAAACAATTTTCTTAAGATGAAGACTTCATTGGTTATAAAATATGGCTATATTTTATAATCTCATAATATCAGAAACCTTCCAGTAAGTTTAGATAAGTTCTCTCCAATTTTGTTTTAATAGTTAGTAATCTAGTTTAAAATGTACTTTCTTTATGAGTTACTCAAAAGGCTGTTGTACTGTTTCAAAATGTCTGGACCATACATTAAGCTTGAGAATGAAAACTATTTTCATATATTTACTCTGTGGCAAGTTGGACATGAAGAAGGAAACAGAGGCAATCAGCAGACCATAGGAGATGGAAGTTATAAGGCATCTAATGTTCAGTCCTGATGTTACCTTCCTAGACCAGTATTAGTTAGAAAATCAGTGTCTGCCGTGGACTAGGAGAGGCACTGACTGTGGAAGTGGCCGCGCGGATCCCAGTCAGGGCTCTCGCCGGTTGGACCCTCTGCAATCTTCAGGTAGTCTAGAGCCATTGAGAAAGCTGACAGGAAAACACTGGGTCCTGATTTCCATATTTGGAGCCATCGTTTGCAGATCTCAATATCTGTGAGCATAGAAATGTGACGTTAGTGACGTAGACTTTCCTACTACAGCATATCACACGCTGCATCTGGTTGCCAACATTTGACTTTAATGAAGTTTTCAGAGCAATACCTTGGACTAGACACAAGTACGCGTATGGGAGAGAAGGTGGGTTCAGGAGGTGGCTCAGCAGTTAAGAGCACTTGCCGCTTCTGCAGAGAGCCCTGGTTCAGTTCCCTGGAGCCACATGCATACATGCAGGCAGAACACTCAAACTCATAAAATAAATAAATCTAAATTTTTTTTAAAGAAAAAACTCATAAATGATACTAAAACACAAATTGAAATGTTTGAAAAAAAACCTTGAAAATACATTTCTGCTTGACTTTTACGGATACTTTTCTTAATGATCTGTGTTTTTACTATGCCCCCCTCCCTATTTCAAATGGATTCTTTATTTTTGTAATTAAAAAAAAAACTTTAAAATTCCCTTAAAAGCAAGCTTTAATTTTATTAGGTTCACACTTGGCTTTGGGTACACTTCAGTGGAGGCAAGGAGATTTTTATTACTCGGTTGCCTTTAGGTAGAAGCTGGGAAGCAGAGGCATTTTCCTTAATGAGTTCTCAAGATGGTTGAAAAGATAAAATAGGAATATAATTTGGCCAGAGAATGATTACAAGCCAACATGTCAGCAGGCGCCAGATGCTACATTTGAGACAGGGGAGCCTGGCTGTGGACATGACTCATGAGGATAAGCCCTCCTGACTCATGAGGTGACCCTGGCAATCATGTAAATTAAGGCTTTAACCTAGGGATAAAGACGTGGAGGACAGCTAGTTCCCAGCAGAAGCCGCTTCTGTCTTTTTGCCCATTTAATGTTAGTATTCTTAATGTAATAAGTAAATCTTTCCCTTTTTTTTTCTAATTGGATATTTCATTTGTTTACATTTCAAATGTTATCCCCTTGTCCTGTTTTCCCTCTGCAAACCCCCTATCCTGCCCCCTCCCCCTGCTTCTATGAGGGTGCTCCCCTTCCCACCCATCTACTCCAGCCTCACTACCCTAGCATTCCTCTACACTGGGGCATCAAACCTTCACAGGACCAAGGGCTTCTCACATTGATGCCAGATAAGGTCCCTTCAGATCCTTCTTCAGTCCTTCCCCTAAACCTCATTGGGGTCCCTGTGCTCAGTCCAATGTTTGGCTGTGAGCATCAGCATCTGTATTAGTTAGCATCTGGCAGAGTCTCCCAGGAGACAGCTATATCAGGCTCCTGTCAGTAAGCACTTCTTGGCATCAGCAAGAGTGTCTAGGTTTGGTGTCTGCATGTGGGATGGATCCCCAGGTGGGGCAGTCTCTGGATGGCCTTTCCTTCAGTCTCTCCTCATAATAAGTAAATCTTAGGAGACCCACTTTCATAATGAGTGGCTCTTGCATTGACAGCAGCCCTAATGTCACTTCGCTAGACGCTCATAGAAGGTAAACATATAACTTGAAAACCATCACCCTCCCACAAACTAATGTCAGAGCATGCATGTGTGAGAGAGACTGAGGACAACTCAGGAACCCGTTTCCTACTGTGTAAGTCATGGGATTTAACTCAGGTTATCAAATCTGCCAAGCCAAGCTGCTGGATCAATAACCTAACTTCCTTCTTTCCTTCCTCCCTTGCTTCTTTCCTTCCTCCTTCGCTTTTTCCTTCCTTCCTTCTTTCCTTCCTTCCTTCCTTCCTTCCTTCCTTCTTTCCTCCTAACTTCTTTATTTCCAGGTTTTCTTCCTTTTTTTTTTTGAAACAGGGTCTTACTGCACAACCCTGGCTGGCTTCAAACTTACCTGTGCCCCTTAAGTGCTCAAGTTAAAGGATGCACCACCACACCCATCCTAAGATCATTTTCTGGAAGAAAAGCATTTCCTTCCATGCAAGTTGCATAATAGAAGCAAGCTGCATTGTTTAAAAAAAGACTACAAGTTGTGTGGGAATTTTAAACTCAGAATGTTCATCTTGTGCTGACATAAAAATATACCTCCTATCCTACACTGACGTGAGACACATTGAAAAGACATTTTCCTGCATTGAGACTTTAGTTTTTAAGGCACAACTATGGAATTAAGGTTCATGTGAAAGTCTTTGGAATTCCTGACCATGTGTTAGTGTGAGATGGAATCACTGGTTCTCCTGGACCCACTGCAACTGAAGTTACATAGAGTTGTGAGTCATCCTGTAGGTTATGGGAAGGAAAACTCTACAAGAACAATAAGTACTCTTAGCAGCTGAGCTGTCTACCATCCCCTTGTTTTTTCTTTCAATGCCACACATTTACTATTCAAATGGTGGTCCTCTGCTTTGTCCAGGCCTTGGTAGACTTTGGGCTTTTAAACTCAGGCAGGGTCTGGGAAGGTGGCACAATGTATAACAATGTATAAAGTGTTTCCTGAGCAACCCTATGGAACTGAATTTAAAGCCTCAGCAGTAAAGCCTGTAACCCCAGCATGGGGTAGGGAGGAAAGGAGAATCCATACAGCCTGCTGGCCCCAGGACCCCAGAGTCGAGCTGGGTTGGTGAGCTCCAGGTTCTGTGCAGGACCCTGTTCCCCAAATAAGGTGAAGACCAATAAAAAATATCACTCAGCATTGATCTCTGTCCTACACACATACACACACACACACACACACACACACACACACAAACCACAGAGAGGGGAGTGAGAGGGAAAGAGGAGAGAGAGAGAGAGAGAGAGAGAGAGAGAGAGAGAGAGAGAGAGAGAGAGAGAGAGAGAGAGAGAGAAAGAGCGCAAGCATAAACATGAACTGGAGCTTCAGATGAATCTATAATAAGTTTCGTTACCAGTATGTAAAGACTTCTAGCCCATCAGAATCTTCCTCTGCTGCCCTAACCTGTGTGTAACTGTCTATGCAGACCAGACTAGATTTGACTCACAGAGATTCACTAAACTTTGCTTCCAGAGAGTTGAGGTTAAAGGTATGTGCCATCATGCCCAGATATGTTCATAACTCTTAGAAGCTCATGATGTGGGTACTTTTCTAGGTTCAACCAATAAATAGTCTTCTGTGACTCTTTTATTTATGGTAACCATCTATCTACCTATCATCTGTCACTCTCGTTGCTTCAAAGCACAGCTAGGGTGTCCTGATTGTGTATTGACATTAGAGACTAAAAGCGATAAACTTTCAGGGTTGTTTGCAAAGAGAAGATAGTGGCGGTGTGCTGCATTGGACGCTGGAAGAAGTGGTCACTGATGCTCTGCTGCGGGTGTGATATGTAGAAAGTACCTTGATAAGCTTGATGCTATTGTTTTAAAAAGATAAGAGTTGCTCCCTATATGACCTACCTATTCTGGCCTTGCCAGTGCTGCAGAAGTGTATCCAAAAGAAAACCCCATAGATTTGTGTAAAAGTCTATGTTTTCTGTCCATTCATCACTGCATGTTATCACTAAAAGTCCAACAGAACTGAGAAATAGCTCAGTCTGTAAAGTGCTTGCCTCATGATCATGACCTGAGTTCAATCCCAAGAACCCATGCAAAAATGCCTGGTGTATGGTGCTGAGTGAAATCTCAGAACCGTAAAGAAAGACACAGGGTGCTCCCTTGGGCTCCTTGCCTGGCCAGTCTAGCTTACTTCACCATTTCCTGAACAATGAGAAGCCTCTTGTTAAAGGAAGCGTTTCGCAATCTCAAGGATGACAGCAGAGGTTGTCCTCTGACCTCCACACTCATGCACATACTAATGCACCTACCTACACACAAACACATACATCATACATACCTTCATCAAATTTTGAGCCATCATTATTAATACAGTACTATGGATGTTATTAATATTATTAATATGGTCCATTTATTTATCAACTAGAAAAACTAAATATATATACATGTTATATTAGTCAGGGTTTTCTAGAGGAACAGAACCAGTAGAATAAACATACACTATATTAGTTTGCTTTCTCTTGCTGTAAAAAGATACAATGATCAAAGGCAAGTTAGTGAGGAAAAGAGTTGTTGCTTCTCATAGTTTATAGTCCATCATGAAGAGAGTTCCTTACAGAAGGAGTTCAGGGCAGACATTGAAGGAGAAGCCATGGAGAAGCATTGCCTATTGGTTTGCTCTCCGTGGGTGGCTTAGCTTTCTTTTTTATATAACTCAGAACTACCTTCCCAGGGCTGGAACTACCCACAGAGAGCTGGGCCCTTCCACATCAGTCCTTAATCAAGAAAGGACCCCTGGGCTTATAAGCTGTTCTGATGGAAGAAATTCCTCAATTGAAATCCCTTCTTCCTAGATGACTACAGCTTGTGTTATATTGAAAAAAGACAAGCTTAGCAAATTGAACCCTTGTCAACCTGAGAAACACATCAGCATTGAATCTTAATGTTTTCTTTCTTGTTTATCCTCAAGATATGATATTAACATAACAGTATAAACAAACCAAAATATAACTTTAAAAGTCCCACAAACTTTTTAAAAATTCAACATTTAAAAAAAAATTCAGTTTCTTTAAAATGTCTATAGTTGCCGGGCAGTGGTGGAGCACGCCATTAATCCCAGCACTTGGGAGGCAGAGGCAGGCGGATTTCTGAGTTTGAGGCTAGCCTGGTCTACAGAATGGGTTCCAGGATAGCCAGGGCTACACAGAGAAACCCTCTCTCGAAAAAAAAAATGTCTATAGTCTCTCTTGACTGTGGGCTCCTATGTACAACAACAACAACTACTACTACTACTACTACTACTACTACTACTACTATATACTACTACTACTACTGCTGCTACTACTATTACTACTACTACTAACAATAATAATAATATTAATAATAATAATTAAATTATTTCTTTCTCCAAGAAGGAAGACAGTCACAAATAAATGAAAGCAAAGCCAAAGACCAAAAGTATAAATAACACTGGTCGGTATATGGTCCTTGCACAGAAGCCAACAACTGATCTGACAAATGCTTTGAGATGGTGGTGAAGCATCCCAGGCAGATGTTCAGGATAGCCTGAATAATGTCGGCAAGAGTAGGTGAGAAAAATGCCTTCAGCTCCCGGAAAACAATTTAAAAGTTTTTAGAGAGAAAAATAATCCTTGTCAAGACCAGAGGATTAGAAATAATTAAGGGTAGAGAAACTCTTTTTTTTAGGATTGTACATGACTCATAGGCTACAATCAGAACCCACACTTTAGTCTTCTGCCTCGACAATGAGACTATAAATTGCATCACAGAGATAATGCACATGGGGCCCTCGGTCTAACTTGGTTTTATCATTTAGATCTGCGGTGTTAGTCACACTGTAAAACTTAATGAGCTATAGGTAGATAAAGTCTGAACTGACAGAAATCTTTCTACAGTGAAATCCTGTTATCGTTTAACAGACATTCATGAGCCTCTGGTAAGAGGTTTCCATGGACTGAAAGTCTGACAAAATTATGCAGATGTCTCATCATGTGCCACTCCTGGTGTGGCAGCATCAGATCCTGTATCCCAGCGTGGCTGGTGGCTCACTCTTCTCTCCTACAATATAGTTGGTTCTAGGACACAGCTGTAACTAATTGATTTGATGCCTGTGTCTCCCAACAGCCTAGCCATTTCCGTAGAGCTAACTGTGAACTACAGTATACCTCCATCTATTTCCAGCCTTCATGTTTGGAGTCTGCCAGCAGCACTTTTCCAGAGTAGAACAAAGAACACAGGCCCACCAGCCAAACCCAGGCATTTGGAACTAGGCTCTTGATTAGAGACTGCAACATCCTCGTGCCCTCTGTGATTGTAGTAATAGATGTAAAAAAGAGGAAGACATCTATTTTCTACCTGCTTTGAAAGAATATTGGAGAATTTGTTCCTGGTTTTAGGTCCCACTCCGTCTTTGGATACAGTCTATCTCAGTAAGCACGGGGCTAGGAATGTTGACAGAACACAGCCTGAGAGGGAGTGCTCCTCTTGGTGCCTGCACAGAGAGCACTCACATTTATGTCTGTCATCCTCTCCTATGTAATGAGAGTTTGAGGTCTGAGGGTAAAGGTTAGAATTCATGTTGTTGAGCACACATGGGGAAAGAAAGGTGCCTGCTGCAATTTGAATGTTCTTTGCTAATGGCAGGACTGTATAAAGGCCTGCTGCTCGGGCTGCACAGGGTTGCTCTCTCCCCATGTGCAAGGAGACCCCAGCATGCTGGATTAAATAAAATTCCTCTTGCTTTTTGCATCAAAAAAAGGGAATGTTCTCTCTGGGATCGTAATATTGGTAGGAGTTTCGATGAATCAGTTTGTGTATGTGTGTGTATTCATTTGATACTATATTAATTAAAAAGATTTAAAATGGCCATCACATAATCTGGTGTTGCAACTGAACCAGTAACTGTATATTTCCGTCTGGATATTTTTGTCTGTACACAGCTGCGTGATACTGCTTTTCCCAAAGGCATCATGATGGCTTTGCCTTCTGAGAAGTACCACTGCATGGAATTTTCCTGCCTATAATCAGTCTTTCTAATTCAAATGCTCTACAAGAAAAATTCTAAATATGTGGCAGACGTTTAAAACTCATTTGTTTTGAAGTGTTTTAGACTTTTATTAAGGATTGAAAAAACAACCAACAAAAATCCAGGACCCGAATCAATGTATTGTGCTCACCAGGGGCCCTCTAAACCTTGTGTTTCTACAACTCACTCTCTTCCTTCTCCCTCTTTCTATAACAGACACACACACACACACACACACACACACACACACATACACACCCACACACACACACACACACACACTTCCCACGAATAATTCTTAAATCTCTAAAGACAGCAAGTGTGATATTGCTGTGCTACCGTGTTTCTCGGGAACTTAATGAATGCTTCCCCATGGCACACTTTCTTCATGGGCAGTGTCTTTTCCTCTTCTGTGTATATTGTTGTGCAATAGTGAAACAATTACTAACAGGTCTCACTTTTCCCCGTGGAATTCAGATTTGTCCTTGGAAGATTTAGTGACAGACACTAAGCCTCCAGAGACCAGAGATCAATCAGTTCTTCTCCCACGGTGGGGGGGGGTTTCAAATATCAGAGATCCTGCATATCAGATATTTACATTATGATTCACAACAGTCGCAAAATGGCATCTCTTCTGAGATGCACGTATCTCATAAAACCATTTTCACAGTTCTCAAAGTAATTTCCCCCTGTATCTCCTTCATCATTCTTCAGGTTATACAATTACAATTAGATAATGAGTGTAACATTTGTGGCCTATATCTCAGTACAGTAGCTATAGCATATATCTGGCGTATAGTATGTGTGTTAGAATTATGTCTATAAATGGCCTTTTGGCTGGTACTTAGATGCTGGTTAAGGAGGCAGTGAATTAAGTAGGATTACACTCTCTCCATGTGCTATATTACATGTGGCTTGCAAAATTCAGTCTGACTTGGAGGATTATATTTAATAACAATATAGACACATACGCATACATATGGAGATAAAGAAAGAGAAAGAGAAAAAGAGAACTTGAAAACTCTCCACTTAATTTTCTTTAATTTGGCTACAGTCAGTGTTTACCAAAGGCTGTTGTCCTGAAAATTTCAGGCAATCAAATAGATTTTTATCCTTTATAGATCCTCTTCATAACTACATTACTTCATTTTTAAGATTTGCCTTTTGTCTGTGCCTTGTAGTAACTATTCTTGGATCAATTATCCCTTATTTGGAAATTTCTAAACCTTAGCTTGGAAATGGCCATAGTAAATGTGAAGAAGAGTATATAATTAATCCATGTATGGTCCTTATGTATGTGGGTTTGCCAGTCGAGAAAATGGACAAGAATACAGGAAGTCTTATTTTAGTAGACACTGGACTTAATATCAACTCAGATTCAGGTCCTATTACTAGGACTCAAACTAGGGGGAAAAAGGAGTCAGCAGTAGATCTTCACATTCCAGAGTTCTGCTTCATGCCCCGTCTTTCAATGGTCATCCTTTAAAAACTTTGGAAATCATAAGCCACCACATATTAACCTATACATGTCACCTATACGTGTCATAGGAATCGCATACCAAAGGGTAATGGAATCTCCATTCTTCACTGCTGTGCATGGAACAAGATGGAAACATTCTCTCAGATGTCTGCACTGATTCAGGGTTATGTTGTGAGTGCTGGGTATGGTCATTAGATCGCACCCCATCGTCTTCATTGGCACCAGCAAGCAAGTGAGCCAAAGGGATTATCAGCTGTGCTGTAACTCTTACTCATAACCATTTGTCATTAATTAACTCTCCTAGGAGCAATATCTAATTCTCACACTGCTGATTTGGAAATAAAGATAAAGAAATGGAGGGAATTCATACTGATAAAGACAGGCCAGCCTTCCCACTTCCAAAACTGGTTGTTCCAGGTGTCAGGGCTTGGCCAATATAAATAGAGGAAATTCATTTCCATTTACACTTTAATTCCAAAAGTCCAACATCATTACTGGGAATGTTCTGGGGTTTCACCACACGAAGTGCTGGGTCATGTTTGTTTGCATTCAGTATCCAGACAAATGGACTCTATTTGGATTTCACCCAGTTCTTACAGAGGAATGTACTGTTAAGATTTTTTTTTTAAATCATTGACTTGGTTTTGATGCAATAGGAAGAAGCAACTTGACAATCTCACGCCTCTTAATTACTCTGAAGTGTAGATTTTTTTGGTGCTGCTTCAATGTATCAACTCTTCCGAGAGCAAAGAAAGGAATTAAAGTTAGAAAGTCAGATTGATGCATACTCTTGAAAATTAGTCCAACAGGAATCTACTTGCCCACTCTGTGCCCTTCTATGTGAGTTAATTTTCTCTTGGTTAGAAATCTGTGTTATTTCAGGTAAGTACTAGTCATACAGCTCCATAGTAAATATACATATTTCCAAATCCTCACTTCTTGTTGGACCAGACACGGATGAAAACTAACGTGCACACCGTTTAACAGTGTAAGAATGTGCCCTAGATGGGGCTCCGCATCTCTGCCTCAGGAAATATTTCAGCAGAAGGCATGAAGTAAACACAGCACACATTTTTAGTTATCAGCAATATTGATTCCTGTGATGAACCCCACACAGGGTACAGATAAGCCTGGAGACATGGGTTTCAGGTTACTTAACAATGAATCACGTAAAAAGGCATGGACAATTAAATAATTTAATTTCTGTGGTATTAAAAATTCTTGTCAAATCTCCAAAGTAAATGCTTTAATAAGGCATATGTTTTTATAAAGAAAAATATTATTTCATAATTGTTTATCTGATGGTGGTCTCAGGAGCTTTACATTAGTTCCTGAATCTCCAACTGGAGCCCATTTCTGTTCCTCAGAGCCTTCAGTAGTCTCAGTTAGTTGCCTTTGCCTGTCTCTTCCCTCCCTTCCAGCCTTAGCTCCCACAATGCATAGTAATTACCTCTGACTTATTATCCTGAGGGTCAAACAATTAGTTACATTTTGCTTAATGTTGGCTTTGATGTTGTTCCTTTGTGGGTACCTCTGTAGATAATACATTCTCTCGTAGCTAGAACCATATCCAGTTTACACAGCTTTAGAATTTAAGAGAGGAAGGAATTCAGCATCAGAAGAACAGAGTAATATAAGGTCATTAATTTGCAAGAGTGCCCCTTTGAGGAGACCTGTGATTGTTTAAATAGCTTCAGCAAATCAGACATAGTGAGAAATATTGATTAACTGTGAAACCGTCATAAGAAGGTGTCTTAGTCAGGGTTTCTATTCCTGCACAAACATCATGACCAAGAAGCAAGTTGGGGAGGAAAGGGTTTATTGAGCTTACACTTCCACACAGCTGTTCATTACCAAAGGAAGTCAGGACTGGAACTCAAGCAGGTCAGGAAGCAGGAGCTGATGCAGAGGCCACGGAGGGATGTTCCTTACTGGCTTGCTTCCCCTGGCTTGCTCAGCCTGCTCTCTTATAGAACCCAAGAATACCAGCCCAGAGATGGCACCACCCACAAGGGGCCCTCCCTCACTTGATCACTAATTGAGAAAATGCCCCACAGCTGGATCTCATGGAGGCACTTCCCCAACTGAAGCTCCTTTTCCTATGATAACTCCAGCCTGTGTCAAGTTGACACACAAAACTAGCCAGTACAGAAGGGTTAAAACAGATGGATGACGTGTGTGTTCAGAGGTAGTGGAAATGAGATTAATAAAAATGGTCAAATAATCCTAAATAAGAGAATGTGAAATTAAGAAGTTTGAGTATGGCGAAATAATAAAAAAGGACCAATTTTAGTCGCTGATTTCGGGAAGTTATAGAACGCAGCTGTAGGGGTGCTTTGGCATGCTTGCTTGTTTCCTTGCATTACTTTTCATCGGAGATAAACAGTTTCCATGTGTTTCATATCTAATATCTTTAATAGGCATAATTTTGAAACAACCATAAACAAGAAAACAGTGTTTTCTTGAATAGAAACAAGACTATGAAACTTGTGTGTGATATAAATGCTTCAAAAATATTTGTTTTCTTCCTATTAACTCTAATTCCACTATTTTATGGTTTTGTGGTTTCATAATACAATAAATTAAAGTTTCCTGTGTTACCATATTGAAGTTTTCTACAGAAAAAAATTAAACATTTCAATCATCCTAGTGACACAGATATATAATTCTCCACTCCTAGGAGGGACAAAAATCTGACCGCACTGAGCACACTGCATTGTTTTATTGAGGGCACTTTCATTCAATTTGGGGGTTTTCTTCTGCAGTATGCTTTGCCATTTCTTTTCTTACCTTTGTGGGAGCCCAGTCTTTTGCTTAATATTGTTTTTTAGATTTTCCCCATGTAACTGTCATAAAAAAAGATTTATTTATTTTTATGTGTGTGAGTATTTTGCCTGCATCTTTGTCTTGCATGCTTGGTGGGCACATAGGTCAAGAGGGTGTTGGGATGACCCGGAGCTAGTGTTACAGATGGTTGTGAGCCATGTTGTGTGTGCTGGGAATTGAATCTGGGTCCTCTGGAAGAGCAGCCCAGCCTCTGAAGTTATAAGCCGCCTCTCTGATCTTTCTTTGTGACTGTCTTAAACATAGCCTGTATTACCTGAAAAATTGTCTTTTGTGTGCATAGCCCTAATAATGTTATATGTTCAACTCATTTCTTAGACTTTAATTTTCATGAATACATTTTATTATCATGTGATGTTCAAATAATTTCTAGCCCAAGGGATAAATGTCATAGTTTGACATGATTTTCAAATTCCTCATGGAGGTTTCTCTTGTCACATTGAATTTTTTCTGTTAAAGAGAACAGCGTATTGTTTTCAGAGTTCTTTTACGGGGTAGAGTAGCAGGTTCTGTTTAAGAGCTGCTAAGAAGTAGGCCTGAATCTCTTCTCCAGTGATTCCTAGCAGAATGACTTCTATCATGCTGCAATTGAAGAAAATAGCTACCAGTCAGGAATGTTATTAAGTGTAGGTAAAAGGACATACATTGAGTATTAGCTACAGTGTACGACATGAAAGCTGTTCAAAGACTACTTGGCTTTGTCTGTACTGTTATTATTATTGGGATATATCCCTGTCACTATGAAGGCGACCTTGAAAATTAAAAATGTCTCTATGGAATTATAGAGCGAAACCAATAGGCAAAGAACACAGGGCTCCTCTGCAGCGCGTGGCTGGCAGGACGGAACGTTCTCGGCCATGATCTGTACTGAAGGGAACGTCGCCTCTGCAGAACTCAGCATCTCACTGCAGGTCCTCCTTGACCCTGGTTCCAGAGGAGTGGACTCTGATGATGGCAAAAATCAGTCCAGGAAGCTGATCTTGCTGTTACTGGGGAAAAACGAGTGACAGTGAGAATCACAGTCTGGTTGCTGAACAGAAGCAGTGCAGGCAAAGCATTAAGAGATTTCCACATACAGTTTGTAATCATGATCCGGAACCAGGGGGAAGACACTGACCACAGAAGCCCGGTGGTGTCACTGATGTCAGAGAAGTCTCGACGCAATACAGATTAGATTTTGAAGCTGTGTCTGCCAAGGTGTCAATTGCCATAAAAGCATCTCATATTCTCCTGAGTGGTTGTGTGTGAAAGATGAGCTTTTGCTCTACATCGTCTTTTTGTTTATGTGTTCAAATACAGGGGAAGTGTGGAGGTTTTGTTGAATTTAGGAAATCCTATGAGGGTTTTGTTTAAGAGGGTTTTTTTTGTTTTGTTGTTGTTTTAAGTTTGACCTAGCATGGAACAATCAAATCAACATAACAAAACTTCGTATAAAAAATTTATACCCAAGAGAAAGTATATAAATTGATGTCATGGCTAAGGATGTGATGAAAAATGCTACCCAACAAAATCCAGGCATTCATTTTCACTGTGTGGGCACCTTTTGTAATCAAAGGTGGAACCACTTCCAAGTAATGGTGGAATTTCCCTTACTCCTGAACAATAACGTAATGGTACTTCTCTGGGTAGACTTCTACCTGAGGATGTCTCAGTTGTTGAGACACAGTTTTATGCAATACTCTTTCCTTTGTCTGCATTATAATGAAAGGCATGTATAAGGTATACAATTGCAAATGAAAAATTTCAGGTCACATTAGGTTAGGCAATCACATGAGCAAGAATCATATACTTGGACTTGGGAGCTGATGTCCAGACATGTCCTGATGAAGTCATTATGTACCATCTGCTCTAATAATTCTCGACACCAACTGTCATTTTCGGCAGTGTAGCAAGTTCTTATCTGCAGTCTCTGATGTTTGTTTATGGATTTTTCCTACCTGGAAAAGACTGACTTTGTGTCATGAAACACACAACTGCAAGTCCCACAGTTTCGAAGGACACGTAGGAACTGTGGGAAAATTAGGAGCCTAGTAAGCCCGCCTCGCTTGTCTGCTTCACTCCTTTTACCTTTTTTGATATAAATTGAGGAAAGCGAACCATTCTATTCCCAGCAGCTCTTTAAAATGTGTTGACCCATCTGTTGCCATATGTCAGGCATCTGCTTTTATCATCCTCATCTGTGGTCCTGCAAAACTAGAGGCGATGAATTAACATTGAATATATGCTAATTTGTAGTGCGAGAGCAGCTATTTGTGAGACATTGAATCTGGCAGTAGCAATTTTCAGAATTAGCAATATCAGAGGCTAAGAATAGAAAGCACAAGTATATTTGTATTCTCAGCCACCGTTTTTTGAGTCAGTAATTGTAAAGCCTTTGTCATCCCCCCTTTGTACCTGTACTGTGAAGAGTGATCCCTACTTGTTTTATTTATTTATTTATTTATTTGTTTGTTTATTTATTGAGCCCTACTTGAATTTCCCTTTAAAACAAGCATGGCATCTTATATAACAGGATATAATTATGTAGGAATGGTCTGTGTTCAAGTTGTACAGTTTCTTCTTTTGGGGAAGATAGTGCCTTTATCCAATATTAAGGTATCATCAGAATATATTGGAAGATTTTAAGCAACCTTGTCCGTGTATCATTAATCATGAGTCTGTACATTTCATAAAATACAGTATTCTACCCCTGCCATAAACTATAGTTTCTCTATCACTATCTACATTTTTTATGCTGATTTGTACACCATCTCTTCATTGGTGCATTGAAACAGTCACTTGGGAATTTATCGACCAAGTTCAAACACACAATTCTTCAGAGCAGTGTGATGGTATTTGCCTTTAGTTACAGAAGCTTAGTCTGCAGAGTTTCAGGCCAGCCAGTCTGTCAATAACTAAATAACTAAATGAACAAACAAACAAATAATTCTAACTTCCTTGAATATGACAAGCATTTAAAATTTTATGCATTGGCCGGGCGGTGGTGGCGCACGCCTTTAATCCCAGCACTTGGGAGGCAGAGGCAGGCGGATTTCTGAGTTCGAGGCCAGCCTGGTCTACAGAGTGAGTTCCAGGACAGCCAGAGCTACACAGAGAAACCCTGTCTCGAAAAAAACGAAAAAAAAATTTATGCATAGTAATTTTTATTGTTTACATTTAAGGTGAACAGGATGCTCTGCTTTTATAGTTAAGTGACTTCATAGTTATGCAAATTAATATGCTCATAGGCTACCTTTTAAGATATTTTTGTGGTAAGATATTTAAAATCTGATTTCCTAGAAAATTACTGGTATGCCATAGTGTGTTATTAACCATAGCCTTTATATATACTAGATCTGTGGGCTAATGGATTCCACTTATCTGCAAGTTGGTAATTTGACCTATTTCAAAATCGAATGATGCACCTAAATTCTGTTGCATACAGGCTACATACAATATATCATGCAGTTCCACCCTGGTACTAACATTTTGTGAAATACAGAGCTGGGGTAAAGAAAAGTCTTAAGTAACCTGTCCAGCAGACAGAAATGTCCTTTGAAGTCAAAACTAGGCTTGTTTTAATAAAATATCAAGTTGTCTGTGGTTCTGTTTTACCCTGCCTATATTTGGAAACTCATAAAGGTTTAGAAATTAACAACAACAACAACAACAATAATAATAAAAAATAGCAAATCATAAAATCTAAAAGTAAAAAATAAATCATCCATTGCCCCTTACAGAGTTTAGATTTCATGGAAGTGTTTATGTAAATGCCCACAAAATGTGGAAACCACGCCCTTGTAAAGCTATTGGACTATTTAATTCATTAGTAATTTCCACAGTTAAGTAATGTCTGTAAGAGTCTCTGTGGTGTCAAGTCCAAACAGAAAATAAAACCTCATATTTTACTTAATTTCTAGGCACAAAGTTAATTGTGATTTCCAAGGCATAAGCAACGGAATATTTTAGAGCTTTTATATCTTGATAAAGATCATAATCCTTATCTTTAGTATCATAATATTTTTCTACTCAGTTGCTTAAGTAGAAAATGTAGTCTCTTAATTATACTTATTACTTAGCCATCCCCGTAGGCCTATTCATCCAATAACTTTGAACCACTCCACAAACTGTAATGGCTGTGCTCCTTGGAGAAGCCTCACATTAGCTTATGACTTTAAATGTCTTTGAGAATATTGAGAACCTTACTGTCAGAATTGGTGAAGCTTCCCAAGCTCTCTGTGGCTCCATGGCCTCTAAAAGAGCACCAGCATAAATATTCCTCCAGTTTCTCCCAAAAGAAAAGAAAAAGTGACCACTGATCTTTTTTTTTAAAGGTTTTCTGTATCTGTTTCATTTGACTATGTAAGGGTGCTTGCTGTGTTTCATAAAACAGCAGTATAACACACAGGAGGTAGCACCTCAGCAGGACTGGCCAAGTTGTTCCCTTGAGGAATCAGTACCATGTGACAGGCCTAGTGAAAAGAAAGTCTATTCAGGGGGAAGGGAAGGGGACCTGGAAAAGGTGTTGAGGCAGAGAAAAGAAGGGGTCAGAGAAAGACAGAGAGAGAAGAGAGAGTGAGAGAGGAGAGAAAGAGGCTGGCTGGGAGCACGTGGGGAAGAGAGTGAGAGCAGAGGAGGGGGGAGAGAACAGGACAGGGAGAGAAAGGAAGAGTGGTGAGAGGGGAAGGTCGTGGGGAGAGAGAGAGAGAGAGAGAGAGAGAGAGAGAGAGACAGAGAGAGAGAGACAGAGAGACAGAGACAGAGACAGAGACAGAGACAGAGACAGAGACAGAGACAGAGGTAAAGTACCCAAGCAATCCTTCTTAGAACCTGGCTCCCACCCTGCAGGTGGCTTCTCCAGCTATTGCTAGGTAGCTGTTGGGTGGAGCCTAGCAGACTTGTCTGCAAGCCAACAATGCTACTTTGAGAGGAAATCTTATTTTTACCTTTTTGTCAGAAACGAGCTCTTGCTGTATGTAGAGCTCAGGCAGTCCTCAACCTAACATCTCTAGCCTCAACCTAAGTAGCTGAGGGCTATCGCATGCACAGCCCTGCTCAGCAAATACGTTTCAAAACTTAAAACATAAAGTGTATTTGGAAATTAAAATAGGGAACAATGAGTTTTACTGCATTTGACTCATGTGACTCTTTCCTTCATGCCCATGTCTTAAAAGACATAGGATGGAGAAGTTTAAGAAAATCCTCAAAGGATAGACAACTCAAAACCCAAGGGTAAGACGCTATTTTCTATGGAAATTGAAGACCAGCTAAACTGAGTTTATGGGGAGGAAATGGAGATCAGAATAAGAATTTGGTGTCAGGGCTCTGGGCCTTTCAGCGTCATCCTCAAAAAGCACTTTCCCCTGGTTTCAAAACTGACTGAGAAAAGGGGAAGTGCCTGTTTGTGCTTCACAAGTGCAAATTAAGCCTCTTTCCATTCCCATCACAATTGCTCTAGAGAGGCCCTGTCACTTTGAACTCTGCGGATGAGGTAATTACATGCAGTTTAGAGAACTACATTTGAGGGCCCAGCACTCATTCTGTAGTAGAGACATGATTAAATCAGCTGGGCCAGAAATTCATATAGCTGTTTCTTACACGACCAACCAGTTTTCTCTGATATCCTCCGCTACAGTTATTGGTGCATTATGGGCTTGAGATGCCCACGCAGCCCTGGACAGTGAAATGTGATTTCCAAGGAAGTTCACTGAGCAGCTTGCAGCCCAGCAGAGTCAAATCCCTGATCAAGAAATATGTAGAAATAAGCGATAAGTTTCTCCCTGTAATCTACTGTCCTTGCCTTCCCTACCCCCATGGCACACCACTGCCATGACACACCTCTCTGCCTTCCATTTCCACTTCCCCTTAACCACACTCAACATCCTAGCTCTTCCAGCTGGATAGTCAGCATTAAGCACAAACAGATCTCTGCACCTCTAGGCAAGTGGTTATTTTACTCATTCTCAACTCAATGATTCTCTTACCGCATGGCTTCTTTCCCAAGGACAGTGAGCCCCCTACTCTCTGCATATTGTCACCTGCTGTGCCCTCTGCGCTTCCTCTCTCAGCTCTCTTTCTTTAGTGTAGGTTGTCATCAGTGTCCTACACTGGCGTCTGTGGATGGGATGAACACGTGCTGAGGAACACAGATCTGCTCTGTCACCTGTCTTTCAGTGACTGTCATCGGTGTTTCTGCTTCTCCCATATGAAGAGTTCACTACCTTGGAAGATTGTTATCTATGTATAAACTTTCTCCCAGTGCAGTTTCTTCAAGAATCAGTGGCAAATCATTCTTATCATTATGGAGCAAGTGGAGAATCCTTCCTTTTTCTCTGAAAACTCTACAGGGGTCCTATACTTTCCACAAGGGTTTTTGAGAGCCATTTCATTTGAGGGCTGGAAGTAATTTTATAAATGATCTTCATTATTCTCATCTATCAAATGGAACGTGAGCACATGAGAAGCACATAACCTTGGTAATCAGTCGAGGTTATGCTACTAGTGGTAACACAACCAACAAGGCCAGAGTTCCAATGAACTAGAAGAAAAGCTGTTGGAAAAGTTCTCCAGGAAGCATCTTGTCCTTTTCTTTCTCCCCTGCCCCCTTTTAATTCCTTGCAGCTGGGATTTAGAAAACCCAGCTTCCCCATCTAGCTTTCTTGTTATTTGTAAATATTTTCATTGGATCCCAGCGTGATTGTTCCGTGGCTTCTGTCTAGCTTTGTTCATGGAGACCATTCACCCAGATCCCTTGCAAGACAAGCTGAGCTACAAAAGACATTTTTAAACTCTACCCCCTGACCTTGGGCTTCTACTTAGAAGGGAAAACTCGGAAGGATTCTTGGAGTAGACACAGTTATTTGATTAAAACACTACCGTGTGTACTTAAAAAGAATAAAGAGCTATAGTTTAAAGTTAAGACACTTTAAAAATAAAGGTATGCCTATTTTTTTTAATTTGATGTGTATGAATGTTCTGCCTCTATATGTGTACCTGTAGTACATGTATGCCTGGTTATCATGAAGGTCAAAAGAAGATAGTCTTGGATCTCCTGGGTCTGAAGTTATAGATGGTTGTGAGCTGCCATGTGGGTGCTGGGAATAGAACTCAGGCCCTCTGGAAGAGCAACCTGTGTTTTTAACCACTGAGCCATCCCTCTAGCCCCCTCATAGTCTTTTGAAAGTACTCATCATCATCATCAACAACATTATTTATTACTGTATATGTGTGTGTATGTATGTATGCATGCAGACACATACATATATGCTTTTATGTGACTTCTGGGAATTGAACTAAGGACAGGTCCTATGTAGTAAGGAACTTTACCCACTAATCCATCTTTCTAGTCCTGCATGTCACAATTTTGTTAGTGAATGGTAAATGATTTCTCAGTTAAGTTCACAGATTCCTATAGGACTGGAACCTCAGCTCATGGTCTTGGGCACAGGGCACTAGAAAACACAGGCCACCAATTTCAAAGACTTATTTTCTTCCTTAGTGGAAAAGGAATGTTTCCTCCACAGACATTAGCAAATTGGCGAGCAGACAACAGAGAGCAAATGGCCATGGCCTCTATTACCACCCAGAGATCCCAAACAGATTTCTGTCTCCCACAGGAGCCATCCAGACATGCCATCATGAAACCAGAGTGCCAGGGTGCTCCCAAAGTTATATAGAGAGAGTGTGAGACTTTTCCTGGCCTCGATGTTTACTGAAGTGGCTGTTCACACACGTTTTGTTTTTGAGGCATACTGGGCTATGTAATTAACCCTGCCATTATCTAGTTGTGAAATGGGTATGGTGTGATCACAGAGTTAAATAAAACATGGGGCTACATAGTCAGGATTGGAAACAACAAAGCAAACAAACCAGAACAAGAATAACAACAAGACACCTGCCCAGAGGAAACCAAGTGCTGGGAAGGCGAGGTTCCCTCCTCTTGCTTTCTCTGAGTCCATGAGCAGCTTAGACAATTCCCTGTGAGCAGCTCTGGTGTTGAGCCCCCGGTGCTTCTTGGGGCAGGCAGCAAGTTGCAAGCATGACTGTCACAAGAAACTAAGAAGAAACATGTCCAAATTGACAGGGCATTTAGTTTTAGAAACCAAAATCAGATAAATGTACTATTTTCTCAGGAAAAATCATAAGACCAAATTCCTCACTTAGAGACAAAACTGTCAAATGTTCATTGAAACAAAAATCAAAGTTTTTGAGATTATCATGTTTTTCTACCCTGTAAAACGGATTTATTTGTACATCTTTGAGACACAGTTTTCCAAATTCACTTATAAACTTCCTATGTCTGAGCAAAATTGGTAATAAATAGCTGATTAACTGAGGAAATATCCCCATAGACAATCGGGTCTTAAGCTATTTTAGCATATCATTGAGGTTTTGTTGAAATTTTGATCATTTTCAAATGATAGATAGCATTATAAAATATTGTTTGGATAAGTGATTTTCAAGGAAGTTTAGAAACTTATGGTAAAAGTGATCACAGCAAATTATTTGTAATCTTGTTTGATGACCCCAGAGAACAAAAAAAATAAATAAATAAAGTAATGGAGTTTATTTCTTGATGGTGAAGTTCAATTTGAGTGACAGTCTCTCAGCTATCCCTGTGGATATTAAGAGAATGTCGAGCATCCACTCGACATTATGGAATGTGACTCCATAATGCTAATGTGAAGCTACTTAATAGCCCTTTCAAAAGAAAAACAAAACAGCCTTGCCCCTTTGGCTGCTTTTCAACCATGCTATACTATAAGTCTGCTATGTGGTATAGTGCCAGGGGGTTGTACAAGAGACCATCTGTGTCTCAGCCAGGACTGTGAAGACCTCACCAGCCAGGACAGCTTGAGGGAAGGAGGGCACTCCACACTTGACTGAGCTTCAGCCTGATTCTCCTTCCCTATTTAAAGGTAATGCTGTAGATATGCAATGCCCTCTGTAGTATTGATTTTCCCCTTCCCTTTAGGACTGAAGTATTTCAGTTCAGATTTCTCTTGTTTTAATAGTTTGCAACACACAAAAAAATTAGTTTCTTATCCTTGGACACTTGTTTATTTATTTATTTATTTATTTATTTATTGTCTTTTTTTTATGCTGTTCTGGACTGTTTCTAGACTTTTCTCTGGCTTTCTGTAGCTGTTGGGTATGAAAATGGAGGTGAGTTTGGAGGCCTTCAAGTGTTAGCCTGAGTCAGACTTAGGCTGGGTTTACTGCCGTTTCTAGCTGTGGGTATGAGTGACTAAAACTTCCTCCAGGACTCCTGCTCTGGCTACTCTGTTATTGCTCACGTTTCTAAGACAATCTTCACTAGGATCAGAAGCCTGAGGCGCTTTCCGCCTTAACTCCCAGGTTATACAGCAGCACCTGGGCTGCTGGGACAGTGGACAGTGGTTGAGTGTTCTGTATTGAGCCTGCGAATGGGTTCCTTCTTCCAACTAGGTTATGCTTTAGGAAAAACCCTAATATTGTTAGTCTATGTAAGACAATCTCCTTTACGGTGAATCCTGCTTGAGGAGACCAGGAAGGTCTGGGACATGTACTTCAGAGTGTTTCATCTGCCAGCAACTCAGGAGATCATGAGCAGGTAGCAGGACTCCGAGAGGTGAAATTGTAAAGTACAGAAGTCTGGAGACCATTCCTAACTCACAGGCAGGGGCCACTGAACCTCCAGTAAGTCACAAATTGTCCTTTAAACAGTGCTACTGACATTGGCCCTAGCTTGGGGCCTTCCACTTCTGGACTTCTGTTTCTGTACACAATGATTTTATTGACCTGTGTCCTAGGCCACAATTTGCCTTATGATCTCAGTTCTCTGTTTATTCTAATTGTTGACCTGCAGTTTGTTCAGCTGGTTTTCCTAGTGTAAAGACCAGTGTGTCACTTGTCAGATTGGAAGCATGGTGAGAATAATCAGCTTCAGCATTTTTTTTTTGTATGTGATAATGACAAAGTGATATTTAAGGCAACCACCTAAGTATATCGCATTATAATAAATGATACACTTTTTTGTATTCCTAGAGCCCTTTTTGAAAGCTGAGACTGAATATATCACTAGAACAGTCAGTTGAGGTACTGCAGTTTGAGTGTTGGGATCTTGTAGGAGTTGTTTATTGGCTGTTCTTCCATTCATTGCCTCCACCCAGTAAGACTTAGATCACTGCTCTGATCGGGAGAGTCCCACTTGAAATCCCCAAGTGAAAATATTAGGTCAGCATTGGGCACTGTATGGAAAATCAGGCAAGGCTGAGGCTCTTGTACCATAAAGGATGTTAGATGGGGCTAAACGACTAACAGTAGTTGAAAAGGAGTATCATGATGAGATGTCAATGGTTCGGTTACTTTGTCTGGGCAAAAGGATCATTCTCCGGGGACACATTATAAAGAAGATGAACTAGCATATGAAAAATGAAGGCTACTCAGCAGGGAACTCTTATTCCCATCCTTTTTTTCTCTTTTGAGGCCAACTCAAAGTGTATTTTCCACTTAAATTAGCAATTTTGAAAACAAAAATTGTGACAGAAGAAAATTAGAAATATTGAAATGTCAGTAATGTTACCATATTCATCTTTCAGTTTGCCCCAAACTCTTGCTCACACTGTGTATGACTGTTCCGATGTGAGGTTAGATCTACTGGTCAGGATGACTATTTTCTGTTCAGCCTCAGGATTACAATATGAGTGATCTCTACGGAGGGTCTCCATCGTGTCACTGACTATCAAGCCTTTCTACCACTATCACTCCTCAGCATAAGAAACAGCATTCTCTGGTGAAGAAAGTTTGCCCTGTAGGAAATCCGGATAGCTATTTAAATATTGACCTTGCCATACCTGGACTATTCTTTGTTTCCACCAAGAAATTACATAACTGCTTACTTGTTTGTTAAACACCAAACTAAGCTATTAGAAGAGTAACATCCCATAGACACAGCAGTCTGCCATTCTCTCAGATTATCCACAAACTGAAAGACTTCTAGGCCCTTGCTGATCAAAGTGTAGCCAGATTATCTCAGCATCTATGTATTAGTGATTCATGCATCCCAAAACTCAGTAGCATAAAAAACAACAACAACAACAAAAACAAAACAAAATAACCCCCCCTCACTGTTTCAGAGTTTCTGTGAGTCAAGGGTCTGGGTATATTTTAATTGAGTGTTCATGCCTCAGAGATTCTCACAGACACCCATCAAGGTGTGAGGTGGGGCTGGAGTAGGAGCTGCTGTCAACTCAAGGCTGAATTCCCCGTGGGTGGGACAGGTCTTTCCACTGTGCTAGCTATTGCCTGGAGCTCAGTTCCTTATTTGTGGGCCTCAGAACAGGACTGTTTACAGCTGGGAAGAGGGCTCTCTTCACACAGAAACCAAGCTCTTTGTAACCTTTCTCAGATGGGCTGTGCTACTCTTTAGAAACCAGGCCATAGGCCAAATCTAAAGAGGATGACAGGGACTACCAAGGCTACCAGTTGGGAGAGGGAATAATGGCTTCCTATGAGTTAGTATGAACTGAGACCTTGTTTGAAATGCAATATCATGGAATTAGTAAGCAAAACCATTATTTTAGCAAGATTCTCAGGGAGTCCATGTACATAGCCAAGCTTGCTGTCTTCATTTTTCTGTTGCTGTGATAAAACACACTGAAAAAAAAAAGCAGCTTAAAGGAGAAAAGGTTTATTTTGCTCACATGTAGTTCCAGGTTATAGTCCAGCATATCCAGGAAGTCTAGGAACAGGGGCATACCGCAGCTGGCTCACTGCGGTCAAGAAGCACAGAGCAGCAAAGGCATGTTTTAACTCAAATTCTTGATTTTATGCAGTCCAAGATCGACAGCCCAGAGCATAATATTATCACAGTGACAGGGCTTTCCACATCAGTTATCTTAATCAAGATAACCTTGCCAATGCCAGGGGTTCATCGACCAGTTGAGTTGAGATTGTGTCAAGTTAATAGTATCTGACCTCATAGTTGGAGAGCCCTTCCCTGTGAGCCGGGGCAATTCAGTTTATTCTATTGCAGAAGCTATTTTCTCAATTTTACTTACATGCTGGTTACTTTTTACTAAACTGAAAGATGAGTTTTCTGGGCAGTTCTATTCAACAAATATGTGAAAAGCAATGGTCACTAGAGCACACATAACTTGGAGGCAGTTATCAGACTGAGACTAGAGTGGGTGGAATAAGGAAGATGCAGAGGACATAAGAACCAAGACCAAAAAACCACAATGATGGATGACATGAAATTAAAGCGATGGCTGGAGAGCTGGCCCAGGGCTTAAGAGTACTTGTTGCTCTTGTAGAGGACCTGGATTTAATCCCCAGTATTCACATGGTGACCGACTCACAGCTGTTTTTAACTCCATTCCCAGGGCATCTGACACCCTCTTCTTATCTCAGTGGGTACCAGACCAGCCATGCATGTGATACACGCATATACATACAATTATAAAATAAGGGTAAAAACAATGTTAAGACTCTAATGAGGTTAACTATAAAACTGAAGATTATAGTTCTGGTTCTTTGACAACCCTTATTGTTGAGCAACTGTATACCATCCAACCTATTAATTATATTATATATATTATATATTATATAATACTTATTACATTACATTATATATTAATTATAATGGTAACCAACCTTTATTGCCTGGATTTATTTGATTCTACCTACTAAAATGCAGAAGTGTTGAACAGATTTTAGAAATATAGCCATTAGATTACTTCAGTCCAAAACTGAAAGTGAATAACTGAATTTCATCACTTTAATAATCCTGTCCCATTTACTTCATGTCTCAACAGATCCAACAGTCTACATGTAAAACTTGACTGTTTCCATAAAAGGCATCTTATTTGAGACAGTGTCTTTCTATGTAATGCAGGTGGCACCATCATCCTGCCTCAGCCTCCCAAATGCCTGCATTATAGGCATCTAGTCCCATGTCTTCCTTGACAATAATTTCACTACATTTTACGTTTATCACAAGTTCTATCTAGTGAGAAAGATAAAGATACATTCTATTTTTAAATCACACACACATACACACAATATATATATATGTGATATAGATATATATCTATATATCATCAGAATCACTATTAAAACTGTAGGTATGTATGAAAGCCTACAAATTAGTGTTATATGCAAAGATAGCAAGTACTTGACTATGTCTTCATGATTTTGCTGCTTTTACTTTCAGTAATATTGAAGCAAGTATAATATGAAGCAAGTGTCTTCTATACATGAGAGGGAAGCTGCACCCATGAATCTCAATAACATGGTTACCTAAATAAGACCTAAAAATTGGAAAGATGCATAGGGGAAACTCATCAGGCTCTATACGGGAGATGAAATGCTGTAGGCAGTTAGTGGCTGTTGAGAGGAAGAATAAGTCTTCCCCAAGAAGAGGTCCCTCATATGTTATCCAAGCCCAAGTGGTCAGCCCTTAACAGATGAGCAGATGACAACACTAACACTAAATGGTTTTGTGTGTGTGTGTGTGTGTGTGTGTGTGTGTGACACTAATAATTGAAGAATAAGAAAACGTGATTTTGAGAAGGTAGGGCACAGAGATACTAGAGGAATTGGAGGCAGAGTAGAAATGATGTAATTATAGGACTCACATGAAATTCCCATGATTCTTTTCTGTTTATATCTAAGAGATAAAAACACAGTACAGGAGACTTTCTGAATACTTGGTCATCTGTGTTTGCTCATGTCACATTGCTAACTTGAAAATGACTGATAGATGAATTCATACATAAAAGGTAGAAAATCCTTGTATTTAAATTAATTGATTCTTGATATTAAAAGCCGAGAGACTATTTTAACACTGACGACTAAACTTTAGAATGCCCCTGCTGGCTGGAGAGATGGCTCGGTGACTAAGAACACTGGCTGCTCTTCTAGAGCACATTGTTCAGTTCCCAGAACCCACACGGAAACTCTCAACCCTCTGTAATGCCAACGGCACCCAGCGTGCAAGCGGAGCACAGGAGTACATGCAGACAAAAAAAAAAAAATCTATACACATAAAATTCAAAGTAAATGCATTTTAGAATGTTCCTGTCACTTTACTAACAGTGAAAAGGGAAATAAAATCTGTGTATTTGAAACCAGTTATACAGTTCACCAAAGAATTTGCGGATATTGATAGACCAGTAGCGTAACTAGTGTAAGGCTTACATAGGTTTCACTTTTAATGAATATAAATTGTATATTTGAGAAAGTATAGCCACAGGAATCTTCCAGATTTAAGGATAAATAATTATTGAGAAAAGACTCAGTGAAGTAGGAGAGGTCCCTAGTCCTGGAAAGGCTCGATGCAGCAGTGTAGGGGAATACCAGGACAGGGAAGCGGGAGGGGGTTGATTGGGGAACAGGGGGAGGGGAAAGGACTTATGGGACTTTCGGGGAGAGGGGAACCAGGAAAGGGGAAATCATTTGAAATGTAGATAAAGAATACATGTATTAAAAACATAGTCAGTGAAGTGCGAGCCCTTCTATCTGTGTCGGTTGCCATACGTCTAAGACTTGAGAAAGAATAAGGCATTCCTTGAGAATCCATTGGTTATCAGGAGTTTATGGCAAAAGCTACTTTATACTGAGGGGGTATCACCCATTTTTCACGTTAGCCCAATTTATTTTGCATTTATTTATATGGTAGAGTGTGGGTTTGGATCTAAAATGGCTTCCAAAGGCCCATGTGTGCAAGGCTTGATTTTTAACTTTGTGATAGAACTGGGAAGTGAAAACACTAAGTACAGAGCCTTCTAGTAGGAAGTTGACTCACTGGGCAGTATGTCTTGCTACTGGGATCCTGGCCTCTATTTGTTTCCCATCTATTGATACTTAAATAGGCCTCCTTCGTATGCACTCCGCTTGTGAAGCTTTATTCTGCCACATTTCCTAAGTGTCCTATGGGAAAACATGAGCCAAAATAAACCTTAACACCTTATAAATTGATTATCTTACTTATTTCCACATAGTGGTAGGATGTCTTAGTCACTGCTTTATTACTGGGATGAAACACTATGACCAAAAGCAACTTGCAGGGTGTGGGGGATTTTATTTGGCTTATAATTTTATCTAGAAGTTCGACTCTGGTTCTTCCTCCCAGCCCCTATGCTCCCAGAAATAAGACTCAAACTCAAAATATATTTACAAATGCCTTGGTCATATAGCTGTGCTCTTCTTTGACTCGCTATAATGTAAAATATTCCATTTATTCTAGCCTATATTCTGCCACATGGCTGGTTACCTGTGCTAAGGTACCATGCATCCATCTTATCACATCTTCCTGGTGACTCTCCTGTACCTGGCTTTATCCCACAATTCTTTCTCCCCCTGGATGTCCCAGCTTCCATTTTCCGCCTAAACTATAGGCCATGGGCCTTTTAATTGATAGCTAATGCATCCATACAATACACAAAATGATCTCTGTACGTTTCCACATTCACAAACTCCGCTTGTGAAGCTTTATTCTGCCACATTTCCTAAGTGTCCTATGGGAAAACATGAGCCAAAATAAACCTTAACACCTTATAAATTGATTATCTTACTTATTTCCACATAGTGGTAGAGAAATGCATTCAGCCTCCTTTCTTACAGAATCAAGAACCACCAGTCTAAGGATGACATCGCCCACAATGGGAAGGGCTCTCCCACATCAATCACTAATTAAGAAAATGCCCTTTAGCAGGATCTTATGGAGGAATTTTTCTTAGTTGAGTTTCTGTACTTTTAGATAACTCTAGGTTGTGACAAGTTTGATATAAAACTAGCCAGCACATAGAACATTGGATAACCCAGTAAACAGGTGTATAGGTGTGTAGGAAGCCACGTTCGCCATTACAAGATGGCACCCATTTTCTGTGATGAATCAGCGATGTGCTGTTGTTTACTCCACTCCGCACCCTACTACGCATGGGCAGGTAGAGATTTGGTGGACAAGTGGCTCAATCCCTGAGCATGCTAATGAGGCATTGTGGCATGCACCAATCAGGTAGAGACACGTCCTGCCTAGGCTTATTTAAGACACACGGTTCTTCCCTTCTGGGTCTTTCGCCTCTGCAACCAACCCCGCAATAAACGTCTATGGAAGGATCCTGTTTGTCTCATGTCATTCTTGCTGGTGAGATAGACACGACCGACATAGGTGTGCATGTATTGGCTAGTGAGTTGGCTTTGAACACCTGGCATTATACCACCCTGCATCTGCATCCTCCTCTTAGAACATGAACTACAGATAACATAACTGTACTGTGACCTGAACCTCGTCTGGAAATACTGCTTGAAGGTCTATCTTGAAAACATGGCTATGCAGAATATTTTTGTTAGTGGACACACTTCTGATCTATGTTCTGTGTGGACCAGCTTCTTTGTGGTGAACGTGGGACATGTTTGCTAATTCATTCTAAAAAAAAAAAAAATCCTAGCTTGGATAATTTTCAGTCTGCTGTATTAGCCTCAGATAAGCTTCAGATATGAATAGGTAAAGTTTACTTTTAGTCTACTAGAATATACCTGATAGGATAAAGAAGACACACTGGAGGGAGCTCATCAGTACTCACCCACTAGCCTCATGCTGGAACTGGTTTCAGATTCAGAAAAGTCACAGGTACCTCTTTCAAATGATCAAACTCATCTTTCTGTGTCATTGAAAGTATTCAGTGGCAGTGGTTTCTGTTAGTAATATGGTCGCCAGGGAAGTTACTCAGTCACAAGGGTCTGGGAGAAGAGCAAACTGTTCAATCCTACCAGTGGGCAACATAAATGAAGGCTGGCAAAGCTGGCTGATACAAAAATGACCCCTCCCCCATTTTTCTGCTAAAAACAAATTTTACTCTAAATTTTGAACCAAATGAGAAAGCTGTGTGCAGTCACAGGCTTCTCTCCTCAAGGTTCTAAACCAGTCAGCTAATAGAAATGTCATGTAGTGTCTTCTCAGGACAAGGGGAGACAGCAGTGTCCCTCGTGGATCCGCTGAGAAAGGCAGATAAGGAGACATGCTGCTTAAGACAGCTGTCAATAAGACTTCTGGAGAGCCCAAGCATGCGTAGGCAGAAAATCTCCTGTGGTCATCAAATAAATGTGCTGGCTTTGGACAAGGAGCAGAAGTGGACACTAGGAGATAACACAACGGGGATGTGCATGCCGTGGATAATTTTATGTGAACTTGAAAAAAGCTAGAGCCATTTGGGACAAGGAAACCAACCACAATAAAAAAAAATGCCTACACCAGATTAATGTAGGTGGGCCCAGCCCATTGTGGGTGCTGCCACCCCTGGAGTCTGGGTCCTTGGGTACATAAGGAGAAACAATGCTTGAGGAACAAACCCGTAAGAAACACTCTCCCATGGCCTCTGCTTCTAGGTTCCCACTTCCTGATTCTTCTAGATTCTTGTCCTGACTTCCATTACAGAGGTGTCTTACATAGTCCTCCAGTATGACAAGACAACATGAGAAATGCCCATATTTGTAAGATAAATTCAGCCACTAATGTGCATATTGATTAATATAAAGACAGTATTTTTTTAAAAGGGTGGCACCATTTAATAAAAATTATGTATATGTTACAAGGCAACCATATTACTTTTTATGTATTATTTTGTGAGGGCATGTGTATGATATATAGATCTATATCATATATATCAGTATATATATATGTATTTATACACACACACACACACACACACACACACACATATATATATATATATATATATATATATATATATATATATATCCTTTACTGATATATCAGTAAAGGAATGTGTGTGCCACAGCATGGGGGGATCAGAGGGCAACTTTCAGAAGTCAGTTATTTCCTTCTACAAAAAGATCAAGGGCAGAACTCAGGTTACGAGGTTTGCACAGCAAGTACTTTTAGCTTATAACCTAGAACAACATAATTTTAATTTTAATTAAATGGAGAGAGTCCAAATTTTTATGATCACACAATTTCTGGTAAGCCAAGTAAAATTCCTGTTGACTTTGAATTTCAGTGTTTTAGCTGCAAGCTTTTTGGTAGCTACTCTTCATGCTGAAGCTATTGAGAAGCAGTAGTCTGTCAGGTTATGGCCCATATGATTTCCTCATAGCAAAAATGATTTGTTAAACATACAATCTCAAGGAAGAAAAAGAATATGTTAGGATAGTGGGAAACCCTGGGATTTTACAGGAGTGCAGTAATGTTTTCTCATTATGTGATATCTGAAATGGAACCTCAGTGGGAAATGGTGGAGACAAACACATGAGGCTTGGGCTAAATTCAGTCTCAGTGAGCAGGATTCCTCTTTGTTCCACAGAACTTGCTTTGGCATTCCTATCAAGTCACATAGCTCATAGAGAAATGGATGCCATCTCATGATTTTCCTTTGTTTTGGGGAATTAGAAGCCCTACACAGCAAGTTGTTTACCTACAGATCACAGGGAGATTATGTCTAGGGCAGGCTCAGACCTTGGACCACATTCCACATTGAGATTTCATTCTCTGACTTAAAACAAATTATTTATCTTTGTTTATGTGTATGGGAGTTTTGCCTGCATGTATGTCTGTGCACCACTTATAGGCCCAGTACCCTCAGAACTCCTGGAACTGGAGTTAGAGATGATTTTTAAGTTACCCTGTGGATGCTGGAAATTTAACTCTAGACCTTTGGGAGAAAGGACAGTTCTGTCTATCTCTGAACCATCTCTCCAGCCCTCTTAGTTCTTTCGTTAATTGAAAAATTGACTGTATTCTTCCTTGAATTCTGTCATGCTAATTCATAACTGCTGCATTTTCTCAGAAGAAAAGGAGACTGCAGGGCCAGCAGCATGGCTCTGGTAAATGTCAGTAAATACACTTTCTGCCAAGCCCAATGACCTGACTTTGGTCCAGTCCATGAGGCTCACATGGTGGGGCTGACTCTCGAATGACTTTCACTTATGTCTAGGACACCCATAACCACCCCCACCCTCTACACAGATAAATACATTAGTAAATAAATGTATTTTGAAAATGGTTTTAAAAAGGATTGTTTGGAAGAAAACAGACCTTGAAAAAATATCTTTGAAAATATCTTGAAAAAAATCTTTGCTCTTTCTAGGTCCTTCATTTCAAGTTTTGTATAAACCCAGTCCATCACTTGTTGGAAATGACAGGGAAGTTTCAGCACTTTCCCCAGAAGCCAAAGACATGTTTTGCACAAACCTGAGGGTTGGAAAACTCAGTGTGAAGGCAAAATACACAGCAGGAATTATAAAGATGAGAATAGAGTGCAGGGAATGAGAAGAGAAAGGAAAAGATACTGACATCACTTTGAATCAGTTGGTCCAGACACTTGTACAGAGGAAGGAGAGACGAGGTTTGTTTGGTCTCTTTGTTCAATTCCTTTCACTGGGTATTTACAGAACACCTGCGCTGTGCTAGGACAAGTTATCGCCCCTGAGCAAACAAAATCATGTGTGCACTGTGACTCACAGCTTGAAGTCCGCTTCCCTTTTGGATGCTATCTTAATACTCTGTAAATTTAAGGTAGGGAGAGTCTATTCTAGTTACTCAGTGCCAGAGTCTTGTGAATGAATAGACATAGGATTATCTGCTTGAGAATGCTTCAGTCCTATGGTTGTTTCTTCCTGATGACTTTTCTTCCTTTCAAGTATTATACCACCAGCCCACACAAAGCTCCAGGCTTCTGAAGGTGTCCAGTCTGGAGCATAGCTGATGTCTAATCACTGGACATATTTTGACCGAGTAGATACTATGTGCCAAGTACTCCTCTAGGACTTAGCAAGCAGTGGTAATTAGGCAGACAAATTTCCTAGTGCTCAGAGGCTCCTTTACATGCAAGTAATAAGCAATTTGATTTCAACAAGTCATAAATATTGTGCATGAAAAAAGTCATGGAACTCAATCTGGGCTTGAGGGTTGAGCATGATTAACTAGGAATGGGTTTTGTATGCTGAAAACATGGAAGCTCTGAGCTTGAGGAGGGCCCCAACTGGCAGTAGCCTCAGAGTGAAGTCACAGGACTATAAAACCCTAGCTGAGAGGACCACAGGTTCCTGCTGCTGTGGCAAAGCTACTCTCTTTTTAGTGCATCTATCACAAGGACTGAGATGAATCATAACATGAAAAGGGTTGGGCAGTCATTGGAGTAGTGATTCAGTAGTTGATTCAGTAGTGATTCAGGTTTTGATGGTTTGCTCATACTCCCAGGGTTCATTAATACCATAACCACACCTTAGTTCTGGAAGAAAGCCACAAGTAACAGACAAGAACTCCTGGAACAGACCAGTAGCCAATCACAGAAACCAGCATACCCAGCAGTCTGGAAGATTTACTGTTTACTGTCCTGGAGGACACAGAGATAGACACACATCTATAATCATTATCTGTATCAACAGCTTTTAACCATCTTACTTTCCCCCATCCTCGCCAACAATGACTCAACAGACTCTGAATGTTTTGCTTTTAGCAGCAAAAGATTTCCTTACTTGAATCATTCAATGGTCAAAGGAAGCTTGTTGTTTGTTCATAGTCTGCTTTCTTTTTGTTCTTATTTATCAATTAAATTGAAAAAAAAGTATTAGATGCTATCACTATACAAGACCAAAATTGCTGACAGAAAATGTATTTTTAACACATATTTACCCTTGAATGCTTCAGTGATATAGTTTCTGGAAGTCTGAGTTTATTAATTTGTTAAGAGATGATATGTCAAAGATCTTAAAATTTGACTGAATATTAAAAAGTATTTAGGAAAGACTTTGCAATGTAATGGAGCAGTGAGAAGGGCTTTTGTAAGGGGTTTATTTACTTAATTGGGAAGATATAGATAGATAGATATATCTATCTATATCTATCTATATCTATATCTATATCTATATCTATATCTATATCTATATCTATATCTATATCTATATCTATATCTATATCTATCTCACAAATCAGTCCTACTATGCAATGGCACAAAATTCAACAATGCTGTAAGACAGAAATGTAAGTACTGTAGACGCTTCATGGATCAACATGGGAGACTAGAGTCAGTAAACTGGTCGCAGTCCACCTAAAAGAACGAGGAGGCTTTGGAGAAATGATGAATGGTGATAGTCCATTAGTGTATGCTCAAAGCTTGACCCAAGTGGGGTGTTTTTATGAGCAAAGCAGGCGTTTGGGAACAGGCACCTATTGTCCATTGGGAGAGTGGTTGGGAAAAGATCATGCTGAGTTTGCTCCATGCATGTAATGGCATTCCATAATGTAATTCCTTCAGCTTCAGTTGCTGACTGAAGAATTTTCTGAGTTTGACTCACTGGTTTTCTTTGTTCCTCAGTGGATCTATGTGCATTGCTGATATTTGTAAATACTTGTATTGCTTGTAATTTGAACTCTGTCTTGATGAGTTACAAGGTATGTGGGCAATTTGAACACAAAGACTTTCAGAAAGCCTCCATCTTGGCCATAGTCATTGCAAGGTTATTGAAACATCATCATCATCATCATCATCATCATCATCATCATCATCATCAAATAAAGTTTGAGACGTACTGAGTTCATACCCTTTTGTTTGAGCACACCATGAGGAGTACTAATTTTAGCTTATTGCTATCTGTATGATTTATTCTTTATGCTTTTTACTGAGAAGATGCAGAAGTTGTTTTAATATACTAAAGAATTTTAAGAGCGTGCCTTGTACCTCTTAATTTTCCATTTATATTTTCGTTATTTTTTTTTAAATTGTACTCTTGAGTGGAACTTTCTTCATTCTTCTGTCTGTCTGTCTGTCTGTCTGTGTTTCCTCCCTCTCTCTTCTATTAGTGTATGCACAAGCACTCGATTCATCTAGCACTCTCCTCCGTGGCTCTTCTGGTGGAGGAGATTTAATCCACCTCTGTTTGTTCACACATTCACTATTCCCTTTCAGTTATGGATTCACTTCTCAGCAGGAAGTCCTTGTGCATGAAAGCACATTGCTGATGACAATAGGCTTCTGTTTGTGGTTTGAGTCACTCAAGAATGAATGCCTTTGACAAATCTAGAAACCTACATATCCGAATTCACTCTGTGTATTAAAGAGAGAATTGGCATGGCCAGCTTTTTGGGCTACTATCCCAAGTGGAAGAGTGGGAATTTATTTTCAAACTGTAATGAATGTGAATAAGTCCTCTGTGGCCAGCCAGGTCCCTGCCACCCAGTTTGGTTCACCTTAGAAGCAAATGAATTATGTGGTGTTCTTTATGTAGATGCAGTCAGAAAGATTGACAGTTTCTACTTTTTCTTAACCTTTCTTTCCCCCTGAGGTTTTCAGTTCCTTTTGAAAGATGAAAGCAATAATGCCTGCCATATAGGGTAATTAGATTTTTCTAATGAATGTTGATTTTTTTCACAATGTTGTGTTATCATTTAATAAGTGGTTATTTATAAAATTAATAGATTGCTTGATTTCTTCATTTTATTGGTTGTCACACCCAGTTGCATATTAGTATTAATAAGTTAATACAGAAAGAGAATACATTTCTTAATAGACAACTTGGCATTTGATGGGTGTATTCACAGAGCTTCAATAGGGTCAGAAATACAATGGGGACATATTTGGTTGTTTAGGAGCCTGATGGATATGTCAGGAAGTGAGTTTTTGATTCTGACTTCTACTAAGAGTCAACAATTTCCAGAGTGGGAGAGACAAGAGAGAGAGCGTGTATATGCGCACACATACATATATTTGTCTGCAGTGAATTTAAAATTGTGGACTGTAGTCCACAAGATATGAGCAAATTTAAGATTTTTCTTAAACACTGAATAACTGGCATGTCTTTCTTCTCTTCCTCTCCATCACAGGTTAACCTCAGAGCCACGGATGTAAGGCTCATGCGTCAGTTGCTCCTCATCAACGAGAGCATCGAGTCCATCAAGTGGATGATTGAGGAAAAAGCCACCATTACCAGCCGAGGCAGCAGTCTCAGCGGCAGCCTGTGTAGTTTGCTGGAGAGTCAGAGTACCTCCTTACGTGGCAGCTACAACAGCCTCCATGATGGCAGTGACGGGCTGGATGGCATCTCAGTAGGGAGCTACCTGGACACTTTGGCAGATGATGTGCCGGGTCATCAGACCCCTTCCGACCTGGATCAGTTCAGTGACAGCTCCATCATAGAGGACTCACAGGCTCTGCACAAGCACCCCAAGCTGGATTCTGAGTACTACTGCTTTGGCTAATGATCCACTTTTTTTTTGCATGGGACTGGTGTGCAATTAAACTTGTATGTATCCTTCTCTGCTGCTATATTTTTGGTGTGATTTATTTTAATAAGGCAACCTTTTTAAAGAAGCTTATTTTTAAACTGCTTAATGAAATTTCTGTTGCTCTTAATATTTCTCATCTAGACTGTTTTATTTTCTCTGTTACATCTCTATTTTTTATTTATTGTAATAATCTTTCTCCCTTCTCTTACAAGTAGCACAGACAAAGTAGAGGGGGAAATTAAGCAATAATTGTTTCTGCTTTTGATTTCAGAGTGAGGGGTCAGGGATTATATGAAACACTTTGCTAAATTTTACAATAAACCAAAGTCTGATCATTTCCTTCACACTGTGGTTTGTGGTGTTAAATGATTTGGAATTTCTACGTGCCAGAAGATATGAAGATATTTTACTGTTTATATATTAAATTAAACCAGCTCTTTGGACAAGGGTAGACATTTTTTCAGAGCCAGAATATGCTAATGCATGATGAGCTGTACTTGTAGACACACGGATCCACATCACTGACATTTGGAAGACCCAAACTGCAGAGACTCGATTTAGCCTACTCCGGTGTTAACATTGTAGATTAGAGTTTTAGAATCAATGAGTTTTATTCAAATTTTGAGTTTGTTTGTTTTACAATATGTAATATACGATTAGATTTCAAAAGAAATTGGACAATAGTTTTCAAGGTGAGTACAAGCAAAGGCCTCTGGATTTCTGTGGGTGACATAAAGGAGAGGTTGAGAGAATGAGGGTAGTGTGTCAGATCTGAAGCGGGACAGTGAAGACTAGATACACTGAGAAGGGTCAGCATCTCAGCCACATGGATCTTTGAGCCAGGCAGGCAGATGGGAAACTTGCCACAGGAAGAAGATAGCAGAAATGACTATCACATGTATGTTATGGTCCCTCTCGTAGTTCCTCCCTTTAGGAATTGTCTTTCCTGGTCCCAGGGAATCTGGGAAGCATATTATTTCAGCAGGAATCTATTTTGAAAAACTAAATTTAAAGATGGTTTGAGATTTACAAATATTTTCTTATATATTTTGACATATTGTTCAAAGGCATAAACATGTACAGTAAGAGCAGAACCATTATGTTGTAATTATAAATCCCAATGTTATTCTTTCATCCTAAGATGGAAAAATAATGCCTTTGTGTTCTGTATTGATACCCGAATATGTTTTCATTTGTATAACAAGTCAAATCACTTAGATTTTCTTTGGGTATTTATTTTGTTTTACTTTATATGTGTGCATTTGGTGGCGGTAATGTGCACATGGATACCTATGGCTGTAGTGGCCAGAGGCATTAGATGCTCTGCAGCTGGAATTATCGGCAATTGTGAACCAGCCAACATGGATGCTGGGGACCAAAGTCTGGTCCTCTGAAGGGGAAGCGCAAGCTCTTAATCACCGGGACATCTCTCCAGAAAAATTAATTTTGATGTGATATTATTATTTCTGTTTATTATTTTTTCTAATGAAAAAGAGGAATTAAGATTTCAACATATTCTAAAGAATAATACATGTGTGTGCACTAAACATTTGACAATGTAAGTCAACAGGACCTTTTATTGCCACTGAGAACTGTCCCTATTCAAAGAATATTTTCTATCTTTTTTATATACTCATTGTACAATTATCTTTTTTCTTTGTTTCCAAAGTACATATCACCCAATTTCCAATTAAAACCTGCCTGGGGTTACATTTTTCACTCCCCTTTTAACATAAAATGCTTACAGTAGCATCACAGCAGTCTCACTATATGAGAACTCACACTAGTTTATGTTTAAGAAAATTAAGGTATAGAACCTAAGTTGACACTGGGTCAGATTTCCCCAGTGTCAAACCCAGGCCTTGAATGGAACTGAGATCTCTGTTGCTCTTAAAACTACTCACTAACCCTTTCTACTGTTTGTTTGCATTAAATAATAATAAGACAAAGGAGTAAATATAATTCCATAATTGTAAAATGCAACCAACTGTTTTCCATGTCACCAATGTCTCCAGGTTTCCCTGTTTGAGCTACCAAACTCTTTCTTTAAATCACATATCCAGAGGAAGGCAGTCAGGAGCTGGCCATTCACCAACTCTTCCTCACATATTCCCCATTTTTTTGTATACTTTTATTTTTAGTTTAGTAAAGGCTATTTGATGGGCTGTTTCAATCTGGAATCAAGCCAAGATGTCTTAGCATAGATTGTTTATCATGTAAAAACTCAAGAGCTCACATTTTATGTAATTCCACACACATCCTTCAAAACAAGCCTGGTGCATGTCAAGCAGAAAATAATGAACTATATAAGCATGTGTTTACACCACGGTGAAGAGACTATCATTAATAAGAATGAAGTTGGCATTTAGTAATAGAAGAGACAACAAGAGAAAATTCTAACATCCCAAGAGTCCCAAGAGTTGTCTAGAATGACCTCTGCACAAGCAAGTTGCTGTTCTTAGATTATAGCTTCAGACTGTGAACTCATTCTGGTAAATTTTTCTTTTACCTTCCTTTTTAAACCAATTTCCTTAGCTATTTGTCCACACTACCCATGAATATCACTTCTTTACCAATGAAATGAAAAAAATCCTAAGGGCACATTGTGAAAGAAATATGTGGAATAGTTTTTATTTAGACATTATATTTTATAAGGAACCTATAGGAGCAGTAGTGGAATGCTTTAGATTGTTTTGTGCTCCATGAGTAATAAGTTTCAATATTTTATAATCTTAGTACTTATTCTATGTTTTTGGAAAATGGTATTTTTTGCAACCCTGGCTATCCTGGATCTCTCTCTGTAGACTAGCCTGGCCTTGAACTCAGCAATTCTTATACCTCTATCCCTGACCCCCAAGTAGTTTAAAGCCATGCACTACCACTCCCACATTCAGCTTCTGCCCTGCTGCCCCCCAAAAAAACTAACAAATATTTTATAGTTTAGATACTAGAGTCAGTTACATAGTGGTATTTTTAACCAAATTTCACTAAGGAAAATGTGCATTTAAGCAAGACTAGTTAGTGATGTTCATTGATCTCAAGAGAATGAATGCATAAAAGTATCTCCTTTTCAAAAACGAATTTCTGTTACCAATCTCTGATCTTGAGCTTTTGATATTTTGCCTTTATTAGCATCATAAGGAAGTGGGCTAAGAAATTAAAGCAAGAGAATTTTATAAACTACTCTGCCTATAGTGAATTTGCAATAGAAATTGAAATGTGCCTCAGTCACGTTACTCTATTTTATGAATTTGCTAGTCTTGTAATAAAACTGAAGTAACTGAACAAAAGGAATTCGGGCAAGCCAATGCTAATATACTTTTGGCACTATTCGCTACTACCTGGAGTCAGAGTTTAGAGTTCTATAATTTTCAGAGATTCCTTGCAGTTGGGTAGATTATAAGGCACTTGGATAAGCACAAATAACTTCAATTAAAGCACTTTTCCCCCCAACTCATGAGAGCACAGTCACATCTGTGACGATAAACAGATGACAAATTGGAAACATTGAACCTTACTAATCTATCAGCTATAGTTGACATATTTGGTCACTCCTCTTTTGAAAGTCTGTCTTCTTTTGGACCCAGAATGCCACTTTCTCCTCCTTCCATGTGGCCTGCTTGTTCAGACACCATTACAGCTGTCCCTCCTTCTCTTATCTTGGCCTCCAGACTCCAGTGTGCTGACTCTGCTCTATCCTAAAAGATCACTCGGAAGGTGAGTGAGCTGAGATTTGATCTCAGCAAAATATCATTTGCTGAGATTTCTAAACATAACGCCACATTTCACAGTCTCTTTCTACAACTCCACTCTCTCATGTCCATCGGACTCCATAGGTTCAATACTTATTTTCTGACAGGTAACTCCTTCTGAACATATCTAGAACTATTTCCAATCATCCCAAGTAAGTGGCACTTCCTTCTTGTCAGCCCCAATCCTCTAGTCAATGTAGTCATTCTCTTTCCTCACAAGGGTCCAAATTATATAGAAACTCTATCTAGATACCTGGTGTCTTATCTAAATCCTTACCAAACACTGCAAAATACTGTGCACTCTGTCACTCCTCCATTTCCCGATGTCACCTTCTATCACAGACTTTATTTTTCAGGGAAAATCTCATGGGCATCACTTTTCTTCTCTATTGAGTTTCGAAATATTCCAACCTCAGAATCTTTACACTTCTCATTTCTTCTTTTGGAACAGTTCTTGGTTGGCATCTTCTACTTCCACAGGTCTCTGGGATTTCCATTAACATGACACATCTCATAAAATGTGCCCTATAGCAGTGCAGAATACTCAATATTTATACTCATAGCTGTTACTGTCACCCAATTCTAATTTTTGTGTGCATTCTTTGCATTTTTAAACCAAAGCTAAGGATTTGGAGAACAGGAATATTACTTTCTTCACTTCATTATTCTCAACCACCTACAAGAGTATCTTTCACACACTAGATACCCAGTAAATACTTTTAAGGAAGTATTTACTTACATATATGCTTGGTGTGTTCTGGAAGCACCACACAGTGACTGCTAAGTCAGAGAGATGCAAAAATGGATAATGTATAATCTTGCCATCAATGAGACCAGCTGTCTAGTACATTTCTCTGCAATGAAGAAAAATGTTCTTTTTCCTATCCTTACAAATATTTATATCTTCATCTGAGAATGGATGATCTTGAATGCTAAAGGAACTTTGAAAATGCTATGAAGTTAAAAAGACCTTGAGATGAAAGAGGATCCTCAGTGATCTAAATGCTGTTTTAAGAAAAGGGAGCATAAATGAAAGCATTGTTAAAAATATTTTTAAATTTTATACTGCTATCTGTTAGGCCAAAATTGGCCATGAACCAAAGAATGTGCAACAAAGAACAGTTTGTTTGGTTTTCTTTCTGCAGTGTAAGTTTTATTGACTGGTACATCTATCTTATAGTATCTCTATGTAATAATTGTTATCACTGTTTAAATGTTTAGAAGATCATTTCCATTAAATTCTAACCAACATTTCAATATTCTCATCTATCATCATGGGTTATTTTGTGTAGCATGATTAGCTCAAGGTATAGTTAGGTCAAACCAGAGCCAACATTGGATTCACATTTGACCAAACATTGTGCAAAGATGGCATTTCCTTAAAAGTATGTGCAGATTATGTTTATCCTGTATAGGAGGAATTTTGTCTGAGGTTGTGCTCTTTCATGATTTATCCAAGAGGGGCCTGCACTACTCTGGCAATGTGTATATTCTTGATATTTTTAAATTGTTCTCAGAGTATTACTACAGTTGTTTTTACATTAACCAAATCCACCTATAATTTACATAGACTTGAGGAGCTGAGCTCTGCACTTTCCCTCTTGTACAGAGGGAGGGGCTAACGAGTTTGAAGACCCTCTTCCTTCACCATATATCCTATACAATATCATATTACAGGTTGTTGTCATTTATTTTTTTCTTTTCTCCAAATTAGGTTCACTGTGATTTTTATTAAAGATTATATGAAAAGTTAGTAGCATATATTATTTTAAAAGCTGTCTGAAAGTTGTTTTTTTTGTTAAAAAAAGATAGAAGTGATGACAAAACCCTTTTGAAAATTCTAAAACTATGTAGTGTTAAATCAGAGAAGGGTGCTAAAGGACATGGAATGATACCCCATTGAAAATCATGAAGGATGAGACATTTAAGAACAACTAGTACCATGCTATGGACTCTTCCTAGATTACTCCTCAAAGAAATGATCTGATTCACACTTACAGCAAAGTGTCGATGATTTAAAGAATAAGGCAAAGTAAACAAGTAAATAAATGGAATCCATTTACCATTCACATAATGAAATATAACAAAGATATTTAAAGGACTAACTAAGCAGCAGAATAACAAGTAAGCATGGTATAGTGGCATATTTATACAATGGAATACTACTCAGATATTAAAAACAATTTATGAAACTCTTAGGGAACTACAAAATATCATCCTGAGTGAGGTAACCCAATCACAAAAGAACACACATGATATGTACTCATTGATAAGTTGTTATTAACCCAGAAGCTTGGAATACCCAAGATATAATTGATATAAACAAAGCAGAAGCAGAGGATGGCCTTGTTGGTCATCAAAGGGAGGAGAGGCCCTTGGTCCTGAGAAGGCTGGATGCCCCAGTATAGGGGAATGCCAGGACAGGGAAGAGGGAGTGGGCCGGTTGGTGAGTTGGGAGGAGGGGATAGGATATGGTGTTTTTGAAGGAAAAACCAGAAAAGGGGAAAATATTTGAAATGTTAATTAAGAAAATATTTAATAAAAAAAAACACAAAACCTGATTTCAAAGTGTCTCTGATTTTGGTATACTAGACTGTGAACTTGAGGATAAAGGAACTTTACTTTGTATAACAGCTTTCTTCTCTGTAAAATGAGTGTAATGAAACCTGCCACAGAGTTGTTGAACAGTTAATAATCTGCTCACTGTATCTCTTGGCATACACAAATGCTTAATGAACGATGCCACTATCATTTACAATAAATAAGTAAAGGGAGATTTTATGTCTAAGAAATCATTGATGGTGGGTCATCATAGTACATACATTTTAACAACATATAACATAAGTACTTAAATCATGTAAACATTTAACCAAGTTTTCACTTGACATCCTCTGTAGACAACACAGGAATAAGTTCTACTTGTAGTTTCCTTTGTAGCTAGCCATGACCATGGGACAAAGATATGGCCAACAAGCTGTAAGCAGAAATGAGACAAAGGCTTTTGGAAAGCCTCTTCCTGTCTTTGAGCTGTTTATATAAACTATTCTTGAACTTAATATTTTGTGGTTTTCATATCCTAACTTGATATGGGAGTTGTAAACCTCTTGAAGACAGTGCCAGTAGTAAATTAAAAGGACCCAAGTGTAGTTGGTTTTATTGTGTCCTCAAAATCACCATAACAAAGCTGAACTTAAAAACAAAAAGTTTTTTTTCTGTACATGCTTCAAAGTAATCAATCTTCAGAATGACAAGAAAGCACTGGATTAACAATCCACTTTTTTTTGAATTTCTTTTCTAAAAACAAACAGAAGAAAGAAAATTATTTATAAATTACTACTTTATAAAGTATTGTCTACTTGCTATATCAAATTTTACTTTAACTTATGTTAAAAAATAGATACACATTTATGAATCAGCTATTTTAGATCTCTTTCAGATAGGAATCAACAAACGGTGATGAAATTTTTTTAGATTTATATAGATTAAAAACAAAGTCAACTCAATAGGATTGATATTCTTTTTCCTATCAGTTTTATAAAATGAATCTATAAGACAATTAGAGGCAAAGAAATAAGAACTGGTAAAATTTATAGGCATATTCACTGTTTATCATGGGAATCATTCTGTTCTTTAAATATTCACCAAATGACTTAATAAAAATCTACCAGCTGTTGGATGCAGGCTTTCAACAAATTAAGACAATGGTTCTCAACCTTCCTAATTCTGTGATCCTTTCTAAATCAGGTTGGTATATGGGCATGTAAGTGGGAGATTATCTTCACTCCCACTTACATAGGAAAAAGAATATCAATCCTATTGAGTTGACTTTGTTTTTAATCTATTTAAATCTAAAAAAATTTCATCACCGTTTGTTGATTCCTACCTGAAAGAGATCTAAAATAGCTGATTCATAAATATGTATCTATTTTTTAACATAAGTTAAAGTAAAATTTGATATAGCAAGTAGACAATACTTTATAAAGTAGTGATTGATATCTGAAAACCTTCCAACTGTGGATGGTTCCATTTCCTAAGCCAGTTATCCTGAACTGTATAAGAGCAGAAAAAGTGAACTGAGCCCAAATAAGCATGCACGCATTCTCTCTCTGATGTTGACTGTGAATGTGTATAAAAGCAACATTTATTCATCAGGTGTAATTGTTGTCTTAGATGCTTAAGGCTGAGTGAACACTCCCTTTCTAGCTCTTTCTAAACTCTGGCTGGCTGGTTCAAGTCAGTTGTTCTGGCACAAATGCCTATCCAAACTGACAGATTCAAACTGGCTTCTCCTGCCTTGCTCTGAATGGCCTCAAACTAACTGTCAGTCTATTCTAATCTTCTGTTTCCTTTTATTTCTCTGGTTTATTCTGTCTTCACCTGCAATGTGTCCCTGTAAAACTGTTCTGGTAAAAATGCCCCCTCCCCTCTGTCTCTGTTGTTCTCTTAAGTAGCTTTTCTTTCCTGTCCTCCTTAGAGTTGGATGTACCCTAACTCTGACTCGTTCTGTCAAATCTTTCTCTGATTTGTCACTTTGTCTGCCCCTCAAATGTCACTTTCTCAACTAGACGTCACTTTCAAACATGGCTGTTTCCTCCTATAAACTAACCATACTTTCATTGTTTGGACTAAATATGTGTATTAAGGATGTGTCTGTATTCCAGCTGAGAGATTAAAGGTATATCATCCACCACACAATCACAATCTTGGTGTGATTTCAGCTGTAACACACACCTAGAAGGTCTTTGGATGTGATCTCTTGACAGAGCAGCCATGTTGCTAGATTAAAATTCCTCTACATATGTAACTAGCAGCTTCATTCTTGCCACTCTGACTCACTCAAAATAATGGCCTTGTAACTTGGAATTGTGAGCCAAATAAATCTCTTCCTCCTTAACTTGCTTTTGCCGATTACTACACTAGCAGAACTAAAACAAAATGTAACCCAAAGTGATTTCGGTAGAGTTTATCCTTAAAGGCCACTACTGTTAGTGCCTTTCCTATTTTTAATTCTTTCCATATATCTGTGAACATTTCCATTTTATTGGAAAATTTCTACTAAATTGAGTTTAGTAGAAATTTGACCCCGAGTCATTTTCCATTTACTACTTTTAAAGTTTTGAGTTGACTCACAGCTTCCTGTTTCTATGTAAGTCCAGTGATGCATAGTTGGAATTGGACATGGTAGATAAAAGGTGGAGTGGCAACTCTGTATTTTTTTTGGGGGTTATATTTTTTTTCCAGCAGAATTTTCTTGCCTAGTACAAACAGCATACCACACCTCTCCTGTTATATCTAGTATTTGCAGTTTCTTCAAATTTATGTTGCAGTAGTTCCTGCAACATAACAGGCACTTAGGGTTTTGGAAAAAAGTTTATTTTATACTGGGACATAACATTCCTGTGGATTTTTAAAAATCTCCTTTATATTTTTAGCATATCAGCCAGATTTGGCCTGTTTTCTTTGGCCTCTCCACTTACCATGGTATCTGCATTCTGCTACTTGACAGTTATCTGTTCTAAACTCATCTGCTTCAGTAAAGGCTTTCAGGGTTAGGTTTTGCTTGAGTTTTGATATAGTTTTGTCCAGTTCTTTACTACCTCTCTGCACTGTGTAAGTGAACAGCCAGCTGTTGTGTGCAGGGATAAATATTATTACTCTTAGACAGGCATTGTGCCTACGCAACTCATTAAAGAATACAAAGCTTAGACCCAGCCATTCTATAACTGCTATTACAAACTCCTTTTAAATGATTGAACAATGAGAGTTAAGGGACAGATAGCATGGTTATATTAGATTCTGATTTAATTTTAAAAGGGTGTTTTGAGATATTTCAATTAGAATTGGCTGAAAGCAGTCAACGTTTTTTTATTAGATATATTCTTTATTTACATTTCAAAGGTTGTCTCCTTTCTTGATCCCCGCCCTCGAAAACCCCCTAATCCATCTCCCTCCCCCTGCTCACCTATCCATCCACTCCCACTTCCATGTCCTGGCATTCTCCTATACTTGGGAATCTAGCAGTCAAAATTTAAAAGTTCAGAATATATGTATTCTTCGTAACCATCAGAAATCCACAGTATGTGACATTAAATGTTATTTAATCATTTGACAGTGAGGCATATCTGCTCCTGACAGCACCCCATTCTTGGTACAAAGAAGATATTGAGCATCCTCACCTCCAGGCCAGTTGTTTATTGTGGCAAGTTAGCCACTGGGCAGAAATTGCCTATTTCATCTACAGACAAATAGTGTCCATGAAAAGGACACATTATAGAGAATAGTTCGCTGTTGGCTTTGCTGAGAGAGGGTGAGGAGGTTAATAATTTTGCTTTGCAAATGTCTGTCAGATGATCCTGATCCATAAGGCCAAAGACTGATGCTCCAAGGTTTTGAGGAATTATGGGTCTATCTAAGTAGTTAGCTGTCTCTACAGTTGTTTGAGAAGCTGTTTGATGCTTCCTATATACCCAGGTAATGTTTAAGATGTTATCAGAACGCTGGGTGGTGGTGGTGCACGCCTTTAATCCCAGCACTTGGGAGGCAGAGGCAGGCGGATTTCTGAGTTTGAGGCCAGCCTGGTCTACAGAGTGAGTTCCAGGACAGCTAGCACTATACAGAGAAACCCTGTCTCGAAAAATAAAAACAAACAAACAAAAAAGATGTTATCAGATTTCTGATGGGACTGAAAACTAGTTTAAGTCTCATAATCAAACTCAACTTGTTTAACATTGAAAGAGGGATTTTATAGAGCAGATGACATGGTTTTTAGGTGGCGTTACAGGCTAAAATCTAAACATAATCTAGGGATAGAATAATAACTCTTTCAGTTAGGAATGATGGTATAGTACTTTATCTAACTGACAAATATGATGAATTAGATGTTATTTGTATATCATACTATGTAATTTACATGATTGTTAGGGTTTTGTTCAACTTATGACTGGGAGAAGAAGGTTTTATGTTGTTGTTGTTTTGTTGTTTCGTTTCATTTGTTTGTTTGACAGAAAAGGTGAGGTGTAGGGAGCGGTTCTGATGCTGAAGACCTGTTCTTCAATTGGTTCTTGACTTGTCAGTAAAGAAAGCTGGGGGCTAATTGCTGGGCAGAAGGTCCAGGTGGGATTTCTGGGTCCCAGGAGAAGAAGGGAGGTGCAAAGAAGAGAGGAGTTTCAGCCATGCTTTAGAGGGAGAAGAACACAGCAACCATGTGAGGTCTCTGGGGGTGGGGAGAGTTGGGACCTGTGGCCACAACTCTACATTGGGGCCAAGTATATTTGACAGGTGCTAGGTGGGATTACTCACTGAAGTTTAAGGCAGGTGGAGAGACAGAGATAATATATTGATAAGGGCAAGTTTTTCCAGGCAGGAAATATCAGTGCCCAGCAATTGTGCCAAGAAGGCAAGTTATAAAGAAACAAACTGTGTATGTGTGTGTCTGAAGAGGACTGGAAGTACAGTTACCCCCCTCCCAGGAGCTAAAGGCAGGTAGACCAAAAGGGAAGCCAGGAGGGAACTGGTAGCATTGCCGATCCTGGAGGATGCTGGAGAAAAAAGCAATAGCATAAATCTTCATGCAACAGCCAGTTTAGCAGTCAGTGCAGAATTTATACTCCTGATATTTTGTTCTTACTGTCTTGCTTCCTGGACTTCGTTTTTATTATGATTTCTTAGCTGTGCTCTTTGCTACCATGAGTCAAGACACTAAAGCTGAGGAGGTTTTCCATCACAACCGTATGCTAAAGATTGTTTTCTTCTCGCATTAATATGTTGAAATATATTCTGCAGGAAGATACTTAGAGGTAAGTGGTTTCAAAGGTGCATCAGGAAGCCATAGCTCTTTTGAGTCTGTAATGGAGTGAGATGATATTGAGAGATCTTTATCGAGGAGCAAGGAGGCAGTCTCTCCCCAGATACCTAACACATGTGCACATTATTCTTTAATTTCCCATCTTTTAGAATCAAAATATATTAATTTTTATCATGTATAAGCCACCTAGCCTGTGTTAGTTTGTCATAACAGTATGTAGAGAATAATATACCTTAGGAATAAGAGGCGTGCTTGTGGATAAAGATAGCACAAGGTCTCTTAACCGTGGAACCGACTCTCAAGCTCCAAAAGCATTTTAGCCAACTAGATTCACTCAAAGATTAGGTCAAAGAGGTGGAAAAAGCATAATTTCCTTCAATGTTGTAGTCTCTTCTTTTTCTGGCCTTGTGAATAACAAATGCTGTTATTTATCTCAGTACCAAGTACAGGTAAGGAATAAATCCACAGAGGTTCAGAATCTGCATCCTACTCTCCATCTGTATACAAGAGAGGGGCAAGGATCTGTGCAGAAATCTTGTGGCCTTTGTTATACACAGCATGACTCAAAGGGAATAAAAGCCAAAATATGCTGGCTCATCTCTGTTCTCAAGTATATTGTGTTTAAGTTGATTCACTAGAATGGAATGAGCCAGATTTAGAACTTCCTCAAAGATCATGCACCGAGATTGATTTTAATTTCTCTAAACAAAATTGTGCTTTTCCGCTGGGGGGAAAAACATGATAGAAGAACCTATGTTTAGAAAAGCTACACAGAAAGTTCAAGCTATACTGTTAGTAGATTTTTAAAAAATCTTTAATCTTTTGTTTTTCACAGTCTAGTTGTTATCTTCCTCCCAGTCCACCCTCCAACAGTTCCTCATGCCATCCTTCCCTCATTTCTCCAAGAGGATGTTCCTATCCCCCAAACCCAATCAGACTCTACCAGGGAGAGGGCCTTTCAACTCCATGGGGTCTCAAGTCTCTCTCAAGCGTTAGGTGGATGCTGCCATGTTCCAGTCTTGATGATACTGGACTGAACCTGTAAGATAGCCCCAATTAAATGTTGTCCTTTACAAGACGTTCCTTGGCCAAGATGGCTGTTCACAGCAGTAAAACCTTAAGACAGATGGTAACACCATCCCTCTACTTGATGCCCTGTTTTTCTACTGGATGTGGACTCTATGAGTTCTCTCTCCCCACTGTTGGGCATTTCATTTAAGGTCCCTCCCTTTGAGACCTGAGAGTCTCTTATCTCCCAGGTCTCTGGTACATTCTAGAAGGTCCCCTCCACATCCCACCTCCTGAACTTGAAGAAAATGAGATTTTATAGTTGCTTTTATTTTTCATGGAGTTTGGAGGCTGGAGAAATTTCTCAGTGGTCAAAATATTGTCTCTTCTTCCAAAAGCCCTGAGTTCAATTCTCAGCAACCACATGGTGGCTCATAACCATCTATAATGGGATCTGATTTGAAGTCCTCTTCTAGTGTGTCTGAAGACAGTGACAGTGTACTCACTATATAAAAGAATGAATCTTTAATTAGTAGATCTTAAAGACTTTGTTTAAACTATAAGAAATAGAATTTAGAGTAGGGCTCTTAAATTCTAAATTATGTGGAAATATTCTTCAAGGTGAGCTAGAGCTACACTCCCAAACATATCATGTCTGGTGACTTTGCTACTCACTCGCTTCATAATTTTGAGTACTGAGATACCAGGTTTTCTTAAGTCTACTATGGAAAAAATAGGGCAGAACAAAGTAAAAGTCATTAAATTCAATATAATAATTATACCATTTGCATTGTATTAATGCCAAATAGAGGGAAGTGCAGCATCATACTAAAGAGATAACTAAATATATACAAGAATGAAATTGTCCTTATAAAATCCAGAACCACATGCCATGAATATCTATTAATCAAACATAAACTAAATAATATGTATTGATTTAAAAACTAATATTAGAAATGATGTCTAGTGAAAACATGGCCCTTGAGGTGATTTTTGCATGTCTCTAAATGGTTGGTGGGCATTCATTCTTGCATTATCGGGAAATGTGATTGAGTTACATCAGAGTGAATTTGACCATGATAACATGTCTGACATTAGCTTTATGATTGTGATGGGCTCACACCAGAGACTCCTTAGACAGCTTTCAGGCTTCATTGGCCATTCTTTCTTCAAGTAGTCTAACACTTGACTAAGCAGCTAAAAGATTCTCTGACTCTCCAGCATACAGGCAGCCTAAAGTATAATTGGTAGGAAATATGATTCAAGAGTCTGGCTGGTAAAGACAATGAGAAGCCTTGTAGACTAACAGAAGTCGTAATAGTTAATCTCTACTGTCAGTTTGATCCAAGTAAATTATGTCTATAACATTAGTAAGCCACAATTCTAGCTGTGTCTGTGAGAAGATGGTCATCAAGAACAGCCCAACAGGGGAATTACCAACCAAACAAATGGGAGGTACCACCCAATAGTAATGTGTGTGTGGAGAACAAAAGTAGAAAGAAGAGAAAGGTAACCAATGCAAGGTCCAATTCTTTTTAGTGTATCTCATGCTGCCACATGCCAAAAATTCCTTAGGCAGCTTTCAGCTTCAGCTCTCAAAGAGACAGCATCATTGATCCATCCTCTTTGCGCTATCTTGCATTTTACTGGCTGCTAAGAGGTTTTCTCACTATTCAGCATGTAGACCGCCATTATAGATTATCTAGTCTCTGATCACATAAGCACAATATTTCCATTTTAACATTCTATGCCTATGTGCACAGGTTCTACTTTTTTGGAGAATGCTGCCTGATGTGAGGGCAATGATCATTAAGAATTTTAGATATGAAAATATTAAGTAGGAAAGAAATTCTAGCATCTAGTCTGCTGTGTAATTTCAAAGTTGAAGAGAAATGGATTATATACTTGGTAGCTCCTGCTAACAAATTTATGGACAATTTCACAGAATATCCTAGTAATCAAGTACTAATTAGTATTTCACAAGGGAACCTTGGGTAGGTATTTTTTCCCTTTATACTAGCACAGTGGATTAAATACCCTTATTTTTACCACCTAAGTTCCATATAACTCTAGATATAGTTTTTGTCATTTGTTGTGCTTTGTTTTTTGAAAGCAAACTGGTTAAAACTGGAGAAAAATTTAAATGTTTCATAGAGAATAAGAGAGAAAATAAAAGAAACCACTGGAAGTCTTCACTAGAACATAAAGTGGAAACTTAAGGGTTCTTTGGAAAGTCAGTGGTGTTGGATGGTGTTTTGCCAGGGGAAACATGTGAAGGAATGTTTTCCTGAAGCTAACACAAGTGAAAGACTAAGGCAGACTTGTGAAGGAACGTTTGGCTGAAGCAGACACAGGTGAAAGGATGTTCTGCTAAAGCAAGCATGTGAAAGGACACGTGATAAAGGTATATGTATTGGTGAATGTATTGGTCTTCTTTACCTTGTGTAGTGGAGCTCTATTTGTTGGGACTCTGTACAGAGAAACACACCAAAACTAAATAAATAAATAAATAAATAAATAAATAAATAAATACATAAATAAATACATAAATAAATACATAAATAAATACATAAATAAATAAATAAATAAATAAATAAATAAATAAGAACTTCAGAGGGTGTGCTGTGGCTTCCTATCAGTTCTGAAAACTCCAGATGATTAACAGGGTGATATCAGCTGAAACAGATTGACCTTTTGAGGCAAGACCCGTGGAAGACTCCTAACATTTAGAGAGAGTATAAAAAGGACTCAATGGACTGTAGTGGAGACTAAGCTAGGCTTGCTTATAGAGCTAGCTGTGCAGTGCTTGTTGGTTGAGCATCTTTGCTTATCTTCTCTTTGCTGAGAGAGGCACGGCTGAGAATTTTTCCCAGCGTTCCTGTTGGCCCTGGTCCCTCCTGCTGTCTTGTGCTGAGGCTGAAGCCTGGCTGTCCCCGTTAAGTGGTACCACTGCTGTTGATTTCTGTTTGTTATCCTGACTCTACCAACCTGAACTGCTGGTATATCTGTGAGGTGTTTGTGAGTAGATGAAGCGGCCACTGTTGCTGTTGACTCCTGTGATCTGAACTGCTGATTTTCCGACAACACATTTGCCCAAAAGAGCCCTTTCTACACAGGTCCACTTCTCCCGTATCCTTTCTTTTCTACTATTTCTGGTGGGTGGTGAGCTAAAAGAGAGGTTAAAGCATTTACAAATCTTCATTAAAAGTAGACTGAAAAAATTAAAGTTACAAGGATTAAACTAATGACTTTATTTAAATTATATTGAAAAGCAAACCCATAGCCTCTGAGGCCTCTGTTCCAGGAACTGCAGAAGCCAGAACTTAGAAAGCAAACAGCCCTCTCCCAGCAGCTCTCTGGGAAGCAACAGCATCTCTATTTTAAGGTGAGGGGTGGTGGCCCACTCCTTTAATTGCAGCCCTCAGATGGCAAAGGCAAGTGGATCTTTGGGAGTACAAAGCCAGCCTGGTTTGCATAGGGAGCTGCAGGCTAGTGAAAACTATATAGTAAGATACTATCCAAAATAAAATTTAAGAAGCAGCCATATTGACTCAAAATAATCCCTTATAAAATTTGTGTCAACATTAACTTATGGGTATAAGCAGTCATATGTATGGTACTGTGATAAAAATACACAAAAGACTTCTAGGCAATATGATAGATTTCAAGCCTTATCATTGAAACTCAGGGAAAGAAAAATAAGAAACAAAAATCAAACTACAACAACAACAAAGGCTCCTTTCTTGCAGGAGACGAGGTCTACAAATTAACTTTTGGAGCCTGAGGAGACAGGTGCTGGAAAGCAGGCTGGAACACTGAGAGTACTACGTCCTTCTGAGTAGACACCATCCTGGTGAAATTAAACTGCCCGGGACACTTCTTGTTCAGTTTCTAATGCCTACCAGACCAATAGTAACAGAAGAGGTCAAGGTGAAGTGCAGGGGTCAGAGGGAACATTCAGGAAGAACTTTCAATCTTTATCTCTTCACACACCTGATCAGCATAGAAGGAGGAGAATGCAGTCACATGACTCCCGTTTACCCTTACAGGGCACCAAGTGAGGACTGATAGAGCCATAGAGACCGGAGAACGTCACCATATAACTCAGCACAACTATGCCTGCAAGTCACTCTGTAAATATTATTTTTATTCCTCTTTTATATTAATTTTAAGGTTTTTATTTATTTCTATTTTATGTATATGAGAGTTTTGGCTTTGTGTGTTTAAGAGAATCACATATATTGCTTACAGAGGCCAGAAGAGAGCAGTGAACATTCTGGAACTGGATTTACAAAAGTTTATAAGGGCACTGGGAACTGAACTGCTGTTCCTTGTAAAAGTAGCAAGAATGATTTCCTGAGGAGTCATCTCTCTTGCTGTACTCTTTCTTTCATATATATAGATACATAAAGATGATATATATAGATATAGATGATATAGATGTAGATGCAAATATAGATAGATAAGATATAGGTTAGATATAAATATAGATTATGAATTATGGGTATATATAGATATAGATAGATAGTTTCACTTTAAAATGTCTTTGAGATTGTTTTTGTTATTATGGGTATTTTACCTACTGTATGCCTGTAATATGTCCATGTAGTACCCATGGAGGCCAGAAGAACACTTCAGATTCTCAGGAACTAGAGTTAGAAATGGTTGTTAGCTGACGTGTCGGTGCTGGGAATTGAACTCAACTCCTCTGGAAGAGCATGCTGTGCTCTTAACCACTGAGCTATCCATTCAGCCCCTACAGTTTTGCTTCTGTGTATACTTCTCAGTTAGATTTTCATGCTGTTGTGTCTGCTTGTTCCCAGGCCTACTATAAAGCACACTCGACTACACTTTTCACAGGAGACTTCTCTGCTGTTTTTATTTCAACATCTTTCCTCTTTCTCTCTTCCTTATCCCCACCACTTTTACATATTTATATAACTTTCAGTACCTTTAAAACCCTCTAGATTTTTGGGCCCCAATAATATCTTAAATTGCCCTTTTAAGCTAATTTTTCAATTTCACTTTCTTTGTTCTCAAAGTTGTTGTAATGTTTATAATTAGCCTCTCCCACCAAATTTTATTCCCATCCCTATATGTAGTAAATCAAATCTAAGTATGTTTCTTGCTATCATGTTTTATCTGTCTGTTTGTCTGTCTGTCTGTTTTACCCTGCAATGGTTGTTGCAGTCGTAGATCATCACTGTTTTTCCTTGGCTGATACAGCTATATAATAATGGGAATATCCACAACTGTGGTTGCTGTTGTTATTTATATATACCAGGGAATAATGTGGAGTTGTACCACACACCCTGAACTCCTAGTTGAGAAAGTATTTTCTGAGCTATACATCTCAACTTTATCACATCTGCATTCCACTTATATATTACAAATGTTCCAAGTAAAATAATATCACTTATTAAAATCATCTTAAGCAAAGAAATAATACCTGGTTTAGGAATCATAATGCAATATCACTGAAAACATGAAAATTATGACTCCTCCAAAAAATTCTAATCTTGCAGGAATGGTACCCAGTATGAGTGAGTTTGACCAAACCCCACACACAGAACTCAAAATAATGATGGTGAGGATGTTCAAACAAACCAAAGAAGAGAAGAAGCTCCCAACTGAGAACACAGATGAGTGATGATACGAGGAAGGTTACAAAAGATACAAAAGAGGAATTCAATAGATGGAAGTACTAGAGAAAAACCTGCTGGATGGATTGAGAGAGAAGCTCCAGGTGCGCCAGTCCTTGACAGGAGCTAACGACAGTTGACAGTTGTTAAGAGAGGCAAGGTCACTGTTTTGCAGGGTGGTGGCCAGCGGTAAGTTGTCTATGCCATGCTGGATGACTCACAGGCACTGAGGGGAATAAAAACCATGAAGTTGAGAGGAAGATGGAAGATAAGTTATTGTTGATTAGGGAGCTTTAGTAGCTTTTTTTTTTTTTTTTTTTTTTTTTTTTTTTTTTTTTTTTTAATTTTATTTTCTATATTCTATGTTTACATTCCAAAGGCTTTCCCCTTTCCCAGTTCCCACCCACCATAGTTCCCATAGTTCCTCTCCCCCCCATCTGTTCCCCAATAATTCCCCCTCCCCCCTCGGTTTCTTTACTAAACTGGAAGCAATCTTTACAGGCCCAGGGTCCTCTCCTTTCTTCTTCTTGGGAATCATTTGACTTGCTATTTGTGTCTTGAGTATTTAGGGCTTCTGGGCTCATTAATATCCACTTATCAGTGATTGCATTTCAGGTGCATTCTTTTGTGATTGGGTTAATTCACTCAGGATGATATTTTCCAGGTCTAACCATTTACCTACAAATTGCATGAATTCATTATTTTTAATTGCTGTGTAGTATTCCATTGTATAAATATACCACATTTTCTGTATCCATTCCTCCTTTGAGGGATATTTGGGCTGCTTCCAATTTCTGGCTATTATAAACAAGGCTGCTATAAACATAGTGGAGCATGTGTCCTTATTGCATGCAGGGGAATCCTCTGGGTATATGCCCAGGAGTGGTATGCCAGGGTCCTCTGGAAGTAACATGCCCAATTTTCTGAGGAACCGCCAAACTGATTTCCAGAGCGGTTTTACCATTTTGCAATCCCACCAACAGTGGAGGAGTGTTCCTCTTTCTCCACATCCTCGCCAGCACTTGTTGTCTCTTGAGTTTTTAATCTTAGCCAATCTGACTGGTGTGAGGTGGAATCTCAGGGTTGTTTTGATTTGCATTTCCCTGATGACTAATGATGTTGAACATCTTTTAAGGTGTTTCTCGGCCATCCGAATTTCTTCTGGTGAGAATTCTTTGTTTAGCTCTGTGCCCCATTTTTTGATAGGGTTATTTGGTTCTTTGCGGTCTAACTTCTTGAGTTCTTTGTATATATTGGATATTAGCCCTCTGTCGGATGTGGGGTTGGTGAAGATCTTTTCCCACTTTGTTGGTTGCCGTTTTGTCCTTCTGACAGTGTCCTTTGCTTTGCAGAAACTTTGTAATTTTATGAGGTCCCATTTGTCGATTCTTGATCTTAGAGCATAAGCTATTGGTGTTCTGTTCAGGAACTTTTCCCCTGTGCCCAAGTCCTCCAGGGTCTTCCCAAGTTTCTTTTCTAATAGTTTCAGTGTGTCTGGTTTTATGTGGAGGTCCTTGATCCACTTGGAGTTGATCTTAGTACAAGGAGATAAGAGTGGGTCAATTCGCATTCTTCTGCATGTTGACCTCCAGTTGAACCAGCACCATTTGTTGAAAAGGCTATCTTTTTTCCACCGGATGGTTGTGGCTCCTTTATCAAAGATCAAGTGACCATAAGTCTGTGGGTTAATTTCTGGGTCTTCAATCCTATTCCATTGATCTACCTGCCTGTTGCTGTACCAATACCATGCAGTTTTTAACACAATTGCTCTGTAGTACTGCTTGAGGTCAGGGATATTGATTCCCCCAGAAGTCCTTTTATTGTTGAGAATAGTTTTAGCTATCCTGGGTTTTTTGTTGCTCCAGATGAATTTGAGAATTGCTCTTTCTAGATCTATGAAGAATTGATTTGGGATTTTGATGGGGATTGCATTGAATCTGTAGATTGCTTTTGGCAAGATGGCCATTTTTACTATATTGATCCTGCCAATCCAGGAGCAAGAAATATTTTTCCATCTCCTGAGGTCTTCTTCGATTTCTTTCTTCAGGGACTTGAAGTTCCTGTCATACAGATCTTTCACTTGTTTGGTTAGAGTTACGCCAAGGTACTTTATGTTGTTTGTGGCTATTGTGAAGGGTGTTATTTCCCTAACTTCTTTCTCAGCCTGCTTGTCCTTTGAGTACAAGAAGGCTACTGATTTGCTTGAGTTAATTTTATAACCAGCCACGTTGCTGAAGTTGTTTATCAGCTGTAGAAGTTCTCTGGTGGAGTTTTTTGGATCGCTTAAGTAGACTATCATATCATCTGCAAATAATGATACTTTGACTTCTTCCTTTCCAATTTGTATCCCTTTGACTTCCTTATGTTGTCTGATTGCTCTCGCTAGAACTTCAAGTACTATATTGAAAAGATATGGAGAGAGAGGACAGCCTTGTCTAGTCCCTGATTTTAGTGGAATTGCTTCAAGTTTCTCTCCATTTATTTTGATGTTGGCTACTGGTTTGCTGTAGATTGCTTTTACTATGTTTAGGTATGGGCCTTGAATTCCTGCTCTTTCCAAGACTTTTAGCATGAAAGGATGCTGAATTTTGTCAAATGCTTTTTCAGCATCTAATGAGATGACCATGTGGTTTTTTTCTTTTAGTTTGTTTATGTAGTGGATTACATTGATGGATTTCCGTATATTGAACCATCCCTGCATTCCTGGAATGAAGCCTACTTGATCATGGTGAATGATCGTTTTGATATGCTCTTGGATTCGGTTGGCAAGGATTTTATTTAGTATTTTTGCATCTATATTCATAAGAGAAATTGGCCTGTAGTTCTCTTTCTTTGTTGGATCTTTTTGTGGTTTAGGTATCAGCGTAATTGTGGTTTCGAAGAATGAGTTGGGCAGTGTCCCTTCTGTCTCTATTTTGTGGAATAGTTTGAAGAGTATTGGTGTTAAGTCTTCTTTGAAGGTCTGGTAGAATTCTGCACTAAAACCATCTGGTCCCGTACTTTTTTTGGTTGGGAGGCTTTCTATAACCCCTTCTATTTCTTTAAGGGTTATGGGACTGTTTAGCTGGTCTACTTGATGCTGATTTAATTTTGGTATTTGGTATCTGTCTAGGAAATTGTCCATTTCCTCCAGATTCTCCAGTTGTTTTGAGTATAGGCCTTTGTAGTAGGATCTGATGATCTTTTGAATTTCCTCTGTTTCTGTTGTTATATCCCCCTTTTCATTTTTAATTTTGTTAATTTGGATACTATCTCTGTGCCCTTTGGTTAGTCTAGCTAAGGGCTTATCTATCTTGTTGATTTTCTCGAAGAACCAGCTCTTGGTTTTGTTGATTCTTTGTATGGTTCTCTTTGTTTCTGCTTGATTGATTTCAGCCCTTAGTTTGATGATTTCCTCTCTTCTACTCCTCCTGGGTGAGTTAGCTTCTTTTTGTTCCAGCGCCTTCAGGTGTGCTGTTAAGTTGCTAGTGTATGCTCTTTCCAGTTTCTTTTTGGAGGCACTCAGGGCTATGAGTTTTCCTCTTAGCACTGCTTTCATTGTATCCCAGAGATTTGGGTAGGTCGTACCTTCATTTTCATTGAAGTCTAAAAAGTCTTTGATTTCTTTCTTTATTTCTTCCTTGACCAGGGTGTCATTGAGTAGAGTATTGTTCAGTTTCCATGTGTATGTGGGCTTTCTGTAGTTCTTCTTGCTATTGAAGACCACTTTTACTCCATAGTGATCCGATAGGAGACATGGGATTAGTTCGGTCTTCTTGTATTTGTTGAGGTCTGTCTTGTGACCAATTATATGATCAATTTTTGAGAAGGTACCGTGCGGTGCTGAGAAAAAGGTATACTCTTTTGTTTTAGGATGGAATGTTCTATATATATCTGTTAAATCCAATTGGTCCAAAGCTTCAATTAGTTTCACTGTGTCCCTGTTTAGTTTCTGCTTTCCTGATCGGTCCATTGAGGAGAGTGGAGTGTTGAAGTCACCTACAATCATTGTGTTAGGTGCGATGTGTGCTTTAAGCTTTAGTAAAGTTTCTTTTACGAATGAGGGTGCCCTTGCATTTGGTGCATAGATGTTCAGTATTGAGAATTCTTCTTGGTGGATTTTCCCTTTGACAAGCAGGAAGTGACCTTCTGTGTCTCTTTTGATGACTTTAGGTTGAAAGTCGATTTTATCTGATATTAGAATGGCTACTCCAGCTTGTTTCCTGGGACCATTTGCTTGTAGAACTGTCTTCCAGCCTTTTACTCTAAGGAGGTGTTTGTCTTTGACACTGAGATGTGTTTCCTGTATGCAGCAAAATGTAGGGTCCTGTTTCCGTATCCAGTCTGTTAGTCTGTGTCTTTTGATTGGGGAATTGAGTCCATTGATATTAAGAGATATTAAGGAATAGTAATTATTACTTCCTGACATTTTGGGAATTGTTATTATTATTTGTATTTGAGTGGTTCTCTTCTTTTGGGTTGGATGAGATGGGGTTTCTATCTTGTTTCTTCTGGGGTGTTGTTTCCCCCCTTGTGTTGGTATTTTTCCCCTATTATCCTTTGTAGGGCTGGGTTTGTAGATAAGTATCTTGCAAATTTGGTTTTGTCGTGGAATATCTTGGTTTCCCCATCTATGGCAATTGAGAGTTTCGCTGGGTATAGTAGTCTTGGCTGAAGTTTGTGTTCTCTTAGGGTCTGCATAAGGTCTGCCCAGGATCTTCTAGCTTTCATGGTCTCAGGTGAGAAGTCTGGTGTAATTCTGATAGGTCTTCCTTTATATGTTACTTGTCCTTTTTCTCTTACTGCCTTTAATATTCTTTCTTTGTTTAGTACATTTGGGGTTTTGACTATTATGTGACGGGAAGTATTTCTGTTCTGGTCCAGTCTATTTGGGGTTCTAAAGGCTTCTTGTATATTCATGGGCATCTCTCTCTTTAGGTTGGGGAAATTTTCTTCCATAATTTTGTAGAAGATATTTGCTGGCCCTTTAAGTTGTAGATCTTCATTCTCATCTATCCCTATAATCCTTAGGTTTGGTCTTCTCATTGTGTCCTGGATTTCCTGAATGTTTTGGGTTACCAGCTTTTTGCATTTTGCATTTTCTTTAATTGTTGAATCCATGGTTCCTATGGTATCTTCAGCATCTGAGATTCTGTCTTCTATCTCTTGTATTCTATTGTTGATATTTGCATCTATGACTCCTGATTTCTTCCCAAGGTTTTCTATTTCCAACATTGTCTCCCTTTGCGATTGCTTAGTTGTTTCTACTTCTGTTTTTAGATTTTGTATGGTTTTGCTCAGATCTTTCAGTTGCTTGTTTGTGTTTTCCTGTAATTCTTTAAGGGATTTTTGTGTTTCCTCCTTTATGACTTCTACTCGTTGACCCATGTTCTCTTGTATTTCTTTGGGTGATTTTTGTTTCTCCCCCTTATTGGGATTCACTTTTTGCTTTATATTCTCCTGGATTTCTTTAAGTGATTTTTGTGTCTGCCTTGTATGGGCTTCTAGTTTTTGATCTATTTTCTCCTCTATTACTTTAAGAAATTTATCTAAGTGATCCTCAATCTGCATCTTTATCAGTGATTTTAGATCTGAGTCTTGTTTTTCTGGTGTGTTGAGATATCTGGGATTTAATTGTGTTTGTCTTGCAATGGCTTCTAGCTTTTGATCTATTTTCTCATGTATTACTTTAAGAGATTTATCTAAGTGTTCCTCTATCAGCATCCTGACCAGTGATTTTAGATCTGAGTCTTGTTTTTCTGGTGTTTCAGGGTATCCAATATTTATTGCTGTTGGGGAACTGGGTTCGGATGCCGCCATATTGCCTTGATTTTTGTTAGTAGCGATCTTACGTTTGCCTTTTGCCATCTGGTTAACTCTGGTGTTAGTTGGTCCTGTAGATACTAGCTGGTGCTTGACCCTCCTGTGGGGTTGTAAGGCTATTTCCCAGCGACTGGGATACCTGAATCACTGTCCTGCGGGGCTCTTGCTCACAGATTGCTGACAGGTGGCCTGAGTCCCCCGAGGTCTTAACCTCAGGATATCCCAGGTATTTGGTTCCGCCTGTTGGGCGGCTGCTCTGCACTGCTCCTGCTCAGGGTTCGCTGTCTGATATCCTGTTTCCCCAGGGGTCTTAAAGTTGGGATATCTCAGTTATCTGGTTCCGCCTGCTGGTCCCAAGCTGCTGGGAAGCTGGCTGGGTCCGGTTTCCAGCTTCCCTGCCACTGGCTGGATGGGAGGCTGGTTCGGCCTCCGGCTGGGTCTGGGTACCTGGCACACTGGCTGACTCTGGCTTCCTCACCACCAGCTGGACGGGAAGCTGCAGGCAATATGGCAGGTGCCTGCAGGGAGCTCGGGGTCCGCCCCGCGCGCGAGTGCAGAGTGCACCCGCTATTCTGTGCCCAATTCCCACTCCAGGCCTGAGTCCCCGAAGGTCTTAAGCTCGGGCTGTGTCGGGTACCTGGTTCTGCCGCCGCCGCCGGATGGTTCTGAGCACCTGGGACGCTGGGTGACCCTCCGGCTTCCCCACCGCCAGCTGGGCGGGAAGCTGCAGGCAATATGGCAGGTGCCTGCAGGGAGCTCGGGGTCCGCCCCGCGCGCGAGTGCAGAGTGCACCCGCTATTCTGTGCCCAATTCCCACTCCAGGCCTGAGTCCCCGAAGGTCTTAAGCTCGGGCTGTGTCGGGTACCTGGTTCTGCCGCCGCCGCCGGATGGTTCTGAGCACCTGGGACGCTGGGTGACCCTCCGGCTTCCCCACCGCCAGCTGGGCGGGAAGCTGCAGGCAATATGGCAGCTGCCTGCAGGGAGCTCGGGGTCCGCCCCGCGCGCGAGTGCAGAGTGCACCCGCTATTCTGTGCCCAATTCCCACTCCAGGCCTGAGTCCCCGAAGGTCTTAAGCTCGGGCTGTGTCGGGTACCTGGTTCTGCCGCCGCCGCCGGATGGTTCTGAGCACCTGGGACACTGGGTGACCCTCCGGCTTCCCCACCGCCAGCTGGGCGGGAAGCTGCAGGCAATATGGCAGCTGCCTGCAGGGAGCTCGGGGTCCGCCCCGCGCGCGAGTGCAGAGTGCACCCGCTATTCTGTGCCCAATTCCCACTCCAGGCCTGAGTCCCCGAAGGTCTTAAGCTCGGGCTGTGTCGGGTACCTGGTTCTGCCGCCGCCGCCGGATGGTTCTGAGCACCTGGCACGCTGGGTGACCCTCCGGCTTCCCCACCGCCAGCTGGGCGGGAAGCTGCAGGCAATATCGCTTTAGTAGCTTTTTATCAGCTCCTGTCAAGGCTTAGAGAACACTGAAAGAGAGGGCAAAAGGAAACTAAGAGCCAGAGGAAATGTCCTCTGGACAATGACCTGGATCACTCATGAATCCAAAAAAGCTGTAGTTATTTGCATAAGACTTGCACAAGACCAAGTCACTCAATGTTCCAACTCATGTGAGTCCACCCTTAGCTGGTGGCAGTTAATGGTTACTGGGACTCACTTTTCTTCAGGAGTGAGTATAGCCACTGGTAAATTTCCCATGAATAACTCTTCCACCATCATGCTAATAACAAGAATTAAAGAACATGAAAGTAAGAGTAGGAATTTGGGGGGACAAGATGAAATCTGGAAGGAAGAGGAAATGGGTACAATAGGGGAAGGAGGTGGATATGATCCAAACCTATTACATATGTGCATAAACTTGTCAAAAATAGATATATTTTAAATACACAAGAAGTATATTCCAGGTTTTAAAAAAGCAATATAATATTTAAATGGATACTAAATATTATTTTTGCTCTTCCTCTCAGAGAATTCAGCCTCTTTGCTATAACAAAGGAGAGCAACAGACAGACTCATAAAGTGAGCCATGCGCTAATTGGGCAGCACCAACAAGATACATGGACTCTTCTTGTGAGGCTCATATAGAGCACTCAGGACTGTTGAACTCAATCACTTCACTGCGTTAGGACCTACTTGGCTCTTACTTGCTTTGACAAGGCTCACCCTGCACATATCTATGGTGCTCACAGTGTTCTGATTTTGAGAAACAAACAATCCCATTGATCAAGTTTCACCTTCAGATTTTTCTAACCTTGGGTTCCAATCACTTCGGAAAGTTCTCAAAGAATTCAATCATAGTCAACCTGGTATAAAATAAAATACCAGAAAAAGGATTTGAGCAGAATTTTGGCACTTTTTTGAAAAAACAAAATAGATCACATAAATATTAAGTTCAAGCATTTGTTCTCAATTCTTTGTGTATTGTGTGACAGAGAACTGCCAGATATGTTCATTCTCATGAATTTCTTTTTAATCAAGACAATTAATATTTGACAACTGCTTTATACATTCCATTAAATAGTTAATTGCTTTAAAATGTTTAGGACACATGGCAAATTTTGAGTTAAAATGTTGCCTAGAGTTTCTGAACTCTGAGAAACCATGGCAAAAAGAAAAAGTTTATGGTCTTCTTGAGTTGTGTGAGAACACAAGAGACATGGTTGTGCAGTAAATAATTAATCCTGAACTGAGCTGATATGTTGCCATTTCCTTTCAAAATCATTTGCTAAAACTATGGTAAATAAGAATATGTGTGGATTTTTTTAGACATTTTCTTTTTTTAAATTTTTTTATTGGATATATTCTTTATTTACATTTCATTTCCCTTTTCCTGGTTCCCTGCCCCCCAAATGTCCCATATGCCCTTTTCCCTCCCCCTGTTCCCCCATCCACCCCTTCCCACTTCCCTGTTCTGGTATTCCCCTACACTGATGCTTTGAGCTTTTCTAGAACCAGGGTCCACTCCTTCCTTCTACTGGGACATCATTTGGTATGTGGATTGTGTCTTTGGTGTTCCAAGATTCTAGGCTAATATCCACTTATCAGTGAGTGCATACCATGGGTATTCTTTTCTGACTGGGTTACCTCACTTAGTATGATGTTCTCTAGCTCCATCCATTTGTCTAAGAATTTCATGAATTCATTGTTTCTAATGGCTGAATAGTACTCCATTGTGTATATATACCACATTTTTTGTATCAGTTCCTCCATTGAGGGACATCTGGGTTCTTTCCAGCTTCTGGCTATTATAAATAAGGCTGCTATGAACATAGTGGAGCATGTATCCTTATTAGATGCTGGGGAATCTTCTGGGTATATTCCCAGGAGTGGTATGGCAGGGTCCTCTAGAATTATCGTGTCCAGTTTTCTGAGGAACCGCCAGACTGATTTCCAGAGTGGTTGTACCATCTTGCAATCCCACCAGCAGTGGAGGAGTGTTCCTCTTTCTCCACATCCTCGCCAACACCTGCTGTCTCCTGAGTTTTTAATCTTAGCCATTCTGACTGGTGGGAGATGAAATCTTAGGGTTGTTTTGATTTGCATTTCCCTAATGACTAATGATGCTGAACATCTTTTAAGGTGCTTCTCAGCCATCCCAAGTTCTTCAGGTGAAAAGATTTTATTTAGCTCTGTACTCCCATTTTTTGATAGGGTTATATGGTTTTCTGGGGTCTAACTTCTTGAGTTCTTTGTATACATTGTATATTAGCCCTCTGTCATAAGGAAATGGAAGAAGACCTCAGAAAATGAAAAAATCTTCCATGCTTGCAGGTTGGCAGTATTAATAGAGTTAAAATGGCCATTTTGCCAAAAGCAATATACAGATTCAATGCAATCCCCATCAAAACCCCAACTCAGTTCTTCATAGAGTTAGAAAGAGCAATTCTCAAATTCATCTGGAATAACAAAAAACCCAGGATAGCTAAAACTATTATCAACAGTAAAAATCTTCTGGGGGAATCAGTATCCTGGACCTCAAGCAATACTACAGAGCAGTAGTGTTAAAAACTGCATGGTATTGGTACAGTGACAGGGAGGTGGATCAATGGAATAGGATTGAAGACCCAGAATTGAACCCATACATCTATGACCAATTGATCTTTGACAAAGGAGCTGAAAACATCCAGTGGAAAAAAGATAGCCTTTTCAACAAATGGTACTTGCTCAACTGGATGTCAGCATACAGAAGAATGAGAATTGATCCACTCTTATCTCCTAGTACTAAGCTCAACTCCAAGTGGATCAAGGACCTCCACATAAAACCAGACACACTGAAACTAATAGAAAAGAAACTGGGGAGGACCCTTGAGGACATGGGCTCAGGGGGAAAGTTCCTGAACAGAACACCAATAGCTTATGCTCTAAGATCAAGAATAGACAAATGGGACCTCATAAAATTACAAAATTTCTGTCAGGCAAAAGACATTGTCAAAAGACATTTTCTTTATATTTCAAATGCTATCCCCTTTCCTTGTTTACTCACCAAAAACCCCCTATCCCCTCCCCCTTATAACCAACCTTCCAACTCCAGCTTCCCTGTCCTGGCATCACCCTACACTGGGACATCTAGCCTTCACAGGACCAAAGGCATCTCCACTCATTGATGTCCCACAAGGCCATCCTCTGCTACATATGTGACTTGGAGCCATGGGTCACTCCATGTGTAGTCTTTGGTGATGTTAATTCATTGCCTCTTTCAAAGAATCTTTAAATACCCAAGCCTTTTAATACAAGAATCCCAGTAAATTAATTTCTGTAGGATTAATCCAATGTCAGGAATGTATATATTTCTAGAGAGTGATATTAATTGTAGATTAATTATAATAAAACAATTCTGGATAATCAAGAAGCCTTAATACTTATAATTATGCATATTTTTAGTCTAAACTATAATATCATACTATGAAATGTTTTTCTCATATGAAGCAAAGCTCAAAAAATTAAGAAGTTAAATTTGGGCTGGAGAGATGGGTCATTGCTTGAAGTGATTTCCAAACTAGTCCAATGATCTGAGTAAAAGCTGGATGTACTGTAGTGAAATGTACTATGAAAGTAGTGAATGTACTATAATCCCAGCAAATTTCAAGATGCGTATAAATAAGCTAGCCTGGCACATACAGCTGTGAACAAAAGAGACACCATCTCAAATGAGGTCAAAGGCAGGGATCAGTTCCTAAAGGTATCCTCTGACCTCCATGTATACCTAAACTCACTCAGATATGCAATGTACATATTCACCACATACATACTTAATATAATTAGTTCAAAATCTATCTACATGTGAACAAGAATACTGATGCAGGAATCTAAATATGTCCTATACTGGGTAGAGCCCAGATGTAAACAAATTTTAGAATATAAATACTAAGAATTACTATGCAAAACATAAATGTTATGTATGTGTAAGGGGTACCAGATAGAAGAGACTTCCCAACATGTAGAGCTGCCTGCCAGTTGAGTTACATACATACAATAATGAAGTAGATGGAATTTGATGCAATTCTGAGGAAAGTCACTAAATGTATGAAATAGCATAAAGTACATGTTTTAATGATAAAAAAACTTTACATACAAAGGTATGCAACAGCACAAAATGTAAAGATTATTGAATAATATAAAGGACATGATTACTTTTATAGAACAAAGTGGCAAGGAAGAAATTGACACCATCAAGGCTTTTGGATGCTTTTAAGTGTCTAAACCTCTTCACAAAGGTTGTATTTACAGAGGATTTGTTTTGTTTTATTTTGTTCTGTTTTTTCTTGTTTTTGTTTTTGTTTTTGTTTTTGTTCATTGCAATTTAAACTCCAACTTAAAGGATATATACAATGAACACAAATACAAATTTGATGAAAAGAATTTTATTGTGTGACTTTACCCGAGGAGACACAAACAAATATCATGATATCTTTACATGGCTCCAACAAAAGACCAGAGGAAAAAAATTCTACCCAAGTATAGTTTAATGAACCAATGAGGGTTATTCACAGAAGCATTGGTGAGGAGGGACTTACAGGATTACACAAAGCAGCTTTGCCACCAAACAGTTCACCCCTGCAGGGTGTCAACTCATCCTTAGAGCTCCCTGTGCAACTGGCAGGCAGCTCTACAGGTTGGGGAGTCTCCTCTATCTGATACTCCTTATGTATATAACCTCAGTTATAACTTATATATCCTTTGATTTATATAACCGTATGCACATTATGAGATTCAGGAACTTCCTACGAGTCATCTTCTGTTTACTACCTGAACCATATATATTTGTTTACTTCATACGTCTTTAAAATCTTTATATTTATTTACTGTGTGTATGTGTGTGTATGTGTGTGTGTGTGTACATGAGCACATGCACACAAGCACATACAAACATGTTTTTAGAGATTAGAGGACAATTTGAAGAAATCAATTTTTCTCCTGCAACCATGTAGGTTTCAAGGATCAAACTCATGTCGCCAAGTTTGGTGGCAAGTATCTTCACTTGTTGAGGTCCTAGCCTGATTTCCTGAGTCTTAATGAACCTCCTTCCAGGAGTGAATGCTTCAGTTTGGAGAAAATCTCTACATAAGAGACATCAGAAGCTGCAACATACTCTGACCAATCTAAAAGAAGTAGGGAAACAACATGGGCAGGTACTTTAGTTAGGGTTTTTATGGCTGTGAAGAGACACCATGGCCACTACAACTCATAAAGAAAACCTTTTAAATGTGATTGGGTTATAGGTTCAGAGGTTTAATTTATTATCTTCACGATGGGAAGGAAGTATGGCAGCCTGCAAGAATGGTGCTGGGGAAGGAGCTAATCAGCAGGCAGCAAGGAGAGAGAGAGAGAGAGAGAGAGAGAGAGAGAGAGAGAGAGAGAGAGAGAGAGAGAGAGAGAGAGAGACCTGGCTTGAAATCCCAAATCCTACGTCCAGTGACATACATCCTCTATCCAGGCCACACCTACTTCCACAAGGCCAAACTTCCTTATAGTGAGCCTCTCTGGTGACCAAGAATTCAAAACTGTGAGGCCAATCTTCTTCAAACCATCAGAGTAGGTTGGAATAAATTGATAAGGATTTCAAGAAAAATTAAGCTGGAAGACTAGAGGAACAAGTGAGACTGAATACAGAACAAACTGGTACGAACAGAGCTCAGTCATATTACATAACTAATTCACTGGCGAGGGCTGTGCCTTTCTGCCCACTTTTCTTATGTCGCCTGGAAAACTCAAAATTGTTTAAATATCTTTTCAGCTTGGATAGAGAGTAGGCAATCTAAAAAGATATGACTATCTTTCCTTCCTGAGAGGAACTTAATGTAAACCTTCCAACCACATGATCTATCACCTCTGCCTCTGAGAATGTGTTACTGATCCAGTTCCCCCCAGACTACTGTTTTGATTAGTTGGAATTTCAAAGAAAAGTCTAACTTCTTGGTCTTACTCAGTTTTAATTACCACAAAATACAGGTCCTTTGCATCTGTGCTCCATCTACCACAGTTGGAATTTGAACGTTTTTTTTTTTTTTTGATAGCATTTGTTGATGCTTCTGGTATCTCCTGTCTTATAGATCCGCTTCACACTGGTCCCATCTCTGCCTCCACGGCCTGGATGAAATAAATACGGTTGATTTCCCCACATATTTGACACTCCATTCCTAACTCTCAGAATAGACTTTTTCAACAAATAACATAAGGAATTAAAACATACAGCTACATATGTAAAGAAATTGATATAATGTCATTTTGGTAACCTTGTGATAAAATGTTAAGATCATTATGTCTGAAAGTGGTAAAGAAAATGAGCAAGTTATATAGTTTCTAAAGTACTTTTAGATTTCTTGTGTTATTTTATGTATTTGAGTCTTTTACCTATATGTATGTATGTGTATCATGTGTGCTTGGTGCCTGTAGAGATCAGAAGAGGGTATCAGGTCCTCTGGAACTGAATTATAGACAGTTGTGAGCCTCCATGTGGGTATTGGGAATCAAACCCAGGTACCTTCCAAGAGCAACAAGTGCTCTTAACTACTGATCCAACTCTCCAGTCCAATAAATATGTTTTTAACTGCTAAGTGCGGAGTATTTTTATTAAAATGTCTATGGTCATTTTCAAGAAGTAAAAGCAGTCTAAATAGTTATTACAAATTGCCTTTGAAAGGTACTTTTACAGCATGACTCCTTGATGAAAAATGAAAGAGACTTAAAGCCATCGTATTCATAAACGTATGACTTCTAGACAAAATTTTATTTCCCCTGAAATGATGAAGATCCCTTTGTTTGGAGTTTTTCTTGAATACTGTTTTCCCAGTGCAGGAACCATAAAAGAAGGTGGTGCACAACAATAGAATAACTTTGATTATACGTCTTCCCCTTAGAGACTATGATTTATAGTGATACATCTGTTTTCACAGACATTGACTGTAACAAAGTTGCATTGCTGAGGTATTTCTATGTAAATATTTGCTTCAATTAAACTTATTTTTACCTCCCATGAAGTTGCTCTCAAAGGTGCTGAGAAAACTCAAAGGTTTTATTCATTTTTTCTTTCTTTGTAAATTGTCTTCTGTTCTCTATGTCCTCAATTATTGCATGAGGCCATGTGCAAGCCAAGAGATTTGTCCACTTTCCATTCTGATGCTTCACGTGCTGCATCTTAGACTGCAGTGTTTTCCCTCTGGCCACATACTGTCTAAAACTATTCATCAATGTCCAGTTTTATAATGGGAATATAAGATTACCTACCTGTATTTACTATGTGTTACTGTTAGCCATGGCCTTTTGACTGTAAGTCATTGGCTCTTATTCAAACTAGCATAAGCTGAAAGAAATTCTTCATCTCTTTATAAAATGCAACTCAAGTATTTCTCTGAGAAGGACAAATATCGTGGACAGGAAGCTTTCTGGACTCTCCCATCTTTTGTTCTGTATGCATCTCTCAGCAACAATGGGTTCCTATCCATTAAGACAGTGGTTCTCAGCTTTCCTAATCCTGCATCAGAATCAGGAATAGCTCATGCTTTGGAGACCCCAAGCACAAAATTATTTTTATTGCTACTTCATAACAGTTATTTTGCTACAGTTATGAATTGTAATTTAAATCTATGTTTTTAGATGGTCTCAGGTGACCACATGTAAGGGTTGTATGGATCCCCAAAGTGGGTTGTGACCCACAGGTTGGGGGCTGCTAAACTAAGAGTATATGTCTGCTCCATGTCCTAAATACTACACAAATCAATTTGTTCTCAATCTCTGTTTTCATTCTATGAGAGAGAGATAGAGTGATTGACACAATCCCATCCTGGGGGATCTGTTATTATCACAGGGCTAAACACACACTGGTACCATACAGATACTTTTTTTTTTTTTTTACAAAGTGGTTCATTGAGGCCAATGTTCTGATTACTTGTCCTCCTGTTGTGAAAATATATCTCCCAAATGCAGCTTAAGGAAGGAGGAATGTATCCTGGCTCACAGTCTGAACCCATCATCTGTCATGGTGAGGAAGTCCAGAAAACTGGTTGCAGTATATCTGCAGCCACAAAGCAGATAGATAGATAGATAGATAGATAGATAGATAGATAGATAGATAGATAGATAGACAGACAGACAGACAGATAGATAGATAGATAGATAGATAGATAGATAGATAGATAGACAAACAGACTCCCAGCTTGTGGGAGTGTACTTCCCACATTTAGAGCAGTCTAGAAAGTTCCTCACAGACAAGCCCAGAGGTGTGTCTCATAGGTTGTTCTAAATCCCGTCATGTTGACTGTCAGAATTAACCATCGTAATGAAATACCACATGACAGTGTTTCACTTCAGGAACTAAAGCTTTCCGGTCTTTTGATTTGAGGTCTGGAATCTGAGAAATGATTTTAGAACCTATACAGATATTTTATCATGATAATTCCTTTAAAAGAAAGCAGACACCTACTAACCTGATTTATGACTCAGTGGTCAGGAAACTTGTCAAGAGTCCAAACTGCCACTTCACCTCTCATTCACAGTCTCATTAAACAAGTAGACAGATTGAAACAAATAATAGGCTTGTGTACCGCGAAGGAGGAGCAGTCGTACAGAACAGTGTGGAATCCTTTCTCCTTATTAACAAACCCTTTTCACTTCAGGTAAAATTATTTTACAGACACAAGATGATGTTAGGCTTCTGTCAGACCTTAACAAATTTTACATTTTGGCAGGAGCCACTACTTTAGAAACAAACACAAAGACTTTCAGTAGAGATTTCTTCACAAAGAAGTCTAGAAAGAGAACACACAATTTTATTAGCAATAGATTAATTAGTATGGATCTTCAGGGTCTTCCGTTATGGTCCCCTGAGACCAGGAAAGCAGGGGCTGGAGAGACTTAGGTTCTACCCTCTAATCTAGAGTCTTCATGGAACCTCATAAACATCTGTAGTTCTATTCTTGGAGTATCTGATCTGATGTCTTCTTCTGGCCTCCATAAACATGTTACACACAAGATGCACAAATATATGTGCAGGCAAAATACTCATACACATTGAGAGAGACAGAAAGAGAAAAAGAGAGATACAGAGAGACAGAGGCAGAGAGACAGAGACAGAGAGAGACCGACAGAGACAAACAGAGACAGAGACAGAAGAAAGCATTCAAGTACTCTGCTCACCGCTTTTGTGTCAACTTGACACAGGCTAGAGTCATCAATGAGGTGGGAGCCTCCATAAAGAAAATATCTCTATAAGATGGCACTTTAGGCAAGACTATAGAACATTTACTTAATTGATTGAAGGGGAGATTCCAGGCAGTTGTGGGTGGTGCCACAATAGGCTGGTAGTCCTGGATTCTATAAGAAAGTAAGCTGCTCAAGCTGTAGGAGCAAGACAGTAAGCAGCACCCCTCCATGGCTTCTGCATCAGCTCCTACCTCCAGGTTCCTGTGCTATTTGAGTTTCTCTCCTGACTTCCTTCAATTTCAGACTATGATGTGGAAATATAAGCTGAATAAACCCTTTCCTCCCCAACTTACTTTTGGTCATAGTGTTGTATCCTAGCAACAGTTATTCTTACAAAGACAGGTACTATGATTGTTAATCTTGGCTGTCAACATGACTACATCTAGAATCAACTAAAACTCAAGCAGCTGCGCATGCCAGTGAGAAATTTTATTGATTGGGTCATTTGAATTGAGAAGACCCACACTAAATATGGGCCACATCTTCTGTGATCCTATATACAAAAGTACAGGGAGAAGGAAATGTTTGATGTTTGATGCTTACCCTCATTCTTATTGGGAAGTTCATCTAACCTGCTGCTGAGGCATTCATTCCCCTGTAAAAGAGCTGACTTCTTTGGAATTCCAATGTAGACAGAAGAGCTACCTAGACATCCAGCCTCAAGGATTGAAAAACTATTGAATTACTGGACTTTTTGTCAGTAAACAATCACTGTTGGATTAGCTGGACACCAACCACAAGCCATTCTAAAAAAAAAAAACCCAGACACACTCACAAATACACATATACACATCAGAGAGTGGGGAGGGAGAGGGAGAGAGGCTGAGAGACTACCCATTCTGTTCCTCTAGAGAACTCTAATATAGGTACTAAAGAAAAACCAAGACATACAAAAATATAGTGAAAACTAATTCACATTGCAAGATGTATACTACAGAAAATGGAAGTTAAAAGTATTCTCTTGACCCAATTTTTACTGGTTTTATAAAATTTTATAGAATTTTATAAAACCAGTAAAATTCAGAGCAAATGGGTGTAAGAAGAGGAAGTACAGCTGAACAAAAGTATTCTTATTGAAAAAGCAGTTACGCCGGGCGGTGGTGGCACACGCCTGTAATCCCAGCACTTGGGAGGCAGAGGCAGGTGGATTTCTGAGTTCGAGGCCAGCCTGGTCTACAGAGTGAGTTCCAGGACAGCCAGGGCTACATAGAGAAACCCTGTCTCAAAAAATCAAAAAAAAAAAAAGAAAAGAAAAGAAAAAGAAAAAGCAGTTATGGATAGATTATTTAATTAACACAAATTTAACAAAGCAAATATACTTTGCTAGAATTAGTTTCTTTACATCCAAGGTTACTAATGAATTTAAGAATATCATTTTACCACAATTGTAAAATTATCATTAATTTTATTTTGCAACTGATTTTACTGTAAAAATATTTGAAATATGGGTAATTGATAACAGAAGGAGAACGGGGAAATCATAACTATGCACTTGAACACACATCTCTGGGCTCCATCCCAAAACTAGGGGCAAAAAGAAGTACCGAAGACCACATCAGGAAAAACTACAGATTATAGCACAATAACAATTTTAAGTGGAAGAAAGAGGGGAAGGAGGAAAAGGAGAAGCAAGAGGAGGAGGAGAAGATGGAACTCCTTTGAGAAGTCTCACAACCAATATCAATTTGGTTGATTATCTTTTTACTCTGTTTTGTTTTAAAAGGTTTTGTGGTTTTAATCACTTTAAAGAAATAAATACAATTCAAGAGCAACGAGGTTTCCTAAACATGTAAATACTAATTCCTAAGAAACTCTTATTAGAGTTTTGGAAAAAAAGATTGTGACTATGTACATTTATGAAAACTATTCAGTAAAGAAAGTCTACACATAACCTGCATGTACATTAGGATAAAGAGAGTCAAGGTGCTAAATCACAAGATAAGCAGATTCTAAGTATAGGATATATTTTTGGCAACCATTCAGACTCAAGCAGGATTCAGATTAAATCTTGTGCATGTCTTGCATCCTAAATCTATTATTTATATCTTCAGGATTTAAGATGCTAGAATCTGTGTTCATATGACTTTCAGCTTTGAGTGGAGGCCAACGTTAGAATAGTTTAATGTCTGGAGTCAGAAACTTAATTTACTCTTCTGCAGAAGGCTCACTGTAGGACAACCGTCTCAGCTCTACCCTGGCACAGAAATCTCATTCCTGGTGAAATGATGGTAAAATGAGAGGTTGGAACAAAAACCCTGTCTTCCTTTCATGTAATATTATTACTGCTGGGAAGCTGATTGAAGCCAATCTTCTCTAACTCTGAAAAACACTCTGCCACAAGACTACAGGATCTTTCTATCTGACCTGATTTTTTTAAAACTAGAATTTTTATTCTAGACAATAGCCCTATTCCAGTTAGAAATGGTATCCATTTTTTATCATAGGGAAATTAATTTGTTCATGAGAAATTGTTTTTAGAAGACTATGAGTTTCTTACTTAGGATTTTCTGCATGGATTTGAGAGACCATTGTGAGTGGTGAGTCATGTCCAATGCTGATGCTTACACTTAGAGCTCATCAAGTACATAAGGGGAGAATGGACTTCAGATACACTATGGTCTGGAAAGAGAAGAACCCCCTCATTGCTCTCACAGTTGATAGTACTAGCATAAATATCCTAAACTGAAAGCTATAGCATATATGCAGAGGACCTGGTACCGACCTGTATATGCCTTGTGATTTCTGCTTCAGTTTCTCAGCTCATATCAGCTTTCTTTTCTGGACTGTTTTAGAGGGCCTTTTTCTCATGGTGTACTCAGTCCCTCTGTTTCCCTTTGTACTTCTACTTTCTATTCTGTTGGGTACATCAAGCTCTTTCTGAGAGGAGGAATTTGATGGAGACATGTTGTTTAGAGTTGCGTTACTCTTTCTCTCCCCCTCCCCACCATATCTCCCTCTCCCTCTCCCTCTCCCTCTCCCTCTTCTCTCCCTCTCCTTCCCCCTCTCCCTCTCCCTCTCCCTCTCCCTCTTCTCTCCCTCTCCTTCCCCCTCTCTCTGTCCCTCTCCCTCTCCTTCTCCCTCTCCCTCTCCCTCTCAATATAAGGTCTGGCTATGAGTCTTTGTATTTGTTCTCTTCTGCTGCAGAAGGAAGCATTTCTGATGATGACTAAATATGGCACTGATCTATGAGTCTAGCAGCATATCATCATGAGTCATTTTATTTATTATTATTATTATTATTATTATTATTATTATTATTATACCAATAGCATTCGTTTTACACTGGTCTCTGGTTCTTGGTTACCCAATCACTGTCAGGTATGGGTTCTATCTCATGGGGTAGGCCTTAAGTCAAATCAGACATAGGTTGGTTACTCTTGCAAGATTTTTTTTTTTGCCACAATTGTCCTAGCATGTTTTATAGGCCGGACAGATTGGAGATAAAAAGTTTTGTGATTTGTAGAAATTTCATTTGGTGACACAAGATGTCCAATTGGAGTCCCATCTGCCTCATATTTTCATACTTTATTAGAATCATCTTTACATATTATAGGAAGTTTCCACTGCACTAGTTTCTGTACCACATCTCAAACGCTCTTCAATTTTAGCTATCTCTCCTCTCATTGTCTTCTTCAACCCCATCTGCTCTCCCCTTTCTTCCCTGATCTGTCTATTCTCCTCCTAACCAGGGATCCCTCCCCTCTCTAGTCCACCCATAAATTCTACTATGTTTCTCCTTTCCAAGGAAATCCATATGTCCTCTCCTCTAGTCATTTCCTCCGTGCCTAACCTTTTGGTCTATAGATTATAGTTAGGTTATCATTTGGTTATTTGCTAATATCTAGATATAAGCAAATATATACCATATTTATGTTTCTGGGTCTAAATTACCTCACTCAGTACGATTTTTTTCTAGTTTCATCCATTTGTCTGCAAATTTCATGATGCCATTTTTTTTTTAAAAGCTGAGTAATACTCAGTTGTATAAATATACATTTATTTATCCATTCTGTTGAGGGGCATTTAGGTTGTTTCCAGTAGCTGGCTATCATGGATAGACAGCAATTAGCATGGCTGAGCAAGTGTCCCTTTGGTAGGAGAAGTGTCCTCTTGGAATATATCTAAGAGCAGGATAGTTGGATCTTCAGGTGGATAATTCCCCTTTCTGAGGAACTAACATATTGACCATAGTGACTATAGATATTTGCACTCTTAGCAGCAATGAAGGCTGTTCTACAGCCTCACCAGTGTGAGCTTGTGTTACTCATCTCAGCCACTCTGCCAGTTGTACGATAGAATCTCAAAAATAGTTTTGATTTGGCAGAGGAAATTTTAACACAGCATAACAGTGAATCTGTGGCATGGTTTTCACTGATAACTCTTCTGTAGGTCTACACAGAAGAACAACTGTGGCAGAAAGCCATAAAATGTGAAGTTTGAGAAGGAAAGAAGAGCTAGGAATATTGTCTCAAGGCATCTTCTGGAAAGAGGCTGTGACTGTTAAAGGAATTAGAGCCACTGAGGAGAGGCCTCCTGATCTTCAGTGGAACATTGGAATGAGTACCCTCACTTCAAGACTCCACCCAGCTCAGGTTCCTACTTGTAAATGGGAAGGGCTTAAAGAGTTTCCTCTGCCTATAAATGAACATCATACAGAAGGTTCTGCAAATGTGCTCCAAAGGGACAAGGGTGCTTCACAAAACTCACAGCTTAACTTGGCACCTGGATTGATAATGGTGTATGCGGCCCTGCTACTTAGACTACAGCCAAAGCAGTCCTTGTCCGTAGTGCCAGTGACATCCATTTAAACAAGGATGCTCTATGGCATCTTACAAGCCTATTAGTATTGTCTTCCTATGGTATTACAGCAAGACTAGCTATAGGCAAATTGTTCTTTGTTTGAAAAATAGTTCCCAGGGTACTTGGGTACTTACATAGTCCAAGTATGCAATGATATTTTATGAAATAACTATTGAACCAGATCTGCCTGTTATAAACAAAGCTGAGTTATAATGCAAGACAAAAGAACAATATTCGTTTTCTTTTTTTATTAGATATATTCTTTATTTACATTTCAAATTATTTCCCCTTTCCTATATTCCCCTCCCCAAAAGTCCCATAAGCCCTCTTCCCTCCCCCTGTTCCCCAGTCAACCCCTTCCCTGTCCTGGTTTTCCCCTACACTGCTACATGGAGCATTCCAGGACCAGGGACCTCTTCTTCCTTCTTCTTGGGCATTATTTGATAGGTGAAATGTGTCTTGAGTACTCTGAGCTTCTGGGCTAACACCCGCTTATCAGTGAGTGCATACCATGTGTGTTCTTTTGTAATTGGGTTACCTTATTCAGGATGACATTCTCCAGTTCCACCCACTTGCCTAAGAATTTCATGAATTCATTGTTTTTAATAACTGAGTAGTATTCCATAGTGTAGATATACCACATTTTCTGTATCCATTCCTCCACTGAGGAACATCTGGGTTCTTTCCAGCTTCTGGCTAGATAACATGGTCTAATACGTAGTATATGAATCTCCTCATGGGATGTTGTCTCAGGCCCAGTAACCAATGTACTTTCTCAGCCAGCTGGATTTCACATCTTTGTATAAGCTTTTCCCTTTCTTGCTATCTTTTCTTTTTCCAGCTCACCTGCTCTAGCCCGTGGATAGCAGTCCTAAGCAAACACTTAATATCTACTGGTTTTTTTGTTGTTGTTTAGTATTTTCATTCTTGTGTGGTAATTTACTATGTTCATATGATGTGTTTTGATTAAATTTTACCTTTAACATCTCTGTTTCAAGCATATACCTTTTGCAAACCTGTGGCAAAGCATACAGGGAATATACTATCATGTTGCAAACATGTGACAAATACAAGATGTAAAATAATGCCAGAATGATTGTAGCTTCATAAAATTGGTAACAAGAAAAATATTGACATAATAAAACATACATTTTTAATGAGTATTCACACTAGGCAGTAGGATTACAAACTGTTCTGGATTATTTATTTTACATTCTATGGCTAATAAATCTCTTAGCATGAATATTAATACATTCTAATCACAAAAAATGATGGTAAAATCGGTGGTAAAGTTTCCAATAGTAAGGGATCCAAGGAAAGGGTTAGAGTCAAGTAAAAAGCAAGTCAAAAGCAAAGAAAAACAAGAAAAACAAGCAAAAATCCAAGGTAATTTGAGGAGCCTTCAAAAGCTTAAAGAGAGAGTATTCAGGAATTGTATCTTGTTTATCACAGGTGGATGACCTTTTTGGCGTGTTCTTGTATTTTACTTAGTATTTTTGCAACTATGTTCATAAGGGACAGTGGTCTGTAATTCTCTTTCTTTGTTGAGTCTTTGTTAGGTTTAGGTATCAGAGTAACTGTGACCTTATAAAATTAATCAGGCAGTGTTCCTTCTGTTTCTCTTTTGTGGAGTTGTTTGAGGACTATTGGCACAGACTCTTCTTTGAAAGTCTGGTAGAACTCTGTAGTAAAACCTTGTGGCACTGGGCTTTTTTTGGTTGGGAGACTTCTAATGGCTGCTTCAATTTCACTGAGAGTTATTAGCTCTATTTAAACAGTTAACCTGATCTTGATTTAACTTTGGTAAGTGGTATCTATCTAGAAATTATATTTTTATTTTTAAGATTTTCTAATTTTGTTGAGTACAGGCTTTTAATGTTTGTCTTTATGATTCTCTGTTTCCTCAGTTTCTGTTGTTATGCCTCTGTTATCATTTCTAATTTTATTAATTTGGATTTCTCTCTCTCTCTCTCTCTCTCTCTCTCTCTCTCTCTCTCTCTCTCTCTCTCTCTCTCTCTGTCTTTTAGTTAGTTTGGATACAGTTTTCTCTATCTTGTTGATTTTCTCCAAGAACTTACTCTATGTTTCAATTGTTCTCTTTGTTTCTATTTCATTGATTTCAGCCCTTGGTATGATTATTTCTTGCTATCTACTCCTCTTTGGTGTGCTTACTTCTCTTTGTTCTAGAGCCTTCAGGTATGCTGTTAGGTTGCTAGTACAAGATATCTCCAATTTCTTAATGAAGGAACTTACCACTTTAAGCATTTTTCTCAGCACTGCTTTCATTGTGTTCCCAAAGCTTGGGTGTGTTGTATATTCATTTTAATTGCATTCTAGAAGGGCTTTAGTTTATTTCTTTATTTCTTCCTTGACCCATTTTTCATTCAGTAGAGAATTGTTCAGTTTCCATGAGATTTTAGCTTTCTGTTGTTTCTGTTGTGGTTGATATCCAGCTTTAGTCCATTGGTGGTCTGATGGGATGCAGGAAGTTATTTCAGGACACATGCTCCACTATGTTCATAGCAGCCCTATTTATAATAGCCAGAAGCTGGAAAGATCCCAGATGTCCCTCAAAGGAGGAATGGATACAAAAAATGTGGTATATATACACAATGGAGTGCTATTCAGCCATTAGAAACAATGAATTCTTTTGACAGTTCTTTTGCCTTACAGAAACTTTGTAATTTTATGAGGTCCCATTTGTCTATTCTTGCTCTTAGAGCATAAGCAATTGGTGTTCTGTTCAGGAATTTACCCCTGAGCCAATGTCCTCAAGGGTCTTACCCAGTTTCTTTTCTATTAGTTTTAGTGTGTCTGGGTTTATGTGGAGGTCCTTGATCCACTTGGAGTTGAGCTTAGTACAAGGAGATAAGAGTGGATTAATTCTCATTCTTCTGCATGTTGACCTCCAGTTGAGCCAGCACCATTTGTTGAAAAGGCTATCTTTTTTTCCACTGGATGTTTTCAGCTCCTTTGTGAAAGATCAATGGGCCATAGAAGTGTGGGTTCAATTCTGGGTCTTTGATCCTATTCCATTTTCCACCTCCCTGTCACTGAACCAATACCATGCAGTTTTTAACACTACTGCTCTGTAGTATTGCTTGAGGTCCAGGATATTGATTCCCCCAGAAGTTCTTTTGCTGTTGATGATAGTTTTAGCTATCCTGGGTTTTTTGTTATTCCAGATGAATTTGAGAATTGCTCTTTCTAACTCTATGAAGAACTGAGTTGGGATTTTGATGGGGATTGCGTTGAATCTGTATATTGCTTTTGGCAAGATTGCCATTTTAACTATATTAATCCTGCCAACCCATGAGCATGGAAGATTATTCCATTTTCTGATGTCTTCTTCAATTTCCCTCTTCAGAGACCTGAAGTTTTTGTCATATAAATCTCGGCAACCAACAAATTGGGAAAAGATCTTCACCAACCCAACATCTGTCAAAGGGCTAATATCCAATGTATACAAAGAACTCAAGAAGTTAGACCCCAGAAAACCAAATAACCCTATCCAAAAATGGGGTACAGAGTTAAACAAAGACTTTTCACCTGAAGAAATTCAGATGGCTGAGAAAAACCTTAAAAAATGTTCAACATCATTAGTCATTAGGGAAATGCAAATCAAAACAACCCTGAGATTTCACCTCACACCAGTCAGAATGGCTAAGATTAAAAACTCAGAAGACATCAGGTGTTGGCAAGGACGTGGAGAAAGAGAAACACTCCTCCACTGCTGGTGGGAATGCAAGCTGGTACAACCACTCTGGAAATCAGTCTGGCGGTTCCTCAGAAAACTGGACGTGATACTTCCAGAGGACCCAGCCATACCACTCCTGGGAATATACCCAGAAGATTCCCCAGCATGCAATAAGGATACATGCTCCACTATGTTCATAGCAGCCTTATATATAATAGCCAGAAGCTGGAAAGAACCCAGATGTCCCTCAACAGAGGAATGGATACAAAAAATGTGGTATATATACACAATGGAGTACTATTCAGCCATTAGAAACAATGAATTCATGAAATTCTTAGACAAATGGATGGAGCTGGAGAACATCATACTAAGTGAGGTGACCCAGTCTCAAAAGAATACCCATGGTATGCAGTCACTGATAATTGGATATTAGCCTAGAATCTTGGAACACCAAAGACATAAATCACATACCAAATGATGTCTGACAAGAAGAAAGGAGTGGACACTGGTGCTAGAATGGACCAAGGCATCAGTGTAGGGAAATACAAGAACAGGGAAGTGGGAAGGGGTGGATGAGGAGCAGGGGGAGGGAAAAGGGCATGTGGGACCTTTGGGGGCTGGGGAACCAGAAAAAGAGAAATGAATTGTAAATATAGAATATATCTAATTAAAAAAATCTGAAAAAAAAGAAAAGGATGGGGCAAAGACAAAAAAAAAAGAATCTTCCATCTGCTGAAGAAAAAAAAAGAAACAATGAATTTATGAAATTCTTAGAGAAATGGATGGAGCTGGAGAACATCATACTAAGTGAGGTAACCCAGTCTCAAAAGAATACTCATGGTATGCACTCACTGATAAGTGGATATTAGCCTAGAATCTTGGAATACCCAAGACACAATCCACATATCAAATGATGTCCAAGAAGAAGGAAGGAGTGGTCCCTGGTTCTGGAAAGTCTCAGTGTATCAGTATAGGGAAATACCAGAACAGGGAATTGGGAAGGGGTAGATGGGGGAACAGGGGGAGGGAAAAGGGCATATGGGACTTTTGGGGAGCAGGGAGCCAGGAAAGGGGAAATCATTTCAAATGTAAATAAAGAATATGTCAAATAAAAAATAAATAAATAAATAAATAAATAAATAAAGAAAGAAAGAAAGAAAGAAAGATAGAAAGAAAGAAAGAAAGAAAGAAACTTGTTTTATGTCTAAATCTGTGGTCAATTTTGGAGAAAGTTCCAAGATGTATTCAATATAGTACTTGAAGTTTTAGCTAGAGCAGTAAGACAACTAAAGGAGATCAAGGAGATACAAAGTAGAAATGAAGAAGTCAAAGTATTTGCAGATGATATGATGGTATATTCATAAATGACCAAAACAATCCACTTGGAAACTCCTACAGCTGGTAAATACTACCAGCAAAATGGATGGATACTAGATTAACTCAAAAATAAATCAGCAACACTCCTATATACCAATGTCAAGGAGACTGAGAGAAAATCAGGGAAACACCCTTTACAATAGCCTCAAAAAAGCAAAATATTACCAAACAGAAATGTATGATAAAATCTTCAAGTCTTTGGTGGAAGAAATTGAAAAAGATACCAGAGGATGGAAAGATCTCCCATGTACATGGATCCACCAACTAACATAGTAAAAATGACCATCCTAACAAAACCAACCTAAAGATTCAGCAGAATCCCAACACAATCTTTTACAGACCTTAAAAGAACAATTCTCAACTTCATATGGAAAAACAAATATCCAGTAGACTTCAGAGCTATAGTAATAAAAATGGCATAGTATTGGTACAGAAGCTAACATGTTTGTTGATCAATGGAATTGAACCGAAGACTCAGACATAAATGCACACACTCATGAATGCTGCCTGTGCCCTGGACAAGTTGCTACCAGACCCTACTTGCCCTTGGGGGTTGGCGGTAAGGTGACATGTAATGAATGGTACAGACTCCAGGAGCAGGTGAGAACGTCTTTGTAGCAAGCTCCTCTGAACGCTACTGCAAGCTGCTTTAATATCCTCCACCTGCACCCCCATTGGTCCCAAGAAAACATCTCTTTCAAACAGCACTTCTCAATTGGCTAGCATTGTCTGCATCAACACTCCTTGGTTTCTCAGGCAGCAGTCGCCTTTGCTGCTGTGCAACCCCTTGCATTTATGCAGAGGTGGCTACCACCATTCCTCCTACATATGAACACTTGATATTTTTCATAAAAAAGACAGAAATATTCCTAGAAAAAAATATCTTCCACAGATGGTGCTGGTCTAACTGGATGTTGGTATGTAGAAGAATGCAAATATATCCATATCTATCACCCTGCACAAAATTCAAGTCCAAGTGGTACATCACTCCTTCATTCCTACATTCTAGTCTCATTGGCCTGAGAAAGTACTCTCTATGCTATGGAAATTGAAACCTGGACACCAACCCAGCCACAAAACCCTTTGACTTACAATCTGTCTTGCCTGCAAGATGTGCTGGGGCCATGATGGCAAAGAAATTGTGGGACTGGACAGCCAATGTTTGTGTAAGTTGAGGCCCATGCCTTGAGAGGGAGCCCATGCCCTGCACTAGCTAGATGGCGAGAAACAGGAGTTGGGATTCTGAGGGAAGAGACCTGATGGGAACCCCAAATTTGGACTCTCCCCATAATGTCTGATTGTGGGTCTCTGCACCTGCTTCCATCTGCTGCTGCAGGAAGCCTCTCTGATAACAACTGGACGGGGCACTGGATGGGATGGAGGACACAGGAAGAATATGCCCTACCAAATCAAGTAAGCAGGGCTCACATGAGCTCTCTTAGAGAAAAAGAAGCCTGGGCCTGCATGGATCTTCACCAGGTTTATTTTAATTATTTTATTTTATTTATTTTATTTATTTTTTGTAGGAGTCCTAACAGTGGGAGCAGGTGTACCTCTGAATCTTTTGTCTGCTCTTGGGACAACAACCCAATAAGAGTGCGTTTGCCTCTATGTGAGGGATTTTGCCTTGTCTTGTTATATCTTTTGTTCTGTTTTGTTTGACTGTCATCTTTTGGAGGCCTGCTTTTATCTGAAGAGAAAAATGGAAGGGAGGAAGAATATCTAAGAGAGGGAGAAAGTGGAATGGGCGGGGCTCGGAAGAGTGGAGGGAGGGGAAACTGTGCCTGGGATGTACAGTATGACAGAAGAATCTATTTTTAATAATTAAAAAATGTTCCTTGCATTTGTACTGTATGAAGGACCTAGAAGAGGAGGACACAGGCCATGGCTTACAAATAAACATATCCTTATACCTCATAATGCTGATAAATTATGATGCTAAGATTTCAACTTGAAGTAAATTTACCTCATACTAGTTTTCCATGAAAGTAGGATTTTACAATAGTATTTTCTTTACCTCAGTCACTTTTTCACACCGAACATTTAGTGGTGAATAAGGCAGGCTGTGGTGCCAGGCTGGGGAAAATTACTACTTTACCAAGTCTACATATAAGAATAACTATACTATTTAAATGTTCTTTTGAAGAAACTATGAGTGGGAACATTTATTTACTGGAAGCCCAACCTGATGTGAAGGAGAGATCTGAGGGCCTCCTGTGCACATAGTATTTATTTTTTTTTATTTTTCTATTTTTTATTTTATTTTATTTTTTTATATGAATTGGGATCAGCCATTAACTGAGTGAAGGAATGAAAGGAAACACACTCTGGCCAGACACCTAGCTGCTGAAGGGTCAGGGAAAATTATGAGTGTCCTGATGTCCCCAAAGCACAGCACTTTTCTGGTTTTTTTTGTTTTTTCTGTTTCCTGGTATACTATGAGCAGCTTGAAGAATGCCAGTCCGAAAGTAGATGTTCAGCAAGCCTCTGTTGGATAAAGAGATGACTATGTCTTAGGATAGTTCTAAAGTATGGAAAGCCACGAGCCAAAGGGATCAGGTTGGAGAAACCCTTTAAACAGTGATCAAATAGAAGGAAATGACAAACAGATTTTTAAAAGTAACCAAGGAAGTACAGGCATTGATAAGTTTATCAAGCTTGAAGCAGATAAACTCTGTTTAGAATGTCAGTTCCCAGGCTGCAGCAACTTGTCAGAGTAAGGAGGTCCACAGATTAAAACTGGATGACCTCTATGTACGGTATACAACTCTAAGTAACAGATTATCCTTTGTAAAAGACCTTACCCTTGGCAAGTCCGTACACCTTGGAGTAAACCTTAGCACTCATTGCTGACGAGTGGGAAGAGGTTGTGTGGCAATACTTAGCCTTTGTTCAGTGTGGCAGTATGACCACTGACCAAGACAGAGAGTTATTATTGCGTAAGTCTTAAGTCACACTACTGGGTTGTTTGACTTGGCCAGAAATTAAAAGCTTAGCACAGACTCACTGTGGTGAGTGATTGAGGACTTGCCCCTTTCTTTTTCTATGACAGCATTGTCCTTGCTAAACAGTCACCACACCCAGAGTCAATTTTCTGAGCGAATTAAGCCTTTGCAATAGAAAGACAAGGAAAATTGGATCCTTGCTTAAATTATTGTTTGTTCTTTCAGACTTTATAATCATCTAAATGAAAATTTGCTGTTTTAACCATCTAATCTTGCTGTCTCTGAGCGAACACAGTATAATTTAAAATATTTATTTTGTTAATTAGTATTCTTTACCTTTCACATGAAATAAACTGTAAATATCCATATACAATACCATTTTTGTCATCCATAAAATAGGTAAAAAACAGCAGTGACTTTTAGCTCTTTCCTTGATGAGGTCTAGCTCATGCAGTAATCATTGACCAGAAGATCCTCTAAGCATTAATGTTTTAGATTTTTAACCTGTCTTCATCCATTTCACTGGGTCTTGTATATATTTAGTTGCTATTGATACTCTATTTCCTTTTAAAACTCCTTAAATGTTTTTGTTCTTTATTTTCGAAGATACTAAACTCCACCCCCCTCTACATACATATGTATATATATGGCAAGGGATTCAAAAAGGTAATGGGGTGAATATGACCACAGTACCTTTGGATACAGGTACAAAGCTCTCAAAAATTGAAGATAATAAATAAAACTTTTAAAGGAGTATCTAGGACTCTGCCAGGGATGTTCCTGTACATGGGCTTTGAGAACTTCTGTCCCAGACTCTCGGGGCCACGATAAGAAATTCTACACATATATCACCACCCCTAGAACTTATGAAGCAAAGTATAAGTTTTTAGGAATGTTTGTAATCCTGCTGATAGTAGCAGTAATCTTACAGAATAACATGGGTTCCTAGCAGTAAGGAAATAAATACACTGTTGAAATCCTATACAACAAACACCAGGAATCTACCTTTAGCAGCAGGAGGTGATTTTCAGTGGAAAAGTGTTGAATTACAAAGTAAGAAAGAGTGTGAATGTTTTGCAAATCCACCAAGTAAGGCAACACAAGTTAATTCCAGCATTTTGTAGAACAAAAATACTACAAACAGGGCAAAGGATGCCCAGGAACTCCAAAATGCTAGTATATGGTGGCCTGCAGAAGCAGCTCTCTCTATGCCTATGGGACACCCCATTGAGCTTCTAAAACTTTAGCCACCATCAACATGAGTTTCAGAGACCATTCAGAGAATGATACAAACAGGTCATTCTTCTATTATTCTTTATTGACAACAGTAGTGAAAAAAGGTTTTAAGAACATCACTGTTCTTTGGGAAGTTTTTTCAGAAATATTCAATGAAGCAGAACAATTTCATAACCATAAACGTTGGCAAGTTGCCCTGATAAAAATTGTTACCATCTTTAATAAACTCTGGGGGTACTCGTGTTAATCAAGTTTCAAGAAAATGTCATTCCCTTAAAAGAAATATTAGCTTTAAACAGGCTGAATCGGTGTTAGTTATTTTAAGTCACCAGTGTAACTGAAACCCAGTACCTAGTTTGTAATAACCAGTGGCATATAAGTCAGCTAAAATCACTGTGGTTTGGCTGTCCTCTGTAAGAGACACAGTTGATATGAAAATTCTCAATAGCACCTGCTTAGCATGTTTGCCTCTACGCACTTCCAGGTTCTTTGTAAGTTTGCCAAGTATGTTCAAGTGAGTCCCCTGGGAAAATGACCTATCAGTAATTTTAGGGGCATTTTCTCAGGCTGATAGGAGAGCAGTTCTTTGATCACACTGACGGAGCCTGCACTTCCGAGTTTCTGAGTACAGAGAAACCTTATGCTTGTGCAGCTAGGCAGAGCTGTGTGCCAGCACTGGGTGTTTTTCTGCCTTACTAAAGCGAAAAGCTGGATCTCTGTTCTGCGGGGTGGGGAAACATCTTGGTGCTTTAAAACCACATTTAGGCCTTTTTTTCAGTTGCATCTTTCGAAATGCCAGTGATGTGCTGGTTCCCATCCCCCATCACAGCTACACCCTCTTTCCTTCCCAGCCAATCCTTCCTCTCACACTCTACTCAACATTTACATCACATGATAGATTATTCAGACAGGAATATCTTCTTCCTTTCATTGGAAGTAAACTCTGATAGCATGTAAAGAACCACTTACAATAAACTGATAATATAGAAGCTCTCCTCCCCCTTCCCCCTCCCCCGTTTCTTTGTGTCTTAAAGAGCTGGGAGAATAAATGTTACTTCAAAGTATCAAGTCCTATGAGGGCAGAGAACAGAAGGGATTTCACATCAGGAAATCTTGGGAGGAAAAGCTGCCTGCTCCTGGTAGTGTTAGGTTTCACAGAGGGCACAAGTTCCGCTAATTAAGATGAAAGCCAATCCTGGGTGCCTATGACACTCTTTCCTCCTGGGCTGAAGAGCAAATCTGTCATGATAGCCCTAGTTTTCCTTTCATTTGGGTCTAATTTCCAGATTGAATTACTGCGTGGTTTTGTGTCTTTGCATTGCTGCCTATGACACTCTTTCCTCCTGGGCTGAAGAGCAAATCTGTCATGATAGCCCTAGTTTTCCTTTCATTTGGGTCTAATTTCCAGATTGAATTACTGCGTGGTTTTGTGTCTTTGCATTGCAAATAAATCAATTTTATAAGTAAAAAAAAAAATTGTTCAATGCTTTGACTATTGTCCATCATAACAGTATCGAGAACTGGTGTCCCTATCAGTGAAATGTGGCTATTTTACATCAGTTCTGTGAGGAAAAGATCTGGTGTCTGAATGAGAAATCTAGACTTTGCAGGAGTTAGGAAGCTAAGAGAAATATTACCAACAGTCTTCTGGATTCACATGAGCAAAGACTTTCACAAATGCGTTCTTGAAAATTGCTGACAGTATGGAAGAGAAGCACTGTACAGAGCTTTGGTGTTCTAAAGAAGGACTGTAGTAATAGCAGATTGCAATTCTGTTGGAGACTGCCCTAAAAGTTACTTCAAAGTACAGGCTCAACCAGGTTCTTGAGTAATTTAAGGAAGTTACTCAATTTCAGCCTTGATTTCTGCAGTTGATTACATTGTAGCATAAGGTTTCTCCACTAAGCTGTAATAACAGTATTACTCCTTCCATGATGCTTAGAAGATATTTAACTTTGAGAGTAAAAACAGACTTCCACAGACTCTGTTTTGACCAGCTTCCTCAGGCTGGTAAACAGTTTTGCTCTACTAAGGTATTCATTTTGTTTTACTATCTTTAGCTATGTAATGTTTAACTAATGAATTACAAACATCAAATCAAGTTATGAACTCAAATAAATCACTCACTGTCAGTGCAGGGTGGGAGATACTTTCATTGATTACTAAGTTCCTGTCAGGTAAGCTCACTTGCAAAGGCTTGAGGGAAGAGTTCTTATGAATTTCACCAATACAATAATCATTCTCTGGAGTATACACACACACACACACACACACACACACACACACACACACAGAGAGAGAGAGAGAGAGAGAGAGAGAGAGAGAGAGAGAGAGAGAGATACACCTCTCCAGATTATGACAGAAATCTCCCTATGGATTGGTATACAACTATAAACAACTCATAGTTCATATATTATTCATTTTAACATTATCTATTTTATAGTTTTGAATGTTACAGATTTTGAACGTTAAAAATTATAGAAAATGTATTAGGCATAATTTATCAAAACTATAACTACAATATCTTCTCTTTACTCATGAAATATACCATTCACATGAAAGCATTTACAAAAATATATGTGATACGGATTGAAAATACAGTTACTGTCTTAGTTAAGCATTGTAAAAGCCATTGTTGTATCTCCAAATGAATCACCCTTTTCCCAGGCACATAGCTGGATGCTTATGGTCATCATTTCTATTTTGGTTTTGTTTTTTAACTGAAAATAATTTTTGATATAATATATTCTGACTACAGACCCTCTCCCTCATACCCTTCCCCTGGCTAACCTCTAGCCTTCTTTCTCTCTTTGTTTAGCGAACAGACAAATAAGTAAACAAGCCAGAATAAAACAAAACAGAAAAACAAAAAAGAAATATATACATACAGAGAGACACAGAAAGCTATTAAAATCAAAAAATTGCAAACCATAATATATAAGCAAGTGAGCAGAAAGGTAAAAAAAATTCCTCCCTCCACAATTATGAGACAAAACATTTTCCAAAAATATCATTGGTTTTTGTTGGGGGGGGGTTGTTTTGTATTAGCCATCTACTGTTGGGCATGGAGCCTGGCCTAAGTGAATACACTGAGATTCTATTGATGAAAATGAAATTGTCCTTTCTAAGCACTTATCATTGGAGATGGCTTCTTGTTGGGTTGGGGTAGGGTCAGCTCCTGTCTCAGCACTATGAATCCATCTTCTTGGACCTGTGCAGGCTTGAGGCCTGCTGCTGCAGTCTCTGAATTCATATGTGTGTTTATCTGTCCTGCTGTGTCTGTAAGGCACCTTGGAGTCATCCATCCACATAGGCATTTCCAATGCTGCCTCCTATTCTCCATGGCTCTTTGAGCTCTGAGAGGAGGGCTTTGAGAAAAAAGTCCTATTTAGGACTGAATATTCCAAGGTCTCCCACTCTACACAATGTCCAGTTATATGTCTCTGCTCCAGTTCACATCTACTACAGGAAGATTCTCTGATGATAGATCAGCAGAAACACTGATCTACGGGAGCTGGAGGATGTTATTGCTTGTAGCCCTTTAACACAATAGTATTTGATTTTCCCCCAGTTTCATGGCCTATCTAGTCTCAGGTTCTTGACCAACCAATAAATATCAGGATTGGTTTAGTTCTCATGAAGTGGGCTGTAAATAAACTTAGAGTGGTTGGTTACTCAACGTTTGTGACTATTGCACCAGCATTTGCATGCAGGCCAGTCATCCTAGTTTCCCCTCTGGCAGTGTGCAGAGTACATGTCATGAATATCAGTCAGTAGAGCTGAAAGCCCTCGTTAGGCACCAGCTGGTCTTCTCCATATTCAATGAGACATGTAGATGTTTGCTTCAGCAATAGGGTCATATAATCAGTTTGTAGAGAGACACCAATAGCCAAGGTTGTTTTGAGGGTTTCATTTGGACCCATTTGACCAGCAGTTCAATTAGATGTAACCCATTTCCTGCATGAAAGCTCTCACTTGGTGGGTGATATGTCTAGTTATGGCTTCATCTTCACTGTTGTTTACATTTGGATTTCTTTAGTATATGTATATATTTCAAGAAGCTTCTACTGTATTGGGTTTCCATATGGCTCTTAGTTTTAACTGTCCCTCTCCACCTTCCCTCCTTTACACCCCTCTTCTTCCAAGTTGTTTCTTCCATTTCAGATTTCCCATTAATCCATCTACAATTGCCTATTTTATTCCCATTCCTAATTAGACCCACCACTCACACATCCCTTATTCCATACCAAATCTCTATACATATATGGATTCATATACATATACATTCAATAGCATGCCTATTGAAGGCTTTAATATTAATATCACTTCTAAGTGAACATATACTATGAACATATACTATATGTTTTGGGATTTTGGTGACTTTATCTGGGATTATTTTTTTTCTAGTGCCATTTATTTACATATAACTTATAATTTTTGTTTTTTTAATGGCTGAGAAATATTTCATTGTGTAAATGTAGTGCATTTCCATTATTCCATCTGTTCTTGGACATCTAGACTATTTCTACTACCTGGATATAATAAATAGAGCAACAGTGATGACGGCTAAGCAAGTGACCTTGTGGTGAGATGTAGAGTCCGCTGAGTATAGCTGGATATTGAGGCAGGTTATTTTTCAGCTGGTTTCTGAGAAACAACCATAGTGATTTTATAGTGAATTCATGAGTTTTCACTCTCACTAGCAATAGATGAGTGTCACTTCACCCTATATCCTTGTCAGCATGAACTGTCTTGTTTTCTTTAATTGATCTTGGCCTATCTGATTGTAGTAGGATGAAATCTCAAAGTGGTTTTGGCTTTCATTTCCCTGATGAGTCAGGATATTGAATATTTAAGTGTTCATTATCAATTTGTATTTTATCTATTTTTTGTACCTTATCTTTTGAGTACTCTTTTCAGTTTTGTATTCCATTTTTTAAAACTGTTTTTTATTCTGAGGACCATTATCTTTTAAATTTTTTCATAATTTTGAACAATAGCTCTCTCTCAGTTGTGCAGTTAGAAATTAAAAACCCAAAAAGCAAAACAAAGAAAAAAGCAGTTTCCATTCTGTAGCTTGCTACTTTGTCTGAATCACCATACTTCTCAGTTTCATAAGATCCCATTTATTGTGATTCTTAGTGCCTATACTATTTGTGTTCTCTTCAAAGAGCCTTCTCTTATGACAATGAACTCAAAATATTTCCCATTTCTCTTCTATAAGATTCAGAGTATCTGGCCTTACGTTCAGGTCCTTCATTCATTCGGAACTGAGTTTTGTGCAGGGTAATAAATATGTATCTATTTTCACTTTTCTACACACAGCCATCCAGTTTGAACTATCTTTTAACAGTTTGTGCATCTGGCTTCTTTATTAAAACATCAGGTGCTCATAGGTATGTGGACTTATGTCTAGGTCTCCAATTTGATTTGACTAATTATCATCTGTTTTATTCTAATACACTGCAGTCTTTATTATTATAGCTCTGTAGTATAATTTGAGACTGGTGGTGTCAATACTTCAAACAGTTCTTTTATTACTCAGAATTGTTTTAGATATTTTCTGTTTTTCTGTGTTTGTATATGAAGCTGGAAATTGTCCTTTTGAGTTCTGTGAAGAATAGCGTAGTTTCCATGAAGACTGTGTTAAATGTGAAGATTGTTTTTAATAGCATGGCCATTCTCATTATATTAATCACACAGATTAATGAGCATGGGAGATCTTTTATTATTCTGATCTCATCTTCAATTTCTTTCTTTAGTGACTTAACATTTTGATGAGTCTTTCACTTGCTTGGTTAGAGTTACCACGAGATATTTTGTGAAAGGTACTGTTTCCTTGCTTCTTTCTCTGTCTGTTTTTCATTTATTTATAGGAAGGATACTGATATTTTTCATGTTAATTTTGTATCTTCCCACTTTCCTGAAATTGTTTACCAGCTGTATACGTTTCCTGGTGAAATTCTTAGGGCCTTTTTTGTATAAAATAAAATCATCTGTAAATAAAGAAGCTTTGGCTTCCTCCTTTCCTGTTTGTATGCCTTTGATCTCTTTTAGTTGGCTGTCTTATTGCTCTACTAAGATCAAAAATATATTGAGTAGGCACGGAATGGGTGGAAAACCTTGTCTTGTTCCAGATTTAAGTGGAAATGCTTTGACTTTTTCTCTCTTTCACTTGATGCAGCTATAGACTTGTTGTCGATCGCCTTTAGCATGCTGAGCATGTCCCTTGTATTCCTAGTCTTTTGAGGACTTTTATCATGATTTTATAAAAGGCCTATCCTATATCAAATGAGATTATCATGTGGTCTTTTGTCTTTCTGTCTGTTTATGTAGCACATTATATTTATCAATTTATATATTTTGAATATAGATTTAAAAATCTTACATCTCTGGAATGAAGCCTACTTGAGCAAGTTAGATGGTCTTGGATTCGACTTACAAGTATTTTATTGAGAATTTTTGCATTTATATCCATAAAGGTTGACCTCTTTAGTTTGAAATTTTCCTTCTAGCATTCTCTTAGAGCTGGAACTGTAGGCAGATTATCCTGAAATTTTGCTCTATTGTGGAATGTTTTTCATAATGTTTCAGATTTCCTAGATGTGTGCTTGGATTTAATGTGCCCCAGGAAAGAGCTAAGAGAATCCTGTTCACACCTAGAGGTGGGGTCTACAGACAGTTGGTAGTGTGATGGGAGAACATCCTGCAAGTACGTTTCAGTGAGCTAAAGAATTATATGGAAAGACAGGAATGAAAAACATGAGGGCCCATGGGTCTGAACCAGGAGTTGGAGTCTTGAGTTAATGTAGTTGACATGGATAGAGGGGCACCTCTAAAAGGATTATGACGGGAATGAAGGTGAGAACAGAGACATAGTAATAGAGACAGGAAGGACAGTATGATACACATACCTGAGTTCCTGACAGGTATGACAACTGAGAGGCCTGGGTAGAAAGTGTTTCTAGGCATTGGAGAATGGCACGAAGTGATGGGGGCAGGCTCAGTGGAGGAGGCTAAAGGGTACACAGGAAGGAGGAAAGCTGGGTCAACTCCAAGGTTTGCCAGAGTCCCCCAGGAATGGAAGAAGGGCAGGAGAACACATCCCTGAAAGTAGGCAGGACTGGGGATAAGACTAAAGAAATTGAAATAGAAGTCAGGAAGGAGTATGGAAATTATCCAACTAAGTCCTAGCCTGGGTGTTCCCAGATAGTGTTTCTACATATCTGCTCCTGACACAAAGGGGTGGAAAGAAAAACGATGATTGAATCCACTGCATGGTTTGGTGGCATCCACTGGGACTAGATCTAGGTGGAGGGACACATCCCTGCAATCTGCCTGCTACAGGATTGGGGAAGAGAGTAGACAGACTGTATTGGAGGACAGAAAGAAAAGTAAACATTGCCTGTCGGAGTACAGGTCTGTTGTGGCTGTTGAGGAATCCTGAATAGGCTTGAAGGGGGTCGTCTGAGAACTCCTTTACATTCCCTGTGGGTTTGCCTCCCATCTGCATTTGCAACAACACTTGTTTACTTTTGTGTGTTAGAAACTTCATTGAATGGAATCACATTTTCTTTATCATACATCTGTTTCTTTCACTATAATTTCTGCTGGGACACACTTCCTCCTGCTGAACGTCAATGATTTGTTTATTATTTCCACAGGGCTGAAGTGTGGATTGAAGTGTGAGTCAGCTCACATTGGGATTTGTTCATTTGTCCAATGAGTTTTAGGCATGTTTCCAACCAGCTCTCATACTTCTTTTATAACATACATTTTCATTTTGTTTTGGAAGTTTTGAAGTTATAAAACTTGCTTTTGTACTGCCTTCTAAAATATTTGTTAATTTTCATGTGCGTGGCAATACAATTCTACTTTCGGTCCTTATGTTTAAAAAAAAATCTGCCATAGTTCGACTCATTATAAAGTTCAGATTTTCTTCATTGTTTTCAGTTCAACATGCCTGATGTCATTTTTTGCTCATTTGTTTGCCTTCTTTTTTTGGCATGAAGCTTCCACTGAACTAACTTTCCGTTTGTTTGGCACTAGCATATCACACTCAAGTACACCTCGACCTAAGTCCAGGAACCCACCCATGAAGGTCAAGCTTCTCTACCTGTCCTTCTAGACAACTTGGTGACTCTGACCTATAGATAACACATTCTTCATTTGTTTTCTTAAGTTTCATTAATGGGAAAATTTTAATTCTGTATGCATTAGCTTAAAGATCAATTGGAGTGAATTTACACACAATATTGAGTCTTCATATTATTTATGTTCATCTAGGTTTCTCACAACCATATTTTAATATAACCATTTAAATATTTTCATATAAATATTGGCCAGTTTCTCAGATTTATTCTTAGTTACTTTATTATTGCCTGTTGTTATAAATAGTACCTTCTAAAGAATTCATTTTCAGGGTTGGAGAAATAGTTCAGCAGTTAAGAGCACTTGCTGCTCTAGCCAAGGACCCACATAGCATCTCATAAACCTCTAATTCCAGTTCCTAGAGAGATAACACCTCTTCTGGCCTCTACAGGGACCAAACACACATGTTGCTACACATATATACATGCAGATAGAGGAAAAACATTCATATTCATTAAATATAGGAAGCACATTTTTAACAATAAAGTAAACAAAACTCTAATTTTTAACTCTTTGTTGGTACCATGTTGAAAATACCAGATCGTTGTATATTAATTTTTGAATCTATGTTTCTTCTTCTCTTTCTAACTCTTATTTTATGTGTGTGAATATTCTACCTGCCTTTGTGTCTGCACAAAGCACTAGTGCCTGGTACCTGCAGAGTCTAATAGAAGTCATCAGACACCCTTGATTTGGATTGATGGATAGTTGTGAGCTACTATATGGGTGCTAAGAACAGAACCTCTATAAAATCAGCTCTTAACTAATGAGCCATCTCTCCAGCTTCTTTATAGTTCTTTTGAGGTTTTATTATATTGGATATTCCACATGCAGTCTAAAATAAATGGCTCATGAGTTCTTCTTTTCCAAATTTTATACCTTTTGTTTACTTTCCTTCTCATAGAAAATTAACTCAGGATACCCGGACAATGTTTCATGGAAGGTGGGTTTTGTTTGTTTTGTTTGTTTGTTTTTATTTTTTATTTTTTTCATTCCGGATTTTAAAGAGAAGGGAACTTGCCATTAGATATTGCATGTGTGTGTGTGAACATATATTAACATGTATATAAAAGGTTTTAGAAGGTTCTAGTTTCTTTTCCATTGCTGTGATGAAATACCTTGGCCAAAAGCAACTTAGGGGAGGAAATGGTTTATTTAGCTAACAATGCCAGGCAGCAGTCCATCCCTGAGGTGAAGAAAAGGCATGCATTCAGGAAGCTTGTTCCCATCACATTCACAGACAAGACAGAGAAATTAATGCACCTATGCTGCCTGCTTCTTGAGGATCCAGCTACCCCTCTTGCTAGAACTCAGCATGAAAGGTGCCACTCACAATCAGAGTGGATCTTTAGAATTCAATTAAAGATCAAGGTAATCCTTCACAGACAAACTTACAAACCAACTTCAAAAAACAATGACTCAAGACTCTTCTCAGATGACTCTAAGTTGTGATAAGTTAATATTGGTAACAGAGGCAAAGTTAACCATTGTAAGGGTATATATTAATATTGCAAAAACTACACCTCATTTTAAAGCGAATATAGGATAGTTTATTCTGGAGCCATTTTGAGTGACTATGGAAGAGAATACAGATTTAGATTACCCCAAATTTCAATGTTGAAGCAGTTTTATGATGTTTATGTAGCTTTATAGAAAAGTGAATGCCATAAATCAAGGCAAATTTAAAATGTATTATTAAGTACATCAGAGAAGTAGGGAAACTTTTCTTTTTTCTTAGTTGGGTTGTTGTTGTTGTTCAGTATTGGATTTTTTTATTCACTTTTTAACTTACTCACTTTACATCCCACTCACTGCCTCCCTCCCAGTTACCCTTCCCACAACCCTTCCTCCCTCCCCCTACCCTTCTCCTCTGAGCAGCTGGAAACCCCCACCCCATCTGCCACACTAGCACTTTATATCTCTGCTAGACTAGGCTCCTCCTCTCCTACTGAGCCCAGACAAGGTAGCCCAGCTAACAGAACATATCCCACATACAGGCAACAGCTTTTGGGATAGCCTGGTTCCAGCTGTTTGGGGCTCACATGAAGAACAAGTTGCATATCTGGTACATATGAGGAGGGAGGCATAGGTCCAACCTGTATATGTTCTATGGCTAGTAGTTCAGACTCTAAGAGGCCCAAGAGTCCAGTTTAGTTGATTCTGTTGGCCTTCCTGTGGAGTTCCTATCCCCTTAGGGGCTCTACTTCTTCCTCCTCTTCTTTCATAAGAGTCCCCAAGCTTCATTCATTTGGATATGTGTATCTGCATTGTCTTAGTCAGTTGGTGGGTGGAGCCACTCATAGGACACCCATGCTAGACTCCTGTCTGCTAGAATAACAAAGTATCATTAATAGTGTCAGTCATTGGTGCTTGTCCAGAGAATGGGTCTCAAGTTGGTGCAGGTATTGGTTGGTCTTTCCCTCAATTTATGTTCCATACCAGGTGCCTTCATTTATTGTAGACAGAATAAATTTGGATCAAGGTGCTATTTGATGACATTCTTAGATTTTTTTGATCTGGTGAAAGCTAGTTGCTTGCTAAGTTAATGGATTCTATTTTTTTTTTATCTATCATCACAAAGTGTTAGTTTTGACACAGAGCAGGGCAAGGAATGGCTGTTTGAGAAGACCAGAACTTAGCCCAAAACAGAGAAATTGGTCTCTGGATCTGTAAAATTCTGTTCTCTCCACAGTACGAAATTCTAATCATCCAATCAGTCACTACAGACAGTTTTTTTTTTTTTTTAGAAGTTTCATTCATAGCAGATGTAGCTTCTTCACAGAAGTTTTTATTCACTGCATCACTGCATGTTTTATTTTTATATGCAATGTACTCATATCCACTTCCTAAATCTAAGCAAAGCTTTTGGTCTTGGAAACGATATAATTTATTGATGTTACAGATTAGCCTCTGAATTTATTCATAAGTGTGATTAACTAGACATTATCACCCTCTCATTTTATTTTGGTCTCACTGTTTAGTTTTTCTTTTTCTTTCTTTCTTTCTTTCTTTCTTTCTTTCTTTCTGTCTGCCTTTCTTTCTTTCTTTCTTTCTTTCTTTCTTTCTGCCTTTCTTTCTTTCTTTCTTTCTTTCTTTCTTTGTTTTTCTTTTCTTTATCTTTTAGGTTTGCATGAAGTTAAAGGAATAGGAGGCTATATATCTCTTTCTATATTCTCAAGTATTGAAATTGTTTCTTAACTGTATATTGCAATGTGGCAGCAAGGATGTACTTATAGGCAGTAGAAACCCTCTTCTGTTTCTACAGGATCCTGTCCCAATCTCTTTTCAGAATGGAGCAGGCAGACAGGAAAGAATGCAAATGGGAGGAACTGTGTCAATCAGAGATTAATGTACTTTAAATAGGATATCCAACTTAGAGGTAAGTAAAACAGGTTTGAGCTATCACTGCCAGGGTGGTGCTAACCCAGAGCTGTAACATTTGCTCTGAAATTTCAGTTTCAGGAAGTTCTAGCCCTTTGGGATATCAGTTTAAAGCTGTCTATTACAGGTCAAGTCTATAGGTCAGGGGTAGCAAGTCTCAGAGCCTGGAGGCACTGAGGCTGGAAGCAGCCACAGTGTAGGTTTCTTCTTTTCAGCCTAGCTGAGTGCAGAATCTTGAAGCTTGAGACAGGAATGAGTCCTCCTGCTTGAAAACACTGGTCAAGTCCTAGGGCCTGGTTCAAACAAGCTTCCATCTGGGGCAAATCTTCCCTCTCTGACCTACCCTACTGGGAGCTGGTCTCTGAAGTCCTCAGGGTTCTTTTGAACAAATGAGTCCCTGGGGCCTGGCTGCCAGCCAGTGTTAGGAGAGGAGTGGAGTTCTGAAGTCCTCCCTCTTTTCTTTTTCCATTGACTCCTGCAACAGCTTTTACTCTCCAGGCCTTGAACACCTGCATTTCTAGGTGTGCCAGAGTGCCAGCTGGATCCTGACGGACTGAACGCAGGTTTTTTGAACGAATGTGTTGGGTGTTTTGTTTTTGTTTTTGTTGTTTCATTAGTTTAACATATGTTAGAGTAATCTGGGAAGAGGGAGAGTAATAGAAGGATGAGATCCTTCAGATTGCCTGTAGATAGACTTACAGTGCATTTTCTTGATTATCGATTGATGTGGGAAGGCCAGGTCAATTTATGGCTGTGTATCTCTGAGCAGATGGTACTTACTGTAGTAGGTAGGAACTCTGGCCAAGAGGCATAAGCTAGAGAACTACCATCTTCAATGGTCTCTGCTTCAGTTCCTCTCTGGAGGTTTCTGCCCTGACCTCCCTTCATGATTTGACTGTGCTGGGTCTACTGAAGCCAAATAAACCCTCACTTTCACAAGTTACTTTAATTAGGTGTTTTAGCTATATAAATAGCATGTAAACTAGAAACATGGGTATGAGAACAAGGTGAAGTAAGACCAATCAGAAAAGAGCCATAAACCTGATTCTGGTAAGTGCAAGAATGCTGAGCCTGCCAAAAGTAGCCAGAAGTTCACAATTAGGTCTGCAGATTAACATCTCCTGCATAGGTGGAGGAGATCATAAAAGGCATCTCTCTGTTCCAGGTTACTATGGTGACCTGTGCAGGCAGCCTGCTGCTTCCTGTCTGCTTCCTTCATTTAGGGATTTCACTCTGCATGCTCTCAGGTTTGCCTTCCTGGCTTTGGCCTACTGACTTTCAGAAAGATCCCTGTGGAATGTAAGTTCCACCTACCCCTAAGAATTTTCCCTACCTCGTTTCTTTTCACTGATGGCACACAGCTAGGCCACATTTACCTGTTTCTTCAGTAATAGAGAGCAATGTGACGCAATGCCAATCAGCAGAATGTAGTGTGCACACCTCAAAAACCTGGTATGGGAGTGTCTCACTTACGTTTGTATTGCCAGAATGAATACCCGACAGAAACATGGAAAGAAGTGGTTTTGTGGCTGATGGTTTCAGAGAGTCATAGTTCACCAAAGACTGGAAGGAAGGCTGGACAGCGGCTTACCAGCATCTTGTGACAGAGGCTCCTCAGATCACAGCACACCAGAAAGCAGAGCATGGCTACCAGCACCCAAGGCCTGCCTTCTCTGATCTACCTCTGCTAGGTAGGCCTCAGCTCATGAAAGCCCCTCCCCAGTGATGCCATCTACAGAGAAACAAGCACTCCAAACATGAGCATATTAGGCCATTTTATAGTCAAATCATCACAGTAATTGGGAAGTGATCTCTGAAGGACCTGGTCATGTGAACTATTCACACTTACTGTGGAGTACAGTAAGTGAACAACTCTGTGTAGAGAAGACTGTTGCTGAATGGGAAGACTGACTTCTAATCTTCTTTACGGTAGTAGGATAAGTATGGTAGACAACGAATATTTATATATTGCAAGATATTAAGGGAGAACACTAAATGTTTTTTACATAAAGTAAATATTTAAGGTTATGGATATAACAATTATACTAACTGATTCATTATACATTGTACAGAAGAGTTGAAAATTCATACTATATCCTATAAATAAAATTATGATATATCATTCAAAGTTGATGTCAAATTTTAATATATAAAATACTGACAATGTGTTCGTTTTCACTGCTATATAATAACATAAATGTTTACTGTTGATTACAACTATATATAAAAAGCTGAAACCATATAAGCCATATTTGATGTGTAATTGTAGCTGTATGATATTACTGTAATTTAATATACTACTGGTATTTTATTGGACTATTGCAGTTTATGAAGAAATTTAGCTCTATTTTTCATGTTATATAACATAAATCTATACTCTAAATATCCATAAGAAAAAAGGAAAAATAGTAAAATAAATACAATAATAGGAAATCATGTCACTGAGATTAAAAATTAAACAAGTGAACTATCATATATATATATATATATATATATATATGATACACACATATATGCTAAATATTTTATTTTCAATTAGTATAAATGTGGCCATGGTCTGTAGAACTTTAAAACATTTTCTTGACCAAGTAGAAACGGTGGCTGGCCACAGTTGTACTCTTCTATACAGGACACACATCTATCTGCCTTGCTACATGTTAGTAATCTAGTTGTGAACATGTCACTAAGATTTTAAATGTTATCACTTCAGGTGGCATCATTTCTTCTGTTCCACCCAGAGAAATCAAAAGCTTTACTTTGGAGGAATGTTTCTTCTGATGGTGGGATTAACCTAACTTGCTCCTAGGATAGCTTTTGATGAGAGAAAAACAGTTTAGAAAAGTGGAAACTAGGAGAATACCCTCACATAAATCTCAGATACTGTTATCCAGAGCTGCAGGGATCTTTGGATAAGGAGTCAAATAGTATCTGTGCTAGATGGACAGTGTAAGTAGTTAAGTATATGAACAAGGAGAGAAGGGACTTGCTTGTCAGATCATCCTTCAGATTGATGTGGGGATAGGCATGGCAGTCAGCAATGAGACAGAAACAAAGGTCTGGAAGTATATGACAATAAAAGAATTAAATTCCATCCCTACTACTTTTCACTGAGTTGCTCTGAAATAATTCTTCTTCACCTCTAAGATGGACTGTTAGTAGGCATGAGCAAAGAACAGGGGACCAAAAGAACATTTTTAACCTCGAAGAGGGCCAGAGGAGGCGATAAGACCACCTCAACAGGGATCCTACTGGACAGTAAGTTTGCTTTGTGAGACAACCCACTTACAAAGGTTTTATGAATAAACATTCACAAACACGGCAATAGTTAGACCCAGGGAAAGAAAAATAAATAGAATTGATTATTTTGTAGTAGCTAGCCATACACCCCAAATATATTCTAAGCAGTTTGCCAAAATCAATCTTCTTTTCAATGTGACCTTTTCCAAATGGCTGCTGATCTGATCACTCAGGGACATGCTGATATTGCTGGGCCTTAGTAATTCACTCCCTGCTAAAAATAAAAATGTCCATTGTCCCCACCAGTGATCGACACACACAAACACACACACACACACACACACACACACGCACGCACGCACGCACGCACGCACGCACGCACGCACACACACACACACACACAGCCTCTAGTGCAAATCAAAGGGACCAGAGTCCTTCACTGTTCAGATGCATTTGCTTTCTGTTTACAAAAATTCTTCATTCCATGACTCACATAACACACTGGACAGTAAGTTTGCTTTGTGAGACAACCCACTTACAAAGGTTTTATGAATAAACATTCACAAACACGGCAATAGTTAGACCCAGGGAAAGAAAAATAAATAGGGATAGAAAAATAAATTCCTTTCAGAAATTTATGTAATAAATAAATAGGGATAGAAAAATAAATTCCTTTCAGAAATTTATGTAAATCAATTCTAAAGCATATGTGCCTCACAATCCAAGGAAAGATCTTTTAACTACAAAGAACGAACAAGCATTATATGAAGCATAAAGTTCACTGATAAAATTAAATAAATAAACACAAGATACTAAAATACTGTGTTGATGATTTAAAAACCCTTTAAAATTCTCAAGCAGGAATAAAAAATGTGAAAACTAATTGTAATTATACACAGTAATGATTTATAGTACAGAAGACGTACTTTCTGAAATGAAGCGCACACGGTTTCTGCATGAGCATGAACATGTGTCCATGAGTGTTTCTGTAACTGAAGTTAGGTTTAAACATGTCACTGTAAACTGTGAGATGATTTATGGAATTACACCCATCATTATAAATGAATGATAGAATACACAAAAGGAAATTAGAAAACAACAAAAGATACAAAACAAAGGGGTGTGAAAGAATTGTAAGTTAAGCTGTAAGACGGAATGAACAAGTGGCTAGAGCGATGGCTCAGAGGTTAAGAACATTGACTACTCTTCCTCAGGATCTGTATTCAATTCCCAGCAACCACCTGGTGCATCATCTTAAACTCTAGTTCAAAGTGATCCAAAAGCCTCATCTGGCTTCCTCGGGAACCAAGTCATGTTTTTTTACATTGTTTTGTTTTGTTTTGTTTTGTTTTTATTTTGTTTTGTTTTTGTTTTTGTTTTTGATGTATCTATGACTGAACTTGCCCTGCATTGGAGAATATACTATGTGCTTATGATGACTGTGCACTACACTGTTTGTAATAGGGTATTATAAGTTCCTCAGTCCCATGTGTTCTAAACTGCTATTCAATTGCTGTTTCTTCCTGATTCTTTCTAGGTGTATCGCCCCTAGTTGAAAGTAGAGGTGTCATCATTGAGCATTTTCTTATTGTACATTTTTCCATTTGTTTCTGTCAACGCGTATGCTATACACATAGGTTCTTTGATGTGTGGTGCACACACACGCACACACAGACACACAGACACACAGACACACACACACACACATCATATGTATTCCTCTCCTGGTGAAGTGATACATTATCATTATATGACATTGTGTCCATTCACTATCTCTTGCAAGAGTTTGGGGCTTAAATTATTTTTTTTATCTTATAGAGCCATGGTCATATATGTTTCTTTGTCATTACTCTTTAAACAGAATATCTTGCTTCCATCTATTTGCCTTTAGTTCATGCATATCCTTAATATAATTCTTGTGGACAGCATAAGTAGTATCTTGATGATTTAAAATAAATTTTCAGTCATTAAGTTTATTCTTAAAATTAAAAAATATTTATTAATTTTCTGTGTATGGATGTTTTGCTTGTGTGTATGTCTGTGCACCATATATAGGCAAATAGATATACAGCATGCATTTGCACCAAGGCTATTGTATACAGCCTTGGAAAGAAGGAAATGCTACTATACACTGTAACATGGAGCAACCTTGATGACATTATGCTAAATGAACTAGGATAGTCATGAAAGGGGATGTATTGTATGATCTGAATTCTGTGATGGAGCTTAAATAGTTAAAGTAACTGAAGCAGAGGCTGAAATGGTGAGGGAGGGATCTAGGGTGAGAAATGAATTACTGTTCAACCAGCAGAACATTCTGCACACTGATGAGGAAATCCTAGAGACCCAATGTCCACTGCTGTGCTACACTTAGCTATACTGCATGGGACAACTGCACTTGTTAAGTAACCAAATTCAAAGCTGTGTATAAGGTGGTTAATACTGACTGTTAGATGGAAGACTCTAATCACCCAGGAGACAAAGCTTTGGACATGGCTCTAAGGGGTTAGATTGATTAGCTTGGTCTCTGGGGTGTTTGTTAAGAATTATTAACTAAAAGACCCATTGTACATGTGGGCTGTGCCATTTCCTGGGCTAGAGTCATAGGTTTAGGAAAAGATGAACAGAAACTGAGCACCAGCATTCAACCCTCCTTGCTTCCTGACTGTGAACACAGTGTGAGCAGCCACCTCAGGCTCCTGCCACCACTACCTCCTGGCCATGATGGACTGTGCCCCAGGAACCATGAGCCACACAAACCAGGCATCTAATTGAAGTAACAAGGTAAGCAATAACTGCTTTACCTGTTTTTCAGATATTCTTTTAGTGAATATTGACTGAAGGCTCTGATTGTATTAAGTCTGTGTTCTCTATTTTTTTAAAATCTGGTATATCACTGTGATCACAGAAGGCAGTCAAAAATACTTTGGAATATACTAATTTTTATATTATTAAAGGAAAATTCTATTAGAGTTTTCCAATTATCACCTAGTAGTTAACTTAGAGGACTCAGTTGTAAGACTGAATTCTTCTATTAGTGAAGATGTTCGCTGGGAACTCAAAGCAGCATGTTGCCTATTAGAAACATCTTGGAAATAACCAAAGAAGTTCCTTTTCACTTTTTTATGCTTCCGGTATACTGATAAACTGCTGCTGGGCACCTAAATAGAGGGAGAAACTAGGCTCTCAATAGCCAGACAATATGTAATGAAGTAAAAGACAAAGGAGTTAGAGGATGTATTCATAATGCAACTTGGAGCCATCAATGTGCTAGGAGCCTGCTTTATACCTAAATGAATTTTAATGGTACAATAAATGTGGAGTAGGTAACAAAAAGAAAATTCTATAGGCAAGGAAGCAATATGATCAAGGCAACAGACCTATTAATTAGTAAATTTACAAAACGTTCAGGAGGTGTGAGGTGTCTCCTGAGTTTAATAGAGGAAGAGCATGTGCAGTGGTCAAACTGGAATGAGCTTGAGGTCTAGGAACTTAGTGGAACATAGATAGATGAGAACAATTCCCACTTCACTGCCAGTCTTCAGTGTACCCAATACCAGTGACAGCCACAAGTGCCTGCACTGTATACCTCATCTAAATCCTCACACATAAAGGTTATGCCCAGTGTAAAGCAAAAAGTATTTTTAAATGTTCACAGGCTTAGGGAGTACAATAATCAAGTATCACACAATAGACATGATCTCAACTGAAGCACTCCTCCCTTGTACATTGATTTTCCACCATTTTCTACTGTTCCATAATGCTTGTTGCTTCACATCAGACTGCAGTTTGCACACATCTGAACTGCTGTGTATGTCAACTGTTGGTATGGCTTCCTGTTGTATCTACAATACAAGCTGGGTGAATTGAATCACACAGAACTGAACTAAGGCATTGTTTTTCATACCCTACAAGTTCCTTTGTGAATAGAGTCATAGAAAAGACAGCTTTCACAATGTGGCTAACTTACCTTCAAAGGACAAGAAGAAGAAAGGATGTAGTATGAATTAGGTTATTGACACCTAAGTCTTTGTTTTCTTAGACTTGAGTCAGCAGAAACGAGAGGTCAGGTGAGATGCCTGTGTTTTGGCGTCTGGCACTCCTTGCTAATTCACCTGACCTTTGTAAACTCTGACCCACTCATGATATTTTGAAACTTGTATTTTATGAACCATAGCTGAATTACCCCTATTGTGTAGAAATTTTGGCGACATGGGAAACAGACAGGATAATATATACATTTGTCTTTCTTCATATGATAATCATTCACTTTGTTTGTATCAAGGCAATCTTTCTAACTCCTAAATGAGACAGAAAGTGATTAGTCTTCACAGAACTATCAAGATAGAGGATATGTTTATCATATGATCAATTTCAGGATAAGACTCAAATATGTATATACCAAGCAACTCAAATGGCTCACTGTAAAACACATATTCCATGCTAAGTGAATAGAATAATTGCACTTGAAAAACAAAAGTCATGTTTTAGATGGTATAGCAGTTTGAATGAAAATGGCTGCCATCGAACTATATGTTTCAATGTTTGGTCCCTAGTTGAAGAAACTGTTTGCGAAGGGTCAGAAGGTGTGGCTTTGTTGGAGAAGGTGTGCCAGTGGGTATGGGCTTTGAGCTTTCAAAAGACTTGTGTCATTGCCAGTGCGCCCTCTGCTTCCTGCCCCATGGTTCAAGATGTGAACTCTCAGCTGTTCCTATCACATGGACCCTAACCTTCTAAAACTCCAAGTTCCAGTAAACCCTGTCTTCTATATGTTATATAGAAACACCTTAGTCATGGTGTTTCTCACAGCAATAGAAAAGTAACTAATGCCGATGGAACATAGAGGTGAGGAATAGGAAAACAGAGTGGCTTCCCACGTACACCAGAAATTTAATTTCTTTCTTTTTGATATTATACTGTTTACTCTTTCAGAGATCCTTACAGGAAGTGTCTCTGGCATGTAAAGATCCTGAATTGCTCAGTTAGTATGGATAGAAATCCTACATAGTTAAAAATCAGTCAGATATTTATAGAAAAACTCTTGATACAATATGTCAATGTTGGGTCATAATCTCATTATTGGACACACAAAAGCATTAATTTGGTTGATTAAATGAACCAACATAATTTTTAAAGTTATCTTAAAGAGAAATGTGTAAGCGTTAGAAAGGTTTTATCAGCAAATTAAACCAGAAGGTTATTTCTTGGTACATTTTAGAAAACAAAACAAAACAAAACAGCAATTTAGTTAGAGGATCACTAAGCTGTGTGACTCGACTCAAAGACGAGCGAGCCAAAGCCTTATGACAGTGGCTGTCTCACATGCTCTGTGGGTTTCTGATTGCACCTTGTAAAGGGTCTACAAGAAGAGTAGACCTGAGGCTTGTCCACTGGCCTGTGGTAAATTACAAGAGTATATCTAAGTGGGTCACTAGATTTCTTCCTGCCATGTTTTATTATTAGAAAACTCAAGGTAATTAATTTATTATTTATGTAGCACTGTCCATTGTAACAGATCAGATTCAAGGCAAATTCAATTAAATGCTTCTTCCAGATCCTGCATTTTCTAACAAAAAAAAATTTAAACTGCAGTAATACTTCTGCTTTCTGTTTTGAAATTTTCTATAGTACATTATGATATTTTCCTTTAAAGAAACTATGCATTCTTAAACAAAGGAAGGAAAAACATTGAATTACAATTTACTCCTCTAAAATATTTAGTCAGATAAATATTTTCTTAAGATACGTTTTTTTCTCTCATTTTATTTTTTCTCTTATTTACATAATAAATGCCTTGGGTTGTGGAACTGTTTCCCTCTGCAAAGGGTTTAATTCTCTTGTAGTGAATTTCATAGTGAATCCCTCGTAAACATAAATAGTATAAACATAAATAGCTTAGAAATGATACTGGCATTTGTACTTGGCAGTCAGTGCCAAGGGCTACAACTTTCACTGAAAGTAACATGAAAAGCTTGTGTTCCCAAGAAAGATAGAGGCACAGAAGTAATATAATGTTGGAGTGTGAAAATAATGACCTTCACCTGGAGATACCATGCAAGAAAACACATATGTGCATGCAAAGAGAGAAAGAGAAGGAGGGAGACAGAGTCAGAGTCAGAGAGAAGGAGGGATACACGTGCACACGTGCGCATGTGCATACCCCTCCCCACACACACACACAAACACAAAGGAGCAACGAAAGTAACTTTCTGAATTCTACTACGAAGCTTTAGATGGAACACACATTTCAACGGAAAGGTTTCCAGTGCTAATCTGAAAAATGGACCTTGGCTGAGGAGCAGCGCAGAGCATTTTCTAATTACATCATCTTCTGGGTCCTCTGGGTGAAGCATGAAGTATAATGTAACACACCCCGTGGCCGGAGGATGAACAGGCTTGAGTTACCACTGCATTATTTGGCTGCCCTCGTGAGAAACATAAACCGTCTCCACAAGCTGCGAGATAAAACAGGAGAGGCTGATCGTTTGACTCAAACAAAGCCATCTTGGAAGCAACCACTGTCTTCCACCTGACCCCTGGGGTGACTCCTTGTCAGGTCCAGCTGGAGACTGTACCCAAAAGGATTACAACTGGATTTTCTGAAGCTGCTCTTTTCCCTGACACACTTATTGATACGACCATCTTGTTTTTGTTGAAGTGATGTCAGACAAATTACAACTAGGTGTTGAGAAATTCATCCTCGAGAAGTGCCACTTCAGACAAGCCCTGAAAGATAAATGTCTTCTGGGGCTTACTGCCTGTTAATAATATTTCATCTAAATCTCTGTGGCCAAGATCAGTCCAAGGGATTTTTGGAGCATTTATGTATTTCCTTTCATGTGAAAACACAGTGGGAACAAAATCATGTAATGCATTTCTTTAGTGAATCATTGGAAATAGTTTTTAGTAGAGAAGATCACACATCTGTGGCCACGAAAAATACCTGAGCTTTGACATTTTTATTTTCTATCTTAATATTGCAGTCACTTATATTTTTCTGTTAATATTTTATTGCCCCACCTATTTTGTGACCTCAATGCAGAATAAATCAAATCTCCAAGCGCACCATGTGAGCTTATCTAACAGTGTAAGCATGTATAAAAGTTTAAGATTCACCTCCTACTAGAAAGGGAGAGGTCATAAAAACAAAACTAAAAGAATTTCTAGCAGCTTAAGTTTGTAACCATTGATATTTTGAAAAAGGATGCATTTCCTTTTTCAAATATTTTAAGCTGAAAATATGTTTATTGTTCCAAAATCATATAGAGATAGATGTTACAAAGAGATATAGATGATGGATAAATACATGCTTATTGTAACAAAACCATTTATATAAGTAAATAATTGATAGAGAGATACATAAAAATGATAGGTGGGCATATCTAGATAGCCAGATGACAGAAGATAGATGATAGAGAGACAGATGAACACAGGTGATAGACCGATGATAGAGAGGTTAGATAGAGAAATAGATGATAGAGAGAAAAAGAGATAGGTAATAGATGATAAGTAAATAGATAGATGATAGAGCGAGATAGACACAGACAGTAGAGATGGATAATACATAGCAAATAGATGATAGGTAGGTAAGTAGGTAGGTAGATAGATAGATAGATAGATAGATAGATAGATAGATAGATAAGATATATACTCACCAAGTCTAATGAGTGATTTGTAGAATTCAGGTGAAATAGTGATTTAGTTTATTTTCTTGTAACAACTATTCTAATAGTTTTTGTACAATTAATTATTTGTTGAATGTTCATTCTATCCTAGGGATACATTGGAAAGGATTATTATAAATGTAAATGTATACTTGAATAATTGATTCAAATATATACATACTTATATATATATACTAATAGTCATTTTATATACATATAAATATACACACACACATACATATATATATATATATATACATGTTAACAATTGTGAAGAGTGGGAATACTATGTTAAGAAAATATCTTTTAAGTGATTAAGCATGTTAGGTTTTTGTGAGCTTGACATAAGCAAACGTCATTTGGAAAGATCCTTAAATGAGTAAATTCCCCTTCAGATTGGTTTTTATGCAAATCTTCCTTGACTGATGATTGATGTGGGATGGCTCAGTCAATTTGTGGTGGAGTCACCCTTGGGCAGGGTTATGTCCTGAGTTGTATAAGAAAGGTGGCTGAATAAGCCATGGTGAGCAAGCCAGTAAGCAGAATTCTTCTGTGGTCTCTGCTTTAGGCCCTGCCTCCAGGTTCTTGTCCTGACCTCATTTCACATTGTACTATGGTGTGGAAATATAAGTCAAATAAACCCTTTCCACTCCACATTCCTTTACATCCTGGTATTTATCATAGCAACAGAAAGCAGATGGCTTGCTTGACCTGAATCTCTTCAGAGACGTGAAGGATTCAGGTTCCCATTTGTGCAGAGAAGTTGAGAAAGGGTACTGGGGAATTATTATAGAAGCAAATGAGATGATTAGACTGTACATCTGCTGTGGTCATTCCTGATCTTTAATTAAAAAGATAAAACCCAAAAGAAAATCAAGACAAACACTAGTGACTGGTCCTCTTTTATATGGAATGGCCTGGTGGTGCATTGACAGTTTTATTAATCTCTGTGGACTGAATTCCTCACTGGACCATGACATTGCTTATGTTAGGACCAACAACCCAATCCCCCTAATTACTCACTCTTCTCCCACTATCTGCAAGTTTTGCTGAGCCTCTGGTTTGCTCCCACCAGGGGCATTAGCAGGGGGTTTGTAGAGTTAAGCATGAGAATGGCCCTGGAGTTGGGTATGTGGGTTTTTCAGTGTCAACCACCTACTCCCCAAGGAATAGGAATTATTGGCAAAGAATAACCTCAGTGTTCTTTCTGGAAAACATAGAAAAAAAGAAAAGCAACACTCGGCGACGGGCATATACCTTAGAACCCCATTTAGAACTATCTCTGTCATGAATCAGTAAATGGTTGCCCGCACCCTATGAAATAGCAAGCGCTTAGATAGTCTGTCTCTATATTTTTCTTTTGTACATTTGATCCTATGGCATTCAGTATACTGCATGAAACACTAGTGGAAGCTAACTGAAATGTTCCAAAACTGTTCAGAATAGTTGTGCTAAAAAACTAATCTAAACAATTACAGTAAAGAAAATCTTCTATGACACCATTTTTCTTCTTAATCCATTTGTTTTGTTTTGGCAAATGCCCAGAGTACACCAAAAATTAACTGTAGTGAGTGGTCTTTTTTTTTACTATAAAGAATAAAATTTAATGTAAAATCATTTCCTTGTGTTGAAAAACGTTTTGGAGTTATTGAGTGTCACATCTTTACATTCTCCTAATTTGCACACAAAACACACTCAATCGCTTCACATTTGTGCCAAGTATAGCAAGAAAGTGTGAGGGGGGAAATCTGAGAATTTTCAAACCCTTAATCACCAGGGCCTTTCCCGAGTTACCTGACTCTTGTTCATTAATGGAGTTACTTTTGTCTTCCTAAAATGCAACTATTCCATCAGATAGATACATCATACGTTCCCTGTAGTAAAACAAGGAATTGATATAGTTTCTCCTGGGAAGCTTACTTGGTACTTTATGCTATCAATTGCAGAGCATGACAAGCATTTGATGATAGAATCTATGTATTATGTAAGTTTCGTATTTAGCAATGGCTATAAATTCTGCTATGTACAAAGGAAGCACAACTGTGCATTTGTGTTATTTACACAGAACACTTGCCTTTATCAATAGTAGTGGTGGCTGTTGATAATGGCTTTCGTCGGGGACAGGGATGTTGTGATGAAAATTGATGTGATCCCTCACTCCATTGCTGAAATAAATCTGGGTCATTATGTAGTAAGCCATGCAGGGGTCAGGAGTAATGAGACTTCTGGGCTTTCTGTCTATCTTGTCCTCTCTCTATTTTTTTAAACAATCCCTTTGTTCTTTATCTCAGCTAATGTCCTTCAATGGAGCTGACAAATATTACAAAGTATGATTTATATTACCATCTCCTTCCTTACACATGTCCTTCACCAAGCCAAAGTTGAGTCCTTCTGAATTCAATACGGTGCTCTGTTGTGAGAAGCTTTCCAGAGGCAAGGCATTGCCTCTGATACAATTACGCTCCATTGCAGGAAACGAAAGAACAGCTATCATCTCCTTCCTACTTGTCTTCTCTACCTTTCCTTTCATAATCTAGGAAAGCAAGATCAGTGTGACTTTATAACATATACCAACGACTGATCATGCACACTCTTGTCTCCAGTACTTCCTCAGCTTGCAACAACTCAAAACTTCCCTCTATAGCTTAAACCTATTTTAGGAATTATTTGTCCAGAAAGTTCCTCATGAACCCTGACCTCTTCACACATAGCCAGGGTCCCTTCTTGATCCCATAGCACCCTCTGCTGTCTTGCACTGCAGAACATAGTCTATGAGTTTCCTTTGTTCTCATTAGGGAGCCAGAGCTGTGAATGTCTTAAGGTCATGAGCAGAGATATGGAACAATATTTGATTCATTTTTTTTCCATATTCCTAGTCTGTTCCACTTTGCAGGTTGAAAAGGCTGAAAAACAGTAGTTTCTACAGAAAGAATGATCACATGGGGTGGGAACCATTTAAGAGCAGACCCCATTACATGAATTTGTGTGTGTACTCTGTGTTGGTTGCAATAGGAGGAGCAGAATAACAAACAGTGTGTGTCTGTGCAGTAGCTGGAGATGAGTGGCACACTCCACACGTCTGAAGCAGCCCTGCCTCCTCCTAACCATCTTCTCATTTGGAATGCCTGGTCTGCTCTTTCATGCTCGCTTACATCTCTGTAGGCCTCGCCTGAGTTCTTCGTGTCTATGAAGCCTTCTCCAGTAATCAGAGGAAACATTTTTAAACTATCTGAGACCTTAGAATACTGACTCATTCTTGACATTTGTAAATATCCCAGGGCTTCCTTTCCATCATGTTTATTTCTTCTCAAAGAGTGCTGTCTGGTTAACCATATTGGTAGCTGTGTTGTGACTGGCACATTGAGGCCTACACTTGTTATTAATGATACATGAAATGGACGTTTACTTGATTATTTCAGATTTTTCTAAATTCACCTTCGAGCCAAAATACTTGGTAAAAACTATGTCTATGAAGAACAATTATAAAGGTTAAAATGTTTAAATGTGATTAGATATGAATGTATTTTAAGCATTTTTACCCAACTATGTGTTCTTATTAACAAACAACTCTTGCCATTCAAATGTCTGAGAATAGATAAAGGAGTTGATTAGTCAATTGAAATCTTACCTTCTCTAAAACAATTGAAAAGTATTTTCCATTTGCCACAAATTCTGTATGTGGTAGTCAAATGTATTTTGCCTTTAGTTTTTATTTTACTCCTGTTAAAATAAATGTCATATAATAAAAAGTTCTACATGCAACTGATAACTGCTGAATATGTATAAATGTATATCTTTTATTAAATTGGTGGTATAAATATCAAATGCCTCCATTAGAAGTTACTGAGCACATATCATGGACTCCCATTTCCTCTCACAATTCAAATGTACAACAAATATGTTTATTTTTTATATTAGTGCAAAGTGGAACAATTTTTACCTTGTAGAAGTGAAACTTACTTTTAGATAATTTGAGATTTCCTCCTTTCTTTTTCTCCAAGATGTGCCTAAGTCACTGGACTTAATAGACTGCCAAGCAGTGAGAGAGGAGTGGGGTTGGTACTCGAGGACGGCTCCCCACACCTGTGCTTTTCAAGACACCTCGTTAGCTTGCTTCATCCCCAGATGTATGGATGCCATTCATCTCCTACCTGCTGCAAGAGCCCTGCACACTCAGGACCTCTCCCCATATCTCAGAGCGAATTTCCTGCATGGCACTCTCACATACACAGATCTTTGTGAAGACTCAGGTCTCTAAGCCATCTGTTCTTAAGCTGTGGGTTTCAACCCATTTGGGAGTTGAACAACTCTTTCACAAGGGTCACTTAAGACCATTAGGAAAGAGAGATATATACATTATGATTCATATCAGTAGCAAAATTACATTTATGAAATATCAGTTAAAATAATTTTACAAGGTCACCACAACATTTAGACACTGTATTAAAAGGTTGTAGCATTAGGAAAGTTGAGAAGCACTGATCTAAGTATGCATAGTCTTTACTATCTTTCCATCCCTATGTTGAATCTCCTCCCTCGGGAAGATCCACCTCATTTCCCTACATTTAGGCATATCCGATCATGGTTCCCTAAAAATCATGATTACAGACAAAAAATGGTAAACTCCATACCCAACCTGGAGTCTACTCTACCCCACTTTTATAAAAGAACCTCACAATTGCCTGTACACAGACTCACCCCTGCAAAGTTATGTTTTTTCTTTAGACAGACTTCAGCAGCAGCATACAAACTGGCTATCATACCTTCAGTTTATAGTATGAAAAAAAGGAAAGGAAAGGAAAGGGAAGGGAAGGGAAGGGAAGGGAAGGGAAGGGAAGGGAAGGGAAGGGAAGGGAAGGGAAGGAAAGGAAAGGAAAGGAAAGGAAAGGAAAGGAAAGGAAAGGAAAGGAAAGGAAAGGAAAGGAAAGGAAAGGAAAGGAAAGGAAAAACTAACTCCATCTACCCATCAAGCAACCACCTTTCTCCTCAGCCTGTGATTCCCTTTATGGGAAAAATTCTGAAAATAAAGTCACTTACATTCACGTTCTCTGTTCTTCTTTGTCTTCTTCTTCACAACTTCTCCATTATATTGACTTAATGCAGATTTTGTTGATACCTCCAATGATTTCCTCCTTTCCATATAATCGCATCATAAATTGACCATTTCAATTATTTATTTAAAAATAGCATAGGGTTGCAGAAAAAAATCACAAAATAAAAAAGTCATTTAATAAATCATGATAAGCAAATGTCCTCTAAAGCAGGTAGACATAAAAAAAAACATTGCTAAATTAATTGAAAAGGGAAGTAGAAACATTTTATGACAGAATTGAAGATTTACGTGGAAAATATTTCTGATAAAATTGTAGAAAAATAAGAAGATAACCACACAAACATAAAAATAACATCAAAAATAATGGGAAGCAACAATTACTATTCATTAATATCTCTTAACAACAATGGACTCAACTCCCCAATAAAAAGACATAGAATAACAGAAATATTTCTCATGTAAATCTTTAATTTTATCAGAAAATGTTTGTAATTTCCCTTTTAATTAATTTAGTAATGTGTTTTTATGTCTACCATTTTATCTGCATTATTTTTCATGATAATCTTCAATTTTAAAATGTCTTTCTATATATTTCCTCTATTTTATCAGAAAAGTTTTCAATGTAAACCTCTGATTTTATCACAAATGTTTCTAATTCCACCTTCAGTTAATTTAGAGTTTTTATATCTACCATTTTATACGTAAAATTTTCCATTAAATAGTCAATTTTAACGTGTTTCTCTGTATATTTTTAAATTTTGGCAGAAACATTTTCCATGTAAATCTTCAATTTTATCTGAAAATGTTTATAATTCCACCTTCAATCAACTTAGAATTATCTTTATGCCTATCATTTTATCTGTATAATTTCCATGATAATCTTTAATTTTAACGTTTTTCTATATATTTCTTCAATTTTATCAGAAATATTTTCCATGTAAATCTTCAAGTTTATCAGAAAATGTTTATAATTCCACTTTAAATCAACTTAGGAATACTTTTATGCCTACCATTATTATATCTATATAAAATTTCCATGATAATCTTCACTTCTAACATGTTTTTCTACAGTTTTCTACAATTTTATCAGAAATATTTTCCAAGTAAATCTTCAGTTCTATCATAACATGTTTCTATTTTATATTTCAATTAATTTAGCAATGTTCTATTGTGTACCGCTTTACTCTTTAATTTTCCATGAAAATTGTCAATTTTAACATGTTTTTCTCTGTATCTCTTCTATTTTATCTGAAATATTTTCCATGTAAATCTTTAATTTTATCAGAAAGTGTTTTTACTTCCCTTTTCAATAAAAAAAAAAACAAAAAGGAAAAAGTCATTTAATAAATCATGTTGAGCAAATATCCTCTAAAGCAGATAAGGAAACCCTCTTTTCAGGCACCCTGAAGTCCCACCCACTTGACTGTTCTACCTCAACCTAAATCTCTTTCCCACCTTTGGGAAAAATAAGCAGCACAGTCCTGACCCGCCTGTCATTTGCTTGTGGTCTTCATCGTGCAAGTGAGTCCTTAGTCACTATGTTTTTAGTGTGAGCCATCTTATACTTAGTATGGCATTTAATACAATCTAAAGGCTCTTCTGTTATATTTCTCTTTTAGTTATAATACATCTAAATTCTCCCTAAGGGCTGGGACAGGGCTCAGTTGTAGCACCTGGAGGGCACTTACAAGGCTTTAATTTTGACACAGATTCATTATACCAACTTAGCTCTTAGAATTCATTCAACATTCTGAAACTATCTTTTTTTCCCCAACAAAAATCTAATTCACAACATTATTGCTCTTTGTTGTTTATGTCCCTTCTTTTCTTTCAGTTTCATTCATTTCCTAGTCTTTGGTATTTTGAAGACTTCAGATTATTGTAATTAAAAACAATTAACAAACTGTCTTGTAGAGTTTTTTAGGTTCCCAACAAAAACTATTCAGAAAGCAAAGGTAATTCTCATGAGCTTCCTGCCTCCCCAGAGCAGTTCCTCCCATCAGTGCAAAAGGTTATTGTAAAGAAGGAGCCTACAGGGGCCGTTATTGTCATCCTAACTTCACAGAATATGGTAGACTCATTCTGAGTGTGATATCTTGCATCAGCTTTGACAAATGTCTATTAACATGCACTGACTATTGGAAGAATAAACAAAAATATGTTACTACCCTAAAATTCCTATGCATTACACATAGTCCACTAGCCTTCTCTCCTAACCCCAGTGACCAGTGTTTTGATAATCTGTCTCCTTAGTGCTTCCTTATTCAGAGTGCTTCCTTAATGCAGTTTTGTTATTTGTTTGTTTGTTAGTTTTTCCTGAGACAGGGTTTATTTCCTTTTTTTCTATATTCTTTGTTTACATTCCAAATGATTTTCCCTTTCCTGGTTCCCTAAGTCCCATAAATCCTCTTCCCTCTGCAAGTTCCCCAAGCAACCCCCTCCCACTCCTCTGTCCTAGCAATCCCCTACAATGCTGCATCAAGCCTTTCCAGGACCAGGGCCCTCTCCTTCCTTCTTCTTGGGAATGATTTGTGTCCTTATTGCATGCCAGGGAATCCTCTGAGTATATGCTCAGGAGTGGTATAGCAGGGTGAGACAGGGTTTCTTTATGTAGCCTTTGCTATCTTCAATTCATGATGCAGACCAGGCTAGCCTTGAACTTATAAGAGATTTGCCTACCTCTGACTGCAGGCATATACCACCAATATCTGGCTCAGTTGTATTTGCACAGTATACAGCCTTTTCAAATTAGCTTCTTTGGGCAATCCAGTGCCTTAGTCATATCTTTTCTTGGATGACAATTTCTTTCTTTTAACCTGTGAATAAGTTTTCATCCCACAGACCTACTATAAGTTTATTTATTTCTTAAGCTATTGAAGCTCATGTGATTAATTTGAAGTTTGGTGTGTTTGTATTATATGATTATGCACCTCTCCTAAGAACACCAGTTATGTTTCTTCTTTTAAAAATAATTAAGTGGTTACCCTAGAGTTTATCATATAAACAATGAACACTGTCCCAAGTCTACTTTAAATAATGCTGTTTACTTCATGGAAGTATAACAAACAACCCAATAACAATTCAAGTAATAAATATTTATATTATAAAATGAGCATTACCATGATAATGGTGTTTGTTATCAAAGTTTGAATTTCTATTCAGAATGAAAGAAAATATGTATCATGCTACTAAAATTAACAATTTAAATTCATTATGAATTATTCTATGATATACAAATCATCACAAAGACAAGAAAATGAAGCAGTACTGGATGCTGCAAAAGACTAAAACTTTAAAATTCATATTTAGCTATAAAATTTGAGTTCAGGAAAGACTCATTCTTGGCTTGATATCTTCACATATAAAAACTTCTGAAAAAGGGCAGATTTTAACTAATTGCTTTTACCCAGAAATCCCCTAAGGGGAAAAAAGGTTATGTTCTTGTGTGTGTTCCAGCATCAGTGGATCTGGGTGACATGGGAAGCAGGAAGAATGAACATATTTGTTTGAAAGATGTCTGTATAATTTCCCCCTCTTTGCTTCAATATTCAGTTATAAATTTTTGGTGTGGTCCTTGGGCAACAATGCCAAGATCTAAATCTCTTCAGAGAAAGTGAAAATTATGTTCAATCAAATTGGCATCTAGAAGTGACTGCCCTGAAGCTATTGCTTTTTCTTCTGTGATGTTCATTTTCCACTTCATGGGAACTGGCACAGGGTGTGTCTGAGTTCCCTCCCTGTGTCTTACAAAATTCTGACAGGAATACAATTGGCTGGTTTATTAGAAAGATGTAAGATGCTTATTTACTGTTTCTCTCTGATTGTGGTTGGCCAAACAAGTCTCTATTACTTGAAGCAAGTTCAAGAAGTTGACTTAACAAATGCTTATTATCTTAATGTATTCATTATCTTTCTTTTTGTTGTGATGAAATACTTAAAAAGAATTAGATTTAGAAGGTCAGGATGTATTTTTGCTTATAGTCTGAAAGGATTCAGAACATGCTGGCTGAGAAGGCATGATGCCATGAGCATCAAGTAGCTGCTCGCACTGTATTCAGTAGACAGGAAGTGAGCTAAAAATAAAAAGACATCAAGGCTTTTCCCTAATGATCTGCTTCATCCAACAAGGCTCCACTTCTTACAGAATTCACAACCTTCTGAACAGTTCCAGGAAGACTGCCTGAGGACCACATGGCCCACCTATTGGCCATTTTCATTTTCTGTGTAGGGTTGCCATATTCCTGCTTCCATTCTACCTACTTCTGTCATCTCAAATGAGTCATGTGTACTTCCCCTGACTCCTGAGGTTAGGCTGTGAGAATCTTTTGACTCAAAAGAAGCTTTGCTTCTCAATATAGAGGTGTTAGCTTTTCCCTGGACCACTTCTGATACCAAATTCAAACAACACTGGGTTGTACCAAAACCCCATTGAGCTGCTCTACAATTTGACAAGTTAGGATAAGAAACAGATCCAAGTACTAACTCAACAAAGGAGAGACCAGAAATCCTTACCAGCAAACAATACCAATGACCGAACTCTAGAAGCCTTCATCCCATCAGAAAAACTCAAACAACATGAATATCCAAGATAACATTTCCCCTCTAAATGTAGTACTACCTGATAAAAGCAACTTAGATGAGCTAGAAGACAAAGATTTCAAAATAATAGTAATAACTATGTTCAGGGGATAGATAGATAGATAGATAGATAGATAGATAGACAGACAGACATATACATGCAGGATAATTCAAGATACAAAAATGGAATTTAATAATGATATAGACTATCAAAGAAAAGGCAAGGTGAAACAAAAGACAGGAAGAAAAATTTACAAAGTCAAATAAAAAGCTCAGAGGAAAACCTCAGCAGTAGAATGAATCAAGTGGAAGAGAGAATATCAGATCTTTTATACAAGGTGAAAAATTGGATCCTTCAGTCAAAGAAAATGTTACATCAACTTAAAATGAGAAAAAAGTAATGAAACATACAAGAACTCTGCGACACTGTAGAAAGACAAAACCTACTAATTATAGGTATAGAAGGGCAAACCCAGGTCAAGGCATAGAAAATAATTTCAACAAAATAAGAGAACAAAATTTCCCAAATCCAAGAAAAGAGATGCCTATCAAGGTGAAATATGTAAGCATACAGAACACCAAATAGATTGGACCCAAAAGAAACTTTCCATTAGATATAATAGTCAAAATACTAAGTATATAGAACAAAGAAAGGCTGTTGAAAGTTGTAGGAGGCACTGATTTCAAAGTACTGAACCAGTTCTCCAGAAGGTAGTGGAAGGAATTATTTGGGCCAAAGATAAGAATAAACACACCTATAAAGGTACTTGGAATAAAGAATTTAATTAAAAATTTAGCTCATCAAAGGAAATCTAAAAATCAATCATAAAACAAAAAAATGACAGAAAAATCACATTGTTCATTATCTTCATATTTGTAGTATTAATCTTCCAGTAAAGAAATACAGAATGGATTAGAAAACAGAATCCATCATTTTACTATTTCCAAGCAAGAGATTGAGAGTTATATACAAGAAAATTTTTAAGAGAGTTGAAAATAAATTGAAGACAGCAAGAATATAGAAAGATTTCTGATGCTCATAATTTGATAGAATTAATATTGTGAACTAGTCTACCAAAATCAGTCCACAGGTTCAACAACATTCCAGTGCAATTACTCACAGAAATGGAATAATAATCATACATTTCATATGAAAGCACAAAAGATCTTTTAAAAATCCATAATATTTTTACAAGATTTATTTATGTATTTTATGTATATGAGTACACTATAGCTGCCTTCAGACATACCAGAAGAGAGCATCAGATCCAATTACAGATGGTTGTGAGCCACCATGTGGTTGCTGGGAATTGAACTCAGGACCTCTGGAAGAGCAATCAGTAATATTAACCACTGAGCCATCTCTCCATCCCCATAATAATATTTTTAAAAATCTACTCGAGGTACCATGGTTTCAAATTCCAAGTTATACTACAAAGCTATAGTAAAAACTGCATGGTACTGGCATAAAACAAAATTATTGATAAATGGACTTGAAAGCCTCCATATAATCTCATAATCTTAGAGCTACCTGAGTTTTGATAAAGAGGCTAAAACTACACATTGGAGAAAAAGACATCCTCTTCAACAAGTGGTGTCAGCCCAACTGGACAGCTTAGAAGAATGAAACTAAATTCTTATCTCTCATCCAGTTCAAAACTAAACTCTAAATGGATCAGCTACCTCGACATAAGACCTGATACCCTGAATCTGTTAGAGGAAGCACTAGGGAATAAGCTTGAACCTAAATATACAAGAACAGGCTTTCTGAATAGGATCCTATTAGCACAGGAATTAAGGCCAACAATGATAACTAGAATTTCATAAAACTGAAATCTCCTATGTCGAAGGCACCATCATCCAAGTGAAGAGGCAGCCTGCCAAGTAGGGGGAAATTGTACCAACTAGCTACATATCTAACAATGTCAGTCAACAGGGAAATAATTTGAAATAAAAACCTTAACTATGAAGAAATCAAATGACTTGGTTTAGAAATGAGGCATTGAAGTAAACAGATAGTTCTCTAGAAATAGACTGCAAAAGGCTGGAAAAATGTGTGATTATACATGCCATTAATCCTAGTACTCTGTAGTAATAGGCAGGAAGATCTTTTTCTTTTCTTTTTTTTTAAATTTGTGACCAGTCTTGTCCACATAATGAATTCTAGCAGAGATAGAGCGATATAAGGAGGCCCTGTCAAAATAAATTATATAAGAAATATTTTTTTGTGGGAGTGGGTTGGGTGGAGGGGCATGTTCTTGGGGATGGGAGGATGGGCTGGGGATTTCCTGGGAGGGAGAAACCGGGAAAGGGTATAACATTTGAAATGTAAATGAAGAATATATTTAATAAAAAAATTAAAAAATATTTTTTAAGGTTTAATACTCTTAGACATCAAGAAAATGCAAATTAAAACTGCTTTGTGTTTTCATCTCCTTCCAGTCAGATGGCTAAAATGAAAAAAAAAAAAACCCCAACAACAGTTTATGTCAAATGCTGCTGTGGATGTAGGGAAAGGAGAACATTTCTTCACTGATGATGAGAGTGCAAACTGATGCAGTCACTGTGGAAATGTAGAGCTTCCTCAAAAAACTAGAAATGTATCAACCACATTATCTAACCATATTACCCTTGGTCTATTGGGCATATACCCAAAGAACTTCATATTCTACTACAGAGATGCTTGCTTATTTATATTCATTACTATTCTATTCACAGTGGAAGGAAACTGAAACACTAAATGTTTATAAGCTGATGAATGTGTAACAAAATTGTGATGCATTTATAGAATGGAATATTATTCAGCTGCTAAAAAGAACAAAACTAAGTAGTTTTCAGGTAAAATTGTTGGACCTTGAAACAAATATTCTGATTGAGATGATCCAGATGAGAAAGACAAGTATTTAATGTTTTCTAGCTTCTGTGAATGCTAGCTTTGTATCTTTCGATAGATGTGCTTCATTTGTAGTACCTGTAAAGGTCAGGAAAGTACTAAGGGACCTTGGGGGTATGGTTCAGTGGAAACCCTATAGGATGCAGTGTTACAAGGAGGGAAAGTGAAATAATGGAAGAAGACTGGTTGACTGGGACAGGAGGTGAGATGGCAAGATGGAGACTAGAATACAGGGAGGAATAAGTAACGCTAAACACATTTTGAAAAAGTCATGTGGATGCAACTGACAGGGGTGAGGAGCTGGTGGGCACATCCAGGATGAGACAGGGGCATGGGATAAGGGAGGCATCCTAGAATCTGTCGTTATAAGATATAGGGAATGGCTTACTAGTATCAGTATGCTGAATATTAAACAACTTCTAATGATTTATTGTTATATGCATAGATTAGTGCATCTGTCAACCCTCATCAGAGTAGTCTCTTTTGTGGCGGAGAGCAATTAACATACAGATCTACAACTGCTCAATACAGAGTAGATAAAAACTATGGAGCGATCAAACTCTAATAATGTGCTCTCTGTCCCCAAACAAGATGTCATCCAGGAAGAGGTTGCAATAAAAAAATTCAAGAGCCAGAGGCAGTGGATGACTAACGAGGAAATGTTTGTGGGAATCAATAAGGCAGTTGCATAAACTCAGAGAAGTTCTGGCAAAATGCACAGAACCCATGCACACACAAGCTAGAGAAAAATCTCAGCATGGCAGGGGTAGCTGTACACAGAGTCCCAACCAGAGATGAGAAGTGAAAATTCCCAAGAGAAGGAGATTGAGTTATCCTTAAGGCTGTAAGTCCCAGTAGTTCAGCCGTCCTCCAGGGGATAGCCTCATATCCAAAAGTATATGAGCAAAACAAATAGAACTAAATGGGATTAAAAGAAAGATGTAGGCTGAAATACAGACCAGCGCTTCTCTTCCCATTTTGCAGAGGGACATTTTTGTGGTTTACAAGGAATATCAAACCTCTGGTCTGTCAGATTTGTCACTCTAGGTTAAGTTTGCCTCTGACATTCATTTGGCACAGAAATAGTCATTTCTATTGCTTAACCTTTCTTCTTCAGCATTCCTCTTTAATTGCCCATAGGAATTCCCCATAGTCTAACCCTCACTTCATTCAAGCCACATTCTTGGGTTGGCCAAGGTTGTCTTTTTGTTCTCTGTGTTTTTCACATACTTTCTCCCCTGTTAGCTATTCTGAGTTCCCCTCTAGGCTCACAAACACTGCTTCTTTTATTTTACAGGGTAAACTAGAGGTTATCTCTGAGTATGGATGGATGAGGTATGAGGAAAACAGAAGAATGCTCAGGCTAAGATGATAAAATCCACATTGGTAAAATTCCAAATGTCTATCGGTAAATAGAGGAAAAATTTCCCACAATTATGCCTCTTTCTTTTTTCATGTGCAAATATTTAAGCTGCAAGTGATGTTGTTATACATTGACAGCCAAAAGCAGATCTCAAACTGTTTCTAACAGTCAGGCTTCATAGACATACTACTTTAAGAATGTATGATCATTAATTACTTGTTAATCAGACACAAAATCAATATTGTATTTACCAAAACTTACAGAAGCAAACATATTATCAGAAATAACTGAAAAATAATGGCAGGCAGACTTGAGGGACTGGCTATCTCAGCTCTATCACTAACTAGATTTTGGTCACATGAGAACATTCATTCTGGCATTTGAACCTTAACTTACCTTTTATTTTTCTCCTCAACGTATAATGGGAAAAGGCATCAATTGCTGAGATACAAGATAAAAATCAGGAGATCACTGCTCATCAGGTCAACTCTGATAGTATGAAGGCAGCTTTTCTATTTCATGGAACGGAAAATTGGTTAAAAACAACTTTCCAAAGGAGGAGGCTATTCTTTGAAGATAACAATGCCAATTAAAAACATCACTTTGGCTATGAAATTTAAACAGGAAGTTTTCAAGGGGAAGGTAACAGTGGACTTTTCTATTTTTATAATAAAACACTGTGATCAAAGAAGCTGATATATTGTTTGTTTATTTGTTTGTTTGTTTGTTATACAGCTTTGATTCTGTTTGTTTTTGTTTTTCTTTTAAAATGACAGAATCCATGACTATCATGGTCATGAATACAAGGAAGGGCTTTTCTGTTCACTCCCTTGTTCCTAACTAATGACATGGAGACTTGTTTTTACTTATGATGCTTTTGGTCTTATCTTAGCCTTGATTCCCAACTAGTTAGTAACTCAATTATCCCATTAATCCTGGTCTAAGTTCTATCACATGGTTGGTTTGTTACCTCTCCTCAGTTTCACACGACTCCCTCTGAGTCTGCATGGCAAATCTCTTGCCTCTCACTCTTTCCCAGCATTCTCTCACCCAATACCCTACCTTACTATCCTGATTTTTGCTATAGACCATAGGATTTTTATTTTAACCAATCAGAAAGTGCCTTAGGTGGCATAAAAAGACAGAGAAAAATCTTCACGCAGTGTACAGAAACATCACTTCCACAAAGAAACACAGCATCAGGTAGGCAGGCATGATTCTATAGCAGTACCTGAGAGCTTGCATCCTTATCCACGAGGAAGGAAGCAGAGGGACAGCTAACAGGGAATGGTATGGGTTTTTAAAACATTGAAGTCCTCTCCCAGTAATATATGCCTCCAATAAGGCCACACCTCTTAGTATTTCCAAAGAGTTCTTTTAACTAGAGACCAAGTATTAAAACATTGAATTCATGAGGGCCATTTTCATTTAAACCATCATAACTGCAAATGTTAGTTTTCTGTATCTGTGAGATTAATAACTACTAACAATAATAAAATGTCATGCAGGAGTCGGACACAGATCCTAGGCTAGTGAGAAGAGGCTAGTAATCAGATAAGGACTTGTGTCAGGACATTGTTCAGATCAGTGGAAACTAGAGTTTTACTGAAGCATGTTGGCTCAGTCAATGAAAGATTTGTGTGCACCAGGGGATGATTCACAACCACTAATGTGTGAAAGAGAGATATAGTAGCTCATATTAAAAGTAGGCTTCTGAGGGTGACTCTTGCTGAGACTCCTAGAAGTGGGAGAGTTCAACCCTAAAGTCACCACTTCCTGGACCCAGGCAAGACTCTCAGGGGAGGAATAAGGACAGCAACTCACTTACAAAACCCTCAACTCACAACGTTTCCTGCCTATAAGATGTTCAGAGACAAAGATAGAGCAGAGATGGAGAGTATGGCCCACCATGTCTGGCTCAAATTGAGACCCATCCAGTGTTAAAAAAATACAATCGCTTCTACTGTGTTATGCTTGGAGACAGGAGCCTGTCATGACTGTCTTCTGAGAGGCATTGCTTAGCAGCCAATAGAAAGAGATCCAGAAACCCACAACGAAACACGAGATGGAGCTTAAGAAGTCTTATGGAAGAGTTGGAGGAAGAATTATGGGACCTGAAGAGGCCAGGGACGCCACAGGGAGACTAATAGAATCAACTTATCTGGATTCTTGAGGTCTTCCAGAGACAGAACCACAAATCAAAGAGTGAGCAAGAGCTGAACCTAGGTTTCCTGCACATACGTAGTAGATATGCAGCTTGGTCTTCATGTAGGTCCTTCAACAAATGGACCAGGGACTGTCCCTGAATTTGTACATTCTACTTGAAATGGAATCTGTTGCCTGACGTCTGCCTGTAGATTCTGCTCTCCTAACTGGACTGCCTTGTCTGGCCTCAGTGGGAGAGGATATGCAGTGACTTGATGTGCAGGGCAGCCTGGGAGTGCCCAGAGGAAACCTACCCGTTCTCAGAAGAAAGGGGGAGGGAGAAGTGAGGGGAGGATCTGTGTGAGGGTGAGCCAGGAGGAGGGGGGACTGATTTGGGATATAAAGTGAATAAATAAACAAAACAAACAAAACAAAAACAAAAATGTAGGCATCAAACAAATATCCCGATTTTTGCAATTTAATTCCCTATGTGAACTAAACGTCCTAAGAGGGTGGTAGTAGGCTTGTCTTACATTGTGAAACTGTAAAACTGATGGGCCTGTTTCTGCCATTGGAATTGACTTATGTGCAACATTGGCCTCAGCACTCTGTGTTCCACCACTTTTCCTCTCGACGTTGGCCAGTTTCCTTCCATTGCCATATTTTCTCCATCCCTTCTTTCCCTTTTCAGAGCATTTTAAATTTTAAGGCGGAGCAAGTACATGATTTTATATTTCTTTCATGTTTTATATCAAATTTCACATGTAAAATTGGTGTAATATGTGGGTAGGGCCTAAAGCCAATTTCAAGTAAAATGTACAATTAACCCCCTGTCCTATATGGGGAGGGCCCAAAGCCTATTTCAAGTAGAATGTAGAGTAACACTCTGCCCTACAGAGCTGCTTATCAAAGAACATGCTATGTGACAAATGACTCTGCTAAGCACAGGACTCATCTACCCATCACCCCATAAGACTCAGCACACTTCCCATTTGGAAAAGTGAGTGTTGATTTATACTATGTCCCCAAATCCTGGACTAGATTAAAACTATCTCATCCTGTAGTCTTGTAGTTTCTGTCTCTCAGTTTAGATGTGTGTGGTAGTAGGACCACCAGAGTGTGAAAAGTACCACAATTTGAGTTTTTGGTTGTACAAACTGCTGAGTATGAGGTAATGTTTTAACCTTAATGACTGTAGGCTTGATGCTTTTTCAAAATCGACTTTATTTTGAGTTCTTAAACACTTCAACTCCCTTCTAACCCACTGACCAGAGGAAGGAGCAAAAGAAGGTTAATAGGAAAAGGGTGCTGCGCACCTATTTATAAGTAGTTCCTTGAGGCAATTCCACTCTTTGCTGTAGGGATCCCAGCAGTCCAGTTCAATAGCAAACACCAAACATGAATCAGAAATGGCAATACATCCAGCAGAAACAGGAAGGCTCTGCTTAATTGGCACAAGTCAGTGGAAGCCAGAATCAGCCAGAACCAGTCAGAATATCATAGTTTGTTGGGCATTTTTCTCTATGAAGTGAAGACCACTGAAGACCAGTGAAGACCAGCAAAGTCTTGCACGACATAGCAATGTAAGAGCATCCTCTCACTGTTTGTGAGAATTATCTTATATTCTTTCTAAGCATCACATATCTTCTCAAGTATCTGTTTTCAGCAATATATCATATGCCCTCTCACAAGTCATCTTACAGAAAAACATCATGTGACATGACTAGCGTGTTAAAGAAACCAGACATCTCCATTTCAAGTGACCTTCAGTCTACTAATGCCTAACTAACCACCTGGTACCATTCCTTGAAAAGAAAGGAAAGTTACACACAGATGGCAGCTATATTGTTGTTAATTTAGTTCCGAATAACTAAAATTTACCCTAATGTTAAGGGAAAAAAAATCAAACATTCCTGAGGAACAGATCATAGAGGCTAGGGTTATAATACTTTAGGTGGTAGTCATATATAGATATTTAAATTGAAACCATAAAATTAAAGTACCCAGTTTCTTAGCTATAATAATGGCATTCCAAGTTTTCCGCAGACACATGGAAAACATAGACTCATAGAGACATAGACATCAGCTATAGTCCTAGACAGCACATGTCCACCAGAACATCATATTTTCAGGTAGAATAGAAAAGAGATTTCTACAGTTTCTCCTTAGAGAACAGATAATTAGGTCTGGGACATGAGAATTGGAGAAGTTCTCGTAGTCTAGGAAACTCTAAGGTGCCCATCTATGGTGATTATCCTGGTTGGATTATTTGACATGGAAGAACAGCCCAGTAGGGATGGTATAGTTCCCTGGCTGAGATCTTGAACTATGTAATTGAGCAACAGTACCTTTTCAGCCTCCCTTTCTTCTTCACTGGGTATAGTTTGACTGGTTCCCTTGAGCTTTAGCTACTTAATTTCACCACCATGATCATGTAACCTTAAATTGTAAATCAAATTAAACACTTTCTCCCTTAAATTTTTTCTGTCAGGTTATTTTATTACAGCAACAGAAATAAGGAATCTACCCACAACTGTCACATAGGGTCATATAGAACAGGAGAAATTTTAGGAAAAGAATAATACAGATGAGAAAACTTGCCGTTGGTCGGTAGCTGCTCTCAGAACAATTCTACCCCGATAAAGGGAAAGCACACAACTGGTAACTCATTTCTACAAACACCTGATGTCCTCAGAGAAAGACTTTTGAGATGCAAACAAATGAGTTTGAAAGCCAAAAAGGACCTCACTGGTCAGTTCATTTCCTCCTGCCCTGGAGTTGAGAACTGAATGCTATTTTACTCAGACATATCAGAAACTGATAAACCCAATACAATTAACATTATGCACAGAAACTGGGACACATAAAACAACACATCTTATTTAACTATTCTATGGGAAAACCACAGACTTTTAAGGTAGATTTTTATGAAATTTATTTGAAGTTTTACAGTAGTACAACCTAGACAGTATACTATGATAACTTGAAATTTTTTTTTACTAAAATCTTATATGATATGCCTTTCTCCTATATGCCACAATCACAGATACATTCTAGTAGCTGTTGTCAATAAAAGATAGGCAAAGACAGGTCCTGCGTCAGTCTGCTGGTTTCTATACTTCAACCCAAAAAGATGGTTCTGGGTGAGCATAGCTCTGCTTTTTGACTAAGAACAAGTGTTATGGATTTGAAATCCAAGTATGTTGACATGTGGAGCATCAAGTACCTTGGTTTAGAGTGACAAGGATCTCATTATTCCAACTATTCAGCCTATAACTGTTTTCTCAGTTACATCTGGAATAGAAAGAGGACTAATGGCCTAGGCTAAATATAATCAATTCTATTACTATCCTGTTCTACCCTATCAATAATTGCACTCTCCACATTTAAGTCTAAAACTAAATATCAGAGATCCACAGGGGCCATGCTAGACATCTGAAACTGATTAGTAGTAGGCTGAAGGAGAGACTCAGACCACACTGCCAACTGCAAAAGCCTGGGGAATTCTTTTTAGAGACTGCCACTCAGGTAAAGCATGATAACCTTTTAGTTAAATGCATATTTTGAGGGGGGAGTAATTTCATACATGTATTTAGTATATTTTTTTAGCATATATTTACACTCTGTGCCCTCTTTTCTTTACCTTCTGATGAACCACTTCTTCCAAAATAGTTTCATCTTTTCCTCTACTTTCAGTCTTTGTGTGTGAGGCAGAGTGAGAGCAGGAGTGAGAGAGGGGAGGGAGGGAGGAAGGGAAGGAGAGAGGGAGGGAGGGAGGGAGGGAGAGAGAGAGAGAATCAATTAGTTTACTGGCATGAGCATGGATGGCTAGTTATTTCTCAAGCATGTATATGTAAGTCATCTTTTACAGCATCACTGAAGTCTCCTCCTCTTCCAAAGACTAACTTCAGCTAGTGAAGTTAAACTCCATGAAGGGTACGGCTTCATGATCCACTCTCTCATGCATGGCAGGAGTATGAAAGGCCCAATCTTGTGCAGATCACCATAGTTCATGAGTAGAATCATCTTGCAATGTCCAGAAGACAACATACCAGAACATTCTTCCCCATCCTCTAGCCCCACGTTCTTTCTGTCACCCCTTCTTTAGCTTCCTGAGTCTTTTTTTTTTTTCATTTTTTTCTTTTTTTGGTTTTTCCGAGACAGGGTTTCTTTGTGTGGCCCTTGATGTCCTGGAACTCACTTTGTAGACCAGGCTGGCCTCAAACTCAGAAATCCGCCTGCCTCTGCCTCCCAAGTTCTGGGATTACAGGCATGTGCCACCACCGCCCGGCTAGCTTCCTGAGTCTTATAGGCAGTCATATAGATGTTCCACTTAGGACTGAGCACTCAACAGTCACTTCTCAGCATGTTGGCAAGTTATGAGTCTCTGCAGTCACCATGCACCATGCAAAGCCAAAGTAGGCTTCTTTGGCTTTGGCTCAGAATGACACATATCTATAGGCACAAACAAACATATTTAGGAAACAGTTTGATGTCCATTTAGCAAACAGTAGTAGCTGTGGCACTGTGGCTTATGACCTGCCTAGGGCTCTTGCCCAGATTAGCAATTCTAGGCATTAACTCTCTCTTGTGCAGTGGGTGTTAAAATCTTTCAGAAATCAGTTGGTTAGTCTCATAACTTTTATAGCATTATTCTGCCAATGGGCTCATCATGTGTAACACAAAAACTAGATCCTTGATATCACAACAAAAATGAAATGTCACAGATACACAACAAGCCACTATGGAGAATAATGCACTGAAATTTATTAAGGGGGAGTTTTAACATATTTAAGAGGGAGGGGTTTATACAAAGAGAAACACTCAAGAGAAAGGCTAAGACAGTCAAGTGTACACAGGTCTTCTCTAAAGACAGACACATGCCATTATCTTCACAATCACCATACAAAGAATCCTGGTTTGTTTGAACTTAATATCTATAAAGGGTTGTGAAGGAATTTAAATGAGATCATGGAGTGGTTTCTGAGGTACACCAGGCAGGATAGTGTAGATAAGATAGAACCCCATATCAGGAGAGTTGCACAGACATTTCCACTCTAAACAAAAGTTAATACACTTGCTTGGGAGCTTCCCAGAAAGTGTCTGGAAAAGAGTAAGACTATACTTAAGAGTCGCACAGGCTTAAGACTTAGCACAGTTCATTGGCCTTTCCGATTCTTATTTGAAAATATCTATGTAAAAGGAGCATTATCTCAATGCAGCCAATCTTTACATCAACTGTGGCTAATCACGCTGAAATCCATGACTCCCGGCTGGAGAGGGGCTTCACCCAGACACCGGAGCAAGGGGTTCCCTTCTTTTCTTCTGTCCCCACAATTCGTCCTGTCGTTCCATCCTGCCTCAAAAGTACAGACATTGTTCTCTGTTGTCTGTCAACAGGAATCACTTTCTTCTCTACCCTTTCATGTCTCAAATTATTGAGGATTAGGTTAAGATTACAGGATACACTTTTAATTAAAAATAGACTGAGTGGATTAGTGTGCTGGAAAATGGAGTGCAACACAGATGCATAGTGAAGTCTATTTTCATTTCCTAAGCCACAAGAACCCCAATGCATTTTCTAAAAATTACAGGAATTTATATTTGTCTATAACTTACTTTTAATTATATTTTGTTTTTAATTTATCATGCTCATCACAATATTTCATTAAAACATTATATTCAATTGATTTTCTTATAAACTCTCTCTATATAAAGTATTATACATAAAATTAACAGACTTCGTAGGACATTGATTGTAACAAGAGCCAATGACATTGTAGGGGGCCTATTATCTGATTAAGAAAACATGAATAACCTTTTGCAATAATAAGACAAGTTAAGATTACTTTGAGAAATTATGGAAAAGAAAAGGTTACATGGCCTTACCAAAAAGAAACTGTTCATGAACACAAGGGTTGTTGCTGATAGAGTATTTCAGTTGATGACAAAGTAAAATGATATATTATGAATAGAAATATAAACTATATTGTGAAGATATTAGGAAGATTATTAATAGGTGTCTAAATCCTAAAGCTTTAACAGATGATTGAACATTTTAAGATCTGTCATCTAAAATAACTTATCTATATGTAACAGTTAATCAATTATTTCCTTTTTCTGTCATGTACTTATTTCTTCGTGTTATCTGTCAACATTAATCAAATCTGCCAATTGCTGATGTATTATTTTTCCTGGCGAAAGGAATTCAGTAATATCCTTGTCATCAATGAGATTATAAGATTGTTGAGATTGGAAAGTGGGGGAAAATCATACCTTAAAACATGGGTAAAAAAAGGAACTTGATCAAATTCAGAGTGTGAACTGATGCTCTGGAAATGTCAAATGAAGTTAAAGATTACCCAAAGCTGATTGTATATTAATGCAAACTCATGATTGTGGTGAACTGGAACATTACAGACCCAGAATCAAAGTTTTCCTATGCTATCTTTAGGCCTACAACAGACACCCATTGTTCACCTTTGTGCTTGATCTAACATTCTTTTAATAATTAGGTGAAACTTTAAGAGAATTTATGCACTTAATAGAAACTAGCTTCCACCTGCTCAATAGCTAAGACTGCTGTCAGATAACATTCTAATTTGATATCAACTTTCCCTGCTTTGTCCTAACCCATCTACTGCCAAGTTCTCACAATGTGTTTAAAAAATGCCTTGATTTATGATTTTCTTTTGTTTTGTGACTTTAAACAATCACATGTCAGCTTCCACATTTGAACACAATATAAAAGACAACCTGAGTTCATGTTCGGGTCTCATATTTGATGGCTGGATAACAAAACAAACAATAACAATTCTGTTATGCTGCTGATATGAAAGCTTTGTTTTGCAGTTTTATGCCTAAATGTGAAGTCACAAGGATGCATATGAGATTCCAGCATTTCTATTTTGTTAGGTGACCTGTTTTATTTAATATGTGCCATATATGTGATTTTTGGAAAACTGGTGGCATCACAAGTAAATAGACAGCTAAATGAAATGACTCCCTGAATATATCAGCAGCAGAAAATGCAGTAGTGAAAGACAGGAATTCTGGAAACCCTCTTTCTTCTATGCCTGACTATGATGAACCTGTCCTTGGAGAGACCAGTGCAGACATGCTCAACTGCTATGAGTTTCTGTTTGCAATAGTTGAGTCTTTCCCAGATGACATTTCAGTTTTTCCTTTCCCTATTTTTTAAATCTTAACTTCTTCTCCCACACTCTCCACAATGTTTCCTGAAATTTAGAAAGGATAGAAGGATGGACTAAGGTTTGGTGTAAGGATGAGCATTTATGCATTGGAAAGTCTCAGTATAGTGTGCAGTGTCCTAGTTTTCTTTCTGTTGCTGTGATAAAACACTGCCCAAAACTTAGGGAAAAAAGGTTTTATTTGGTCAGCCTTTGGATTATAGTCTATTATCAGTGGAAGCCAGCAGGATCCTGGAGGAAGGAGCTGAAGAAGAGGCCATGGAGGAACTCTGTTTATTGCTGTCTCTTCATGGCCTGCTCAGATTGCTTTCTTATCCAACTTAGGATCATCAAACTAAGTATGGCTTTGCCTCTGGTGAGGTAGGCCCTCTCACATCAATCCTTAATCGAGGAAATGTCTATTTAAATATGTCCACATGCTTATGTGATGAAGGCAACTCCTCAGTTGACGTTCCCTCTTCCCGGGTGTCTCTATTTTGTATCATTTCACCCCTTATCAGTTTGACATATTAATATATAACTATTTAAACAATAATTTTTCCCTTATCCCCGGAGATTGCATGTATCCAATATCTGATACTCATTCATAATATTCTTGGCTGCAAAGGACCTGGGTAGTCCCACTTCTTTGGCTCTACCATCCATAGTGCACAGTTTCTCTTGGAGGTTCAGGGTAGCTCTACTTCACGCCTGCTGCCAGTCTTGGTGAGAATTTCACAGTCCTGACATCTCCAGTATACAAGAGCATCCACTGGACCTTACTCTCCATTTTGACTAATGGCCTCTTCTGGTCATTTTAGAGACTCTAACCCTGCCACATGGTGGGGGGGTCTCTGCATGACCCTGTCAATCTTTGGGTATCAACTGCAACTGAGATTACACCTTCACCAGTGGCTGCTCCTGATACCAAATGTCTGATTCTCTCTGTGGTTTCTTTAATCTGGCATATTTCATGTCAGAAAACCCAGTATTGATGTGAGATAGAGACTCAAAGACCACTCAGCACAACCAGTGTCTAAAGTGAGAATCTGAATTATGTTAGGTGGTGAAGGCCTAGAGAACCCTATGAGAACACTCCTCAAGAGCATTTGACAGTGAGCTTATATAGGCAAAAAAAAAAAAAAGAAAAAAGAAAAAAGAAAAGAAAAATAAAATCTTGCTTGGCAATTGTTTGGAAGGAAGGTGGTGAGTAAAGCAAGAAAAGTTAAATCAAAGATGGCTTCTGCTGAAACAAGATGTAGGAACTTTTGCCCTGTCACATTATCACATGAAAGATACTTACAGTGGCTGCCAACTTGAGATGTACACTTACCACCACCATGCCCATCACCACCACCATCACCACAGACAGAAAGACAGACAGACAGACAGACACACACACACACACACACACACACACACACACACAATCATCCTATTCCCTAGGTGTTCTGGGAAATACTTCCTAGAAGATTTCATTTTGGTGATTCTGGTCTCCTGTTAATCAGAGTTGACTTTTCAACCCCTGCTAACCCACATCAATCGTCCCATTAAGGAAAATGTTTCACTTCAGTGCTGCTGCCCTCTTATTAAACACAGCTAATTCTTCAGCCCCAGTTAACCAGAAACCAAATGCTTCATTCAAACATGTCACATATGCAGCCCTGGTAGAGTCTTTGCAGGCCTCTCAAACATCCCTCTGAAATTTCACAAGCCAGACTTCCCTTGTCTAAATTATTCTCAGCATTATCTTCCAAGTTCCCATAGAGCAGCCAACTAAGTTCTGATTTTTCATCCAAACCTCTATTATCTTCCCATAATCTCTTTGCAGAAAACATAGTTCCATTACAGCATGACTACATTTTCACTACCAATTTCTGTATTAGTTTGTTTTTGTTGCTAAGATAAAGCATTGTTGTGAGAGGATGGTTTATTTCAGCTTTAAAGTTACATAGTCCATCATCCTTGGAAGCCAGAGCAGAAAATGAAGAAGAGACTGTGAAGGGAGCATTGCTTACACACTTTCCCCATTGTTAGCTCAGCCAGTCTTCTTATAAAACCAAGGACCACCCACATAGGGATGGTACTTCCCACACTGGGCTGGGCCCTCCCACTGGACCACTGGGTCCTAAACTATTAATTAAGAAAATGTCCCACAGACATGTCCACAGGCAAGTTTGGTGGGGGAAATTTCTCAGTTGAATATCTCTCGTCCCAGATGAGTGTAGTTTGTGTCACGTTGACAGACAACTAACCAGCACAAGAAGCCATGAGCCTCTGCATTTAGCAATATTAGTTGCAAAGACAGATTTCTCTGATTAAGGCTGAATGTATTGTACATCCATGGGAATTGATGGACTGAGTTTACATAGTTTTATTAGGCAGATATGCAACCAGTTTATTACAATTTTTGATCTATTTTTATAAGAAAAAAGGACAAAGGGAACCAGGCATTTGTGGTCTAAGACTGCTAAATCTAATCAGGCTTTCAAATGGTCATAGTGGCCTAAATTCAGAGTTGATCTGGTAGACTTTCACTTAAAGATGTATAACTGGAGTTGCTAGGGGCTAGGAGCCAATCATTCTCTTTTTCCTGGATGGTAGTGTTAGTGTAATCCTTCATCAGCTTCCAAACAGCCAAGCACATAAAGCCCTTCTTGTGCTTAGAATCTGAACTTTTTGCTTCCTCCTCTGTCATGACTTGGAGAAATTTTTCTAATTTTAATGTCTTTTGGATTTGGATGGGACCACCTGGATAATCTCCTTTCCCTAAGGTCAACTGTTCAATAAAAAAGGAACACAGCTGCAGGTCTCCTGTCCCCTCACATAGGCAGGGTCAGAGCAATATGGAATATTAACTACTTGGCATTAGTTTCAATTAGAAAAATCAAATATTGGACCCTGGTTAGGGAAATGTGCAAAGTTTAGAAAGCCGGCAGTGTAAGCTAGACAGTGCAGTACCATGAGGCCCAGACTAGAATGATCCCAGGAAACACCAGATAGGCTCAACTGTATATGAAATAATGTGTAGATGGATTTCTACATGCTGAGACTTTTAGAACACCTAATCATTGGGTTTAAAGAACACAGAAAACAAGTTAAAGGAGAAAGAAAAATATCTGAAAGGACAAACAGGCTTGACACTTACTGAAATGCACAGTCAGAACATAGATCTCACAAGCAATGGACCACATTTACATAATCACTATTAGGTAGATGTTGGGTGATCATTTAATCAAAAGTATAGACTGTTTGTAGAATGGATGGGAAAAGAGCATTTGTGCTATATGGTAACATTTAATTTACTGAATCTCAAAATAAGTAGAAATTGGCAAACAAAAACTGTATGATTTAAGAAGATAAGCATAAATGACAAAAACTAAAGGAGATTAGCAATGTGACAAAAATATAAAAACTGGACAACTGATAAAGCAGGGCAGAAGACTTTTCCTTTCTTATTTAATTTATAGGTTTGAAAATCCAGGCAGTACAAATGCTTTAACTCTCCAGAGTACAAATTACTGAAAGAGTAGCATATTTATTGAATTAGTCTGTTTCTGCAGGTAATCAAATATATCAAACTTAAAATCTAAATGAGGAGACTATTTTTGGTATTCTGATCTTAAGGAATTCTATTAATTTTGCCAATTTTGTCTCATTAATTTAATCTCCACCTTTAATTTTAATTCAAATAATTTAAAGTTACCACAAAGAGATTAATTCTTTTGTTTCATTTTTCTTCTTTTCTTTTCTTTTTGTCTTTTCTTTTGTCCTCTTGTTTTTTGTTTTCTTCTTCTTCTTCTTCTTCTTCTTCTTCTTCTTCTTCTTCTTCTTCTTCTCCTCCTCCTCCTCCTCCTCCTCCTCCTCCTCCCCCCTCCTCCTCCTCTTCCTCCTTCTCCATCTCCTCCTCCTCCTCCTCCTCCTCCTCCTCCTTTCTCCCTCCTTTTCTTCTCTTTTACAGTCATATCAGTTTGTAAAGGAGTGAGGGCAGGAGAAGGTGAGCCTCACAGTTGCCTCAGAACTGTGGAGTGACCAGGCTACTAAAGCAGGCCTAGAGTAATGTGTAATGTTTACCAATATTTCACAGTAAAAGAAAAAACATGTTGGAGGCTCAATATTTAAAGTAAAATATTTTAAGAATTATACACGTTCTGAGCCCTAAATACTAACTTTCTCCATCTTCTATAAATACCAATAAACAGGGATTCTTTACCTTATAGCTTCAGAAAAGTAACAGGATTTGTTGAGTAGAATATTAATGTATTACACTGTCAAAACACAGTTCAAGAATGGAGTCAATTGAGGGGAATTCTGAGTGCATATGAGAAAACTAAAACATAACAAGGCAAGAATTTTGTGAGGTCATTGTCTTCAAAACATAGAATTGTTCTTCGAGAGTGGTTTGTGCTTCTCCCAGGTGTAACAGATAGGATTGAGTCTACTTCAGCTGTTGTTATTCATGTGCCTTTATGGAAAAACATGTTTTTGCCATATGTGGCTTGTTCTTGTGATTGGACATCACACTCACCTGATTCTTAACTCTCAGACTAGAAATGCCTGATGCTCTAAATAAAGTTGGCAATTGCATAAGACTTTAGTAAGCTCATTTTTAGGTTCCTCTCTCCTGGGTTGACATTGCCAAGTATAGCAAAGAACCTTCTACCTGTTAAGGACATCACACGTCTTACTGAGGTCTGCATCTAATCAATGAATACAAACAAGTTTCCCGCATAGGAAGCATCAGCCCCTGTTGATCCTCAGCAAGTAACTGATGACATTTCCCATGCATGGAATTCCCCATCGGGATCTTTTTTGTTACATTCTAGAGTTCTCATGCATGCTCCCACCTGCTTGTGACTCACTTAACAAATCAAATATCTTGCCTGATCCCTCACCATGGATGTGAATGCCTATCTATGTTATGGTGTTATGGATGCTCCTTTTCTTCAATTTGAGTTTCCCGTACTATTTTAACACATTGTTATTTCTTTGAAATTATGTTGTGTGTAATTATAACATTTTTGCATATCATAATGAAACATCCCCTAAGGAATTTTCAGCTAGCCTTGAATCTCTTTTATATATCATTTTATTTATTCTTTGATAATTCCATACATGTCTACAATGTGCTTTGATCAAATACATGACCTTGTTCCCTTTTAACTCCTTCCAGAACTACCCAATTATATCTTATAGCTAACTGCATGAACTATTTTGTTTGTTTTTTTAATTTACTAAGCCCAATTAGTGCTGTGAGACTGTGTGCAGGTGTAAGGCCATCCATAGCAACATGGGAAACCTGCCAATGGCCATATTTCAGAAGAAAATGGACTTGCACTCCACTAGTAGTCATTAACTACCAAAACCTTTTCAGCTTGGGCGAGGCATCTTAATCCTTTCCTGTATTCATTGGGTAGTGTCTTATGAAGGACTATGGTAGCATGAGTTTCCCTGAGACTTATGTGGAAAGTGAAATAGAATTATATATAGCCAATTTAATAATGCATATTTAATGATGACTATTTAATAAATACATATTAAAATAACTTAAATACATGTGTTGGTAAGCTCAGCATGAATGAAGAATCTATACTCTAGGGCCTAAATAGACACTAAGCAGAAATGATGACAGTTGAAAGCCAACCTGATTCTAAGGGACTTGCTACTGAGAGCTGCTAGATTAGGGGATGCACTTGTAGACAGTGACCCCAGTGTATGAGTGTGTTGGAGATAGCTCTTTGAAGAGCCCAAAGACTAAGTCTATCACCATTAAGCTACAGTTGAATAGATAGCCAGACTTAGTCATCAACTGTTATAAGTACCTCAGAGATATTTGTCCTGGCAAGTGTTTTCTCAAAGAAAAAAGCTTAAAGTGGCTATTATTAGGCAAACTGATGGTATTCTGATATTTTGATTAGTGAGGAATGTTTAGGGGTTTCCTTTCCCTATGCTCTCTACTTCCCAAACACTCGGAGTTACATGACATTCTTCCTGGGGATATAAGAATAAGCATCTACTCACTCCAAATAGGGACCCAATGACAAACCAATATAAAGATATCACCAAAGTAAGACTTGGTGAACTAGGCAATGTACTTAGTGAGGGTACTTACAAAAATATGGGGGAGGAGTTAGTTAGAGAAGCAAAACTGGTTCAAAGAGAGTCACATCACCAAAGCGCAACCTAGCATGGTTGAGAGTTCATGAATACTGGAAAGCGGAGGAGCACAGAACATGTTCGTGCAGCTCAACAGGTCAGTGTTCTTTCCAAGTCACTAAATTGGTTTGAGCTATTTCTAGGAAAGTCAGTAGATCTTTGCTTTTTCTATGCAATTCATCTGGCTTCCAGGTCTGAGTATCTTCTAGGCAGACCAACTTGTCTAGGAGTGTCTTTACAGTTTTACTGCTTATCTCCATTAGTTAAGGAGGAACCTAATGAATCTGGTCAGTTTCAGGAAGTTCCTGAAGCTACTATGAGTTGATTCCTTCCTGAGTCATTGGGAAGTGGCTTCAGTCCAGGACGGTATGTTTCACCTCCCCTCAGAAGAGCTTGTTGTTTCATCTCTCTGTAAGCATCCTGTGTTTTAATGAGCTTCCCTCCAGAATGGAAAGTTTTTAAGTCAGTAGAAACTACTTCCTTGCAACCAAATTTCTCTTAAAGGAAGTTTCAAAAAATATTCTCAGACATCAAAGAAAGTGCTGAGGAGCAGAGTTAAGGCAGAAGTGGAACAGCACAGATTATGGACAATCAAAAGAAATTGCCTGGTCCTTTTAGCTGTGCATCAGCATCAAATCTGCTTGGGTGCTGCAGAAACTGATGCCCAAACATCCCAGCACCCGGGGAGGATGAAACTCCTTAGGCTCTGCACATTTCTGAATTGAATATGGCAACTGAGTGCATGATACATGCAAACTACCTTTACATAACTGAAAACCTGCTGTTCTGAATATAACGACTTTGTTAACACAACTTCAAAGCCTGGCAAGATCATCCCTGCTGCTTCTCAGGGATTTACATTGCAGTATCTAGAACCTATTAAAATTTCTGCAAGGGAGTCTTCTATGTTTTTTCTACAGAACTTGCACATGTGCTGTGGTCAGTCCTGGCAGATTTAGCCCTTTCTTTCCCAATTATTCTCTAGTTTCCTTTTATATATTAGGATTGTTGTTGTTTTGTCATCTTAAATTTATTTTTAGAATGTAAATCAAAATATTAACAGAAACGGAAATCAGACTCTGTCACCACAACTATAATAACCATCATCATAATTTGTGTAATTGAGTGCCATGGACAATACCCACCACCATCATTCTATTTGTTTGAAGTGAGGAGGCCCATCTCTGAAGAGTTGTGTGTTCTTGGACAAGTCCTTGGGACTACTTGATATTACTGCTATGAATAGCATGCTACCCAGTGGCCTCTCCCTGGAGATCTCCACCAGCTTCTTGGTCACTAATAATCTTATTTTAATTTGCAGCTATCAACAGTGCTTTAGAGAGAGCTCAACTCCACAAGGAAAATATACAGAAGCCAAACTCTATGTGGGTTGGTGAGAAATAATTTCCACGGATTTTAAAAAGCTCCTGAGAATTTTATTTCTGACACTGGTGTTTTCATTCTCCTATTCCTCCTGATGCCTCTGAGTGCCTATCACCTTTAGCCTCCTTTAAATAGTTTGAATGCGAGATACATGCAAACTACATGTATAGATTCTTCAAAATCTTGAAACTGTGTCATATACCCCACTGAAAATGATCCTAATAAAGTTTCTCCTTTGTTCTTATTATAGTTGAAAAGTTTAAATTGTAAGGATTTTGTGTTTTGGTTGTTGTTGTTGTTTTGTTTATAGTATCTTCTTTCTTCAAGAAGCACTGCTTTTCTCAGAGTAGGAGTATGCCTGTTAGGTAACTAACAATATTTTAGAGTACTGACATTAATTACTGTTGAATAAACATAAGTAAATGAACATCACACACAATTAATATATATCACTAAACAATAGCAAATGAAAACTGTGTTTGTAACTGAATAAATGAATAGGATTTTTGTTTGTTTGTTTGTTTTTGACTCAGATGATCTTGAGGAAACTACAAATCTCTGCATTCTACTTGAGGAGGTAAGGCAATCTTCAGTGTTGAGAGATAGAAAAACAGGCTCATGGAACCATTACAGGAACATTCATAAAAAGCAAGAGTTCCAAGCTTCCACAAGTGTGTCTGGTAGTACCAGCCAGACACAAGCAGCCACATCAATAGTGTGTGACTACTGAAGACAAAAGGTGTTCGGGAATTTAATTTTTCAGAATTTTTTTCAGGTATTCATATCAGTCTGGAGCATGATGTGTTTTCTTCAGACAGTAAATCTGTTGGACTATGGAATTCCAGGAATGACACCAGTAGACGCTCAGCCCAAGACAGACTTTGCTCCATCACCGCATTAAGTGTTGTGTGAACCCACATCGGGTTCATGTACTGAATAAAAGTCTGTACATGAGAGTCTCTAAAGGGAAAGTGCATGAGACAATGCATAGAGGAGAGAAAATTCAGATATGAGAATCCTGGCCCTTTGAATCTAAGAATTTGCATTCTTACCAGTTTAGCATGTGGAATGTGTGGGTTTGATCTGTATCCAGCAGAATGAAGTTGCCACAAAAGCAGAAATGCTTGTCAGCTTTTGTTCCCTGCTGCCTCTGCAACCATGAAACAGTGCCCAGCGCCATAGCACATTCACTGAAGTTTGTTGAATAAAAATTAAGGGTTTTATTAAGATCTATTTCTCAAAATAAGCTGTTTTAATAAGAAAAATGTCCAGAGAATATTGATGGTCATATTGAAACATTACCCTTCAAATGGAGTCACTTTCTTCCTCCTTAACCAGCACTCTTTGAAGATCCATATATAGTCACTGTTTGTTAGCAGAGCAGAAAATGTAAACATTTATCTGTTCTTGCAGTGTTTGGAATACCAGTGGCCTCTGCTTCTGGCTTCATCTTTCTATATTACTAAAGAAGGTTGTATTTTCTTGTAGGTCCCAAGTTCTTGCCTTCCTGGTAAAATAAGTTCTTAAATGTGAGCGTTAATGTCTCCTACTTATCAGTAGAGCTAACTTCATGGCATGTTTTGTGCTGTATATTTTAATACCTCCAGAAAATAACTCTACCTGAACATGACATGTTGAAATACTAACAAGAGTCAGGAATGGATAAAGATTAAGACTCAAGAAAATTTGTTATCTATCATCAATTTCACTTTAACATTGAAGTTACATTTCCTACATTGAATGTGAACAGACCAACCTGATATGACCTTTAAAGGCAAAGAAAATTATATCACAGTAAAGAGGAAGAGCCACAGTATCACTCCAAAACAGGTAATTCTAATACTTAACAGGTGCAAAATATATTCACCTTACACTTAATCTGAGTTAGTAATAACATGATGAGAAAGTTTTAATTCTGCACACATCTTTAAATGAATAATGCCTCTTTCTTTCATATAATAAATTGTCTAAACATGTATAAGCATTAATAAGTATTACACTGTATGCTATTTGCTGATAACTTGGTGAGAAGTCACCATTGCTATACTGTGCTATGCTGTGTAATAATCTCTGTTAAGTAATAAGTGCAATAAAGTCAATAAACATATAAAGATCACAATTCATAATCTGCCAAATCCTTTATTAAAAACTCCTTCCATAAATAATGAAAAGCCAGAGGAAGGATTTTGGTAGTGATGGTGATGTAAATTTTGTTGTTTTGGTCTTTGGCTTTGCCTATAGTAAAAGAGAGATGACAGGGAAGATGTCAGGGTCAACATCTTTTGTAGACATTGACAAAGCACGTTAGCTAAGGACATACTATCAGCAGCTGTGGAAACCAATATAAGAGAAGCCAAGAAACCTATAGTAAGACTTACTGCTAGAAATATGACAAAATGTCATCAGATTCTACTGGGTCCCATGGGTGTTTCTAGAAGAAGAATAGTAACTCTGAGGACATCCTGGGGTACTGATTTGTAGACTACAGTGAGAAAATATTGACCAATTTTGATGAACATTCTAAATCTCGATCTGCTACCTACTTACCTTCCTTCCTCCTTCCCTCTACCATTTCATTCTCTGATAGTTTCACACACATATATAAGAAAATTATGCCATTTCCACCATTATTGCCCTGTCTTATCTCCCTGCCCTTCCCATTGAAACCCTTCTTCCTACCACATTTCCCTCCTGTTTCAGCTCTTTTTTATTTTTTTGAATCATTGAGAACAATTGCAGTTCAGTGCATGAACATGGTGGGAACTTATTTATTGGAGCATGAGGAACTTACAATAGCTATACCAATGAAGAGAGCCCCTTCTCCTCAAAATCATTAACTACTAAGTACAAGTACCCCCTCTTGCACAATAAATTAGTGGTAGGCCCAGTAGTGTGCAGGTAACTGCAGTTGCAGGGAGCTGATGAATACAATAGCCATTCAATGTGAGTCTGGAAGACAGCATTCTCTAGCTCTCTTCCCTATTTTTTGTCTTGGACAGTCTTTCCTCTTTCTCCATATTCTCTTAACCTTAGAGAGGGCAATATAGATGTTTGATTTGGGACGGAGCACTCTATCATAATTTATGAGCAATACAATCAGTTCTGAGTGTACTGCCTAGGTCAGGAAGCTTCTCGGACTAGGCTGAGAATAGCACTCATCTATAAACTCAAATATTCAAAAGACGGTTGGAAAAATGTGCAAAACAGTAATAATTTCTCCCCTATTACTTATGACATAGATGCTCGTCTAGGTTTACAGTATCAGTTCCCTCCTGTGGATCAAGCTTTAAGTTCAATCAGAGAGTCATGGGATATTCCCATCATAATCAAGCCAAGTTAAACACCAAGAGTCAAACCTCAAATCTTATCTGTTCCAGGTTTCTGCTGTAGCTCTCAGGGTTTGGGGACTGCTAATAATTTTTCTCCAGCAGCAGCTAGCATAGCACATTCTAGTACTACAAAAGCTTGTTATCAAGAAGGTTTCTACATCAAATCTGGTTTGATTTCTCTGTGTCCTGTGACCAACGTGTGTAATGTTTTCAAGAGCAGTCTTATAATCAAGATCTGGTTGGTGACCAAGAACATGGTCATAGCCTATATTGTTTTGTGAGTCTCTGCAGGTCTATTTCTTCCCTTCAACTAATACATCAAAGAGAGGTACCCCACACCTGGCATCTGGTATTTTTTTCATAACCATTGGCTTCTTGGGAGAGTATCATCTACACATTCAGGGCACCACATTTAAACTCTTTATAAAATTATGTGTTGGGGGATAGAAAGAACTTTTATTTACTCTTTGACAATGTACTCAAGGTATCTTAGTTGTATTCACCCCTAGCTCATCTCTCCCTCTCCCCTTGGTCCCTCCCCCAGAGTGCTCCCTGCCTCTCTTTCATGTCATCCTTGTTACAACCCATTGGATCAAATCACAGATTTCTCCTTGGGCATGGGTGTGGAGCTACCTGACAAGACCTGTCAACCTGCTAGTAAGCAAACATCCCTCAAGTAAAATGTACTATTTGATATTTGCATGTGCATATGCACTAGGAAATGTTCAAATCAGCCAAAAATTCATCACCTCACTGTCCTTTCTTCTGATCCTTGAGGTGTACTGTACACCATTGTTATGCAGACTTAATATGTATTTGACAGAACAAAACTTTCTTTTTCTGTTGTTTGTTTCTGGTTTTGTTGCCGTTTGGTTTTTTTAGGGTGTTTGTTTGTTTGTTTGTTTGTTTGTTTTTGAGACAGGGTCTCACTATGTACCTCTAGATGTTCTGGAAATAACTATGTAGATGGTGCTGGCCTTGAGTTCACAGAGATCTGCCTGCCTCTGCCAACTGATTACTGGGATTAGAGGTGTTCACCAGCACACCCAGATACTGCTTGCTTCTTTCTGACTACTTTGTGCTCACTGACTAATTAGTCCTCTTCCTTCCCTATTAGGGAAAAGTAAACACTTCTTATAAATATGTGACATAATGGGGACAATACTGTCATGAAAATAATTAAAGAGAGTTCTTAACTTTTAGACATATGCATGGAAGTATTTATGAATGAAATTATGAGCTGTTGAAAAACTGAGTTAACAGACATAGGTAAGATTTAGAAAAAACTGATTGGTCACCAATAAGTCACTGTTGAATTTAGTAATGGATATATGGAGTCTACTTGCCATTTTAATCTGGATGTTTGAAGTTTGCAAATAAAATGTAAGAAAAAAAAGGAGCAAGAAATAAATCTATTTCTATCATAACTTGAAAAACACCAAGGGGATGTAATGCTGAAGATGGCGCTATGAGGTGTGGGATGAAGGGAGAGTAAAACTCCATGTCCCTTTCTACAAGATTTGTACTAAAAGGAGGATTTTGGAACACTTTGCTGGAGTTGGCCAGTTTTTCCTTTGGTCCAATGTTCCAGATTTTTATAAAGCATCTGGAGTGCAAGGATTTGGCTGGCTTTTCATCCACTGTAATAATGAGACATTTATTGAGAAAAGATGTCAAACAGAACAGCTTTCCATGTGATCATGGATCATTCCATGCGTGCATTAGCAACCAATGCTCTTAAAGCAAGCCACAGCCCAGTTTACGAAGTGACCAACACAAAATGTGAATAGTGTCCATCTCTGACAAGATGACAATGTGTAAAACCAAACTTCTTCCTCAGACAGTGTCTTGAGTATAATGTGAAGCTAGAATTTTGCCAACTACTTACTTTTTAGAAATAAAAGAATCTAATAAAAGAACAATAATGTGAACTCATTTTCAAAGCTCAGCAGTATTGCAGGAAGAAACAAATCAGCCTATTTTTAAGGCAGACACAAATAAACAGAATGTGTTTTCTTTTTACTTTGTACCCAGAGTTCCAGAGCATTTTGGATTTTTTTCAAAAATCTCCAAGGATCATAGGTTTTTTACTTCTAATATCAGTCCTCTGATATTAGAAACTCTGGGTCCAGTAGTGCAGCTGGTTTCTACCTATCTTCTCACTATGACCCACCTCTATCACCAAGATAGACATAATCAGGAGCAAGAGGCCTGGGAAGGAAAGGGTGTTCAAATACTGCTAGAGTGCACATTTGCTCAGACAATATGCCATGTTCCTCCTTCATGAATGTTGTACCCATAAGTCCTGTGAACAATCTTGTGAAGTATGTAAATATTTATCTAAATTTTATTGGCAAGGAAATTGCACAATAATGTTATTTAAGCCTTTCCATGCAACTCAAGAAACCTTTACTGTGTATTTACTGTTTTTAAAGCAATGCAGATGGCATTGAAAATTCAGGGAATATGGTATAGTACCTGTCCACAGTTTGTTCTGGGCACCAGAGAACCCAAATCAAGGAGGTACTGAATGTAAGCTATTGCGTGATAAGGCTTGATTGTGCAAGCATGAGAAAGCACAGATGATTTCTGGTTCCTTCTAGGCTCAGGAAGACTTAAGAATGGAGAAATATCCAGCTGGACAGCAGAGTGTGGCCAGAACTTTTAGTCTAAGAGAGAAGAACCAATCAGATTGCACTAACCTCTGACTTCCCTAAGTATCTTTAATCAAGTGAGTTTTTCCATGATACACAGTCTTTCTCTCTGTCCATGGCTCCAAATATCACAAAACTCAAGGTCCTTGAGTGGTCAGGGAAGGTACTACGGTACTGCTCCTGGTGCCAAGTTCCACTATTTTGAACAAAACTTTCTGCATGTTTATAACTTCAGGATCCTGAACATCTATCTACCTTCTTTCCAATAAGCAGCATCTTCTATGTATCTCCATAGACTTTTGATAGATGAAGCTGACTTTGCCTTCTGTCATCTGATAGTTATTTTTACCCACTTAGTAGGCTTAAGTGCATTCTCTAAAATGCTGGAGGAATAATGTGGTAGTGGAAAAGATGATTTCAATATTAGGGGGAAAGTACAGTTTTTGCTGCCAACTGGATCCCCTAATAAAACTGGAAAGCAAAGCAGTTGGCTGAGAAGCCAGGTGAGAACACTTGGGGGAAGCCAGGCCCCATCGGAGCCTCCTGTGAGTCTGGCACACAACTGTGCTGCCAGGACCCGCGTGTGCATCTCTGGCTCACAGGAAGCCACACATGCTTTTGGAAAAAGCCAACGGAAAAAGAGCAAAGAACATTTGACAGCATTTGCATTCCTAGGCTCTGGATTTTACAGGCTTAGTTCCATTATTTGGACTTAAAGTCTGGGTTGTTGTAATTCTTAGGAACAGTCACCAGGGCTGATCACATGCTATCACCAAGGGAAACATGTTTTAAAGTATAATGAGATATTAATGAAAATGAATCCAAATGCTTAATATGCCTGAGGTTTAAGCCATAGTGAGATTCTGTCAGTTTATTTGGTGACCGAATCTTAACAGATTTTTCTTCAATACCGTGCAAGCAAAATATTGAGCGAGAGGAATATCAAAGCTTGCTATTTTCCTGCTCTTCTCGGATGAGAGTGTCGTGAGCACTGCAGTTCTGACCGCTGTGTTCCTCAGCCCAGGGCCCAGCCACTGACGTGGGAATGCTGCTTGGATGTGCAAGCATTGGGTGCTGATGTATGAGTTCCCAGCCCTGTTGCTTGGAGTGTGCAGATCAGAGTTGGGAAGACAGCCTGCATTCAAGTTAGGGGCGGGTGGCAGTCATGACTGGGGAATGTAAGGACTAGGAGCCAAAGAAAACAAAATGCTCAGACAGCCAATAAAGATGAAGGGCTAAGTAGACAGGGAAGGAAGGACTGCTGGGGTGAAGAACAAATGTTTGATTTTAATGCAGCTTCAGAACTAGAGTGGGATTCACTGAGCGGTTATAGCTACAAGCAGCAAAATTACTCTGCTAACTGTGATTTAAACCCCAGGCTCACGTGACACAAACTCTAAACATAGGTGGAACTCTGCACTGGCTTAGCTTTCTGCCCCCAGAGGGCTCCAGGTCCATGTCTCCAATGGCCTTCTGGACATCCTTTTCATGGCTGTAGATGACTAGAGCTAGGAGACTTGCCATCACATGATTGTGCTCAAAACCAGCACACTGTCCCCTTAAGCTGGGGAATTCGAAAACCTCTCCCAGAAATATATAACTCACATACTAGATCAGGATCACTGGTGACACTGGAACTTTACTCACATTGACCTACCTACCCCTTGCTCACTGATCACTATTATTATCATCCTGCCTGGGAATACACGAAAAGCTGACCATGAACACAAGAATCGAGGGCTCAGAGATGATGCTAAGAATAAACCTGTTCCACCTGTGGAGGGGTTAATGGTCTCACACCCTTTCCTATTCCTGTTCCTCTGGGAAATGGGATTGAGCTACAGCAGATTTTGTGGGTTGGGTCTCACATGGAGAGCTGAATTGTATCTAAGAAAATGTTTCCCACTGGGATCAATTAGGTAAGAATACTTGGCAGAGAAGTATCCAGAATGTCCAAAAGCAATGAGGCCAAAATCTATAGTTGGGAAATATTGCAAGGATCAGTTCCTATAATTGAGACTAGATCCCAATTGAGAATATTAACCAGTGTGAATATTGTGGTAGATTAGATCAAGTGGTTAGTAAAATGTTTTAATTGTTTTTCCTTAATGAAAATATGTAAGACAGCATTCTACCCAATTCTCATAATTCATTTAATCTTCACATATTAATTCACTTAAATTCTGAAACTCTGAAATGGATAGTACAGATGGCCCAGGTAGCAGGTGAGAAAACTAAGGCTTAGAAATCTGTTAGAAGCTTCCCAGTGTCACTTGACCAGCAAGTAATGGAGCTAAGACTCAATGCAGGATACAGATTTCACCAATCATAACTTTGTTCCCAGTATTTAGGGCATCAGAAATTCTAGGGAACTGATGGGGGACTTGATCATTATGGTCACTGTGGCTACTGAGTGTTTTTGAAAAGCCAACCATCATCAGGTGGTCAGTCCTAATTATTCTATTGTTAGAATGGATGTGAAACATCTAAAAATTTTAGCATCTGTCTCAGCATAACAGGGTCACGGAAGCACATTCACATTACGTGTACTGTACAGATAGAATTTTAAACTAGGAAATTGTTGTCATTTCCCACAAGTCTTAGTTATGACTCCTAATGTGAACAGCATCAGGGGGTAGCCCTGCCATTCCACCAAGAGAAGGGTAGGTAGGGGGTTCTACCCACGCACCATCTGTGGCATTTGGAGACACAGGAAAGTGAGCCTGCCACTCTCAGTGAAAAAAGGAAATAACCTTGGTGCAAAAGACAAAATGAACCTGGGAAAAGTGATAAATTTGGTCTCATAAGTCTCATATTCATCTTTGTTATTAATGTTACTCAGTGGAGAAATGCTGGGATCAGTGGAGGTAGGGCAGCAGACTACAAGCCAAGAACAAATATGAAATAAGCAGAGGAATGAGAATGAGCGCTATGCTCTAGGAGACTAGCAATAGCATAGCAGTGCTTCCAGAAGAAGATGATGTTAGGCGTGAAGTGAAGCATTTTTTCTGTGGTCTGTGGGTAAATGAAAATAGCCAAGGCTGAGTAGCTTCTATGTTCTCAATCATGATCAAGAAGCATTGACTATCAGTGAACCAGGAAACCCTCAAACCCAAGTGGAAATATGGGTGATCTAGTAATTCAAGTGTTTAAAGGAATATTCACAGGATCAGCAGATAACTTAGCTGATAATGTGATTGCTATACAAATATAAGTACCTGAATATGTTTCTCAGGACTTTCACCAGGAGAGAGCATGGGGGAGGGAGAGAATATTCCCTTTCAAGAAGAATGTTTATGTTGGTTGCAGAAGATTCAGGGAATCAGTTCCTCAGAGGGCATCTTCAGGGGAGGTAAAGCTGACATTAGAGGTAAAGCTTTTATCCATTGTCTGGGAACCTAGGAAGAGTCTATTCCTTCCAATAGCTTACCTCTCAGAGTCTCAGGGCTTTATTTTCATATCGCTTTCACTGGGGGCTTGTCAGTTTCCTAGATGACGAATACCCACATGGATAACTATAGATTCAGTGATGAGCATGTGGAGTCATGGATTCCCAAGTGACATCAATATAAAGTATTAGAATATACAGACCAGTACATTGCTTTGATGACACAGTGCTTGCATTTCTGGAAAGTTGTAGAAGATGGAGAATATGAACATACTGCAAGCAAATCATCAAGTGTAGACCAAATAGTGAACAAGGTCGATATCACTGGTAACAGTGAATAGTGGTCACTGATTATTTTAAGTTTTAAAAATTTATAGCATTTTTTTTTCAGAAGAAAATTCACACAGATGAAAAAATTTACTCAGGAAATGTAAGTCATCAACTAAAAAACGATAAAGCTTTCATTTAATTAGATTTTAGTTACATTTAAAAGAATGGGGTTGGGATTCAACTCACCCTGCCCATGGACCCCAGGGATGCTATGAATGTGGTCTACTTGTCTATAATTCTTCCTGTCCTCTCAATCCTTGCCATCTCTTAATGTGGGAAGAGAATAGTTCCCTGACTTCAAGCTTGACCTGTGGCTTCCAGTGATGCTGGAATGTCAGGGAGAAGAGACAGCCTGCCAGTTTCTCATTCTGTGGATCTTCTCTCCCAGTGGGCCTCTTCCTCTCTGCATAAAGACAGCAAACAAAGGAGACGACACTTCACTCTCAATCTTAGTCAGGAAAGGACACTAGGAAAAGAGGAACCCAACTAGCATCCTGGATCGATGCTCAGCTTCGCCCACCCCCACCACCCCAACAAATAAAAGACGTGCAGAGCAGCACAGCCAACAATGCAGGAAGATTCTGAAGTTTTTCGTGTGGGTTCTGTTGCACCCAAAGGCTGAGTCCTACATCTACTAGCTGCGCAGCTTTAGACAAGCTCCTCAGGAACTCTGCACTGCTGTTCTTTTTTCCTCTAAAATGAAAATGACAATGGAGACAAAATCCATAGATTTGTTATGGTTAGACACAGTGATGCTGATAAAGGGTCTCAGATAGATCACACCTGCAGCAACTACTCAGTAAGAGATTGCCCACTGCCATCCGCGATGACCACTCCTTAGACCACAAACTCCCTTTACTCCAGAGTCTAGGTCCAGTTCCTCTCACAGAGTGGTGCTTCATAAATATTTTGAATGAGTAAGTATATTTGTTAAGAATATGGTTGTAGTTTAAAAGAATACTTATTTTCTAATGTGTAGGCCTACTATCAGTATATACTAATTTAGGCCACAAGCACATACACATGTGTATTGTATGTATATATGTATGTATATGTATATGTATATGTATATGTATATGTATATGTATATGTATATGTATATGTATATGTATATGTATAACGGAGCATAAGTTGCTAGAAATAGTAGGGGGTCCTGAGAACAAAATCAACAAAACACTCCATCCAAAACATTCAGGTGCATTTTGCATCCAGTTTACAATGCTCTAATTTGTGCTAAAGCAGGACTCTCCCTAACTACTCTTGTCACTTAGATGACTGAATGAGATGTTCAGTCGCTGTCTTTAAATGCAAGCATGGCGCCTACCTCACAAAGTTATTAAAAGGATAAAGAACGAGCTTATACACATACTTCCGGCTACCCAAAAAGTGCAATAGAAATCAGAGCTTTATTTTTTCATTCTTGTAACACAGAAAATATGTACATGTTTGAAGGCAGAGAGGCAGACTTTATCTTACTTTCATGTTAAATTCTAATTCTCAGGTGCATATCCCAGAGATGAAATAAAGTTAGTATTGAAAATTCATCTGGGCCAGGCAGTGGTGGTACATGCCTTTAATCCCAGCACTTGGGAGGCAGAAGCAGGCAGATTTCTGGGTTTGAGGCCAGCCTGGTCTGAGTTCCAGGACAGGGATATACAGAGAAACCCTGTCTCAAAAAGAAAGAAAGAAAAAGAAAGAAAGAAAGAAAGAAAGAAAGAAAGAAAGAAAGAAGGAAAGAAAGAAAGAAAGAAAAAACAAAGAAGGAAGCAAAGAAAGAAACAAAGAAACAAGGAAAGAAGGAAGGAAAGAAAAGAAAAGGATAGAAAAGAAAAAAGAAAAGAAAAGAAAAGGAAAGGAAAGAAAAGAAAAGAAAAGAAAAGAAAAGAAAAGAAAAGAAAAGAAAATTCATCTGAATGCTACCCCTTAGATTCTTGTGGTTTGATGTATGTTATACTTGAATTAAGGACACAGTGTTAATTACAGTGGAGTTGTAAGGAGAATAATAATTGTAAGCAAAATTGTAAGCTCTTTGCAGATTATAAAACATGGCTAAATTTAATCATGCTCTATTTCTTTGCCAATTTCTGAGCTCTTTTGTGAACAAGAAAAAAAGAGAAAGAAAACAAAACAGATAACTGCCTTTATTTTGTCTTGTTCTAAGACATTGCACCCCAGCAAGCATCTGTACAAGACTCCCAGACCCCAGAGACCAGAGCTGTACTGTTGAAAGGGAGCATCCATCAGAGAGCATCTTCCTCATAAGGAAGCTTCAGGAGAATCCGTGTGCTTGATCTAAGCAGCAAGCATCCTTTCAACATAGAAACTTGGCAATTAGGAGACTCCACAGCAATGTATATTGGTTCCACAGTTACAGCCTGATTGGTGGCCTATCCAAGCCAAGGTCTTACAGTGCTTATGCTCAGTACTAACGGAAGGGACTCTGGTGTAGTGGCCAAGGTCCTTGGTCAAGTATGCAGTGTTCTCCTTGTTTTAATATGTACTTTTCTCCTTACCCTTCCTCAGAGGAGTAAAGAAGAAGTTTTGTTTTGTTCTACCAGTTTTCTTTTCCCTTTCTACGTGATAATTTGATTTTGTTTGTGATGAGCAGCCCTACAACTCAGTAACAGTGCTCCTGATGACAGGGATTCTAGGCGTGAGCCTCCACATGTGGCAGTAATTTTCTTTTCATAGAAATTAGACTATCTAAACTCATTAGTCTGAAACATTTTTCATTTGAACATATTTCAATGGAATTTGATTTTGAAATCATATTGAATGAGTCATTGTCCCACCAGAATCTCAATCTTTGGGAATTGCCAGGTATATTACTAGAAACTTTTTTTTAAGACAAGATTTCTCTATGTAATTCTAGCTGTCTAGAGCTCACTTAGTAGACCATATTTGGCTTCAAATTCACGAAGATATGCTGGCCTTTGCCTCCTATGTGCCAGGATTAAAGGTGTCTGCCATCACGCCCTGTTATAAGAAGCAGTTCTAGCTAGAAACTTTCTTCCTCACACAGCTTCCTTCTACAGATGACATTGCCTGACACCTCTGCAGCAGCTGCCTTATGTTCTTTAGGAATAACATATAACCCTGTTGATGAATACATTTAAGTTTGTCATTCATACAATAAAATATTTCAGTCATACATATTCTTCTGTTTTCTTTTCTTTTTTTAAATTTTTTATTGGATATATTCTATATCCATTACACCTAACACAATAATAGTGGGTGACCTCAACACTCCAGTCTCCTCAATGGACCGATCAGGAAAGCAGAAACTAAACAGGGACACAGTGAAACTAATTGAAACTTTGGACCAATTGGATTTAACAGATATATATAAAACATTTCATCCTAAAGCTAAAGAATATACCTTTTTCTCAGCACCGCATGGTACCTTCTCCAAAATTGATCATATAATGGGTCAGAAGACAGATGTCAACAAATACAAGAAGATCGAGCTAATCCCATGCCTCCTATCAGACCACCATGGAGTAAGAGTGGTCTTCAATAGCAACAAAAACAACAGAAAGCCCACATGCACATGGAAACTGAACAATACTCAATGACACCTTGGTCAAGGAAGAAATAAAAAAAGAAATCAAAGACTTTTTAGAATTCAATGAAAATGAAGGTACAACCTACCCAAATCTATGGGACACAATGAAATCAGAGCTAAGAGGAAAACTCATAGCCCTGTGTGCATCCAAAAAGAAACTGGAGAGAGCATACACTAGCAACTTAACGGCACACCTGAAGGCCCTGGAACAAAAAGAAGCTAACTCACCCAGGAGGAGTAGGAGAGAGGAAATCATCAAACTAAGGGCTGAAATCAATCAAGTAGAAACAAAGAGAACCATACAAAGAATCAACAAGACCAGGAGCTGGTTCTTTGAGAAAATCAACAAGATAGATAAACCCTTAGCCAGACTAACCAAAGGACACAGAGACAGTATACAAATTAACAAAATTAGAAATGAAAAGGGAGACATAACAACAGAAACTGAGGAAATTCAAAAGATCATCAGATCCTACTACAAAGGTCTATACTCAAAACAACTGGAGAATCTGGAGGAAATGGACAATTTCCTAGACAGATATCAAATACCAAAATTAAATCAGCATCAAGAAGATCAGCTAAATAGTCCCATAACCCCTAAAGAAATAGAAGGGTTTATAGAAAGCCTCCCAACCAAAAAAAAGTACGGGACCAGATGGTTTTAGTGCAGAATTCTACCAGACCTTCAAAGAAGACTTAACACCAATACTTTTCAAACTATTCCACAAAATAGAGACAGAAGGGACACTGCCCAACTCATTCTTCGAAGCCACAATTATGCTAATACCTAAACCACAAAAAGATCCAACAAAGAAAGAGAACTACAGGCCAATTTCTCTTATGAATATAGATGCAAAAATACTAAATAAAATTCTTGCTAACCGAATCCAAGAGCACATCAAAACAATCATTCACCATGATCAAGTAGGCTTCATCCCAGGGATGCAGGGATGGATCAATATACGGAAATCCATCAATGTAATCCACTACATAAACAAACTGAAAGAAAAAAACCACATGGTCATCTCATTAGATGCTGAAAAAGCATTCGACAAAATTCAGCATCCTTTCATGCTAAAAGTCTTGAAAAGAGCAGGAATTCAAGGCCCATACCTAAACATAGTAAAAGCAATCTACAGCAAACCAGTAGCCAACATCAAAATAAATGGAGAGAAACTTGAAGCATTCCCACTAAAATCAGGGACTAGACAAGGCTGCCCTCTCTCTCCATATTTTCTCAATATAGTACTTGAAGTTCTAGCGAGAGCAATTAGACAACATAAGGAAGTCAAAGGGATACAAATTGGAAAGGAAGAAGTGAAACTATCATTATTTGCAGACGATATGATAGTTTACCTAAGCGACCCAAAAAACTCCACCAGAGAACTTCTACAGCTGATAAACAACTTCAGCAAAGTGGCAGGTTATAAATTAACTCAAGCAAGTCAGTGGCCTTCTTGTACTCAAAGGACAAGCAGGCTGAGAAAGAAATTAGGGAAATAACACCCTTCACAATAGCCACAAACAATATAAAGTATCTTGGCGTAACTCTAACCAAACAAGCGAAAGATCTGGACGACAGGAACTTCAAGTCCTTGAAGAAAGAAATCGAAGAAGACCTCAGAACATGGAAAAATATTTCTTGCTCTTGGATTGGCAGGATCAATATAGTAAAAATGGCCATCTTGCCAAAAGCAATCTACAGATTCAATGCGATCCCCATCAAAATCCCAACTCAATTCTTCATAGATCTAGAAAGAGCAATTCTCAAATTCATCTGGAGCAACAAAAAACCCAGGATAGCTAAAACTATTCTCAACAATAAAAGGACTTCTGGGGGAAGCATTATCCCTGACCTTAAGCAGTACTACAGAGCAATTGTGTTAAAAACTGCATGGTATTGGTATAGCAACAGGCAAGCAGATCAATGGAACAGGATTGAAGACCCAGAAATTAACCCACAGACTTATGGTCACTTGATCTTTGATAAAGGAGCCACAACCATCCAGTGGAATAAAGATAGCCTTTTCAACAAATGGTGCTGGTTCAACTAGAGGTCAACATGCAGAAGAATGCGAATTGACCCACTCTTATCTCTTTGCACTAAGATCAACTCCAAGTGGATCAAGGACCTCCACATAAAACCAGACACACTGAAACTATTAGAAAAGAAACTTGGGAAAACCCTGGAGGACTTGGGCACAGGGGGAAAGTTCCTGAACAGAACACCAATAGCTTACACACTAAGATCAAGAATCGACAAATGGGACCTCATAAAATTACAAAGTTTCTACAAAGAAAAGGACACTGTTAGAAGGACAAAACGACAACCAACAAAGTGGGAAAAGATCTTCACCAACCCCACATCTGACAGAGGGCTAATATCCAATATATACAAAGAACTCAAGAAGTTAGACCCCAAAGAACCAAATAACCCTATCAAAAATTGGGGTACAGAGCTAAACAAAGAATTTTCACCAGAAGAATTTCAGATGGCCGAGAAACACCTTAAGAGATGTTCAACATCATTAGTCATCAGGGAAATGCAAATCAAAACAACCCTGAGATTCCACCTCACACAGTCAGAATGGCTAAGATTAAAAACTCAAGAGACAACAAGTGCTTGCGAGAATGTGGAGAAAGAGGAATACTCCTCCACTGTTGGTGGGATTGCAAAATCGTAAAACCGCTCTGGAAATCAGTTTGGCGGTTCCTCAGAAAATTGGGCATGTCACTTCCAGAGGACCCTGGCATACCACTCCTGGGCATATACCCAGAGGATTCCCCTGCATACAATAAAGACACATGCTCCACTATGTTTATAGCAGCCTTGTTTATAATAGCCAGAAATTGGAAGGAGCCCAAATATCCCTCAAAGGAGGAATGGGTACAGAAAATGTGGTATATTTATACAATGGAATACTACTCAGCAATTAAAAATAATGAATTCATGCAATTTGTAGGTAAATGGTTAGACCTGGAAAATATCATCCTGAGTGAGTTAACCCAATCACAAAAGAATACACATGAAATGCAATCACTGATAAGTGGATATTAATGAGCCCTGAAGCCCTAAATACTCAAGACACAAATAGCAAGTCAAATGATTCCCAAGAAGAAGAAAGGAGAGGACCCTGGGCCTGTAAAGATTTCTTCCAGTTTAGTAAAGAAACCGAGGGGGGAGGGGGAATGATTGGGGAATAGTTGGGGGGGAGAGGAACTATGGGAACTATGGTGGGTGGGAACTGGGAAAGGGGAAAGCCTTTGGAATGTAAACATAGAATATAGAAAATAAAAATTTTTAAAAAAGATAAAATTTTTAAAAAAATCTATATGCTTGATCATTTATATCCATGTATAATCTATTGGACTGAAGCCTTTCTGTCAGTACAAATGTTTGGTCACAAATAAGCTAAACATCATCAGCTGTAACCACAATGATTGTATTATTAATGACTTCTGACAGTTAAGGACATTTGGTGTCTTCACTCGGGTTTATATTGATGCAATAGAACATCAGGACAAAAAAGATTTGTGTAGAAAGGTTTTCTTTCTTCTTTACAATTCTTAGGCCACATTCCATTGTTTAAGATAGTAAGAGCAAAAATTCCAGGCAGGATCTGAAGCAAAGGCCATGGATTGATTCTGCTTACTGGCTTGGTATTCCTGGCATGATCAACCCAGGACCACCTGCATAAGGACAGCACCACCCATTATAGGCTGAGTCTACCCACATCAATCATTAATTAATTAAATGCTCCCACAGATTTGTCCACAGGCTATGTGAGGTAGGCTTTTTCTCAAAAAATAATCAGGACAGAATGCCAAGCTGGTGTTTCTCTTAAACCTGAATTTCTGCACAGCCATGTATAGACACCACCCTGTAGATAAATGACTAGTCACGCTATCTTCCACCGTCATGATTTCATTCTTACATACTCTGCACATTGAACCAAGTGCATAGCCAAGTATCATGGCTATCTTACCTGGCATGAAGAGGAAGATATTCATAGTTCTTAATTTAGAAGATAACGGAAATATCCATTAAAGTAAATAGACCCATCATGTAACATATTTCAGATTCCTAAATATGTTCCTTCACTCAGTTTCAACAACAATAGTATTAAACATTTCTCAAGATCAACCTTAAATGATGTTTGCTACAAAATGTTTCCTGTTATTATAATGAGGAAAAACTGAATCTGTCTTGGGTGTACAATACCAATTCTATACCCTCAGCAGAGCTCCAAATTGTTGTTTTATGTTTTCAAGTTATATATATAGAAAGGAGATGGGAAGTATAGTGAAGTCACAGATTTTTATCCACTCTTAGTTATATTTGGTCTTAAATGCTTGGATTTTAATGCAATTAGGAATTTATTTTAGTGAAAATTATTATACTTGTCAAAATTTGAACCAAGATTTAAAGTATCTTTCTAGATAAACTAAAAATTTCATTTGTCTCATAAAACTTTTATAGCATGTACTATTTATGAGAGTTTTACTTTTCTTTCAGTTCCAATTATAGTCCTTATGTTTCAGTGCTGTCCTTTTCTCCATTTATAGTAGCTGTGTGGCTGCATTCTTCTAAGACAATCCTTAGCACACAAAACAATACAGCTCTAAATTATTTGTTTCTCCCAGAGTTTAGTACAAGCCATTGATAATGTCCATACTGTTTATTATAGCCAAAGAAATAAAACTAGAACAATGGGAAACACAAAATGAATTCTGAGAATCTCTCTGCTTGCTCTTTTAATGCTGCCTCATTTAATAATGTAAAGACAGTCTCATGAAAATTGCCATTTAAGGTATTTAATTGATACTGTAGGATGATGATGTCTACATTTATTCTTAAGAGTTCAGAAGACATTCTATCTTCTGTTAGTAAAATGTTTCTTTTGATTTTTCTTTTTCTTATAGAGGTAAATCTTGACAAGGATGGATGCTTTGAAGAAAATGCACATGGATCCAAACCTATTGGCACTACCTATGTAGTGATTATTCTCTTTTTTTGTATGAAATGAGGAGAAAGGTACTTATTACCATATAGAATACAAAGAATTAGATTATATTCACCACAAAGTCATCTTCAAAATTCTGTAACACAAGATTTCATGACTCTTGATGTACATATTTCAAACAAGTTTCTGTGTTCTTTTCTTTTCTCTTTTCAGCATTATTATTTAATTAGATGTTTGTTTTATTTATATTTCAAATGTTTTCTATTAATATGTTCTGAATTCAGGAAAGGCAAATGTGTTCTGATGCTGTCAGTAGACACAAAATCAACTTACTTTTCTAGTTGAACACAATTCTCTTTACGTGCTATTCAACATACAGTAGCACTTAATTATAGTTTCCAAATATTTAGGATGGAATTAGGAAGCATTAAAACAGGACCAGAGAGATGGCTCAGTAATGAAAGCACTTGCTGTGAAAGCCTATGGACTAGAGTTAGAATCCCTAGAAGTCCATTTAAATGCCAAGAAGTATGGCAGCATGCATATAATTCGAGCCTTAGAAGATGGACCGAGGATACCCAGAGTAAGCTGGCTAGTAAGACTAACCATATCAGTGACTCAACTCTGGGTTGGATTGAAAGACTCAAAGAATAAGGTGGAAGAACAATGAGAATGATTCTGGTATCAACACACAATATACACATGAACACAAAATATACATAACATACACACACATACACACACACACATGGTCACCACAAATATAGGAAAAGGGAAAATTTAAAAGAAACTATAAATGTGTGTACATATGTAGTGTATTTTAATCTTTATCTATTGGTACTTCAGAACAAAATCTTTAGAACTGAATAGCAATTAAAAGAATAAGGGATTTCTGAAATTATCTTTCTGATGCATTTCATATCTTTAAAGGAGGGGTGCTAATCTCTTCAACCACATTCTGAGTCCTGATCTGTGGTCCAAGTTCACCGACTGCCCAGACTACATCATAGTGTTAAACTCACTCTTACAACTCCAGCACCATAGCTGTCCCAAGCATATCCACAGGTTATATCAAAGAGGAAGATCCCTGAATTTCTTTCAGATTTGCAATAATCAAATAATTATGAAGTAATTATGATAAAGAGATTTGCTCCCCCAGAATAAAACAAACCCATTCCATATCAGAAGTGGAGTATAGTAGGAACCCCATGCAAAGGGCACAGATGCTCTGCAATTATGTGGGATGGAATGGTCCTGGCATAAAGCGAATCCATTTCTGCATCATTGCCATTTTACATGTTGAGCTTCTGACCATAAAAATTATTGTAAAAATCAAAGCTATTGTGAGCTAATAGAAATACATAAAGCCACTTCCTAGTTTGTCATGTCATTCATTAATTTACAGCACAAATATTTATGGAAACCTTCATGCAGACAGCCATCATTAAGCACTACTGATTAGACCTAGTGAGACATACTCAGAAGGAAGAGGAGGAGGAAGAAGAGGGAATCACCATGAAGTTGAAAGGCAGATGTGTTGGGGGAATTCTGGGTGTAATTAATACATGGAGTATACATACAACCATAATATGCTGTGTCTTTCTTTTTTTTTAATTTTTTATTCTATATTCTTTGTTTACATTCCAAAGGCTTCCCCCTTTCCCAGTCCCTCCCCCCCCCCGACCACCACCACCATATGTCCCATAAGTCCTCTCCGCCCCAACTATTCCCCAATCACCCCACACACACCATTTCTCTGTTCTGGTACTGTCCTATAAAACTGGATCGAGTCTTTCCAGGACCAGGGCCCTTTCCTCCCTTTTTCTTGGGAATCATATGATTAGCTAATTGTGTCTTGAGTATTCAGAGCTTCCAGGCTAATTAATATCCACTTATCAGTGATTGCACTCCATGTGTATTCTTTTGTGATTGGGATAGCTCACATAGGATGATATTTTCCATTCCTACCATTTGCCTACAAATTTCATGAATTCATTGTTTTTAATTGATGAGTAGTAATCCATTGTATAAATATACCACATTTTCTGTATCCATTCCTCCATTGAGAGGTATCTGGGTTCTTTCCAGCTTCTGGCTATTATAAACAAGGCTGCTATGAACATAGTGGAGCATGTGTCCTTGTTGCCTGCAGGGGAATCCTCTGGGTATATGCCCAGGAGTGGTATGGCAGGGTCCTCTGGAAGTGTTATGCCCAATTTTCTGAGGAACCGCCACACTGATTTCCAGAGCAGTTGTACCATCTTGCAATCCCACCAAGAGTGGAGGAGTGTTCCTGTTTCTCCACATCCTCGCCAGCACCTGTTGTCTCTTGAGTTTTTAATCTTAGCCATTCTGACTGGCATGAGGTGGAATCTCAGGGTTGTTTTGATTTGCATTTCCCTGATGACTAATGATGTTGAACATCTCTTAAGGTGTTTCTCAGCCATCCGAATTTCTTCTGGTGAAAATTCTTTGTTTAGCTCTGTATCCCATTTTTTTGATAGGGTTATTTGGTTCTTTGGGGTCTAACTTCTTGAGTTCTTTGTATATATTGGATATTAGCCCTCTGTCGGATGTGGGGTCGGTGAAGATCTTTTCCCAATTGATTGGTTGCCGTTTTGTCCTTCTGACAATGTCCTTTGCCTTACAGAAACTTTGTAATTTTATGAGGTCCCATTTGTCAATTCTTGATCTTAGTGCATAAGCTATTGGTGTTCTGTTCAGGAACTTTCCCCCTGTGCCCATGTCCTCCAGGGTCTTCCCAAGTTTCTTTTCTAATAGTTTCAGTGTGTCTGGTTTTATGTGGAGGTCCTTGATCCACTTGGATTGATCATTGTACAAGGAGATAAGAGTGGGTCAATTCGCATTCTTCTGCATGTTGACCTCCAGTTGAACCAGCACCATTTGTTGAAAAGACTATCTTTTTTCCACTGGATGGTTGTGGCTCCTTTATCAAAGATCAAGTGACCATAAGTCTGTGGGTTAATTTCTGGGTCTTCAATCCTATTCCATTGATCTACTTGCCTGTTGCTGTACCAATACCATGCAGTTTTTAACACAATTGCTCTGTAGTACTGCTTGAGGTCAGGGATATTGATTCCCCCAGAAGTCCTTTTATTGTTGAGAATAATTTTAGCTATCCTGGGTTTTTTGTTGTTCCAGATGAATTTGAGAATTGCTCTTTCCTATGAAGAATTGATTTGGGATTTTGATGGGTATTGCATTAAATCTGTAGATTGCTTTTGGCAAGAAGGCCATTTTTACTATATTGATCCTGCCAATCCAAGAGCAAGAAATATTTTTCCATCTTCTGAGGTCTTCTTCGATTTCTTTCTTCAAGGACTTGAAGTTCCTGTCATACAGATCTTTTGCTTGTTTGGTTAGAGTCACGCCAAGGTACTTTATGTTGTTTGTGGCTATTGTGCAGGGTGTTATTTCCCTAACTTCTTACTCAGCCTGCTTGTCCTTTGAGTACAGGAAGGCTACTGATTTGCTTGAGTTGATTTTATAACCAGCCACTTTGCTGAAGTTGTTTATTAGCTGTAGAAGTTCTCTGGTGGATGTGACAAAAAAAGCACAGGTGGTTAGTTAGGGTGGAGTGGTAATGAACTTGCAAGAGTTGTGTTTGTTTGTTTTTGCTTATGTGTTCATTTTATGTGTGTGTTGCTTAATTCGGGGCCCTGTTCATTGACTATATCGAAATTTCCCAAAGTAACTTAATCTGATCAAGTCAATTTTATATCTTTATGAACTAAGTATTGTTTAATATCTTGCTATGACAAATGAGGTCTGGTCTTGATGACATATGAAGCCTATCTCATTCATAATATAGCAACAATTTTTAAAGCAACAATCTTAGGTCTTTTGTATTTCTTAATTGACAACTCCTTCCATGGGGTTATAATGAAAAATAATTTATGCATTTTCAGCATTTTTGCATGGCCATTACACTAATGAACTCATGAACTCATTACACTCATGAACTGTGCTCACCTCCCAGGATTAAGGAAGTCAAATTTCAGCCCCGAAGGGGGTGGGGACCCTCAGAACTCTTTCCTTTAGCTGAAGGGCTATTGGCCATCCATGGCAACTGAGGGAATAGAAAGCACTTTTTATTTGGGGGTGTGGCCACTGATAGGCTGCTCTGCTACCAGTACTTATGTGCTTTTGGGTAACACTAATTGGATGCAGACCAATTGGGATATATTTAAAAGAAGAGGAGAAGGGACAAAAAGATGAAGAAGAGGAGAATGTGAAAACAGAAGCAGATGTATTTGGGAGTTCTTAGAGAAGTTCAAGACATTAGGGGACATATACAAACATTAAACATTGTATATACATGTGAAATTCTCAAATAATAAAATTTTATTTTATTTTTTATTGATGGGATTTTTATTAGATGTTTTCTTTATTTACCTTTCAAATGTTATCCCCTTTCCTCGGTTTCCCCCCCAAAACCCCCCATCCCATCTCCCCTCCCCCTTCTCACCAACCCTCCCACTCCTGCTTCCCTGTCCTGGCTTTTTCCTATACTGGGGCATGGAGCCTTCACAGGACAAAGGTCTTTCCTCTTATTGATGTCTGACTAGGCCATCCACTGCTACATATGTGGCTGGAGCTATGGGTGCCTCCATGTGTACTCTTTGGTTGGTGGTTTAATACCTGGGATCTCTGGGTGTACTGCTTGGTTCATATTGTTATTCCTCCTATGGGGCTGTAAACCCCTTCAGCTCCTTGGGTCCTTTCTCTAGCTCCTCTATTGGATAAAATTTTTAAAATACCATATATCTAAATTTTTCTTTAGAGTCCTCTAAGTCTGAGGTATGTGTCTATCACTCTGGGGATTTCCATGAATACTTTTACATTTTGTCATTGTCATCTACATGTAGATCTCTACCTTCTATTACAAATTATTTTAGAACAAGAATTCTAGGAAAGGTTAACATTTGGACAGCGTTTCTAGGCTCTTGGTCTTTGATTTAAAAATGAAATCAAAGCCAACACAAATTACAAAGTAGTAAAGAAACTTTATTTAGATCAAAAGCATCAGAACAGATCAGAATTCAGTATAAGAGGGCACCAGGACATTTGACTGAATACTCAAGGGCCCTGATTATTTTTCGGGCTTCCTTTTATGGGTCATTAGTGGTGTCATTTCAGTCGTTGTCTATTTTGATCAACAGGTCGGGATTATATAAAACCTTGCTCACTGTGCACGTATTTGCCCATAATGCATCTGAGTTCAATCATATTCATATCTGTTGTACTGCGTCCTACCTCTTCACTGGGACTGGCAAGTCGCTGCTAGGAGGGAGGGCAAAATCCAAATCAGGGGTCCACATTTCATGTCTTAGCCAGATTGGAAGGGGAAACAGTAGAGTCTGGGAGGTCTCACCTCTGAGTACCAGTGTAGAACTGGAAGTCAGGAACAGGGGTTAGTGGTCTACCTGCCCACTCAGAGCATCCAGGTAGGAGGGTAGAAAGAGCCCACCATTAGGAGAACCTAGTCTGATTGGGAGTAAGTGCCTAGAGTACTGGAGGGGCTGAAGGGGAGAATGCCTTCCTTGTGTGGGTCCTTATTCGAAGGCCTTTCCCAGAGTGATAATGATGTAGCTCTATGAGAAGATCCTTGCTTGTTCATATTGGCTTATTTGATGGTGAATGTAAATGTATACACTTTACTTGAGTTGAACCAGGGAGTGAATACCTTTTTCAGGAAGGAATACCCAGGAAGGGAAGTTGGTTTGCTGAAGCCTCAGGGCTATCTAGATACCTCATTAGCATGGAGAAGAACTCAAGGTATTATACTATGTGACTCAGTGGGGTGTGAGGGTTTTTTTGTTCCAAGGCAGCTACATAGACAGGAAGGAGCAGCTCCATTCCTACTGGTCTCAGATCTCTGAGATTACCGGGGTCTGAGCTCATTCAACCTTGCTAGTTCTTATGTCTGTCTTGTAGCACAGTCTCATATGTCCTACACATGTCCAACCATGCATAGGCATAAGATAATAAATAAGGGAGTCTTCATATAATTTGAGTTGGGAATATAGTTTTGCCTTATTGTGCATGCATTCAAAACCAGTGTAGGCTGGATTGGTCTATTGGATTGGCCTATTGGCCTATAGTCCAGATCTTTTTCAGGAAATATTTGAAGAGGAGTAGTGTTATGGAGAAATAACAAAGAGTATTAACTTGATTTCCTTATTTTAAGGTAGTATACATGCATTTTGATACAAGTAGGGAGTCCTAGGTCACAAAGTACATTATTTGGAAAGAGGTGTCTGCTTTAGCCCAAGTCAAGTGGAGTCTCAGGTTGCTTCGGTATTCCTTAGGCTTGCATGCCCTGAAAACTACTTGAACTTCAAAAATAGTATACCAAAGAGTTTAACGTGTGTTAGGGAACCAACTGCTACCCAAAGGAAGGGAGTAAGGCAAAGAGAGAGAGAAATATTTTAATAAATTTTATGGGCTGTTAAGCATTTGGAATTGTATCTTCATATCACAACTGGGAAAGCTATGATTTCCTAGAGTATACAAAAGGAAGAATCTAAGGGAATGAACCATGATATGAAGAGTGTAATTGCTTTACTGTCCATAGATGACTGTATTTGGTTTTAATGATAAAAAATGCACAGCTGTTTCCTCTCTATGTTCACACTAAATGGGCACATCAGGTCTATTCATTCCTCTCCTGCCTTCCATTCTCTAAGGAAAAAGTGGACTAAATGAGACTTTCTCTCATGCCTATGAAAGGAAAGAAGAACACCAGTGAAGTCTTTTTTTAACTAGTATTTCCTGCTTCCTCATCCATTTCCCATAGACTTACCTTTTTTCCATCTTCCTTCTTTTCCCTATCTCCCCTTACTTTCCTTAGGATCCCAGATTTCCACTGACATGCTCAACAGCACAAAGCCTAAGACTCCGAACTCTTGCTGCCTTCAGCCTCCCTAACTTATTTCCCTGATACCAATCAAGCAAAATGTTTGTTCACTTCCTATTTATCTTGCCCCAGAATAATTAATTTTTATCAACTATTTTTAAGGTCTCTATAGATCAAGACTTCTACCTCATTTAACAAATAGTTTATAGGCTAGAGAGATGGCTCAGCATTTAACACTACTGGCTGCTCCTGTAATAGAACTGAATTCAATTCACAGTACCCACATAGCAGCTTACAACTGTCTCCAACTCCAATTCTAGTACCTCTATGGATACAAGGCATGCAAATGGTGCACAGATCTAAGTGTAAGCAAAATACATATATAAATAAAATAAAATACAAGTGTAAATAAATTTTATTTTAAAATTAATTTAAATAAATTTAAAATAAATTTTAAAAATGCTTCCAATACTGATGACTACCTCTGGTTTCCCTTTCTGTGCAGGATATATACAGAACTCTTCATTCTATAGCAGAAAAAAAAAGAGCTGGAATCGTGGTTGCCTTATAAAAAGGGAGCCTTGCATTGGAACAGTCTCCTAGGAGAAATATATTTGAAACATTAAATAAGCAATAAGTGTGATGATTTTCATATTGTTCTTCAATTATCTGAGAAGTATAAAAACCATTACTCGAGTCATTAAAGCTAAAAGGAGCATTGGGGAATTCACTCTAGGAAGAGAATGTTTCCGTTGGCAGAATACTCAAACAGTTGATCTCATAATTATGTAACTGCTCATTTCTGTGTAGCTAAACTTTATTTAAATTAATGTGACTTTTGCCTGTTGTCTGGGAGTGTGAACCTCTGAAGACATTTGGTTGCTGCACAGTATAATTCAGCAGAGCACTTATTGAATTCCTATGTCTCCTACATTGGCTGTTAGTCAGGGCTGTGCTAACATAATGTGCTAGTAGAATTCAATCTCTGCTTTCATTGGGATCATGGAGATAATTACCAATTCTTTTTTTTTAAATGCTGCCTAAATGATAAAACAAAATGTGATAGTTTAATACTAAGCACTGGGAAAATAGCCTTAGCAGCAAGTTTGTCTTCTTGTGTTCATTTCTCATTACTAGACCCCAAACCTGATTCCAGTTGGAATATTCTACAAATTCCCAGCTTATATGATGCTTATTGAGTTTATTGATATTTTACCCACATAGAACAAATTTCTTAGATTTGTGGCTTCCCAAGATCTGTCACTGATGGGTTGGCAAGTTACCATGCCTAGACATCACCATATTATGATAAGAAGTTGTCTAGGTTGGTTCATTGACAAAGAAACAGGATTTATTATAGCTCTTCACTCTGAAGAACACAAACACAACACCAAGCCAGCCTGGCTCCCTGCACTTGGAAGGTGGGAGTAGGAACTTCATGAGTTTGAGATCCCACCTGAGCTACAGAGTAACAGCAAGATCAAAACCAACCAAACGAGACTGGAACCTACAAATGAAATACAATTTTCATTTCCAAAGAAAAACAAGAAAGCACACAGAAGGAAGGAGAAGCAGACTATGAGCTACATGGGCAAGGCTTTGAAAAGCAGTCAGGAATACTTTGGATACTGAATTTACTGGAAGCAAATTCTTGCATCAGTCATCTCATCGCACTAGTAATAGAGCAAGAGTGCACTCTGACTTTGAAGAAACCTAGACTCCAAGAAGCACAGTGACTAGCTTGCCATTTGATGACAGTGATGGCACCATGGGATGGTAAGATTAAGCATCGTTCCATTGGGTGATGAGGAAATTGAACCAAAGTGAGCTATCCAATATGAAGCAGTGGCAGCCAAGTCACTATGAAAGCCTAAGTCCCTCTCCTAAAGTGCATTAATTTCATTCTGCTTTCTCTGCTGTTGAAAGCTTAGCCATCTGATGGAGCTAAATTGCAAGTTACAAGAAAATAATTATCTAGTAATCTATTCTACCCATAACTAGAGGGAAAGTCTTTTAAGGAATGACATGTTCCTTTTCATTATGTCTCTAGTTACAAGGTTAGAGACACAAAAGTCCCCACCTTAAAATTAACCACCACCCTCCCACAGAGAATCACATAGCCCATGTGTTGTTCTTACCAACTGTGGCAGTTACAATTTAAATGTGGAGTATTATTCAAACATCAGACTGGACCTTTCTAATTTTCCACTGTAATTAAACATAATATAGAAACAACTGTTCTGGATTAGTTGGGGGTGGGGGCTAAATACATCCAGGTGTGAATGGAGACTTTATTCGGTTTCTACATAAATAAGAAAACATATTTCAAGTCTAGTCAATCTCTATAACTTACAGAAAGAGAACATTTATCCATCTATTTCTCCAGGTTCTGCATTCTTATTCAGATTTAGCCAACTTTTAATCAGTATTTTTAAACGTAGAAATTAAAAGAAAAAATCCGAACATGAGCTTGTCAAACATGGAGCAGCATGCAAGCATTTTTATGCGACTGAAGTGCAGGGATCCATGCCTGCTGCAGATGCCTTCCACGTCGGAGCACCGTTTGCCTTGCCTCTGGTCCTGGTGCTGTGCTGTGAAATCTATCACGGTTGGGTATGTACGGAAAATGCATACACTTCTTTATGCCACTTCTCCTTAGAATTATAGACATTGTCTACCTAGTATCGACATATTAGACATTGTAAGACATATGTAACGCATTGAAGTATACAGGGGGAGTATGAGTAAGCTATATGAAAATACTATACTGCTTTACACAAGGGACTTGAGCCTCAGTAATGTTTGGTATCCATCCACACAGGGTCCTCAACTAACTAGAATAACTGTTTACTTAGTAGCAGTAAATAAAAAGTTGAGGGAAACCAAGATTAAAGAAAAGCAGAGAAAATGGAGAAGATAATTTCAGTGTTTTGATTTATCAACTCTTTATTGGTCAGAACTGCAGAGTTCTTATGAGTGACTCCCACACTATCTACAGAAGGCCTCTGCTGAAGGCCTTATCCCCTCCTCACAGCCCCTCTCTGCTCTCGCAATGCCTGTTAATCTAGATACAGTTTCGTGTGAAACTGACCATGAAATGAGGTGAGAAAAGCGTTGTCCCATGCTTCTGTGACTGGAAAAGAACTGGATGGAGCACATTAGCAGGCTTTCCTGGCTGTGCCACAGAGGTGTTAGAGGACACGTCCTCCCCCACAGCTTCCCTTCACCTCCATTCCTGTGTTCAGGCATTCGTTTCATACTGAGGAACATTGAAAGGAAAAGCCTGGGTGAAGGAAAAGAAGAATGGGCAGGAGCCCTGCCAGGTGTGGCCTGCTCAGTCTTCTGCTTTTGGATTTGACAGCTCCTAATAAGTGATGGAATCCGTAAGGTAAGCTTTTCTATAAAGAATCCTTGGGCTCTTACAAATGTAGAGGTGCAACAGCAAAGTGAGCCGCCCAGAGCAGGAACCATCTCTGCCAGCATCTGCTTGCTGCATCATGGACTTCTGAACACTAGTTTCGAGGAGAGTAAGGCTTCGCCAAGGTTACTAGTAATGGACAAGGCAGATGGAAATTAGAGAAAATAAGGAAGAGGGAAGGCACGAGCATGCAGCAGAGGCCAGCAGCTAGACCCTGGGCTTAGGAGCGATTCCTCTGTGGTCGTCTTCAGAATTCCTGCTTTAATTTTAAGGTGGGCAAATGACAGGACAATCAGCACACTGATGTCATATGGCAGGAACCTCAACCCTCTATAATGGCTGGCTCTATTTTTAGCCTAGACTCCCAACAGCAGTTTGCTCTTCTGACCAAAATAATTGCCCGATGCTTTCCCATGTCTGGAGAATACAAGAAATAGACCCTGCTATGAAAATGTCTTCTGAAAGCTGAAACATCCCCCAACACCCATACCCACCTTCACACACACACACACACACACACACACACACACACACACAAACAAATATACAAACATACATACATTCATACATACATACATATACACATACATATATACACATGTATACACACAGGGTTCAGGGAGAACTAACTTAATATGGAAACAGAGAACTTCAGCCCTCACAGACAGAATGATCAGATCTACCAAACATTTATTATTCAGCAGAACACAGAACAAAAAAAAGTTCTGGCAAAAAAAACCCAAAAAACAAAAAACAAAACAAACAAACAAACAAACAAACAAACCACTGAGGGCACTTTCTTATAAAAGCTTCACTCTCAGATCAGTTGCCTGGTCATAATGAAAGCACATCTTTGCTTACAAGGCAGTTCCTAAAGCAAGATGGTGACACTCATCCCAGAAGAAAAAGGAAACATGGAACATGCTAGAACATAGCCACAGCCAGAGAATGAAATCCTCTGAGAAAGGCAGTACAGCACACATTTTCAGAGTCAGGCAAAGGGATTCCAAAGTAAGGCTGCTCTGCTGCTCTCTCATCCACAGGGTCCCAGAAAAGTTAGGCCAACTTCTGGTATTGTTTTTTCCCATTATGATGGATACCAGTGCCTACCTCATGACCTGCTGTGACAGAAGAAAAGATTTATCTTTCAAGCCAGTGCCTACAACAAAGTAAGACCTAGTCGATGACAGAGAGTTGTCTCAAGCATTGTCTTCACCTGAAGGGACAAAAGCAAGCTTTAAGTAGCAATATGTCTCCCTCTGTCATTATATTCCTCCTCCTGTTTATGGTAGAAATGCATTATTGTAGAGATAAGGGTCTAGCTTCATTCTTCTACATGTTCTTATCCATATTTCCTGGCACCATTTGCAAGAGGCTGCCTTTTCTCCAATACATATTCTTGTCAAGTAGTGGGTGGCTGGAACTGTGCAGTGTGAGTTTATATCTGGGTCCTCTGTTACATTTTCTTGATCTATATGTCTGCTTGTGCTGTTTGGTTTTGTTTACTGTGGCTCTGTAGTATAGCTTAAAATCAGGTATCATGTAGTCCCCACCATGATTCTTTTTACTCAGGACTCCTCTTAGTATCCGGAGTCTTTTGTGGTTTGTCATTTAGTTTTAATATTTTTTCTATTTCTATGAAGAATGATATGGGATTTTTATTGGAATTGTATTGATTATGTAAGTTACTTTTAGTAGGATGGTCATTTTCATGATATCAATCCTTACCTATCCAGGAGTGTGGGAGGTCTCTCCATCTTCTAACATCTCCCTTCCTTTGCTTTCTTCTGAGTTTCAGAATTTTGATTGAAGAGGTCTTTCATTTACTTGGTTAGATTTATGTCAAGGTATTGTTCTGGGGCAATTGTGGGTGGCGCTGTTTCCTTGATTTCTTTCTTGGTACCAGTTATTAGTATACAGGAAGACTACTAAATTTGCACATTGATTTTTGTAATCGTGCTGCCCAGTTCTTTCTCAACCTGACTCAAAATAGAAAATAAGGCCTCAATTGAGGAAAATGCCACCTGCAGGCATTTTCTTGATTAATGATTGATGTGGGTAGACCCAGTGCACTCTGAGTAGGCCCACACCTCAGCAGGTGGTCCCCAGTTATGAAAGCAGGCTGAGAAAGCTTTGGCAGGCAATGTAATAAGCATTACTGCTCTGTGGATCTTCCCCTAATTATAGACTGTAAGGCTTAGGATTCTATAAACCCTTTTCTCTCAGACTTGCTTTTCGTCACAATGTCTACTACTGCAAAGGAAACCATGTACCATTTTGCCAAAAGTGTTTATCGGGTCTAAGAGCTTTCTAGTAGCTGCTTTGAGGTGTTTGTATAGAATTCTATTATCTACAAAAGAATAATTTAACTTTACTTCCCACTTTTACCCCCCTGTACTTCTTTCTCCTGTCTTATTGCTCTAGATAAGACTTCAAAGACTGTATTGAGTAGGAGACAAGAGACTAGACAGCTTTGTCTTCTACTGATCCTAACAGGAACAGAAATGCTTGAAACTTTTCTCTGTTGAACATGGTGTTAGCAAGAGACTTGATATATGTATATGTTCCTTCCATTCCAAATGTCTTCCTGACTTGTGAAGGAATGTTAGATTTTGTCAAAAGCCCTTCCTGGTTTTATTGAGAAAATCCCATGATAGCTGTATTTGAATCTATATATGTGATACATTACATTTTATATTTGCATGTGTTTAACTATATCTGCATTTCTGGAATGAAGATGACATGATCAAGGTGAATTATATTTTTAATACATTCTTAAATTTACTTTTCATATAGAATATTGATCAGTTTTGCTTTTCTGTCAGTTGGGAGGTATTATTTGTAATCCCCCCTGTTTTCTTTTGTGTCTGTTTTCAGTTAGTTTTGGGTTTCAAGGTAATAATGCCTTTATAAAAAGAGTATTGGATAGTTCCTTCCACTTTAAATTTGTAAAATAGTTTGAAAGATTGCTATTCAGTCTTCTTTAATGACAAGTAAAATTCTACACTTAATTCATTGAGCCTGAAATTTTCTTAGTTGAGAGAATTTTATTAGTGATTTAAATTGATTATTTCTTTGCTAAAGGACTTCATTAATTTCTTCTAGACTTTTCAGATTAGTTTAATATATTTTATATGTTTATGGTTTTCTAAATTTCATTGGTGTCTGTTGCAAGGGAGATGTCTCACTTTTGTCTCTCATTTTAATAAACATGAGTCTTGTCTCTATTTTTTGTTGGTTTGGCATACATTTGTTGGTTTTTTTTTTCCAAAGAAACAACTTTTTATCTCATTGATTCTATATAGTGTTTTTTTTCTATTTTATTAATCTCTACATTGATCCTAACTACCTTTTCATGTCTACTGCTTTTACCAAGGCTGTAAGCTATATCATTAAGTTATTTATTAGAGATAACTGATTTTTCTAATATACAAGCATAGCTATGAATTACCTTTTGAGGACTTCTTTTATTGGATCCCATAGGTTTGGATATATTGTTTTCATTTTCACTTGTTTCTATGCAATTTTTAAATTTCCTTCTTAACTTTCTAGTGACCCAGTATTCATCATTCTGTAGCCCCTTTAACCTCTGTGACTTTTTACTGGTGTTGTATCTTTTCTTGCTGTTGATTTATGGATATTTCTTCTTGGCTACTGGTATTGTCTCTTTTGAGAGAAGTAGTTGTTGTGCATTGTGGACATTTTTCTTTTACCAAGTTTCTTGGAAGGAAATATCTATCTACCACATTACCCAGAATTCTTAGAAGAGTATATTCTGAATACCATAAGCTCTTTATTCATAACAAAAAATATGCAATATGTGTGATTTAGTACTAGTGTTATTCATAAAAATAAGTAGAAGTGATAACTGCTTCTTGCCTTCCTGTTCTTTTGTGTATGCATGTAGGTGTGCATGACCACACATGTGCGTGTAGAGGCCAGAGGTTGATGTCACATGTCTTCCTTTTTCAATCTCCACCTTATTTATTTTTGAGTCAGTGTCCCTTGGGAACATGGAATTCTCTAATTTGGGTGGGATACCTAGCCAGAAACCCCTAGAATCTGTCTTTCCCCACTGTTCTCCTCAGGCCTGACTTATAAATGCACACTGCCATGCCTGGGATTTTAGTAGATGCAAACAATCCAAACTCAAGTCTTCTTGCATACACAGCAAGGACTTTAACAACTAGGTGACCATCCCAGTTCTTGCTTTAGTTTTTTATAGGTGGTATTGTTTTATGATCTGATTAAGAAAGCCTGAAAAAAGTAAAAAAAAAAAACAAAAACAAAAACAATAATATTTTGTCTTCGCACCTATATGTGCTTGATCGAATCCCTATAAAATTCAACAAAAATAGACTATTGCAATGAAGTAAACAATTTGTGTAGAAGTTTGAGCTGGCCTTTACAATTTGAAAAAAAAAAAAGCTCTGCTATGTGATTGCCTTAAATTTTCTCTTTTAAAAATGACGTGTGACATTGCCAAGTGTCTTGCCACATGAAGACACAAAATAGAGTTATCTTGGTTTCCTAGAGCTTACAATTACAACAGACCTGGTGACTCAAAGCAGTAAGATTAGGTTCTCTCATAGTAGGGTCATGCTCTCTCTGAGGGCTCTAGAGAGGAAGCCATTTTTGCCTCTTGAGGCTTTTTCAGCTGCCAAGCATCTTTGGCTGAGCATCTTTTGTTTCCACGTTTGTCTTCACAAGACTGTCTTCTCTCAGTGTGTTTATGTGTTTCCATCCCTCTTTTTATGAGTACCCATTATTTGAGTCAAGACACACATCCATCTACTATGACTTCAGTTTAACTTGATAGTATCTGAACAACCCTATTTCTAACTAAAGTCATAGTCTCCACTATGTTCGTAGCAGCCTTATTTATAATAGCCAGAAGCTGGAAAGAATCCAGATGTCCCTCAATGGAGGAATGGATACAAAAAATGTGGTATATTTACCCACTGGAATACTACTCAGCAATTAAAAACAATGAATTCATGAAATTCTTAGACAAATGGTTGGAACCGGAAAATATCATACTAAGTAAGGTAACTCATTCACAAAAGAACACAAATGGAATGAAGCCACTGGTAAGTGGATATTAGTCCAGAAGCGCAGAATACCCAAAACACAACCCACATATCAAATCATTCCCAAGAAGAAGGAAGGAGAGGGCCAGGGTCCTAGAAAGGCTTGATGCAGCATTGTAGGGGATTGCCAGGGCAGAGGAGCTGGAGGGGGTTAATTGGGGAACTTGTGGAGGGGAGAGGACTTATGGGACTTAGGCGAAGGGGGGAACTGGGAAAGGGAAAATAATTTGGAATGTAAACAAAGAATATAAATAAATAAATAAATAAATAAATAAATAAAAGAAAATGTTAAGCACCAATTTTCAGATGACTTTACATGGCAAGAGGAAATGGAGCTAGATCTAAGAATGTTTTGCTCTCTTTATATTGAGGTGAATGGCTTTAGCTGCAATCACATGGATCTCGGTGATGTTTCTCTATGAAGACAACACTGAGTCTGTCTTATTTTGAAACCACTCTGTTGATCACTAATGAGTCGAATGCATGAGTGGTGCCCTGACCAGTTGTTGAAGACTTGTAGATGCCTTCCAACACCCTGAAATTCTATAGAAGTTTCAGCTCCCTGTGCTTTGGGGGTAGCATCAGAATCCCACTAGCAACGGAGAGCATCCCACGGGAGTCCTCCATGTAGGGCCTTGGCAGAGCTCCCATTGCCAAGAGGATACTTGATTGCACCTCAGTTAGCGCCCACCTGCCATCCTGTAAGATGGCTGTTCTACAGCTGCAGAAGGCCAGGGGCCATTCTTCCTCTTAAAAAGTAGCTTCATATCCAACCATTTGCCTACAAATTGCATGAATTCATTATTTTTAATTGCTGAGTAGTATTCCATTGTATAAATATACCACATTTTCTGTATCCATTCCTCCTTTGAGGGACATAACACAATCACAAAAGAATACACATGAAATGCAATCACTGATAAGTGGATATTAGTGAGCCCAAAAGCTCTGAATACTCAAGGCACAATTAGCAAATCAAAAGATTCCCAAGAAGAAGGAAGGAAAGGACCCTGGTCCTGAAAAGACTGGATCCAGATTTGTAGGAGAGTATCAGAACAGAGAAATGGGGGGTGGGGGGGGTGGGGTTGGGGAATGGGTGGAGGGAAGAGGACTTATGGGACATATGGTGAGGGGGGAACTGGGAAAGGGGAAAGCCTTTGGAATGTAAACAAAGAATATAGAAAATAAAGAAAAAATCTAAAAGAAAAAGTAGCTTCATGCTTCATTGAATTTTATAAGCCGATTTAGTTACACCATTAAATTTATCAAACTTCACCTAATATGAGGAAGCCAAATCTAGCCAACGTAAATTATTTCTTGTTTCTCATAGTAATTTTACGGCCTTTTTCTGGACTATATGAGCAGAAGGTACTCTGCCATCCCTCAGCCTTCACAAGTTGGTTTCTGCTCTTCCCCAGTGAGTTGTTGCTGCACATCTGTGGATCCAGAGGCTCTAACTTTAATATTAACAAGTCTGAGTAGAAGGTGACACATACTGTTTTTGTTTCTTAATGGCAGTGGTTTCTGAGCTTTGAATAACCAAAACCCAAATTTGAACACATAAACTAGTACTGACTTCTGGGAAATTCCAGGAAGTAAATAGAATATTTCTAGGGAATTCAGATGCATCAAAAATATGGAATTGGCTTTTACATTGAAGCAAGAGTCAATATGAGTTTAATTTTTGTTGTAGGAGGTCACGAGCTTACAGTAAAACCAAAGGCTAATGTAAAACACTGACTGTGTACATAAACTTGAAAGAAACTGCACTAGGCTGGATGGTTTGTGGCAAAAGACAATGTTTGCTTTGGAACCCCTTTCACGACTCATGAAGTCTAAATTAAAATTATAAAATCTAACAAATTTAATTTTGAGTGAAGTGAAAATTTTTCAACCATTTTTTAGTAGCAACTACAATTATTTCGGTCCATGTGGAACATAACATTGGCATACCCCAGGGCTGACATTTACTCTTTTTTTTTTCTTTTTTCTTTTTTTTTTATTTTCTATATTCTTTGTTTACATTCCAAAGGCTTTCCCCTTTCCCAGTTACCCCCCACCATATGTCCCATAATTCCTCTCCCCCCCATGCTATTCCCCACTCTTTCCCCCCCCCCACGATTTCTTTGTTCTGGGTCTACAATACTGGATCCAATCTTTACAGGCCCAGGGTCCTCTCCTTTTTTTCTTCTTGAGAGTCATTTGACTTGCTAATTGTGCCTTGAGTATTTATGACATTTACTCTTAAAGGAACTACACCATTAGAACAAAATATGTTGAAATCCAGTCTATAACTGGAAAGGTGGCGTAGTGGTTAAGAGCGTTGGCTGCTCGTCCAAAGAAACTGGGTCCAATTTCCAGCACCTACATGGTGGCTGGCTTATGATCATATCTAACTACAGTTCAGGGAGATCTGATGTCCTCTTCTGACCCCTGCAGGCATGAGACATGAAGAGCCCCAAGAAACCTGAGTCTGCAGTTTCCCACCTCTTGTGCAGTTACAGCTCCCCTCCCCTCTTTCCCAGCATAGACGCCTGGGCATCTATCCCAGGTCAGAAAGGTTCCCTCCCAGCTGCATCACTCAAACCTGCTGTCTGAACAAACATTATCAGGTTTGAAGTATGGTTTTCCCTTGCCACCTCCCCAGTCACGTAACCCCAAAATTTGAGGATCCCTGCCTATATGTATGCATGTATATATACCCCGAGCCCCTGGACTTAGCCATCTCATCCCTAACCTATGCAGTGGGAAAGGCTTTCGATCCAGGTCTGACTCTAGAAATAAAGTCTCTCTTTGTTTTTTTTTCATTGGACTTGCATTTCCCGGCATTCTTCTGGGGTTCTCAAGAACTAGGCATAAGAGGCACACATGTGATACACAGACATCCATGCACAAAAACATTTATACACATTTTTTTTAAAACCCAAAGTTTCTTCTCCAGAATATATGTTACATACACATGAACAGGCAGCTGGATCTTGAGGAGCCATTTTCTCTAAATTGAAACATTTTTTTTCTGGGAGGAGGGACAAGGTCAATAAGTTATAAACAAAAGTTATAAGCCCAGGAAGTCCCCAAGCATTCTAAGTTTCATAAGGCTCCTCTCGAGGTTATGAATGGAGTGTGCAACTGTTGGAGAGAAAAGGCTTCAATAAGTCAAGCTGCCTGCACTTGTGCAGGAGTTTGGGGGATGGAGCCTTCCTGAGCTCCTGCCTCTCTGGAGTAGACTTTTCACTGGCACTGCATTTAAGTCACCTGTGTACTGATAAGTAACCACTACCTCATGCTTCTCAGAGTAACTCCCCAAACCTGGATGGTTGTGCTAATCTTGGAGGAAATCATTGCCTTGGTCCGTCATTGGTGTCCTAACTAAAGTTAAAAAAAAAAAATACTTGTTTACTTATTTCCAAAAAAACCACACAACACTTAGATAGATACATATGCCATTGGAAGATGTGACATGCACATACAAATATACATTCTACTTAATCCTATTTGAAGGCAGTAAAAGATAATAGTTAATAATGTTTTTATATAGCAATACAGACATGAGAGAAGATGATCTTAGATATACTATTGTATAAACCACACAACAGTCTTATGAAACAGCTGCAATTTCACTTTATTTTATAGATAAAGCCTAATTTTAAAATTGAAGCAGAAAAATGTCAGGCATTTACATTTAAGAAAAAAAAAAGATGGATCATCCTTCTGTTTGATATGTCTATATGTTATTCTTACACTAAGAGAATTGCGGTGATAAAGCTATCAGTCTAGCCCAAAAATGGCTTTGACCTATTTTGAATGGAGTTGCTTATGGATGGGACCGCCAGAAATCTTACAGAAAGAAATAAACATGTATACATTAAATATTCAATTCAAACATCATATAAGAATTTAGAAGCAAGTACCCTGGGGGAGAGAAAAGTCAGAGAAATTCAGACTTGGAAGAAATAAGCATTCCATTCCCCTCTGTAGAATATATGATTTTCTAAAAATACATGGAATTCCAGGCTAAAGCTAAACTCAAAGGAAATCAAAGGTATCTTGAATCCATTTTAAACATTATATGACAACTTCTTTCTATAAAGCAAAAATGTATACAATGTTCTGGTTTTCCATATAATGAAGTTGAATTCCATTATGTCACCACCAGGAGGGTAAGCAATTTCCATTCTACTGAAAGGTGACCAGCAGCTGGAGAAGAAGTGAGCTTGAAAGGCCTCAATAACATTTGCAGAAAGAATGACTATTTTACAGTTAATGTAAACCTTTGAAATCTAAGATTCTGTGAAGGTGTAAGAAAAACAGAATAGATGCCGATGAACAAATATCCACACATATATAACCACTGGATGTTATACCAGTCAAGAACAGAAAGTCTCTTAGGCCTCCTCCTATAAATGCTCAAGCCAGAGAAGCCATGTGAATACTTGGAAGGCTGTCAGTTTTAAAGGGAAAGATCCCAGTAACATTTTCCTACTTTCCCTTCTAGATGAATCCAGTATGTTGTTCCTTCTACATTTTAATGGCACACATTCAGCCCCAAAATATGTATAACTTCTTTGAAAAAAATTTGCAAAATATTTTGTTATGCAATTTTAGGCCATTTGATTTTCAGCTACAGTTTTACAAATGTGATCCACTCATTGAAAAAAAATGAAAAGATTTAGGAAATAAGTTATGAAAGAATTATTAAATTAACTGTTCACTTGGGGAACGGCAAAGTGCAATAGATCCCAAACCCATTGCCAAGTCATCTACTATAAACTTTAAGTTGTTTTCTTGGGAAATTTTTCATCTCTATTCTTTTCAGTTTTAGTTATATGGACTTCAAACTAGGCCTTTCCTATAGAGGCCTACTTCACTGCCAGCTGGTATTCATACGTTGCCCGCAAAGGACAGAGGGAAAGTTTTCTATCATCCTGAATGGGCTGACAGATGACTAAAAAAGCTGTTAAACCACTATTTTAGGGGACAGCCCCTGAAGACCATGTTCTTACCTGATGCTGACTGCACCTTCTTGATGCTTTCCCTCATGAAAGAAGGGGCTATTAAAGTTCTAGTCCTCCTTATAAGGGTCTCTGGTCTACTTGGGAGGCCCCAACTTTTAATACCAAAATACTGACAGATAAGGATCACGGTATATTCTTTGGGTGGGAGGAGTAAAATATTGATCACCATAATGAAAATTCCCATGAAGCAGACTTAAAATTCATTTTTCTGGATTCTCTTCCCAATCTGAGTCCAAGGGTTGAAAAGACTCCCAGGAAACAATGTTTTCAGAATTAACTACAATGTCTGTGAAGATATAATTATATAAATTATGCCGTGGGTACCAATGGAGAGAATATATTGATAATACTATGCACAGAAAAAGAAAAATTCTGAGCATCAGTTCCAGATACTTGTTTCCCATTAGAAATCAATGCAGTCTCAACTACCTCCATGGGTGGCCTGTCTCTTCTGCCTCAGTCTCAGAGAAATTCAAAAAGTGTACACATACTAAACTGTGAGCTCTACCACTCATGGTGACCACCCTGCACCTCCTGGGCTGTTTTTGAGACCTCTGCTGTTTGAAATTCAGTGTCTTTTACACTTGAATTATTTATTTCCTAATTCTCACTGTGATATTTTCTGATTTTTTTTAAATGTATCTTAATGTTAATGATATTAACTGAATTTCACATTTTACTCATGTGCTGAGAAAATAGATAAATAATTGGCCTCCTTTATGGACAAACTTAAATATTAAATCCACAGACCTGTTCATGCTGTAGAGCTACCTTTGCTGGTCTGTGTCACTTCCCATCTCATCTGGAACACTGTTGTCCGGCCTTTACTTCCATCTCAACAGTTCCTAGGTTTCGGTCTCCTTTCTTTATGTTTCCTCATTTTGGGGGCCTAGTGCTCAGTCCTTTAAGATCTACTGTTTTCTACATGTGTTCCCTCTCCTATGGATCACGTAGGGAAATTCATCAGTAAATATGCTCAGTTTTTGGAATCTATTCACTATTCTAACACATCTTGCTCTGTCTCTTCCTATCCCTGCTAGGATCTTTCCTCGTATATTGCAGTAGCTTCCCCTCTCCTTTCCCAGACTTACCCAGCGCTGTAGTAGTCTCTGCTCATCATAACAGAAAAAAAAAACAACACCATCACAGAAAACATAAAATTAAAAGTGCTGGAGCACAAAGTTTTGCTCATATCTCTGGCCAGCATCGAACTTTCTCCCTTCTCTCTTGGGCTTCAGCCCAGAGGACAGCTTATAGAGTTTTTCCCTGGCTATCCTGGCCATAAATATGCTCTACTTTTTTTTCCTTTATCACATACTATGCAGGCTGTAGCAACTCTCTTATTTTCTTATGTATCTCCCCTACTGAAGTGCAAGTTCCATGAGGGAGGGAAGGGATGCATGTCTGCTCGTCACTACCATCTCCTTGGCAACTATCTGTTAATATCTCTTGAGTAAAAACATTCATTGGGTAATTACTGTGACCATTTCTATAATAAGGCAGCTCAAAAAAAGACATCTCAAAACTACAGTTGTTTATCTTATTGTAAAAGGCATTTAAGGATTAGGCTATATTACACTGAAGATAGTACCTTTAAATTCCTTTCCTGGGTTAAAAGTATATCCAATTTATAAATGCACACCCTAAAACAAATTTATTTCAACAAAGGCAATAATTACCCTCCTCATATTAATAATATTCATGTAATAATAAACATATGCTAATGTCTTCCCCTTTCTCAGAAGTAGTAAATGTTTGAGCTGAACTCTTGATCTCCTCCCAAAAAACATTCAGTAGTTCCCAGCCTCCTTTCTATTTTTGCGTGACCCATGTGACAAGGGCATTGACAACAGTGTGTGTGTGTGTGTGTGTGTGTGTGTGTGTGTGTGGTGTGTACACTCATTTTTCTTTCCCAGCCTTTGCTGGTTGAAGAGAATTTGTTGGCATAGCAAAGCCTGAAGATGAAGAGCTCTGCCAATCTTTTATTAGGAAACTCTTTGTTACTCTGAGTTGTTACAAAACAGAGAAATAAAATAACTACAATGCTTGTTTAAGCCAATATTTTCATTAGAACAGATTTTCTTGTGTCATGGTAAATGAGCATCCTGATACTGCAGGCAATAAAATTATAGCATGAATTTACAAAGGGATTGAAGTCCATGTCGATTAAGAACTTGAATAATAGAAACCAGTCTTTTAACTACTAGCAATCACTTTGTGGGACTGTGTACATATTATGTCATTTACTCCTTATAATATCCTCCAAAGGTAGGTTTTATTGTACACATTTTGTCAGTAAAGCTGATACACCTTGAGAAGTTTAGATTTTTAAAGATAGCATAGTCAATACTGGAGTTCAGAGCTCAATTCTGTTAGCACAGCCCAACGTTTTCCTCCTGTCTGTTCTTTCCATCAGAAGTGTGCCCTCTCTCTGGATGATTTGGAATTTAAAATGGGAGCTGTTGACTAAGCCTTCTACAGACACATCTCTTCCCCTTCCTCTTCACATTGGTGTTCTGCAGAAGCAATGTGACTCAAAGCCCTGAGCAGTGCATGGAATAACTATCAATGTGCAACTTAATCTGCAGTTTGGCCATGGATCTCCAGAGCGAGATATTTAATCTGTCTGCCTGGTCTAGCTGTCGCCATCAGCTAGCACCAGTAATGAAGTCTGCTGAAATAAGCTACAAAAGCATCGGCATGAAGTGGAAATGGGTAACCCCAGACAAAATCCCCATTTATTTGAGCAGTCTGGAGTCAAAAGCAAAATCTTAATCCAAAAAGCATATGCATTGTCCAGGTTTACAAATTCCACAGATGTGGCTATAAAAAGCACTCAAAATTTAACATCATTTTCCAGCTAGGACAGAAGGCAGTTTGTTCAAGAATTGCAACAAAATGACAGCAACCAAAAACCCTAAACTTGCAATCACCAGAATCACCAGGTCTTTCTATGCACCTATGTACATATGTTATACATTTATACATTGATGCACATGTAACAAAGGTCATCCCTTACACACATGTAAGTAGCTATCACATGGATTAAACTGGAATCTTTCTGTTCTTCAGTGGCAATGTATTCAGCTGACTTCAAATCAGTGAGAAAACCAAAGTGCCAGAGACGATCAGGTCCTGAATCTCGATGCCTTTCCTATTGGCAAGGACCCACGTAGGTCTGCTGAGAGTATGAAGAAAACACACATTACCTGACTTTTAAATGGCTATCAAGATCTTGATATGACATTAGATTAAGGCCTGTCACGTTAGTATTAAGTTATATATACAGAAATGAAACTCAGGAATGGAGAGATGGCTCAGGGGTCAAGAGAACGAACATACTTCTCTTTCAGAGAACTCATGTCAGATGGCCCACAGAGGCTATAGCTTCCATTCCAGTGGATCTGATACCAGATTCTGGCCTCTGAATTTACACATGGCACACACACACACACACACACACACACACACACACACACACAGAGAGAGAGAGAGAGAGAGAGAGAGAGAGAGAGAGAGAGAGAGATTTTGAAAACACACACATACACACACACACACACACACAGAGAGAGAGAGAGAGATTTTGAAAACACACACACATACACACACACACACACACACACAGAGAGAGAGAGAGAGAGAGAGAGAGAGAGAGAGAGAGAGAGAGAGAGAGAAAATTTTGAAAATACCATTTATCATTCTGTCCCAATGTAAAATTCTCTTTCCCAGCCATCATTACAAAAAGTGATTGCCCTGGGTTGCTCTTCCCATATTTTTACCTTCCTCTTCCTCCTTTCCTTTTCATCCCAACTTGTAAAGCATTCACAGATCACGTTTTTCTTCTCCTGTAAAACACACTTCACAAAAGAAATATGTTGAGAAGAGGCTAAGTATAGTCTGCTGGAATGGATGCTCAGGGCATCTCCCAGGCTGTCTATGACTGGATACCTAGCTTTACCTTCCCAAACCACTTTTTAGTTTTTATCTAAAACATTTGGAAAACCAAATGTACTGTTTCATCTCCAGCCAGAACTGTTCCTATCATCCCACATTGGAACATTGGTAAAGTATTCATGATTCATGTACTGCACAGCTGTCAGAAGGAATCTATAACAAATACCTCGTGGCTAATTTATGATGTGAACTATTGTATGTGTTACACGTAATGAGAACCTGTTAGCAAGGTAAACCACAAAGATGCCCTGAAGAGTAATACTGTGCGCAAAACACCCTTAAGAGTTCATTTTTTCTTTGGGGATTTTTTTTATCTTCCTTTTTATATGTAGGAGTACAAAAATTATAAATCATTCCATATGTACTATTGGAAATACTGAAAAAGGCAAAAAGAAACATAGGAATGTAGAAAACAGATTAAAATGTTTAAAGAATTTTTTTGGAAGAAAAGACGTGCCTAAGAATATAGCTTTATAGTTCAGTCTCAGTATATAAATTATGTCATTTTTCTGTAAGGTATCTCATATGGAGGTCTTTTGGTTGTAGGCTTTAGGTACATTGTAGCTGTTGTTTGTCTGAATGTGTCCAATAATTATTGTATGTTAGAGTTACCATTTTGAGAATGAATAGGACCTACAAAATTTGGCATAGTCATCTACATAAAAATTTGTATGTTAGCATTTTATGGTATCTTTTTCAGAGTGCTAATTCCACCTTAACAATTATGCCCATAGTTCCTTAGTGCTCAGACCCCACAAAAAGACAGAAGAGCAAGGAGAGGTGGTTCTCTTATACTTTATCATACAAGAAGGGCAAGAAGCTCTACTATTGTCTTAAATTACTGAGTAACTGAATTACTGAGTTAAGTATTTGAACACACACCCTTAACCCACCCTCCACCCCCAATAAAAATGTGCTATGTAGTATTTACCACGTAGATGAGGAAGAAATGTGATGCAGTATTTTATATGTAAATCTCCTCTGGGCAGAAGAGAATCCAGTGTGCTGCCTGTGTCTAGATGGCTACAGATTTCTCCTGGCAAATTAAAAAATTAAAGTCACTCTGTCTTAATTAGGGTTTTGCTGCTGTGAATAGACACCATTACCAAGGCAACTCCAATAAAGGGCAGCATTTAATTGGAACTGACTTACTGGTTCTGAGGTTCAGTCCATTATCATCATGGTATAAATGATGGCAGCATCCAGGCATAGCACCAGAGGAGCTGTGAGCTCTACATCTTCTTCAGAAGGCAAACAGAAGAAGACTGGCTTCCAGGTAGCCAAGAGGAGGGTCTCAAAGCCCACCCCCACAATGACATTATTTCTCCAACAAGACCACACCTACTCCAACAAGGCCACACCTCCTAATACTGCCACTCCCTGGGCCAAGCACATACAAACCCCCAAACACTCAGAGTCTGTCAATCAATCCATAAACTCATCTTCTAAGTTATGTCTTCCAAAACTACGCCAAGAAATTAGTAGCTTCTCAGCAGTAGCATCACACTAGTTTATAGGACCTTGATGTAAATCACTTGCCTCTTTATCCATAAGTTTATCCTGTTGAATGACTATGTTACAAGACCAAATCTGTATCTAGCCATACTGAGAGTGAAAACACTCTAGTCAAATTTTGACAGATATTTTGCTGCATTTCAAGAATTGAAACCTGGGTCCAAATTTCAGAAGAGCACCACAAGACACAATAAGCCCACCTCAGCAAACATCTTCTAATTACATAAAAACTATTTATTGTATCCCATTTGATGATGGTGATCTGTGTCCACAGCTCATGATTCAACACCTTTCTTGGAAAAATAGGTTAATTTTTGACTGCAGGCAACATGATCTTAAACAATGGATACATGATCTTAAGCAGTGGATTCAGATTTACAAAATTCTAATGACAAAGGTAAGTGAGTCTTTGCTTCTTTAGAGAACTCAGGGACAACAGAAGCTTTCAGACTCTTAAGCTGCTACAGTATTCAGATAAATGTGTTGTTAGCAAAGAACATATGAAGATTTTAGGACATTCCCAATGATATGCACAAAACCAGGATATTTTTTTCCCTTAATGCTACTAATCTACCTCCAGCAGATGAAAACCAGGAGCTGGTTTGACTCAGAGGAAAGGGTTTTGCTTTGATTTTCAGATGCTGAGAATTCTTTGGTGGACTTCCTCTAAATTATGGAAGGTTCAGTTGTCTGCAGTTGCCGATATTGTCTGACCAAGACACAGCTCAACGTGTTATTTTCTTGTTCCTGGTTACGATCAAGCTGTGACTTCACCTTGTTCTTTTGGACCTAACCTTCCTCGCTCAAACGATACTCTCAACACCACTTAAGAAAGAATTCTAAGCTTCCAACAATTCAATACAAGTTTTCAAATTCTGTACGTTTAAAATTGAAAGCTGCTTTTATTTAAAAGGCATATACCACTACATATATCTTCACAGTGGGAAATATTATTGAAAAAACATAAGCATGCCGTTGGCTCTGTTATATTCATCTTTTCTCCAAATTGAACCATTCTTTCTTAGAGAGGAGGGCAAGTCTTTCCAAACTTGGGAAGTAAACATACAAGAGATAAAGTTTACAAGGCTCAGGAAAGTCCTGAAAGTTACAAGGCTTACAAGAACCATCCTCAAGGCTATATAAATTCCTTTGAAGATGAGGTTTGATAGTTTTATTTTCTTGAAGAATATGATCAAAATATATTTAAATTTAAAAGTGGTTTTAAATAATAAATGAATAATAAAAAGTTGTCATTCTCAACAGGCACATTTGTTGTGCAAGACATGTTATTCTTTTTTTTAATTCGATATATTCTTTATTTACATTTCAAATGATTTCCCCTTTCCTGGATCCCCACTCCCTGAAAGTCCCATAAGCCCTTTTCCCTCCCCCTGTTCCCCCACCTACCCCTTCCCACTTCCCTGTTCTGGTATTCTCCTACACTGATGCACTGAGCCTTTCCAGAAACAGAGGCTACTCCTTCCTTCTTCTTGGACATCATTTGATATGTGGATCGTATCTTGGGTATTCCAAGATTTTAGGCTAATTTACACTTATCAGTGAGTGCATACCATGAGTGTTCTTTTGAGACTGGGTTACCACAACCCTATGATTTCGCCTTAAACCTGTCAGAATGGCTAAAATATGGAGAAAGAGGAACACTCCTCAACTGCTGGTGGGATTGCAAGCTGGTACAACCACTTGCACAACATTCTGGTGGTTCCTCAGAAAACTGGGCACGACACTTCTGGAGGACCCTGCTATATCACTCCTGGGCATATACCCAGAGGATTCTCCTGCATGTAATAAGGATACATGTTCCACTATGTTCATAGCAGCCCTATTTATAATAGCCTGAAGCTGGAAAGATTCCAGATGTCCCTTAACAGAGGAATAGATACAAAACATGTGGTATATATACACAATGGAGTACTATTCAGCCATTAGAAACAAAGGCATGTTATTCTTTCATAATCAACCTCAGCACAGTACTTGTGATCACTTGTTTCTGGTCTTCAGAATACCTGTGCAGTGTACAGAGGCCCAGCAAGTTAAGAAATCACTGGACATGGCTACTGTCCATGGAGAGAAGGAACAGTTTATCAAAAACAGGAGAGCCACATTAAAACATAGAGTAAGGCCACTGCTGCAAAGGCTTGATAGCGTGTAGCTGGGAGAGGCTGTGCGAAAGTTGAATTAGCCAGGTGGTTGGCCGTGGGACTTCTTCAGACAGATGAAGTGCTGACAGTTGCAGTTAGGAGTGTTCAGCCAGCTGTTAAGGGCTTCTGAGAAACACTTTAGGTTTCTGTTTCCTAGCAAAAATCTAGCTCAGGTGGGGTTTCAACGTTAGCAAAACCTAGCTCCAGGAGGGGGTCTAGTCATGGCCATCAGCTCTGTCATTTTCTGGGCCTGCTTTATGACCTAACATGAAGGTTGCATGTTTCCAATTCACACTTGAGAAAAGCAAGGCACAAACCTGATCTCAGATTCCTCTAACACAGACACCTCACATTCTTATTGCCCTGACTGCTCTGGTTCTAACCTTTCTTCATTCACTAGGCATGTGGAAAGTCACAAAATAGATCTTCAAACCACCCACTAAAAGATAAGACGATTCTTAAAGTGTTTGAGACTTTTGGTCAAAATTCCATTAGGCACAATGATGAAATGTACATAAAGGATATAAATTTCTACTGAGACTTAAAAAAAAATCATCAAACTAGACTTCCTGGTGCAACAGCCATATCCACGTTCTAGGACCACAGAGATGAATAGATATGCAAATCAATTCAAATTTCCAGAAAATTTTGAATTTTGGGGCTGTGTCACATAGTCGAAGGAGAACCCCATATAGCAATTCTAGATTTTAGAAACAGACAGCATTTCTAAAGAAGGGGAAAGGCTTGTTTAGGTTGAAAGAAAGGGCTGGAGAAGAAGCAGAGGACCTGGGAAGGGCCCCAAGTACAGTCCTTGGTGGGCAGCTCACATCAGTGAGCAAGACAGAAAGAAAACACTGGGAAATGAATTTGGAACTCAAGGACCAACTAATGCTTTGTGAAATCAGACTCCACTTAAGAAATTCACACTAGATTCTCTGTTGTCTTTTCTTTAATATTTTTCCTATTTTACAAATTTCACTTGAAAGAGTAGTTTTTGGCTGAGTTTTCAGTTATTCAAAAAAGTAAATATACAATAATAAGTATGTATAAAATGTATATACATTGATGCACTTATATTATGTTAAGACGTTGTTCAAATTTTATGCCATCCATTGTTTTTATAGTTCTATAACATGGGACTTATAGTTTTTTTAGTAGCACACAAATATAATGTAAAGAAAATACACATTTACTATACAAATAATTTTCCAGTTAGAAATTGTAGGTAGAGGGAAACAGCCTTTTAACTAAAATAAGTTTCGTGAGTTAACTCTAAAAAGTTACCCCCTCCCATTTGTCATACTGTATTCTGTCTCTCTGCCACAGATGTCCATACTCTGCTGGTAGGAAGAAGGAAGAACAGAGACCAGAAGAGAAAGTAGACAAACCATGTTTCCCTTTGGAGAATCAGACACTGCTACGCCTCTCTGGGAACCCAGGCACCACTGGTGTACTGCCTAGAGAGGAAGCCAGGAACAGGGATTTAAGGTCTATGTTTCTCCTTAAGGCATCTACACACCAGTCAGAAACGGGGAAGCAGAGCTGGAGACAAGCAGAATCCAGTCTGATTGGAAGAGAGTGTCCAGTACCAGGAGAGGTAGGAGAAGAGAAAACCCATCTTTGGGAGTCTTAGGTATGACTCTTTTAGCAAAGGCCTTCCTGCGGTGATCATTAATAAAGCAGCTCTCCGAGATCCTCTCTTGCTTGTTCGTATTGCTTTATTTGGGCTGGATGTTGGTGCATACACTTTATCCAGAGTAAGCCAGGGATCATATACCTCTTGGAGGAAAGGTGTGAGAATATCCAGGAAGGGATGGTCATTGGCTGAAGGCTAAGGCTATCTAGATGCCTCATTAGCATGAAGAAGAATTCCAGGTGCCATGCTAAGTGACTGACTATCCACGATCCTCTCAGTAGGGTGTCCTGGTTGTGTGCTCTGGAGCAGGTAGAGAGCTAGGAAGTGGCTCTATTCCTGCCATTCTCGAATCTCTGAGATTCTCCATGTTTGAGCTCACTCAGCTTTACCAGTTCTTAGTCCTGTCTGGTAGAATGGTCCCACATGCCCTACACCCCTTTCTCTCTGCCCTCACTTTTGCTCCCAACTCCAACCAGTTTCCTGTCACAAATTAGAACACAGAATATTAAATATTTTAAAAAGCCCAATTATTCATAAACTTTTTGTATTTACCAGTATATCATATCCCTATCATGCCAGCCCATGAGTACAGTCCAATAAGCACACATTTTGGTTTGCCAGCCATAACTTCATGCTGTTCCCTTATTAAAATGCAAACAAGAAGCAACAATACAATCATGTATGCAACCTCTAATCTACTTTAATTTATATAAAATGTCCAGGTACAAACAACTGAAGCCAAGTGTCACTTCTTGATGAAGTCAAATGCCACATCCCTGTGCCTTACAGGGCACCTTTCAATTGAAGATAAATACAAAGGGAAGTTCGTAATTGTGTGTGATTCCACATTTCCTTCTTCTAGCAAAGCAGATAACAACAGGGGAATCCTCCAAGCCAGAAAGCATCTGGGAAGCACTTTGTTAAATGGAGTCCCTCTTCCTTCTGCCTGAGTCACTCCCACTGTCTTAGCTTTGCTGCCCTCCTCTGGAATTCTTGCATCACCTGGTTCCCTTTTGCAAATGACATGGAATTCATACTCAATTTGCGTTTTTAGTCCAACTTCTGATTGAAGATCGGAGGGCGCTCCGTAATCATTATCTCTCATCACTGTGTTCTATTTCATGACGACACAAATGGGCTATTTTATATGACATTGGTCCCTGGTGAACATTCCAGAAAACTTTTTCAGAGTATTTCTGTAAAAAGAGGACTTGATATTTTAGCCCTGTTGTTAAGACACATCTTCCCTTATCATGTTTTACCTAATAATTAACTTCTATTCCTTTAGCTACTACTTTCCTTTTAAATTACATCACAGCTATTGATTAATATATTAAATATGATTGATAATTTCAAAGATTTTGAAAATTTTATTCTATTAATTGAATTGTATATTTATTCTGACATATTTTTAATGGACTGTCCAAATCTCTAACTTATTCAATAAGATAATACATCTATAGCACTTAGATCAGGGATAGAAAAAATATAAACATTGTGTTCCATAAAAAAAAAGAAGTTATGGCATAGAAATAATATTACCCAAAGAACTTGTGGGAATGACCAACCAACAATGACTAGTCTAACTTGAGGTCCACATCACAAGAGAGTGACCATGCCTGACAGTCCCTGGATGGCCAGGCACCTCGGGCTCCATTGACCAGAGAGAGACCTAGGACAGGACCAAACACGACTGAAAAAAAACCAAGTAAATGGAATGATTCCTAATGATATTCTACAAATATTCACAGATGTGTGCCTAGCCCAATCATCAATAGAGGGCCTTCCTCAGCAACTTATGGAAGCAGATGCAGAGACCCACAGCCAAATAGTAGGCAGAGCCAGGAGAACCCTGCAGAAGAGAGAAAGGAAGGATTCTAGAAGCCAAAGGAGTCAAGGACACCAGCAGAACACAGCCCTCAGAATCAACTAAACAGGGCTCATTGGGGCTCACAAAGACTGAAGTGACAGTCAGAGAGCCTACACGGGTCTGAGCTAGGTCCTCTGCATATATGTTATGGTTAAGAGCACTGGATGCTCTTGTAGAGGGCCCACGTTCAGTTTCCAACACTCACATGGCTGCTCTCAAATGTCTGCCCTGAGTTTCAGGGGATCTAATGGTGCCCTCTGGCTTCCACAAACAGCACATATTTATATAGACATACTACATGCAAGTATCCATGCCTCCCCAAAATATAAAATAATATACTTAACATAAGTCTTTAGTAATCTTGGGTAACTAACAGTTATTAAATAGGGCAAAGCAGTTCTAGACCATAATGCCATGCATATAAGTCTTAAACTAAAATTGACTATTAACTTTTAGAGCATTCTAACTCTGGTAATACTACCTGAATAAATCTGTATAAGTTTCATCTTAGCTAAGTATAGTAACTCACACATCTGTTCTCAGCACTTAGAAAGCTGAGGCAGGGGCATTCCCTGAAGTTGGAGGCTAGTTTGTACTATGGTGTGAGATTTTTTTCTCAAGACAACAGAAGTCTCATTTCAACTTCCTTTATCCAGATGAACTTTGGGATATTGATGCTTCTGCATGCATGCTCTGATGCTTGTCAGTGTGCCTACAGAGTGTAGCTGTGCTGGTTACTTGTTGTCAACTTGATGCAAACTACTGTCACCTGGGAAGAGGTAGCCTATTTAGAGGAACTACCTCTATCAGATTAGCCTGTTGGTTTATCTCTGAGCATTTTCTTCATGATGATTGATATGGAAGAGACTAGCATACTGTGCATGGTGCTATCCCTAGGCAAGTGGTCCTAAGTTGTATAAGAAAGCAAGATAGGAAGCCATAGGGAGCAAGGCAGTAAATGGTGTTCTTCCATGGTCTCTGATATAGTTTTGACTTCTAGATTCCTAAACTGTTTCTGTTCTGACTTCCCTCAATGATGGACTCTGACCTAGGTGTGGTTAGATGAATTAAACACTTTCTTACCCAAGTTTTTATTTGGTCATGGCATTAATGACAGAAGCAGAGAGGCAAACTGGGATGATAATCCATAAGCTTTGTTCTTCTAAGGAAACCTGTGAAATCTCTCATTGGCACTTGAGCAGTGGCAGTTCTGTTTGAAGAATCCAATTGTCCCTTCCCATCTCTGGTGCTGGTAGAAACCCCAGTGAACCTTTCTCAGGAAGTTCTAGTTCTCCTGATCTCCCAAGTTTGATTAAAGATTGGCTACTAATTGCCAACAACTCCATGGTTAGGAGGGGGAAAATAGGCAGTTCTACCTCAATATCATGCCGTCTCTGAGTAGTTGGCATCGTAAGCATTACCAAGAGTTGGATGGAAGCAAGAGACTGAAGGAAAGAACAATTAAAACATAACAATTTTTTTAAAAATTCCTTTTAAAATTATAATACAAAAGAGGAGTACTTTGAAGTAAAAACTGAAACATTTTATTTTAGTAATATTTTCAAAACATGTATTATCAGAGTTAAAATATCTCAAATACACTTATAATATTGAACTTAAACAGACACAAATATGCAGGCTGTGCACACAGTGATGTGTGGAGGGGCATGGGAGGTTGCCTGGTAAAATGCTGTCAACTGGTTGAATGCTGGCTGGTTGGACTTGACATGTCAATTTTGCACATGTACATTTTTTCCAATATTAATTCCTATTCATTCCTTGGCATAGTTTTGATTATATTCAGGCATTCTTCCCTCAACTCGTCCAAAGTCCACCCCTTTCTCTATTCACCTAACTTTGTGTCTTGCTTTTTGTTTTTCTTTTAAGTATTCACGACCAATTTGTGCTGCCAAAAGTGTGTGGCTTCCCCCACACAACCCACACTGCAGTGTGTTAATTTGAACACTTGGAGAAAACAGTCTCTCCCTTTCCCAGAAGCAAATAGTTATCAACACTCCACAGTCCATGGCTAGGCCTGAAAGGAATGGAGAACTCCACATTCTTCATGCTAGAATTTGGTCTGGATTTGCATAGGTTTCATGCATGCTGTTAAGATTCCTGAGTACATATGTTTAACTACCCTGCTGTGTCCAGAAGATACATTTTCCTTGTAATAATCCATCTCTGGCTCGTACAGTCTTTCTGTTCCTCTTTCTGCAGCAATCCTTGGGAGTAGGGTTGTGGTATATACATTCCCTTTAGGGCAAAGAATCCTGCTGTCTCTTAGTCTCTGCACCTTGGCCAGTTGTGGGTCTCTATTAATCACTATCTAATGCAAATAGAAGTTTCTCAATGAGGCTTAAGAGATACATTGATCTATGTATAATGATAAGTCATTAGGAGTGGTTTAACACTATGATTATTTAGCAGCATAATGGTAGTAGGTTCTCTCCTAGGACATGGGACTCAGCTAGCCATAGAAGCTTGGATTGATAATAGTACGTGGTATGAGTTTCCTTTTGTGGAACAAGTTTTAAATCCAATCACAAAATTGTTGGTTATTTCCACCATGTTCATAACATTAATTCATGTGAGAATTTCTTATAGGTCAGTCATTATAACACAATATTTATAGCTTGATATTATTATTTTTATTACTATATACCATAGCTGTTATATTTATAAATGAATTAAAGTGTTTTCATAAAAGGGAAAACATATTTGCATCTGTACATTTGTTTTTATGTGGTTCATCTTTTCAAAATCTTTCCATTTCAAAACCAAGAACACCCATCCACTCATTTATCTCTCATCTCCTTTTGCATTCATGCCTGCAGATATGAAGATTATCATAATAATGGTCCAAAAGGTCTCAAACACCCATTGTTTCTGCTAGTGCCTCTTAACTACTCATTTTATTTTCCTCCATCAGGTCTGTAAAAAAATACTTCATGTTTTAATAGTATGTTCAGAGTGTTTCTCTACTTTGTCTTTCCTCTGATTTTGTGTGTGTGTGTGTGTGTGTGTGTGTGTGTGTAGTAAGTTAGTATTAAATCTCATATATGAAGCACAGACTTCTAGATGCATTCTCATGACTGTGTGTGACAGGGTCTTTGTGCCAAAACTGACTCCAGCTAGCCTTCTGTACATGCCATGAGTATTTACACTAGAGACATGTCTGCTGTATATACATCAGTTAACTTCTTGACATGATTTGAAACATTTTAATTTCAAAGTTAATTTGAACAGTTTACAGTAAAGAGTAAAATAAGAGTAAAGAGAAATCATCTGGTTAAAGAAAAGAGAGAGAGAGAAATCAGTACTGCCCAGGCACCAGAATGTAGGCATCATGATGCTCTCTGTATCTACTATTTAGCCCTGTAGTGACACCAAGAGCCCTACTCAGTGAGAGATAATGTGCAATAGCTAGAACTGAAACTCAGAATTCATCAATGACAACAAAAGCTGGGATCAGTTCTACTTGAAAAAGCTCACTAAAAAGGATTCATGGGCCCGAATTTCTCACCTAAAACATGAATGGAGATAGCATTCAATATGTAGCATACAAGATGGAGCTAAATGCTAAAATGCATAGTTTATTCCAACTCCGTTATCCAAAATATTTGACTTACTAGTTGTATTTACAGATGCTCTATGCCCTGAGATTTAACTATAATCAACCCCCCTCTACCAACACACAGATGCATTCAGTGAAGGGAAATAATAAGACATCAATGATCTGAAATCATATGGGAGGAAGGCCTTTGATAATAGAGAATAACTGGTAGCTGCTACCCACTGACCTGTAGACGTCACTTCAGAAGGCAGTGTTGAACAGAGAACTGAAGGAAACCATGGAGCAGGGCAGGTATGTGGGAAATAAGCATAAAGAGGCTCAGCAAATGATTCATCTTGGTACGTGGCTCAGCTGAATCTGGGCAATTCTTAAAACAAGATTTCACATTTCAACGTATAAAGGTTATCTTCCAAGCTGCCCCTTCTAGGCCATATACTTTGTGGAGGGAGGACTCTTCAGCGTTGACAGATTTGAGATATCTCATACTGCCAAGAATCCTGTGAATCGATGGGTACAATATGTCAGTTGCTCACTGGTCTGACAGATGATGCTGTAAAAAGTGGCATCAGGAAGAGCAGAACATTAGCAGTCTCCGTGGGAAGATGCTCACGAGGCACTTATCGTGCAGAAACCACCAGGAAGTGGCAGGACCATTTGCTCTTTCTAGTCTTCAAAATAAAGCATCTGGTGTTTACCAGGCTTGGTTTGCTCCTGAGTTTTCTGTGTTCTGCAGAGGAGTTTGTTCATTCTTGGGGGTTGGGGGTCAGACAAACTCAGTGTTGCAGTTTCTAGGAGAAAGCACAAAGTTTCGTCCTTTTTCCAGACATTTGTCACGAGCCAAGCAGCACTGTGTTCTTTCAAAGCTGCCAGGAAACATGAAAACGCAGAGGGGGTGATGACTGACAAGTTGCTCACTTCTCTTCTCAACTGCTTACTTGTTCGCATTGATCCTTACAATAGCCAATTTTGACTTTGCTTATTTTCATTTAACAAAATTATTTTAAGTATTATGCATGTAACTTGTTTTGTTTGATATTCATGATTGCCAATTTGACTACATCTGTAACGAAAATGCAAAAAAATAGAGGGCACATATGAGGGGAACTTCCTCTTTCACTTAATTGGAAATAGGAAGATCCATTTCTACTCTGGATGTTTGAGTTAGGAAGATATGTGACTTTAATCCAGAGCTTGAGGTGGGATGACGCACTTTTAATCTGGGTCACCCCTTCTGCTGAGAGCCAACATAAGAACACAGAAGAAGAAGTTTTGTTCTTTGTCTCCGTTCTCACCTTGCCAGCACGTCCATTCCTTCACTGGCATTAGAGCCTACTTTTTCAGAATTCCAGTTTCTACAGAAGACCTGAGACATCCAGTCTTGTGAACTTTACAACTTCTGAATTCTTGGCCTCTGGATTCATATATATATATATATGAACAAGGATGATTCAGCCTGTAAGTTCAGCTACTCTAGATAACCTTAACAATATATATTTATAAATGGTTAACTTATTTTATCTCTCATTTCATTGTATGCATATGCTATAATTCTTTACCCATCCACAATGGATCTGGGTTGCTTCTGATGTGAGGATATCATAAATAAGGCACTTAGGAGTGCATGGAAGTCTCCATAAGCCTGTGTCCTAGCCATGAAAATAATGGGCTATGCTATGGTACATAAGCAACTTTACCAGGAACTGCCAAGCTATTCCCTAGTTTTTACTGTTTCCATTCCCGTCAGTAGCATGTGCAGGTTCAGGCACTCCAGTTCCTCACCAAGACTTGATCAGGCTGGTCTTTCATTTAGCCCACTATAGAATGGCACATAATGTTTCTTGTGACAGTGACAATAACCAATTTTATGTACTTTTGAAAGTGTCTCAGTAAGTCCCAGAGTTGAGGCTCAGTAGGCAAGTGCACTTGTCATGTAGGCCTGGCTTCCTTAGTTCAAGCCCAGAACCCACGGAGAAAGAAGAGAACAGACTCCCAAAGGTTGTCCTCTGACCTCCTCAAGCATCGCATCACATGCTCATGCTCACGCCCACAAACGTCACACATATACATAAAAATATCAATAAAAATTTAAATTAATAAATTGTCCCCCTGCACTGTTTGTCAAGAAAAGGGTTTTAACTCCGGGATGCCTCACACTTTTGTTAAAAGTCAGCTGTCATCCCTGTGTACATGCTTCTGGACTCTTTTAGTGAAAAGTGGTTCTTATTGCCAAGTTGTGATAAAATATTAATAAATATAATAAAGAATTAAAAATAAACAATAAGATGAAAGTTGGCAGCAAAGCAATGGTCCATACAATTGCAGTGTTTTAGTGGATTTTCAGTTGCTATGATAAAACACCCCCAACTGAAGCAGCTTAAGGAAGAAAGGCTTTATTTTAGCTTATGGCTCCAGAGAGATAGAGTCCCTCATAGCCAAAAGATTTCTCACAGTAGCTTGAGCAGAATGCTGATTCAGAGAGAAGACAGAGGAAGGAAGGGAAGAAGGAAGATTGGAAGGAGGGACCACAAGAAACAAGACAAAACTATAAACCTTTAGATGTGTATGTGTTCATTTGGTGCCACCAACTGGAAACCAAGTGGTCAAATGCATAAGCCAACAGGGCCATTTCTCACGGACAGTCCACAGGCTGCAATCACTGAGACAGTGAGCTGCGGTTACATTTTGAATCCCTGTGCTAATGGTATCAGACTTGTTCATTTATCATAAGTGAAGATAACAGAAAGACAGGTTTTCGTAGCAGAAGTTTAGTGTAAGCAATTGGAGAACAAAGATGTCACTTTGCAAATATGGGAAAGAATTAAAGAATAAGGAGTTTTGTGGAGATTAAAAGTCCAAGTATCCACTCTGGGTATTTTAAGTTTGACAGTTGTAGAGAGCATGTGATCTGGGCGGGTGTCAGGTGGATAGAGGAGAGTATAGGATTGATAACACTCACATAAAACTACTCAGGACTATGTGGGAAGCTAGGCCCTACAATTTGTCCAGCCTACAAGATGTGCAAGGTTTAAGGTGGAGTAGAGATTGGGATAATGGCCAACCAATGACTGCCACAGTTTGAGACCCAGCCAGGAGAAGAGAGACAACTCCTGATATGACTAATGACGCTCTGCTATGCTTACAGATAGGACCCTATCATAACTGTCCTTTGAGAGGCTTCATGCAGATGCTGATGGAAACAGATGCAAAGACCCACAGCCAAATAATATACAGAACTCAGGGAGTCTTGTGAAGGACTGGGGGAAGGATTGAGGGAGCTCGAGGGGTCAAGGACACCACAAGAAGACTTATGGGGTAAACCCACCTGGGCCGATGAGGGCTCACAAAGACCGAACCACCAACCAAAGAGCATGCACGGGATGGATCTAGGACCCCTACATATAAATAGATGTGCAGCTTGGTCTTCATGTGGGTCTCCCAACAATTGGAGTGGGGCTGTCTCTGACCCTGCTTCTTGCCTTTGGATTCCTTTTCCCTAGCTGATCTGCCTTGCCTGACCTCAGTGGGAGAGAATGCACTTATTCCTACTGTGACTTGATGTGCCAGGGCAATTGGGTACCCTTGGCAGGGACACCTCTTTTCTGAGTAGAAGGGAAGGGGAGAGAGTAAGAGGAGAAAAAGGAGGGGGCTGCAAAGAGAATATAAAGTGAAGTAAGTAAGTAAATAAATAAATAAATAAATAAATAATTGAGTTAAAGAAGCTTTGCATGTTGACAAGTGCCTCTAATCTCAACACTCAGAAGGCTGAGGTAGGAGGATATTGACTTTGATTCCAAACTGAACTATACAAAGAAATCCTGTCTAAAATATGTCTTTGTTTCAATAAGATCCTTATAATAGCAAGCATACACTGTTAAGGAGGAGAGACCAGAGGAAAAGTAGATGAAATCACAATCAAAAGAAATGCAACTCATGCAGCCAACAAACAGGTCCTTTCAGACTGGGAATCATTAGAATCAAACACTTTTAGTGAGTTGAATAAGCCAGAGTTGAGAATTGATTCTTGGCTTGGATCCCCAATACCCATGTAAACTTATCATTAATCTGGTACAGAAAGGCAGGGCCAGGAGGATCTCTGGCACATGCTGCTCCTCCAGGCTAGTCAATTCAGCAAGATCCAGGCCAATGAGAGATCAAGCATGAAAAACCAAGATAAAGAGCAATCAAGGAAGACACCCATCATCAGCCCTAGACTGCACACACACTGCACGCATACATGTCCCCATCATCATCATTGTCATCATCCTCTTATAATACAGGGATATTTTTCCAGGACACTTATTTTGAGGGATTTCAGAACCAAACTGACATTAAAAGTGTGTGTGTGTGTGGGGGGTGTTGGGGCATTTCTTTTGATGTTCTTTGCTGCGATGAGAGAAGCTGTAACTTATTTGTTTAGAGGGATAATGCTGCTCCCATGGGCAAATCTGGTTCTGTGAAACACCAAAGGAGAGATTTAAACAATTCAGTATCTGAAAAGGTTCCCCATTAGTTTATAAACATATGCATCTATATGGTGTTTTCTAAGGTCTATAGTGTTAGTTATCCATTCCCATACTCATTTGTTTACCCAGCCCTCCCATCTGCCCCCTTCCTTGTCCACCTTGCCCCTTTATTGATCATTCTCCCATTCATACGATCTATGGTTCTATCTACCTTTTTTTGAAGCCCTCCACCATTTCACTACCCTCCACCAATACCCATTCACCTTGCAAACCCCTCCACCTCTAGAAGAGACCTTTACTATTTTTCTGCCTTCAATGGGCATTTCCATTTAAACACATACACATCTAAAGGTCCAAAGCCATATACACATAAAAAAGAAAACATGAAACATTTGTTTTTTTTTTTTTTTTTCTGAATCTGGGTGACCTCCCTCAGGATATAATGTTCTCAGATTCTATCAATAAAAGTTTGATAATTTCATTTACCTTAACACCTGAAATATTTCATTATGTGAATTAGCACATTTTAATTACCACATTGTGAATATAGCAGGAATAAATATGAATTAACAAATGTCTCTTTATAAAATTCATACATATGTAAAGATTTTAAATGGTGTTCCTCTATGCCAGATGGACAATGTGTTTCCTAGACACCATAGGCAATAAAAGTGAAGTGCCAGGTATTGGTTATTTTGAAGAAAATCTGTCATTGGTGACTATGGGGACTCCTAGACCCATCTCCAACTTTAAGGTGCACTGCCATTCTTCTTTGTTACCCTCAATAACTTTATGGTAAGGTTCTATTTCTAAAGACACCACATATTTACAACACAAAACAGAGAAATCGAGTTTGCTACTGACTATGACTATTCATCCCAGTTGCCTAGTATTCATGGTGCTAGGAAGCACTGTGCATGTAATTAACAGTGCTACCAATCTAGGAATCCTGAAAATTACAAATGACAACAGGCCTGGGAAGGTATGCAAACTGGTACAATAGTGGCAGACATGTTAGGGGAGAAACAAACCATTTTCTGATTGTTTTTAAGGCCACTGTTGTGGCTTTAAATGATTCACAAGTTAGAATTCTTTCCTACCCCATTAATGAAGCAAAGAACCCATAGCTAGCTAGATCATAACACCAGGGAAAGAACTAATAAATGTATATATCAATACAATTCCTAATAAGATACACACACACACACACACACACACACACACATTATTACATTATTACATTATTTTCCAATCATAATCAAAAAAGTTTCCTTTTGCAATATATGGTGACCAATATAGAGATCTACAACTGGCAATAAAAGACTGTGGATTATTCAGTAGTAAATGAGACATCATTACACTCTCTACTCAAGATTTAAGGCTTGAAGAAGAGGGGCCAGAGAAATAGTAAAAGCCAAAGGCAATGTATGATTACAATGAAGCAGTGCTTTCAGAACATGACAGGACATGTGAGCATGGCTGTGGATACGGTAGCAAACACAAGACCTGCACAAGAACAAGCCAAACAAAAACCCAGAATGGAGGGCAATGGCACTCCTGAAATACTACCCCTGCCTCAAAGGCTATTGGCATTTGTGGCTGCAGTGGGAGGGGAAGCAGCTTTCTCTGAGGATTTAGCACCTGAGAGGTTATCTATGATCTAGTATATGGACACAGACCCGCACAATGTTAGCAGCATTAAGGGACTCAGTAGGTTTGCAGTTCTAAAACATAAATACAGAAAATTGGGAGGAAAATAGTGATGGGGGTTGGGAAGGAAAGGAAGAGGATGTAATGAACAATGGATTGATCAAAATACATTCTATACATAAACTTCTCAGACAAGAAAAGAATAAATGTAAGTGTTCATGTCTCTTTAATTTCTTAGTCATTATTTAAGTGTTATAAAAATATGCAGTCACTAGTAAACTACAATTCAAAGTAACTTTTGGCATTGACTTTGACCAATTAACTAAATGGCTTACAATATCATAGTCTTGAAATTTTTCTCATCTTTCAGCTAATAGGTTTTGATATGTGTCCTTAGAGTGTTTTGGAGGAAATTAGAGTCAACGAGATGACAAAAAATAACTTTTTCAATCTCAGTTTCCACGAGGTGTGTGAGCACATTCCACATTCTTTCAGATGCTAGATAAGTGGATGGTCCCTGTGGGCTTCTGCTCCTTCCTTGAGCTCAGAATTGTTGCAGGCAGCTGTGGATTTCAACTGGGAAATAGTTTTGATGTCAAATTACTAGTCATTTTTTTAAAAGCAGTATACATCCCTTAAGAGATACTACATCAGTGGTTCTGTGAAAACTTGATGCCCCAGAGAAGGGGGATACTAGAGGGGAGAGGAGGAGTAGATGTGTGGGTGGGTAGGAGAGTACCCTCTTAGAGGCATGGGGCATACCAGGAATTGGGATAACATTTGAATTGTAAACAAATAAAATGATTAATAATAAAAAAGAGTGTACAGCAGAGGCCGCCATCTTGCCTCGGGGCACTACAAACAGCTTGCAGCTAGGGCCAGGTATATGGACAGAGTTCCAGTCTAACTTCGACTACCCCTTCAGGTTCTTGCCTGCACCCAGAGCCAGATCAGCGGGAGGTCTGTGCCCAGACAGCTCTGTGGGCTGTCACCGACCACTGGGGGCCAGCTAGCTCAGCTTGCAGCAGAGGCTGCCATCTTGCCTTGAGTCACTGCAGACAGCTGGCAGCTGGGGCCAGGTGCATGGACAGAGTCCTAGGCTAACATCGACTACCCCATCAGGCTCTTGCCTGCACTCAGAGCCAGATCAGCTCGGCAAGCGGACTCTGTGCTGACCCGCACGGGCACCAACTTGCTCAGGGGTCTGTGCCTGGAGTACAGCGGAGGCCGCCATCTTGCCTCGGGGCACTACAGACAGCTGGCAGCTGGGGCCAGTTTCTCAGATCCCAGGTCCAGCAGACAAGATCTGTACAGGTTAGCCAAACATGTACAGGAATATAAATTTGTACAGCTTCTAGCTAGGAGAAGGAGGATCAGAATCCATAGCTGAATTGTGGTGAAGAATTCCCAACTGAGGACAAAGGGGAAATAAGAAGATGGCTTTGTCAAAGGAGAGCTAGCTGGCATCATCTGCCTTCCAGTCACAATGTGCTGAGAAAGTTCATTGCTTAGTTGACATCTTGACCAGGACAGCCTGAAAGAATAGATAGGCAAGCTAGTTGTTCTGGAAAACTTGTGGGAGCAAGTCTTTAAAAGCAGTAGCTTTGGGGAACTAGATCCGCACCATCTTGGGGCTGATAGCCTAGCAAGGTACACAGTGGGCACCAGAGTGAAGGATTTCCCAGGGCATAGCCTGCCTGGGTTTCTTCCACACCAGAGAGCCGGGCAGCTCTACAGCTGCCTGGGCAGGCGGGGAAGCTTCTGACCTGCAGGAGGACCCTTAGATAGACAGAGACTCAGGGACAGAGATCTGCATCATCATGGACCCGCAGTTCAACCAGGGAAGCTCCTGATCTACAGAGAGCCTGGTGGTTAGACAGAACCCTGCGGCCTGACACTATCTTGGGGAGAGTAGCTCAACCAGACAGAGCCCTGCGGAGTGAGAGAGCCACTGTCCAGGCTCCAGCAGTCCAGCCAGGGAAGCCCCGGTCCTGCAGGGAATTCCGCAGTTAGACAGAGCCCTGAGTCCTGCCACCATCTTGGAGCTGGTAGACTAACCAAGGAAACCAGGAGGAGACCGCAGAAGGCCAGATAAGCACCCAGAGGCAAGTCGGGAGGAGACTTGAGTGCGGCCCAGCAGAGGTGAGGAGGTAATTCAGAGCCCAGTGGTGGAAACCTTCCAGTTTCCACCTCAGGAGCACAGATGCCCTCTGCAACAGCAGTGCCAAACGCCAGGCTCACAGGCACTTCAAACACCAACCAGTAACCACAAGACCAACTAACTCCAGAAATAGAGGGCAAAAGGCAAACGTAGGAACGTTACTAACAGAAATCAAGGCAATATGGCAGTATCCGAACCAAGTTCCCCAACAGCAGTAAGTCCTGGATACCCCAACACACCAGAAAAGCAAGATTCAGATCTAAAATTACTGGTCAAGATGGTGGTAAGGAACACATAGATAAATCTCTTAAAGAAATACAGGAGAATATGGATCAAAAGTTAGAAGCCCTTGCAAGGCAAACACAAAAATCACTTAAAGAAATTCAGGAGAATATGAATCAAAAAACAGAAGCCAATAAGGAGGAAATACAAAAATCATTTAAAGAAATACAGGAGAATGTGGGTCAACAAGTAGAAGTCATGAAAGAGGAAACACAAAAATCTCTTAAAGAATTACATGAAAACACAAACAAGCAAGTGAAAGATCTGAGCAAAACCATCCAGGATCTAAAAACAGAAGTAGAAACAATTAAGAAATCGCAAAGGGAGACAGCTTTGGAGATAGAAAGCCTTGGGAAGAAATCAGGGGCCATAGATGAAAATATCAAGAATAGAATACAAGAGATAGAAGAAAGAATCTCAGAAGCCGAAGATACCATAGAAATCATTGATTCAACAGTCACAGAAAATGCAAAATGCAAAATTCTTGTAACCCAAAACATCCAGGAAATCCAGGACACAATGAGAAGACCAAACCTAAGGATTATGGGTATAGATGAGAGGGAAGATTTACAACTTAAAGGGCCAGCAAATCTCTTCTACAAAATTATGGAAGAAAGCTTCCCCAACGTAAAGAAAGAGATGCCCATGAATATACAAGAAGCCTACAGAACTCCAAACAGACTGGACCAGAACAGAAATACCTCCCGTCACATAAGAATCAAAATCCCAAATGTACTAAACAAAGAAAGAATATTAAAGGCAGTAAGAGAAAAAGGCCAAGTAACATATCAGAAGGATAGACCTATCAGAATTACACCAGACTTCTCACCAGAGACCATGAAGGCTAGAAGATCCTGGGCAGATATCATGCAGACTGTAAGAGAACACAAATTTCAGCCAAAACTACTTTACCCAGCAAAACTCTCAATTGCCATAGATGGAGAAGCCAAGGTATTCCACGACAAAACCAAATTTGCATGATATTTTTCCACAAACCCAGCCCTACAAAGGATAAAGGATAATGTGGAGTGTTTTTTTTTTTTCAGGCAGTAAAGCACTGGCATAAAGGTTTTCTTTGCGACCTCAAAATTGGAGCATTTTCTTGAATGATGACCTTGGTAAACAGAAGATGAAATTAAAGATGGAAATATTCAAGTGACAAGAAGCAGTTTTGTAGTATCTCTTTTATTATTATTTTTTAAATTTTTTTAAATTTTCTATATTCTTTGTTTACATTCCAAAGACTTTCCCCTTTCCCAGTTCCCCCCTCACCATATGTCCCATAAGTCCTCTTCCCCCCCCATTCCCCAATCACCCCCCCTATTTCTCTGTACTCTCCTACAAAACTGGATCAAGTCTTTTAAGGACCAGCGTCCTCTCCTTCCTTATTCTTGGGAATCTTTTGATTCCACATTAAACCAGACACACTGAAACTGATAGAAAAGAAACTGGGGAAGACCCTGGAGGACATGGGCACAGGGGGAAAGTTCCTGAACAGAACACCAATAGCTTATGCTCTAAGATCAAGTATTGACAAATGGGACCTCATAAAATTAAAAAGTTTCTGTAAGGAAAGACACTTTCAGAAGGACAAAAGGGCAACCAACAAATTGGGAAAAGATCTTCAACAACCCCACATCTGACAGAGGTCTAATATCCAATATATACAAAGAACTCAAGAAGTTGTACCCAAAGGACCAAATAACCCTATCAAAAAATGGGGTACAGAGCTAAACAAAGAATTTTCACCTGAAGAAATTCAGATGGCTGAGAAGCACCTTAAGAGATGTTCAACATCATTAGTCATCAGGGAAATGCAAATCAAAACAACCCTGAGATTTCACCTCATACCAGTCAGAATGGCTAAGATTAAAAATTCAAGAGACAACAGGTGCTGGCGAGGATGTGGAGAAAGAGGAACACTCCTCCACTGTTGGTGGGATTGCAAGATGGTACAACCGCTCTAGAAATCAGTCTGGCGGTTCCTCAGAAAATTGGGCATGACACTTCCAGAGGACCCTGTCATACCACTCCTGGGCATATACTCAGAGGATTCCCCTGCATGCAATAAAGACACATGCTCCACTATGTTCATAGCAGCCTTATTTATAATAGCCAGAAGTTGGAAGGAGCCCAGATGTCCCTCAAAGGAGGAATGGATACAGAAAATGTGGTATCTTTATACAATGGAATACTATTCAGCAATTAAAAATAATGAATTCATGCAATTTATAGGCAAATAGTTGGATCTGGAAAATATCCTGAGTGAGTTAACCCAATCACAAAAGAATACACATGAAATGCAATCACTGATAAGTGGATATTAATGAGCTCAAAATCTCTGAACACTCAAGGCACAATTAGCAAATCAAAAGATTCCCAAGAAGAAGGAAGGAAAGGACCCTGGTCCTGAAAAGACTGGATCCAGTTTTGTAGGAGAGTACCAGAACAGAGAAATGAGGGGGGGTGATTGGGGAATAGGGGGGAGGAGAAAAGGACTTATGGGACATATGGTGAGGGGGGAACTGGGAAAGGGGAAAGTCTTTGGAATGTAAACAAAGAATATAGAAAATTTGAAAAAAAATTTAAAAAATAATAATAAAAGAGATACTACAAAACTGCTTCTTGTCACTTGAATATTTCCATCTTTAATTTCATCTTCTGTTTACCAAGGTCATCATTCATTCAAGAAAATGCTCCAATTTTGAGGTCGCAAAAGAAACCTTTATGCCAGTGCTTTACTGCCTGAAAAGCAACAACAACAACAACAACAACAACAACTCTTTTCTGCAGAAAGCATTGAAGCACTGGAACCCTGTCTTCAGCTGCCCACCAGGGCCCTGAGCTCATTTGCTAATAAAGTAGAAGACATCCATTTGAAAACCATGTACAACAAATGCAAGACAGATCACTTTTTAAGCATCATATATATTCTTTCAAAAAATGTTTGAAATGTTCTCAATGACAAATACATTGGGGTGGAAGGAATATTCATTATGTGGAAGTAGGCTAATCCAAATTGTCAGGGTTTCTACTGAGTTCCTGGAGGTCAGACTGGGCATAGATCACAAGTATATCATCACACAGATTTCCCAAATTGAGCTATAATTGTCCTCAGCCACAGAACTGCCTCAGGTGACTTACTCCTATACATGACATTATTTGCAAGAGCTGAAAGCAGAGTAGACTAGATTTTGTGACAAGTTTTACTTTTTTGTAGGACTACCTGAGAATCATCTTTTCCTCTGTTGCCTACCTGATGTGGCTGGTTTGAATTTTCTCAACAATGCTTTCATAGCTCTTGCTTGCACTTCTTTCCAGCACATGTTAAGCTAGCTGATGACCTGTGAGACCTCTCTGCAGCATGCATCCCCTTCCCTCAGTGGTATCCAAACCACCTCCCCTAAGATGACGAGAAACACTTAAATACAAAGTCAAAACACATCAAAATATTTATTTACTGAATATTCATAATGACAGATATCTACTTTAAAAATACTTTTCAACCCCTGAAACAGACTAGTTTGATACTTCACAATACATAGAAATAGAAGGATACCATCTCAAAAAAATTAATTACTAACTGTGACTTAAAATTATTGAACACCTTTCATCAGAAAGCTCAAAGGATTTCTGAGGGTAAGCCTATCCAGAACAGAATAACAATGGGATTAATTGTGAGAAAAAGCAGACAGGCCAATGGCTCATGTGCTGTCCTTAGAATGTGTTGCAGGTGGCCGTTACCATGAAACATTGTGGGAGATGTTATGGAAAAGATGGCAGGCAAGCACAGCTTAACAGAATCCAGCAGACTCGCGATCCTAGTTATCACTGCTGCCAACAAAACAGTTGTAATCCTATCATTCTATCATGTACTTATTCATATGTTAACTAGGGAAATAGCTATGAAAGGAGAAATCTGGTGACATGACAATTTTCAAGTCAAAACTTCAAATTAGTGAATTGCTGGGTCAGCTCATAATAGTTATACACAAGAATGCTCTCTATAAAAGAAAGGTAGGAGATGGGAAATGAAGGAGGAGGTAGGAGACAAAGAAAAGGAAACAAAAGTAGAAAACAAAATGGAGATGAACTAGAATAGAAAGTGTATACTGTGTGTCTACTGTGGCCTAAAATAATAACTATATGATCATAAATACCTCTCTCTCTCTCTCTCTCTCTCTCTCTCTCTCTCTCCCTCTCTCTCTCCCTCGCTCCCTCCCTCCATCCATCCATCCCTCTCTCCCTCCTTCTCTCAGTCTCCCTCCCTCTACCTCTCTCCCTCTCTCCCTCTGTCTTGCTCTGTCATTCTCCCTTTCTCTGTCTCCCTTTGAAGTTTTAATCAGTCCGTTGGCTTTTGTAGATACAGCTTTTTTCATGAGTCTTTCCCACCAGCTTCTTGTTCTCTTCAGTCTCTTTCATCATTGACTATTAAGGTTAAACTCTTAGATGTATTTTAGAAACTGTACATGAACAAAGTCCTAGGAAGAAAGATACAAGACATGAAAGTCTTTATTCATTATTCTGAGTGCTGGGCAAAAGGCTCCACACTAGCAAATACTCCATGCAGAAAAATACTATAAAGCTAATAATTATGAGAAAAGTGTCAAGAAATCTGGGGGTCTAGTCCTTATGTGTTGTATTGATTCTCCAACGCTTTTGCAATAATTAACTACTAATTTTGCAGTCTGCATCAATGTTCTTTACTGAGAAGGAGCAGCAGCATGGTAAGCTATGGTGGGGCTCTTCTTCACAATTATTTTATGTGTTTTCCCAAAAGCCTTCCCAATTTGTAGCTCCTATTTTGGGTCCAATACTCTATGCCATAATAAAACCATATAATCAAGAGCACACTTCCAGTGAATATTGACTATGTCTGCTACCTTCTTATATTTTATTTGTTTGCTTTGGTGTGTGTGTGTGTGTGTGTGTGTGTGTGTGTGTGTGTGTAGTTTTATTTTTCCCCCTTTAAGGAATTTTAACACACTTATAAGACAAGGTGTGTATGGCCTGTTATCCAAAATTACTAAGAGATCTTGATGGAATACTTTATTCCAGGAAAATAAAATAGGTTAGACTAAATATGATACTGGTACTCTAGGTATAGTTAGTTTTAAGTGTCACCTTGATACAGCCAGGAGCCACCTGAGAAGGGACTCTTAATTGAAAGTTTGGGTAGATTGAATTGGCCTGTGCACATGTCTGTGCGGGGGTGCATTGTATCCTGAGTGTTAATTGATGAAGGAGCATCCAGCACATGGTATTCGGCATCATTCCCTGGGCAGGAGGTATAAGAAAACTAGCTAACAAAGCATGAACCTTTAAGCAAACAAGCAGTGTTTCTTCCAGGTTTCTGCCTCAAGTCTCTGCTTCAGCTCCTGCCTTGCCTTCCCTCAATGGTGAACTATGACTTAAAAGTGTAAGTGAAATAAACACTTCCATCCTCTAAGTTGTTTTTGGTCATCATGTTTTATCATAGCACCCATAAAGACTAGAATAGCCAGTATCTGTTTATGATGAGGTTAGGAAGGACCACCTAACATGAAGCATCCTAATAGCCTGATACTGGTGCCCCATTAGAGAGCCTTCTAGAGCTTTCCAATAGACTCAAGCCCTGGGAGAAAGAAGTTAGTAGTTGATTACACCATTTTACAGCATGCCTCTGAAAGCCAAGCTGTTAGCGGAACGCCTAGAAGTGAAGTGGGGAAAACCTTACTAGACGAAAGTTGACAGGAAGTTCTCCAAGGGTAATGGAGGAAGAAAAAGGCTACAGCCCCCAAATCAAATCTATCTGACTATTGCCCTAACAATAAAGTTGCTGGGGACAACAGAAGCACAAAGAACTTCTCCTGGAGGAGACTCCAGCAAAGGCTCTGGGTATAAAGGCGATCCTTGCATTGTTGTGGCAATGGTACACTGATGGAACTCCAATTTCTTAGCTAGGTATGTATTTCCCTATCACCTCAGTGGTAGAAAGTAGGACCCGTGGACCCCACTTGGAGCTTTATGTGGTCTCAGTGTTCTACCCCTCCTCTCCCAGGTTTAACAGCCCTTCTCTGATTGGTCCATTTTTACCTTATTTGCAAGCATGCATATTCAGGAGGTCAGGGTCACTACCTGTCTTGTGTATCTGAGCCAATAAGCTACAAAGAAGTAGTCTCATCAGAGCACTGGTTGGACGAGAAGGGGAAGGAAGACTTCAAAGTTCAGTGTCCCAGCACCAGAAGATAGAAAAGACTGCTTCAAAGAGTGTTGGAGAACAGCTCGCTGGAGGCTCATGGTGCCAGAGTCTTCTGACTCAAGGAGAGCATTTGCTAGGGGCTATGCTCCAAGATGTGACTGCAGAGGCAGGACAGAAGATTCCTTCTGGCCACAGCCTCCAAGAAGACAGTCTTCAGTGGCAGAATAGAACTGACTCCTGCAACTGTCTCCAGCTTCTATGATTTGCCACTACAGTCTTGTGATTCCAGGCTCCAAGACTTGCCAGAGACAGAAGAACTGCTTCACAGGCTCTTCCTGTAGGTGGCCAGCTTTCTACAGTCTTGCTTTAAAAATGACTGCTCCCCATTGGCACCTGAAAGCATTCTCACAAGTTTGGGGGCACTAACAACGCCAACAATTTCTCAGCCAGCGTCAGGAAGCCCGATGAGAGTTCTGAGCCATAAAACTTCCTCCAACCATCTTGGAGTTTCTCCTTTCCTATCTGAAGTTTTGTTTTCCCATTTATATTGTTACTGACAAGTGGCAAACAGTAACTCCTTGCTGTTAGCCCATTCTTTTCCTGAAAAGGGGTGGAGTAAGAATGCCATATGGGACAGTCAACCGTCTCAGCTGGCGAACTGGCCAGGAACTCAATAGGAATTCTACAAGAACTTAATGAATAGTCAACAGGAATTATGGAAAGTTGAAGGAATTTCATGGGAAAGGTGAGAGAAATGCACCTCTTCAGGAGGCTTTATGCTCCACCATAGTTCTGTCTGGTAAACATTGAAGGCAAAGGCTGTCAACTAGTTCAAAGTGATAAGCACAGCTTCTAGTCCAAGAGGTCAGGCTTGTTGAGACAAACTTGGTCCTCTATTCTTGCTACAGAGACATTCTGTGACCTGCATTGCTTTGGGATTGGCCCCACTGGGATGACAGAGTTGAAGAAACAACAGAGACATGAAGAGAAGCTGGGACTGGGTGAGCCATATGCTCTGATGGAGATGTACCAGCAGCCCAGAAACTCAGTGTGTATAAAATTACTTTTGGTATATGAAGAAGGAGTCGGAGGGGGTTATTTAATCTCAGTAGGAAGTCTCTATAGGGGAGTAGTCTTAGGCTGCAGTCATGCTGAAGAGGAAGTACTAAGCTGCTATTGATGCTTTCTGCACACAGCGACCATACTCATACCAGGAAAGATCTTGCTAATCCTCTGAGCCTGACCCAGGGAAGGCCTTGCTATCCTCATGGGTCTGAAGCATCAGGATCCTTGACATGGTTACACTCATGTCAATAATATGCATTCACTCATCTGTTCCCCACTGTTAGTTCTGTTTCAGCTCAGTTTCTTGTCTTAGAAATCTGCCCATGTAAGGATCTGAAGTACAGTCATAAAGCAACTGAAGGTTTCTGGTATGGGAAACTCCCTAATGTTACTGGAAGGCTTCCTGACCAAACTTGGTCACTGCCTGCCTGATGAGTAGGGTATCAGACAAAAACCTATTTTTCATATTTGCCTCAACTGGTACTTGAACAAGTACCATTTGGCCATATTGTCTTTGAGTTGGAGGATGTCATGCCATGAATAGTGAGCCTACCAAGTACAAGTTGCTATGTTGTGATTAACTCCAACAAGTTTGCAGTGACTGCATGTTACAGAACACAAGGGAACATAGGAGGTTATGAGGTGATGCCTGCAATTGGTTTCTTATCAGGAGTATGCAGGAGAGCTGTGGTCTTATGAAGTTGAGCCAGAGTTTCACGGGAGGGTTGATGAGGTGCAGAGTAGCAGTGTGAGACTCTTGAGAGGGGTAAAGGGCATTATCCTTCAGGAACATTGTCCACTCTCAGTGCTTGATTCTGTACCACCTGTGGCCTGGAATTCAATGAAGAGGAAATGTGAGTAGACAAACAGCTTTGGGAGCCCCCTTCAAGGACAAGGCACAGCCATGCTCAGTGCAGCCTTGTTCCACTCTAGGGATATCATTCCTGGAGACCAATGAGAACTAGTAACCCAAAAATTCCAAAATAATGGTAATTTCTACTAGTGAATTTAGTCCTGAAGACTTTCTCTGCAAGAGACTGTGTTCAATCCCTAGCCCCAAATGTCCCCAAGAGCTCTTGCCAACAAACTTTTATCTGGAACTCAGAGGTGTGCTGAGTACACAGGCTGAAACCCACAGCCTACCTCAGCTGCCATGCCGCTGCCTCCAAGGAGGTTGAGAGTTCCTACTTTCCTATTCAAACATTTACTTTCCATTTAAACTGGTTCTTCCTGGCAAATGAATTTATCCTTATTATCCTTTGCATTCTGTTCTTGGAAGGAGGACAGGATGAATACGCAAAATGAGAGAATCAGCTGTCTCACAACAAGGTTGAGGTGCCTCATTGTACACATGGAAAAGCAGAGAGGTTGCCACGAACACAGAAAATTAAGTCAGACTTGAGAAGAAATGGAGAATTATAAGATATCAGTGAGATGGGATGACAGACCCCACGCAAGTAGAATTTATGCCCGTGCCTTTACTCAGGATCTATTTAAATTTTTTAGGGTAAGCTATATTTGTGTTCTCTCTCTTTTAATTGAGCTAATTTGATCTGAAGCTTTTCATTTGTAACAAAAAGGGACACACACTGTTCAGTTATGGCTTCACAACATAGCTTCTCAAAGCAGGTGGCACAAAACCTCTCATGAAACAGACAGTTTACGTGCTGGAAGAAGTTGTGGAAGGATAGTGGGAAGCAGTTGTTTTAGTTTCTTCCAGGAAGGAGACATAAACATCAGCGGGGACTCAGCAGCTCAAAGTGCAATCAACTAAAGGTTTCACGACTCATGTGTCAGAGGGAAGGGCTGGTTATTGGCCTAGACTGCACTGCATCTGAGTAGTGTCTGTCTATAATCTCTTCACTTGACTCAAGGGACTTCTCCTGTTGTAGAAAAATGTTAATCCAACAACATGGCTGCTCCAACAAAGGATCACGTAAAAAAATACCTTCTAGGTCTGTGTGATCTAGCTGGAATATAGACATGCCCTTGGTACACAACTTTGATCCCTCTAGTTGTAATACAGGTACAACTCCCTCTGGCTGGAATAAAAGCACACCCTTAGTACACACCTTAGTAAAGTTAGTTTGTTGAAGGAATTAGCCATGTTTGAAGGTGATATCTAATTAAGGGGCAGACAAAGTGGTGAATTAGAGAAAGATTTGACAGAATGAGTCAGAAATCAGATGCACCCAACTCTCATGAAAACATGCAGGGAAGAGAAGCTACTCAAGAGTAGCACAAAGTCAGTTGAGTGCAGTTGATTCAGTTCAGTCAGTGTCACAGTCAGTGGATGCTGGGTCCCTTAAGCAGTTTGTGCAGCCATTTCATGGAGATGAAAAGCAGTTTTCACTGGATGGTTTTACAGAGGCAAGTTGTAGAGAGAACAAGCTAGACACAGGTGAGGACAGAACTGGACAGATAATAAGAAGGGGCCAGAAGATTAAAACAGATTGTCATAGTTTGAGACCAAGCAGAACAATTCAGTGAGGAGTCAAAAGAAGCCAGTTTGAGTCACTCAGTTGGGAATGGAGTTTCAGCCAGAAGAGCTGACTTAACCCAGACAGCCAGAGTTCAGAAAGAGCTAGAAAGGGTGAACTTATTCAGCTGTAAACCTCCAAGATGACAATTACATCTGGTGTTATATTTTGCTGTATTTTTACAATCTAACCCAAGGTGTTCGTTCTATAGCATCTCTGACATACTTTAAAGGCCAAGGTCATTACAAAGATCTAGTCATTGCAGAAGAGAGTGGTGCCATACTGTAAGAGGCAGATTAAGGTTTTCTGGAATGTGAGACTACATAACAGCCATTACTGGAAAATGAGATCTGACATAGGACTTGAATGTAAGACAAAAGGGGGGTTGGAATCACATTCCAGATATCTCTGTGCCACATGGGAGGCTTGGAGCCATCTTTGGGTCAGTGAGAAACAGTGGTTTTTGACCAGAGAAATGACAAACATCAAACTAAAAGAATATGGCTAGATAGAGGAGAATTATGTTCTCCTAAGATCATGCTACTTAACCAGGCAGTGTTTCATTGTCTGATGACTTATCTGTTCTGCTTTGAACACAAGTCAAGCTGACATTGTTATCTTTGCAAACTCCAGTCCTTGTAATATTGTGTTACTATAAAAAATTTGCCTTAATATGAGATGGCATTAGTCCAGACCTGTATTTCACAATGAGCTTGCCAATGAATAAACACACACAAGGTTTGTTGGGCTTGACATTTAAGTTTGTGTTATTTCATTCTAGTGGGAAAATGATTCCCATGTTGATTCCAGTGCTGACTGCACACAAAGGCAGTGCAACTTCCTCACCCCATTTAACCTCCACACAGGAAGTTTAGTCTTAAAGTAAAATAATTTTAAACAACACGTGATATCCTCAAACACCCACACAGTCTAAGTGTGACCTCCGGTTTAAAAGAAAGGCATCAGGAGCTACAAAACAATAATAACCAAAACTGGCCAAGGAGTTGATTGCCAGTGGAGCAGTAGAGGACCTTGGGTAGCAGTTGATTGCCATTGAAGTAGCAGGGGACCTTGGGTAGTTTTTGCTATTGGCCAAGAAGCCCCATGTTTATTTTTCATTCTTCAGGCATACAACTATATTTATTATTGTTGTTGTTGCTGCTGCTGTTGTTGTTTTAAATTAACCATCAGTTTATTTCAATTGCAAGTAAATGCCCATAAAAGAATCTAGAAGAGTGAAATTAATTAGAGATACCACACAGAATGGTTCAAATTCAAAGGACTTTATTACATTTCTTCCATCTACTTCATCTCCACCCACATACTCTAGTCTGCTAGAAATTCTGCTGTTTTCCTAATTCCTCCAACTGTTCTGGGACACTATGTCTCCCAGTTTTCCTTCTCATTGTTCCTGATTTGTCTTTGATTAATAAGAAGGCATAAGAAGACTGCTTCTACCAAGTATCTTTCTTAAGAGTATAAACAATGATTCTGGAAAAACAAAGATTAAGTATACTTCAGACACTTCTATGCACCACCTATAGAAAGAGACTATGGCTTCATGAAAGACATCAATTAAATGAGCAATGTGGAAGAAATATTGTATTTCTTAAAATAAATCTTTTTTTATTGAATATCTTCTTCATTTACATTGCCAATGGTAAAACCTTTCCCAATTTTCCCTCTCCCCAGAGACTCCCAACCACTCCTCCCACCCCTTGCCTCCACATATATGCCCTTCCACCCGACCCATTCCCACCTCCCCCCTCGATTTCCCTTTGTTGGGGCATCTATTGAGCCTTTACCTGACCAAAGACCACTCCTCCCACTGATGCCCTACAAGGCATTCCTCTGCCACATTTTTGGCTGGACCCTTGTGTACCACTTGGTTGATGGTTTAGACCCTGGGAGTCCTGGGGCATCTGGGTGGCTAAAATCTTTGTTCCCATGGTGATGTAAACCCCTTCAGTTCCTCCAGACCACCATCCAACTCCTCCATTGGGGACCCTATGCCCAGTCCAATGGTTGACTGCTAGCATCTGCCTCTGTATTTGTAAGGCTCTGGCAGGGCCCCTCCAGAGACAACCATGGCATGGCCTTTTGGTATACACTTCTTGTCAACCATAGTAGTGTCAGGGTTTGGTGACTGTTTATAGGGTGAATCCCCGGGTAGGGCAGTCTCTGGGTGGCGTTTACTTCAGTCTCTGCTCCACATATTGTCTCCCTTATGCTCCTGTAAATATTTTGTTCCCTTTCTCAGAGGAACCAAAGCACCTTCACTTAAGTCCTCCTTCTTGAGTTTCCTGTGCTGGGTGAATTATAACTTGTTTATTTTGAGCTTTTGGGCTAACATTCACTTATTAGTGAGTGCATACCATGTGCATTCCTTTGTGTTTGAGTTACCTCACTCAGGATAACACTTTCTAGTTCCATCCATTTGCCTGAGAATTTCATAAATTCGTTGTTTTTAATACCTGAATAGTACTCCATTGTGTATATAAACCACAGGTTCTGTATCCATTCCTCTATTGAAGGACATCTGGGTTCCTTCCAGCTTCTGGCTATTATAAATAAGGCAGCTATGAACATGGTGGAGCATGTGTCCTTGTTACATGTGGGAGCATTTTCTGGGTATATGCCCGTGAGTGGTACAGCTGGATCCTCAGGTAGTACTACGTCTAATTTTCTGAGGAATCACCAAACTGATTTCCAGAGTGGTTTTACCAGCCTGCAATCCTACCAACAATAGAGAAGTGTTCCTTTTCCCCCACATCCTATCCAGCATCTGCTGTCCCCTGAGTTTTTCATGTTATCCATTCTGACCGGTGTGAGGTGGAATCTCAGTGTTGTTTTGATTTACATTTTCCTGATAACTAAGGATGCTGAATATTTCTTTAGATGTTTTAGAGCCATTCGAGTTTCCTCAGTTGAGAATTCCCTGTTTAGCTCTGTACCCATTTTTTAATAGAGTTATTTGACTCTCCAGAGACAAACTTCTTGAGTTCTTTGTATACATTGGAAATTAGCCCTCTATTGGATGTAGGGTTAGTAAAGATCTTTTCCCAATTTGTTGGTTGTCATTTTGTTCTATTGACCATGTCCTTTGTCTTACAGAAGCTTTGCAGTTTTATGAGGTCCATTTGTCAATTCTTGTTCTTAAAACAAAGACCATTGGTGTTCTGTTCAGGAACTTTTCCCCTGTGCCCCTGTGTTCAAGATTCATCCCCACTTTCTCCTCTATAAGCTTTAGTGTGTCTAGTTTTATATGTAGATCCTTGATCCACTTGGATTGAGCTTTATACAAGGAGATAAGAATGGATCGATTTGCATTTTTCTGCATGAAGACCTCCAGTTGATCCAGCACCATTTGTTTAAAATGCTGTCTTTTTTCCACTGGATGTTTTGAGCTCCTTTGTCAAATATTAAGTGAGCACACATGTGTGGGTTCTTTTCTGGATCTTCAATTCTATTCCATTGATCTTCCTGCCTGTCTGCATACCAATACCAAGCAGTTTTTAATCACTATTGCTCTATAGTTGAGTTGAGGTCAGGGATGGTGATTCTCCAGAAAGAGCGTTTGTTGTGGTTGTGGAGAATAGTTTTTGTTATCCTGAGTTTTTTGTTATTCCAGATGAATTTGAGAAAGGCTCTTTCTAGATCTATAAAGAACTGACTTGGGATTTTGAGGGAGATTGCATTGAATCTGTAGATTGCTTTTGACAAGATGGCCATTTTTACTATATTAATCCTGCCAGTACAAAAGCATGGAAGATTTTTTCCATCTTCTGAGGTCTTCTTCAATTTCTTTCTTCAAAGTCTTGAAGTTCCTGTCATACAGATTTTTTTATTTATTTGGTTAGAGTCACACCAAAATACTTTATATTGTTTTTGGACATTGTGAAGGGTGTTATTTCCCTAACTTCTTTCTTAGCCTGTTTATTCTTTGAGTATAGGAAAGCTACTGATTTGCTTGAGTTAATTTTATAACCTGCCACTTTGCTGAAGTTGTTTATCAGCTGTAGGAGTTCTCTGGTGGAGTTTTTTGGGACGCTTAAGTATACTAACATATCATCTGCAAATAGTGCTAATTTGACTTCTTCCTTTCCAATTTGTATACTTTTGACCTCCTTACGTTGTCTAATTGCTCTAGCTAGAATTTCAAGTACAATATTGAATAAATATGGAGAGAGAGGGCAGCCTTGTCTAGTGCCTGATTTTAGTAGGATTGCTTCAAGTTTCTCTCCGTTTAACTTGATGTTGGCTACTGGTTTGCAGTATATTGCTTTCACTATATTTAGGTATTGGCTTTGGATTCCTGATCTCTCCAAGACTTTTATCATGAAGGGATGCTGGATTTTGTCAAAAGTCTTTTCAGCATCTAATGAAATGACCATGTGGTTTTTTTCCCTTTGTTTATGTAGTAGATTACATTAATGATTTCCTTTTATTGGACCATCCCTGGGATGAGGCTTACCTAATTGTGGTGAATTATAGCTTTGATGCATTCTTGGATTCGATTGGCCAGGATTTTGTTCAGTATTTTTGCATCAGTGTTCATGAGGGAGATTGGTCTGAAGTTCTTCCTTGTTTGGTCTTTGTTTGGTTTAGGTATAAGCATTATTGTGGCTTCATAGAATGAGTTGGGTAGTGTTCCTTGAGTTTCTATTTCATGGAATAGTTTGAAGTGTATCAGTATTAACTGTTCTTTGAAGATCTGATAGAATTCCCTCCTAAACCCATCCGGTCCTGGGCTTTTTTTGATGGGAGACTCTTAATGACTGCTTCTATTTCCTCAGGACTTATGGAACTATTTAAATGGTTTATCTAATCCTGTTTTAATGTTGGCACGTGATATGTATCTAGGAAGTTGTCCATTTCATCCAGGGTTTCAAACTTTGCTGCATATAAACTCTTGTAGTAGAATCTGATGGTTTTTTTTTTAATTTCCATAGTTTCTGTTGTTATGTCTCCCTTTTCATTTCTGATTTTATTAATTTGGATACTGACTCTGTGTCCTCTGGTTCATTTGGCTAATGTTTTACCTATCTTTTTGATATTTTTCAAAGAACCAGATCCTTGTTTTGTTGATTTTTTGTATAGTTCTTTTTGTCTGTTTGGTTGATTTCAGCCCTGAGTTTGATTATTTCCTGCTGTCTACTCCTCTTGTGTGTATTTGCTTCTTTTTGTTCTAGAGCTTTCAAGTGTACTGTCAAGCTGTTAGTGTAAGTTCTCTCCATTCTCTTTTTGGAAGCACTCAGAGCTATGAGTTTTCCTCTTAACACTGTTTTCATTGTGTCCCATAAATTTTGTTATAATGTGTCTTCATTTTCATTAAATTCTAAAAAGTCTTTAATTTCTTTCTTATTTCTTCCTTGACCAAGCTACCGTTGAGAAGAGCATTGTTCAAAGTCCACATGTATGTGTGTTTTCCATTGTTTTTGTTTGAGCTTAAGACCAGGCTTAGGTCGAGGTGATCTGATAAGGTACATGGAATAATTTCAATATTTCTGTATCTATTGAGGCCCCTTTTGTGACCAGTTATATGGTCAATTTGGAGAAGGTGCTGAGAAGAAGGTATATTCTTTTGCTTTAAGTTGGAATGTTCTATAAATATCTGTTAGATCCATTTGGTCCGTAATTTCAGTAGTTTCACTGTATCTCTGTTTAGTTTCTGATTCCATGATTTGTCCATTTTTTATTAGAGTGGGGTATTGAAGTCTCCCACTATTATTGTGTGGACTACAATGTGTGTTTTGAGCTTTATTAAAGTTTCTTTTATGAATGTGGATGCCCTTGCGTTCAGAGCATAGATGTTCAGAATTGAAAGTTCATCTTGGGAGATTTTTCCTTTGACCACTATGAACTGTCTCTCCTTATCTTTTTTGGCAACTTTTGGTTGAAAGTCAATTTTATCCTATATAAAAATGGATGCTCCATCTTGTTTCTTGTGACCATTTGCTTGGAAATTTTTTTCCAACCTTTGACTCTTAAATAGTGACTGTCTTTGTCACTGAGGTGGGTTTCTTGTATGCAGCAAAATGTTGGGTCCTGTTTACATATCCAGTCTGTTAGTCTCTGTCTTTTTTATAGGGGAATTGAGACCATTGATATTAAGAGATATTAAGGAAAAGTGATTGTTGCTTATTGTTATCTTGTTAGTTAAAGGTGAAATTCTGGTTGTGTAGCTATGTTCTATTGGGTTTACTGAACGACTTCCTTATTGTTTTTTCTGTGGTGTGGTTTCCTCCCTTGTGTTGGTATTTTTCCACCCATTATCCTTTGCAGAGCTGGATTTGTGGGAAGATATTATGTAAATTTTCTTTCATCATGGAATGTCTTATTTTCTCCGTCTATGGTAATTGAAAGTTTTGCTGGGTATAGTAGTCTGGGCTGACATTTATGTTCTCTTAGGGTCTGTATGACATCTGCCCAGGCTCTTCTGGCTTTCATAGTCTCTGGTGAGAAGTCTTGTGTAATTCTGATAGGTCTGCCTTTATATGTTACTTGACCTTTTTCTCTTTCTGCTTTTAATATTCTTTCTTTGTTTAGTGCATTTGGTGTTTTTATTATTATGTGATGGGAGGAATTTCTCCTCTAGTCCAATCTGTTTGGCTTCCTGTATGTTCATGGGCATCTCTTTCTTTAGGTTAGGGAAGTTTTCATCTATAATTTTGTTGAAGACATTTACTGGGCCTTTAAGATGTAAATCCTCACTTTCTTCTATACCTATAATCCTTAGGTTTGGTCTTCTCATTGTGTCCTGTATTTGCTGGATGTTTGAGGTTACAAGAGTTTGCATTTTGCATTTTCCTTGACTGTTGAGTCAATGTTTTCTATGGAATATTCAGCATCTGAGATTCTTTCTTCTATCTCTTGTATTCTGTTGTTGATGCTTGAATCTATGACTCCTGAATTCTTTCCAAGGCCTTTTATCTTCATAGATTTCTCACTTTGTGATTTCTTTATTGTTCCTATTTCCATTTTTAGATCCTGGATAGTTTTGTTCAGTTCCTTCACTTGTTTGTTTGTTTCTTTCCTGAAATTCTTGAAGGAATTTTTGTGTTTCCTCTTTAAAGGCTTCTACCTGTTGACCCATGTTCACCTGTATTTCTTTAAGGGATTTTTTTGTGTTTCCTCTTTAAGGGCTTCTACATTTTGATCCATATTCTCTTGTATTTCTTTATGGGATTTTTGTACTTATACCTGTTGACCCATGTTTTCCTGTATTTCTTTAAGGGGGTTATTTATGTCCTTCTTGAAGTCCTCCATCAGCAATATGAGATGGGATTTTAAATATAGTTCTTGCTTTTCTGATGTGATAGAGTATGCAAGATTTGTTGTTGTGGGAGAACTGGGTTCTGATGGTACTATGCTGCCTTGGTTTCTGTTGGTAATGATCTTGCGTTTTCCTTTGGCCATCATTTTATCCCTGGTGTTAGCTGGTCTTGCTATCTCTATCTTCTCTGTCCTGCAGGTCTGTGTTTCTGTACTCCTGTGATTCCCTTTCTTTCCAATGCCCTGCAAACAGCTGGTTCTCCAGGAGGTATCAGGTGATGAGGTCTCCCCTGTGGCAGACTTCACAAGGGCCGAATGCCCTAGGCTGCTATTTCTCAAATGCTCTGCTGCTGCCTGATCTCGAATGCCCTGCTGAAGCTGGTTCTCGAATGTCCTGCTTCTACCAGTTCAAATGCCCCACTGGTGCTACTTCTTGAATGACCTGTCCCTGTCCATTCTCTAGAGAATATCGGGAAGTAGGATCCTCCCCATGTCAAAAGTGGGGTAGGTCTACCATATCCAATGGAATGGGGCAGTGGCAGGGAAGAGGGGAGGGGTAGAATGGACGGAAGGGGAGTAGTGATCTGGAGATTGTTGGGTAGTGATTCCTCAAGCGGGCTCTGGGCCTCTAGGGGTGGGGGGTGATTCTTACCAAATGCCCTGCTCCTGCCCATTCTCTAGAGAGTATCAGGAAGTAGGAACCTCCCCCATGTCCAAGGTGGCACAGGTCTACCACATCCAATGGAGCAGGGACGTGATGGCAGAGCAAGATAACTCCTTTTTAAAGTAAAAATAAATGGACTTGTCTTATGTGTATAATGTATAAACAGAGCTAATATTCAGATTTGATATCCTCACCCACCACACAAAGCATACATGGAAATATTATACCTTATTGCTTCACATGTATAATTATTGTCTTTGTCTATCATATGTTTCTGGTTTTTGGAAGCTTGAGAAAGTGTTTCTTCTTGTAAAGTTATTAAATATTAACTTATAGAGCTGCCAGGTTTTGTACAGAGCTAAAGATCTAAGCTTACTATGACTTAGAGAACTGCTTTAGGGAATACATCCACTTTTTAATAATTAAAACACTCAGTGTTGCACACATAACTTCACATTCCTATCAAGTACATGCATTGCAGTCTTTAAAGATGTAATTATTATTTTTATGTGACTGCATGTATGCCTGTATGCGTTTGTGTGTAACATGCTTGTATAGTAGCCTGTAGAACCAGGAGAGGGTGCTAGATTGCCTGCTCCTCTACAAGAGCAGTAAATTTACTAAACTCCCTTAAATGAACAAAATGAAATATTTTGTTATGTTAGTAAGAGTAAAAAACTGGATTCATTATGAGCAAATTCCCACTAGGAAATGAATTCCATTAAATCATAAAGCAGAAAATTAAAATATGAATAACAATATTGGCATAGTATTGTTAATAATCCATCTAGTGTATGACATATGACCCATAACTCTAAAGCATTGCGTGAGTGTCTGTTCATCAATTGTTTATAGCCGCTAAACTCTCAGTGGTTTTGTTTTTATAATGAAAACAAATGAACAGGATGTTCTTCACAATGCAAAAATAGTAGGCCTGTAAGAAAGCTGAGTTTATCCAATTACTCTCTTTTCTAGCTATTTGATTTAGCCAGATTATATATTCGTGCTGAGCCTTCCTTTCCTCAGCTAAAACAGGAATACAATATAAACAGAATTGTGTGAATCAAATACACAATCCTTCCTGACCTAGCAGTGTCTGAAATACAAAATATAGTAGGCAGTCACATGATGTCTGTGAGTATGTTTCACTTAACAATGAAGAAACTATTCGTTCATTGCGAAAGATTTATCAATAGTTACTTTCTCTCTTTTTTTTAAAATAAGATAGTTTCCTTATTTACATTTCAAATGTTATCCCTTTTCCTTGTTTCCCCTCTGAAACCCCTCTATCCATGGGTCCCTCCATGTGTACTCTTTGGTTGGTGGTTTAGTCCCTGGGACTCTGCGGGTACTGGTCAGTTCATACTGTATTTCCTCCTACTTAATAAAGTCACGCTCTCATGAGCATTCTATTCCAGGACAAGGAAAAGCATTCCCAAATGTGGGTTTCTCTGCCTTAAGCCTGGAGTACAATCAAGTCTAAGAGTCTGTTCCTTTCCTGCCAGAGGGGAAGCCATTCTGCACACAGATACCAGACTGTACAATACTTCAGTTTGGACTAGGTCTAGTGTGTGATGCACTGAAACATGAGTTTGTGGAACAGAGTGACATGGTCTCTGCTACACCTCACTCCAGTGACTCTCTAAAGGGTTAGTCACTGGGGTGAGAGACACAGTGGAAACAGAGAAGCTGTACTGGCCATATTGCAATTGCACTTTACTTCAGGACATGTAAGATCCCACTTACCACATGAGTGTGGGTTCCCTCAGTGTTTTGTATGCTCTGTCATATAGATAGAGAGCTTTTCGTTGTGATTTCTATATATTAATGTGAGTTTGAAAGTCAAAATTAATTTTCACTAATTTCTATTATAAGAATGTTTCTTGGATGTCCAAACCTTTGGACTTTTGCCACAGTAGCCAGTGCCTGCAAGTGCATGACAATCCACAAGCCTGGTCAGAGCACTCCACAGGGAACACAGATGTCTGTGCTACCACAATGTCAAGAGTTGGAAAGGTACACACTCTAGTATAAAAATGTCTGTGTTCACGATTGTTTTGAAAACCCACTAATCCTTGACCTTGCCTAAAGCTTAGGACATGAAATCCTACAAATTTGCATGCCCCCAAGAAACCCAGTATAAAACCTGCACAGTGCTCAGTTCTGCTGCTTTTCTCCCAAGCAGAGACAGCACCCTCTTGTGTCTTCCCAATAAATGTCTTGTGTGATGTTTGTTATACAGTGTGGTGTTCCTTGGCTCCCAACTGTCGGGACACATTTCCCCTCAGAGCTGCAACACTTGCATAGGGGGGAAATTTTTCCCTCAGAGCTGGATCCCTTATATACATCTCTTCCTCCTTAATGATGTCCCCTAAACCTCTGCCCATATTTAGATATGACATTTCCATCAAATTCATTCAAGGTGGGGTCTTTGGGTATATTTTTGTTCCTTTGTTTTTCTGGGGTTCCAAGGTAAAAAGAGTGTAGTACAAATGTGGTAAAAGATCCCCTCATAGGATTTCAGAGATTTCTCAGCTTCCATACATCTCCAACCATGTGCAGTTAAGGATGTGCAGATGCATTATCACTTTTCTATCACTATGATAAAATACCACAACAAGGGTACCTTATTAGAAGTGTTTACTTGGGCTTATGATTTTAGAGGGTAGGAGTTATCACCCATCATTGTAGGAAATTGTGGCAGCAGAAAGGCTTAGCAGTTGGAGCAGCAAGCTGAGAGCTCACATCCCAAACTACAAACATGAAGCAGAGAGAGTAAGCTGGGAGTGGTGTGATGACTTTCAAATTTCAAAGCCCACCCCAGTGGCATACTTCCTCCAGTAAGGCTATACATCCTAAACCTACCTAAACAGTGCCACCAGCTGTGAACCAGTTATACAAACATATGAGCTCTGTTTTAGTTGGGGTTTTACTGCTGTGAACAGATACCACAACCAAGGTAACTCTTATAAGGACAACATCTATTTGGGGCTGGCTTACAGGTTCAGAGATTCACTCCATTATCACCAAGGTGGGAGCATGGCAGCATCCAGCAGGTATGGAGCAGAAGGATCTGAGAGTTCTACATCTTCATCTAAAGGCTGCTAGGAGAAGACTAACTTCCAAGCAGCTAAAATTATTATTTTTAGAAATACGTACAATGGACAAGCTAACATGTGGCTGTGTTATGCATTTGTCTGTATTGTGTGACTTTTCCTGGAGAGATGTAAACAAACATGTAGTCATGCAGACAGGTCAGGGGCAACAGACCAAAGAAAAAATTCTGCTCAAGTCCAGCTTAGTAAACTAGTGAGTTTATTGAGGGTATCTTCCATAATATGGATGAGGGGTTATTTAAAAAAGTATGAATAACTCAAAGGCATGTACATCACTGAAGGCCTGCCCAAGCATAAGCAAAAACTACATCTCATTGCCTCTCACTCACTATATGCAGGCAGCTCTACTTGTCTGAGAAGTGTCCTTTCTTCAGGAATTGTTTCTACTCATATAACCTGGGAAAGGACTTTGTGGATGTTGTAAGCTTCCTGAAACTGTTTTGTTTGCATACTGATGTTATAAATTTCTTTTATTTTCCCAAGTCTCAGTGAGCCTTCTTCCAGAAGGGAATATTTTAAATTAAAAGAAATTGTTATAAAAGAGCCTTCTGGAATGTTTTGTTGGAAAATTGATTCTCTGTGTCATATGATAATGTTATTTGAAGATGGAACTTTGGGGGAGTAATTAAGATTAGATGAAGTCACCAATATAGGTGCCTCATGATAACATGATTGCTCTAGATGAAGAGCAAGAGCCTATCCTTGTACCGCCATAAAACTCCTTGTGCTATGTGGAATTTCAGGCAAAAGACACTTATCTGATATTGAATAAGATCCTGCACTGTGTCTGTAGATTTCCCAGCCTCTAGAATCATAACCAAAATAAATTTATTTCCTACATAAATTATCCAGTTTCAGGATTAAGGAACAGGAAACATAAGATGACACATGTATTAACCAACTCTGAAATTTAGCTGAAATTCAAACTAGAAGAAAATACCATTTCATATCCTGTTATACACTATGAACTTCATTTCTTTGTAATCTGAGTTGAGATGCCAACCATTAATTCCCCAGGTGGTACTATATACTACAAGAATCCATGAGATATTTTTAGCTTTTTCGTTTGCTAAAAAGGAATTTGTCTAAATAAAAATAGTCATGAATGTTGTTCTCAGCTTTGAGTTCCTACGTTTTGTGTAACATTTCTCTAATTGTATCCCCACAGTTTGACCTTGACTAAATGTCTGCCACGGTGGACCATGTCTACAATCCATGTGCACAGAAAAGACAATTTGGGGGAAAAATCACATGATTGAGACCACCATTGTGAATGATACAGATGAGAAGAAAGAAAGGAAGGAAGGAAGGAAGGAAGGAAGGAAGGAAGGAAAGGAAAGGAAAGGAAAGGAAAGGAAAGGAAAGGAAAGGAAAGGAAAGGAAAGGAAAAGAAAAGAAAACAAAAAAGAAAAGAAAAGAAAAGAAAAGAAAAGAAAAGAAAAGAAAAGAAAAGAAAAGAAAAGAAAAGAAACCAAGCAAGCAGGCCTGAGACAAGAGGAAGCAGAAGTGGAAGAACAGGCAGAGGCAAGAGACAGAAAAGCAGCAGAGCCCTGTGACAGGGAGGTAGAGAGAGGAAGAAAGGTAGAATACTAATACATTGCAACCCCAGAACTTTTAAATCATAACTCTAGCCTAGTTTTCTGAATTCTATATGCACTTTTTCTCCCCAAAGAATACAAAACTAACTGAATAGATGGTGGTTTGTACTTTCTGTGACATGACCTACATCTCTCAATAAATGTGTCCTTTAATACTATTTTGGAAAGACCATATTTGAATTTATCCTGAATGACATTGGAAACATTCTTCTCAAGCCATATCATCCTATTTTGAGTAGGGATGGTTGTTCCCAGCTGAGTCTCAACTCACTTTGAAATGCTAAGACTGGTTGACTGGCGACTAGTTATATGATGGCCCTCAGGCATTTCTTTGCAAGAGTTGATAATCCTGGACACAAGGGAGTCTCCAAAGATTTAGGTCAGGGACCCAGAGACTTTCAAAATACATAAGACAGAAGTAATGAAGATCATTAATATTTAATGTCAACCCTAGTGGCAATATCAGGTGACCACCTGAGCTGTGAGCTTCTTAGAAGATTTTTTCTAGCCTATTGGCAATTTTACTAACTGTATTAGTCTTGAATCAGACAACTCAATGTTAGCTTCATTAATAAGCTTCTTTTGTTTACTTTTCCTCTCCATAAAAGTAGAAAAAGTTTTAAGTATTATTTCCATATTGAAAGCTAACTAGCTTGCCTCCCATAGATAACTATAGCACTATTTTTATATATGTGGTAGTGGGTTATGGAGAAATGCTTATTTTTTTAAATACACCAGTACTGTGAAAAATCTCTTTACACTTGGTTTAGAAACCAGGTTTTTGTTGGTTTAGAAACTATTCCTATGGTAATGTGTAAAAACATGTACTTGTTCCAGATAGGGAATCAATAGCAGATCAACATATGGATAACACCAAAGTCTAACTTGGTAAGCCAATTAAGTTTTATTGGGCCTTCTCAGAGGAATATGGATTAGGGGTTGCTTGCAGAAATGATTCATAGGCAGATGCATCACTGTAGGCCCAATACTTATCATCCAAATGCCTTCAGACCCTATTCTCCCACCTATAAGTATGGGAAATGAGCTACTAGGAAGAGGAACTGCCCAAGCCTACATCCTCTTTCTTGCCAGATTGTCCAGCTTTGGCTAGTATGAGAACTGGGGTCTCACCAGTCTCTCCACTGCAGGCTTTATTCTTCTTTTTAAATGTGATTAATTTTTCTCAATGTACCAAAGAAGAAGAATGAGGAGAAGGAGGAGGAGGGGGAGGAGGAGGAGAGTGAGAAGGAGGAGGAGGAGGAGGAGGAGGAGGAGGAGGAGGAGGAGGAGGAGAAGGAGAAGGAGAAGGAGAAGGAGAAGGAGAAGGAGAAGGAGAAGGAGAAGGAGAAGGAGAAGGAGAAGGAGAAGGAGAAGGAGAAGGAGAAGGAGAAGGAGAAGGAGAAGGAGAAGGAGAAGGAGAAGGAGAAGGAGAAGGAGAAGGAGAAGGAGAAGGAGAAGGAGAAGGAAGAAGAAGAAGAAGAAGAAGAAGAAGAAGAAGAAGAAGAAGAAGAAGAAGAAGAAGAAGAACCAGGACTCGTAAAAAGTCAAGTTTTGTGTCTTGTAGCCTCATACAGAGAAAGGTGCACAAATCTCTTGAACCAGTGAGGATAGTCCAAAGGAAGCCAGACCACTCTCGACAGGAGCCACATGGAGCACATGTGCTGATGATAAAACTGTATATTGTGAGCAGAGATACAACCCCAAACAATTAAAAAGCTCCTAACAGGGATAGAACCTTATGAAGCCTCTTTTCATTCTCTCCTCGATTACTTACTACATACTTTTCTTAGCCCATAAACAAAAAGGATATTGTACAACAAATTTTGTAATATGATGAAGAATGAGAGTGAAGCAAAAATTCAGTAAGACAGTACATGCCATGAATTCCTGAATACTTTTAAAAAATCTTTATCATACCAAACGCTTTTCTGAGTTTGTATTTGGTTATTTAGGATTATTTATTTATTTATTTATTTATTTATTTATTTTGGATATTTGAGATGACCGTCTTATAGCCCAGGCTGTACAGATATTTGTTGATCCATTTACATCTTGTTTGAAATTTGAACTGTTTCTATTTTATGAATAATCTCAACACAAATATTTTGTGTTTCTTTGTTATTGTACAAATATATACTTTGAAATCTCTTGAATAGGAATCTCTTGAATCTAGAAATAGAAGATTAGATCAAATAGTAGGTTGTTTTTAACTTTGAAAGAAGTTTAATTTGAAAGAAATTGCCAAATCATTTTTTAAAACTTATGTTCTATTTTCTGTTCTTACTAGATATGTTTGGGACACTTCATTTTACCAACATTTAACCAATATTTTTAGTATTAAACTTACTACAGATGCAATATTGTCTGTGTGGTCCTAAATTATGAATTTTCTAATAATGTTCACTATATTTTCATGTAGTTATTTGACCCCTACATATTTCAATTGGTAAAGTACCTTTTCAAACAATATTCTTATTTTAACATAGTTATTTTGATATCTTTTATTGTTCTGAGATTTCTTTCTACAATTTAGATTTAGAATTTGTCAAGTACATAATTTACAAATTATCTCCTGGTGGGTTAATTTCTCTTGTGTTAATTTCACCTTTAAACAGAAGTTTTCAGGTTTGATAATATCTGACATAATGTCTTACTTTCTGAAGTAATATGCAAACATACTCTGCCATTGATCACTGAGGTTTTCCTCAAGGTTTTATTTAGAATCTTATACTTGAAAAAATACTCATTTGCCTGTAAATCATTTTACACTGTTTTGGGAGTCCCATGGGAATGTAAAAAAAAAACAATAACAACAACAAAACCTCAAAATATTTTTTTTAAAAAACTACTTTGAAAAAGGACAAAATTGGAACAGTGCTTGATGTACAAACTCATATAAAGCTGCAATAAATTAAAAAAAGGATCTTACTATAACAGAGATGTACAGCAGGGGAAGCATCCAGGAACAGATGTGACGTTCAATGGCCAGCAGATCTCCTATGAAGAGCAGACCTCAACAAGTCCTGACAGCACTACCAGAGACACCTACCAGATAAATGTTGATCCAAATACCACACCACCTGAGCCTGGGCATTATAATAGCATTTGGTGTTTTAAAATAGACAAATAGAACCCTGGATGGTAAGATGGATGAATTAGTCAACATGTCTCAAAACTAATATTGGAGATATAAAGAAAAAAGACCTGAGAGGGGAAAAGTTTCACTAAGATAAAAATACCACACAGCTTGTAGACTCCAAATGAGAATAAATCCAATTTATACTAAATGAAAAGGAAATGTCATCATTTGAGAAAATAATATGTTCTCATCCCAATTGTTTTCAAGCTTATTTTTAGTCAGAAAATTCAATATCCAAAGGAAATCATAAATCAAATAAAAAATTAAATAATTTGGGGGAAGCTCGGGTGAGTACACAACCAAAACCCACATGAGCCTCCCTCACCCCATCCCATCTCTGTGTGCTTCCATATGAACTGCAATCATGGTGAAATCCCAGAATACTTCAGGAAGACTTGGCTTGAATTTATGATGTGATTTATGTGAATATTGGGAGAACCCGTTAGAGTGAGCAAGAAATAAGATCACCAGCATCCATATTTCCAGCTTTATTAAACATTTGGGCCACTGTAACATAATGTCTGAACCCAGGTGGCTTAATATAGGAGAAACCATTTTCCCAATACACTTTCTGGCAACAACAGACATCCCTTGGTGGGTGGCTACCTAACCATCTCGACCTCCATCTTCACACGGCATGCTCCTTGTGTCCCTGTGTATTCACAGACATTTTGCTAGAACTACTGCATTAGTGGCCCACTCTACTCCAGTATGATATTATGCTAATAATTCCAACTGTAATAACTGCATTTGCAAATAAGGTCCCATTGTGAGGAACTGGGGGGAGTAAAGCTGCAATATATTTGTCTTGGACTGGACACAGGTCAACCCATAAAACTGAGAAAGTTTAAATTATTTAAGCTGATTGCAATAAATTTTACTTCCAATCAAAATGTATTATGTCCATTTTTTCACATGGTAAGCATTATTACTTTTTTTGTCTAATCTGGTGGCAACTAAATATTTCTTCCTAATTATAGTCTCATGGCTAGTAATGAAATTGGGCATATTTTTACATCCTTTAGGCATTCTCATTTCATTGTTTGTAAATTGCTTATTCACGTCCTTGGTCATTGTTTCTACTATATTGATTCTTGCTCTTTATTGATTTGGGGAAAATTTTTATAGTTTCCATGTAAACAGTGTGTTCCCAAATATCTGTTGTATTTTATATGTTCAGCAATGAAAACTCATTTTTATCAATTAAATGTGTTCTTTAACAATTCCATGCATGCATATTCTAATCACTTTCACCTCTAGACTAATTCCCCTCCTACCCTATCAATCACCCCTCCTCCCTACAAATCCCTTTCCATATAATATCCTCTTCTTTGGTTTCATGGCCCCATGTCAGAGCTGGAGCACGGTAGCAAATCAGTGAGTGCACAACAAAAGACAATGACTCCTTCTCTCCCAGACTGTATCAGTGGCTAATTGCCCAACATTCATAAATGAATGTTCACAGGGCCAGTCTTCTGCAGACTCAGTTTTATGTAGTATATAGAGAAAATTATGATTGGAGAGGGTAATCAAAACCAAGGTTATATAAAACCCTACTACCATGTGATTTAATATAAAAACACAACTAAGAAAAATGTGACTAAATAATATTTCTCATAGAAGATACTGAATATCTCCATATGATGTGCTGGACCGGGTGGTTCCAGAGACTCCCCCACAAAATATAGGCTTTTTTCATTCCTTTTAGTGTCCCACCAGAACTAGATGAGACCATGTTGCTGAACATAATGTATACTCTGGTACGAGATCTAGAGAAATAAAGTTGGTTGAGTTGACACCTTCCCCCTGCTAGCTGGTTTCCACAGTGTGGAAGGGGCTTGACATGTGGACTCCCCACTCTGTATTCAAGAACATGTTGCCTCTTTTCCACATGTGTGTGAATCTAATCTTTCCCTGCCCATCTCTCATGAGGCACTCAGTGGCAATCCAAATCAAAAGTGAAAGAACTTTTTATAAGTAAGGTATTTACTGGACTGAAATTCTAGGGTCAATTATAGCACACACTCTCTCTTGACTACCTTGAAGCACAGTTGTCTCACCCTCAGTATATCTTTGTTAAACTGAAAAATAGCATCTTGGGAATATCTGTTCTTTGTCTATTTCTCCATAGTTGCCACATCTCTTATTGCTTATCAATATTTCTTTGTTAATCACCAGTACTGATCCATAATAAAATGTTATTCATAGTATCAGTGCCACAGCCAACTTTAGGAACCTTCTAAAGAACAACAGAGCTTTCTGTGTTATTTACTACTAATAAGGGAAACTTGAAGCTATTGTACAAATGTATTTTAGTGAGTAAATAAGAAATAGTATAAATTTATAAATAAATACATTTTACTGTCTCTCCATAGAAAGCCACATTATAAAATCCAAAAATAAAAAAAAAGAAACAAGGAATAAAACAGAAATTTTATCTGGATCCTGCCAACTGACTGGAAATCCCCTGAAAATATTTTAAAATTAAGAAAGCAGCTGGGAGCATTTAAAATTTCCAACACAGTTAAACATTCTTCATAGACTGTCATTTTAAGAGGATTTAAAATCACATGCTTTAAAACGAGCAGATTTATCAGAAAACAGAGTTCTGGAAAGTGGTTTTCTAATTTATAATCAAAGCAGAAATTATACAATCATGTGCCTTTCAGATTCCTATCTGATGCTTTCTATTCCATACTCCTATTTTTAAAGGGGTACAGAATATAAGGAAAGGTTTTCATCCCACATTGAAACAATAATTAAGAAAAAAAACTTTTGTGTTTTGTTTCTTTTCAACATCTTATGTGTAATTTTTTCTGGCTTTTTTATAGTTTGGACTTTATTTTTAATTTTTTTATTTATTCACTTTACACCACAATTGTGGTAACCCTCTCTTCCTGGACCCCACCTCAGGCAACATCTTCCCCTACCGTCCTCCCCTTCTCCTGTGAGAAAAGAAAGGACCTTCTGGGTATCAACCTACCACAATACATCCAGTCACTACAGGACTAGTCACACCATCTCCCACTGAGGCCAGACAAGGCAGCCCAGTTAGGTTAACAGGCTCCACATGTAGGCAATGGAGTCAGGAACAGCTGTGCTATCATTATTACGGGACCCACATGAAGACCAAACTGCACATATGTTATATATGTGCAAGGTGTCTAGGTCCAGCCCACATTTCTTTCATTGGTGATTCAAACTCTAGGAACCCCAAGGGTCCAGATTAGTTTACTCTGTTATTCTTGTGGAGTCCTTATTTCCTTCAGGTCCTTCAATCCTACTCCCAACTCTTCCAAAAGACTCCCAGAGCATTATCTAATGTTTGACTATGAGTCTCTGCATCTGTTTCCATTGGATACTAGGTGGAAACTCTCAGATGACAGTCATGCTAGGTTCCTGACCTACCATGCATAGGACCAGCAAGTATAACAGAATATCATTAATACTGTCAGGGATTGGCTCTTGCCCATGGGATGCATCTCAGGTTGGAGAAGTCATTGGTTGGCCATTCCCCCAGGCTCTGTTCCATGTTTTTCCTTGCACAACTTGTAGGTAGGACACATGTTTGGTGAAAGTTTGTGTGGGTGGGTTGGTGTCCTTATCCTCCCTCTAGGAATCTTGCCTGGTTACAGGAGGTGGTCACTTGAGGTTCCATATCTTTTACTGCTATGAGTATCAGCTAGAGGTGCCTCCATAGACTCCCTGGAGCCTCTTCGATTCTGGGGATTCTCTCTTGTATAATAAAAAGGACACAAATTTTTTGAGCCCCTAAATTTTATACTGATGCAAATAAATTAGGAAAGGTTGGATATGTCAGAAAACATAACTAAGGTGGTTGAGAGTCCTTATAATTCAGTTAAAAATCAGTTATATGCAATTTTTATGGTGTTATTAGATGTTTTAAAATCTCTTAACATAGTAACTGTCTCTTGATAAGCAGGAAGAAATGTTTTGCATATAGAGACTGCTGATGTTATTCCAGAAAATTTGGAATTGACTTCATTGTTTATTCAATTATAATAAGTGATCAGAAATAGAAATCATCCATTATATATAATACATATCAGAGCTCATATGGATCTGCCAGGCCCTCTAGAACAGGGTAATGATAAAATTGATCAGCTACTGATAAGAAGTTTGCTAGAGACTTTCATTAAAATATCCACCATGTTAACAACAAAGGATTAAAATAGAAATTTTTTATCACTAGGCAACTAGTCAAGGAAATTGTTATGACACGTCCTACTTGCTTTATATATAACCAAATCCCTTTACATATATGGAGTAACCCAAACATACCCAAAGAAATTAAATTTGGCAAATGGATGTATTTTATTTTACACCATTTGGTAAACTGAAATGTGTGCATCATACTATAGACACATATTCCTGATTTTAATGGGCAACTGCTTTAACTTCTGAAAAGGCTAATTCTGAAATTATACATTTATTAGAAATTGTGGCCTGCAGGAATACCTAGACAAATCAAGACTGACACTGCTCCAGAATAATGCTCCAGTAACATGAAATAATTTTTTACAAATTATGCTATAAAACATATTACAGATATATCACAAAATCCCACAGGATATGCAATCATAGAGAGGTACAATTGTATTTTAAAAGAGATTATCAACAAGCAATAATGGGTAACAAAGATACCCTGAGATAGATTATAGAGTAATTTATCACCTTTAAAATTTTTGAATACTAACAAACAAAAAACTACAGCTGTTGAGAAACTAGATTATAGAAAAAAACTGCTGAACTAAACAAAACTGTTTATTTTAAAGATGTACTGAAATCAGAATGGAAAGCAGGAAATGTGTTATGCTGGGGGAGATGTTATGCCTGCATTTCAACAGAAAAAGAAAAGCTATGGGTTCCTTCCAAATTGATTAAAATCATACATGACAGGGAAGACCTCCTGAAGTCCTCAACTACAGACAAGAAAGAAATCAAAAGGGTCAAACAAACCAGTATTGTACAATGCCAAACCTATTGAAACAACTTTAAAATTGATTCTCTCTCTCTCTCTCTCTCTCTCTCTCTCTCTCTCTCTCTCTCTCTCTCTCTCTCTCACACACACACACACACACACACACACACACACACACAAACAAACACACACACATGTATATACATGTTCCAAGCCATAACTTCAGAATGCATGGACAATAAATTTTGTGGACTATAAGATTCTCATATCATCCTTTCATATTGCTTGAATAGAGATTAATATATTTTTTGAGTAAAAAAAAGCTTTAATTTTTTTCAGTTTTGTAATCTCATTTTTCTGACCCCAAATTTACTAACCCATCTTTCCTAGATAATATTTTTAATTAGATATTTTCTTTATTTACATTTCCACTGTTATCTACTTTCCTCTTTTCCCCTCTGAAAATCCCCTATCCTATCCCATCTCCCCCTGATCACCAACCCACCTACTCCTGCTTCCCTGTCTTAGCATTCCTCTACACTGAGACATAGAGCCTTCAAAGAACCAAGGGCCTCTCCTCTAATTGATGTCCAACAAGGTCATCTTAGGCTATATATGCGGCTTGAGCCATGAGTCCCTCCATGTGTACTCTTTTGTTGGTGGTTTAGTCCCTGGGAGCTCTGGGGATACTGGTTGGTTCATATTGTTCCTCCTATGAAGCTGCAAACCCCTTCAGCTCCATTAGGTCCTTTCTACAGCTCCCCCATTGGGAACCCTGTGCTCAGCCCAATATCTGGCTGAGAGCATCTACCTCTGTATTTGTCAGGCTCTGGCAGAGCCTCTCAGGAGACAGCTATATCAGGCTCCTGTCAGCAAGCACTCTTGGCACCCACAAATATCAGACTCTCCTGTGAGCAAGCACTTGTTGTCATCCACAAATATCAGGCTCCTGCCAGCAATCACTTGTTGGCATCCACAATAGTGTTTGGATTTGGTAACTATATATAGGATGGATCCCCTGGTGGGGCAATCTCTGGATGGTCTTTCCTTCAGTCTCTGCTTCATATGTTGTCTCTGTATCTCCTTCCATGGGTATTTTGTTCCCCATTCCAGGAAGGACCAAAGTATCCAGACTTTGGTCTTCCTTCTTCTTGAGCTTCATGTGGTCTGTGAATTGTATCTTCAGTTTTCTCAGCTTCCGGGCTAATATCCACTTATCAGTGAGTTTATGACATGTGTTTCTTTTGTGATTGGGTTACCTCACTCATGATGATATTTTCTAGTTCCATCCATTTGCCTAAAAATGTCATGAATTCACTGTTTTAATAGCTGAGTAGTACTCTATTTTGTAAATGTACCACATATTCTGTATCCATTCCTCTGTGGCAGGACATCTGGGTTCTTTCCAGCTTCTGGCTATTATAAGTAAAGCTGCTATGAACATAGTGGAGCATGTATCCTTATTACATGTTGGAGCACCTTCTGGGTATATGCCCAGGAGTGATATAGCTGGGTCCTCAGGTAGTACTATGTGCACTTTTCTGAGAAACCTCCAAACTGATTTCCAGAGTGATTGTGCCAGCTTGCAATCCCACCAGAAATGGAGGCGTGTTCCTCTTTCTCCACATCCTTGCCAGCATCTGCTGTCATCTGAGGTTTTGTTCTTAGCCATTCTCACTAATGTGAGGTGGAATCTCAGGGTTGTTTTGATTTGCATTTCCATGATGACTAATGATGTTGAACATTTCTTTAGGTGCTTCTCAGCCATTCAATACTCCTCATTTGAGAATACTTTGCTTAGATCTGTATCCCATTTTTTAATAAGGTTAAATAGTTCTCTGGAGTCTAACTTCTTGTGTTCTTTGTATATATTGGATATTAGCCCTCAGTCAGATGTAGGATTGGTAAATACTTTTTTCCCAATCTGTTGGTTGCCATTCTGTCCTATTGATAGTGCCCTTTGTCTTACAGAAGCTTTGCAATTTAATGAGGTTCCATTTGTCAATTCTTGATCTCAGAGTATAAGTTACTGGTGCTCTGTTCATTATCCTCTGTCCCCATGTGCTTGAGGCTCTTCCTCACTTTCTTTTCTATTAGTTTCAGTGTATCTGATTTTATGTGGAGGCCCTTGATCCACTTTGGATTTGAGCTTTGTGCAATAAAATAAGAATGGATCAATTTGCATTCTTCTACATGCCAGTTGAACAAGCACCATTTGTTGAAACTGCTGTCATCTTTCTGCTGAATGGTTTTAGCTCCTTTATCAAAGATAAAGGTGACCACAAGTGTGTGAATTCATTTCTTGGCCTTCAATTCTATTTTATTGATCTACTTGCCTGTCACTATAACAATACCATGCAGTTTTTATACTATTGCTCTGTAGTAGAGCTTGAGGTCAGGGATGGTGATTCTGCCTGAAGTTCTTTTATTGTTGAGAATAGTTTTCAATATCGTGGGTTTTTGTTGTTCCAGATGAATTTGAAAATGGATTTTTCTAACTCTATGAATAATTGAGTTGGAATTTTGATAGGGATTGCATTGAATCTACCGATTGCTTTCGGCGAGATGGTCATTTTTTACTATATTAATCCTGCCAATCTATGAGCATGGGAGATCTTTCCATGTTCTGGGATCTTCTTCAATTGCTTTCTTCATATACTTGAGGTTCTTGTCATACAGATCTTTCACTTGCTTAGTTAAAGTCACACCAAGGTATTTTATATTATTTGTGACTATTGTGAAGAGTGCTGTTTCCCTAATTTCTTTCTCAGCCTGTTTTGTCCTTTGATTAGAGGAAGGTCACTGATTTGTTAAGTTAATTTTATATCCAGTAACTTTGCTGAAGTTGTTTGAATTTGTGACAAAAGTAACTTCTAAAGAAAGACAGTGGTCTTTTACCTGCTCAAATATAGAGCAGAAAATCATCCCTAATTGATCTATACAACCTGCACAGTCCATATATGTCTTTATAGAACATAAAGACATATGTATTGCTTGTAAGGTTTGTTTATTGCAGAATGGAAGAACAAGAGGGCATTCCTGACAGCATGCACCCTTGGAGCTGCTGAAATGCTGAAACCTGCTGTTCCAGCTCCCTGCTTGGTCCTACTTCTTAAGACTTGGTTCTGAGACATTTTCAGAACAGCTATCCTCACTTGGTCCAGCCTTTCAGACTATTCCAATCTAGACTTCATTTAAGCCTAGGCTTTCTAAACATACAAAGCCTGGACAACAAATGCTACAGCTAACTTTCTCTTGATTTAACCATTTTTCCAATTTCCTTTTGGGGCTCCAAACAGCAATTCTTCACCTCAATTCATCAAGAAGCAACTATAATAGATCTGGAAAATATCATCCTAAGCGAGTTAACCCAATCACAAAAGAATACACATGAAATGCAATCACTGATAAGTGGATATTAATGAGCCCAGAAGCCCTAAATACTCAAGGCACAACTAGCAATTCGAATGATTCACAAGAAGAAGAAAGGAGAGAACCCTGGGCCTGAAAAGATTGGATCCAGTTTTGTAAATCCAGAATAGAGAAATGGTGAGGGGGGTGATTGGGGAATAGTTGGGGGGAGAGGACTTATGGGACGTATGGTGGGGGGGGATCTGGGAAAGGAGAAAGCCTTTGGAATGTAAACAAAAAATATAGAAAAAAAGAAGAAGCAACTATAATAAAACCATCAACCTAGTCCCTTAAGTTGGGGTGGATGGATCATTTTAGATCCATTAGATCCATTTTAGATCATTAAACATATGTTGTCATTTTAAAGGATTATTTACAAATAATTATGACCTTAGACAGGGAGGAACTAAATAGACAGCTTAGATTCAAGAATGTCTTTTTTTTCTTTCCTTTTCTCTATCCTTTTTTCCTTAGATAAAGGGTATTAAAAGAAAAGGGATAATATAGAAATATTGAGGAAAATTAGACAAATAGGGGTAGATTATCAAATCTGCTCTTAAACCAAATAATATTTTATAACCATAATTTTACATTGGGAGATATCTTTATATTTTGATGTATATTTAGGTAATATTTTGTTACAATGGTACAGAATTTTATATATTGATACAGGTTTAAGAATTTCATTGGAATGAATTTTTGTATTTTGATACCAAATTTAAGGTAAATTTTGTTACAACATAATATATGTATGTTTCAACTCTTATATGGCTATTATTCCTATGTGACTCATTTAAAAATACAAGATTTAGTCCCATTCCTTTTAAAGTTGGTATTACAAAATGTTTAGGATAATTAAATGATGTAAGTTAATAGTCAACCAATTAAACTCAGTCATATGAGATACTAGTTTAGTTGATTAAAATATGTTTCCAAGGTCATTCAGATAATAAATATCTAAGAATAAACAATGTATAATAATTCAGATACTATAGATAGATATTTAGTCTTCAAAAACCTCAGAGATCCACATAATATGACATTTATAGTTATATCATTATTAAAAGGTCTTTTGACTATGAGACAGGTCTGCTCTAGACAGTATCAATATTCCACTTTTAAAAAACTGATAAGCATCAATAACCTCCAATGGAATTGAAGACTAAATAATCATAGTCTTACTATAAGCTTAAATTGTTTAGGATTTAAAAAGATGTTTTTAGTCTAAAATGATGTTTTTAAGATGCTAATACAAGTTAAGATAGAAAATGATTTAGATAAAGAACTCTGAACTCACCAAAAATAGGATAAATGGTAGAAAAACGCTGTTGCCAAAAATAAATGGACTGAACACTGTGAATGTAAATCTTACTTAATAATTATTTCATTATTGTTCCTACTGTATCTTGTTTATTAATGTAAGAGGAATAGCCTTTTTGTTTAGACAAAAAGGGGGAATTATTGAGGTTTGGTCTTTTGCTATATATTGTAATGCTAAATACTGGCCTCTGAGCCATGGTTGCCCCCAGGAACAGAAGCATCTACATAGACTCAAGTAATTCTATCTAACTTTGCCCCCCAAGTTATCCTTGATAGGGATAAAGATGATAGGGATAGGAATAAAGATGCCTATAGCCTGTAGCTAGCAGTAGAGAGATAAGCAAAGTTTTGATTTCGAGGCTTAGGGGCTAAGGAGAATCATATGGAGGGAGAAGAAGGTTCAGAGATGAAAAGACATGGGATAAGAATCTTGAAAACATGGCCATGAGGGCTGGCCAATTGGAGTTAAGAGCGTCCTAGATGGAACATGGCAGTTATAACTCAGGGTTATTGATAAGGAAATAGACATAATAGCATAGACGGAAGATATTTGCCCAATTCTGGTGCATTAAAGGTTAATTATAAATATAGAAGTTCTGTGTATTTTATATGGGCAGGGTAGAAACCCCCAATTGAGATTAAATATTTACAGCAACAGGTCCATTTGATTTATAATGCTTGTTAGTGTCATTTTTCTCTGTTTAGTTTCTGTTACAAGGATCTGTCCATTGAGGAGAATGGGGTGTTGAAATCTCCCACTATTAATGTATGTGGTTCAATTTGTGATTTGAGCTTTAGTAGTGTTTATTTAATGAATATATATGGTTGCCTTTGCATTTGGAACATAGATGGTCAGATCTTTTTGGATTATTCCTTTGATGTGTATGAAGGAAGTATCCTTCCCCATCTCTTTTGATTACTTTTTATTGATATTCTATTTTATTAGATATTAGTATGGCTACTCCAGCTTGTTTTGGGGACTGTTTGCTTGGAAAGTCTTTTTCCAGCTCTTTACTCTGAGGGAGTATTTATCTTTGTTGCTGAAGTGTGTTTCTTGTATGCATTAGAATGATGGATCCTGTTTTGATATTGGTGATGGTAGTGTGTGTGTGTGTGTGTGTGTGTGTGTGTGTGTGTCAGAGAGAGAGAAAGAGAGAGAGAAAGAGAGAGAGAGAGAGAGAGAGAGAGAATATATCTCTTCTTTTGCTTCTGCTGATGTGAAAGTATTCATTTCTTGTGTTTTCTTGAATGGAATTGCCTTTCTTGTGTTGGAGTTTTTCTTCTATCTATAGGGCTCAATTAGTGAAAAGATGTCATTTAAATTTGGTTTTGTCATGGAACATCTTGGTTTCTCTATGGTGATTGAAAGTTTTGCTAGGTATAGTAGTCTGGACTGACATCTGTGGTCTCTTAGGGTCTATAGGACATCTGCCCAAACCCTTCTGGCTTTTAGAGTTTCTGTTGAGAAGTTATGTGTAATTCTGATAGGTCTGGCTTCATATGTTATTTGGTCTTTCCCCTTTACCACTTTTAATATTCTTCCTTTGTTCTGTACATTTAGTGATTTGATTATTATGTAGTGGGAGGATTTTCTTTTCTAGTCTAATCTATTTAGTGTTCTGTAAGCTTTATGTATGTTTATAGGCATCTCTTTATTAGGTTTGGGAAATTTTCTTCTATGATTTTATTAAAGATATTACTTTGGACTTCGAGCAGGGCATCATCTCCTTCTTCCATTCGTATTATTTGTAAGTTTAGTCTTTCATAGTGTCCTGTCTTTTCCAATGTTTTGTGTTATAAACTTTTAAGATTCAGCTTTTATTTGACCAATGCATAAATTTCTTCTATTGTATCTTCTATGCCTGAGACTCAATCTCTTATATTCTCTTGGAGATCCTTGTATAGTAGTTCTCTTTTCTAGGTTTTCAATCTCCAGGATGTCTTCAGTTTGTGTTTTCTTCATGGCTTCTATTTCCATTTTCAGGTCTTGAACAGTTTTATTCATATTTTTACCTGTTTGATTGTATTTTTCTGTATTTCTTTAAGGGAATTATTTATTCCTTCTTTAAAGGCTTCTATCATCTTTGTAAAATGAGGTTTGTGGTCAATGTCTTTCTCTTCAGGTGTGTTAGGATATCCAGGGCTTGTGGTAGTAAGATAGCTGATTCTGATGGTGCCATATTGTCCTGACTTTTGATAATTGTGTTCATAAACTGTCTGTTAGTCATCTGGTTGTCCCTGGTGTTGGAAGGCCTTGTAGTCTCTGATGGCAGTGGGCCTCTGTGATTGCAGATAGAGCTCATTGACCCAGGTTGCAGCATGATTTCAGGGCTATAGGCAGAGTTGGAAGTCCCTGGTGACTTCAGACCTCTGACTGTCCCATGTGTCAGCACACTTCTAGGTATGCAGTCAGAGCTGATGATCCTTGATGGCTGTGGGCCTCCAGAATTGCAGATAGTGGTGTGGACCAGAAGAAGGTACACAGAGGAAATGTGACAGACCTCATAGCCCCTGATCTTGCTGGGACACTCTGCAGGCAGGGGATTGGGGAATGGGGTTCTTACCTAGTTGTCCCAGGTGGCAGCAGGCCTTCAGAGATGCAGGTAGAGTTGTGGTCAGGGAAATGGGATGCAGATCCAGGATTCTAGTTTGGCATTTTAAAATGACCAGTTTCCTAAGAATGTTACAAGCTTCTTTTAAAAGAAATGTTCCAAACGGTCTTGTTCAATGCTTTTTAAAAATTACCCAGGACTTTATTTTGCAATCTGAAGCTACAGAACTCAATACGGAAGAAGGCAGCTTATCATTGTATGGTGAGAGCTGTCCTGTTCACTCAGAAGACTAACGCATAGAGCGGTCTGTGTTATTTGAACTTCTCCATTTGCTTACATCCAAGGGGCCACAGATTATATGGGATACAAAACTTAGTTCACCCAAATAAAGCTCACAACATTCCTTGGATGAAGTTGTCCCTACGGGTCAGCTTCAGTATTTGACTGCATCTATAAATATAGCTCGTGAGGAAAACACCATGAATTCTTTGAGAAAAGACATATTTTTCTGACAGGAGTTTCCACTCTTCTACCGTTTTGACGTTTCACTAACAAAGACTGGTGCAAAAGCAACATGAAAATGTAGTTTTAGAATCCTGATGCAAAGAAAGACCAAATTAAGCAACAAGTTTACTTTCATTTGTTCTAAAACTTCCATGTTTTGGAATTTGCTTCTTTCCTGCAAGCAGGAGCTCAGTTGCTGTTGAACAAATCCTACACTGAGGCATTCCTCTCTGGGGAAGCATGATTTCACTCAAACTCCTTTCAGGCCCAGTACACTCACAGTGGTTGTGATAGTGCGCCCCCACATCCTTCAGTCCCTTAGTAGTACCATAGTGTCCCACTCTGCAGCCAGGTTCAGTTTGTCATGAGACAAAATAATTCAGTGATTTTTTTTATTTGTTTCTGTGCAGCAGTGTTCATAAAAACTAAAGTAAATCTGTAAAAGTTCAGTTGGACAAAGGATGTGTGAATGGCCCTCCATAAGATGCAAACACCCCTACCAAATTAAACAGACCACATTTCCCTTGAATTCCCTCTAGGGGCTTATGCTAGAAATCTGACAGTCTCATAAACCATGAATATACAAGCAGGACGACATTAGAGTTGAATTTCTTGGCAACTTGCAAGATGAAGCAATCCAGAAAATAGATTTCTGCATGCATAGTCATCTTTTATTAGTGACAAATAAACAAAAAATTTCTACATTAAACTTTAGTGATTACATGACTTCTACATTTTAGCATTTAGAAAAGGAGAAGGTTGGATAGAGGGAAGGGAGGGGGGACTAGAGGAGCAGAAGTAGGAGAGGATGGGGTGTTGGTAACTTTTAATTGTCAAATTGAAATAAAGTAGAATCCCCTCAGAATCTCAATGAGGAATTATCTAAATTAGGATGCTTTATGAAGAATGATCTTTACTGATGTGAGAAGACCCACCCACTGTGGGTGGCATCATTCCCTAGAAAGGAGATTCTGAACTGTATAAGAAAGTGATCTGAGCACAAGCATGCATTCATTCTGCCTCTCTGCTCTTGACTTTGGATATGACCAGTTATGGCAAGTTCCTTTTGCCTTATTTTCCTAAAATGACAGCGGATAATCTGGAATTGTGAGCTAAAATAAACACTTTTGCCCCTAAATTGTTCTTTACTTTGGTTGGTGGTTTAGTCTCTGGGAGCTCTGGGGGTACTGGTTGGTACCTATTATTGTTCCTCTTTGAGGGCTGCAAACCTCTTGAGCTCCTTGGGTCCTTTCTCTAGCTGCTCCATTGGGGACCCTATGCTCAGTCTATTGTTTGGCAGTGAGTCATGGGAAATTTGATCCACCTTCTTTTTTTTAAGGTGCACATTTTTGTTTATTTCAAAGATGCATAGAGATGAACCAGGAATGAGGATGTCCCACTGCTGGCACGTCCGGGGAGCAAAGCCCCTAAGATTCCCCTCTTGCATTCTGGAAGTGTCAGCTGAGGTAGGCCAGGGGATTGCCACATTGTGTGCTAGGTAGGGGGATCCCCAGAATCTGTCATCCCTCACTGGGTGTGTATTTTTCCAAGCCTCAGACATGATGTTGCTTCCATGTTGGGTCCCATCATTCCACAAGATGAGATACACAGGACTCTAGCCTGCCGTTTCCAGCCCTCCCTGTAAGGACTCCCTCATTGCTCACTTTAGCTGAGCCATGTGAAACCCAGTTTTTGCTATGTGTGCCTTCTGACACCCAGGGGTTAATCCACCTTCTAATAAGGATCAAAGTATCCACACTTTTTGATCTTCCTTCTTCTTGAGCTTCCTCTGGTCTGTGAGTTGTAACATGTTTATTTTGAGCTTTTGGGCTAATATCCACTTATCAGCGAGTGCTTACCATGTGTGTTCTTTTGTGATTTTGTTACCTCACTCAGGATGATATTTTCTCATTCCATCCATTTGCCTAAGAATTTCAGGAGTTCATTGTTTTTAATAGCTGAGTAGTACTCCATTGTGTAAATGTACCATATGTTCTGTATCCATTCCTCTCTTGAGGGACATCTGGGTTCTTTCCAGCTTCTGGCTATAATAAATAAGGTTGCTATGAACATAGTGGAGCATGTGTCCTTATTACAAGTGGAGCATCTTCTGGGTATATGCCCAGGAGTTGTATAGCTGGGCCCTCAGGACTAAACCACCAACCAAAGAGTACACATCAAGGGACCCATGGCTCCAGCTACATATAAAGCAGAAGATGATTGTTTCAGATATCAATGAGAGGAGAAGCCATTGGTCATGTGAAGTCTCCATTACCCAGAATAAGGGAGTGCAAGTCAGGAAATTTGGGAGGGGTGAGCAGGGGGAGGGGGAATGGAATAAGGGTTTTTCAGAGGGGTAACATAGAAAGGGGATACCATTTGAAATGTAAATAAAGAAAATATCTAATAAAAAAGTTCTTTACTGTATAACTGAGAAATAAAAAGTTGTTTCAACTACTCTGTGCCTTAGCTCCTGATAAATGTATTGAAAAAGACAGTCCTTATCTAAAACGGCTCAGTGGAATACTATTATTTAATTTTGGAGACTGGATGACTAACAGTTGCCAATCTCTTACCATTCACGAGTTGTCTTATTGTTTTTATATCAGCAAATTCTTGGGATACGTAATGAATCCTTTTGCATTTTTGAAAGGTATTCAAGACAAATATAAGAATCAAAGTCTTTACAAGCTAAAGGAATTGGCTTGTTATAAGATCTGCAGGCTTGCTGAATTTATTCCAAAAGATAGGTCTATGGATCTGATGAATAGGATATTCAGGTATGTAGTAGACCCTGCAGCACTAACTGATGATAATAAATGCTCTTCAGTCTGGCTCTGGAGTTGTAGAATAGCAGGTGGCTTATCTTTGGGCTTTTTTCCCATTCATTATTTAACATCATTGTTAACTGAGAAAGAAATCTTTCCCATTATTATGCACCCACAGTTTGACTTATTATTGTGCTCTCTTACTTAGCTCCAAACACTTTAAACTTTTAAAGTTTGGGTTTAATCTCTTGTGAATGTTGGCTTATAGGCACAGTTTTCACCAAAGTAGCTGCTGGCTCCCAGTACAGTTCAAGTTTCACATAAACAACCAGGACTAAGTGGAGTCTTCTCTGCCTCTGCTCAGCAACTTGGCATGTGCACTGGCACTGATTTCAAGACACACCAAGTATCCTATTCAGGTTGACTATTGCTGCCATCAACCATTATGAACAAAGAAGGAGGAAAGGGCTTTTATGGCTAATGCTTCCACATCACAGTCCATCATCAAAAGAAATAACATCAGGAACACAAACAGGACAGGAATCTGGAGGCAGGAGTAGATGCAGAGGGCATGGAGGAGTGCAGCTTACTGGCTTGCTCCTCGTGGCTTATTGAGTCTAATCTCTTATAAATCCCAGGACCATCAGCCAATCATAACCTCACTTACAATGAGCTGCACCCCCCTCCCACCAATCACTAATTGAGAAAATGCCCCATGAGTTTAACATTTTAAGGAGGCATTTTCTCAAATGCTCCATCCTCTCCAGTGACTCCAGCTTGTGTCAAGTAGACCTAAAAGTAGCCAGCATATCAGGTTGATCTTGTCTGCTTTCCTTGTATACTTTTGGTGTAGTACTTCAATGCCTACCATGGCAACCATTACTCTTAGCAACTCTTTACCCTAAAGATGTCTGCTCTTAAGCTGGTAAAATCATTCTGGAAATCAGTTTAGTGATTCCTCAGAATATTAGACATAGTACTACCTGAGGACCCAGCTATACCACTCATGGCCATATACCCAGAATATGCTCCAACATGTAATAAGGACACATGTTCCACCATGTTCATAGCTGTCATATTTATAATAGCCAGAAGCTGGAAAGAGCCCAGATGTGTTTCAACAGAGGAATGGATACAGAAATTGTGGTATCTATACACAATGGAGTACTATTCAGCTATTAGAAACAAAGAATTCATGAAATTCTTAGGTAAATGGATGGAACTTGAAAGTGTTGTCCTGAGTGAGGTAACCCAATCACAAAAAAACACACATGGCATGTACACACTGATAAGTGGATGTTAGCCCAAATGCTCAAAATAAACAAGTTACAATTCACAGACCACAGGAAGTTGAAGAAGGTGGACTGAAGTAGGGTGCTTTGGTTCCTCTGAGAAAGAGAACAAAATACTCACAGGAGCAATAATGGAGACAAAGTGTGGAGCAGAGACTGAAGGAAAGGCCTCCCAGAGACTGTCCTACCTGGGGATTCATCCTATAAACAGTCACCAAACCTCGACACTATTATGGATGACAAGAAGTACATACCAAAAGGAGCCTGTTATGGTTGTTTCTGGAGGGGCCCTGGCAGAGCCTTACACATACAGAGGCAGATGCTAACAGCCAACCATTGGACTGGGCATGGGGTCCCCAATGGAGGAGTTGGAGGGCTGACTGGAGGAGCTGAAAGTGTTTACAGTCCCATGGGAAGAGCAACTATGTCGGCCACCTAGATACCCCAGGACTCCCAGGGACTAAACCATCAATCAAGGGGTACACATGATTCCAGCCAAAAAAAAAGGGGCAGAGGAATGCCTTGTTGGGCATCAGTGGGAGGAGAGGTCCTTGGTCCTGTGAAGGCTCAATAGAGGCCCCAACAAAGGGAAATCGAAGGGGGAGGTGGGAGTAGTTTGGGTGGAGAGGCTTATACTTGGAGGCAGGGGGTAAGAGGAGGGGTTGGGGGTTTTGGGGGATGGGGTGTCAGGAGCCATAATGGGACAAGCTAATATACTAGCAGATGTTCATCCTGAAATGCCTGCCTCGGATTATTATATAATCTGCGACAGGTGAGCCCCCATTTAGCAAGGCTGTGGGGGACTAATTTTAGGAAAGATTTCTTGCTATTTATATGCTTTTCCTGTTGTTATTATTATTATACATTTATAATAATCAATAGTAATAGCACATTCCTTTGGAGCAGATCCTTGCAGATCCATGAAGATGTCTTATAGTGATGCTATGTAGACAAATAGATAACTTTAGTTTTAATGATGATCCTATAAGAATTCCTAAAATTATATCTGTGATTACTAAGCTCTTTTCTAATGGGACTGCTACTAGATCCCTCCTATAGCCAAACTGCAATGAGAACTCTGCCAGTCTCCCAAGTGTCACAAGTTAATTGCTCTTAGATGGCAACCAGACTTTCTCCTACTCAGAGCACATTCCAAGAGGTTGTAAAACAATTAACTAAAGGTCATAAAAAGGGAACTAGGATTTATTATAGGTGTTAGGACAGAAGGTAAAATATTGACTGGGTTTTTCTATACAAAACGTCACTTATAACTTAGTTATGGTTTTAAACTTTCTACAAACCTGTAGAGAAGACAAGTGATAGCTAGATAATTACTCCTAATGGATATGCATGTAAACATTCTCTGTTGTAAGCTTTTATTTCAATTTAGGACTTGGTTTTCTGTGTGAACTTATGATGAACTTTGTAACATGTGATCATGCATTCTAAAAGACGTTTAAGGGCTGAGGACAAAGAGAAGTCAGACCAGAAGAACTGAATGAGAGGGACGGAGCTGGGAGGAGAACTAAACTGAGGAGAAGTTTTTTAGTCAGAAGAGAACAAGACTAGAAGGATAATGCAGAGTGGAATAACTTAGAAACTATAGGTAACATAAACTAACTAAGAGAATAACAATGTGCAGGAGGCAGAGAGAAAGAGGAAAAAGAAAGATGTTACAGAGAGTAGAAGGAGCAAGCAGGCTTCTCCTTACCATTGGAAAGGACAGGTCCCATGGTAAGGACAAAGCAGGCTTAGTCTTATTAAGAGAAACAAAGTCTTTTTCTTACAAACATGGATTTAATTCATTTAGCATTGAAAGGGTGGAAGCTTTTTCTTTCTCCATGCAATAAATATTGTAGTCCATCTTTCATCCAGAATGAGTGAGTTCTTTCTGCACCGGTGCTTGGTCTTTGCTCCATATGCATATGTAAGTATGGATGTGTGTGTAAGTATGCAATTGTGGGAATGTGTGCATGTATGTGTGTAAGTATGAAATTGTGAGAATGCATGCAAGCTGGGCCCAGCTGACTGCGTGAAAGATGTATGTGTGAATCTATATATAAAGATGTATGAAGATGTATGTGTGAATTTATGTGAGATTATGCATATTCACATATGTAGAAATTTTTCTGTCTACAAGTGTTATTCTCTTCTCCAGGTTCATTAGAAGTTTATTGCTCCTAACTTCCCCCCTAGACTGACAAGCAAGAGGCATCTGGACAATAGGGAAAAGGCTCTAGCAATTAACCCTTTACTTAATCTCCTACTGTTTTAGGATGAGGTGTTAAATACCTGAGACTGCAGTCTCTGGCTCCAGAGGAACACAGAAGGCAGGTCAGCTATGTTAGCCTAGTAACTTAGATTTAGATAAGTAAACCTTTTATTATACAACAACCCTAAACTTTCCGTAAGACAAAGTCTTACCCCCGCCGACGCTTCCCCCCTCCGCTGCCTCAAGAAGGACCAAGAAGAAACACCTTTGCTGGGGCTGGCTCCCAGCAATGGGGGAACTGGGAAAGGTTTTAGCATTTGAAATGTAAATGAAGATTATATTCAATTAAAAAAAAGAAAAAGGATATCTGCTCTTAGGAAAGATAAAACACACACACACACACACACACACACACACACACACACGTAAATATTAATAATGAGGAAGCTCCTGTATGAAAACAGTGGAAGTTTCCAAGCAACACATATTAACATACTAACAGTGGGTGCTGGGTTCAATGAATCATAGAAAACTCTCAGAAATTCTGTTGAAGGATGGGTCTGGTTCCGAACAAAAAGAAAATAAAAGTGAATGTGTGTGTAGGTTGACAGGCTAAAGGCTGAGATATTAGGTAAGTATGGTACAGTAGAAGAAGAGTGGCTTCATCAACCTAAGTAAATACAGCGGTCAAAGGCAGGATGCTCAGCTCATAAATGCTGAATGTTTCTCCCTTTGTGTTCATGGGAACTGTCTGTTAACATTACAACAGAGCATAGCCTAGCACTCAAGCCCAGCTTATAGGCTTGCATTTTATTCTTTAGAGACATCCTGAAGGTAGGCAGAATAATTATAGTTTTTCCAAATCACTAGGTAGGGTGTCCTGGTTACTGTTCTCATTATTCTTGTTGTCTAAGTTTTTTGTTTGTTTGCTTATTGTTTTGTTTTGTTGTTGTTGTTGTTGTTTGAGTTTTTTGTCTTTTTGTTTTTGTTGTATTTTTTGGCAACTTGTATAATAGATTCCTCCAAGACTGAATGCTTTGTTCTGCAGGGAAGCTCCTTAAACAGAAAGCTTCAACTCAGAATGCTTCAGGAAGTTCCTGAAACTGACCATACTCACTAGACTGCAATTTGACTGAGTAAACAATAAAGCATGAGAGTCACTCTTAGATAAAAGGACATGAGTAAACAATAAAGCATAAGAGTGACTCTTAGATAAAAGGGCGTAAAGTTGCAAAGAAGACTCTTAGACAATATGAATGGACTCTTGATTTCTGGGAGACAACAAAGGACAACAGCAACAGCCTATATTGTTTGGGGGAGTCATTTGGATTTCCATAACCAAGAATAAGAAAGGAAGTTCCCCATGCCTGGAAAGCGGGGATTTTGTTGGATAGTTTATGAGTTTATGGCTTTTGGAGGCAGTATATTTACTCCAACTAGCATAGTCTTGTTTAAGCAGCCATATTATTGACGTAGCTTTCCTGTTATATGTAGAACATACTATCTCAAAAAAAAGACATCTGATCCTCAAATATACAAATGAAACATAATATACAATAAACAATAAACATATACAATATACAATATACATTAATATTGTACATATTGAAATATACAATAAACATAAGATGGTATGATTCCATATGACTTTTTTAGATGTTCTCACTGTCTTCTATCGTTTCCCTTTCCCCCCTCCCCAACTACCCTCCTCTACTGTCCCATTTCTCTACTTCATGGTGTCTTTGTTTTACCCTACCTAGAGGCTTTACTTTCCTGGCACAGAAGTTACTCTAGGTCACCATTTTCAGAGTATCTCAAAGCACTGGAGTTCTATAAACCTCACCTGCAAAGATGCCTGATGAGTGACCACAGAGAAGTGGGTACTTTTTGTCTTCTGGCTCCAGCTCTGCAGAGCTAGGCTGGTCTGTGACAGGCTGAAACCAGCCCATCACTGCATTCCATGCGATCCTGGCTCTTCAGTGAAGTCTGCTCCTGATCACACCCCATTCAGCTATGTGACTGGACATGCAGAGGAGAAACTGGCTTTTATCGTGAGGAATGCTTCATATGTGATATGCTACATCATTGCACAAATGTTCCATATGAAATAAAATTCTTTTGGGGGGGTGGGGAAACTTGAATTGTGTGTTGAAACCCACAGAAGCTGTAAATCTCTAACCCTTTCTGGTTCCCCTGCTCCAAACCACACCCTCTGCCAAAAATAAATAAATAAATAAATAAATAGCACCAGGGAAAAGTCTAAGAGTCTCCAGATGGTCTGAACCCAGAACATTGAAAGAACAAATGCTTTAACCTGTCACAGGGAAAAACATCTCATTTTGAAATGAACTCAAGAAATGCAATTTCTGTTGCAGTTTTCAACTAGATTAGCGCTTAAGTTACTTACCTGGAATACCCACAACAGTTGCTTGGTAATGCATCTCAGTGCATGTCAGAGATGCCCCCATGTTCACATCATACACACAGAAGACAAGAATTTCCAATCCCCTCTTACTATTTGCCACAGACCCCCGTTTCCTTTAATAGCTTCCTTATGAAATTTCAGCTGTAACTGCCTTGTTCTTAGAAGAGGAAAGAACCTAGAGATTAAGATTCAGAGCCTGTCCAGAAAGCAGAACTCACTATGTGTATTTGATTCCATATTTTAAGTCTCTTGGCCATGAAGGACAAGCTTGATCATAACTGTGTTGCATATTTTTCCTCTGTTATATGGTACATAAAATGACATGTATGGAAACATTTTTGAATTAATGTAGATTATGTATTTCAGAAAAGAGCATGTTCTCTAAGCAGCTTGCATTACACACGTTGAAATTTTTCAATTTTAGTCTATGTGCATCGGAGTTTCGCTTGCATGTATATTTATGTGTTATGTGCTCATAGAGGGCATTGGATCGTCTGGAAATGGAATTACGGACGGTTGTCAATGTCCACGTGGAGGCTGAGAATCCCACGCAGATCCCCTGGAGAAGCAGGTAAAGTTAACCACAGAGCTAACTCTCCTTCCTCCCACACAGATTTCTAGGTAGTTAAATATGCAAGAGTATGTTTCTGGAAACTAAGGCAAATTTTCCTTTAGTCTCCTAAAAGTTCTTATCCAATTCCTTTCCGTCCTTTTCAGATGTCAAGCTAGGGGACTTCTTTCCTGCTTCTGTTTCATAGGGAGCAAATTCGTGACCTGCAGGAGAGACACAGAAGAAGCAGGACTGCTGGGACACTCTTCCCTTCCAACCATGCTCAGGCCTCTTCTTTCTACACCTCTCTCCCCGACCTTATAGCGAGCAGTCATGTTCTACCTTCTCCCCCAGGCATTATTTTGCTTCCCCCACAGGCCCAGAGCACCAGAGCCAACCCATCACAGAGTGAAGCTTCTGAAACCATGGGACAAGAGAAACCTTTCTTCTCTGTAAGTCTGTTACCTCAGGCGTTTGTGGTAGCATCCAATGCTACCACAAATGACTACTCTAACCAAAGTGCTCAGGGAGACCTTTCTGGATAGGTGACCATAGGTTCAATGCAGAGACAAGGAAGAGAGCATGCAGGGCAGATTTTTTTTTGTCTTGATGTATATTTTTATTCACTTTACATCCTAATAATAGTACCATCCTCCTCTTTTCCCAGGCCCACCCTTACAAATCCTTCCCCTCATTGCCCCCTCCTCTGGGGTACCACCTCACCCCGTGGTTTCTAATCCCAGCATGACTAGGCACATTCTTTCCCACTGAGGCCCAGTCAGGAAGTCCAAGTAGGGGAAGGGGATCAATGGCAAGGCCCAGAGACAAAGACAGTCATGGTCGACTTGTTAGGGGACCCACATGAAGAACAAGCTGCACATTTGCAGCAGATGTCTAAAGGGTCTAGGACCAGCTCCTCTATGCTCCTTGGTTGGTGACCCAAGCTCTGATAGTCCCCATGGTTGCAGGTTAGTTGATTTTGTGGGTCTTCAGTGGTGTCCTTGACCCAGGAAGAGATTTCTTTATGAAGTCTTGCCTTGAGAATGTAAAGAAATAATAGTGAGTAGAATATAAGAATATCTTTTTCACAGAGCTCTACAGAGACAAGACTATCTATCCCTGCTTTCCCAACATGCCTGAACATGATGAATATATGTCTGATGGTAATGTATTTCCAAGTGGAAAGCAGACATTGACCCTGTGAGGTTGTTACAATTGTTCCACGACTGGGATTCAAAACAGTGTTTCATGGCAAACTAAGAAAAACAAAGACTCTAGTGGATGAAATATAAAAAGATCCCTTATCATTAGTTCCATGGACATGGTGATGCTGTGGGAAACCCAATCTACAGTAAATAAGAATTTGTTGCAGATTTTGAGCGGGAAAGTTGCTGGATATACACATGTGTGTTGGTACTGTTACCTTAACAGTGATGAGCTGAGTACATTAATGAGAAAGATCATTAAAAAGAAAGACAAAATGGGTAAGGCTTATTTTAGATCTCAGTACACATGAACCATGAAATAGCAGAGGAGATGAATAAAGGGAAGAAAGAAATTAAGAAAGGAAGTTTACCAGGAACATTGGAGACATGCGAGCCAGTGAGAAGCAGTGGGGTCATATTAGGCTTGGGAATGAGAAAGAACAAATGGAAGTTAAGCCACACAAGAAAATAAATGCATGTGGGGACAGAGGCTGGGGCAGCTAGGGGCTGAAATGACAGTAAAGATTACGGCTGAACATGTTAAGGTTTTATTCATTTTACAAGCAAGCTGCCAAAGCCTTGGTTGGACAAAGGCTGATTTGAGGAATGGTCTGGTAACTCTCTTAGGGATTAGTTGGAGAAAGATTGGAACAACTGAAGGGACTCAGAGGAGATGGGCTGCAGCTGTTGTAGGTGGGAGAGAGAAGACAGCCCACTCGGGCACAAGGAACTGATGGAGAGATGAACTGTTGTATGAGCTGGGAAGCGGAGCTAGGGAATTAGCATGCGGGCACATTCTCGGTACCCTTTGGAACGTGCTGACAAGTGGAGTCAGGAAGAGATCCCAAGCTAAGGATGATTTGGGTCTCTAGGACTTAGAGGATTTCATTGATTGAAGAGGTTGAGTGTCTGCCAGACCGTCCCACCCTCACTGTGAGTTCTCTTCTACAAGACTCTGGGAAGGCACTTCTCCTTTCCAAAGTGTTTTCTCATATCAACTAGGGTGGGTGATAGAATCACCTCAGAGCACTGTTGTGAAGGCTAAGTTCATCTACTGAGGATACTTCAGAATCCGCCTACAGAGGTTTCCAGGGCCACAGTTAAGTCATGTTTTCTGTCTGCTGTTAGTACCTAAGGGTGCATATGAGGGACTTGGGGAGCTGGACCAAACAAAATCTTCCATACAGGCATGTGCCCTCATCCTAGACAATGCAAGCCTTTCATTCTTCACAACAAAGGGAGCTTAATGCATACTGCCATGCAGTTTATATTTTGAATCTCAAATCCGCGCCCAGAGAGAAAGCGTGGTAAAGACACAATCCATGATAGCCTTGCTTTGCGTCTGAAATGTCCTTTTTTTTTTTTTTTTTTTTTTTTTTTTTTGTAAAAGCTAACTAATGAGATCCCAAGAGTGATAAACAGATTTGAAATGATTTTCAAGCTGTTCCTGATTCAACTGATTCAAATTTATTTAAACTGGAACCATCTTAGATTCTGAGAGGGCTGACTGAGGAAATGTCCCATGGTCTTCAAGGGTTTTGTCCTGGCCGTTCACATGACTATCAACCTTCCTCACACTGAGCACACACATGCCAGGATTAGTAGGAGAGAGCTTGGGCTGGGCAGATTTGGGGACATTAAGTTTCTAGAAAAAATTACCATGAAAATATTAAGCATTTTAACGGGGAGCATGGTTTATATTGCATGTGAATGTTTATGGTCTAGAAATACAAAAATCATCACTGCCCTTGAAGGAAGCTGATATGAACCACTGCCGTGGACCCAGGCCTCCACCCTGCCCCTCTGTGCAGGGAGTGCTCTGCAGTGAGGGTGCTCTGCCTCTCTGGCCAGTGACACCTTTCTGGAAGTCGGCCCAAATGAGAACCAAGCAGCTTCTTTTTACAAAGGAAAAAAACAAGAACATTTGTCCCTAGCCACAAAACTCCTAACAATAACAGAGCAAGGCATACTTTTTCATGAATTGTAAGAGTCTGAAAAATACATTCATGTTATTTTATATGAGGATTCATTTCACTTCACCTTGTCCCAACAATATCTGCAATATTCTAAAATTAAAAACAACAACAACAACAAAAAAAAAAACTTTAGCTATTGTGACTTATGGAGAAACACGTGCAAGTTTGATTAATGTCTTTTAAAGTTTGATTCAGAGAATCACAGACATCTTTCACATATCAGGTGTACTGTCAGATTCAAATTCAAATGTACATTCTCATTTTTTTAAAACCAGGTTTTTCAAATATACTGAAATCTAGGCAGAGGAGATTCAATGACTGCAAACCTGGTGTGTTCTAAATAGAGTTCTTTCTCTTTACCTCAAATGATGGTGTGACTAGAAAGACATTGTCATCAAACCATGAAGAGCATAAGACTCATGATGATCGATCAATAAAGGAAGCAGATCCCACCCTGTGGAACTTGAAATTACATTTTAGGAGCAATAGCATGCCGACTCTATTTGGCTTCGTTTTATCTTTTTTTTTTTTTTCCTGCAAATTTGGGTTCAAAATGAAAGGACTATCCGAGAGAAGATAAACTGGAATCTGATGTGGTCACAAGTATAAGGGGCTGTACTGTGGGCTGACCCATCAAAGAAAGAGGCAACTCTGAAAGGGGACTATGGGCCTGGAAGCACCCCACCCCCTCCATCCCATCCCAATCTACTAGACCTTGACATCCACAATGTGATACATGCTGGATGGAAAATATATGCTCTTATCTCTATGGACATAAGGCCGATCGCACGGCCTAAGGGTGGGATTGCTGTTCGGCTCCCAGTGTCAAGGGTTCCAGACAATAACAGGAGGGTGTCAGGTTAGGGAAGCATCCCAGTGCAGCAGGCAAAAATAGCTGATAAAGTAGGGTTGCTGCTACCACCTGACTTTCTCCTCTCCTCCTTTTTATTCTGTTTGGGGTTCCAGCCAATGGAATGGATGCTGCCGCCCACATCCAGGGCGGGTTTTTAGCCTCAGTCAGTCTTCTCAGGTCAATGATCTCACGGACAACCCCAGTCTTCTAGTGGATTCTTAGAGGGACTCAGGCATTTGAGCATGGCTCTGGCACATCCTGCCCTTCTCGCCCATCCCACTTGACTTGCTAAAAACAGTCAGATTCTATTCCTGAAGCTAACCACCTCAGGGTCTATGCCTATTTGCCCACTTTCTCCCCCTGAGGCTGACTGCCAAGGTCCAGCTATCAAAGTACTAAAGCCCAGCAATCAAAAGCCCCCCTTGGCTTCCTAAATTAACATATCCAATTAAAATTCAACACCTCATCCAAACACAGGGTTTCCCCCTTTACCTTTATAAACTGCCATTTTTCTCTGGACCTCATCTGTCTCCTCTCTATCCGGAGGCAGTCCTTTGCCCCATACCTACACAGAGACCCCTGCCCCCTCTTCCTTGTTCTTCTCCCGCTCTCTTGGGGTCCTCTATCTCCTGTCTTTGTTTCTTATTTCCTGACCTTTGTCCCTCTGGGCAGAATACATTTCCTTTGAGTTGAGAACTTGGTCTTCGGGGTCCAAATGATACCGTTGCTTTCTAATATAAATCCAGTCACGTTTGCAATGAAGCCTGATGCCCAGAGAGTATATTCTCAATGGACTTGGCAGAGAGGGATGACCTCGGCCGAGACATCATCAACCTGTAGGCTGAGCACACATTTGTAAACAAGAAGGGAACACACTAACAGGATGAGGCATTCATGATTAGTGACGAGTCTCCGCTCCTTAAGGGCATAACCATAAATTATGGTGACAGTTTGGTTTCCGGTAATTGTCAAACAAATCTGCTGTGTTCATTAAGATCACGTCTTCCGGCTTGTTAGATGGCTCATCTAATTACCTGCATTTTCCTTGTCTGGGGTTGTGAGAGCAGTTGTCTCCTACTTCAGGGCCAACGTGCTGGGTACAGGCACAGAGAGTGACTTCCTGTGTGCATTTGGGAGCTGCGGTCCGCGCTCTCACGAAGTCGTGCAGCCAGGTCTGGAAGCTGGGTGTGAGCAGGTATCTTTCCAGCTTCCTTTTATCTGCTATTTTGAATCTAAACTTCTGGGTGATTGTCCTTATTTTGGCCACGACCCCGCAGTGGCAGAGACCCTGGGCAAGGAGACTAAACCCCACAAATGAAAAGATGTTAGAGGCCCTTTAAGTTCTCCTCGGAGATGACCCTTACGGCTTGACAGAACCCAAGTGGCCCTGTCCACAACGGGACATCGAGCACATCCCCGAAGCCCTTGAAGAAGCGTTGTTTATTTAACTTTTCAAACTAACGTGAAGCAGTTTTAGAGCAGTTGTTTACATTGTGCTAACTGGAGAAGACACAAGCTGTGTGGAGACAGGAAATGAAAGCAACCAAAACAAGCAAGGTGCAGGAACTCAGCTTCTGAGTAACAGGGGATTGTAGCACTGTGCTTTCCGTGACGGTTCTCTTCCTGCACGCAGAAGTCCCACTTAGCAACAGGAAGGTTTCCTGGTCTGTTTGCTAAAGCCAACAGCAGTAGCCGAGAACAGACTCAGAGCTCACCATTACTAGAGTATCAATCAATCCCTATGCCCATCGTGGGTGGGAGGAGGGCGGACATCTATGTAAATGCCGACTGCTCGCCCACGTGCTCAGATGTGCGCTTTCCTTGTCGCACTGAAGTCCTTGTCTTATGCTGATCATCTCAGAGTTCATATGCCCCAGTGGACCTCCGTATCTGCTCAATTCAGTGTGTCGCACATGGCATTGAGCAATATTTGATAAGCGCAGAAACAAATACCAAGTGCCTAGACAGCGAACATTCCAGATGGCTTACTAATTGAGCTGTTGGGAAATCTCTGACACTTTTAGATGGAAAAGAGCTGGAGGATGCTCTTTCTCAAGGATTTCCCAGGTCTTTGAACAGCAATGTGTGTTGCCAATATACTGAGAGCCGGTTTCTCCCGCTGGTGCGCCACGGAAGGCCACATGGTGGCGCTGGCGCTGCACCGTAGACAGGGCGCTCAGGCTGCAGCTGAGGCTCCAGGCACTCCCGCCGTTCTTCCGGCCCCGCCCTGCGCTTCCCCTCAGGACTTCCTTCCCATCCAGTCTTGCTTGATGCCATGGCTCTTGCCAAGAAGCTGTCAGGCCAGGACAGGGAGCTGGGGTACTGCCCACCTGAAGCTGGAATTTCCTTTGTTCTCCAACAGACTCAAATCACTGTATTGCTCCTAGTTAAAAAGAGAAAAGAAAAAGAAAAAAGGATTTCCACCACACTTTTCATGCTTTTTAAAAGCATGCTTTCCTAGTTTGAGATGCAGGTGTTTTGTTTTTTGTTTTTTGTTTTATTCTGCACTTGATTAGCTCCTGCAAGTGACCCAGCACAGCCTAAATAAAATCACCTACAAAGCAAATACCCGGATATGTTCTTATGATCTTCACAGCTAGACTGTGGAAGGCCCGTTCCCTAGTGGAAGGGACTGTTCCCTAGCCAAAGCATAAGGCTTGTGAACATGGTCATTCACGGGCGACTGGAGAACAAGAAAGCAGAAATAAATTACTTGAAAATCACCGACTCACTGTGAATGACAGCTAAGCCCAGAAACTAACAGCAGCTTTCAGAAACAAAAACACTTTTAATAAATTAAATCTGCTATTCCTTTCTCTACAGGTGGTTTGGTATATACATCTGTGTACGTGTGCGTGTGCGTGTGCGTGTGCGTGTGCGTGTGCGTGTGTGTGTGTGTGTGTGTGTGTGTGTTGTGCAGCGTGTGCTTGTCTGTGCATAAGGACTACCCTGTCATCTTTACTGTCCGCTTTAATGTTTGAAACATGGTCTTCCTCTTAACCTAGACCCCCTGATTGGCTAGACACACTGGTCCCCGAACTCTCAGAGCTTCCTCCTCTGGGATGGTACCACCACCACCACGCCCAGCATTTCCGTAGGGACACAAGCTCAGGTCCCTTATCCACCAAGCCCTCTTCCTGGCTCCTCTTTCCTTTTATTTAGCTAAGTCTTGTGTTACCTAAGATGAAACAATCTGAAGTTATACTTAACGTATGGCAATGCTATTAATAACTTATATCTAATAAGTAAAAACGGATGCTGGTAACTAAGCAATCCATTGAATCACAACAAATGTATATTCATAATCTATCACAATTAAGACACACAAGTAGAGAATTCCTGGTCCAAGATGTTTGGGAGCAGAAATAGTCGAGATTTCTGTTGTCTTCACAGCTTGTAATATTTTCAGATATGAAATGAGGTAGCGTGGAGAAGGCACCCGAGTTTAGACATAAGACTTTGCAACCTCAGCCAGTATGTATGATACTGGGGATTGCTATTGGCCATTATTTGTTTATTTTAGCTTAGCCACTGTATAGTATATATGCGACCTGGTATCATGGTGGGGTTTTAATTTTCATTTCTCTGCAGTTGACTGCTGCTGAGCATTCTCTCATCTACTCACAAGCACTTATGGTTCTTCTTCTGTGACATGTCCCTTTAGCAACTGAGCTTTCTAAAAATCCATTTATTGTAAACTATTCGTGTAATGTGGGTGTGAGTTTTCTGTTATTAATCTGGGTTGGAGAATTCTCTTCTTCAGCCCGTGGCTTCCCTTGTGTTCCCTACAGCAGAAATTAAATTTAGGTGGAAGCATCATTTCCCACTCCCTTCGTGTTTAGTGATGTAAAACAAGTTAGTAAAGCACGTGTCTAGTGCTCCGGTCTTGACTTGCTGAAGAGCCTCTTTCTCCAGTAAGCAGCCTTGACTCAGAGCATCTGTCCTGGGTGGCGTGGAATGTCAATTGATGGTGTGTGTTTGGTTCTAGTTGACCCTGGTGCTTCTTACCATGTTGTTTGTATAACAGTCTTCAGTTTGCCCAGGATCACATGCATGCCCCACTCTGCTCTTTGAGGAGATTCTTTTGACCTTACTCAGGAGTCCTGCTTCCCAAATAAGTTTCAAAGTTAACTTCTCAGTTTCCAACACACACACACACACACACACACACATACACACACACACACGGGTGTCAGGGGTGGGAGGGGTGGAGATGATGGGATTTTTTTCTGATGGAGTAGACTCTACTAGGTTTTTAAACAGTTAATTTGTAGGATCTATTTCTTGTTAAGAACCCTTCATTTTCTAACTTTTGAAATTTTTCTCAAAATGTTCTTGTCTTTGAAAAATATTTAAAACTGTCTTAAACCAGATCAAAACTCATTTTGAAAATCTTGGAAACCATCCAGTCTATTTTGAGCTACTCTGCCTGGAAAAAAGAAACTTCTTCCCGATGATTCAAGTCTGGAAAAGGATTTTTCTGACATTAAAAAAAAAGTATATAATTATGATAAGTAAGTCCCTAACTTCAGAAATATTTTAGGTGCTTTAAAAAAAAACACTAATACTCCTGTTATTTAACTATTAGCTTAAAAATAACTTCCGTGTAGATTCTATTTGACAGGAAAATAATACCGATTCATTAATTATGTTCAAGTTTTTAAAAATTAAAAACAAAAAGATTGATGTTCACATCTTTCACTCTGATATCTATTCAATTATATATTCATGACATGTGAGTACAGAATCCTAAAAAAGTTATCCACACAGAAGAAAACAAGTGACACAGTTTACTGTTCACGTGATTTCAGTTGTCGGTTTTCAGTCCGGTTTGGTTTTCTCGCTGCGTGAGCCACTTCAAACTCTTAATTACTGTCTTATATTTTGCTTGAAATCTTGCTCCATGGTAGTGTGCTGAGGGGGCATGAGCCCTCTGCCAGCCATCTCTCTGGTCACTACATGTGCCTCCTAACTTCTCCCACTTGACCAATAGGAGTATCTGGAATGTAGTGTACAACGCTCATCTCTCCAAACCCATGGCGAGATAGAGCTTCAGGCTAAGGCACAACTGCACCCAGCATCCCAGTCATTTGAAAACAAGCACAGCCTTTCCTCTGCTTCAGAATCTGTCATATCTGAGGATACTTGCCTCTAGGCCTGTCAGAGATCAGCAGCCACAAATTAAGTAACGTAAAATGAAAAAAAAAAAATTCGCATCCCGTAGCACCATTAACATACCCTTCTCATCGTAAGGTGCATTTTCCCCTCACTACGGTATTCTGAAATTAAGATGTATAAATAAATCCAAACTACAAGTTCACATAAATGTTTATCGCTCAAATCAGAGCAATTCATAACAGAGATGGTCGTTGAGAAACCAAGAAAACAAGGCTTGCAAGAACAGACTTGTTTAGGGTATCAGAAACACACGGAAAAGAGAGCAATTACATTGTTTATTTAAAATCTATAAGAGGAATAGTTCAAGGTTATCAAATATGTTTGTGAAAATGGTCAGTGACAAGTGGAAGTGTTTATACTGTAAACAGCAAAAAATAGGCAGTAAACCCTACAAACAATTTACACTCATGTAAATGTTGTATCTTACGCTAGCTAAGAATTTAAGATTTAGCCTGGCCACAGTCAACGTTTTCTCCTTTGGAACCTCAGAGGATGCAGGCCATCTGACACTCGGGACCTTCCTGTGACAATCTAGGAGCTATTTGGGGATTTTTCTAGTTCTTCGATATGATTTTGCATTTATTTAGAGCATCGAATACAATTTTCTGTTTTAACTAAGGAAAGATAAAATAGCACAAATAATACTTTTGTCTTTCTATAAACCCTGACTTCCTACTGCTTAAATAAAAGCTCAGATTTATATTTATAAAACAGAAACAAACATATCTACCTTTTACTTGTATTTAGGTAAGACAAAACTCAAAGCCCACTCCACCCAGATCTGGCAGCTTGAATAGCCCTGGGGACTTATGGAAGAGGAACACAGAGGAGAACATGGATCATCCTACATCTCCCTGAGTGGCTCATAATTACTCTTCAATGACCTTTGCCAGGACAAAGTAAGTCACGAGGCACAGCACACAGTGAAGATGTAGGACCCCAAATTGAAGATGGTTTAAATCCAAAGGTTTGCTGTGTTTCTCTTTTTGCTTTCTTTTCATTAAAATGCTGCTGTGTCTTTCTTTATATTATGAATATTTGCTTTGTGTGTGTGTATGTGTGTGTGTACATGGTGGGGGCGAGGTGTTTGCCACAAGGGCCGTGTGGACATCACAGCTTTGTGGAGTTGTCTATTCCCTTCTACCTTTAGTTGAGTTGTGGGAATTAAACTCAACCCCCCAGGTCTGTACATTCAGTCCCTCTATTCTGCTGAGCCATATTGTCAACTGATGGGCCCCTATCTTACCAAGAGCTAACAAAGAACTGAAAAGGGAAGCAGAAAAATTAATTCAAGTCTTCTTGTAGGTAAATTCCAATACTTCTGTTTCCTTGTGGCATTAATAAAAAGAGGTGTTTAAAGTAAAGCAAATAAATGCATATGTTTGACAAAATGATAATTCTAATTATCAGACCTCCTGCAGGGGCCCCCTACACTCTCTAGGAAGTGGAGGTGACACCTGTCATGCTTTATGCCTTGTCCCTTGATTATTATTCAACAGCCTCATAAGTAAGGAACCTTTCTTAGATTCCTCTCCCTTCGGTATTATTCTGAACAAAATCTATAAGAAACAGAGTTGGTCCTTTTGCCTCCCTAATTATCCCTCCAATTAAACTCCTAAAAGGCCATGTCCAAGTTCAAACATGAATCCTAAGGTCCTTTTTGATATGGTCTTGGCGAGTCACCTTCTCTTTCCATTGCCTGTCTCATAGGCTGTGCCAACCCCAAGTGACAAATGCCATGCCATTTTTTTTTTTTTATTCATGGGTTCAATCTCCGAACAACCAGACAAAGACACGAAGACAAGGTTGGACAATGCTCTTCACCAAGGTTTTTGTATGTTGGTGACGGTCTGTTCTTCAGGAAATACATAATGTCAGTTTCTCAGAGCAGCAAATTCAAAGGTCACACATAGAAGGATGCCTAAGTGTGGCTGAATTTTGAAGCCCCTTTCAATGTCATTATCTCTAATAATGCTATACTAATGACTGTAAATGTCCTGAGATGTGGGCATTTATTCATCCATGTCATCTTTGTTGTATGATTCTTGGAAGAGATTTTGATTTTACGCATGTCTGTCTGTCTTTTGGCTAGGTGCTTTAGCCAAAAAGACGAATGGGCCTTACATTCAAGCAAAAGAAAAATGTGACCACAGGGAAGTTTTAGTATAGTCCATGGCAAACATGTTATCGAGTCAAGTACAACACTGCATGTGTCATGTATCGTAATCCCAATCTTTATAAAAGTTTAACATTTGCATGATTATTTGATAAATAGGAAACCTGAGCCTCTCTGAGCATAAGGAACTCGGGGTAGGATATAGTTTGTATGATAGGATTTGGGTCTAAGTGTCTTACTTCTAAAACTCTGTTCCTACTTCAATGCTGTGGTGCTCCGCCCTGTATATTCTGAGAATGACGCTACAAATCAGGTATTCACAAGTGGCCATACAGTTTTAACTGGGACTGACTACTAGACTGGAGGAAAGTAAGAAGTGACTGGTCTGACGGGCCCGGAGCAGGAGACAAGGTTTTGGCGCGTGTACAAGAAGGAACTCTGGCCAGCACTCATCATCCTCATGAAACGATCCCTTCAAAATCTATATACTTATTGCATTATTTTCTACTTTCCCTCTTTCCACTAACTAACTTTTAAAATTCACAAACCCTTTACACCAGCTGACTTGAATCTACTCTGGGAAGCCCAGCTGCAGCCCCGCAGATCCTACGAACATGGCCTCCGGAACTGAGATTAGTTTGTCCACTACGATGAATTATGCATAACTGCCAGGCTATTTCTTGGCATGGAAAAATGTGATATGTCAGATTAAAATTAAATATTGAGTAGGCTGTCTCCTAGCAACACAGATTAAAGAAAGATTCTTGTTTTTATTATTTTATTTATTTATTTAATTTTTTTTTTTTTTTTTTTTTTTTTTTTTTTGGTACTAGTGAAATTTGGAAGCCTCCACCTGAAGTGTGCTTGCATGAAGGAACTGGACTGATCCCACTACAGCAACGAATGCTGAGTGCATAATGCCTGCTCTTTCGTCTCCACTGCCCACTGGCTTCAGTGGTGAATCCCACAGGTGTTCAGGAAAAGACCCAAGGGTCCACTTTGTTCAAGGTTTTCAAGGTTTTCCACATACCACTTAGAGTCTGCAGTGGGATGAGGCCTGCACTGAACACCAGTGCCATCCTTGAAGCAAATGACAATAATGACGTTGACCACAAACTGTCAGAGAATCCACTGTCTACTCCTTACTCAGGAGTAGACAGCAAGCTGTGTATGACAGGATCAGGCTCGGAACAGACCATATAGTCAAGATGCGAGCTTCTTTGTGAGGCTTGGGAAAGGACAGATGGATATAGGATTCACACCCAAGGTACTAACAGACCTCAATGTAGCTTTTCTGTTTTGGCTTATTTTCTTACTGGTTTCACATTTTTAGTAACATATTAGAAGACAATTAAGACAGGATCCATACATTTCAAGTGAAATAAGCCAAACCCCAAGAAAGGGATTTTTTTTTTTAGAATAGGCCAATTGCAAATAACTACAGCAAAGACTCAGTCTTTTCTAGACACCGGGTTACAGTGTCAGTGTGTGTATATTAGGAATGGTCTTTTCTGTTGCAGGTTGGTTTGTGTAACTGAGTGCTTACTTCTAAACTAAAAGTCCCTTTGCAGGTACATAATGCTATCTCTAATAGTGTTCCAGTGCCCTCACGAACCTCTACATGTAATAAAAGAGACCAAAGTGAAGCTTCCTTTGAACTAATTCACTGTACAGCATAAAGCTAGACCTGTGACTCAAAGGGTATCTGAAGTGGAGATGATAATGCCAATCATCACAAAATCTGAAGTCATTTCAAGTAGCATGTGCCACAGCCAGAAGATAGAAGCCATCAATGTGTGCAATATTAATAAAGCAATTACTGTAAGTGGTAGGACATCCTTCTTTGCAAATCTCTTGCCACTTTAAGAAACATCTGTCTCTGCCATTAGAAATTACTGTTTGAAACGAACAAACAAACAAACAAACGAAACAAGCTGTGCTTTGTGCTTTAGTTTTGCATTCAGGAGCCCTATCAGTGAGTTTGCTGCCAAAGCTTTAACACCAATTTCGTAGCCTAGTCCCTTGGTTGGTTCTCTAACCAATGTAGCCAATTGTGCTGATAGTAGGCAAAGGAGCAGTTAGCAGATCCACTGCATTGTGTGAGGTTCCTGGATGCAATTACACATAACATAAAGAATGCCAGAGATCTGAGGCGGTTCAGTGGACCACATGAATCTTCATCTGGTAGAAACTGGCTTAGGCCTCAGTATGAGCATTTCCCAGAAGGCATATATTCCTTAATTTTTAAAAAGGTGACTGTCCATCCCCTGTTACAGAGCACCTCAGGTCTTTTTGTGGCTGATGACTGGAATAAACTAGGTGAAAGAGGAGGAGGCTGTAGGTGACCAGTGAGTCCATTTTCTGGAGTCCATTGTCTGGATCTATCTCTAACTGTTAAGTGTCAAGACTGTAATCTCTTTGAGATATTGATTTTCTTCCTTTTGTACACAAGACTTGGTTTTCTGTCTCCATGCTTCAAGGAGAATTAGCTAAAAGTGCTTATGGAAATGCTTATGTCTAAGGAGAGCTAAGTCAGGCCAGGCCATTTTACCTGGAATAGTACTGACTTCCTAATGGAGAAGAAAGAATCCAACCAGTCACTAAACTCATCTAGGGAGTCGATATAAAGTCCTGCAGGGAAGAGGGACTATATTAGAAACTGACTGGGGGTTTCTACCCTACCTGGATCATTTAGTTCCCAGATAAAAGACACAAAATTTTTATATTTATAATAAGCCTTAATAGTACTAGAGCTGGTCAGATATCAGCCTTCTAAGTTATTATGTCTGCTTCATGGATGTGCAGTGATGTCCAGTGCAGCAAAAGAGGAAGAATCATGGCTGTGAGCACATTTCCTGAACTCTCTATTATTGCCCGATTGGGCTCACAAATGTGAAATTCAGCCAACAACTAATTTTGATTCTTATAATATAAAAATATCAGTTTAAAAAAAACCATTCAAATCCACGTCAGTGACGATAACGCTACAGGTACTTGTTTATATCCAGAATCAATATTCCTCCCTTCCTAAAATCAAATCTAATTCCTCTCCTTAAGGAAGGCTTCAATGTTCCTTTGCTAGTAAATTTAAAAACAAAACAATAACAAAACAAAACAAAAGAAGAAGCCTAGAAGTCTGTGGAAATGACACTTTGTTACACTGGTACATCTTTCAGGTAAGCAGAGACTGTGCACAAAGGCCAAGTTAATGCAAAATATTATTACGATATTTCCATCCCTTTAAGTCGTTGAGCTGCTCAACAGGAACGTGCTACACAATTGAGAAACTCTGCACACTGCATTTCCCCAGATTTTCTTTTATCTGAAATATTGTGTGCAGAGAGAGAGAGAAGCCATGGCGGAGAGCCTGCTTATTCACAACATCCTGACTTGCTTTAACAGCTCCAGGACTCTTTAGAAACAGAACAGAATATACATTCATTTGTTCTCATTGTTGTTGCTGTTGCTGTTGTTGTTGTTGTTGTTGTTGTTGTTGTTGTTGTTGTGTTAAACCAGTCTCCAACATTCTACTGTACTTTTCCTTATGGTTCATTGTGGGTCCTTTTCTTTGGGGCAAGCAACCTTCCTGGAGCTCACAGCGTCCTATCTTCCCTCTGACACCTTCCTGGCCAAGAGTGAAATGTTTTTCATTTATGAAAACATGAGAATAAAAAGAAAGGAGGAGAAAAAGAATAACTCGTGGATATTTTTCAATGTAATTTTTCATTTTCTCCAATGCCATGATGTGCAATTCTCAAGAATATTATGTTCCTTGGCGGATCCGTATTCTCTTTCATTAAAACCACAGGACATAGCCGCTGGGCACAGAAGCTAAATGTCACGCATTCAGTGCCCTGCTCTTGGCAGAGAATTCTGGCTGCATGTTTTTCTTGTCCTTTTTTTTCTTCTACCTTCCCTCTTTTATTGTGCATTTTCAACAAAACTTAGGCAGTAATAACTACTACATTTACACACCACAGTTAATGATTGCAATAGTATAAGGTAAGAGGATAAATACTCACCGACACAAAAAAGTACAGTGTAACTCTTTATTGAAGAGGAAAAAATAATTTCAGCAGTTAATGAAAACATGGATACGTTTGACAGAATTACATAGGGAAGAAAATGACTTGCAAGACTCCCGGGGACAAAATTAAGTGGGTGTGTGTGTTTAATCCTTTCAAGACCTAGCCTAATAGCTATGCACTGCCTCCTTACTTGATTCCCACCCAAGTCTGAGGAGGCACCCCCAGCTCTGTCTTACCTTCCCAGAGCTAATTTGTGTTTCTCTTCCCAAGATGCACCACCATGAAGGAAAGACGGTTAATAATGCCTTCCTAGGAAATTCTAGATTTTGTCCCCTAGGGTTAATTGTTCAGAGAATAATAGCCATTTGGGCGAAGAGAGAGGAGGGCTTGTAGTTAAGAATAGAATAAGGAAAAGAGAACACCAGGAAATACTTCATCTTTGATTACTAACACTTTCATTTTATGTCTTTTGATTTTGAACCATATTAACTTGCTGACATAGCTAAAGTAAATAAGCATTAGCATATATATATGCTAATGCTCATTTATTCCATATATATATATATATATATATATATACATATGTGTGTGTGACTTTCTTTGACTACTTCCTTATTAATCTTGATATTGACAAAGAACTTTCCCAGAAATAGGTAGAGTATATTCCCTCAAGGAAAGGGCTATCATTGTATGTATGGAATTAATCTATCCAACCTTAGATGAGTTAAATAATCACAGTTAAATACATTAGGAAGTAATTTAATAAGATTAGTAGATGAGGAGCAGAGCTAGGCCCTGAGGCTTTCTGATGAAAAATGCCACTAAATAAAGAACGCTGCAGAGATGATTAACATATGAGGGCAGTTAACTTTACAGCTCTCCCAATTGAAGGTGAGTCACCAAACCACTCTGGCTCTGGGAACCTATGAAGAACAGGGCTGGGCACGGTAGCTACAAATTGAATTGCTTTATTTGGGTTGCATCTTAAATCTATGACTATAAAATATAGTAGAAAACACAAACTTATACAGTTCACCCCAAGAGTTCTTGGTAAAATACACATCTTTCACTTAGATTTTACGAGATCCATAGAACAGGTGTGGAGGTTTCTAAGTCTATAGAATATTAGCATTTCTCAGGAAAGCAGGAAGACACTGACAAATCAGACAATCAGGAAAGAGTTAAGGAAGAGAAAGTATTAAGGAAGGGTATCACGTAGAAGCCGGAGTAAAACAAAAATTAATAAACCGGGGGGTAAAGGGGTGATGATGCATAAGAACGTTAGGAGGAGCCTGGAACAAGTCTGGGCAGAAAAAGACACAAGACCTCAGTGCAGCTCTGAACCTCCTGAAAAAAGCCAGAGGTCTAGAAAGAGTTGGCGGGGGGAGCATCCGAGAAGCTCAGCCAGCCTCCAGGAGCTGCGGACAGATGGGTGATCATAAGACGGGCCCTGGGAACATGTGCAAGTCCCCTTGTGCCACCATTCTCAGGCACTTGCTCACTGGGGTCTGCTCAGAGAGAAGGCAGCTGTCAGTTCAAAGCCAGGAGGACGCTGGAGAGGCCAGGCAACCATCCCCCTCGAAACCGAGTGACACGTGTTTCTGTGCCTTCTCCTGCAGATTCCGTTCTGCTAGATGCCTCCTAGCACGTTGTTTGCCTGTTCTATCAAAGATAACTGTAAATGCTCAGCTATAGATGGCTCATCTATATCTATCTCCCGCCATCCAAGGCAGAGAAGTTCGTGAAGATGGGGAGGAAAAAACGTAAGAGCTGGTAGACTGGAGGGAAAGCTGAACTCTGGCCTCTGGACACGGCATGGGTGCAGCATCCATCAGATCCCAGCAGCCCGAGGTTACCTGTGCAAACCCTGCACAAGAGCAGCCAGTCAAAATTCCAGAAAGGGTAAAAGAGGAACTCCCAAGGCCCCTCCCCTACTGTACTTGTTTATGGTTGCTGGTGGTTGTAGAGAAAGGGTAAATCACTCTCCTTTGGGGAAGGGGCTGGTTCATGTCTCTGTGCATATAGTATATGCGGCACTCACCTGGTAGTGTTAACAATAGATAAGGAGAATATGAAGTTTGGAGGGAGATGTAATAGAGAAAATAGGAAGAGTTACAAAAAGATAGATATGATTGATATATTATAATGTATAGATGTGTAAAATTTACAAATATAGTATTTGAAAATATATTTAAAGCCAGAAAGAAAAGAAAATGAAAATGAAACAAAATAAAAATCCCTGAAGATGGGAGGGCACTATCAACAAAGAGCTACAGTGCCTGGGCCAAGAGCCCAGAGGAGCAGAATCAAGAAAGCTAAGACAACGCTCGAGGAAGGCTCTCAGTAGCAAGCAAAGGAAATGGTTGATGATGCTTTGTTCAAGCAAGCAAGCAAGCAGGCGAAAAGCTTGGGAACTGAGAACAAACAGTGGGCTGAGAATGAAGCCATTTGCTCCTGAGATTTCCCATAAGTGTAAAGGGCCAAATGCATACGAGGAGAAACAGGGTTGGGTAGAAGCAAAAGAAGCAAAAACTGTAGGCAAGGCCTCTAAGGGGATCAGTTCACTCCGGGTGAGCGCTGTCATTTGAATACCCAATGCTGCAGTACACATAAACATTCCAAAGAATGCTGGACTAAGATAAGAGTATTTTTTTTGTATATAATCTTTTTTTAAATTTTTATTTTCTATATTCTATGTTTATATTCCAAAGGCTTTCCCCTTTCCCAGTTACCCCCCACCATATGTCCCATAATTCCTCTCCCCCCCCCCCGCTATTCCCCACTCATTCCCCCCCCCCAATTTCTCTGTTCTGGGTCTACAATACTGGATGAAGAAATAAATACTAGAGCTTTACTTCATCCACCTAGAAAGAGAAACATAATGTATTTTATGTGTCAGAACCATATGTGTAAATGTAAAACAGACACAAGGTGATTAAAAATTAAAGAGTACATTAGCAGAATTAGTTTTTAATAATATTTCAATTAATTCAATATATTCCTCTCCCTCTCTCTCCCCCTCCCCCTTACCCTGCCCCCTTTTGTGTGTGTGTGTGTGTGAATGTGTATGTGTGAATGTGTGTGTGTGTGTGTGTGTGTGTGTGTGTGTGTGCGGTGTGTACAGATTCACTTGCTAGTTCTTGCACATGTGAGGTCCTAGTTTGAACCTGGGTGTCTTCCTAAGTCATCCCCCACCTTATTTTTTGAAGGAGGATCTTCACTGGAATCCATAGTTCACCAGTTCAGCTAGACTGGCCAGCAAGCCCTAGGATGTCTGTCTCAATCCTCTCTAATCCATCAGAATTGTAGATGTGCGCCCCCACACCTGGCCTTTATGTGGGTGCTCGGGATATGAATTCTGGTCTTCATGCTTATACAACAATCATTCAGTCTCTCTCTCTCTCTCTCTCTCTCTCTCTCTCTCTCTCTCTCTCTCTCTCTCATTCTCTGAAGTTCCTGGTCCATTCTTTCTAATAGAAATTATTTAACTTTGCAGCAAAGCATTTATGTTTCCGAGCCCTATCTGCTCAAGGTAAAACAATCCTCCTCCAGTTGCTACATCAATTGTACCATCTGTATTAGATGCCTTTAAATATTCATTCTGCCTAGCGAGGTCAACATACCAAGTATTTTTTTGGATATTACTGTGAGTGTTATCAGATTTCAAGGTGTCAGGCTTTACATTGAAGTCTGATTCATTTCTAATTTAATTTCACGCACAGTTGAGAGATAAGTATCCATCCTATTTCTTCATGTAGCTATCCAGTTTGACTAGCAGTACTATTTGAAGATTCTGTCTTTTCTTCAGCATGCATTGCTAGTCTCTTGGTCTCTGGACCTTTGTTAATAATATCAACAGCTAGTAAAAGCTTCTCTTTTGATGTTGGAAAGATATCTATGGCTATAACTGCAATAAATGATTAACAGTTGATTTACTAGTAATTTTTTCCATAGGGTCTATGGCCTGTCTCGCCATATGTTCTTGGCATGATAATGGTACTACTAGGTATGGGTTTCATCTTGCAGAGATTAAATCCAATCAGAACGTGGTTGTTTAGTTTTATAATGTTTATGCTACCATTACTCCAATGGGCATGCTTTGCCAAGCCAGTCAATATTGTGAACTCCAAGGCTCATATCTGGGTAAAACTAATGATTACTTTTCTATCTGGGTAGTGTGCATAGAACCAGAGTTATGAAAGAATTCCAGTAGGGATGAAGCATTTATGTCAGGGCAAGTGTGATTTATCTGTGCTTTCTAGCTCACATATGTGGTGTCTTACCACCAAGTTCTGGGGCACAACTGTTCTATCGGCCATAGGATTGGGGATGTATGAGAACTCATGCCGATGACTCCACAGGAGAAAAAAACATTTGTATCATGAGGCTTTTTGTTATCCTGTAGTGCCCTTATCCTATGATTGTGGCATCGCCACTTCTTATAGGGAGGGACTCCATTTAAACTCTTTGTAGAGACCTATCTGTTTTATGACAGTCTTTCTGGAGAAATGTGAAAAAACATCTCCTCTGTCCAGATAGGGAATCTACAGTAGACGAAACTACAAACACCACCAAGTCCAACTTTGTGAACCTAGGAGTTTTATTGTGGTTACTTACAGGAATATGGGTATAGGGTTTGTGCAGAAGCAGAAATGAACGAAAGATGCGTGCATCAGTAAAGCCCACTCGGGCATGGGAAAAAGCTCACAAGACTAGAAAGCTGGAGCGCACGGTGCAGCTTGTAGGCAGACCTGCAGGTTGGAGAGTGTTCTGTCCAGGTGGCTCAGACCAACTGATTCTCTTCCTGGCTGCTCAGCTTTCTGGGCATGTCCTAAGCGGTTCTTACTGCTTCTATGTCCTGAGGGAAATGGGGGCCTAGCGAATCTGGTCAGTGTGAGGGACTTCTGAAGCTATTTTTAATTATTTACTTCCTGAGCTTAAGGAGCTTCTCTGTAGGATGAAATGTTTCATCTCCCCCTTGAACATCTTGTTATTAATGTTGTAAGCATCCTGTGTCTTAATGAGCTTCCAAGATTTAAGGTTTTAATCTATAATGAAACTGCTGCACAACAGTTAATGTGTGTATAATAAAATAACTACATACACATACACACATATATATTAAATGTATATAACTAAATAATTATTTATATGGTGTGTGCATAACTAAATATAACTATATATGTATATCTGTACACACATATAAATACACTATATATAGATATATGGATATATAGTATGTGGAATGTTCTACCTTAAATGGGACATCTACAACCCACTCCTCTCCTCCCAAGAGTCAGGAGTTACTGAGGAGGGGGTGAACAGAATGATGGTAAGAGCCATAAACAGTAGGGTACAAGAAAATATGTGTTTTCTGGACACAGCAGAACAGCTGCATATATGAGCTCACAATGCTTGGGAAACTATGCAGATAACCTGTGAAAACTCGATTCAGACAAAATCTCAGCATGGAAAGGGAATTGGTCTAACTCCTAGATGAAGAATTATTGTCAATTGATAGCTTCCAAGAGAGAAACAATCAATTTTCTTTAGGAGTAGAGCCACTTATAGGTCAACCATGCTCCTCCAGTGGAAGGCCACACATCTAAGACTACATGAGCAGATAGATTGAACCCCACGTGTCTAACAAGAAGAGGATGGAGGTTGGGTAAGAAGGAAAGGGAAGATGAATCAGAGTGGAGTTGGGAGAGGGAGTGAATACTGTCAAAACACATTGCATACAATTCTCAAGGAACTAGTAAAAAAAATTCTAAAACATAGAGGACTTTAAATAAAGCAGCTTGACCTCCTTCGTGGAAGTAGCCATCATAGATAAGGTGAAGGGCTGAAGGAAAATAAATGACTGATTTTTTTCCAAAATAAAGACATGATCTTCTAGCCAGCCTTCAGAAATAAGCCAAAATGCCAGTTTGTCCCTAGGCCTCCAAACTGGAATTTCATCCTACAGACTCTGCAGTTGCAAATGCCCAGCCACCAGTTCTATACTTACTGGCTTTGTTTCCCTGGAGCATACAGATATATGCTGCATCTCACACTGTCTTCCAGTGAACAAGCCCCACTGAACTCTCCATTACTCCACCATCAGATATGATTAAAGTAGTAACTGTAAGAATGTCCAGGGCTTCGGTTTCCTTTCTGTGGGCCTCTAATCACTTAGTCCAGAAACTGGACTCTTCATCATCCACCAGAGACAGTACATTCAAGTCTTCCTGTAGAGGAGAATCTAGAGTTACAATCACATGGTGCAAAAGGTGTGTAGACCAAATAAAATAAAAGACTACTTTCTTTTTTATAAGAAGTTATAAAGAACGATATTATTCAAAGTAGGTAAAACATTAAATGTATAAATGTAAACACTAGTGTTATCTGTTGTATGCATCTACTCTTACCACTGTAGTTACATGAAATACTGAGCTGGACAGTGAAGTTAACAATTAAAAACTGTGTTGGGGATCACTATGTTTTCAAAAAATACCTATATCGTAGGAAACTAACCTTTCATGAATGCAAATGCACAAAAAAAGGACATCTCTTCATTTATTGGAAAAGTTGTAATGTAGATATTTTAGATGTTTGCAATAACACATTTCAAAATCAAAATTCAGTAAATGGTTACACTAAAGTTTTTATTTTGTTTTGTTATGAGACAAGGGCTCCTATAGGTCAAGATGGCTTCTATAGATTTTCTATTTAGCTAAGAACATTAAATTCCTGATCTTCCTGCCTCCACCTCAGATTGTTGGGATAAGAGGTGTGCATCACCATGCCTGGTAACTTTCTACATCTTTACACACTAAATATCTGGAGCTATTTAGAATGATTTTCACTACTGACATGAACAATTTATGGAGGAAAGGATTTATTTTGGCTCATGAAACAAAAGTTTGAGTCCAATTTTGGATTGCATATATTAAGTGTATAAATCAATGGGTTTTAGTGTGACATTTCTGTATATGCACATAATGTATTTTGATCATATTCATCTTCGCTGTTATATTTTCTTATTTCCCTTATACCTCCCCCTTCTCCATTCCATATGTTCACATAAGGACAATGGGGCCCACAGAAGATAGATGTATGGAGCAATGCAATGCAGACTTGAGTGTGTTATTTAATGTGGGCACAGCCAAGTTAAAGACCAATGTTTCAGCCCTCTAGGAGTAACAAAGCTTCTCTAGGTTAGGCACAGAGAAATGGCAAAGCCTTCCTTCCAGGTCCATGTGTGGATAATGAGAGTTTATGCAGAAAGTATCCATCATAGTTTCCTCGTACAAGATGTCTGGGGCCTGAAAATTGCTTCCCTTAAACAGCACTCCTAAGGAGATTAGCTCAGACTGCCTCCTTGATTCAGGTATATATTAGCACTATTTTCTTGTTTATCTGTATGAAAATATCAGGCTTTCTATCCAACTGTATATAATTAACATACTTAACTATATTGCGGGGCACATTTTGGTTTCTATCAGAGAGCCCAGATCACCTGATCTCTGCTTTTCTGTGTGTCTGTTGATTCTTTATTCCTTCACTGTCCCTGTCAGGTCAATCTCTGGAGCCTTGCAATGACACATCAGGCAGAGAAGTAGGATCCATTTGGCCTTAGAGGTGTAGGTGGTTTGGAGTCACTTGACTTGGATTTTAGGATTTTTTTTTATAAGAGCAGCATCCACTCTGAACATCCCTTCTCTCTCTCTCTCTCTCTCTCTCTCTCTCTCTCTCTCTCTCTAATTGGATATTTTCTTTATTTACATTTCTAATGTTATCACCTTTATCATTTTTCCCTGCTCCCAGAAACCCCCCATCCCATCCACCCTTCCCCTGCTTCTATGAAGATGTTCCTCCACCTGCCCCACTCCCACCTCCCTGCCCTCGATTCCCCTACTCTGCGGCATCTATTGAGCGTTTATAGAACCAAAGACTTCTCCTCCTTTTGATGTCTGACAAGGCAACCCTCCACTACATATGCAGCTGAAGCCATGTGTACTCCTTGGTGGAAGGCTCAGTCCCTGAGAGCTCTGGGGGTGGAGGGGTTGGTTGGTTGACATTGTTGTTCTTCCTATGAGGTTGCAAGGATGCCAAGAAATGTGTTCTATCTCTTAAAAAGACCCTTACCACATTCCCCATAAGCATGCTAGGTCAAGCTGGGGTGCTTTTCCTAGGTCTGCTTGCTGAGCAGAGCTCAGATCCCCCATCTTAATCTATTCTGTTTTGTAGAGTGTCATATTCTGACCCTGTGGAGCCCACTCTGATGTATACCTTGTCCTTTGTCTAGCATACCTGTTAGGGCTGCTTTCTTTTAGAGTCCAGTCTTTCTGAGTTTCCCCCAGTGTCTTAACTATTCATCTTCTTATGGCACTTAGCTTTCCCTGAAACCATGTCCCTGGGGCTTTATTTCAGACTGCAAAGTTCAAAACATATGGTGGGGGTCGCTTTTTGCCTTCTTCCCTCTCCCAAATGTTTTGAAAGTGAAGTTTGCCCATTTGTCTCATCGTCAGCCCAATAGTTAGCTGAACTTTGAGCTGAATGCACTGGGAGAAGTGGAAGTAAGAAAAACAAAACCAACCAAACACAACAACAATAAACCCTTTGTTTGGTAAGGTTTTGTGAGGTTTTTTCCATATAGCTGTTAATATTTCATCTATACATTTTGTGTAATTATCAAGACAATCAATAAAGTATATACATTGAAACATATATCATATGAGTATCTTATGAGTGTATTGTAGTATCTGTATGGATACTGCATAAGGCTGTTTCTTCTCGCTGATTTCTCAGACAGAGGAAGAAATAGGGCATCACTCTGAATTCTCAAGAGAACACTAATTTAGATTTTGAGTGCCTTGTCTTCAACAGAAAATCATTTAAAAAAAATGATCCCATCTCTTTTTATAATCACCATGGATATAAGGATTTCTGCATATAGATTTGGGTAGAACATGAGCATTTAGACCACAGCAGGTACATACTCAAGTCTTCCTATCTTCAGCTGTGTTTCTGATCAGAAAAATGCCCCCCAACCCCCCGACTCCCCCCCAACCCCCCGACTCCCCCCCACCCCCCGTTCATCTCTTAGCTGAACAAAGCACTACAATACTAGAAATATCCTTCAAATGTTGAGCAAAAACAAGCTCCAGCAACTGCTTCCAGATGGGAAAGCAGCACTGTAAAATGGCTCATCAGCTGCTTTCTTCAAAAATGTCAGTCATGAAAGAAAAAGAAATCTGTGGCTGCTTTAGCTAATAGGAGACTTATGGAGATTATGGGCAAGTACAATCCACAACCCTTGCTGGGTCCTGTGTGGTGCTAGATGTTCTCAGCACTTGGCATCTCTGAGTAAGTTCATTGTTCAAGAGATCTATTGGACTGTCCTAAGCAACAACACAAAGGCGGTTTCTCATGCCTGGTAATGGAATTTTTATTAGTCTATGGATCTATGGCATTAACACCCCAAATCTGTGGCATTAACTCCCTAAGTGGTACAACTTCATTCAAACTATATATTTATATCAATATGCAAATATTACATATATGTGTTATATATATATGTTATTACATACATACACACACACACACATATATATATATATTACTTCATATATATATATATATATATATATATACACACCTTTATGTAACATGTAATTTTAGGTAAACATAAAATATTCTCTGTGGGCTTTTCACATATCGTGGTTATTTACCATCTATCCCCTCAGTTAAAGCCTTCCCCCAATTTTCCTCCCATAGAAACTGTGTCTTGCTATTTCCCTCGCTAGTACCCCATCCTTACCCCATGCTCCTTTTCACTTTGCTGGTTCCTATTATTACTTCAGGTTATATACACTATCCAGAGACTTGGATCTAGGAACCACAATCAGAGAGATTTTGTCTGGTTCTGGGCTACCTCACTCCAGCTGAATAGAATTATATTGTGAATATGAACCACAATTTCATTATCCATTCATCAGCTGAACAATCTTTGGGTCTTTTCTGTCTCCTGGCTGATGTGAATAAAGTGGCAATTCTGCTATGTGAATAAAGTGCACTTCTGCTAACCTTACATGAATTGAGACCTCTACTGTGGATGTTCTTTATCTGGGCTCACACCCAAACATTCAGAAAGATTCCTGCAAGTATCTTCTAGTCAGTTTTGTGTCAACCTGACACAAACTAAAATCCTTTGCTGAGAGGGAGCCTCAATCAAGAAAATACCTCTACCAAGATGGACTGGGGGCACGCCTGTGATATATCTCACTAATAAATGATTAATCCCACATGGTATTTTGCAACTTCTGGGTGGGGGTAGTTCTGTCTGGTATGAGAAAGAAAGCTGAGCAAGTCTTGAGGAACAAGCCAACAAATAGCATTTTCCCACAGCTTCTGCATCAGTTCCTGCCTCCAGGGTCCTGCCTTGAGTTCCTGCCCTGACTTCTCTGGAGGACAGACTATACAAAGCTATAGCAATGGTTTTTAACCTTCCTAATGCTGTGACCCTTTAATATGATTCCTCAGGTGTGGTGACTCTCAACCTGTTGGGACCTCAAAACTTATTTTGCTATTATTATGAATTATAATGTAAATATATATGTTTCTGCTCTTCTTAGGCAACCTCTGTTAAAGAGTCATTTACCCTCAAAGGAGCAGCAACCCACATGCTGAAAAAACATGAGCTATATGATGATATAAATCCCTTCTTCCCCAAGTTGCTTCTGGTCTGGTGTTTCATTACAGCAATAGAAACCCTAAGATAGCACGTGATTGAGTTTCCGAAGTTCAAAGCAGAACAGTGTTTGCATACAAAACAAATTGGAACCAGTTAGAAACAAAATACATCTGGGTAAAAATATCAGGTTGTTTTGATTTGTTATCTAAAACCTTTTGTTTTATAATTCCATGTGTATTGTGTATCTATGTGGGTACATGTATGTATGTGTGTTGGGGGGAGTCGTAACCACAGAGGCCAGGAGAGGTTATTAGATCCCCTGGAGCTGGAGTTATACGTGACTGTGAGCTGCCAGACAGGGGTGATGGGAAATGACCTTGAGTTCTCTAAAACAGCATCGTGTGCTCCTAACTGCTGAGCCGTCTCGGCAGCACTTGCTCATTCTTTAAAAAAAAAGAGAGAAATAGTCAATTCTAGCAAATTCTGGGTTTCAAATCATTTCCTAGTAAATGGTTCTACACAAACGACCAGACCCTGCTGATCTTAGTGAATGTTGGCATGAAGAAACTTCAGCGGTCACAGCTACCCAGGCCCCCCAAAGAGAGACATTCCAGATTTCAAAGAACCTTATTAGACTCTATCTTAGGCAAAAACTGAGGTCTTCATATACCCCTTATCCTTCTAACCAGATAAGGAAGCTTTTCAGGATTATTAGAAAAAGGCTTGAAAGGACACCTGTGAAATCAAAATGGATGCCAATCATAAAAACGCCATCCTATTTACCTTACAAGCCCAGCTTTTGTTTTTCTACATACCAGCTGCCTGGCATGCAGTACAACACTTTATCACTTACCTAGTCCAATTCTTCATATGGAAAGTGTTTAGTGACGTGATAAATGGGAGTCATGGTTAAGATGGAGGGCTGAGGAGACAGCTCCGTGGAAAAGAGCAATCACAAGAGCAGGAACCTGAGTTCAGAGTCATAGAGCCCACGCCTCTGCATTCCTATAGGGATAAAAGAGACAGAGCTAGGATAATTCCCAGAAGCTTGCAGGCCAGGGAGCTTGATGTAGAGCAGTAGGAAAATAACAGAGTCCTGTCTCAAACAAGGTGGACAGCAAGGTTCAACCCTAGAAGTTGTCCTCTGACTGCTGCACTCATTCCTGAGCACACATGGGCCTTCACTAATGCATGCAAAAACACGCTGAACATATATTTTTGTATTGACTGAGAGAATAGAAATCCCCCCATGTAACCCGGTGTGGAAGCATCTTTCTCGTTGTCAATGACACAAGCTTCTTCCATAGACCTCTGTGCTATAATTCACTGAGTGACCTTCCTTAGTTAAAAAGGAAACAAGGCAAAGATGTGGACACTTGGTACAGCAGCTGTAAACACATCTCAACTGCAGAGGTGCTTTAGAAAAGCTTCATTTCGAAGCCACCTTATTTTTGGCTGAAAATACATGATTTCCAGATGTTACTTTTAAGAGATCATGGGGAAACTTCACATCTTGGGGCTTCCTGGGAAGAAAATTATATCCAAGAAACAAGAAAGCATTTCCAAATAAAAATGTAACTGGAAATATAGTATGATTGATTTTGTGGGCCTGACCCTTCAAAGAAATCCCAATGGCTAATCAACTGACTCTTTGGGAAGGCTTAGCTGTTACAACTGCTTGACCCTCTGACCTTTATTGTCAGTTTCCTCTTGGACTTCTGGGAACAGGAGAGGATATAAAAAGCCAGCAGAGGCTGAGGGAGATTGAGTAGAATTGGAGGAGGATCAGAGAAGGTAGAATTGGAGAAGGATGGGGGGGGGTCTGTAGGTGACAGAAATGTAGAGTCAGAGAGGAGAGTTAGAGAGACAGTTGATGCAGGAAGAAGGAAGACTGGGTAGGGTCAGCAAAGAGACTGAGTGAAAAGAAGAGACAGCTGAGTTAGGAGACGCTGAGCTGAGCCAGAGAAAGTATTGTTTACAGACAGTTCAGCGAAGAACCCTTGAAGACCCCACAAAGTAGTAAACAAATAAGAAAAGCTACAGCTTCCTTGGGACGAAAATCATCTCCAAGAAACCAGAAACCCTTTCGGAATGGCAACATATCTGGGAAATACCATAAAAGCTCTGTCTCCTGCCTTCCTCCCTTTCCTCCCCCACAGTAGAAAATCACTTATTACTTTTATTTCCATAAGATAAGGGACTTCCAAAAGGGAACATAGGAATCCACAAAGGTGTATCAGCACCTGGGAATGATCCAAGGGGACACAATTCAACTCTGTACTTAGTAAAGCCTGAGGCCTGAGAAAGGTTTGCTCAAAGCATGCATTTGCGCTGGGTTGAGTCTCCTTCGATGACTCTTCATTCCCATCCCTTTGACCCTCTTGTCCACACTAACCTTTCCACCCTCAGTATTTCTCTTTCCTTTTTCAAGTTGGATATTTTCTATTAGCCCCCCTTTCCTTATCCTCAACCAGTTCCATGTGTACCTTCCTATTTCACTCCCACATACACGCACATACATCCAAGTTAGAAGCTAGGGTCCAGATGGGAGACAAAACCCACAGTCCCTGTCCTTCTGAGCCCAAGTTGGCTCATTTAATATAATGTCTTCCACTTCCGTTCCATGTTCCTTCACATTTCGGGATCACTTTTCTTTGTACTGAATACGTGTATTTTCACTGAGCATTCGGCTTGCGGGTATCAAGGATGATTCTGTTTCTTTTCCTCTGTGAATTGAGTAGCACTGAACGAAGTGTGCACATACCCATGTGCCTGGACATAGAATGAGGTATTCATGAAGGAGTGGCGGAGCTGGGTCCTAGCTTTTCTCCCTTTGGTATAATTTTGAGAAGTGTCGAAACTGGTTCCCAAAGTGGCTGCATTAACTCGCCACCAACCCTGGATGAGGAATCATTTTCCCACCAGTTTGGCAGCTTTAGCAGTCTTTTGTCTTCTTGATGACAGCCATTCTAAGTGGGGTGAGGAATCGTGACTTAGTTTTGTTTATCCTGATGGTTAAGGATATTGAATGCTTTTTAAAAGCTTTTCTCAACCACCTGGATTTCTTCTGAGAATTTTCTGCTTCGGTTTCTTAATTCATGTTCTGGGTTCTGGCTGGGCATTTGTTTCCTTGGTTTCCAGAGTGTTTTTATTTGTTTTTGTATATTATGGGCACTAACCTTCTGTCCGATGCTTAGCTAGCAAAGATCTTATCCCATTCAGTAGGTGTGTCCTCAGTTGATTGTTTCTTTGTGGCACGGAAGGACTTCTAATTTCATAAGGGCCCTTTGCCTGATTGTTGGCTTTATTTTCTGAACAACTGGAGTTCGATTCAGCAAGTCCTTATGTACGTCTGTGTCTTGAAGTATTTTCTGTACTTTTCCCTCTAGAGTTTCAGGGTTTCTGGTCCTACTTTAAGGATTTTGATACATTGGGAGCATATTTTTTTTTAATGCAGAGTTAAAGATAAAAGTATAGTTCCATTTTTGTATGTACAGTAATGAGGCCATTTTCTTCAATGTGTGTTTTGGTGTCTCATGTGAAAAATCGTGTGACTGTAACCCTGCGGGTATATATGTAGGTCCTGTGTTCCCATCCATTGATCTGCATGTGTGTAGGTGATAGTACCCTGCTGTTTTTGTTGATACAACTCTGTGGTTTACCCTAAAACCAGGTATGGTCAGACCTCCCGCATTGTTCGTTTTGCTCAGGATTGCATTAGCCATCCATGTCTTTTGTGTTCCCGTGTTAAGATTATGATTTTTGTTTTCATCTATTTCTATTAAGAGTGGCATTGTGATTTTGATGCAGAATTCCCTGAATCTGGAGACTGCTTTGGGTAGGATGGCCATTTTCATACTATTATTTATTTGAGTCCATGAGCATAGGCAGTTTTCCTTCTAGTATTTTCCTTAATTTTCTTATGCAACATTTTAAAGTGTTCATTGTAGAGGCCTTTCACATCCTGGAGTCCTGGGTTACCTTTATTTTATGGCTGGGTTGGTTTTGTCTAGGGTTTTTAGTTATTGTTGTTGTTGTTGTTTGTTTGTTTTGGGTTTTGTCTTTGTTTTTGTGATGGGTAGGATTTGTGGCTCTTGTGAATGGGATTGTTTCCCCAATTTCTCTCTTAACATGTTGGTCACTAGTGTATAGAAAGGCTACTGGTTTTGTATATTAATCATGTATCCTGTCAGTTTGTTGAAAGTGTGTTTAGCTCTAAAAGTTTTCTGGTGGGGTCCTTATGGTCTCTTGTGTACAGAATTATATTATCTGTAAATGGTTTGACTTCTTTCCTTTTTAGTTGTGCTGCTTTATTTCCTTCTCATGTCTTATTGCTTTACCTAAGACTTCAAGCACTATATTGACTAGGAATAGAGAGGAATTATTTTATTGTTTCTAATGTAAAGAAAATGCTTTAGAGTTTAGCATTGCATTCACTCTGGCTGTGTCATTAAATAACCCTTATTAAGATATTTTTCCAGCAGCTCAAAATTCTCTTTGGTGTTATTATATGAAGGCACGTTAGATTGTGTGAAACATGTTCTGCGTTTATTGAGATGACCATGTGATTTTTTTTGGCCTTGATTCCATTTATGTAATACATTACATTAGTTTATTTGCATACATTGAAACATCCTTTCGTCTTTATAATAAAGCCAATCTTTTCACAATATATTAATCTGGGTCCCCAAGATCTCTCAAACACGGGACCACCAGCCAGGCAGCATACAAGCTGATACAAGTCCCCCAACACATATACAGCAGAGAACTGCTGCATCTGTGTCAGTCAGAGATGATGCATCTAACCCTCAAGAGACTGGAGGCACCCTGGAGTTTAGAGGTCAGGTAGGGTGGGAGGTGGGGTGTGGGGACATCCTCGTGGAGACAAGGGAGTGGGGAGGAGGTATGGGATGTGGAACAGTCAGAGGTTGAATGGGGCAAATAAAATCTGGAGTGTAAAAAATATAATAATAATAAAATGATTTCAAGAAAACACAGTACAGTGTGTGTGTGTGTGTGTGTGTATGTGTGTGTGTGTGTGTGTGTGTGTGTGTGTAATTATCCAGTCTTCCCCTGATTGTAGACTACTGGCTGCTAGTCAGTATTCATGGGTAAAGGTCAATCACAAAACAGTCACCCATTATGTTCTAATCTAATCATTTAGGAGGAGTAAAAGGACACTGACGGTACTGACAGTACTATGTGTGCTCATTTACTAGTTGTGGGTATGAATGGAAAAAGAAGAAATAGGGCCTGACTGGTGATTTGATTCATAATGGGATAATGGAAAATAGAGGAGAGAAATGTAATATAAAGGGTAACTGCAGTGCCCCTCCCATCCCCCCAAGAAAAGCGTTGAAGGGGATGGGAGAGTTTTGTTGAAAGGCTGACTGAAAAGAGAGTTAGGTATGCTTTCCCTTGTAACATAGAACATTCTCAGCTTTCGGGAGGCTGAAGTATGCTTAATTTGAGTACTTTGTTTGCAGGAGAAAATGGCAAAGGGAAAACAATATCATCACCATCATCACCACCATCGTCGTCGTCGTCGTCGTCGTCATCATCATCATCATCATCATCATCATCATCATCATTATCATCATCATATCTAAAACACAGCAAAGCTGTAATGGATTCTAAAATGATACGAGGTATTAAACAAAGTTAAGACAGATGTAGAGGGAGCTGAGTCGAGACATAGAATATGAAACCTGACTCATCTGGTTGTCTCCTTGGTCCTCTTAGGTTATGATCCAATAGGAAGCCCTCAGTGTTGGCCAGTACTATTTACCCCTTTGAGACTTCATTTGAATGATTAGATAACCAGCGCTGTCCTGTGCAAGACTTCTGAGGTATCATCTCAGATCTGGACACACCTTCTAAATTCCTTCAGGGATCAAGTTGGGCATGTGGGCCCCACCTATGTGCCTAAAGTGGTTCTTATTAACATGTTGAGTATGTTTCTTCTATTACATGAAGATCCTTTGGATTGTACTGGATAAATACCATTCTTGTTTTTTCAAATATACCACCTTTCCTACCTGCCTTCCTTCCCTCCTTCCTTTTCTTCCTTTCTCCTAACTTCTGTTAATTTTTTATTGAACTGAATATGGTTCGTGTTATAACAAAGCTCCCATCAGAAAGATCTGTCCCCTCTTTAGCTCTTTCCTCTGTTCTTATAGAGCGTATAACCCCCCTATTAATTTTTGTTGTTACTTTGGCTCATCCTACTTTTGTATGATCGACACGAACATGATCGTGCTAATATTAGCTGCTATTTTCATATGGGGATAGCTAGTCTATGCCCATCCATCAATTAATCTATTCTTTCATCTACTCGTTTATTCATTCATGTGTTCATTCATTGCATCGTGACTTGCCCGATTTATCTGAGAGCAGCACACATGTTTGATTTTATCGCCACTTCTTATAATTAGTTGTCTTTTTATCCACAGGGTAAATAACACTTTTGAGTTACATACAATGAGTAGCTGCCAAATGCTAGTTGTTATCCTTGTCCCTCCAGGATGATCATTTTGTTAAGCCACTTCCTCTGTCATTTCTTAAAACTATAAAATGATATTTTAAAATAGTACCATATAATCAAATCTTCACAAAACACTGGAAAAGAATTAGTAAACCTCTTGAAACTCGAGTCTTCATGTTCTTAATGGCTGCCCTCTTAATTAACAGCTTTGAGCTCCCACCTGCTGTCAAAATAATTGTTCCATTTTCTCAGTTAATTTTTATACAACCTCAAAACCTCCCAGGTTTTTCCTCCGTGGGGCTTTGTGCTGCTTCCCACCTCCCCCTTCTCACAATGTGTTCCATCCATCCGCCAGCTAACTGAAGGAGGACCGGGAAGGAAAGCTGTCCTCTCTGTGGAAGCACAAGCGTCTTCTTGTCAGGGCGGGGCGAGAAAATAAAAGGCGCAGGCCGTTACACTGTGAGCTGTGCTTGAACACATCCGAAAGCGATTAAACTGTCTGTTCCGGATATAAATTATAAGCTGAGTAATTTGAAGCTGACTCCCACTGACTATTAAAGCGGGAGCTGGTGAGTTAGGCCAGATCACAGTTTTCCGTGAACTGCCTCTTTGTGAACCGCGCCGCTAAACGTTCAAGCCGAGTGACGGTAAACAAAAAGTCAGATTTAAGATCGGCCTGGAGGATACGTGCGTCACAGTAATTACGGACTCTAGTTCTGCCTTCAGATAACGTCTGCTAGTAAATTATGGGCATATTAAATGTAGCTACTTATGCATTAATAAATGTTGAAGCAAAATAAAACTTGAAATGCCTCCTCTTCAGCCTGACTCCTGCAGTGCGGGCGGGCCAGCACATAGCACTCAGCTTCAGTAAGAAAGTAAATCTATTTTTAGATACAACGGCAGCAACCAGAAGCTCTACATTTATTTAATAATAAGGCATCGGAGTCCCGATACGTTTATAGGATGACCAGGAGTTATAAAATCATAAATTATCCAAAATGTCAAATAATCTATACCTCTAAACGAAAGTATCCCATGATGACAGGAAAAGGGAGAGGGGGTTCCTGATGTTTCCCATGAAAGAAAAAATTAAGAATCCTGAAAACTCTGATCCTGCCCCCTCTTCCACCTGATTAAGTGTGATAGTGCTGCTTTCTTTCCCGCTTTAAGTACTTCATTTCAAAAACCATGATGAAGAAAGCCTTTCGTGTACAGCTTTGCTCTTTGGCCCATCCAGACATCTGAAAAGCAGCGCGCAGTCTCCAGGGTGGAGACCGGACAACCTGGAGTACACGCTCTCGCTCCCGCCACAAATCCTACCTGTGGGGGTCTTGGGAAGTCATTTAGCATTCCTGTACCCTCATTCACACACGGGAAGCGAGACTGCTGAGCCAGAGGTCAAATAACAGTGCATCAGTTACACGCTTCAGAGACAGCCTCAGAGACACCACAAGGCATCGCTGTCACTTTAGGGAAAGGCAGCCCAGCACTTCTCTTTGGAATACTTTGACCAGGAGTTGGCGTTAAGCTTGAATTCTCCCTCTAGTCTCTGTCTGTCCCTAATCTGTGTTGCTGGCTTCTCTGTAGTCTCTGGACTGTGTGTATTGCATCTGTCTGTAGCACCTGTGTGTTCCAAAGGGCGTGGCTCTGTAGTTCTTGAACAGCAAACACAGAAAACGTTGCATGTGGAGGGAATAAGAAATTCTTTACAGAAATCCTTAATAAAGTTTCAGCAGGGACGTTATTGACTCCAGATGACCCAACTGATTCAGATTACAAGCAGCGTTGCAAGCACACTGCTGTCAAGCCAATAGGCATGTATGTACATATGCACGTATGTATGTATATGTTCCTTCCGACATTTGTGGGGATATTTGTTGTGTAAGATGGCTTCTGACATTTCTGATTACATGGCATATGACTACCACAACACTCATACATACACACGTAATGTTCTGAGTCAGGGCCTGGAGGAATACATGGGAAAGCCAAAACAAGTAAATGCATCCTAAAGGCATGAGAAACAAACAGGGTAAGTATATAGCACAATGCCAGGCCAAGTCTAAAATGACCTCAAGGGATATTGTGAATGTGGCCATTAAGTTTGGCAAAGTTTTAGTCTTTTGATGTAAGAAAAGTTTTCATAAAATCGTATCACCTCAGTACAGCCTGGGTAGGTACAACTCACAGTGGTGATGGTGTGGCTCAAAAGCCACACCAAAGTTTAGGTGTCTTACACCCCTAAACACAGAGAAGTAGGACCTGGAAAGATGGCTCCTGGGTTAAGAGCGTTTTCTGCTTTTGCAGAAGACCTGGATTTGATTCCCAGCAACCACGAGGCAGCTTACCACCAGTTCTAGGGTATCTGATACCCTCTTCAGACCTCAAAGGGTTCCTGCATTCATTTGGAACACTTACATACACTCAGGCACACACACACACACACACACACACACACACACACAGAGAGAGAGACACGGAAAAATAAAATAAATACTGGCTGCCTGGCTTACCTTCCTCTTCTATGTTTACATGTGCCCTAATCGATTATATCAGGCCTTCATTTAACTGTTCTCAGTATTCCCAATACAGACAGACCATTTTCCAACCAGAGTCACAGAATCCAACCATTTTCTCTAGTTATCCTGATTGGTGACAGGCTATTGTCCTTTAGTAAAGATGTTATGTTCTATGTCCTATTCCAAAACTTGCTCTTTCTAACTTCCTCGAATCTAAGCATTTCTGCCTGAGTGAGGAATCTCACTGGGTTGGCTGCTTCTGCCCTGTGCAAAGTTCTCAGTTCTTACCATTCCACTGCCGCGAGTACCCAGTTCTTTGCCCACAGCTGCTCAACTCTTTGCTGACTCCTTCATGACTTGCATTATTATATACTTTCTCTTCTTCATCCCTCTATTAGGTGTGACACTGACGTGATATTGTCATCTCAAAGGTCTGTGTTTCGTACTCAAGTCCCAGGATCTTGCATTTCTTTGTACACTTATACAGATATCTTGGGGGACATGGTAGGCAGAGACAGGACGTTGACACCAGGTCATAGGTCATCCTCAATCATGCTCCACATTATTTTTTTGAAATGGAGTCTTGCACTGGCTCTGAAGATTGTTAATTTGGGTAAATTGTCTGGCTAGCAAACCCTAAGAATCTTCCTGTCTCTACCTCTGCAATACCAGAAGTACGTACCATGCCATATTCGACATTTTATGTGGGTGTTCGGGATCAGGCTTTGGTTCTTATGCATGGCCAACCATACCAGCTGGGCTATCCTCCTAACCCCTCTTGATGTTTTAAGAAAGTTTATGATTCTGTGTTGAACTGTATTCATAGCTATCTATCCTGGGGAATATGCAGCCCTGGGGCCACTGGTTGAAAATGCTTAGAACTAGCCAACAGAAAGACAGTAGAGATTCAAATTCTGTAAGATGTATAGTGCTTTTTCACTAGACACATGTGACTATTAAGTGCTTAAAACATGATTGGGCACTTGGGTTCAAATTTGATTTAATTGCCATTCCTATGGCCAGTGCTAATATATATTGTAGTATGAGCACATGGCCCTATTAGAAGTCTAGCTCACCGCGTAGAGATTATTATAATGACCCCCCAAGAACATAAAAAAGACATTTTGAAAGCCCATTCTTGGAGTTTCTGATTAACCAATATGGGCTTGTGCGTGAGCAGGAATGTTTTGAAATGGTTCCCCAACAGAGTGTAATAAGCAGCCAGGGTTGGTAGCCATTACTGTAATCACAAACTGTACAGTCCTCCTATTTTCCGCTCTTGTTTGACATCCCAGAGACCCCTTAAAGCAGTCTACATCATCGAGTTTAGCATTTCTTTCTATACTTACCTTCAGGTTTCTTCACTGGATGATGAAATGTTTCCATTTCATGCACTGAATTAACACTGAGTGGGGCTGGCTCTGGTTACGGTGTATGATCAGACCCTTTTCACTGTATTTATGTATTAGAGATAATTCATGCTTTTCTAAAACATAAATGAGATTATGCCTGTGTGACCTTGTATGACTTGTTAAAACCATTGATCTTAATCAACGTCGTATATTAATAAGTCTCTTGTGCTAAACTGTAAGTTCTTAGAGGCGAGGACTGCCACTATTTATTACCCATAGTACTTAGTCCCTAGTATGTCACAGAGGCAATAGATTGATTACACCCAAGAATTTAACAAGAGAGTAAGTCCTTGAAATTTGCATTTAAAACCACCACCTTCGTGGAAAGTAGTATCTATCTTCTCAAAATATCAAAATGGTACACGTTCTTGGTCTGAATTCATGTGTCACATATGCCTGTCCTGTGTTCCAACCTAAGGTATAGGATTTACTCTGCACATCTGTAAGAGACTCCAGGAGTTGTCGCATACTCCAAAGGATCCCCCAGAAGCTCCTGGGTGTGCACAGCTGGCCGTTCTGCTCGCCATCCTGGGAAAGATGGTATTAAGACGGAGAGAACAGATGGTGCAGGGTGTGTTCCTTGAGACAGTTTTGCCAGGAGGTAAATTTATGCTTTATAAATGTACTTCAAAACTGTGCTATTTGATTTAATCACTTAATGCAAAGACAGCTGCATACTATATTTGCCTTAACTGCGGTTATATGGGTTATCTGCCAATCTGTTAATTATAGTATTTTGAAAGACTTTTGGAGGAAAAAAAAACAGTAATTATACAGAATGGGGTGGGGGAAAGGAATATTTTTGAGGCCTAAATTCAGACATCCATTCCAGCTAACATAAACTTATTGATGCTTTAGAAAAACCTGTTAAGAATGTGGGAGTCCATGTGCTGGTTTAGCTCTGAATTACCTGTGTGCTCTCACTGTTACCATGGCTACCATGGGCGCCGGCAGTGAGCGGGGTGGTCCCTCAGCGGGCAGATGCTCCAGCCTGCCCTCTAAGGTCTTCTGGCAACTGCTCAACCCTTGAAAAGAAAGAGGAGGAGGTTCAAACTTGATTCTGCCCCTCTCCCCGACTTTCTCCTATTTTCCCACACCCTGGTTCTCTCTGCCTTCCATACCTGTTTCCTCTGCCCACAGTTGCAGTAAATGATTAGTCAGATTTAAATAATACTGGACGGGGACAGGGCACATTTTAAGCTTACCCTCACAGCTTAGTGTTACTATATTTCAGATTTATAAAATAAAGGAGCCTTTCTTGCCTAAGACTAAATGCCACACATTTGCAGGAGAGTCTGCCCCATTTCCCTTACCCACTGGGAACTTGTGTTCAATGAATTTCATTGTCCTTTGGGATTTCCTGTCTGTGGGCAGTCCTGGGATAAAAGGAATGAATCAAACTGTAGATCAAAGAACTGTAAGAAAACACTCACGCCTATCTGGCAATGACTTGTTTCACAGGTGAAGAAACTGAGGTCCCAAATATCTTTTTTTTTTGAAACTGTAACTTAATTATAACATCTCTGCCTTCCCTTTTCTCCCTGCAAACCCTCCCACACACCCCTTCTTCTCTCCTTTAAATGCATGTCTTCTTCCTCCTTTCCTCTTTCCTCCTCCTCTTAATTTTCTTCTTCGTTATCAATTGTTATTCCCTGCATATCTGTATTTGTATATAGATACATATTCCTAAATATGACCTACCATGTCCATATATGTTAATTGTTTGTATGCTTTTTAGAACTGACGCCATGGCACTGCAAAGCCCACTGTCTTCCCTGGGGGGAACCACCTTTTCTGCTCCCAGCTTTCCTCGGTAGCCTACAGTTCTTTGTTTAGGGTTGAGGCCTCACAGGCATTCATCTTCAAATCTGGCTTGTTCATTAGTGTGGCAGTCACGTTGGTGAAATCTTCTGGCTACAGCTTGTGGAATTAAAAGGAGACACAATTTTATTTCAAACTCCCTAGTCCTCTAGTGCTCTCGGCCCCGACTTCTGCAATGTTCCCCGAGTCTTAGATGCAGAGGTGACTGTTCTGTAGATAAATCCATTGGGACTGGACTTCGCAAGTCAGTGTTTCTATCGGCTGTGATTTCCTTGTAATGGTCTCAGTCTATCACCGAAAAAGAAAAAAAGTTTCCTTCATGAAGGGTAAAGATTACAGTTATCTGCGGGCAATGTTTAAAGATGGACGTTAGGGAGTATGCTTCCTTAGTTAATTATGCTCGTAGATTGGCTTTCTCTATCAGTTGAGGAAAAATGAGGACCCAACTTTCATTTATTCCCTTTCAATGTCTAAAAACTGGCTGGAGCTACTCCTTTCCACAAATCCCTGTGACATCCCCACTGAGAAGAGAGCCCCTGAGACTGAGCATCACAACGTGAAAGAACATAGGCTACCTACCCACCATGTCCTAGGATCAGAGAGAAGTGCTCCCTAAGCATCATCCCTCTGAAAACTTCCAGTGTGCTGTCATGTGTCCTTTCATACACTTCTCCGGGAGTGAAACTGGCCTTCAAAGGGAGTGCGTTCTGCTTAAGGCCACACTGTATGTTTCTTTTCTTTCTTTCTTTCTTTTTTATATTCATTGCTGCTTTATTCTTTTTTTTTTCCTGCTGCAAAAGCATGAGGTTTATTTTTTTTAATTTTTTATTGGATATATTCTATATTTACATTTCATTTCCCTTTTTCTGGTTCCCTGCCCCCTAAAGGTCCCACATGCCCTTTTCCCTCCCCGTGTTCCCCCATTCACCCTTTCCCACTTCCCTGTTCTGGTATTCCCCTACACTGATGCTTTGAGCCTTTCCAGAACCAGGGTCCACTCCTTCCTTCTTGTCGGACATCATTTGGTATGTGGATTGTGTCTTTGGTGTCCCAAGCTTCTAGGCTAATATCCACTTATCAGTGAGTGCATACCATGGGTATTCTTTTTGAGACTGGGTTACCTCACTTTGTATGATGTTCTCCAGCTCCATCCATTTCTCTAAGAATTTCATGAATTCATTGTTTCTAATGGCTTAATAGTACTCCATTGTGTATATATACCACATTTTTTGTATCCATTCTTCCGTTGAGGGACATCTGGGTTCTTTCCAGCTTCTAGCTATTATAAGTAAGGCTGTTATGAACACAGTGGAGCATGTATCCTTATTGCATGCTGGGGAATCTTCTGGGTATATGCCCAGGAGTGGTATGGCTGGGTCCTTCGGAAGTATCATGTCCAATTTTCTGAGGAACCGCCAGACTGATTTCCAGAGTGGTTGTATGTAGTCCAACTGAGGTGGACTTGCATATGGACCCAAAGATCTTGCCTTTTCCAAAATGTCTGTTTGGAATCTTCCTTCCAAATCCAAATAAAATACTTTTTACCAGTTCCCCAATGCCCTGCTTCAGATGGTGCTTTGTAGTTTTTGGCTTGTTACTCTTGGCAATCCTCTGCCTCAAAATTCATCTAATGTCATAGGCCTACTTCACAATGTCCCCCAAACTGTAGCTGGTAAACTAATGTGGGCGTAAACCAAGTCACCTCAAAAGTCATCCAGTTCTACCTCCTTCCTCACAGAAGGCAGGTGCTATCTGCATGAAAACTGAAACATGGGAGCCAGTGTGCCCAACGTGTGACTAAGTGTCCTGTTTTCTGTAAGCCAGATGAAAAGGCTATGGACAAGCAGAGTTAGAGGCGCTCTCTTGGCTTCTGATGTTTCTCTTAATAGGTTGTTACATATTTTTTAAACTAATTAAAATTTTTTACACTCCATATTTCATTCCCCCCACTCCGTCCTCCCTCCAACTGTTCCAATCCCATACCTCCTCCCCACCCCCATGTCGCCATGAGGATGTACCCACCCACCCCCAACTCCCCTGACCTCTAAACCCTTGAAGCCTCCAGTCTCTTGTGGGTTAGGTGCATCATCTCTGAATGAACACAGACCCAGCAGTCCTCTACTGTATGTATGTTGGAAGCCTCATATCAGCTGGTGTATGCTGCCTGTTAGTCCAGTGTTTGAGAGATCTCAGGGGTCCAGATTAAATGAGACTGCTAGTTCTCTTACAGGATTGCCCTTCTCCTCAACTTCTTTCAGTCTTCCCTAATTCAACAACAGGGGTCAGGGGCTTCTGTCCATTGGTTGGGTGCAAATACATGTATCTGACTCTTTCAGCTGCTTGTTGGGTCTCCCAGAGTGCAGTCATGCAAGGTTCCTTTTTGTGAGCACTCCATAACCTCAATAATAGTGTCAGGCCTTGGGACCTCCCCTTGACCTGGATTCTACTTTGGGCCTGTGGCTGGACCTTCTTTTCTTCAGGATCTTCTCCATTTCTATCCCTATAATTCTTTCAAACAGGAACAGTTATGGGTCAGAGTTGTGACTGTAGGACAGCCCCCCTCCCTCTCCTTCATTTGAAGCCCTGTCTTCCTGCTGGAGGTGGGCTCTATAAGTTCCCTCTCCCTACTGTCAGGTACTTCATCTGAGGTCTCTCCCTTTGAGTCCTGAGAGTCTCTCACCTCTGGATGAGTCCTGAGGGTCTCTCATGCATTCTGGATGGTCCCCCCCAACAATCTATCTCCCTCTGTTGCCTGTTTCCATTCTTCCTGCCGGCCCTCAGTGCTTCAGTTCTTTTCCCTCACCCAATACCAGATCAAGGCCCCCTCTCCCTTCCACCACTCCCCACACCGTGCCTCTCTGCTTTGAGACCTTTATTTTTGAGACCTTTATTTACATAAAAAGGCAAATGTTTTGTTAACTGTCTAACGTACACACTGTGTTTAAGAACAATGTTCTCGTTTTGTGGCACTATTTTTTTTTAATAAGTATTCTTATGCTTCCATGTCATTGAGCTCCCTTTCAGACATTTTGTACTATTGGCAGGTTAAAAAGCAGACCGGCTGGAGAGATGGTTCAGCGCTTATGTGCACTGATTGCTCTTCCAGAGGTCCTGTGTTCAATTCCCAGCAACCACATGGTGGCTCACAACCATCTGTAATGGGATCTGATGGCCTCTTCTGGCGTGTCTGAAGACAGTTACAGTGAATTCCTATACATAAAATAAAAGACAAATTTTTAAAAACAAACATGGCAATCGCCTAGAATAAGGAGATTAATTTCCATCAGTCAAAAAAATACTTGTGTATTGGAAGGAGGTCACTGAGCCAAAATGGGAGAAAGGCTTTGTAATTTATGATGAAATTAAGAGAGAAAGGCAGATTCTGTGTACTCTTAGGGAATAAAACAGCTCCCAGGCATGATGTGTGCCTACTTTAATGCTCCTAGAAGGTCAGGTCAATACCGGGGTAGTTCACAGCCCCACAGACAACATCAAGGCATCTCCTAACATCATCCCATCCAACAACACTGGATGGCACTATCCCTGAACACCATGATGGCAAATGTTTTTCAAAAAGGTTTCTGATGTCATCAGTCATAAAGTCTGTCTTCAATCATGCTATTTTTTGAGGATGATTGATTAAACCAGGGAAGAATATTAACTGACCAAACAGTGAAAGACCTGCTTTATTCATTGTTTTTCCTACTTTTCATATTATTTTTAAAATCTTCAAACAGTCATTGAAATGAAAGACAAGCTATACTACACACTGAAATATTATAGAACTAGTAAATTCAGGCAAAGTCAGTTCAAGAAAAAGGACAACCTTTTTTTTTCAGTTAATCAAGATAGAAATTTGTTATCCATGTTTAAGAATATAGTTCTAGACAGGATATATTTCTATTTATATTTATATTTATAATATATTTATTATATATTATATATATATTATATATATTATATTATATTTATATTTATAATATATTTATATTTCTCAAAACTAATCCCATATAGGCCACAATTCTGAATGTCAAAAGAACAACTTGAAAACTATTAGAACACAACACAAGAGAGAATGTAGGTAAGTTTTTACATATGACCCAGAAAAATAAAAGAATGACAAAACTGATCAAGAGTAATAAAAACTACTAACATGAGAAAAAGATTAAACAGATATCTCAATAAAGAAGATACACACACACACACACACACACACATATATATATATATATATATATATATATATATAAGCAGTATTATATATAATGGCAATATTTTCAAAATAATATATTAAAATATACTAGCAATATTCTAAAATATCAAAAAGGAACAAAAGTATAGAGGAGTTAAAAGAACAGAAATAAAGTATTTGCAATATGTTGGCAAGTAAACATATCCAAATTCTTTTCATATTTCATGCCATTAGAGAAATAAAAATTTTAAATAATTATGAAATAACACTACATTCATATTAGAATGGAAAAAGTCAAAACTGCTGGCAACATAAGATGTAGAGAAACAGGGACTCCATTTTATTGCTTGTGGGAATGTAAAGTGATGTCGCCACTTCAGTTTAAAAATGTGTCACTTCTTACAGAGATGCGTGCCACCTGTACATATCACCCGCTGCGTCCAGGCATGGTCACTTGGGTTCGGAGCAGCGTGCACCAGGAAGACACTGATTTTCACGGAATCACTGCAGCTCTCCATCTAGGCGTGGGACCATGGGGAAATTCCCCTGTCCATATTGGAGTGTCAATGAGTCTCGTCATTATGCCGATTTTGTTCAGACAGCCATACTTTTGGCTGCTCGTGGTGCAGCTTCTCTCTCACTGTCTATCAGCAGACTTCCCAATCATCAGTTCTCACAGGCTTTCTTGCCCCTCTTCTGTAATTTTCCCTGCACCTTGGTTCTAAGGTGGCAGTGGATATCAGCAGGGGCTGTGTACTATATACCATTACTCTCCTTGGTTTTCTATATTTGCCTCCTTGTGTATCTCTTTAATAGTCTCCATTTGCTGGAGGCGGGGGGCAGGGAGCTTCTCTGATAAAGGGTGCAAGTTACATTTACCTGTGAGCCTGAGGATAAATGTTTAGAACACAGTAAGACTTTGTGTTAATAAACTGGCAGGAGAAGTTTCTTCTCAAGCCTATGACATCTCCAGCCACTTGTATTTGGCTAAGTTTGCAGTACTCAGTAGGAATTCCCTCCTGCTCTATGGTCTTTAAGTCCCATGAAGCAGCTCTTGGTTACCCTCAAGATCAAAGTGCCACTATTGTACTGTTGTTGGATATATTCCAGTCCAGTCACTTTTGTGGACCACGGGCTTCTCATCTGAGGATACCAATTGATCATCTCTGCTGGCAGCTTGTGTAGTAACTTCCTGTACTATGAGATCCAGTCCCCAGGGAGGAGGCTTCCAGGTGAGTCCTAGCTCTATTCCTTGACTTGTGTGGTGTATTTTGCAACCAGCAAAAGGGCCTTACCTTCAACTTGGGGAATGCAACAAAGGACAATGACAGTATTGTTTTGAGAGTCTTTTACTGACCAATAAATAACGAGGAAGTTTCCTGTGGGTCAGTGGACCATGCCTCCAGACAGAAAACTGTGTAAGGTCAAGCAGATTCAGAACTCCCGGCAATTCTCATAATTGAGAACGGTAGGCATCTGCTCTCAACCAGGTTCCTGTCCTGGAACACATGACCAAGACACTCCCATGGAGAGGACTGTGACACTAAGTCACACAGGGGCGACACCTGAAAGGGATGACACCTGAAGCTCTTCCTCAATAATTTGACAATGCATTCAAAAACCCAAAAAATGTAAAAGGATTAATAGTTGCTAGATCAGCAAAGCATAGAAAGTTTTAGAGGGTTAATATCCAATGGATACAAAGAACTCAAGAAGTTAGTCTCCAGAGACTCAAATACCCCTATTAAAAAATGAGGTACAGTTCTTTGCTACCCTTTTTTTGGGGGGGGGGTTTGTGCTTTTTTTTTATTTTTATTTTCTATATTCTATGTTTACATTCCAAAGGCTTTCCCCTTTCCCAGTTCCCACCCACCATAGTTCCCATAATTATAGAACCCAGAGTGTTCTACAATAAACTACATGCTCCCACCAAAAGAAAAAAAAAAGAATTATATTCTTAATATAATTAATATTCTAATGATATTTTCTAAAATTGAAATATGAATGGTGGTTTTAATAATAATAGCATTAATAGTAAATATCATTTTTTGCCTTTAAAATTTTACAGTTAAGTAAATTGACAAGACAGTGTGATATGTAGCAGGATGAATACAGAAAAGAATAGGAAAGCAAGCCCACAGATAGAATGTAAACACCTGACTCTTCCTTCTCCAGCAGCTAACAATTGTTAATGCCTCTGTGGAGAGATATAGAAGAATGTGTCCAACTTTCCACGTTATGCTTGCATTCAGTCTAGCTTGGATCTGTGCAAGTTTTGAGCATTCTATCACTATGGCTGTGAGTTCATATGTGATCCTAACCGGCTGTGTCCAAAATATGTCTCCTTGTATTCTTCTACTGTCTCTGGCTGTTCTATTCTTTCTACACAGTTTTCAGAAATGATCCCTGAGCTTTGGAATCCCTTGAAATGCATAAATAGAAAGATAGAAAGATAGATAGATAGATAGATAGATAGATAGATAGATAGATAGATATGGATATAGAAACAGAGATAGACAGACATAGGTATTTGTGTGTGCATGTGTTTTGTATATGGGTATGGGTATTTTTATGTATATGGTATATGAGTATGGATATGGATGTATATACGTACATATGTATATGTACGTATATACACACATATAAATGATGTGTATGTATGTGCATGTATATGTATGTATATGCTGTCAATAATAGTCATTATATTAAATTTTAGAATCTGGTTCTTTATTATTATTTGATATATCTTATTCATTGAACATTAATAAAACATAATTTATAAAAAAAAATGAGGTACAGAGCCAGGCGGTGGTGGCGCACGCCTTTAATCCCAGCCCTTGGGAGGCAGAGGCAGGTGGATTTCTGAGTTCGAGGCCAGCCTGGTCTACAGAGTGAGTTCCAGGACAGCCAGGGCTACACAGAGAAACCCTGTCTCGAAAAACCAAAAAAAAAAAAAAATGGGGTACAAAGTTAAACAGGAAATTCTCAACTGAGGACCAATGGCACTAAAGCACCTAAAGAAATGTTCAGCATCCTTAGTTACTAGGGAAATGCAAATCAAAACAACACAGAGATTCCACCTTATACCAGTCAGAATGGCTAAGATGAAAAGCTTAGGGGACAGCAGATGCTGGGGAGGATGTGGGGAAAAGGAACACTTCTCCATTGTTGGTAGGATTGCAGGCTGGTAAAACCACTCTGGAAATCAGTTTGGGGATTCCTCAGAAAATTAGACATAGTACGACCTGCTGACACAGCTATACCACTCCTGGGCATATACCCAGAAGATGCTCCTACATGTAATAAGGACACATGCTCCACTATGTTCGTTGCTGCCTTATTTATAATAGCCAGACACTGGAAAGAACCCAGATGTCCCTCAACAGAGGAATGGATATAGAAACTGTGGTATATATACACAATGGAGTACTATTCAGCTATTAAAAACAATGAATTTATGAAATTCTTAGGCAAATGGAAGGAACTAGAAAGTGTCATCCTGAGGGAGGCAACCCAATCACAAAAGATCACACATGGTATGCACTCACTAATAAGCAGATGTTAGACCAAAAGCTCAAAATAAGCAAGTTACAGTTCACCCAGCACAGGAAGCTCAAGAAGGAGGACTTAAGTGAGGGTGCTTTGGTTCCTCTAAGAAAGGGAACAAAATACTTACAGGAGCAATAAGGGAGACAATGTGTGGAGCAGGGGCTGAAGTAAAGGCCACCCAGAGACTGCCCTATCTGGGGATTCATCCTATAAACAGTCAACAAACCCCGACACTACTAAGGACAACAACAAGTGTATACCAAAAGGAGCATGCAATGGTTGTCTGGCAGAAGGACCTGCCAGAACCTTACAAATACAGAGGCAGATGCTAACAACCAACTGTTGGACTGGGCATGGGGTCCCCAATGGAGGAGCTGGAGGGAGGTCCAGAAGAGCTGAAGGAGTTACAGCCCCATGGGAAGAACAATGATTTTGGCCACCCAGATGCCCCAAGACTCCCATCAACCAAGGGGCACACATGGTTCTAGCCAAGAATGTGACAGAGGAAGGCCTTGGTGGGCATCAGTGGGAGGAGTGGTCCTTGGTCATTTAAAGACTCAACAGAGGCCCCAACAAAGGGAAACCGAGGCGGGGAGGTGGGAGTGTGTTGGGTGCAGGGGCATAAACATGGAGGCAAGGGGAGGGAGAAGGGGTTGGGAGTCTTTGTAGAGAGGGGAAATTTGGGAAAGGTTTTACCATGACAATGTAAATGAAGATGATATTCAATTTAAAAAAAAGGAAAAAAAAGAAAGAAAATACCGCTTATATTGATATAAAGGTGGATACACGGCATCCTTGTGTGAGATATTAGATGAGGCATCCCTAATATCTCAGACCAAGCCAAATAGAAAGCATCTGCCTCTAGAACCCAACCCATCTTAAAATGTTTTTAGGCTCCTATCCACAAGGAATAATGGGCGCGAGTTATTTCGCTAACGGTTGTCTGCGAGTGCCTGTCTTACGGAGCTGTAGCGATGTCCTCGAATGTGTTCCAGCTTACCGCAGCCACATTCTGCTCAGTGGCTCTGGACCTTTTCTCTTAGCTGCCTGCCATGTCGTGCTTCCTGCCACAGACTCTGGTGAAGAGTGGCGGCGGAACAGACTGGCAGCCAGCCTCGCTTTGGCTCCCACTCTGAGAGCCATAACTCTTGGCTCCAGCTGGGCCAGAGCCCTCAGAACCCTGTGGATAGCGCCCAGAACGCGCAGACCAGCAGTTTCCAATATCTAGCACCAGGTTTTTTGTTAGCAAGTCTATAACTTTTGCATGGAATATCATAACCCAAGTGGTATCCCTTCACTCAATTTTATATATATATATATATATATATATATACATACATACATACATATGTATATGTGTATATGTATATGTACATATATGCTATATATATATATATATATATATATATATACACAAAATGTTTTCTCATAGCGCTTTCAATCATCTTAGGTGGTCTTTATCCCTATCTGTTTCTCAAAGTTTCTCTCCCTTCCTTTATCACAGATAAATCCACCCCTGATTTTTCCCATTCCTGCTTCATATCACCTATGTCCTATTAAACCCATGGGTACCTTCGAAGTAAAAGAAGCCAGCCAGTGGAAGAACACAAACAATATATTTCCAGTAATTTGATAATGCATTCCAAAATTCAAAAAAATCATAAAAGGGTCAGTGGTAGCTAGATCAGTGAAACACAGGCAGTTTTAGATTACGAAACTACGATTTATATTGATATAAATGTGGATAAATGGCTTTATGTGCTTGTCAGAACCCATAGGACTGTCCAACCTAGGAACTGAACTTTGATATGAACTATGGGGTTCCGTTAACTCCATCAGTACTTCATTCTTTAGGAATGCTGTCGAGGGGCTGGGATAATGGCTCAACGCTGAAGGCCACTTGCCACCACATTTGACAACCTGGATTTGAACCCTGGAAACCGCGTGACAGAAGGAAAGAACTGACTTCCACAAGTTGATCTCTCTGCTCCACAGGAATACCATGGTATATGAAGACACACACAGATACACACACACACACACACACACACACACACACACACACATACACACACACTGCACATACATACTTTTAAAAAGTGTTAAAACAATAAATAATATCCAGAAGACAGGGCTCCCATTCTATCTGCTGACTGCCCTGCGCTCTGCTTCCATGGGACAAGGGTCTACTCCAGTCTACCACCAGGCCCTGCCCCTGCCTGTGAGTGGTATCAAGTTCAGCCCCCTCCCTTCCCTTGGAGTTTCCACCTTTACCTACAAATCAATACAAGCTCTCTGCATGACAGGACTTCATATGGGTGTCCCTTTGGGAGATAGTCCCTCAGCTCCTGGGAAACAGATAGGGTGATATGGCGTGCTCCGCTATAAATGGGACATCTATGTGACCCTCCTCCCCAAGCACAGAGATCACTGTGGAAGATGTGGTTGGAAGATTGTGAGAGGCGGAGGTCAGGGAGGACAGGACCCCTGGGAATGAAGGGGTGGCCACCTTCATCTGCTCACAGCCGCTGGGCTTGGCTACAAGAGACCTGCTGTGGAAGAAGCCAGCCATCATTCCAGCACACGGGGAGGGGGTGAGCTTCTACAGCTGCAGCCCTAGCTGAGAAGCTCCTGGAACCTGATGGTCCTAGGGAAGGGTGTCAGGTATTTGCTTGCTTGTTTGTTTTTACTGTGGAGAACTCTAACTCCGCCATGTTTCATCACATGCCCCCAGCCCCGTGAGTGTACGGACAGCGCAGACTGGACTGTGCCTCATCACATAGAGAGAGAATCAGGTTGGGAGGAGTTTGGGGGAGGAGTTAGAGAAGGAGTGGATGATCAATATGACTAAAGTAAAACGGTACGCTTGTATGCAAATATCAAAAACTTAGTAACAACAATATTATATTTTAAAGATAACTAATTTGACAGAGGATATAAGCCCTCATTAGATAAAGAATGGGGGACAATGAGCGAGCTTAACATAGGTGAAGTTTACTTATAAGACATTTTATATTATACTAAATAACAATATTTCCAGTTTTATAGTTCTTTGTAATGTTCAGGCTGACATTATTTGTTATAACATATAAACTATTCTCTGCTAATTACAAAAAAAGTAAGTAAATTGCTAACATCAAATAACATTGGGGTGACACTCCCTGAGGATCAGTAGGCCCTGGGGACAAGATTACACATCTTTGTTCACAAAGCATCCCGTTCTCTTGCATTCTGCTCACACAGAGCCACGCCTTCGGTACTCTGCACTGCCCTAGAGTACTTCTGATGCCTGTAGACAGAAAAACTTCAAATAAACGATTAAGAAGTGGATTAAGAGAACAAAGGCTGCTACCTAGTACATGCCTGTGGCTGTAGGAGACTCATGTTAAGGCAGGGTTTAGGAAGCAGCTTCTGGCTGTGAGTAAGCCTCTCTTGGTGGCTTACACACAGAAGCAGGAAGAGTGTCAGAAGGAACATCACTCCTTTCTGAAGAGAAAATGCAGCCCAGCCAGGGGTTATGAGAGAGGATAAAGAATCAAGAAAGTAAGTTAATTCCAGTGAATCCCATTGAATGCTTGCAGGGGGACAAGGGTGACAGCGCTGAGCTCCGTACAGACTCCAGACCAGGGTTTATCGCTGATATACACGCACTGTCTGTCTCATCTTACTGCTTTTCTTCCTTAACTAGATGAGAAGTTTTTAGTTTAGTGCTAAGGATAAACGCCACATTATTTTTAACACAGTATATGTTGAAGAAATGCTTCATGGATTATATTTTAATTTGAATGGAGTATATTGACACACATACACACACATACATTTTATATATATGTATATGTATAAAATATATTTAAATGTATGTAAAATATATTTAAATCTATATTTCTTTATATGTTTACATAAAATATATGGAATATATATAAATATAGAATATATATAAATATAAAATATGTATATTCTAAAACACATGGGTTTTGTAGAATGTATTACAGTGTCTTAAATTCAATTCCAAAACCATGTCTCAAAAGAAATCCCCAGGTCCTGTCTCCTATATTTTCTATGAGTTACCCACATCATGTAGATGGCAATGGGACCTCAAGGCACTGCACTTTTGGTATATGCTGAAACCTATGTGAATATAGATAGCTACAGTAACGCATGGTCCCATGGAGTTCTGGAATTTCTAGATACTCTGACACACAAAATTTGTATGGTAATGCTAATTTATATTTGTCTTGGGTAATAATATATCGAAAAATATAAAATTTGACAACCAGGAAGATGCCCTCCTTTTATAGAACTGCTGACCTACTACTACACAGTAACTAGTGTGCAGACCTCTAAGACCCCTATCTCTGACTGCATTAATGCAACTGGACTTGCCCTCTTGGTCTTTGAAAGAAAACAAACTTCCTGGCTGAACACATAAGGCCGTCAGTTTTAGAAGAGGAACAACAAATAGTTCACTGTACTCCACAGGCAAAGAAAACTGAGTGGACTCCTGCATTCTCCTTGGTGTTTGCTTTGTTTTGTTTGTTTATTTGTTTTTTCCTGGACCATTTTAGAAACCCAGCAGAACCCAAACAAAATGTCATAGTTTAGGGAGGTTGAGACAGTTGGAGTTTGAAGAGGATTGCAGAAGACTAGAAGAGACAGAACCTATATTGAAAGTACCTACAGAAATCTGAGGAGGGGTCATCTGGAGTCTGTTCCTGAATCTTAAATTACACATGCTCAGGAGAAAGGTGCAGCAAGGAAGAGACAACACAGTCTCAGGAAATGAATTTATCCACATTCACACAACCTTACTGAAAGCCTGAGGCATGATTTCTTGATTGACCTTTTCACAGGGTCACATATCCTGCATATCAGATATTTGCATTACAATTAATAGTAATAGCAAAATTACAGTTATGAAGAAATAGCAAAAATAATTGATGGTTGGGGGTCACCACAGCATAAGGAACTGAACATAAGGGTCACAGCATTAGGAATCTTAAGAACCACTGCTATGGAGGAAAAGCTACTCCAACCAGTCACAACCTGGCTTAAAACAATGTCAAGCTGATATTTACTTCACTCCCTGTGAGAGCTAACTCCACCACTTACTAAGGAGAAATGATCTAATCAAAACAATTGATTTGGGGTCTGAGAAATGACTTGGCACTTTAGAGCACCAGCTGTTCTTCTAATGGACCCAGATTTGATTCTCATCACCTACACAGTAGCTCACAACTATCTGTAACTCCTGTCCCAGGGAATACAGCACCCTCTTCTGGATTCCCTGGGTACTGAGCTTTCATGTGGTATACAGACATACATGTAGGCAAAACATCAGGAAACATAAATAAATAAATAATTTAAAAACATAATTGTTTTGTGTGGAAAATTATCTATATGAAATTGAATATGCAATTAAGTAGGCAGTATGATATCATTTAAAGGGAATAATAAACCAGTTACTAGAAATGGTACAGAAATTAAAACGATAATGAAATTAGTGAAGGTTTTAAGTGAATTATAATAAACACTAAAGCTATAAATGCCAGTGTATGAAGAGGAAGGTATGAGGTATTAGAATGTTAATCCTAGAACTGAAAAATATAAGACATGACATTTGGAATCTAATGCCCATGGTGTGCTTCATGCCCTGTCATGGGAAAGACACTAGAATTCAAGATGAGATCATGGAAATCTAGAAAGCTGAAACCAACCAAAACGAAAACCAGAACACAGACTCAGCTGCCTGTAGCTCAATATCAAGTGACTTAATGTGCTAGTAACTGGAGTTGCCCCAAAAGAGATGCTATGAATACTTCTCTCCTAATGACTTTTTTCCTTCAAACAAGGTTTGGAAAACAAACAAACAAACAAACAGTATAGTAGAGAGAATCTCTTGTGCTGTATGGAAGCATCACTTGTCAATAAAATGCTGCTGGCCTATTAGCTTAGGCAGGAAATAGGAGGTGGGGAGGAGAGAAGGTTTCCGGAAATAGAGTTCAGTGTGAAAGGATTCACCCCCAAACTCTGGAGGAAGACAGTCTCCTGAAACTGAGAACCAAGTAAGCAGCCATGTGGCAGAACTTAGAATAGAATAACAGGATGACTGAGATATGAGCTTGTTGGGGAAGAGAGCCAAAGCTATTGGTCTAAGCACTTATTCATATGGAAGAAACCTTAAGAGTTGTTATTTTGGAGAACCAAAGTGGATAGGTGGAAAAACACGGGTTACAGATGGATTAAACTGCATGGTATATATCTGATGAAAACAAGGTAAACTACTTGAAGCAATACAGTCAGAAAGCCTAAAGGCCAGAAGGCAGCACAAAGACACACAGCATTTTACACACTAAAATGAGAATAACATCCAATTTGTCAGAAACTGCAAGCTGTACAAGCTGTATGTAGTTACCTGCTCTGGTTACTGTTGTCTGCTCTACAGAGGGTGTGTCTACCATGACAGAAGTATATTTCTTCATAATTCTGGAGGTTAGAAATATTTCTGAGGTTTTTATTTCCCTGAAAAAAAATTTATTTGTAGCATGATCATTTTATTACTTAGGGTTTTCAGAGGAGCAAAAAAAATTAGATATATTAGATATGCATAAGATAACATAGCATAAATTATTTCCATCTAACATGAATGCACACTGCATGAAACATTATGCATCTATGTATGTATGCATGTATCTATATTGCATATGTGTTGTGGGTTGCCCTGGTGCTGTTTGTATTTTGATGTTAATCCTGCTTCCTCAAGAGGGGCTGCCCCTGATGAGGAGTAGATCACATGCTCAGGTGATCTCACTGGGCCTTCTTCCCCATTCTGACTGGTCAAATGAAAAAGCTAGATCCAATGATTGGACAGTGGAAGGGAAGGGTGAGTCTGGAGGTCTGAGAGATGGAGCAGATCCACATGGCTTGGAGATGCTGCAAGGAGCAAGGGGTCTCATAGCTGGGCAATAGATGAGTACAGTGATAGATCTGCCCAATGTAGGTGTATAGCTTATAAATATAATAACTGGGTTGTGTGGTTTTATATGGGCTCATTGTGGTAAGAAATTACTGCAATATATATGTCTACACATGTGTATGTTGACATGCTTACTCTTTACCTGCTATGAGGAATAGGCTCTTATGGCTTCAGAGCTTCCAGTGGAGGCTGAAATTTGCTCTTCACTGCCTGGAGTCCCAGGATGTTGTGATTCAGTTGTAGGACATGGCCTAGAAATACGGGGATCTGCTAATGTGAATCCAGACCCTAAGGCATAAGAAGATGCCTTAAGAAGATGCATAAGAAGAGATGCAGCAATTCAAGGAGAAGGCAAGCACAAGAGAATTCCTTGTGCTTGTTACACATTTTGTACTTAACAAGGTCTGCGGCACAATGGCTTGTGCTGACCCACACTGAGCAGCACAATCTGCTACACTACCTTCGCTATCCAAATGGTAATTGCATCATGGAATACCCTCAGATACATTTGCACACCCTCAAGGTTCACCTCCACCTATAACACCCCAAATAATAAAATAGCATCTTTAAAATGGTAAGCAACCAAAAGACCTTTAACCTATATTGCATGGCTTGAGCTAATTGGAAACTAACCAAGAAAAGTGTCTTCTTCCAGAACTTTTACAAGGTTTTCTTTCTGTGTCTTTATGTAAGGACCAGTTATATTGGACTGCAGTCCAAATATACAACATTATTTTATCTTAATTACCTTGCCAAACATAGCTGCATTTTTATTAAAGGAGTTAGGCCTTCAATATTAGGTGAGTATTAGGTGGATTCAATTCAGTCTATAACATCAAACAATAAGAAGGCATTTTGAAATGATGGGTCAAACTAAAATACTTAGGTTTGTATATAAATGAAGTTTTAGAGGTCTAAAATCCAAGACTCAGTGAGCCACTAGTTCTGCCTTCAATGATAGCATTAAATGACTGTTGTAAAGTCATGGAGTAACACAGAACAAATGGCCACATCCCAAATAGGCACAGAGAGAGAGCTAGGCAAGGCTAGGTTCATTGCTTATCACAGCCCTCTTATGAGAACTGCCAAAGGGTCATGTGAAATTTGCCTTAATGAAAAATACAGCGGTATAAGGATTAATACTGACTGTCAACCTGGCAGGGTCTTGGACCACTTAGGAGACAAGCCATTGGGCAGGCCTGTGAGAGGTCAAGATTAGGTTGAGTGAAGTGGGAAGACACATACCAACTGGCAAACTACGTAGAATGGAAAAATGAAGCTGAGCGCTGGTGCTATCACTCTCTGCTTCCTGATGGTGGCCTGCTGCCTGTCATCAGGATCCAGTGTTCTGCTCACACCCCTGATGTAACACTTCCACACTCTAATGGGCTGAGCCATCAACAATGAGCCCAAATAAACATCACTTCTTTCACTTTGTCAGAGCAACAAGAAAAAATGACTAATACTCATGATTAAGTATATGAGATTTATTTCTAATTACTTAAGTCATAACTGGCTGCATAGTAAAATACTAACAATGTTCTGTGTGGTTTGTAGCATTAACAAAAACACATGATTGTGTTAACAAATATTGGGATGGGAGAATGGAAGCATACTACTTACTATATTATGAAAGTAAAAATAGAGTGATAGACATTGAAAACATGTATGATCGGTGTGGTAGTTTGAATAAGTTTTGCCTCCAGAGACTCATGTGTTTGAATGCTTGGCCCATAGGGAGTGGCACTATTAGAAGTTGTGACCTGGGAATAAGTGTGGCCTTGTTGGAGGAAGTGTATCACTGTGAATGTGGGCTTTGAGGTCTCCTGTGGTCAAGCTACACCCAGTGTGACACACAGTCTCCTCTTGCTGCCTTCAGATCAAGATATAGAACTCTCAGCTCCTCCAGCACCACATCTGCCTGTATACCGCCATGCTTCCCACCATGATGATAATTGTCTGAATCTCTGAAATTGTACTCTAGCCCCAATTAAATGGTTTCCTTTATAACAGTTGTTGTGGTCATGCTGTCTTTTCATAGCAATAGAAAACATAAGACAATGACATAATGAGAAACAGTATAAATAACCAAAAGAGGGAGTTATATGGGATCATACCCAAAATATATAAAGAACTCCAAAAATCACATAACCCAATTAAAAATGGGGTACAGAGCTAAACAGAAAAATCCACAACAGAAGAATCTAGAATGGCTAAGAAGCACTTAAAAAAATGTTCAAGTCCTTAGTCATCAGAGAAATGCAAATCCAAATGACCATGTAGCTTACAACAATCAGAATGACTAAGATCAAAAGCTCAGTTGACAAAAGATGCTGGAGAGGATGTGGACAAAGAGGAACACTCCTCCATTGCTGCTGGGATTGTAAACTGGTACAACCACTCTGGAAATCAATCTGGCGGTTCCTCAGAAAAGTGGAAATAGTTCTTCTTGAAGACGCAGCTATATCACTACTGGGCATATTTTCAAAAACTGCTCCAACATACGACAAGAACATGTTCTCCACCATGTTCGTAGCAGTCTTATTTGTAATAGCCAGAAGTTGCAAACAACCCACATGTCCCTCAGCAGAAGAACAGATACCGAAAATGTGAACATTTACATAATGGAATAGTATCCAGCTATTAAAAACAAGGACACCATGAATTTTTCAGGCAAATCGATGAAACTAGAAAATAGCATCCTTAGTGATGTAACCCAGGCTCTAAACATGAATGGTATGCACTCACTGATTAGTGATTATTAGCCAAAAAGTAAAGAATACCTAGGATGCAACAAACAGACAGTAAGAAGTTTAACAAGTAGAAAGGCCCAAGTGAGGATGCTTCAGAAAGGCCCCTGACTCTGGAAAGGCTTATTCCAGCAGTGTAGGGAAATACCTGATCAGGGAAGAGGGAAGGGGTGAATGGGGGGACAGGGGGAGGGAAGAGCGCTTATGGGACTTGCTGGGAGGGGGGACCCTGGAAAAGGGGAAATCATATGAAATGTAAATTAATATATCTAATAAAAAAGGCTTTGTAATAGGAAAAAATAATCACAGAAGGCACAGAGAGGAAGGGATTGGGGTGGAAGAAGGGAGGTGGAAGGGAAAAGGGGAACAGAATCAAGTATAGGAGGGGGGACAGGAGAGAAGCCCAAAGGGTTGGGGATTTTTTGTCTGTTTGTTTTTGTTTTTGTTTTTTTTGGGGGGGTTTGTTTTTGTTGAGTATAAATGTATTTCTTTTCTATTATTATTTTCTATATTCTTTGTTTACACTCCAAATGATTTTCCCTTTCCAGGTTCCCCCTTCCCCATAAGTCCCATAAGTCCTCTTCCCTGTGCCCATTCCCCAATCAACCCCTTCCCACTTCTCTGTCCTGGCAATCCCCTACAATGCTGCATCAAGCCTTTCCAGGACCCAGGCCCTCTCCTTCCTTCTTCTTGGGAATGATTTGATATGTGGGTTGTGTTTTGGGTATTCTGAGTTTCTGGGCTAATATCCACTTATCAGTGACTGCATTCCATGTGTGTTCTTTTGTGATTGGGTTACCTCACTTAGGATGATATTTTCCAGTTCCAACCATTTGCATAAGAATTTCATGAATTCATTGTTTTTAATTGCTGAGTAGGACCCTGCTATACCACTCCTGGGCATATACCTAGAGGATTCCCTAGCATGCAATAAGGACACATGCTCCACTATGTTCATAGCAGCCTTATTTATAATAGCCAGAAGCTGGAAAGAACCCAGATGCCCCTCAATGGAGGAATGGATACAGAAAATGTGGTATATATACACAATGGAAATCTTAAGATGGATATGGACACACGGCTGAGCAAAGAGAGCTGGAAGTTTCGCTATTCGTGATGTCAAGCTATACTACAGAGACACAGTAATAAAGACAGCACGAGAGTAACACAAAACTAGATATGTTTGGATCCATGAAACTGAATAGTACACCCAGACATACACCCACACAGATGCAAAAATATATACTGGAGAAAAAAAAATAGGGTCTTTTGTTGAATTGTTTGTTTGATCAGTGGTGCTGAGAAAACTGGATACCCACACACAGAGGAGTCACATTATCTCTCACCCTGCACAAAATCAACTCTAAAGAGATGAATAAAACCTTAGAATAAAACCTAGAACTCAGAAAATGATAGAGGAAAAAGTGGGTAAAGTCCTTGGAGACAAAGACAGAAAAACGGCTTTCTTGACATAACTGAAGGATACCGAAAGGCTCATCTCGTTAGCTCGTCTCTGCTCCAAACTCACTGACACATTCAACACGATTTCACTCAAAATATTTAAAGGATTATTTGGTAGAATTTGAAAAACTGAGTTCACAACAGAGATGAAACTGAACAGGGGTGGAAGTTGTCAAAACACTTTGTACATTTAGAACAAGCATAGACTTAGCCCGCACATTTTAAAGTATAACAGGCAGATAATTGAGGTAATGCATTAGTGTATAAAGGCAGAAAAATGAAACAAAGGGAAAGAAGTAGTTTAGCCACAAATGAATGTCCACTGAGATAAAAAACAAACAAACAAACAAACAAACACCAAAGCTGTAGAGAAAGCACAGCATTCTTAATAAGAACACTAGTGTGATTCACTTCTACAAATAACACATAAGCAATAACTGCTCGACTGTATACCTCACAGCACACACAGAAATTGTTCAACATGAATTTCAGGGCTGCAACTAAAACTGCTCACAGTTTAGAAGGAAATATTGTAACTTAGATGCAGGCAAAAGACTGGTTTAGATGCTCTTAAGTTAGTGACCTATAAAAGAACAAAGCAATCGTCACTCTTCAGAAGTCAACCTCCATTCTGTGAGACGCTGACAAAGGAGCAGACAACTGTGGTGCAGGCCTGTCACTCCGACTCGGGAGGGTCAGGAGTTCCCTGCTAGGCTGGGATAGTCGGTAAGACCTTATTTCAAGAAAACACCAAAATGGGCTGGAGAGAGAGATTCATGTTGTAGAGCGCTTGTTGCTCTTGGAGAGTGTTTTATTAAGACTTCAAAAGTTCAGAGTTCTAACATTAATCAGTGGAGTTCTGATAAATTATTATCCTAACTCTGGTTATACCCTATACGATCAACTGTTATAGTCACAAGTTCAAGATTTTAAGCTCCCCTCGGTTGTCGTTTAACTCTAGACTTAGAGGGATTTCTCATGCTAAATTTATACAGTCCACTATCATAGTCACACATTCAAGATTTCAAGTTTCTTTGGCTGTATTTTAAATACAGACTTAAAGGTGTTTCTCATTATGCTAAATTTGTGTACATCCAGTCTTCCAGATGGAGAGAAAAAACTCCTCTTGCCCCTTCTTCTCCATGAAAGGTTTCTATCTTCCCAGAGCTCACTTTAGTGACTGCCCACACTTTTAACAAAAAATGTTTACCATACCTCAACTATGACATGAATATGCTATCAACTAACTTTTTCTACAATATGGAGTTAGATACAGACGACAATTTAACATGTCTAAAATGTATCTCTTTTTGTAAACTTAAAAAGATTCTTGTAAGCTCAGGAGACCCACTCTGATCCACTTCCCATGGGTCAAATGGACTTCACCCCAATAAGTACCCTTGTCAGCCAATATGGAAACCAATATAGAGAAATATAGTTTTGTGATTTAATTACTAAGAATTTCTAAATAAGGAAACATTAGTCTATACTGATAGAAAACAACATAGCAGCTGGGCGGTGGTGGCGCACGCCTTTAATCCCAGCACTTGGGAGGCAGAGGCAGGCAGATTTCTGAGTTCAAGGCCAGCCTGGTCTACAGAGTGAGTTCCAGCACAGCCGGGGCTATACAGAGAAACCCTGTCTTGAAAAACCAAAAATAAAATAAAATAAAATAAAATAAAATAAAATAAAATAAAATAAAATAAAATAAAATAAAATAAAATAAATAAAATAAAATAAAATAAAATAAAATAAAATAAAATAAAATAAAGAAAAAAAAAGAAAACAACATAGCTTCCAGGGAACAAGGAGCTTTCATAACTGAAAATGCCCATTTTCAGGCATTTCAGTTATGGGGTATAGTCAAGAGGGGACATGGGGTATAATATCCTACTGATTATGAATTGAGCTTACTCAAGTTGATGTTTAGGAATTCTAGACTATGGCTGGGGGCATGGCTTCACAGGTAAAGCATTGCCTGTGCTAGCAGGAAGACTCGAGTTTGGAACCCACGTAAAAGGTAGGCAGGCTCCGTGACTACCCACGATCCCAATACTCAGAGGGCGGAGACAGATATTCCCATAGGGAGTTAGCTGGGTTCAGCGAAAGATGAGTCTCAGTGAATCACGTGGGGGAGAAACGGAGAAAGGCACTGCTGCCTCTCTGCAGCTTCTGATCCACACACACACACACACACACACACACACACACACACACACAGACGCACACTCACACATGCACGCAGTGCATGTACACCATACTTGAAAAAAAACAGTCTAGACTGTAATTGACTAATGTCACAAAATATCTAAAAGTGCATCTAATCACAAGCAACAAGAATATATACTCAATAATTTACATCATTTGATATATTTATTTAATTTTCTATATCCCTTGTCTTTTATGAGGAGGGGAGGGAGGGAAGGAGGGAGGGAGAGAGGGAGGGAGGGGAAGAGAAGGAGAGGGGGAAGGGAGAAGTTATTTACTGGAAATCAAAGGAAGGGGCTTGAGATGTACCAGCTTGCTTTCAAAACAAACATTTATGTAACCAAGATTAAAATATAACCAGCCCCTTTCAGCAAAGTAGATAAAGATCTGGGTTGCCTGAACTTGTCTTGCAGCTCTGTACAATAGCTGTAGTATGCCTGACTCTGGGGCAGGGTCCTGTGGCAGCCCTTTTTGTGCAAGGGCTCTGCAGAGCAGCTGTCTTGTTGAAACTGAGATCAGGGTAGAGTCTGGAGGCTGACAACTCCATTGGGGAGGTCCCTGCCATTGTCATGACCAAAGTGACTTCCACTTCAAACTCATTTTAGTTTACTGCTCCCCTCTCCACCAGCCCTGAAACTTCAACTATAGTTTTACCCAAAATAGAAGTGTTTATCCGCTTCTAAAGACAGGTCCTTGTCACCCTCTTCCTATTTACAGTGTGGCTCTTTGACCAGTGATTTTTACACAGATTGAGATGGATGGATGGGGGGGGGGGTGTTATTCCCAGTGTTTTGGGTATCGGTAATCAAAATGTATATGCAGAATCGGTGTGTGATACATGTTGAGTAAATGACGGTTGAATTAGGAAACCAGAGCTTTTTGAAAAAAGAAAGAAAGGAAGGAAGGAAGAAAGGAAGGGAGGGAGGGAGGGAGGGAGGGAGGGAGGGAGGGAGGGAGGAAGGAAGAAAGAAAGAAAGAAAGAAAGAAAGAAAGAAAGAAAGAAAGAAAGAAAGAAAAAAGCTAACATGCTAGATACCCCAATAAAGACTAAAGAGATATAGTACCACATAAAAAGGCATTAATTGGCCGTCATTTTCCGGGTCAGGGTGGTCCTTGTGTCCAATAGAGGGAATCTTGACAGCTCACGCTGGAGTGTTCCCTGAACTTGACTAATAATGGATGAACTACGGTCACTACATTTCAAGCTTAACATTCGTCAAACGATCTCCGCTCTTGAACATCATATCCCGAGGAAAGAATCAGCCGCTTCAAAGGAGCGCTGCTCCCAGGGCAAGTCTTTTGCAGTTGCAAGGGGAAGTCACGCGGTGCTGGAGGAGTCACTAGCGGACTGAACAGAGAAGCTGGGGCGGGTGTCCATTTGAGAAAAGCCGCGATGCCGATACAGGTCTCCAATGCCTGTGCCAAGGCTCCAAGGAAACAAAGATACCGTCTTTGTGGTTAGCACACACTGTCAGTCAAAGCAGATTCCAAGACAGTAGCGACCAAGGCTGGCAGCGGCCTTCCAAGGCTTTTCCTTTAGGTATGGGGGTGGGGAGGGGGGCGTTGGGGTTTTGCTTGGTTTGTTTTTTGTTTTTACCACTGTATTGTTGCAGTTCCCTAAAGATCAGAGTATCCTGGACCTCAGCGTGAGCAACAGTTGACTTACACATTAAGGGACAAAGCTGGGCTGAGCCAGGAAGCTGAACTTCAAATGGGCGTCAGCCACGCCTTCCAGGAAGCTGCCCTGGGCTACGTCTACACCCTGCAAGTTTTTAATCCCTCACTGAAGGACAGAGGGCCAAGATCATGGGGTTGCCAAAGACAAATTGGGAGGAAACACACAAGGATTTTGTAGAAACGCATTATTTTGCCAGCACTGTTTGACAGAGTACAGTCTTAGCCTTCATCTCTGCTTTAAAACCCACTTACTGTAAAGTGTCAGGAAGCACTTCTGTGACGAGGAGGGGAGACTGTTAACAAAAACTAGGCAGGTACCAGGAGTGTTCATAATATCAGATATTTATTAATTTAGTGACCCTTGGCTCTTATCAGACAGGGGTAATATGCCTTAGTTTTCATAATTTACCATGTTCAATGGCTACAAATTCCCATTAAACAAAATGAAATCTACTTTGGTGATCTTGATTAAGAGGCTAGAGGCTAGAGTATAGCTTTATGTGTGTGTTCTGTAGAAGAAAAGAGAATTTTTTTTCATTTTTTAAAGATAAAAAGCATTATTTTATTTTATTTTATTTTATTTTATTTTATTTTATTTTATTTTATTTTATTTTATCAAATTGATCTGTACAAAAGTTAGCATTGCCTGGTTGGTCAGCAGGGAACAAGACACAGCAGGTAAAGGACAGCAAATGTCTCTGAATTCAATGCCAAAAAAAAAAAAAAAAAAAAAAAAAAGACTGCATAAAAATGAGCTTGCTGTGGTTCCCACCCCCACCCCCAGAAGGAGAGATGCTGAAGAAAGAAGAAAAAAAAAAAGGGCAGATTTTCCCCCCTCAAAAGAAAGGTAGGAAAAGTAGAAAAATTAAAAGGAAGCAAAACTTCTCAAATGTGAGTAACTATACAAAGTCTCCAAGGCACAAGCCTCCGTGAAGCATCCGGTTATACACTCAGCACAGAGAGAAGCAAGAAAAATGAGTAGGCTGAGATGTCCGTAGAAACGTAAGCCTAAGTGTCCCAAGCCAACGATGCCACGTAGCCTTACTTCTGATAGTTCCAGAGAAGTCGCTGAAGGAGAGAGGGAGGGAGGCTTCCCCAAATCCTTCCCGCTGCAGCACTGACGAGGTCGCACACCCAAACAGACTCACGGCAGAAAAAACCAAGCACATCTTTCCTTCTATCAGAATGGAAGCCTTATTGAGAGGGCGGGAAAAGAAAACTATAAAATGTATTTTTAAAGTAATTTAAAAATTCTGCGAAGTAGTAGTAATATTAATAAAGAGCCTGGCTTCTGAGCATCGGCACTTAGTGTGGATATTGTTTTAGTTTTCTTATATGGAATATTTTGTTTGGGTTTCAATTAGCTACATTTTTAAATTGTCTTTAAAATTGTCCCATTTTAAATTAGATTTTCCATAAAGAAGGTGTTTTTAAAGATTTAGCTGATTTGGTGAGTATTAAAAAAAAACAACAACAACAAAGAAAACCCAAACACACCATGTTAGCCTGTGGCTCTTTTTTTTTTTTTCCTCCAGAGCAAAAAGCAAAGTTCCACAAAAACAGAAACAATGTAATCTGTGAAGTCCATACTTGCTTTCTGCTTCTGTACAAGTCTCTGGGGAGCTGTAAAGGGCTGTTACTTTAGACATGAGAGTGGAGACCTTTTCTGCAGACTATTTAACCAGTCAAGGGGTGTGGACCAGGCAAGGGCAAGTGGGGAGGGGCTCAGTGTTGCAAAGCAGAAGGAGCAGGGCTCTCCTGCCCTCTAGTGGTTCGACCTCAGAAGTGCAACTTCCCTAGTGGATTTGTTTTATTCTCTCTCGGGTTTACTTTAGAAAATTTCAAGTACATTTAATTAAAGACTTTATGCCGGTATCAGGGACAGTAGAGATATGGCTGGTCCTTCAGTAATTTAGATTATTCAAATTCAATAATTTAGATCATTGGGTAAGAGTTTGCTAAATATCTTTGGCACTGTGATATTGCTAAAATCTCACCTCCCTCCTTGACAGACCCTAAACACCCCTATTTTGCCCAATTGCCTGCATCTCTTCCTTTTGTCCACCTTGAAAGGTAGAAAAGAAAGAGAAAGTGTGCCCAGTGGGGTCACTGTTGCACTGTATGTGTGCAGACTATCGCTGGCTGAGGCTGAGCCAAATGTTTTAATGTGGGTGTAAGAGTTTCTCATCTATCTTTTTTTTTTTTTCTGTAGATAATTCTAACTTTTCGGGTTCGTAACGTTTCCTTTTGAAACATACATTATGAACTCACACATATAAATAAACACATTGCTGGTGGTCAGCACTGGTCTTAAGTTCACCCATTTTCATTTTCTTTTCTATTTTATTTTATTTTAATTTATTTTATTTCATTATATTTTATTTTATTTTATTTTATTTTATTTTATTTTATTTTATTTTATTTTAATTTATTTTATTTTTTGCTGTCCATTCACTCAGAGGATTGCTTTCTAGTCCCATATGCTTTAAATGACGGTAGTGCACACTGTTTTGTATGCTGTGCAAACCTTAAATGAGTGCAATCACTATTACACAAATATAGAGATTGAATCTAATGTATATTGGCGGATCAATACTAAAAAACACAACAGTCATCAAAATGCCTCTTTGGCCTAGTCTTCCTCTCCCTCTCCCTCCACCCCCTCTGTGTGTGTGTGTGTGTGTGTGTGTGTGTGTGTGTGTGTCCCAATACTAGCATGTGGCAGCATTCTATGGGAACTTGCTTCACACTGCTGTGGGCACAGCCACAAGGGCAACCTTGAGTCACACACACAGTTAGGAATGACTGGAGAATTTGCACGTCTGCTCTATGAAGACAGTAGAAGACTATCTCAGTAGCCTCCTGGTGGAAATACCTATTTCCTGGAAGCTGGGAGGGTCTAATGTCTGGCTAGTGGAGAGTGCAGCTAAGTGCGTGCTAGTGCCAGCCCCAGCTGCTCCTCATTCACCCTGGTCACCCCAGCCCCCAACGTGCACGCTTAAGGCTTGACCGCGCCTTCCCTTGACATAGAGCATGGCGAGATCACATTAAATTATTTAATCCTCTAAAGAAACCCACTTCCAAACACTTCAGGTAAATCAAGACTCACTTGCTAGAAAATATAGTTTCCAATGGTAGCTTTTACAATATATTGTTGACAATATTTTTATATTAAATTATTAAATCAACTCATTTATAAAATTAGGGAACTAAGTTACTTCCTGTTGTTGTTGCTGCTGCTGTTGTTGTAATTGTTGTTGTTGTTGACAGTGCTTTATCGTGTACCCCAGGCTTGACTCAAATTCATGATACTCCATACCCAGTCTCCTTAGTGTTGGGATAGCAGGCAGGTTCCGCAGTGTTCAGCCTAACCGTTCAATCTATTGACGGTGAAGAATGTTCAGACATGACAGTTATTTAGCTTGGAACATTAGCATATTTGCCTTAGAGTGCACGGCTAGTGTTGGGTGAAATTTGGCAATAAAGATGGCAGAGAATGTGAATGAAACAACCACAAACACACACACATACACACACACACACACACACACACACACACACATACAAGAGTGTACGCTGTGAGAACAGCCAGTTAGACACAGGGACCATCAAAGGACAGGTTTGTACCCCACGTTGGCTTTTCAACACCCACTGTCTTACTTGTTGTAACTTAGCAAGTGGACATCACCCATCTATCTATGGCTTTCCTCTCTAGTGTGTCCTCAATGTCCGTCACCCTGGCAGTCCCCTTCAGACTGCTCAGAAGGAAGTCTGGTACCACAGAGGTGGGGTTCCCGAAACAGAGTGCTCAGAACTTTAATCCCTTCAGATACTTTTATCAAAGAGATATGGAAAATGATATTCATGACTCAATGAAGAGTTATTATGATAGATTTCTATGTTTGACATTTTTGATGTTCCCCCCAAAAGAAACCTTCATCTCTGTGTTACGCTAATGTTCAAACATTTTAGTTTTAAACCATATGGGATATTTTATTTTAAATGAGTAGAAATGTATAAGCACATGTGTTCATTATATTCTGTATTCGTGTATTTTACGTGGGACACACTTCAGTGCATAAGACCTCATTAAGCAGAGGAAAGGAATACAGGCAAAGGGGTCTGAAGGAGAGGCTCACATAGCCTGCTGAGGACAAGGTCATCTTAGAGAAAGGCAGTCTATGCCAATCAGGTTTGGAAACGACATTTAAAAAAAAAAAAGACCAAAAATTAAGTAAAAACTCAAAGCTAAGCAATAGATGCCCCTATTATTAATAAGATAATAGCATTTGTTTTCTCACTCAATCAGCAGGCTGAGGCAAGCAGCAACAGGAAGTGGGGAGACCGAACAACTGAGCCCCACACATGTTCTCAGGGACACGTGTAGACCAAAGGAAATCTATGCCACATTGTGGGAAACAAATTAGAATTATAAGGAGGCGCTGTACATCAGTGTACAGCATTAGAATGCCCGAGGCCTTTCTTGTAGATCTGCACACTCCTTCTACATGTGGCTTCCCTCCAACACATCCAATTCACCCCAATTCTAGCTATTCTAGGAAGCTTGGTTTCATCAGCATACCAAGAACAGTGTAAAACTGAATCCATTTTCTGAGCAAACTTTTGAAGGCAAGACCAAGAAGACCCAGAGGGATTTAGTGACAGACCAAAGAGCCTTCACTTAGGAACGGATGCTCGACTTCTACCGTTAGTGGACAGGCAGAGGGTGTCAGTGCAAGCTCTGTGTCCAACCCATACAAAGAGAGAGCAGAGGCAGATGAGACTGAACTCTGCACTCCTTCCAGAGCATGGGCAGACGCTGGGAATAAATACAGGCCATACTAATATGTATGTATATATATACACATATACATAGAGAGAGAGAGGGGAGAGGACATTGTGTTTGAGCGCTGAGTGAGGGGTGCTTTGGGCACATGAGCTGGAGGAGGGAGGGAGGGAGGGAGAGAGAGAGAGAGAGAGAGAGAGAGAGAGAGAGAGAGAGAGAGAGAGAGAGAATGCATTTTCCTTGAGTCCCTTTGCCAAAGGACAGGTTGGCAACAGAGAAGCCGGCTTGTATTTAACGTGCTCTCCATTACCCATGGCACAGGGGTCTTCGTTTGGAATTCCTGCCCTAGATTTGGTGAGTGGAGAGTTATAAGAAAAGGTGGGAGGGCAAAAAGAAGTGTGGGGTTTTTTTTGTAATTGAAGTTTTATGAAAATTGTTTTTATTTAAATAACTATAAAAAGTGACATTTGAAATTTCACATAAACTATAAACATAAAGACACTTCTAATGCAGACCTTGAAAGATTAGTAAATCAGAAAAGGGATTTGTTGTTTCTTAAAGAATTCTTTTTCTCTTATTGTAATGTGTCTTACAGCAATATCTAATTATTGAAAAGGTTGAATTTTTAGAGAAATAGTTTATCAACAAGTTGTATTAAGACAGACTCATTAGTTACCAAGCCCTGATTTCTCGAATAAAACAAAGCACCATCAAGAGACAACAGGTGCTGGCAAGGATGTGGAGAAAGAGGAACACTCCTCCACTGTTGGTGGGATTGCAAAATGGTAAAACCACTCTGGAAATCAGTTTGGCGTTTCCTCAGAAAATTGGGCATGTCACTTCCAGAGGACCCTGGCATACCACTCCTGGGCATATACCCAGAAGATTCCCCTGCATACAATAGACACATGCTCCACTATCTTTATAGCAGCCTTGTTTATAATAGCCAGAAATTGGAAAGGAGCCCAGATATCCCTCAAAGGAGGAATGGATACAGAAAATGTGGTATATTTATACAATGGAGTACTACTCAGCAATTAAAAATAATGAATTCATGCAATTTGTAGGCAAATGGTTAGATCTGGAAAATATCATCCTAAGCGAGTTAACCCAATCACAAAAGAATACACATGAAATGCAATCACTGATAAGTGGATATTAATGAGCCCAGAAGCCCTAAATACTCAAGGCACAATTAGCAAGTCAAATGATTCCCAAGAAGAAGAAAGGAGAGGACCCTGGGCCTGAAAAGATTGGATCCAATTTTATAGATCCAGAACAGAGAAATAGTGTGTGTGGGGGGGGTGTGATTGGGGAATAGTTGGGGGGGGAGAGGACTTATGGGACGTATGGTGGTGGGGAACTGGGAAAGAGGAAAGCCTTTGGAATATAAACAAAGAATATAGAAAATAAAATAAAAAAAGAAAGAAACCTATATTCCCAAGAAGACAATAAACCATTTCGAAGGGAAAGGACAGCCACAGAAAGGGAACCTCTTTAAAACTGCAACTGAAATGAAAAGTGTGACTGGAGCCGGGCGTGGTGGCACAGGCCTGTAATCCCAGCACTTGGGAGGCAGAGGCAGGCAGAATTCTGAGTTCGCGGCCAGCCTGGTCTACAGAGTGAGTTCCAGGACAACCAGGGCTACACAGAAAAACCCTGTCTCAGAAAAGTGTGACTGACTGGCAGTGCGCCCCAGCACAGAGTCATGCTGAAGAAGCACTGGCCGAAGAATTCCATTATCCCTCAGCTTCCCGAGGGCCTCTGCTCTGTTGCTTGAGGTTATGAAATAGGAAAGGGATTGTTCTCACCATTTGGATACTCGAATCTCATCCAAGTAAATGCTCACAAAGAACTACAAATTTAGAACCAATCATTGACATCATCTGAAGAAAATCAACGGAAGATCAAATTTAACCACATTTCTCTTTCCCTAGCCCAGTGCTAGTTATCTGGGCACTTTGGGAGTAGGAATCAAAATCATCAATGTCCTACTTAGCATGTGATAAATGCTTAATTTACTCTTCATTCAAAGTATGTATGTGTATGCGTGTGTGAGAAGTGTGGTTTTACAGGTAGAACACTGGGGAAACTGGCTATTGGCCAGACTTCCCAGGGTGCTCCTTTCTTTGAACTAATAATGCAGATTTCCACTCAAGCTCAAGGGAGAAAAGTTATTTCCATTTCATCTCAGTCTATACTCCTAACCCAACCACTAACTCTATCAGTGGCAAATTAAGTTCTAATTTCTATCTTTGACCACCGTGCCCCTTCTATTAGTAAATTTTCCTTTACTACAATGAAATCCCAGAGGCCAAATATATTAAAGTTTATCTAGATGACAGTCTTGAAATGTGAAGATCATGACATCATCTCAGCTGTGCATCAGGTCAATGTGGGAAGGAATAGTGAAGACTACACAGCTGGTGTCATCACAGTGGTAGGGACAGTTCATGTGTGCATATAATTGAGGGAAGAGAACACACACACACACACACACACACACACACACACACGAGAGAGAGAGAGAGAGAGAGAGAGAGAGAGAGAGAGAGAGAGAGAGAGAGAGAGGGAGAGAGAGAGAGAGAGAGAGAGAGAGAGAGGGGGGGGGAAGAGAGAGAGAGAGATCAGGGATATCCCTTTATAACAACCTGTCATGAGAACTAAACAGACTCTCATGAGAACTTCATCAAGTCCTTTAGAAGGCAGAGTTCTCAACAGGCTTATCACCTCCCTCTGCACTTTACCTACAAAAGGCTCAACCATCTCATAACGTTGCTACACAAGGGATCAACTTTCCAAAACATGAGCCCCTGTAGCTCATAGTCAGACCAAATCCAAAGCAGAACACCCTACTATCTCTGATTAGTCTCAAATGAAAAGATGGACATTAAAGACTTTAGGAGAAAGCCCTGTTTGCACGAGGAAAGGGAACACTCCACAGTCCTGCTTGCCAGACTTAGAGAATATTCCAGCTGAAAGGAAATGCTGCCCCACTCCCAGCAGGAGTGTTTAGGCTTAGCTGTTGTTGGTTGCTGCCACCACGGCTGCAGCCACCACTGCTGCCTCCACCACCACCGCCACTGCTGCTGCTGCTGCTGCTGCTGCTGCTGTTGCTGCTGCAGCTGGTGGTGGTTTGTTTGAAACCCATGTTTATATGTTTCCCAGGCTGGTCTAGAAGTGCTGGGCCCCCGTAGTCCTCACCTCCAACTTCCCAAGTACCTGAGCAGATGTGTGCCACTTATCAAGAATTTTTTATCAAGAATTCAATTCCTTCACCTCTGAGCACACTGGTCACCTGTGGAGTTTGTAAGTGAGGGCTCTGCCAGACAGCAGGCTCTACACCAGCGGTGAGGTAGAGAAAGAGGCAGAGTCATAGTGAACCAATTGCCATGAGCCCAGCAACTGGGAGTTTTCACTTATGGACAATCCGGGACAAGCTTTGCTCCTTACTATCTACAGTATAGAATTCCTTCTTTCTTTCTTCTTCCTCCTCCTTCTCCTCCTTCTTCTCTTCCTTCTCCTCCTCTTCCTCCTCCTCCTTCTTTTCCTTCTATTCCCAGGTTTTCTCCTCGACCTTCCTGTTCTGAAATCCTTGGGAGAGTGAAAGCATTCTTCAACAGACACCCAAATTTCCTGACTTTTTCTTTTCTTTTCTTTTTTCTTGTCAGAGGCTACATTGAAATTTTGCTTATTTCCTTGAGAGCTAGAAAAGGAGCGAAAGGAATCCTTTGATTTGGAGACACACAAACACATAGACAAATAGATATACAGGCACAGACCCACACATAGAGAAAGAGACAGAGACAAAGAGACACAGACAGTGAGTGAGACAGAGATACAGAGATACAGAGACAGAGAGACAGAGAGTGTAAAGGCACATATTCACATATTTTCTCTTGAAGACCTACTGTGGGTCAGACTCTACACTACACAGTTTTGGTTTGGTTTGGTTTGGGTTGGGTTGGGTTTTTTTGTTTTTTGTTTTTTGTGGGAGACAGAATTTAATTTTTTAGCTCAAGGTGGTCTTGACCTTAGGATTCTCCAGCCTCCACAGATTTTATGGTTCGTATTTTAGCTTTCATTTACTTAAATGCTGAATCTCCTTAACAAAAAGTGCCCATAGTAAACAGTGGCCCTGGTTGTAGAGTATTAGAAAGAGCGCACACCTGGCAGGCAGAAGGGCCACTCCTGTGTGAAGGTGGAGGAGAGAATATGAGGAAACTCTTGTGGGCTGATCTGTGTGGGGACATACTTTCATACCCTGCTCTGAATGTGGCAGCCTAAGGACGTAATAATTGTAGGATCTTAAAGGTTTAGCAGCTGCGATCTGATAAAGAGATCAATGTGTTTCCTTGCCAGTGTGTGTCTCTTCAAATAACAATTATGAGTAAGCCACTGGTTATGCCGTGGTGAAGGAAAAGCCTTAGATTTCAGCCCCAGGAGATAAAGAGTTTACAGATGCCAGGCTTAGAAAGAGCCCAAGAGAAAACAAAAGTGAAAAGCAGTCAAATCATGAGAGGCAGGAATGCACCAGTGGAGCCTGTACTTGGTGGCACTGCACATTCTGAAGAAAACTGAGATTTCACCAAAATCCTTAAGAACTTAGGAAAATCTTTCCTTAATAAACAGGTAAGAGACCTCCTCATTCTGTACTTCTGAGCTTTGTGGACCAAAAGTAGATAGAAGAGCCCTGAGGTTTAGCCTGCAGATAACTTTGTCTACAGAATTATAGGGCCTAGCCTTGGAAAGTTAAAGTAAATCACAATGTTCCTGTTAGGAGAAAAAGGTCCATGCCCCAAAAGATGAAGACTGGGCTATGCAATCGGTGCATCCTGGGTTCCCTAAGGTGGTCTTTGGGGGAAAAGGTAACTTCACCTATCTTCTCAGGACACAGGCCCTGTTGTCCCCATAGTGTTCCCTTGAAAGCAGTCAGGAATGTCAGAAATTCCTGCAGATGGAAAGTTAAGGTGGGGAGAGGCTGCTGTGGTTGTACAATCACATGATGCCTGAGGTCATTGCTTCTGCTGTCCGTTAAGAAGGGTTGCAGTCATTATGGGCTGGTGACAAGCGGGACAGCTCTGAGAATGATCTGTGTAGTTCTTCAGCTCATGCCGGCTGCCCAACATCAGCTCAGCCGTAGTCAAGGGTCTGTTCGTGCTTATCATCCTAACTAACTCTGCTGCACTGCCAGGAAGAAGTGTTGGGAGAGGACGTTCTCCCTCTGAGCAGAGCAAAACTGCAGACAACCACAGAGACAAAGGCATGCCACGTGACAAGGAACCTACTGCAACGTGGTATGAATGACATGGGGATGCCCCGTCTCGGACGGGTAGCTTGGTTGGTGAAGAGGAACGCGGAGGGAAGATACCAGAGCTGTTCTTATTTTCTCCAGTCTGCCATCTGTTTCTGGAAAACATCGTCTAGAATGTTCATGCAGGATATTGGAGAAAATTGTCTCTCAGACCACCTGACTATCAACTCAGATACAAAATGCATTTCCATGTATAGCCAGTATCTGTTTAAAACTTTAGTTTTATTATACTTCCAGCCAAGTCTACCCCCTCCTCACCCCCAGAAGCATTCCTAACCATAGGCCAGTGTGGTTGATAGTTTAATCTCAAAACGGTCATCTGATTAGTGAAATTTGGGCTTTGCTTCTCTCACACCACTTGTCGTAATCTCCTAAAAAGCCTTTACATTTCTAAACCAAAGGGCAGAGAGGGCCATGGAGGCCATGAGCCAGTCTTAAGGCACCTCCACGTGGGTCATGGGAGTCTACATGTAGCGTGGGATCTCCTCACTGGCTTGGTCTGAGATGATTGATTACTCAAGTAATCAATCCCGATGGAGACTGCCTCAGTCTCCAGCCATCTTCTTCCAAAAGATTCATTAAAGACTCAGCGGGTCAGGGCAACCTGGCTGCTTTCTTCCCCGCCAGCCCCTCCCACTCCTGACAATTCTTTCTAGTTTTCCTTAATCAGTCTCCTTGCTTGGCTCATTCCATGTCTGTGTTACCTTTCTGCATGTGAGACAACAACAAACTCAAAAGCTCAAGGGTGACTTTGATGACCGTTGATGGTCTGACACTCAATTGTCCCTTGGGAAACTCACCAAGAGCTGAGGAGAAAACACATCGTGGGATCAATGGATCATACTATTGTGGTTATCCTTACTGTTGCCCATGGTAACAATAAAGGAGTAGATAGTACCCAGATGGTAATTTCTAGAAAGATATACAGTCATTAGCTGCTGCACTTACTTAGGAAATGAGTTTAAGTAAGGTACGTATCACACAGTTGTTGGTTTTATAATCAAGACCATCTTGGAAGCAAATTTAATTCAGAACAATTGCTATTCGGAAAGGCTGGCTCGTGCAGCCTGCATCTGCTTAGACACCATACGTTCACATGGAAACCAGCTGCTGGCCTTGCTTCTGGAGTCTCTGCAAAACACAGACAGCAGTTGCTTTCCGAAACTCATATACAGAAGACAATACACAGTTCCCGTTTCTTCACTGTGTAAAAGATATCCACGACACACCAACATTCTCTCAGCTTTTTTTCATAAATTAAAAAGTTTTTACAAGAAGAGACAGCAGATGAAAACTATTATTGGTCCAATTTGCATTATCCTTGGGTTCTCTTTCCTTTTTTCCCCCCCATTCTCAAGTCTGTCCTGAAATGATTCTATCATATATTTATAACCTTTAATTGACATTTGTTGTTCAGTAAGTGTTTATAAAGTTAGTAATTGTATGCAAGATTTTATAAGTTCTGCCTTCCATCCAAAATAATATTTAGAAAATGGGCTCACTACTTGACTAAGGAAGTTCGCTGGTAACATTTATGGGGGGCGGGGCATGGCAGAAATCCCAGGAGATTTGAAGCAGATTGCCCTTACCTTCCTCTAACTTCTCCTCCCCCTCCCCTTCATCCCTATCTTACCTCCTGCCAGCAGTTTCACTGAGGACAACTTTGTACTAATATTATGTCTAATGTAGGGTACTGAGCTGAAGATGTAGATTACAAGCAGTACAAGATGTTATAAAGTACCCATATCTAAGATAGAGGATTGATATAGATGATGTGCAGGCCATGCTATAGGTGGATATGGGCTTTCTCTTCAGTTAATCTCTTGTGAGTTTTTTTTTTTTTTAGAATTACATATTCATGATGAAATATTTTGTGATACCAAATATAACCCCAAAGGCCAGCAAATGCCGCAGAGGAATGAGGAAAGACCCAAGTACCTTCAGCTGACACCTACCCGTGGGCTGACCAAGCATGAGGCTAATATTCCTGGATGCAGGTCAAAACCTCAACACAAACCCCATGTAGGTGACCAGCAGGCCTTGGGCCACATCACTCTGCTTATTCAACTCTCTAGGCTGTCGTAATCTCAATTCATCTGGAAGCAACAAGTAGCTTTCCTTAGATTTTCCTCTTGTGCCTAAACATCCTGATTCAGTCATGCCACCTCTCTGATCTATAGCCATTTGTAGATTCAATGCAAACAATGTTTTCCGTGTATGCATTTTTTGTTACAAAGCAATGCATAGTTCTCATGTTGCTCAGATGTGCTCTGAAGCTTTGTTCCTCTGGGACTGTTGCACACAGCGTCCTGGGTATGGTCCTTGCCTGGCTGGAATCTCAAAAGGGATCGCAAGCCCACTTGCATCAGAGAACCTTCGCTTCCACAGTTCTGGCTTAACGACTAAAGAAAAAGTTGTATTTCATCGCATATTTTTGCAGAATTATGTGGTATATTATTCATTAATTATTGTGCAGGTATTAAGATTTCATTTCTAGAATATGTAGCAGGAAAATGATAGATGATACATAGAGAGTGTGCTTTGTGTGTCCGTGTGATGACTTTTAGTCAAACTAGCTATAAACACATGGTAGAAATACTGCATATGTATGAACAATGACTACATTGCTGTCATGGACCACGGAAATGATGCCAATAATATAGCCTTATGTTGCTTTCAAGGTTCACATTTGTTGGGGACTGGCGAGGTGGCTCAGTAGTCCGCTGCTCTTCCAGAGGACCTGACTTCAGTTCCCAGCACCCATGCCAGGCCTCTCCCAGTCATCTGTAACCGCAGGTCTAGGGAATCTGGCCTCCTTAGGCTTCCATACTCATGCAGACACACTCACCGACACATAATTCAAAGGAATATTTTTTTAATTACATTTGTTACATAGTTAGAACTCTAAAGTCTCAGGAGATATATTATTCCCACAAAGAAATACATTTAGGGAAGTTAAACCTGATTTGTGTCACTGTTCTCTTTTCCCCATTAGAACAACATGCTCTAAAAACATAGCAAATTCTTTAGCAACTGAGGTTTGAGTCCAGGTCCTTGTGATGAATGTTGCAGAACTTGTAGTTACCTTCTCCTTTTTCACTTGAAAGTTGAAAATAAATAGCCTCCTAGGTAGCAAAGTCATGGAAAAAGTGTATCACAGCTCCCCGGAATGTACCCAGAAAGGGAAACAGGCCAAAGAATCTCACAGTGCCGAAACTGTTACAACTTTGAGATGCAAGTACATCTATCCACACAGGACAGGGACACGCCTGTCTGCGGGCAATTGCTCCACATATTTGTCCACGTGCACATCTTCAGGACTGCGAATCTTTAATGCTTCCAAGACGTTCTTTTGTCTTTCATTGCCTTTCACTATTTGAAATGCATGGTTTCTTGGAAAAATATTCACAAAACACTTGATTCCCAACTGGGGGGTCAAGACGGATTTATAAATCTACCCTGTAAAAATAGTTATTCTAACTAGCTCATATAAAAGACACACAATCCAGGTATTTTACTTGCAAGCATTACGCCTAGGCTGGGCAGATTGGAGCTATTCTAACTTACAACCCGCCATATGTCCCATATGTATTTGCTGTTGCCCCTGGCCATGAGCTCACAGTCCATCTCTTCGTGGGGCTGCTTCCTCCTCTCTCCTAGCCCTTTCTTCTCTGCTCTCTCTACCTGGGACCCCAGGCTGGTAACTGAACATCAGCCCACCTCCATCTGTTGCTCAACCACAGGCTTTACCCTTTTGTTGATCAATTAACTTGGGGATTAACATCCCACCACAAAGCTGGAGTAGGTACAGGTTTCCTCATGGGGAACAACCACATCTTAGGGGCCAGTATTTAGCATTCGAATACATACTAACCCCAGACCAACCCCCTACATAACCCACCTAATATCAGAGATAGGGGGCTTGTGGGCTATTTGTCAGCTTCCAGGCTGGAAAGCTCTTAACCTGTATGACATGTCATTAGGAGTAGTCCAAAGGTCCTCTTTGGCTTTCTCTATTTTATCAATTTGCAGCATAAACTACCCACCCCAAACAATAGCAGCAGCAGCAGCAGCAGCAACAACAACAACAAACCCAAAGGCCTCATCACCATATGAAAAAGTACCTAATGGAGAAGAAAGCAAACGTTTAGCCGTCAGTTGGATCTCACTCTGTATCTTCTAGACTATTAAGTCAAACAATCTCACTTCCTCTGTTTCCCCGCTTTTGCAATGACTGTATCAAAAAAAAAGGGGGGGCATGAAAATGGATCAATTTCTTCTAATTAATCTGACACAGAGGACGGGGAAAGTATAATATAAATGACACCCATCGCGCAATTTCCTGGTTAGTTTGAACACTAAGTATCTGGCTTATTATGCAAGCACTGACACTTCAATTATTGGTAAAAAAAACTCTTGCTGGGTTTGAGAAACTCCCATCGAAAGCAATTCTTTCTTATAATGCTAAGGCACATTCATGCAACCAAGGAAAGAGGCTGCACCGCTCAGTCTGGGATTCTTTGAATTTTAGCTTCCCCTTCTAAGCCGTAATTATGAAGAGATGGAATGAAAAGTAGACAAGGCTCTAAGGAATCATAGCGTCATCACACCGCCTCAGACATCCCCTACAATGGCTCTCTGCATGTCACAGACCTTAGTGCACTTGGACATTGACTAGTGACATGGGCCGACATTTACCGTCATTTGATAAAATAAAATAAAAATAAATAATAATAATTAAAAAACAAGACCCGAGGAAGTTGTGATGAAATGAGCCTGCAGTCCCATTTCATTGACTGGCACAGAGAAGCCAGCTTGCTGATTTCGAGTGAGGAACCAAGCCAAGGCTCAAGGGGCCAAAGATCTGCCTCTTCATCCACACTTCTGGATAACCTCTAGTTCCTTTAGCACAAGGCATTTAGTAGCTATGCTTCACAATAACGCGAACAGCAGAAGGCAAGTGTTGGGGTGGGTATAGATGAGACCATTTGCTGACAATGGTGTAATAGAAAGACAGGAAAAACCTTAGGACAAACATGTATCTATTGACCAGAAAGTGCAAATATCTGCAAACCAATGTGGAGGATGGACGACTGTAATCCAAATGGCATTGGATAACTATTATGAATTTTATTTAAACGTATAATTTAGTAAGATTAGGACTAAATAGCCCTTGAGTCTCTGAGCAAACCACTTGTTCTTACAAAACACCCACAGTCCTTTTCTACAAACACTTGACAGCACATTCTCGATTTTGGTGGAAAATCCCATAGTTTACTTGTGCTAGCTGTTGCTGTGACAGAAACACTTGACTCACAAGAAAGAGATTTTTATGATGGTTCAAGGTATCGCAGGTCTCAGTCTGGTTTGCCTCTCCCCATTGTTTCTGGGACTGTTTGAGGCATGGTGACAGGGTGGAAGCCCCCAAAGAGAGGAAGGTCTCCGTACATGCTTCAAGGGCATTCCTCAAAAGACTTAGCTTCCTTCTGTTAGGCAAACCCTGCCTCCTACAGAGTTTTACCAGCAACTCCATTCGTAGCTGTTGAAAAACATCTAAGATCCAAACCAGAACACATATCCTCTATTTAGCGCATAGTTAGTGTATGTACGTGTTTGTGTGGATATGTACAAGTGTGCATGCAAGTGTTTGTGTGTGCAGGTGTGGAGACTGGAGAGCACAGTTGAGTGCCTTCCTCTACCCCTCTGCACGCTATTTTTAATAGGGTTGAGTCGTGAACACAAAACCCACTGATAGGGCAGGCGGCCTGGCCAAGGATCTGTCTGTTTCTGCCCCATTACCCTGGCCCAGGGTTGGGGTTACATATGTGTCCAAAAACACCTGGCACTTCCGTGCCTACTGAGGATCTAACCGCAGGCCCTCTTGCTTTCACAGCAGGCGGTTTATTGACAGAACCATGACTCCTCAGCTTCTTCTTGCCCCTTATTTTGAAGATAGAAGTGACCAACATATATCTAGTTATAAGAAAAATAAGTATCCAATATGTATCTAATTACAAGAAAGCTAAGTATGCATAGCAAGTATTTTTATAAAAAAAAGACAAACCATCATTCTGAAATTGAGTAGGAGTACTTTCTCTCTCTCTCTCTCTCTCTCTCTCTCTCTCTCTCTGTGTGTGTGTGTGTGTGTGTATGTGACACACACACACACACACACACACACACATTCGGATTCAATGCTCAGCCTTTTTGTAAATTCTGTAGCAAACCATTGCCTAGGTACCAAATTGTAATTATTGGAACATATGTTCTAGAGAAGTCACTTATTAAGAATTAGGTTTATAAACATCTTAGCAATAACCAACCAGTTTAAGTTAAACCTAGAAAATTAACTTATTTAGAATTTTACTAGCAAATTATTCCTTTTAGTAAGAATATGCTTGCAGTTAAGTGCTTCCTTATTGGCTTGAGGGAAATCACTTTCAGATACAACATTCACAGAAAAGACAATGATTGTAATGGTTTGTTTTAAAAATTACATAAATATTTATCTCACTTAAAGAATTTTATTTTTTTCATAAACATAAGATTTGTATGTTGGCTGCCTCCACCAACCTTTCTCTGTAGCTAGCCAGTGCACATTATATACTCAGCTGTGAGGTTTTTTTTTTTAATCAGTGCACTCAAAAGCAGCAGGGTGTGTAATTAGGAACACCCACCATCTGCAGAACCCTCCAGGTGCAAAAGGCATTTGCTTTATTTAATATTACCACAGCATTAATTTTCCTTCATTAATTTATGTCATTTGTCCTTTATTTCAAATTCAGATTGCCAAAGCTAAATCAATAGATATCATGACCTGATTTATTTGAGTGAACGAACGTCTTATAGCATGAACAGTATTAAGCAACCTTTGTAGCTAAGAAATGACTGGGTATGCTTTCACAACTGAAGAAGAAAAGTGCCATCAGCACAGTCTTCTTTGTATTGGAACAATTTTTTTAAAGGGGAAACACAGCACTTTAGGTGTCCTAGCATCACAGAAGAAAATACTTTCAGTTTCTTAAGTCCAGGAAAAGTCCCCACTAAGTTGATGATGTCATGTTAATAATGGTAGTACTCCTTCCTAAGGAAGAGCAGGCCTCAACTTTAGCCAAGAGAACCAGGTATAACTTCTACTTTTACTGTTTTATATTTATGGCAGGTCATGCTGACTTCTCAGACCGAGTAGTGAGATAAATTTCCTTTCACAACAATTTATGTTGAAAGACATCTTAGTTAAGGTCACTATTGCTGTGTTGGAACACCATGACCAAAACAACTTGGTGGTATTTTCCCATCACTGAAGGAAGTAAGGGCGGGAATTCAGACAGGGCAGGAACCTCAAAGCAGGACCTGAGGCAGAGACCTAGGAGTGCTGCTTACTGGCTTTCTCAGCCTGCTTTCTAATAGAACCAGGACCACCAGCCCAGGGATAGTATCACCCACACTGGGCAGGGCCCTCTCCCACCAGCCACTAAGAAAATTCCCCATGGTTGGATCTTAATGGAGGCATATTTTCAACTGAGATTCCCTTTTTCCTAACCTGTGTCAAGTTGACATAAAACTAGTCAGCACAATGACTAATCCTTACAAAAGGAAAATAAATAACTAATAGCACAGGCATATATAGGCACAGGAAATACTGCAAAGATTGTAAAGCACCACACTGAAATTTTTTAATTTTAGGTAAGTTGATTTGTAGTCAAATTTTTTATTGATGAAAGTGTGAATTCTAGGGGACGGGGCATGTGAACGAATGTACAGTATCGCCAGCTAGACGTAGGCAAGAATCATAATTTCTAGGAAGAAGAAACTGCATATTTCCCAAAGACAAGTGTATCTCTGAAGATACATGATAAGGGGAAGGAGAGAACCAAGCAGAATAGTCACACGACAAAGGACTGAATAAACTTAGAGGATTGGAATCACTGGAGTGAGGTCCAAGTCCACTCAGACACCCAGTTGAATGAGAAGGGACATAGACAATTCAGGTGTGGGAAACTGACTTCAGTGAAGGAAGAAGTATGGAAGAGCACTGAAGATGAAGTGAGGATGGGCTCGAAAGACTAAGACCTCAAAACACGGTTAGGAAAGCCTTACGAGTGGACGGCGGGCTGAGGAGCTAGAGTATCAGAAGGCAGTTGATAAAGCAGAGGAATGGGGTACACAAAACAAGAAACTTCACACACACACACACACACACACACACACACACACACACACACGGGGGGGGGAGAGAGAAGCAAGAGGGAGAAGGGGAGGGAGTGAGAGAGACTGGGGGCGGGGGTGGGGGGGAAGGAGAGGGAGGGAGGAAGGAACTTTGGGGTACTATGAAAAGATGTAAGTACGGAGAGAATGGCGGGTCAATGGCATAGACCGGCTCCCCGGCAGGATCACAGTCTCCTAAGAACTAATACCCAGTACTAACGCGAGGAGAAACTTGTTCCCCAAAGTTCCCCAAGGCAGTCTTCCAGGATGATTGTGAGATTATTACCACACACTTACCTCTCCGCTAGAATTTCTTTCAGGGCCTACTGTTAATTTTTAGTGTTTGGCTTACAGTCAAATGCCTACACAAATAGTATGTCTTTAGTTTACCATGAAATGGACAATTTTGAAGACTTGCATCTTGAGACAAAGGACGCTGCAACGTAAAAGCACACAGAAATCATTTTGAGAACAGTTCTTTTCCCTGGGTTTCATACTCTTTTATATAGACATTTTCTTGGCACCAACGGCTTTGTTTTTTTTCTCTCTCTCTCGAAGCAATGAAAGGCAATCTAGCCTTATAAACAGCTCCCTTTCAAAGGGCAAAGTTTAACATTAATTCCTAGTAGACAAAGTCCAGGAACATCTTTGCACAAATCAAATGCATTCCAGATCTGTCATGAACTGGAAACAGCACAGCGGGGCTGCGGAAAGCATGTGATGAGAGTTCTGACATTCCCATACCAAGAGCACAAAGCCCACTCCTCTGTCTCTCCGCAGGCAACCTTTCAACTCTCAGCTTGCCTCTGAGATCTAAAGAGGGGCACTGGCATCCAGACAACAAACTACCTGAGCAACTCTACGCGGGCTTCCCACCATCTACCTCAGACAAGGGAAGAGTTCCCTTCCTCTCTTCATGTTTGTCAACATCTGCTTTCTCAGGATTCTTAAGGTGAAAATAAAAAAGACCTCTCCTTTTGTGTCTTCTCCCCGATTCAGTCTTCTGATACAGGAATTCCACAGCATGGTTATATTATACTCCTTACTAGCCTGGTGCTCCAAATGGGCTGGTGTGAAGTTAACACTCCTATAAGGATTCCTTGGCTAGTGTGCTGGCTGGTTTTGTGTCACCTTGACACAGGCTGGAGTTATCACAGAGAAAGGAGCATCAGTTGGGGAAGTGCCTCCAGGAGATCCAGCTGTGGGGCATTTTCTCAATTAGTGATCAAGGGGGAAGGGCTCTTTGTGGTTAGTACCATTTCTGGGCTGGTAGTCTCAGGTTCTATAAGAAAGCAAGCTGAGCAAGCCAGGGGAAGCAAGCCAGTAAGGAAAATCCCTCCATGGCCTCTGTATCAGCTCCTGCTTCCTGACCTGCTTGAGTTCCAGTCCTGACTTGCTTTGGTGATGAACAGCAGTGTGGAAGTGTAAGCTCTATAAGCCCTTTCCTCCCCAACTCACTTCTTGGTCATGATGTTTTGTGCAGGAATTGAAACCCTGACTAACCCAGCTGGTAATGAGGAACAGCACAAGAAATCAGTGGTGGTCTCTAGTTTAAGTGGACAATAACACCGAATTCATAGGCAATGCATTCACTTGTATCGTACACAACACTAACGCTGTAACATTAATTTTAAACCCTTTGCCTAAGCAAATCACGTTCTTCTTCCATCACATAAAGTACATATTTACAGACAAAAGGAAGTATATAACATTGCTGCATCTCTATAAACAGGGTGGAATCTACATTCCCTTTTTATTCAAACTTTATCGCCTATCCCTCTTTGTGTTTCTTAATAGCAGCATCATGGCAGTTCATGATATAAAAATATTTTATTAATCACCTAGGGATTAATTTATAAAGTACTGTCAACTGGTGGCCTAAGAAAATAAGTTTATTTTCTCTCAGTTCTAGAAGTCAGGAACTTGAAAGCAAGGTGTCCGCATAAAAGGCTTCGTGAGGATAGAACCTTCCCTCTCTAGGTCCCTTGGCTGATGTCTTTGCCTCCATCTTCACATGGCCATCTTCTTCCATGTACCTGGATTGTCACAACCACAGGACAGGACCCATCCTAATATAGCTAGGCCTTAACCACACTGGAAAGATTCTAGTTCTAAACATTACATTCTGAGAATCAGGTGGATATGGACTCATAGGGCAACATTATTTAAGTGATGATCTGTGCATGTCTGTGTGTGTGTGTGTGTGTGTGTGTGTGTGTGTGTGTGTGGTGTGAATGTTACTTTGATATATTGTCTCAAACAACAGTTTGATTGCTTGGCTTTTCCCCAGCACTGACAGTAGTATTCCCTATTAAAATCTTTTTAACTTCTAACTTGCAGAAACAGGTAAGTTTAGCATCCATAGTATATACTATGGAAGGATCCTTTTATGAAGATATGAAAGGGCATAACATTTGAAATGTAAATGAAGAAAATGTCCAAAAAAATTATGTCCAAAAGCCAACAGGCTACCAGCATACTGAGGTAGACTTTTATGAAGGCATATCTTCATAAAAGGGGGCCATGATATAGCTGTCTCCTGAGAGACTCTGTCAGAGCCTGACAAATACAGAGGCATATGTTTGCAGCCAACCAGTAGACTGAGCACAGGGTGCCCAATGGAGGTGTTAGAGAAAGGACTGAAGGGAAGAACAATAATATCAACTAACTAGACACCCCCCTTCCCCGAGCTCCCAGGGACTAAACCACCAGCCAAGAAGTACACATGGAGGGGCCCATGGCTCCAACTGCATATGGAGCAGCTGATGGTTTTGTAGGGCATCAATGAGAGGAGAGACCCTTGTTCCTGTGAAGGCTGGATGCCCCGGTGTAAGGCAATACCAGGCCTGGGAGGTGGGGGTGGGTGGGTGGAGGAACACCATCATAGAAGCATGGGGAGAGGGGATGGGATGGGGGAATCTGGGGGTGGAAACCAGGAAAGGGCATAACATTTGAAATGTAAATGAAGAAAATGTCCAAAAAACTTATGTCCAAAAGCCAACAGGCTACCAGCATACTGAGGTAGACTTTGTTAACCAATTACTTCAACTGACAAGAACTGGAGGAAGACGTGCTACAACCTGCATGATGGTTAATTTGTTTTGAGTTTTGCATGGACAACTAAGCTCACAGGATGGCTATATTAAAATATTCTCCTATATTTTAAAAATGAACTCAAGGTTTTTCAATAAAATGAGCTATCATTTTACAAAAGAAAAAAAAACCAACAGTGAGAGACAACGCACTCTTGTTAGCTAATTTAAGACGGAATCTGCAGACAAAGCTTCCTTGTTCTGCCCTCCACCCAGACGACCCTCCATCCAGACGAGCCTTATTCAGTAAGAGAATTCCCATCTGATGCACTTCAGCTCCTTAAGGACCTTATAATAACATCCCCGCACTGGTAGCATCCCTGAAAAACCATCCTGGAAGCAGAACACTTCTTTCCTATGCCATCTTCCTCAGCTCACGAGAAGCCTATGAATGTCTGAGACACTCCGGAGGGAAAAACACTGAGGTTTCCACAACGATGTTGTCCAAAGCTCTAATTGCATCTATGATGAGACTCAATAATTTAAAACAGTAAGTCTTGAATAAGAAAAAACAAAGACAGCATCTGCTTGTTTGTTGTGCACCACAGAAATTTATTTATTCACTTTAATTCTGCATTTCCACAAGAATGCTATAATAAAATATATGTATACGACTTCTGTTACAAATATAGATAATATTTAAAGTGACTTTATCTATTCTAATGTAGGAGTTTCACGCTCTAAAATGGGATTGAACACATAATTCCTCACCAGTTGTCTCGGTAAACAGCTCCATCTGTTTCCCTTAAACTATTGTATTGTAAGATGTTAACATACAGCAGTGAGATGGAGTTACATTAACCCCCTTAATTTTTCTGTCAATTTACTAATGGCATCCAACCAAAATAGTTACTAACACATTGTCTTTTTCTATGTCATTAGGATTAATACTAATGGAAAAACAATAGCATGGTACAGTAATGTGTTTTCAATGTAGCATCAGTCTGCTAAATCAACATTGGAAGGTTCTGGGCTCCTTCTCTGTCTTCCATGGCTACATGGATGTTTCCTAGAAGAACTGCAGCCAACACAGGGTAGCATCAGTATTTTACTTATAACAACATAAAAATATAGCAGGTTAAAACCGAAAACAAACACTGAGATATACAATAAACGCATTTTCTTTTTAAAGCTTATGAAGACTGCTGAACAAGTTTTAGCAGAAAAATAAGCATTAGAGGTAAGTAGAACCAACATGTCACAGTGCTCACAATTTTAAAACAGTAGACTATTCAAGAGTATTGCAAACACTTTCTTTTCTTCTTTTGGACTGCTGGATTGGGGAAGTTCTATAAAATTCAGCACTGTCCTCTTTTTTCCAAAATCCACCTTTTATCTTAATTGGCTAACTTTGACTCATTTTGTTTCCATACTAACAAGATGAGCATACAATAATTTTGTCAACTTGAGTATACATTGTTAGATATCTTCAAGATAAAACTGAGGTTTATCTATGCAAATATCCCTTCTCTTTGAGTATAGGACCATGAAATGCAAAGGTAAAGGGAAAATGGTGTTTGGTTGTTAGTTACAAGTCACTGTTTCTCTCTCCCCTGTAGTTTTCTCCGATCAGCACAGCATATGAACAGCTCCACGCTGTTACAGTAGGAGGTGAGCAAGTGGCTGGGCTGCTTCGGCTCTGGCCGTCACTTCAAGAGAGAACCATGAGGGTGACAGTGCCCTTTGTCCGCTTAAGGATGGCAACAGCCTCTTCGTGGGTCACTCCTTCTAGACTCTGCCCATTGACAGCGATGATCTGATCGCCCCGTTTTAGACGCCCATCCTCTGCCGCGGCTCCCTGCAATCGTAAAGTAGGCTTGTTAACTTGTGAAGGAACTCAGCCTCACACAAAGAAAAAGAGCCGACCAAGAATGCAAATGGCTCTGCGTGTACACATACATTGCTCCTGGTGCCCCATACCATTAGACACGATGAGCACACACAAAAGAGGCCCTTCTTCCAAAATGGTTTCAACGCTGAGATTCCAGTCTGGTAGTGATGTTAGCAGTCAACAGAGTAGTAGCTAGTGGATGTCCCCCCCACCTTTTTTTTTTTTTTTTTTTTTTTTTTTGGCTGTTTAGCACAGCAATTGGTGGCAACTAAAATTAATAAAGAATATTTGGGCATCTGCCTTAGCAGGAATGATTTCATAGAAATGTAGGCTTTTCTAGACTGAAAAGAGGGTCTACAGAAAGACAAAGGATCAGGGAGGAACAAAAGCAGCCTCATCAAACAAAACTGCAGTGACTTCACAGGTTTGCTGAGACAGCTCACATAGAGGCTGATCAGGGTAAGGTGAAGTGAGGATTGAAAAGCCATTGCTGGTCTCCTGTAGTGTTTGTCCAGCATCAGTGAGGCTGAATTCCATCCCAGCACACACCTCAGACACAAGTGCCCCCAACCACTGCTAAGTGTAATTCTTTCTAAGCTTTGCAAAGAAAGACTGCTCAAGCTGTCTTGGTTTTTACTGCAAAGGAAAAGCGAGTCTTCCTATTCCTATAGGCCCTAAATAATTATGATTAAACACAGACATCACTATTTAAAAAAGAACTCCATCTAAGGCATGCACATAGACGATAATTATGCAATTAAATATAAGATTAAAAATATGGAAAAGTTAATGAGGAGCGTATAATGATGAAATTCTTAAAATATGTTCTAACTAGCATGCCTTAAATAAATTGTTCCTAGGCCGAGGAAAAGGATTGCACGGCGCTTCTATTCATTGGCAAATGCTGTCTATATTTTTGGATATACCAATAACTTTAAAAAAAAAAGAATCTCACAAATTAAGCCTACAGCTAGTTTGCCACAGAACGGCACTTTAAATTGGTTGAAAATAGTAGTATTTTTCTAAAATAATAGAAACTTCATAAACTAACATAAATATGCACAGCATTTAAAGAGCCCAAGTGAAGTCTGTGCAGTCTGATGTTCTCTCTGCTCTTGTCCACTGTGAGAGTCTTAGTTCTCTTCTGCAGGAAACACTGTTCAATTTTGTAGTCTTTGAAAACAGGTCTTAATAACACATTACCAACCATTATATGTATTTCTATTATTTTAATAACTTCATCAAAATTAGTCTTTTTTATTCTTATTCTAAAGATTCTTAAGATAGTTTAGTAGACAACTATAACTATACACAGAGCTTTCTTTTCAAAAGTAATTGATCCCTTGATTGCAAATAATGCTTTACTGCAGACAGCGGGTCTGCTTACCACTTCTCATTTTTTTTCTGTATTCAATGAAATTAAATGTATAAACACCCTAGTCATAATGTGAGATTAATTTTGTGTATTTTTCTGTACCTACTTTAGATTTCACACTATACTATAGATTTCTATAAAAGAGCACAGAGGAAACATGCCAGTCCTTGACAGTAGATATATTATGAAAGTCCATTTTCCAAAGATAATCATATGAGACTTTCTAGTCAATGGAAAAAGATAGGCTTCGTCGATTATTTCATGTATATTGCTGACAGTTTCCATGGAGTTTCAATTTGTACTATTTTTCTCTAAATGTAACTAAACCTCAAATAAGACAAAAATATTTAATAACCTGTTCCTGCAGGGATTTCAAAAGAAAATACCAATTTTAACCATTTGGCATCCCCTCAGGCCATAAACTAATAAGCCAGCTGCTGACCAGTGCTAATTAATGTCTAGTATGGAACAGAATGGTTAAAAATCGAAAGCTTACCTTTGCAAACACCGTTTTAACATAAATTGGTAAGTCTCCATGAGGGCTGCCGTAGCCACCTACGATGCTGAACCCTAGGCCGTCGGGGCCTCGGTCTAGTGTAATGGTCTTGGACTGTGGGGGTCTACAGCAAGAGAGAGGAGAAAAAAATGATACACACGCCCTTGGTTTTACCTGTGCTTTACCTGACTCAAACTACAGCTAGTATATTCTGTATGTTATAGATAAGGAAGATGCTATTTATTGCATGCTCTCATGGCATAGAAATTCTCATTCTTTTTCCAGTTTATGGAGAGGGGATGAAAGTTCCGAGAACCACATTGTAGGGTCATAAACAATAGCCTCAACTTCAGACAGGAAAAGTCAACTGTGAACAAACAAGGTATGGGCAGCATCAAGTAACTGGAAAACTTAAGTGTGCCTCTCTTTACCTTTCATCTTTTCTAATACTTTTATACTTAGTGCCGTTTTCTAATATATTCAGTATTTTCAACCAAAATTCAATGAGCAAGAGCAAGATGCCCTCTCAAAAATATCAAAACTGAAAACCCGGGAAGTGTAGTAGGGTGAACAGATGCTGTAGTCTACCCATCCCTGACTAGGTAACTTTATAATCTAGTCATCTCTGATTAGATTATAATCTAATAATCTACCCATCCCTGACTAGGTAACTGTTTATAATCTAGTCGTCTCTGACCAGGCAGTGGCCTGTAACCCACCCATCTGACTAGCTGACTAGAAGCGTTGGCGCTTTTGACTTCAGATGCCCTCTCCCTTTAGTTTACCTCTGCGTGAGTGCCAGGAACATGCGACAGAGACTGCAATTGTCTCAATGATTTGATTTCGAAGGACTGAAAGACATACCCCGATAATGTATTGCTCACCCTAAATCATCTGGAAATATACTGCTTGGTGTCAGCCCGGTGAAAGCAAGACAAGGATTGGCAAGTTCCTGCTGATGACCCGTGACCACACTCACATCTCCTCCAGCAACCACCTGTGTGCGGGCACAGTTAGACAAGAGACTGCATGCTCACCTAGCCCAAGAGATAAGACAGCTCCAAAATAGGAACTTAGATAAAAATGAGTGTTTTTACTAACTACTTAAACACTGAAATGATTAAAACATTAGTGGAAAAAAAAAAAAAAGAAACTTCACAATGCCCAGGTACCTTTTAAATGTCCAGATAGTAAAAATATCCTAAATTAAGTTCTACAATTTTCCTTGTTTTCAAATCATGATTTCACGTGCAACTATTTTTCAGAGATTTCAGAAGGCATGCTACTCACAGAGCACGCAGGATTCTAACAATCATTGGCTGGAGAGGTGCTGTATTTTTCCCTTTAGATATAAAATTATGAAATAATGAAGGAACCAGGATGAAATGCTATAGAACACATTTCCTAATGCCTTCCTGGAGCTCTCAATTTAATCACTGTTGCTCGAGGAATAGTTTATCTAGCCCCAGAGCTCCGTGTCCTCAGGCTACCTACATTGCGACCAGTGCTTAGGATAAAGCCTTACCTGCACTTCAATGGAGCCTGAGGCATTTTTCATCAAGTTAACCGCCTGTGTGTGAGTCATCCCATCAGTGGATGTGCCACAGATGGTGACAATCCTATCCCCAACCTGCAAGACAAACAGCCAGCATGCTGAGGACGTTGACAGGCCAGCCTGGTCTTTCTTCTCACCACTCACAGCACACCTAAGCTGACACTATCTTCTGAAATATAGCAGGAGGCCACTAACTCCATCTAAGCAGCAGCTTCAAAGGAGAGGGGTGTGATGGAGCGGATAGTTCTGGGGGAGGGAGAGCGATGAGAGAAAACTCACTCTTCCCTGGTCCTTCTTTCTCCTGGGAAAGACGTTACTTATTAAAACCATAAAGCATCAGTGTCATTTGGAAGCCAGATTTTCTCTGGACGTTATCACCATGTTAGATGAGACCATAAGTCAGAGGTTGGCAACCTGAGGGCAGCGAAGCCAAGCTGGCAGCGTCCCCTTCAGTGAATCAGATTTGGCTGGAAGGCAGCATGCTGACTTGGCTCTTTCACAGGACAGAGCTGAGTAGCTGCAAGAGAGTCCTATGCCCCAGTTTGAGTCATCGCTGCTGTCTCATAGGAAGTTAATTGAACTTATGAGACTAGTGTATGATCCCTTTCTCAGTCCATCATAAATTTAGAAGTGCTGAATCATTCCCAAACTTGAAGTTATTTATCTAAGATATGGTCCTTTGGAGACCTTGTTTGCAACTTGGGCATAAAAGGTTTTCCTTCAGAGAGACCAAGTTACTACAGCAGAGGGTGCTAGGTTGACAGTACAGTTCAGCATTGGGTCATCCCTTGACCTTGAAGCAAATCTGTATGCTTTACAGTATATGAAGCATATATGAAGTACAGTATGTTTGCCTTAAACTTTGGTAAAATTTATAATAAAGTAAGTAAATAACATTTTCCAATTTGGTACTGTCAAGTCAGCATTTAAACCAATAATACAAATGGAGTTTCCCTCTGTACTATGCTCTGAACACACCTTGTTTTCATTGTAATATGTTCCAAGGTTGTAATTTCCTTACAGTCTTGCATCTGACCACATCATATTCCCTTTTGCTATTGCTGACCTTTCACTTAACATCGGCTCATCCACTGAAGGCTATTGCAGGGCAGATTCCAACCCTGAGCCCCTCCTGGCTGCAGGTGTTTAGGCTGTGAGGTGCAAACACCTACTAGATTTGCTAGGGCCACTATGGTTAGTAGAAAAACTTACTCTGAGCTTCTGAGTTTGAGCTGCAACACCATTTGGGTGCATCATCGCAATAAATATAGGGACGTCGCCGAGTGGGCTGCCCACGCCTCCAGCTATGCTGAGTCCCAGCGAGTCAGCAGGCCCCTGCCATGCAACACACAAATTTTGGTCAAAGTACTATTTTAAACTGACCTTTTGCTTGTTCTTTGGCACACAACATTCTATTGCTAATTGGGATCCTCTAGGTATGAGGGTGGAAAATACTTCATTTGACATAGGGAGTTTATTAGGGGAAAAAGCATCTGTTTGGAAAACAAAGCAGCAATCAACACATACTAAATCATGTTGAGATTGATAAAAGGCAGGCAAACTTAGGAAGATAGAGGACCACAAGATGCAAAACCAGGCTGGCCCATGGTCACACTCAGGATCTTACGATTCCTGGTGCAAGGCCTGGAGCACATGCGCTGACACCAACAAAGCTCTGGCCGTGTCTCATGAAGGCCTGCAGTGTGCATGAAGCACACAATGACGGCATCAAGTGTTGAGAAGACTACACCATAGTCTCAGCCCACCGTGCCTTTGTGGTCCCTCTTACACATGCCTGCCAGGACGTATGTCCTAAAGAAATGCTCATTCATCAGTACAGGAAGTGAGAGGCAGAGAATCATTCTGTGATGGGGCAGAATAATACTATTTTTGACAGTATAAAATATAAATAATGAATAAATTACTTATAGCTTACTCATTAAAATATATGAAAATATATTTTAATATATGAACTTTGTTATGGCTAAGAAATTTGGCAATGATTGAACTGCCCTATTTCCATGGTTTATAATGTACATATGTATTTTTCACATGCTCTCTATAAAATATTCAGCAAAATACAATCAAAAATGCCTTGCAAGATAGCAAATTACCTTTTTTATTTCAACTGTTCTTAATCCCTGAATTTCAGATGCCACTGTAAAGGCAAAAGCAGATAAGATGTGGGTGTTAAAACACGTTTAGTTTACGCTTACTCCACTGTAGCCAGTGCATGAAGCTGGATGGCACTGCATGGCTCTCTGTTTTCCAAAGGGTACACTCGGTTACCAGCAGTGCACACAACTAAATCAGGCTCACACAGAACTCCACTTCCTCAAGTAGAAAAATGTGTGTGCCATACTGTTCTTCCCTCTGGGCTCAGCTCTGATTATATAACTGTACAATCCACTCCGACTGAATTAGGAACAGAATATGCTTCAGACAGAAAGTGGTTCACACAGCTCGGAGGAGTAGTTATGGATGAGTTAAAAAAATCTATGCACTAAGTGTCTAAATCTCTAGAATATTAGTCACATTGCAAATAGAGACTGCCATATGGCGAGTTTCTTCAATTTTGAAAATCTCTCAACCAATGCACAAAGCCAAAAATCCTCCATGCCATGATTGCATGTAATTAAAACACAGGAGGATTGTGTTGGTTTTCTCAAAATTTTTGTAATCTTCGTGGAAAAAAAGAAGGTTTTGCTTAGTGGTATTTTCTGACTTACTGGAGTTACATTCAACAGAGAAGATGAACAAAATCAAATAACTAATCTGCTTGGTAAGAAAAAATTACAGATGCATCTATAACTTGTAAGGCAAACATACATATGTGGGGAAAACTGCCACAGGACATGCCTCCATTTGGTCTGGACTTTGGCCAGTGCCTGCTTTCTGTCTACATTAGGATATGGGATGGTTTGAGGGAGGAACATGGCTCAGTGGTAAATATATATATACATATACATATACATATACATACATACATATATATATATATATATATATATATATATATATATAAAATAAACCCAATCTTACATGCATTCTTCTTCGCATTACTTTCCGAAGATTCTGATGAATTTAGTCCAGAAAGTGGGAGCGTGAAGGAAGCCGGGCTGCTCTCGCTAACCTAGAATGCACGGCAATCATCACCCAGGCAGTGCGGGCATTTATAATTCCCCCAAGTACAAAGTAGTCCACAGTCCCATGTGTTGAATACTGACTGATGTTTGTTTGACAGTATCTTCAGAGTGATCTAGAGTGAAACACTTGTTAAACCACACTGTCTAACAACAGTGGCTTCTGGCAATTTTAAAGGCAGCTTAAGTATACTGACTGGTTTCTTTTTTGTTTGTTTAAGGAATAATAACCTAAATTACTGAAGATAGTCTGAAGACTGAAGGAGAGTTGGAGTTGATTGCAATCCATGTGAAGTTTTAGTAGTCTTTCATAATCCCTTTCAAGACTTAACTCTCTTTGAATTTAAACTACTACACAACACCTAGGGCTTTAAGTTATATAACGAGGGCCAGCGCGCTAGAACCCAATGGCAGTAATTAAGGAAGTCACTAAACGGTCTTTATGAACAGACCCATGAAAATGAGTTTCTGCCATCTGAAAATAATACTGAGGAGAAAAGCTTGCCAAGAACCATATATTTGTTGTATCTGTGTGTTTGTGTGTGCATTTTCAAGTATGTACGCGTAGGAGGCCTACATATGCATATAAGAATGCATGAGTGTAGAGGCTGAAGGTCTCCCTTAGGATACCTTCCTCAGGGTGCACCCATCTTGCTTCCTGAGCCAGGGTTTCTCACTGGGACCCGGCACTTGCCAATGTTGGTTAAGATAGCGGGGCAGCAAGCACCAAGCTGCTTTACTAACCCAGACCTGGGATCGAAAGCACCATAAAAATTGGCTCTTTCCTAAGTTCTAGGGATTTCAATTAGCCCTCATGCCAGCTTTGAATGCACTATCTTCTTGGCCCATTCATATTTTAATACAGAGATGGTTTGCAATCACCAACCGGGAACTTTCTAGTTGAATACTGACTGATGTTTGTTTGACAGTATCTTCAGAGCATGTCACATGGACTGGATCAGCCTACACTGACTAGGCGGCTAACTTCTGAGGCTGTGGAAGAGGAATGCTGGAAACAAGGTGCCTCCGAATTGTGGAGGGCCCTCAGGGTGCAGTGCCCCTACCTGCTGCGCTTCTCTTCCTCTTCCCTGTCAAACTCTACACTTGGCTGCACACTGCTAGAGGGCTGGACCTGTGTCGCGATGCTTGCTAGGCAGACTCTCTGGGGACATCGGAGCTCCCTCTCGCATGTGGACTGGTCTTCTTCAACTCCACAGCTACTCACCTGGCTGCCCTGAGAAGGCCTCCTCTCCGAGTGGAAAGGAGCAGCCTTGATTCTTCCAACCGCCAGGGTCACTGTGCCTAGAGAACACTGACGGAGATGTTTTATGAAAATATTAAAACAAATTCTATAATCATCTTTGGAAAAACATGGCCTACCACTAAAGGCATATCCATTCTTTTTGTGATGTCCATAGACAGGGCAATCCCAGTCTTTTGTGAACAATGGTTTTTAAACATTGAAACGCCTAAGGATAATAGCAATAGAGCAGCCATAAGTGTCCATTTCAGTGTTCCACAATTTACATGGAGATCATTTCTATCAAAACAGACAGAAATTGAGAATTAAGTAATTTCTCAAGAAACAGCACAACATAAGGGCAAATGAGCCAGGCACACTCGGGGTTTAAAATTCAAACAAAAGCCATAAAACCACTACCCATACAACTTACATTTCCTTAACAGACAAGGTACTCAGGTAATTCAGATTTCCTTGATGCACGGTGGCTGAGCAGACCCACCCCATAATACTTAGATAAATACTTCTACAGTTGTAACGTGACAATGGCAATTCCCTTGCAGTCATTGAGGAGCTGACTTTAGGTAAGATATGCAGTGTAGTCTAATAATGGAGGTGATTCAGGGAGGTGTCTGAGATCCTGCACTTTTAGGGACAGCTTTCCTATTATTGCAAAACCCCTTCAATGAAATTTATGTACAAAATTATTTGTATATTAAAGTCCATCTCTTTCATCATAAAAAATTTAAATAAAACAGCAACAGTCTGGAGCTGGCCAAACACACAGCATATACATATTTATGGCTCATATTTCATACGGCCTGACTCACTTTTAAAATGGCTGACTGAGCTGACTATAAAACCATTTATGTTATCCCACACTACTAACAACTGTACCTAATTTATCTCCAAATGGAAGTTTCTCTTCCTTAAAGAATTCTGGTTATGGGCTAGGCATAGTTTCCTAGCACTCAAGAGGTTAGGCAGGCAGGTCACTGAGTTTCAGGCTTGCTTATGCTACATAGTGAGTTCCAGGATAGCCTGGGCTATACAGCAAGATTCAGTTTCAAACACCAATCCCATGCCCCTACAAAAGAAATATTCTGGTCACTTTGTTTTGATGGGTTTAATAGATAACAGGCTTAATTCATGTTCCATTAATAACTAATGATAGCTATTAATTAATGACAGTGCTGGATCTTATCGAAACCACAGAGGTTAAGAAGCTCCACCTGGAAAAGGCGTCTGGGAGTCCAGTCTGAGAGGTTCCTACTGGCAGCAAGGCCCAGCTGTGGGGCCGCCATACACAGGCTCCTGTTCACTCAAACCCAGACGTGGGAAATGGGCCATGGTGGCATTTTCAAGTCCATATGGAATTAAACTCCAGGTAAAAGACTACATCAGGCAACAGACAATGCAGGAAGTAATACCTTACTGATAACACAGTCTTCTCTAGAAGCTGGACCGCTTCCTAAGTACCTCCCAGGAGTGGTGTTCTGATGAGTATTCAGTAGCTCCCAGCTTATTTTCAGAGGGAGATGACTCCACCTTCCCAAAGGGAATGGTTCTTCATGATAAGCTTTCCTCTGAGAAACCTACTTCATGGTGTAGAATGCACTGAAGAACTAAGTCTGGTTCTCATTCTGGGGGCTGCAACTCCTTTGGGGTCAAATGACCCTTTCACAGGGTCACCCAATCAAATATTCTGCATAGCAGACATTTACATCATGACTTAGAACGGTAGAAAATTGCAGTTATGAAGTTGCAACAAAAATAATTTTATGGTTGTGGATCCCACAACCAACACGAGAGGCTGTATTAAAGTGTCACAGCACTGGAGACATTAAAAACCTAGTGTAAGGGACGCCAGGCGACAGCCTTATGACTGTCAGAGGAACTCTTGGTGATTTGGTACTAAGCTCCCTTCAGTGCTGAGGATGACCCACTGGAGAACAGTTTTACTCTAACTTTAAAATAGAATAATGTTGTTGGGTCAGATGGCACCTGGGCTACATACTCCTTTGTGTGAAGCAGAGGAGCATTGTGCCACTTAGGGTCACAAGACAAAATACCAATTCTTCTGTGCCTAGAAAGGGGGTTCATGGAGGAACTGAAAGGGAAAGATGAGAAAACATTGCCTCCTGTGAGGCTGTGGGGAGCCTGAGGGGCTTCCTAATGTCTCAGAGGACAGGCTACAAAGTCATAAGAATAAATCCAGAAAGAAACTTGAAACAACATATGTTAAGACTTTTGTGGTCTGAATGTGCACTTTAAAGATTTGCTGGAATTTCAGGTACTCATGTCATGAATTCTGCTAACAAAGTTATTAGGCAAATTTATAACAATATAATAAATGTTCATAAATTTGCTGTTCAGATATGGATGGTATCACACTTTTGTTTTATCTGAGATGACTACTAACATGGATAATTACTATACAACATTATGCTACTTGGTTTCTACCTTTAGCAGGGCAGCAACTGCCTCCTGGGTGGCATTACGGACATCTTCTCCATTCACCATTAGAATCTGATCCCCTTGCATCAGCCTTCCATCAGCATCTGCAATGCCTCCTTTGACAATGTCTGATACAAATACTCCAGTGTCATTTCTGCAAGCAACAGTGGGTTTCAGCAGTAAGACTGGTTCTCGGCTGCAATGCAATGCTTATTTAATCAAAAGTTAATTATTCTAAGTGAAAACTGTGTCTATTTTTAAGAGGTTTTACAGTTTTGTGCAATACTGGGGCAGCTTTCACAGAATGAGAAATAACAGTGAACTTTATTTTAAAAGAGTATTTCATAGATATAAAGTATCTCTCATGTGCATATCTAGTCTTCATCTGTTATGTACTCTTTATAAGTGAGTACCATAATTCTTATTTTATGGGCCACACACCTAGAAGATGGTTTTGAAAAAAACAGCATCAAGGCGTCAGCGGCTGGGTTCTGAGTGTATGGCTTTCCCATACCACACTGAAGTTTTCTATGGATACTGTCCTGTAGTCATGTGATCATGCAGAGATTATCTTTAACATTATTGAAAATAAATGATAGATATATGCCACAGACTGAAACTGTTACTTACAACTTAACCACCATTACTACTATGTGTTTTAGGTCATTATAGTTAACTTTTACATACAATAGATTTATCCAAAGCAAACAACCATTAATCTTATTCTCATTCTTTCACAAAACTGTAAACAAACCCCTGGGATTTCTCATTAAGATTTAAAGGTAAGTATAAATAGTATTGCACAGTAAAATCTGAATTGCACAAGAGGACTTCAAACATTGCATGTAATTACAAAATGACTCCTTCTAACCATGGGTTTTCTCCTTTTTAAATAGCGTGTTAGGATTAGATGGTCTCTTTGGATGTTTTCCAGGAAATGGTTAGAACTTATTACCAGAAGTTTATATGGGTGCTCTGATGACCCTGCAGGCCACAGCAACCTTACTGAAGTGATTTTGCAAGAATAAGACTACAGTTCTGTATTCCAAAACAGCTTATTTCCCCAGACATATTTCCACTGAGATTCAAGTAGCATCACACACTTTCTTTGTGCATTAAAAATAAAGTTGTCTTCAATTTTTTTCTGCAAAGAATAAACTGGTAAATATGTCCTTTTGATGCTAAAACGTAGGTATGGCTGTGAAACAGGCTATCAAAAGCCATAGATGGGGCCTCAGTACAAGCCTGCTTTGAGACTGCAGTTTGTGAGGAGTAAAGAGAGCTGATGGTAACTCAGGGCCTCTGCGAACTGCGCAGACCCTGCTTCTGAGTTCTGACTCATTTGCTCAACTATTTGGTAAATTCTGATCCTGACGGTCTTATAACACACAAGGAAAAAATGTTTATGGAACTCATTACTGGTTAGTATGACTTCTATAAACATAATATAAATTAATATAAATATAAATTAATATAATCAATATAAATTACATATATGTACATATATGTATTTGTATCAATAATACAGTAGTCACTCATCTGCCCCCAAGCCCTGCGTTATGCTTTCAGTCCTCTGCTGGTGGCAGTGCTTCACAGGACAACCCTGTCCATGGGCTATCTACCCTCACTTGTCCATAACAGAACAACTATCAGTGACCACTTTTAGCCCTAGAACACATCTTTGTTTGAAACCTCTCAGGCACCCACTTTCTTAAATAGGGAACTCAGCTGGTCCCTTCTCTTCTCTGGCTCCCCATGTGCCTCAGTAGCTCTCAATAAAATCATTTGCTATAAGAATTGGAGTTTCATTCTCCAGCGGATGAAATTTTAAAAATATTTTAATTTTTAACTATGTATTGTTATTTTGGGTTCACATGAATCCCACTTGTGTGTAAGTAGGTGAGAAGAGGGCGTATAGTCCCTGGAGTTGTAGTTACAGACAGTTGTACGCCACCCAGTTAGGGTGCTGGAAAATGAACCCAGCTTATGGAAGAACATCAGATGCTCTAAATAGAGCACTGAGCCAAGGCGTCAGCCTTCAAGGATGAATTTTCCCAGGTCAAGATTTGTTTCTTATTTAACTGATCCTCAAGATATAGCATGGCAGATACTTCACCAACTGGCCTTTGGCTGAAGACTATACAACCCTGTAACACCCTGACTCATGCTGTCTACAATGGCAGAACATAAAGTATTGATGCATTCCATTAAGGTGACACTCAGTTTCAACAGCACCCTGAGTTTGCTCTCTCCAACACACCTTTTGCCAACAATACTCAAGCCCAGGCCTTTGCCTGGCCTCTTCTGCAGCTCGATGGTGAAGGTATCACATACATCCTCCTCTTTGTATGGGGCCTCGTCTCGGTAGAGCGTCAGCTGTACTCTTTGAGGGGTCTGCCTCAGGACATTGATTGCTTCATCATGTGTAGCCTTTCTCAAGTCAATCCCGTTTACCTGTGCGGAAACAGGTTGCCATGGTGAGGAGCTAGGGGGATGACTGAAGGAAGGGAGGAGAGAGGGAGGAGGAAGAGAACGAAGGAAGAGAAGTCATCGCCCGTGACCTTTGCTCCTCGCACTAGGTTAAAAAGAAGCCTTTGTACCTCCAGAATCTGGTCTCCCGCCCACAGTCTTCCATCTTTACACGCTGCTCCCTCTTCATAAACTTCATGGATAATAATAGCACCCTAGGGCCCAAACATAACATACAGTGGTGTTATCCATCCTCTCTAGGAATGCTGAGAAGAAAGAACAAGACACTGTGCTTTGATAGATAGCTAAATGGACTTGCTGGGTCTGTATGTGAGCCACACACCTTAATGTAAGAAAATGCCCAAGGATGCGATTTCTTTAAAAGGCTAAAAGAACCATATACTTTTTTATAGGGATAAAGAAATCTGAACATAAAACTCATAAAATGTATAAAGCATACATGACTATAACAGAGATAGAGCAACCTTCCATCTACAAGTGAAAAGAATTTTAAAGTATTTTGACATGTAAAAATTTTGTATGTCAAGTATTTCATACTCTTCTCAATATGGGGCTGAGATAACCTGGGTATAAGTAAAGGAGAAGTTAAACAAAACCCAGCACCAGTAACGTGATACAAACTCTGATATCTTCTGTGTAACAGAGTCTATTTAAGTCGGTCTTGGCTTGGTCAAAGTCACAATCCTAAGTTTGTAGTACCAATGATGTTTTTTTTTTCTCAGCCTTCACATCAGACTTAAATGGGACAGAAATCTCATGGTCTCTTGGAGCACCTGAGGGCTCCTGTGGTGGGGCTTCTCTGAGTAAAATACTTACCAGCAGTGTGTCTGACCCCCCAACAATACTCAGTCCCAGGCCCGTTTGGCCTTTGGAAATCTCAATTGTTGTCTCGCAGCCAGGGATGATGGGGCAGGTGGCAGGGTCAGAAGCAAAGACTGCTGGTGTGGAGCACCTGCTTGTACCTAGAAGTGAGTTCAGCACGAATGAGCCACAAATGGAAAACGATTAGAAAACACCCTCACCAGATTCAGCACACACATTGCATTTGAGGATGGAGAAAGAGATGAGGGGAAAGATACCTTCAAATCTGTCTTGTGTATTTTAGCTCTTCTGTATTGAAAATAATCAAAGTAGTATGACTAGTTCATCATTATTAAACTAGGAGCTAGGCTTGTAATTACTTGTTTATTTTTATGTTACCTTGTATTTTTTAAGTTTCTTAAGGTAAAAGGGACAGAGTATGAAGGAAAACAAACTAGAGTTAGGATGAGCCTCTAGTTTGAATTTAGTATCCTATACTTCACCGAAACCAAATACGATCTTTGGAAGAGGCATTCACCACACAGAGAGACAGGCTGGCCTACACAGACTCCCGAGCACACAGAGGAACTAAGCTCATCATGAATTCTGGTCATGGAGCTACACCATGGTTTGACAGTTTTTATTTTCTTTTCCTTTGTTTCCTCAAGAGTCTCCTCTCATGTAATTAATTCTGAGCATTTATAAATACATGCAAAAATATTCACTTTATTCATTTCTAATCTTTCTTCTTGAGTCTCATTTGATATTTTTATACTTCTGACATCAAATCTTGCTACATACCTTTCTGAATTGGAGAGATAAGAATACAGTGTGAAAAAAATAAAAAGAACAATCACGGCTTGTCTTCTGAGTATGCACACAACACATGTTTTATGACCCAGGAAAAAGTAGGTTTCCAAGCGTTACTCTTTAGTGTGTGCTGTGGACAAGCTGTTCTCTTTTCAGGAAGTCAGAAACAGACTACGCTCTTGCTCCAGAAATGGTAAAAACAGGTGCATGATATTTTCACTTATACTGAGTTTTCATTGAGAATTTTCTATTTTATGCACAATGCTATTTGGGACTAAACATTAAATGAGAAAATCCTCATTAAAGTTTTAATGGTTACTTCAATGAGTCTAAACAAAAGATTAAAGACATACTTTAGGATTTTTTTGAATAAGTGTATAATAAATGCTTCCAGCCCATATTTCCTGAACAAACTATCAAACAAATGGAAAATTTCAGAAAGACTATCTCCTTACTTTCCCACCGCCTATAGAAAAGGCAATCTTTAAATTATTTCTAACATTCTTTAGAGAATTTGGAGTTATTTTTATCCATGAGAATTTCTTTTCTAACAAGTCAAGTAAGAATTTTATCCATATATTAAACTGTCATTTAGTGATACAAGAACGTCTTGCCCCTTACATCTAAGGCGAGCTTTCTGTATGCTCTGACGCCCAGCTTGGATCTATCACACACACACACACACACAGCAATAGCCAGCAGTTTAAGCTTTGTGGAACAGCAGCCAGCACTGATCCTTGATGTGAAACAGATCGAGTGCACCACTACATACAACACAAAACTGAAGCTAAGAGCCTTCCCATCCCAACAGCAGACGTTACAAAATGACACAGCTGATTCCTTACTCGGATGCCTGTAACTGCACGTACCCTTAGCAAGAACTTGAGAGCAAAAACCATGTCCTTGATTTGGGGAAGAGGCTAAGGCATACCTGCAGATTTTCTGCTCAGGGACCACAATTTACTCTGTTGTGCCCTATTCTTACCAAAGTCCCCAACTTAACCCTGTTGAAGCAATGATCTGTGCTCGGGCCCGCTCTGAAGGAACACGCTGCATTGGGGTTGCCATATGTATGTACAGGACCCTCACGGCACAGCTCTTACTTGGGATGGGGTCCAGGTCTGGAGCTGGAACGGCAGGAGACTGGGTGCTGTCTTTCCTTTCTCCAGTGACTGCAACAGCCGCAGAAGGAACAGCCTGACAACCTGGATTCTCAGCTCGAACAGTCAGTTTAACAGTTGTCTTTGCTGACTTCAGAAGGCTGATAAACTGGCCAGATATTGATATGAAGGAAAACAAAATTGAAAGAAAATGAGTGAACATGCGAATAAAAGTCACCAGAATGGCTAGAATCTCTTTTGCTATTTGTGTGCATATGCTTGTGTCTGTGGTTATGTGTATGCATGTTTGTGTGTGCATAGGTACAAATGTGTAGGTATGTGGAGGCCACAGGGTCTCTTACTGGCACTCCCTGATTGGGCTGGGCTGGATATCTAATGATTCCAAAAGGATTTCTGGTTTCTGCTTCCTCATCCCAGGATTATAAAAGCTATTTCTTTCTTTCTTCTTCTCCCACTCCTCCTTTTATCAGCATGAGTTCTGACTATCCAACTCAAGCTCTTTGTTTGAGTTTAAAATCATTTATTTACTTATTTATTATGTGTGTGTGTGCGTGTGCACGTGTGCACGTGTGTGCGTGTGCACATATATGTGTGTGTGTGTGTGTGTGCGCGCGTGCGCGCGCACCTTGTAAGTACCTGTGAAATCCAGAAGAGGGTGTTAGAACTCTAGGAGCTGGAGTTGCAGGCAGTTGCAAGCTGCCTAACGTGGGTGCTAGGAACAAAACTTTGGATAGCCAGAAGCACCCTTTACCATGGAACACTGACTTTAACCCCACTGATTCAGATGCTTAGGTAATTCATTGGCTAAGCTAGCTTGCCAAAGCCAATGTCTCTGGGTTTTATCTCATCTGTCATCAAGGACAAAAGAGACGAATGATTTCCCTGTGGTTCCTAGAGAGGCCAAAAAAGAAATGCTTCCTCTAGTCCCTCAACTGTCCAATGAGATTACAGTTATGGTCAGTTTCTACTCTCCTTCTACACTACTTTTGTCAAGATTCTTTGTGTTAGTAAAATGTGGGAGTGGCTTTCAACTTGTTACATTTCTAATCACTCTTGCCCATGTTTCCGAATTCCTACACTTGGTGAAACGGTCAGCATTTTGCCCATTTTCTGATTCTGCAAGGGGTCTGTCTGATGCAGCTTCTACAAGCCTTTCTGAACAGACAGGAACACAATGCTAAGCACATGTCAAAAGCAGAGCAGTAAACTCAGCATCAGAAAAGTCAAGGCAAACTTAAAGTAAAACCAGATTTATAAGTTAAAGGAGTCAAGCTTTAGACTTGGACTGTTCCTAGAAGGGGGTGTGTGGAGCACATCACCTCCCATGGAAAACAAAGCTTTTCCTCTGCAGCTTATTTACAATAAGATCATTGAGACTGTAGATTCAAGGAGCTGTTCAATACTAAAAGGTGTCAGACATGTAATGGCTGCATATTCAAATTTATTTAATAGCAACATGCATAAGAGCAGCATGCATAAGAGCTACCTAAGGGTAAACATTCATGAGAAAACATGCCCACATATGCAACATGAACTCAGCCACTCTTCAGTGGTTCCAGGTTTTCTCAAAAGAAACCAGAAGTAACATTTATCAGAAGTAACAGTGAAGACTGAATAATTGGTCAGGGAAAATCAATTCTGTTTTGATTAGAAAACAGAAAACAAAATTTGGGAGACCTGGGAAAAACCCTCCTTTTTCAGACAAGAATCTGTCTTGCCTGACTGCCCAGTCTTAATCCCCATGCTGTTACTTGAGCCGGGTCAGAGGGGAGGTTGGCAGTGCCGCAGCCTTTACTGCAGAATATACCTTTTCCACAGGATACCCAGCAACAGCTTCATCATTCACAGCCAAGATGTGATCTCCAGGTTTGAGCCTTCCATCCTAGGGTGAAATGCGAAAGATTTGAGTAAGCGTTTCAGAGTAATCCCCCCTTCCAGCACTTCTCAGTAGCAAGAAAGCAAGAGTGTCACCTTGGCTGCTTCCCCGTGCTCAGTGAGGCTCTTGATCATGACTCCATTGAGTGTGTCTTCCTCACAGATAGCAATGCCTAAACCTCCTTGATCCTAGACAAGTAAATGAAGACCAGTCAGGAAACGAGCTGATTTCATGTAAAGATATGTAGCCAGGATGACCCAAGGAACAGTTCCTGCTGCAGGAACATAAAGGCACGCAGCAAGAACCGTCAACAAGGAAAACCAGCGAGACAGAAGTGAACAAGCTATGGTTATTATCAGAAAGTGAAAGGCCTTCTAAAATTCAGAAGGAAAGCTTGTAATTTTGCTTGAGGGTTTCTTCTACGTAAAATCACATGAATGTGACACCAATTTCTGATAATCATAAAATCTGTTACATGCTGTAATACATACTTATTTTCTAGGGTAAAAAGTACTAAAAATAAATTTTTGATCAGTTTTTTGGATTATTTGAATCAGCATCACAGAAAGCCACTGAGGTTGTAGGTTAAACATATAATTTTATTATTTTATATTTGCATTCCTCTTTTAAAAATAGTAGAAAAAATTAACTGGACAGTCAGTTTAATAGAAGTAGAAATGGTCTGCTGTTAGACTCCCACTTCCACCTCAAGCTACAAACAGGTGGAGAACAGTGGAGCATGCCGGGACACCTCAGTGACATGGCCTCGGGAGGAAGAGACCAGCAGGAAGGGCGGAGCAGTGAGGGCAATATTTAATAGTTACTGCACAGCAGATGTCATGACGAGCAACCGTCCGAATACCATTAAACCGTTTTTCAAGTAAAAATTGGAAAATTATGGAGAATCAAGGGAGAAAGGACGTGGGACGAGCCTTCAGTGTTAGGAGGCTCTTGGCGTGTTCATTTGTTTGGTTTTTTACTTTCGTTTGCTTTGCTCGTTTGTCTTGGCTTCCCTGCATTTAGGTCCCCTGTCATGTCCCGAGAGTAAGGCGTGCACGGGCTTTGCAGGATGTGCCACTTGTCATTTTTTTTCACAAAGTTCTCCATAGAGGAACCGTTCAAGGATACATTCTCCAGGCCATTCTGAACCTCACAAGTTCAAAAATGTTTATGGAGACAATTATAGGAAACTGCATGGTGACAAGTGCTTCAGATGTGCTATTTCACTTAACCCTCAGAACAGCTTCTCCACTATGAATGTGCAATTTCTCCCTTACAGATAAAGAATATGAACCCTGTGATTTCATGGTCATAGTTAAGATCCCGAAAATAATGATTATTTGCCTCTTTATCTAGCTTATTTTAAGAGATCCTTAAATAGTCTCATTATACCATTTGACAGTGGAGAAAAAGAATGCATTCCACTTTCCTGATATTTTACTTTACCATAAGTCTGCCATGGAAATGGAAGTTTCCGTGGACAGTGCACTGAGATTCTCCAAACTCGTGAATTTTCAACCAATAACCACATGAGAAAGGGAAGTTCAAATAATAAACATCTATGAATAAATCAGCAGAAGGGTAAAAGGAAAGACAAAGCTTTCAAGCTTACAATGAAGGAATCTTGCTCTGTGTCTATTCAAACTCAACAGTAACTGACTTAGGCAGCCTCAGGTTCCGAAGACAGAGGTTAATAAGCTAAGCAATTCATCTGAGATCTCTCAGGGTGTCAAATGGCTTCTTGTGGATAAAGCAGGCTTCTGTCTACCTCACTACTAAATATCAAACAAAGGCTGACTTACCTGTTTGTCAATGAAAGTTTTTGAAAGGTTTCTTGTTGAGTTACTCCATACATGTTTGCATTACTTTTATCCATTACTCAGAACCTTGGATAAAATTAATTGATAAAAGTAATGCAAACATGTATGGAATAACTCAACAAGGTGTCCCTAGGCAGGAAGAAAGAACACTAGTATCAGCAATGAGGTATTTTATTCTTTTCTAAAAACTATATTAATACGCAATAATTAGCATGTACCTCTCCCTCTCCCTCTGTGTGTGTGTGTGTGTGTGTGTGTGTGTGTGTGTGTGTATACCAGGTACTAGATACACTATGTTTGTACATTTGTATGTATATATCACTATAACAACCCAGTGAGTACTATCTTAAATCCTTATTTTGGAGAGTATTATAGTTAGCTTTTCTGTTGCTGAGACAAAATATCAACCAAAAGCAACTTGGAGAGGAAAGGGCTTATTTCATCTTATGAGTTCATATTCAAGGGAAAGCAGGACCACAGCTCAAAGTAAACACCAGGGATTAAAGCGGAGACCATGGAAGAACAATCCATAATGGCTTGCTTTTCATTGCCTGTTCAGCTTCCTTTCTTATCAAGTAAGGACCACCTGTTTGGAATGGCATTGTTCACAGTGGGCTGGGGTCTCCTACATGACTTGATTATCAAGAAAATGCACCAAAGGTATGACCACAGGCTAGTCTGATGGGGAAGTTCTTCAATTGAGGTTTTTCTCTTCATAGGTGATTCTAATTTATGTCAAATTGAAAAATACCATCAGCACAACTGACCACTTGTTAACCTGACACACAAACTCACCCCTATTAAACCACACAGTTCTTTTTTTCCAAGATCTCATATAATTTCACAATATTAAACATCACATATGTTTAAAACCCCTACAATCTTTAAAACTTAAAAAGTCAAAGGTCCCATTCATATCCCTTGCAACCTCCCTCCCAAAAATAAAAACACAAAACAAACAAAGTGAACTAAACAAAGCATAGAAGACACAGTGCCATGGAAGCTGAAGGGTGCCGTTTGGGGCGCATCAAGGGAAATGCCCAAATAATCAATACAAAGTTAAAAGGAAAGTCCAAGGTCTCTTTAAATATTTAAAGTCTCTTCATTGTGGGCTCCAGTAAAGTAAAAAACAACTTTCATACTTCGTTATTCCAAGAGGGAAGAGCCAAGGCACAGCAACAGTTAAATCAAAGCGAAAACTAAACCTCAACAGTGTACACAGCTCAGAGGCCAACACCTTGGACTCAATCAGAACCTTCTTGACCTCTCTAGCTCCACCTCTCTAGCTCTGCCACCATCACACGTGCAGCTCCTCTCCTCCTCAGCCCCCTCCACTCCATTCCTCACCCGTGGTCCAGGTACTTCCGATTGCTGGGATTTCCACTGCAATTATGACTGTATGTTCAGTAGTGGCCTCCCCTAGTGCCCAGCGTCAGCTCCTCTCCATAAACCCTTCAATCCTGGAGTGTCCACTACACCGGAGGCTTCAATGTCAAAAGAGGCCGTTCCTGTCTCTCCTCGGGGACTCTGCTTCATGGTGGTAAGCTTCTCTCCATGACCCCTTTAATGCTGAGACCACTACAGCTGGGGATACACTTTCACCAACGGCCATTGTAGCCTATGGTGCCAACCTCAGCTTTTCTTCATAACCTCTTCATTCTCGAGGCTCTCCATTGAAGCTAAGGCTGCACCTTCACCAATGGCCCTCCTGGCCTCTCCCAATGCCACGCCTTGGCTGCTAGTCATGGCCATTTCAATCCTGTAGATGTTAGGCCATGAGAAAAGAGTGACATATGGGTGAGTATTCCACACCACCAAGGTTGGCTGACAGCTACAGATGTGCCTTGACCATCTCTGGCCACATCACACACCTGCATGATGAGGACATACTTTCCCAGAGATTCCCCCAGACTTTCAGATCCAAAACTCCAAAATGCTGCAATCCTCTCAAAAACAATATGGTCAGATGCATCACAACAACACCCCATATTCCTAATATTGACTGTAAATTTGACAGGATCTAGAATTACCTTGGAGACAATACATATGTATGGATAATAAAGGTGGGAATAACCACCTTAAGTAGGAGGCATCATTCCACAGGTGTCCTAGGCTGAATGAAGAGGAAAAACAAAACTAAAGCACCAACAATCATTCCTCTCTGCTTGCTAACTGCAGGTGTAACGTGGCCATCTGTTTCCTCAAACGCCTGCTGCCATGACTCACCTGTGGTGACGGACTGTCCCCTTGAATTCTGAGCCAAAATAAACCCACTTTTCCTTAAGCTGCTTTTGTCAGGATAATGCATACAAAGAAGCCATGAGCTGATGCAGGAACTGCCCTAGGTCACTGTCATGGCTAGGAAGGGGGAGGCCAGGGCTCCACTGCAGCTGCTCTGCCTGGCTGCCCGTGCTCTCAGCTGCGACAGAGCTGCGCGCCCCTCAACCATCACGCTCACTTCCTAGCACTCTCTGGCACGTGTTTATTCCAGCTTACACTAAGCATGAGGAAATCTATTTGAATTGCAATAAAAGGGCATGTGGGACATTTACCATATTTTCAACTTTTCTCCAGATAAATATAAACTGAAAAAATAATTCATACCAAAGTTTCAGCATACATTTAAGTGCTTCCTAACTAACTATAATTAAGGTGTAGGTAGATCATTGCATTATTAAACAGTGGCTTTGGCATTTACAAATTTAAAACAAACTAAGGCCTGAAATTTGGACAGAAGCAGAGGACATAATCACTCTGACATGGCAACAGGATGGATTCTAATTAAAATATATGGACAGTTTAGGCAGGAAGGAAAAGCTTTTAATGACTTCTGCTCACTCTGGCTAAAGCAAAATAGTTCATAATAAACCCTTTTTGTACCCATGATCAAACCTCATAGCAGCTGCGGCTGCCTGTGTAAGACCAAGCTTCCCTGCATGGCTTGTGCTGCCATCTCGTGAAGCAGCCCACCTTTGTACAGGTCTGCTTTGTTTTTTTGTTTTTTTTGTTTTTTAAAAAGAAAAAAGAAAGAAGAAACTAAATCAATACAGTCATGGCATTTTTCCAATAGCCTGTCTAATGTGCTAGGAATTATGCTATTATTTAAGTAATTCATTTAATCTTTATGATTGACTGAGACAAAAGTATGACTATTGTCCTTAAATTACAGTTGAGGGATATGCACCTTTCTGACGCAGCTCAGGCTCTGCTCAGAGGACCCAGGCTCAGAGGACCCAGGTTCAGAGGACCCAGGCTCAGAGGACCCAGGTTCAGAGGACCCAGGCTCAGAGGACCAGGCCTGGACGCCCATGCTGGAGGGAACAGCCACTCTGGCCATCCAGGTTTACAGTCTTTCCTGGAAACAGCTTTGCCCTCTCCCGCTTCCTTCACCGCCTGTGTCTGAGCGCTTCCTTGATTGTGCAGATCCCCCATGCCCACTTGTTTCTCAGTGTGAGCTGTAGTAGGAGAAACCATGTTTCTTTTCAGCAAACCATTCCAGTAAGCAGTATCTGAACTGAAAGTCAGGCCTCCCTGAGCAGGAGCCTAACATCTGAACTTCTGGTTATTTCAGTTTTATACACAGCAGTAATATTTTACTTGTTTCTTCATTTTAGAATCTGAGCAGCATCTCAGCAAATCAAAGAGAGAAGGCACGTTTCATATCTTTGAATAACACTAAAATCAGGAAAAGCTGGGCCACAGTAAAGGGACTGATTAGCTCAGGAGTCCTCTGGCGTTACTGTGCACTACAATCAAGGTGGCTTATTAAAGAAGATGTCCAGGCCATTCCTAGAGCCCCTGACTCACAGGAAGCTCGGGGTGGGTCCCAGCCCCTACATTTCTAAGGAGACCCCAGATGGAGCAGATGCTGCTCTCTGGAGACTATGATTCAGTACCAGTGTGCGAGGGTACTCAGTCATTGACTCCCGTCAGAGCAGAAGTACCTTAGGAAGCTCCAGAGTGTACACATTCGTCAGGGAGCTGAGGTCCGCAGCTGAAGCAGATGGAGTGCTTGGTTCCACCTGACAAGGAAAAACATCCAAAAGGTAACTGCTAGCAATGTCTGTTGGCTTCAAGTGTAAGAGCCACTTAATCAGAATGATTTCATGTTATATATTACTTGCATTTTAATATCAGATCATAGTTATGTGTGTTTTATAATAAAATACTTGGAAGGTCTGACTGGATGGCAGTTGCGTTTGGAGCGTCACACACTCAGGTGGTTGGATGTGTGCCTGGGTTCCCTCCGTGGAGGAGCCGTGGAGGAGCCGACACAGGGGTTCCCTCCGTAATGACCTGCGGCAGGAGCCTGTGCTGACAGAAGCGGCTCCATGCAGCCACGCAGCATTCCTTCCTCACACGTTAGGGCAGGCACTCAGAAACTATGGAGCACGTCCCATAAAAGTTATTAAATTATAGTTTTTAAGGGACAAAGTTGGTGCAATATGAAAATACAAGTTTACCACCTATAACTCATCCAAACTTATGTGTACCATCAGCTTGAAACAGGTTATGATTTCATTGTCTTATATGTAAGCCCTCTGCTCAAACGTTCATTGAAGGAAGAATTCTGTCCCCACCTTCTGACATGGATAGCCCCATGGCTCCTTTAATGTTAAACTCTTCTGTCTGCTATCTTCTTTTATTGGTCTTAGACACAAATCCAAAGATTTCTAGATTCAATAGTCTTTCCCTCTTTGTGGTCAGGTAACTTCCCTCCATCCCGCGCCTGCAGATCCAGCGTCCTCTCACTACTTTTCTGGCCCTCTCTGCAGCATCTCAGGCTGCGGGATCCACTGTGTCCTCTCCCTCCCCCCCTTCTCTCTCTCTCTCTCCTTCACTGCTGCTCAAGGGCCTACTAGTTCTTTTCCTCTGACTAGAAAAGTTCTCACTTTCCTCCGCAGTGCTCACAGCGCACGGGCAGCCTTTGCTCTCTGTTCTTTGTCAGCCAGTGTTTCAACCTCTGGGGCCAACTGCTATGGGAAGTTGCTTCTGAACTCCACACCAAGTATCTGAATACACACTCTAGCAGGCTTCCTAGCCTGCAGCTTGCTCGGTGACAGAATCAGGAAAAGCTGCAGCCCCAGTCCAAGCACAAGCAATTAGTTCACAGGCTTGGTGCTCACTTCCCAAAGGGCAGTCTGCAGCCAGTGCAAATGGCTCTGCAGACACCAGCTCTTCCTCTGCAGTTTATACTTACAGGAAGTGAGGCAAATGGAAGAGAGCCTTGTATTTAACTCATCATTCTTTCCCAAATCACCAACTTATTCTAGAAATGTCTGTTGAATGAATACTTTCCAACTCTTTGGCTCGATTAGTACATTCGTGTAGGCATGAATATTATTGGGTTGGGTCTAAAACCTCTGATGGGAAATTTTCTTCTTCCCGGGTGCTATGTATGAGTTCTCGTCTTTTCTCCTAAACTGTTCTGTAGTTCCTCAAATTTAATTTCTCTGCCCTGAAATGACCGAGAGTAAGATTTTGAAAACATAACTACCATTCATTTATGTAGAGGGAGGGCACTAAGTCCTCCTGTTCATGGGTAAGCATTAGAGAAGCCAGACAACAAACACAAGCTGATCTCTTCAATGGAAGGGAAGTGTATGCCTGTTTTATGGCTGGAAAGATGGGAGTGGATGTTGTTAACTGCCTGGTAATTTGTATTATCTGGAGTACCAGGTCATAACTGAATCCCCAGACTACTATGTTTACCCTAAATTCTTCCTCCTTAGATTGTGATCTTGAGCATTCCTTGTCAATAGATCCCATCCCCAGAACAGATGTCACATGTACTTTATAGCCTGGTGATCTATAAACTATCTTAGTCAGAGACTACACCAGATCCTAGGTCCTTAACCTATATACGCATGTTAATGGTAGAGGTCTTTGCAAAAGAGTTCTGATGTAGTTATGCTTTAAACTTAATAGTGCATATGGGATTGAGGTAACTGTTACCAGAAGACTTTTTTCCAAACTTGTACTGTACTTAAATATGTTTAAAAAAAAAACAAAACTAGCTGGGATCAGCCTTCAGAAGTCACCCAGCTAGCTAAGCCATGCTGAGTTTCCTTCTTGCCTCTTACTGCTCATTTCTCTCCCAGCAGTAAGCCTGTGGGAACTTCCACAGCGTTAAACCAGAATTTTCACGATGATGGAAACGAGCAGGGTTGGCCTTCACAGTGATTCCCAAGCCTGAGCACGGCTCTGTTCTGTTCTCAATGCCCCTTTCCTGCCGCTCTGCACTACTTCCCCAATACCATTCCTTAACAATGTTTGAAGTTTCAGGTTCAGGAAGTTGCTGGGATGTGGGCCCTGCTTACCCCATGTATTCTAACCACAGCACTTTTGTCCCCTAACCTTCTACCATATTCCTCACATGTAACATCTCCATTGAGTCTCTTCAGAGCAAACAGACCGCTCTGATTACACAGGAGGCTCCTCGGGCAGCCTCTGCAAAGTGGGATGCTTATGCACATGAGTGCTGTGTGGTGGGACCGATTTGAATGCCACGATTCTAGCTTATCTTCGAATCCCTGTACAGTTAATAAGTTAATGAGGAATAGCAATCAAATCTTCCCCAAGAAATAACACTGTACAGCTACCTCCTTATTCTGAGGACTTTCTGAGGCAGAAGGGAGAGGGTCTGCCGCATTCCCAGGACATACAGCCATCTGGTTCACCGCATCTGCATTCCTAAAAAAAGAATGCATGTCTGTCATATTATGATATTATGCCCATCCTCTTACTTGAAGAGTAATAAAGATTATTAGAAACAAATTCTCTAACCCCAAAGTCATAGAACATAGAATGGACATATATCAAATGTCTTTCCATTGAAAATAATTGAGGTGAAATGTTTACCAAGTATTTAGTAAGCCAAATAGAAAAAATACTCACCTGACAAAAATTATTTTTACTTTAGATGGAGCACATTTAATGATTGATGAAGCATTCTGATGACTTCTGCCATACAGTATTTGGCCATTGATCTATGAGGAATAAGTATCATTAGTTGAACCTAAAAGTCTTCATTTCTTGAGTTTTATCCTCTTGTCTAGCTAATAAAAAGTGAATTGCTCTCTTTATCATACTATATACAGTTTTCCTCTCCAGAACACAACCTAATACTTGTACATGAATACAGAAGATCTTATGTTTAAAGCTAGCATTAACAGGACATGCATGAATTCTGATATCCCTAGACAGTTTGTAGAAACACCATTTTGACCCAATACATTGAGAAGACGGTCAACTTCCTAACAGATAAAAGTTCTGTGGCTTGCAAAGGATGACTGGGTAAACTTTGATCTTAAGAAGCATGTCCTGGGAAACAGGGTACCAAAAGTCATTCCTGTCAGGCTCAGAGCATAGCAGCAGACTCTGTAAGCAGAGCAGCGCTCTACAAACATGAAACTGGCAGCCCAGGTGTCCAGTCACCAGGCCACTGAGACCAGAACTAGTCTAGACAGCAGAGATCTGGCAACACATGGAAGAGCTCAAAGGCAGTTTGAAGTGATGCTGATTCTGTATCAGGAGCGAGGGAAAGGCAGACACAGTCTAAGCATAAAGTATGGTCAGTAGAGCGCCTTTGTTTGGCGGGCTGAGATACTGTTTGCCTTAGACGTGGCCTCCCCTCACCTCACCCCCAATACTTATTTCATGAGGGATTTGACCTCCACAATGTCCAGCAGGTCAGCTCATTACTGGGGAATGCTTGGTCATTTGGCATTTAAAAAATTCCTAACAGAAATAAAGCACACACAAAAATGTTTTTTGAAGTGTGATTTTTATTTCTATCTTGGGACCCAAACTGTTTCTGGAGCCTCGGAGTCATGGCCTTTAATGTGAGTCAATGGAACACAAATTATGTTGTTGAGAGCTGGGATAGAGCCAAATCTGCTGCACTGCATCAGCTTTATTAGGCAACAGATGGTTCTCTTAGTCACTCTACAAAGTCTGGAAACTGAGGCTTCACTATCTGATGTAGCAATAGCATATTCAAAACTGACTACTATCACCTACCTCTAAAAGCTCGTCAGCAATCTGCAGTCGGCCATCTCTCCCTGCTGCTCCAGTGGGATCAATCCCCACTATAAACACACTCATTCTGCTTCGGTCTTTGTTCCCAGCAAGACTTAGACCCAAACCGCTATGACCTTTCTCCAGCTCAATCATATGGAGCTGGCCTGTTAGGGTTCCATAACGCTCTTGGATATTTTCTACACATAAAAAAAAAATGCATTTACAGTTAATTCACAGACAGAGGTTTTAATATGCAATCTTATTTAGATTCACCTTAAGGAATACCATAATTTCTCTGGCAGCTAAAAGTTAGATTGGCTGCCTGGACATCAGGACTATTTTCACAGAAAAACTAAACCATGAGGGGGTTTGTTGTATTGCGGGTAAACATAGTATGAGACCAGTTCATCTTGGCAGCATTGGGTCCAAGGGAAGTGACATAAATTTATAATCTCCAAGTCTATGTATGATTAAACCAGAAAAATCAATTGATAAATTGGAGAGGAGCACAGAGCTAAATACCCAGAATTCTTTACTTCACTGGTCAGTGGAGGCTTCATCAAGAGAGGCAAATCTGTAGTGTGCATCATATTGTGATGGACAGCTATCCAGAGGGATGAGAGTGGTCTTCCCTGGCATACAGAGCCATTAGACCAGAACAAGTTAATATACCATCCCAGCCTTAAGCAGTATGCTCTGAATACATGATCTCCTGACCAACAGTTTGTCTACTTGCTTTAATCTGAGAGGTAAGGACACAAGTAGGTGCTCAGAGCAAAAGCCCATGTCAGTGAGTCCTCTCAGAAGTGGAGCCCTGAGGAGCGTCAATCATCCCACATGAATAGTCTCAAATTCTTATTTTTTAAGCCATTATGTTTTGTGGTAACCTGATTCAAAAAACAAACAACAACCTGCAACATTTGGATAATTTTGATTTGGTGATCACATTCTATAGAATGTGATCATCTCTTAGAAAATTACTATAGGGTTAATGACCTGCACTTATGTTGACTTGTTCCTACATCATTTAAATAAACATCTCTGGACTCCTTTTGCAATCAAGAGGGGGTAACTTTCATGTTCTATGCTTTCTAAAGAATGTGCAGTGTAGACTGCTTAAAGTGAAAAATTAGGTTATTAAAATAAAATGTTTTGAGTGCTAGAGAAATGGCTCAGTGTTAATAGTATTCTTTGTTCTTGCAAACAACCATTTCAGTTCCCAGCACCTACAGAGTGATTCATGACTGCTTATAACTCCAGTTCCAGAGGATCTGAGGCCTTCCTAGTATTACCCAGGGCTCTAGGCACACATGTGTTGAACATACACACATTCACGCAAAATATTCATCTACATAAAATCAAGCACATAAATCTAAAACAGTTTTGTAATTAAATGTTTTAATATGATGAAATATTCATGACTTTTGGCTAAATCGATTCATGGAGCACCATGTCAGCATTCATCAGACCTTACCTAATACAATATTAGGAACCCGAGAGAACTATATTGAAAACATGAGACAACAGATGCCCAAGAGTTGATCTTAATAATTATAATCACCATTCCAATACTCAAAATACCAGAATTTCAAGGTATAATACCATCAAATACTATGAGGAGGAGTCCAAAGCCTGTAAAAGGCTGAGGTTGTTCAAGAGATTCGATCCTGTACTGGGTTCTGAGATTATGTCTTGACTACTGTAATCTTCATATGAGAAGCAAGAGGGATTTATGAGAAATGTACAATTAAAGTAGAGGAGGAAGGTGATGTCATGCCTTGGGAATGCATGTTGCATTCAAGGAAACCAAACAGTAGTCCTCCCACCTACAACCGCAGTATACATCACTAGAGTCCTCCCACTTACAACCACAGTATACATCACTAGAGTCCTCCCACCTACAACCACAGTATACATCACTAGAGTCCTCCCACCTACAACCACAGTATACATCACTAGAGTCCTCCCACCTACAACTGCAGTATACATCACTAGAGTCCTCCCACCTACAACCACAGTATACATCACTAGAGTCCTCCCACTACACCCGCAGTATACATCACTAGAGTCCTCCCACCTACACCCGCAGTATACATTACTAGAGTCCTCCCACCTACAACCACAGTATACATCATTAGAGTCCTCCCACCTACAACCACAGTATACATCACTAGAGTCCTCCCACCTACAACTGCAGTATACATCACTAGAGTCCTCCCACTTACAACCGCAGTATACATCACTAGAGTCCTCCCACCTACAACCACAGTATACATCATTAGAGTCCTCCCACCTACAACCACAGTATACATCACTAGAGTCCTCCCACCTACAACCGCAGTATACATCACTAGAGTCGAGACACACAGAACACACCCAGAGCTATAAGAGACAACTTACTCCAGCTGTAACCAAACTCATCCTCTTTGTCCTCATCTGAGACTGTGGTTGCAGAGGGCTGTGCACAATCACTACCCATTTCTGAGAACGCTGAAGGAGAGGAGGGAGGAACATTGCACAATGCAGCCTTCTCCGACTCGGATTCTGACTGGCTGGGTGCCTGTGGGGACAAGAAGAATTCAGTAGGCATGTGCGATGTCATGAAAACTTTAAGGAAAACAAATAAGAATATAATTCCAAAACCAAAGGCCAGCTCTAAAATGTTCTCCAAATAATAGAAAGCTTGCATTTGCGTGTAAGAAGTGTTAGACGGGATGTGGGAATCAACATAATTCATTAAATTGTTATTTGCTAATCTAAACAAATTAACAACTCAATTTGAAGACTTAAATGACCCAAGAGAGAAAAATGTTCAAATTCCCTACTGGGGAAAAAAATGTAAAGATTTGTGCAGCTCTTATAGGTCATTCAAGTCTGTCAAGGAAAACAAAAACAACAGGAAGCAAATTAACAAGAAACTATCCCTTAAGAGGTGTTAGTGAGGGCCACCGAGGTGGCTAAGTAGGGAACGGCAACTGGGCCAAGCCTGCGGGCCTGAGTTCAGTACCTAGGCTCACACAGTAGAAGGAAAGAACTGATTTCCACAAGTTGACTTACGATCTCCATGATGTAGACCATACATGTGCACGCCCACACACCCACAGCCACAAAATACATCGATATAATACTAATAACAAGAAAACTTGTAAGCAAGGCTATACATGAACACTGCTCTTTCTTTCTCTCTTTCTCTTTCTTTCTTTCTTTCTTTCTTTCTTTCTTTCTTTCTCTCTCTCTCTCTCTCTCTCTCTCTCTCTCTCTCTCTCTCTCTCTCTCTCTCTCTCTCTCTCTCTCTCTCTTTCTTTCTTTTGTGGATCTGGGGACTGCACCCAGGATCCTGCATCTATGAGGGGGTCTAAGGAGTCAAAGCTCCAGCCCCACATGAACACCTCTTCTTCATTGCTACTTGAATCCTCTCTCTGAACAAATCCACAGAAATAGCACCACACATGCAGGTTGCTCCCCCAAGACAGCCTGCCTGTTAACACAGAGAACAGAAACAGTTCTGTCATGTGTGGGTGTAAAACCACCTCCAACTTATTATTTCCTCAGTGGCTCATGCGAGAGCCTTTCAACAAAGCCAGATGTGGCATGCCTTTTGTCACTTAGGACAACTGGTACTATTCTAAAATTTCGTTTGGTATAATCAAGTTCTTACATGAATTACTATTGGACAGCAGGTTGGAATCTGAAAGGCCATAAACTATTTAGTTCCCCAGGTTCCCTCATTTATTGCTCAGATAAAACTAAGGCCTGCGAAGGACACGTCTTTAAAATCAGGTGCTAGACTTCTTTCTCCTTAGTTCTTCTCTATCACATTTATTTACTTAGCATGTTAGCATGGGTGACTCGGGGGTGCACATGCCTCAGAGTGAGCATGGAGTTGCTAGAGCTGGTTCCTGCACCAGGTGGTTTCTAGGGACTGAACAAAGGCCACTGGTCTTGATGGCAAGCACCTTGAGCTGCTAAGCCACCTTGCTGGTAAGTTCCTATAGTTCTTACCACAATGCAGTTTGTAATAAACCTTCCTATCTTCTCCAGTATCCAGTGTAAGACAGTACCTGTGTCTCAAGATCAGGGACAAAGAAATAAAGCACTTGCCTAGTACCAGGCAGTCTCTGGGTTTTTCAATCTATTATTATCTATCCTTTATGTCACTTTTATGAAAAAATAAACTTACATAGCCTGTTGTAATTTATGTGTATGTTTATTATTTTCTAAAATTAACCTGTTCTAACAGAAAACATACTTACAAATGATTAGCTGGTAGTAGGAATACCATGAAACATATCAACACTAGAGCTTCATGTAGTAAATATAATTTTTTTGCTAATTCAAAATGCACATAGTTTACCAGCAAGACACAGGGCTGACTGACAAATTCAGGGCAATTGATCTACAGGATAGAATTTGCTGTACTAACAATGTTCAGTTTACACATCATTGGCCAAACAAATACAAGTTACAAATGCCAATGAAATCCCTGCTGTCTTCCAGAAGAGCATGCTATAAAAGTCTCTCACATAATATACAAATAAAAATATTCAAGGATGCCAGAAACTTCACTTGATCCATCCAAAATTCAGACATCACTCTAAAAAAGACAAGACCTGTACTTAAGAAGCTTTCTTGTTAAAAAAAATTACTTCTCTGTATGATCAAAAGGTAATATTTGCCTAACATAAATTTATTCAAATCTGTGGATGTGTATTTTGTAGGTCTTTCTTGCTGTTGTTGTTATTATTTTAATTAATAATGAAGAAAAAATCTGACCATCTTAAAATCTTGTCAGGACTATAGGCACAACACTCTACAGCAAAACTGTACACCAAGCCAACTGGCTAATCAGAGAAGCAAGGTTTGCCTTCTTCTTGGAGGAGCAGTTAAGTCTTCTAATTGCTTGTATCAAGGTCATGTAACTAGCTTGTTATTGACACTTCTTGAAATCTGTTAATATGTATTTTTACAACGGCCAAATGAAATCACCAGAGCACATGTGTTCACAGCAAATAAATGAACATGCACGTCACACACACACACACACAAAAAAAAAAACACACGCACTTTAAAAACCTTGCATAGAGGCAAACCTTAAATGGTGTGGGAGCACAAGGGTCAGTTGGGGAATAATAGGAGATGACTGTACTTGAATGTTGTAAGAATCAGGTCACAGAAAACACCCCTTCCAGGTATGGCTTCTGCTCTTATCAATGACATAGAAACATGCACATCCAACGAATATTCATAAAGTGGTCTCTAAAATAAAATTCTGACAGCTTTTTCCCTTTCCACTACTGAATTTTGATATAAAAGAATTTTTATAATTTTTTTCAAGTTTGGTTTTATAATTTCATTTGAATATGAGACTACACTAGGAAAAATGACAAGCATAGAAACAGTTACACTTCATGATCTGGCATTTATATAGACTCATTCTATGAATATTCAGAAGGTTTTGTCATGTACATACACTCACACACACAAACACACACATACAAAACCACAATTATTTAAAGAGTGACTTGCAGAGTGTACAAATCTGAAGATGTTTTAAGACAATACAAGGTTTATGGAAATTGTATACTAAAGTAGTTTATACAAATAGCAACTAAAACTTAAACATGAAAAAAATCAAACAAAAATGCAGGAGAAACACTGGAATCCTTTAACCATACATAAATATATAAATATTCTCCGGCAGGACAGAGTTCATGTCCACTCTGAATACACAATGGGTTGTTTTCCTTCTTTTTTTTCTGGCTAAGTGTGGTCAACAGTGAACTGGGACAAAGGCACAGTTGAAACAACAAAACACTCTGCAAAGGCAAGTACCAGACAACGGACATTATCCAACCTTGTCGGTGGCGAGCTGGAGGGAGTCTGCAAATGGGTTAGTGCTGCTGAAGCTGCACTTAGGGTAAAGGCTGTGCGGCAGGGAAGGCAAAGGGGGTTTCTAAAAGGAAACAGAAGATGCGCTGAAGGCACAAGAAATGTCCGTACAAACAACCCAACCTCAAGAACCAAGTCCTTCATGGGTCAGAGACAACAGAAGTCGGCCTGAGTAGCTAGCTCTGTGTGCTCCTCTTAAACAGTGACTAATGGTTTGTTTCTAATGACCCAAGCCTACACCTGAGTCTAATCACTTCAGGAAGGAAAACAGATTGTCAACCAGACTGGAAGTTCTGCCATTTCCCCGGAAGGTTTTAATTATCACTGTGTGAAATGCATGTACTCTGTCCTGGTTACATACTGGCTTCTGATTCGCGAGTGTCAGGGCACCTGCTTCAGATGGAAAGCCCTAACTTTTTTTTTTTCATTTACTTTTAGAAGTGAGGGACATTGCTTTTCAGTAGTCTGTTTGGAATGCACAGTAAGCACTTACCTGTCAGCTCATCGTAACCTTCATTGTCCTCCATTAAGAACACTGCACTCTGACCGGCCAGGAGATGCTGATTTAGAACAGTCAGTTTTAAACTTTAAAAGTTGGGGGTGGGGGGGGCAAGAATCACTCTATGGTGTGTTCCTTCACCATTTCATGTCAAGATTTGACAGAGATGAAGATGTTAATAAAAGAAAGGAAAAGTCTGACATCCACTGACATCTACTACTACTGAAGGATTTACAGCTTTGGAAAATACTTGAAAGTCTGTGTTTAGTGTTGCGCCTAGATTTTGTGACTTGAGTGTAGTAAGTCCTTAGCTGGGGCTGTTAAAGCTGAATAGACATATTAAAGGCAGGAAGTCAGCCAAACAGAATTTAGCATGTTCATATTTAAAAAGAAAAAAAGTAATTTCCTTAGCACAATACTCTTCCTTTCACACCCGCTATCTCCATCCTTTCCTGCTATTGACTGGATCTTTGAAAGAAAATTGCAGACATTTAAAAATTCATACTGGCTCCAATTAAATGTTTGTGTTACTTCTCCCTGACAAAGCCTCCTTGCCAGGCATGGCGTGGGGGCCTGGTCATATGACTCCCCCCTGCACGGGAGCATCTGCAGACACTGTCCTCTGGCTCCCCGACTGCTGCCTGGGGACTTCACCCTTTCAATCTGCGCTTCCTGCAATGTTTCCCCTGAGAGGCAAAGCAGGAAAAGGACGGGTACCATGACATTTCTGTTCCTCTCAACTTCGTCCCCACTTTACAGTTTAAAATGTCAACTCCTGCTTTACTCAAGCTGGGCTTACAAGTGCCAAGAAACAGGACCACACAGTAAGACGGGAGAACTGACTGACGGGACGGAATGGGGGGCCTGGTGGTGTGGGCGGACTGTTTCTGGTCGCCATGCACGGCACATCCAGGGGCTGTCCTTTGTAACCATGCGGAACAACAAAATCAGAACCATGATCAAGACATGGAATCCCCAGAGACCTCTAGTTTTTACTTTTCTTCAGACCTTATATTTCAATGTGGTGCTGTCAGAGGAGCAATGTGCGTGGAATGGTAGGTCACTTCTGCCACTAGGGAAAGAGTTACAGACCCAAGACTTTGCTTAAAAGAAATCAATGATGAAATGTCCTTCGGGTAACTAACAGAAGAAGCATAACTAAGACGACACAGAGAGGACACCACACCATCCTCTGGCCCTATGAAGGCCAGCAGTCAGAATGTGTAGAGTCCTAATTCTCTCTGTTAAACTGAAGGGAGTATCAGGGACATTCTATAGAGTTTTCATCCCTGAATAGCCAAAGGACAGAAGGACAGGCCAGCTTCTCAACTGTGTAAGATTTTCCAGGAGCTTTATCCTCTGACCACAAAGAAAACTCTGCCACACAGGGACTCTACGGTAAGTAAATTTGTGGTGTTTTTCCTTCAGCTAACCAGAGGACTGATTACTTCCATTTGGAAGAAAAACACCACTGACAAAGAATATCTCATTTTAAATGCAAAATTAATTCTAGTTTCCCAAAGCAAAATGTGTCTAACTTGACTAAACATGTCATTTCTAAGCAAGATTTATCCTGGAATAATTGCTATAAAATTAGGTGTCATTATGCCTCAAATAAAAAAAAATAGGAATATTTTCCAGGTGTATGAGACAATATCTTTCTAGCTCATTAGGAAATGTGATTGGCATTGAAAGAAATGTTTGCAGTTTAAGTGTTCAAAGTAATATTAAGAATCCCTATTCAGCAGTTTATAATATTATCCTAAATCATATGAGTTAGAAATTAAAATAAAACAAAAAAATGGAATAAACCCTCCCACACAAAAAAATAGCTGTAACTCAACTTAAACAGCCATTTACAATATTACCATGCTGTGTCTATGTTTAACACAACAAATGTTAACAAATGTAAGAAGATTTGTAGTTATTTAAACAAACTGAATAGCATTTGCAAAGAATGCAGCATGAGGCAGCCCTATCATTTGGCAGATTTTCTATCTGAATGGATAATTATTACCTAACAATAAACAACTGAATGGTTAAAAACTGCAGATGTGAGGAGAACTGCTTATATTAAGAGCCAGTACATTTGTTCCACACTGTGAACCCCAAACCGGAGCCACACCTGTCTTGACAACAACAAGACAGACAGTAACATAAACCTGGGTGCTGTATACGGAAGCCCAGAAGGCTCATCTTGGTCAGTCAGGGCACTGGTCTCACAGGCTGCTGTCGCCTTCGCTCCACTATTGCGACACTAACATCTTAAACACACAGGAACACTCTCTTTCAAAGCCAACCAGCCTTCGGCCAGCCACATGCAGGGGCGCAGGGAAAGTGCACGACTTCTTACACCCAGGAGCAGCTTCTCCCAGAGCTTCAGAATTCGAGCACTCTCAGGGAATTAGTGTTACAAAAACCCCAACTCTGAGGGCTTGTGGACGACTCTAAATAACTTTCTTAGTATATGGAACAAATTTTTGGTATGTTTCGGTGAGGCATAAAGAAGGTATCAAAACCAACATTAAATTAGCAGCACAATGTTCACTTTCAGCATCACTAGAGCATATCAAATATACTAATATATACTAAATTATATAATAATTTTTTATATATTATATATCAAATATACCAAGCTGCAGTTTTTATCCTTTCTAGATAATAGCCACTGATGTGCTTATATATTCTTAAAAGTTATTGTCATTTGGGTCTTGTGGTATCCATAGCATCACATTTGTAATCCTCCAGCCTAGCCTCTGGACATTTGTGATTGCAGGAATATAACACCAGGGATGGCCCCTAAAATATATTCGAAAAGTCCTTTAACAATGATGGCAGAGGGCTAAATGAGATAGTAGGTTTCTGTTCCCAAGGATCTGTGATGAGCTGCATATTGACTGTAGCTGAGAAATAACTATACAATGATTTGTATATAAGTAGAATGTACTCTATGAGAATTTTGTATCCAATTGAATATATAAATATGTTAAAATCTGATAATGTGATAGCATAGATAAGATATTCTATATAAAGAATAGATTTAGAAAAAAAAAAAAGAAGTCTTTATGGATTCCAAGAGACTCAATTAAAGATGTTTACTACATATCACTTTATATTCCTTTCAGGAATTTATATATTTTTTAACCAGAATGAATACTAGCAAGATATCAACTTGACATGGTGACAAATTTGTTACATTTCCATGTATTTTTAAGTCTTCATATGTACCGTAGAAGAGACTTGCAGGGCAGCTCAATGTTTCAATACAGCAAAGGACACCTTTTATAAAGACCTTCTGAGACGCTGGAAACTGAAAGGTCACATGCAGACAACCTGGCCCTTGCTACGCTAGACTCCGAGCTGCACGCTGATGGCCGTATGCCTACCTTGCCCTCTGTGTATGCTTACCCTTGGTCTGTTTATAATGCTCTGTACCATAAACACTACAGGGTTGCCTGCTTTCCGAATGGCTTCCACAGCTTGTTCATGGCTTGCATCTCTGAGGTCCATCCCATCCACCTGCAATGGAAGGCCTCAGCTTAACATTTCAAGAAGCTAGAGAACAAAAGAGCGATTTGGAGCAGTTCTGAGGCTCCTTTAGATCCTGGGAGATTTGTTTCAGGGTCAAAAACATGAAGAGTTAAGCTGCTCAGGTCTCGTCCCAACAGTGGACTTGAGGTACCCTGTTTGGATAAAGATTCAACTGGAGCCGCAACCAGTTCGGATCAGGGCGCTGCCTCTGCATTCCTCTCAGCTCTAGCTGCTCTTTGATGTTTAAGAATCAGTTTTTCGATCGTCATCATTAAGAAAACAATCTAGGGAGGTGAATTTATCAAAGACAGTGCTGTATTGCTAATATTTCATAAAGTGGGTACTTATGTGTGGGGGGGGATGAGTCTTCATGGGTTTCTCTTAAGAGAAATTTAAAGAATAAACAAAATACAGAAATTCAGAAAAGTCAAGACTGTAAGGTTAGTTTTGCACAAGAATCTGCAGTAAATGTGGCAGAAGTTGGAAGCCAAGAAATTGTGATTGCTTGTTAGTTTCTTATATAAATAGCTTGCAAAATGAAAGTCATTTCATAATGTTTTGTGGGCGACCATTAGCTAAGCTTAGGCACTAGATATTCAGGAGGAAATGTAGAGAGAGGGTCAGTGCTACTCCTGCTGGATAATGTTTCCATTTGCAATTACTAAGTCCACTCAGAGTGGACACATTCTGTGGAAGAAAACCAATCATTAAGTCCTGGCATAATATTATAAACATTTAGTTAAAACCGCTCTCAGGCTGATACTTTGCTAATATAACGATATTTTTCAATTCATACTAAAATCAATTGTTAAAATCAATATTGATTTCTAACAAAATCAATATTCATGCCTACTATATGTCAACTAAACATCATTATTCAAGCCTAAAGCAAATAGAGTAGCCCAGGTCTGTAATAGCATGCCCAGTACGAGGAGGGCCAGGCTTCCTAGTTCTTGGAGAATCCTACATGTAATGGACTGAAGAACCTACACACAGGTATTTTGGAATATACACCAACACATCCTTTCTTTTCAATTTGAAATGGAAATTTTAATTAATATGTTTTATTGTCTACTAATTTTAATTAATATTTTAATTGTTTCAAAAGCCATATGGGAACAAACAATGGCCAATCATCTCTAAAGGTAACTGCAAATAATTTATATTTTCCTCTTTAGGCAAAAAGTATCTCATAGTTAAACTAAAAGATATAAACAAATTGAAGCTTTTAAATGGATCTCTACGGGAAGAATTCCATTAAAGGGACTAATATTTCACTTAATGAGAGTAGGTCAGGTGTACTGTCATTTGTTCTTATAGATGGCCACGGGAAGAAGAAAGGCACTGGTCCCTGTTTCCTGTCAAACGCCAGTCTCTCATTTCTCAGGCACAGAGAATGAATGGATAAATGAATGAATGAGCAATCCAATCATAAAACATTTTCTTTTTACTTTACATTTCCAGCGGCGTTAAACCCAGGGCCACGGGGTGAGCACGCAGGCACTGGGCTAACTGTTTAGCCACAGACTCTTTCTAGTGTATAATGCTATGTCCTAACTGGAGCCTTCTGAACCAGGAAGGCATTTTAATGCGAAGTCTATGGACTGAGAGAATGAGACAAGCACTTGTACGAGGTAAACAAAATGTCCATTAAACTCATCAGCGTCTCAACAGTCGCTCCTTTCCTTCTACTCTACTTAAGGAAAACGAGGTTAGACTCCCTTTCCTCAGTATTTTAAATCTAACTGTGCAGGCTTCCTTGTGGCCAGGAACAGTGTCTGGTCTACCGTGGACACTAGCTCCTGGTCCAGCCCTGGAAGCTTACCAGCTGCTCTCGTAATACATATCAGTAAATGTATGTGTGCCTCTACTGCACCTGAGGCCTCTGCATAAGATAGTAAATTTTAATTAGGGATGACATCTGATTTCACGATATGTTCCTCTCAAGGTAAAGTATATGCCATGTATGCTCATACACAGAGCCTTCTGTGGTGGCGGATTGAACTGAGGAGAAGGCTTCTAGCTTTTGTGAAACATTCATTTAAAAAATAATCAAATTCTCAAAATTCAAAATTTTTGGAGAAAAGGCCCACTTAGAAAAACTCTCACTCCAAATGCTTATTAATATTGCAAGGACTATAATAAAGTATTTTTTGAAATAATATTTTACTGGAAAACCAACAAGGAGTTGTAAGATTTTCCCTGGGTTAATATGATATTAAATATTTTAATTTCCCCCTAAGAAAATTTCCTTTTTTAAAAATTAATATTTCTTAGGACCAATGCTTTAAAATTGGTTGTCTATATCTCCAGATACAAGTTTTAGCATCAAAGACGTAATCCTGTCACCACATGCATACAAAAACCCTGGATGCGAATGAGAAAATACGCGAATGGTAAACCCTTGACTCTAACACTGGGGTAAGGACTGAGCCCCAAGGACAGCAACTCCCTTGGTAAAGTAGACAAGGGTGCCATTCTGAACAGAACGCTCACTGGAGGTTACCTCAACTATTCTGTCCCCTGGCTTCAAAGTGCCATTTTTGCCAGCTGGACTGTCTTCCAGAACATGTTTGATGAAAATGCCCCTCATCACTTCGCCGCTGCTCAGCCGGCTTCCCATGCCCCGACCGCCAACGATGCTGATGCCCAAGGACTTGCTTGGTTCTCTCCAAAGCTCCACCCTACAAAAATAAAATTGCAAACTCCATGAGAAAACCACAAAGGCAAGCTCCCTGGGTTTTAGAATTCCCTTTAGATGATGGTATCTTACATAGGGTTGCTGATGCTGTGATAAAACACCATGACCAAACGCAACTTGGTGAAGAAAGGGTTTATTTCAACTCCCACATCAATGTTCATTATGGAAGGAAATCCTGACAGGAACTCAGACAGGATCATAGAGGCGGGGCCAATGGAGGGGCGCTGCTTACTGGCTTGCTCCTCATGGCTTACTCAGGCTGATTACAACCAGCCTAGGGATATCCATGCCCACAGTACACAGGGCTCACTCCCACAGATCACTAATTAAATAAATTTTATAGCTGGATCCTATAGCAATTGAGGCTCCTGCCTCTCTAATGACTCTAACTTGTGTCAAATTGACATAAAACTAGCCAGGTCAGACACCAAGAATATAGGAAATGTGTGTGTGAGGGGGGGGGAGGGCAAACTGGACTTCATTAAAATGAAAGGAAAAGAACACAACTCACAGAAGGAAAATGGCATTTGGGAATCACACATCCAGTAAGAATTAATATCCAGAATGTAAGAATGAACTTTCTAAAATCCATTTACAAAGCCCTCAAACAAATGGGTTAAAAATTAAGCAGGGGCTTTAACTACAGGTTTATACATGTTTTATAAGCACATGAAACAATGATTAACATCTGTAGAGACACAATCAGTATCCAATAATACATTATCTTACACCCATTAGGATTGATAATAATAACCCATTAATAATGAAAACAGAAAATGACTAGTGTCTATGAGAACAGAAAGAAGCTTAAGCTCTGTGCATTGCTGGTGGGAATGTGACATTACAGCCACAATAGAAAATTAAAAATACCTACCTAATGGGACCATAAACAAAAGAATCAGGGTTGTAAAGAGATATTTTGAATATTTACATCATAAAAGCATTATCCACAGCAGCTAAGAGGTATCTGAGTAGTCTAATAGAAATGAGTGAACACAGGCTGTCGTGGTGGCTTAGTGCCTCGAAGTGCTGTCTGTACATTTCTGATCCCTAAGCTTGATTTCCAGGGTCCACAAAAGCCCAATGCGTTGGCTCATATCACTAATCCCAGCATTCCCGTAAACAGAGGTAGAGACAGTAGGATTGTCCAGAACCTCAGAGGAGCTAGCCTAGTGTACACAGAGCAGTAGAGACAGGAGTGACCTTGCCTCAAATAAGGTAGGAGATAGACCAACTTCCAGATGCTCCTCGCCAGCCTCCACATGTGCCTGCACTCATGCATGTACACACATAACACATATAATAATAAATATATTTTACATTTCAAAATTAATATGCAAAATGATACATAGCTTAGTTGGAAAGACACTCCTGAAAATCAGTTTCACCATATACAAGTCTGAGCATACCATATAATATCAAGTTGGCCAGCTAAACAAAGTCAAAGCCAAATGCCCAGGGTTATACTCTCAAGATGTCCAGAGGAGACATATTCAGAGGCAGGACATAGAATGAAATTTACCCTGCTGGGAAGTGGAGGGAGAGTTATTCAGTGGACACAGTCTTAGTTTGACAAGATGAAAGTTTTCTGTAATGACGGTACTATATTTAAAGCAAAGATTCTTAAAGGTTCCAAATTGCACACTAACAAATAGAACAATACGTGTCTAATCATAATGAAATTCTAGTTATAAATGATTAATTTAAATAGTCTCCAAATTATGTGTTTTGTTGGTATTAATATAGGGCTCACATTCTAGGATAAAGTGCAAGCCAGTGAAGAGGTACCATTTTCAGGAGTGTTAATACAGTCATTAAATGATCAGGAGATTCAGCTACCGCTGAACAGATGGCATCTCCTAGGTTTAGCAGCCAAATCCAGGGAAAGAACATTTTTGCACACGTTAATCAGAAGCTTGCCTCTGTAGGAATCCATCTTGCCAGAGCAGACCTGATCAACAGTCAGGGCATGAAGGCCAGTTGCTGAAAATATTCGACATGAAATGATCCTTCTATCACCTCCCGAGACACCCTGAACTGCTTTGTACCTTCACTCCAGGAAGCATAGCACCTCCTCTCTGTTCTGTCAGTTGATTTCATATGCTACTACCTTCAGTCCTCATCAGTTTATCTCTAGTCTCTCTTTATACACACCAAAAATGCAGAACTCGGGGAATCACTGCTACAGCTAATGTTGAAGGATGGAGGCTGGGGATGGAACCGGCAAGTGGCTGTTCATGCGTGCACAGACCTGGGTCTGATCCTGAGCACTGCAGAAGGTACAGAAGGATGTATGTACGAATGTCCAGGAGTCTCCTGTGAGAGGGGAGGGTGCAAGAGTGAGGCGGCGTTCAGTGAGTAAGAAGGTCGGAGTGTTGAGAAGGCCCTGCATCTACTTCAGGCTTCAGGGAAGACAACGATGTGAACATGGATGACAAGAAGACAGCATGGCCTAGTGTGTCCTCAACACTGACATATGGGGTCTTTCAGTGAGCTGAACGCTGCACTGCTGTCAAGTGAAAGGAGTAGCAGAGAGGGAAACTAGGGGGCAGTGGCTGGGATGACAGACAGGATGCACGCCACGAACAGCTCCCTTTAGTCATGATATTTTTTTCATCTTAACCAGAAATATATAATCCTTAGGAAGATGATCTGTTTAATTGGAGGGAACTAGACAATAATCTGTGAATAAAAATGATAAAATATTATTCAACCTTTTCTCTCTAGGAAGTCTATAAAATCAAAGAAACCAGCATTCGTTTCTAGGTTTAAAAGTATTTAATGTATTTGTGTGTGCGCCTGTGTGTATGTATATGTGCAAATGTGTGTCAGTGTGAATGAACATGTATGTATATGCAGCTGTGCATGCCTGCGCCCATGCAGAAGACAGGAGAGGGTACTTGGCTCCTCTCTGCCATTTCTTGAAGTAGTTTTTGTAGTAAACTGGTAAAACAAAGAAGTCTAGCCAATGTATGTCTGGGTCTTAGAAGGTAGGTAGGACTCTTCAGTTCTTATTTTTTTCCCTTGACTCTTCAGTTCTTAAGAAAAATTTTAAAAGGAATGATGGGAAATGATTCCTAAGACTGTTTATTGCTAACTGTGAGTAAGAAATGATTTCTGGGATGTTATAAGTAGCGAATTATAGTTAGGTTTAGGTGACCTACCCCTCTTTGAGGTAATTTTATTTTTTACTCAGTCCTCAAACTATTTAAATCCATATTCACCAAGGAAAGAAAGAATCACGGATTCAGCAACGTTGGCAAACAGCACTCTGGACCCTAATGGATTGTAAAGTTTAATGCTTGGTGATGCTTGGTCTGTGAATCCTTACACAGAGCAGAGGGAAGCCAAATGATCACAGAGGCAAAAGGCTGGGTTCATCAGCCATCAGACACAACATGGAGTCTCGGAAAGAAGGACACCTCTCAAGAACCACTCTGCAGAGCACGTTCTGGCTCTGGGCTGTGTGAGCAGAGTCCATGCATTTCAGCCCTGTTCTTCTGCTACTTAATCACATGACACCAGGCAAGCTACTTAGTCTCTTTGTCTTACTTATCCCAGCTGGGAAGTGGAGCCAGTTAAGAATCTCTAATAAGATAGTCTTGACTACTTAATACATACAATTGCAAAATGAAAACTTTGGCACAGGATAAGCAGCAAATAACTCTATGACGATGGTGGTGATGGTGGTGATTTCCACAGGAATGGGAGGAAGTATGCTATTCCATGCACATGACAACAGAGCAATTGTATATCCACCCCATCATACCATCACAATTCGTAAAGACAAGGCGCCATTTTCCAACTATTGACAGAACACTTTTAAAAAAGGTTACACATATCATTTGATGAAAACCCATGTATTGAAATAGAAAGGCAAGCTACTATGATCACCATAAAAAGAAACAAGATAATTCAAATAAACTTTCCAAATGAAGCTAGTAATTCTATTTCTGGATACATAAGTACCCTAGATAAGATGTCATACACATACATGGAAAATACACATTTACTGCACAGAATAGTGTAACCACTCAAATGTCAGGTATGGCCTGAATCAGATGCTTAAGTAGAAGTATGACATATGACTCCAAAATCTAAGATGAAAATGTAAACAAGCTAGAAAAAAAATACATATAGATATCACTAGCAAAAATCTAATCTATGCATACCTATTTTATAATCTGAATTTTATAAAATTATGATTGTGTGTCTATATGTACAGAGGCACGTGTGTCACGGGTGCATGTGGAAGTCACAGGGCAACTTTGTGGAGGTGGTTCTCCCTTTCCCCCTTCTGGAGGGTCTGAGGATTGAACTCAGATAAATCGGGTCAGCTTGTCTTGAGAGTTAAACACCTTCACCATTGAACACTTTCATGAGTCCCATCTTACAGTGTGTAACACTTAACTAACAGTATCCTCTATTTCAACACAAGCTTTCGTTGAGTTTATGTTTCTAAAACTGGAAACTGGACCTTTGTTTCCAGAAAGTTCTGGCTGTGTCGGGATGCTTCTTCCTCATCTACAAGCATTCCCTGGAAGAGTTAAGTAATCCTCTACACTGATATGAAAAGCTGCTATGGAGGCTTCAGGCATTTTCCGTGGAAATCACCACCACAGAGGAAATTCTTAGGCTCATGTGACGACAAAACGTAGGGCCAAAGTACAGAAATTTTCCAGGTCCAAAGATATGTGCTTCTTTTTCTGTAACAACCCCTGTGTATACACCTTCCTTTTGTTTAGCTACTTATGACAGACACAGACTAGATTAGGTACTTACTGAGAACTCCCCACTGCCATGTTGGGGCTGTTTAGAGGCAGAACTTACTGATTCTTCCTCCGAATTCAAAAGACTCCATAACTAACCTCATTATACATAAGTGGTCTGACTTATATTAAGAAACTTGTGCACAAGGATCAAAAGGGACTCAAATACCACTCTCACTGCCTCCAACTCTGTGCGTACTGCCAAAACTATTTTCCATATTAGTGTGTGTTTAAAACTAAGCAGATTTATCTCTCCTATTGCTAATACTCTTTTCTAACAAAATCTATAACAACCTGCTGTAGAAAACTTCTTTCTCAATCTATAAACATGTAACACCTTCTAATAAATTATCTGTCAAAGATCTTTCGCATACACTGTTTTCTCAGTGTGGATAATGCTTTAGAGAGAAAGCAAGCTGATCAGTTATTGAAGAACTCCAAGCTGAAAATCCCTTTTAGACAGCTGGAGATGCTTAGAGTCTCTGAAAATGACATGTTTTAAAATTTATATTTTAGTATCTGTATTTAAGAGACTCCTGCTACAGGCTAAAGCTCACTGTGAACAGGCCACATCACCGCGAGAGGCGCCATTGCAATGCCTAAGTTCCCAGCAGCTTGAAGAGTCTGAGCCGTGATTACTGATATTTAATATCCCACACTGGTGTTGCCCTCATGACTCTCTAGGTCTTGCCTGACCAAGGACAGTCTGTCTTCCTTGGAAGCAGAATTTATGTCTTAGGGTTACTTCCTGGTTCCTCAACAAATTATCAACCTTGTTTCTTGCTCCCACCTAAGACTCAGTGGTCCCCAGTAAGCAGAAGCTGGCTTGCCTCAGCACGAGCATGTGAATATGTCCACAAGCTACAGGGATTTGATTGCAGAGTCTTCCCTGCTGCACAGGAGTCAGTGTCAGCAAGTATAAGGCTTTGAACAAACTCAGCCTGTGACAGCTCTACACACACACACACACACACACACACACACACACGTTAAAATACATATAATTTTGAATGTAAACATGTTAAACATATAAATATATTAAAATGTAAAAAGACATTACATGCTATACCTAAAACTATTCAGAACTTATTTATTCCAACTACAGATGCATACTTTTCTCTAGATACAACTACAGATGCATACCTTTCTCTAGATAATTGTCTTTAGTGTCTGCCACAGATCCTTGCATATGTTAGTTTTAACCCTGTATGATAAACATTACTTTCACACATATGGGGGGGGGAAGTACATATGAAAAAAAAAAGAGTGATGCTGTAAAGTAGCAAGTTATGGGCCAGTCCTTTAGACCATCTCTCCTCCCCACCCTGTCTCCCCCTCCCTCTCCTTCACCGCCTCCCTCTCCATTCCCCCCCCCTCTCCATATACCCTCACGGAATGGGGAAACAGAGGCATCTTACTTCCGCGGCTGGCTCCAGCTGCTGTAGGCAGCATTCTGCAGTTCGCTTTCTTCCCCTTCTCCTTCTTCTCGCTCTGGGAGCTCTGGAATGTCTCTGGTTAAGGACACACACAGTGAGAATTTGGAGCAACGCTGCCTGGAATGCACTGAACTCTGAGGCTAAATCAGCAGAGCTGTCTGGATCTTCATTGTACTTGACCTTCAAGTGTGTAACATTTCCCAGCATAGGAAAAGGAGAAGGTAACCACACAACCTTACTCAGAGTCGGTGATACCCCAGAGTCCGGAGGCCCTGCTACTCACAAAGTCCTGCTGCTGCATCTGCTAATGAGATGTGGAATGAAGGAGAGGAAAGAGAAGGATTGCAACAGACCTGGGATTCGAAAGGGGAGCTTTTCAGCAAATCCTTCTCTGCCTTAAAGGAATTCAGCATCAGTTGATTTTATACAACTGAAAACTCTAAAGAAAACATGTATTTAAATTGTAGCTATTTTTCACTGATAGGAATCCTGAACTGGTTCAAATTATGTGACCTTCAGCTGGAAGGCTACAACTCAGGTGGCCTGGTGGATCTGCACTTCAATGTGGTTCCCAGTGCTAAGAAGCCAACGTCCAGGCTCTCTATCAATACCCTATTTCTTTGGCCTGAATGGTCAAATGTTGCTTAAACATTGTTAAAATAAAATTTACCTGCTACAGGCCCTACCAGCTGTTCTGTACTTGATGTCCCCTTTTATGTAAACTAAACAGGATGACAGGTCTAGGAAAAGCTGAGCTTTCTGGAGTCTAAACCTGACAATGGTCCGGAGAGGTTAGCAGTAGTTCCAAGAGGCATATTACAAAAGTGATGTCAAATAGCTTGATGAGAAACGGTCCAAATGAATATAAGAGAATATAAGCCAGACAAGAAAAGAGATGGAGAAGAAAGCAGGCTTAGGAGACAGTGCGAATGTGAGCAGCTGCTGCACCATCTCCTGACAGCCCTGACTCTGGGCTGGGAGATCTACACATAAACTATGCATTAGTCTTGGCCACACTGTATGGCATACCTGACATCTGAGCTGAGAAGACAGTTTTAATCCTTTGACACAGACCCCAGTCTCTTCAAATGACTCTACAATGTTGAGTCTTTCAGTAACTCACACATGCTCCCCTAAATATGCCTAGTACTTGATCTCTACCTTAACATGTGAAGACATTCTGTGCCATACACACTGCCTCTTTGGTTTAGGGACTTCCTTTGGAGTCAATGGTCAAGATCTTAAGAGTCTGGCTGATTACATTCTAACCATGGCTTTGAAACTAGCTGTGGGGAGGGAGTGGGGGTGCTCCAGAAGTTAAGCTCTTGCTGCTGCAGATTCCTCCCCTGTAAGATGTAGACTGCTTTGTGTAGGCATCCTGCCGATAAAAACCGAACACGCTTTCTTTGCAATGAAACATTACACTGAAACACCAATGTCATTCCCTTCTCTGTGCTGAGAGTAGAGAAGAGCAATAAAAGCAGCTTTTCTTTCTAAACCTTGTGGAAGTTCAAGGCCCATGCACTTACTGAGATGTCAACTGGACCCCATTTAGACAGAAGAAAGAGTACTTTTCCCATTTTGTCAGGTAACACTGGGAAACTACATGCTATAAAGCTGAGACAGGAATTCTGCCGTGCACTTGGGCCAACTTTTGTACAGGGTGAGATACTCCTGCCATAAATGTCATGAGTCACAAAGCACTGCAATATTCTTTTTCTTTATAAACACAGAACATGTCTTTACATTCCCAACTACTCTCTGCACACCGTGGGACTTGCATAATGTGAAGGGAAGCAATGGTGCTATGTCCTAATTCCTTCAGGGCCAGTGGGAACCAGGTTGTTCCGACAACCTCTGTGAAGGTAGGGCTCTTCTGAGAAAGATGTCAAACGTTTGTGAGGCTCTGTGCTCTACAGTCAGCCTAAGAGAAATCCGGTATCCAACTGGCGGTGTAACTGCAAAAAGCAACACACAGGAAACAGCACACTCTTCCAGAGAAAGCGTTCTGACATTTCTTTCCTGCTGTGAACTCAATCAGTAGTAGCACCAAACCCTAAGTCTATCTTTTTGTAAGAGTAAAGAAAGCTCTATTATTTAAGTGGTCTTAATATGCACTATAGCAAGAGCCTTAAAAAGCTAAGTACCATTTCCTGATATCACTATATACCACGATTCTGAGCCTATGAATCTCCAAAGAAAATAAATATATTTGTTAAAAATGTTTCTGATTGAATTGTTTGGTATTTCTAGGAAAAGTAAAAATACTATATATAACCATGGAAAATGTGCTGTCTATGTAATTAATTAAATAATAATACTAACTGGGGAAGATTATAAAATCTTAATGTTAAAAGTGCTATATAGAAGGTGGATGAAAGATTATTTTAAATTATTGAATGGAATATTTACATATATCCCAAATTTTCAATTCCAAATGATAATCACTTGAGTAATTGAGACAAATGGAGACTTATTTTTATAATATTCTGTATCATTTATTGTTTTGTAGTAAGGCTTATCTACTCACCTGCCAGTGTATGAAGAAAAAATATCCAGCGCCATTATCCCTCCAGCTTGTTGACCAAAACTTACTCTGAACTCTTCCAAATGTTCTGCAGGCACGTAAGTAATTCTGGAAATAAACATAATCCATGAAAGCAAAGGGAAGAGCCCCTCTGTCAGGAAAGGCCCTCAAACCCAGTAAATTCCTACTGCCCACTCCTGTGTCCTGCCCACTTGTGTGCAAGTGTCTGCACTTCATATGTTATGGGGAATGAGCATATTCAACATATAATCCAAATTTCAAGACAAAATATTCAACAGGCAAACACAGCAACTGAAATTAAAATTGTAAATGCTACTGAGAAACTACGAATGGGGAAGCAGAATCATTCATTTCTCCAAATGAGCAAGTTAAGGTAACATTTTTGAGATCTGGAGCTTCCAAACCTCAGCGGGAGCTGGGAGGCAGCTGACTGTCAGAGGGCTCGCACGTCAGGGCCCTGGCTTTGCTCTCTTTACTACAAGGATAAATGGCTAGATGTGTGAATGAAGGCCGTGAGCGACGGAAGGAAGGAAGGAAGGAAGGAAGGAAGGAAGGAAGGAAGGAAGGAAGGAAGGAAGGAAGGAAGGAAGGGGACTAGGAGAGCTCAACTGCAGAACGTCTGCTCTCCGTGCCTGGGTCCAGGCTCATCACTAGCACCACAAAAGAAATATGCAAGTAAATAAATATCCACACTAATAATATGTTTGTCATAAAATATTTAGATTCCCTAGTAGAAATCAATTAGATGTACTTTCTTAAACACTGAATATCTGGAACTCATTATGGTTAATAATGTTGCTAAAATCCTTAAGTTTAAGGAAAGATTCACTAATGTGTAGTGACTTCTTTTACTCTTATTTTCCTCAAAGAAACCTTTTAACACTTGAAAGAAAACTAGTAAATTCCATAAGTAGCAACTGAGTGTTCATCATGTGGAAGACATGACACTGGACACAGAATACATACATGAGCTTGGAAACCAACACAGCAAAGCCCATGTTTACTGTTCTTCTGGAAGGTTAGTTGCACCACTGATAAAATTCATTAATAGGTTGGACAATATCATCAAATTAGTAAATGCTCAGAGAAATACTGTTCTTGAAGTCAGTAGGATAGAAGACATGTTTGTGTAACGAGTCAAAAGAGTATGTTTAAAACATGCTCAATATAGCAATCACAAAGACTCTTAAACCTATAATGCATCCATTAAGAATTCAAAAGATCCTGGCATTGGGGATACCACAAAGACATTCACTCTGTCATGTCTGCTAAGTGCAGTCTCGTGGGTTTGAGGTGCTCTGAGGCAAGACAACACTGCTGAACCTGGAACGCTTCGACCACGAGTGTGTCATCTTTTATTAGGCAGCCATAAGCTACACGTCACCAGACAGTGCGGCAGGCAGGGCTCTCTCAGAACAGTCGGCTGTACCCCAGCCCACCAAAACCCACTCAATCCTCTGGGAAGCTCCTTGAGACAATTCTACCTCAAGGACCAAATTGTGAGCAGAAAACAGTGGTTATAGGAATTTCACTAGGCACAGTGAAAGCATTGCCTTTCACTGGCCCAGCTTAATGTATTCATCTATTAAAAAAAAGGACAAGAAAAACCTTTAAGTTGTTATAAAAATACTGAATAGATTTACTGTTATCCATTCAAATTTCATGAGTCAAACCATGTCATATTTTATATAATTCTATATAATAATAAAATATAAATACTTAATTATAAAAAATTAATTATATTACCTAATATGAAAATTAGGTGAGAGGATTTTGGGCAACATAATTTTGAGAGATCTTTAGAAAAATTAGAGAGAACTCATATAAATAAACCCTTGAGTGAAAACCAAGAAAAAATATGTAGGCAAAGTGTAGCAGGGATGCAATAATACGAATAAAAAGCCTTGCCTCTTTTGTTTACTAGCTATCTTGAAACCCCCAAGTGGGATTCATGAGTTGTCTGTATTTGCTGATTTACTTCCATCAGAGGGTAATAAGCGAGGGCTTTATAAATATTTGTTTGATATTTTGTTAGCAAGGGGAAAGAACAAAGGAAGTTGCTTCCATGGTCATTTGTCCCGTCATCAGAAGAGGTATCCCACAATGCAGCAGCACATGCAGAGCAGCTCCAGCGCATGGCCAACCGTAGCCCATAAAACCTCCATATAAGGCCGAAAACGGCACAGCTGAATGGCGAACTGCAGAAACAGGGAAGCAGACTATTTGGGAACTGCATCAAAACCGTCTATGCAGTCTAACCTCTGGTTACACGCGGAGTGGAAGAAAAGAGACTTCCTTTAGTGACGCTGACATGTGATAACAGCTGCTAATCCAGGGGCCATGCACACACGATCAGCCTCACAACGGAGCCTAAAAGCTTAGTGGCTGGCAAAAAGGGATTTCCAAACGAGTTCACAACCATCATTGCAATGTGAAAATGTAGCAACTGCATATCTCTGCTGGAAATGACATTCTTATAAATGAAGAAAACAGCCAAACTGTACACACGGAATCCAATCTGGATCTTGGATGTTATAAAAGCATGAAACGGTTTTCACAGACAAGTTGTAACACACAACCATAATGAGCCTTTGAGTCACCAATACTCACACATAAAAGGGGGCTTGCTCGCCAGCAGGTGCTGCAGAGAATCTAGAATGTGAAGCATACGCCGCGGCGTCTTTTTACAATGGTGTTAACAAATGTCAATGTCTTGTGCTGAATGTGAGACGCATACATATGTAGTTAAAAGTGGGTGCTCCTGGATATTTTCCCCCTTTCCACCTCCCTCTCATCTACACCTCCCCCAGAAAGCATCTGCTCTTTCCTGGTGTCTATAGCGGTGATTATTAACAAGCATGGAAAAATGTAACTGCAATCAATCTTTTATTCCTTGATCAGGAATTCATCCCACACGTTGGGTTAAGGCAGGTGAATTCTGATTCAGCTCAGTAATTATCTGGCAGATGTTATAAGCAGCTGCCGCTAAGCACAAAACCCTGGCTATTATTACAGTAATGTGTACTAGCTCCTGGCAAGGTACAGTGAAAGGGAACAGTGCATTCTGTTGAGGCTTCACATCTGGCTTTGAGCAGGAAACAAGGAGGCCTGGAACTTAACTGGCTGTTCTTGAACTCTGCAAACTCAATCCATCCCTTAGGCATGCACAAACGCACACAAACGTCACAGATGTCTATCCCGAATGGCAGGGAAAGGAGCACACATATTGTCTCAACAAGCAGTCCCTTCCCTATGGCCAATCAGTTGTGTAGCTGTGAAGATCTTTTAAAACAGTTTCCAGCACTCCCCATTAATAAGCAATACAGGAAAAGTGATTGGACAGCGCTTAGAGGCAAACCATAACTACAGAGCTGAATTGGTCGGGGATGGCGGTATGGTTTTATTCAGAATAAGGAATAACTGCACTTCCCTCTGGAAAAAGAGCAACAGTGACCTCAGGGTAACTCTAAAGCCCTGCTTCATGACATGGAAGTGGCAGAAAGGGGATAGGGCCAAAAACATCCAGAAAACGTTGCTCGGCAGCCCCGTTCAGTGTGGTTTATATAACGTGCTATGCTTCTGGAAAAGGACTGTGGGAAAATAGACTTAATTTCAACCATTTTCTCAGTAAGTTCATTTACAGACATATGAATCAGCATCAGTGGGCCTTTAAGAACAACTGGTGTTTTTTATGTGTATGCTGGTGTGTGTGTGTGTGTGTGTGTGTGTGTGTGTGTGGTGTATTGTGTAAAAGACTGACTCTCATGTGCATAAGAGACTATTATATCTGCGTGAAAGACTGACATGGGTGTGTGAGAAAGATTGACTAATATGTGTATATGAAAGACTGATATGTGTATGTGTAAAACTGACCAGTCTGTGAGGAATACTGATTCATTCACTCTCATTCTCTCTCTCTCTCTCTCTCTCTCTCTCTCTCTCTCTCTCTCTCTCTCTCTCTCTCTCTCTGTGTGTGTGTGTGTTGTGTGTGTGTGTGTGTATGTGTGCATGTGTGCGTAAAATTGACTAGTTAATTTCAGAAGAGAGCAGAATTTTCTTCCCCCTGTTTTACATGTGAATGTCACAGTATGCTTTGACTTCTGAGACGTGCTAGCCATGCTTAAGAAGTTTGCCCTCTAGCTATCTTTCAGAGTTATAAGGCAATTGATCCTCTCAAAGAATCTGGGGATTTCTGGCTTAATTGACAAGTGAAGGGGAAAAGCAGAGGCACAATACAAATCATTAAGACTTTTGAGAAGAGATGTTTTGATTTTAAATCCACTCAAAACTTCTCTGAAATTAACTCGATACAGGACCCCCACGTTGGAGATACTGCTGAATTTCTACCGTCATTGGTGGGGATGGTGTATGGATGCTGATGTTTCAAGTGCCCAATAGGAACATCACTGAACAGCAACTGAATGTTCAATCACCAGGCCATCTGCATTTCATACCACACCCAATCACCTAAGCTAAATATTCTGCAACAGACCATTTCTATCTTTTATCTTTAGGCAAAAGGAAGGCTGGCCATTAGCAAGAAGAAATGAACTGAAGAGCTGTTCCATTTGTGTAGCACAAGGACTAAGTGTTAAAATGATGTTCCCCAGTATTCTTCTTAGAAATAATTAAGAAATGTCTACATGATCTGAAGACCTGCTCTACTAGAGTCAAAATGGCGCGTGGACTACGATAGCGAGCGGGAAGGCTGTGCCTGAGCAGCAGCCCTTCTGTGTCCTACAGCAGGAGTCGCTCACAGTGGACACACTTACTGCTTAGGAACAGCAGCGGAGAAACCACGTGGTCGGAATGCCCTAAGTGCGTATTCTGCAAAGGAATGCCACTTGCGAAATTTATAGAAAAATAATCCCACACTAGTATAGTAATCACTACCAGTTTAAGGTACGCAGTCTTCCAGAGCTCTGATTTATGCTTTGATCCCTTGTACAATAAGCACAAATAATCAAAGATGAATATCAGAGGGGAGATCTACATTGGTGAGTGTGATAAAGCCTGAGCTACATTTTATGTTGGTTCATATAGATAGATATAGATATAGATACAGATGGAAATACAGATAGATATACATTTACATATACATATAGATTGTAGATTAGATATAGATATATAGAAATAGATATAGATGTTGTGTATGTGTGTGTGTCTGTGTGTCTGTGTGAGAGATGTGTTTTAGAAACATTATACACTTATAGGAAAGTTCAAGCACTTCCTAGAAAAATAAGCTACAGGGTCTATAAGCAGAAATCACCACAGAGATCAGTGCTCCATGGGGCACAGGGAGCTCATGAAAGGTAGTGTAGCTCAGCAGGCCTTGTGCTCTTTAGCCTTCCTCACTTCTGAGAACTCCTGTGGTTCTAGGATTCACATGCTTCTTTATACTGAGGGCTGCAGCCACCATGAGACTGTGTGACATTATGAGATGTCTGAAACACAGGATGTCTCTCACAGCCAGGGCTCTTAGGAAAGCAGCAGAAATGCAAAACTAACCATGACAACGTACTCATAGCAAAATTCAATTGTTACCATCTTTATCTAGAATCAAGAACTAATCAGAAATAAACCATGGAATAATGTACATGGGAAAAAAGATAATTCTGTGTATCATATAGAAGTATATACTTATTAATAAGAAAAATATTCTTATTGATGAGATAAAATTCATAAATTTCCTAAGACAAACTGGTCAAGATGACACTTACTTTATGTCAGGTCCAATTAGAGAATGTCTTCTCAGCATGGCCCGAGCCTGGGCATTGGTTAGACTGATGGTGGATTCTTCATTAATGGACAAAATGCAGTCGCCAACAGCAATCCGGCCATCCCGACTGATGGCACCCCCATGAATGATGCTTCGAACAATCACGCCCAGGCCGTCTTTATTAGCACTCACTGTCATACCTATGGGACAAAGGAATGCTGACAAAGACCATGGAAAGCATTTTCAAACCCTCTGGAGTTCAGCATTTTTTTATAGATTTGTAGAGAATGGGAATCATGCTTTTAGATATTATGTAGTCTTTCTAAGGAAATATTTTACACTTATTGTCAATTGTTGTGCCTGTGTGGTGTGTGCATAAATGTGCTATGGTGCACATGTGGACTCCAGAAGACCAAAGGTTAGGTCATTTCTCTTTTTCCAGCATGGCTTCTGGAGACTGACTTGGAGAGCAAGCTTGCAGGGCAGGCATTCTACAGGTTGTCATCTTGCTGGCCCACAATAAAATCTTTTTAAGAGATTTAAGATGTTTATCAAATTGTTTGAAGGTAAAATATTCCATATTCAATACAGAACAGATTAAAACACTTAACATTATAAAATACATATAATGTAGAACATTTGACATGGTCCACCTTTCAAGATATAAGCTCTCTTAAAACACCATATAGGGCTGGAGAGACAGCTCGGTGGTTAAGAGCACTGAGTGTTTTTCCCGAGGACCCAGGTTTAATTCTCAGCACCCACATGGCAGCTCATAACTGACTAAGGTCTGACAGCCTCACACAGATAAACATGCAGGCAAAAACACCAATGCCTATAAAATAAAAATAAAATATCTCTAAAAAAGAAAATAGCATACACTATTGGAGTAGTTTTCTAACAGCACTTCATGTCTTACATATGCAACAAGTTAGCAGGATTCCACATGGACAGCCTAAGACGCATTTACCACTTCATGTTCAGGTGCCTCATCCAACTCTATCTACACAGCCGGTGCTGCTATGGGCTAAAGCTCACACTGTCTGGTTAAAATAGACAGCACAGAGAAGAGAACTCCTAACAGCCTGCAGTGTGAGCTAAAGTTCTGACTCCCAGAGCAGAGCACACACTGCATTTGAATGCTGTCCACTGACCCAAACCAACAGAAGTTTAATTCTCACCTATTACAGTTTTTGTTTCTGAACTCTAATGAGTTCCCAATATGGGCATCTGATTCCTTCTTTACAAGTTCCCTGGATTTCATATCAGACAAAAGATGAAGTCTTCATCATTATAATATTACATACTTTTAGTTTTTCACGTCCTCTCATTTCAACAGTATCCCCCTTCTTGATAAAAAGACATTATCACCCTATCATAGTGTCCTCCTTTGTTCAAAGAGAAACACTGGAGTCATTGTGTGTGTGTGTGTGTGTGTGTGTGTGTGTGTGTGCATGTTTGTACAAGTGTGTGTGTGGACATTAGAGGGCAACTTCAAGTGGTGTTCCTCAGGCATCTTCTACATTTTGATTGAAACAAGCTCACTCATTGCTCTGGAAATAGAACACCTGGGTATAAGCTGTGGGGGCCTGCTCATTTCCATCTTCCATCTCATCATAGCTGGGATTAAACTACGTAACACTTAATTTGGCTTTTAATGTAGGTTCTGATGACCTCAATTCAGTCCCTCACACTTGCTTGGTCACTGTTTCAGTGTTTTATCAGTTGAACATCTCCCCAGTCCTGAAACTATTTTGGCTACTATTTGACACGTCTCCCCTAGATTTAATACATTCTCAAGACCTGTCATTTCTATCTTTAAATATTACCTTTAATCTACTTGCTTTTCTTTACATCTAAATAAATCCTGGTCCAAGCCCACAGCTTCCCTTGCTTATAACTGTTCATTTGCCTTCTGATATTGTGCCCTGTAATTCATTATACTCAGTAGAAAGGCAATTCAAACGAGACAATCTTATCCTATGTGACCTTTGCATGAAACTCTCAACACTTTTCTAACACAGCATATCTCTCAGGCACAGGACAGAGAACATGGCAGACCTGACTTCCATGAAACGTAACCCTTTCTTTTTGATCACATGCTCCTGGAACCTTGAGTTCCAGCTATTGCAGACTTCTTCCATAACACAGTGACTCTCTCCCTCTTTCCACTTTACCTGATTCTTTACCTGGAGTACATTCTCACACTAAGTATACGTTCTAATGCTTTGGCATCACTTCCTCCAAAGCAGCCATTCAATATAAGCTGTTTGAATTACTGTTACCTTAACAGCTTATTGGCACCCTATTTACACATTAAACCTGTAAATTTTTATTTAAAACATTTCTCTTTTCCTTTTCCTTTTTTCTTTCTTTCTTTCTTTCTTTCTTTCTTTCTTTCTTTCTTTCTTTCTTTCTTTCTTTCTTTCTGTTTGTTTCTCAAGGCAGGGTTTCTCTGTGTAGCCCTGGCTGTCCTGGAACTCACTCTATAGACCAGGCTGGCCTCGAACTCAGAAATCTGCCTGACTCCGCCTCCCAAGTGCTGGGATTAAAGGTGTGCCACCACTGCCTGGCTTAAAACATTTCAATACAGTGTAAGTAATTCACTTAAGTAAATTTGCAACTTAAAAAGACCCCACATTTTTATTGGTTCTTTGTGAATTTCACCCCATGCACCCCCAATCCCACTCGTGGTCCAGGGCAGGGTTCTTCTAGGCTTGCTCCCTGCCCTGGGAACCAGTCTGGGCCAGCTTGGTTCGGGACTGGAGGTCATCTCAGGCTGGCTGTCTTCAGAGAATGTGAGAGGGAATGTTAGGCTACTAATCCCTCAGATGCGCACAGATCAGAATGCTGAGGGGAGGCACAGCCTCTGGCCTCTGCCACCTACAGATGCCCACAGGGCACAGCAGCCACCCTGCAATGCTTCTAGTGGCAATGCAAATTTTCTTTCCAATAAGATTGTATGAATAAACACAAAAGGAAGAGATATAAAGCTATCAAGTTTTTTTTTTTTTTTGATGTTGTTATTGTTATTGCTGCTATTTCAAGACAAGGCTTCACTATGTGGCTATGGCAAGCACCAAAATCACTGAGCAGAATAAAGTGGCTTCAAACTCAGATCCTACTGCCTCTGTCTCCCACATACAGCGGGAGTCAAATCCCAAGTCCTGGGCTCAGCATGATGGGATCAAAGGCAAGAGCCAGGACACCTGGTGCTTGTTCTCTTGTTGTTCTTGTTGATTTCTAGACAGGATTTTTCTATGTAGCCCTGGTTGTCCTGGAAACTGGCCTGAAGACCAAGCTGGCCTAGAACTCAGAGATCATGCTGCCTCTGACTCTGAAGTGGTAGGATTAAAGGCATGTGCCACCACCTGCCTGGTTTTTGTTGTTTTGTGTTGAGACAGGGTATCACTTTACAATCCTGAGTAGCCAGAAAATTATATAAACTCTCTATGTACGCTAACCTTGAATTTGCTTCAATTCTCCTGCCTCTGTCTCCCAAGCACTGTGATTATAGGTGTAAATCACACCATAATGAGTTTGGTATACACAAACTTTGACAAAAGTGAAAGATTCATTATTTTATTTTATCATTATTTATTATATCATTATATCATTATTTTACTACCTATCTAAATATGAGTATCACATATACCAAATCATATATTTTTAAAACAATTTTGAGAATTTCCCAGTCATCCTTGTATCCTAATACCACAGGCAGGCCTGAATATGAGCAATCCACTGTCTGATAGTTGAAATGCTAGAAACAGACAACAGGGGGTATTGAAACCTTGCAAGAGAGAAGGGTCAAGTCACTTATAAACACAGGCATAACAGGATAACACCGGATCATCTGAAAGAAATATTTAAAGCAAGAAGGACCTAGAAATATGTATTTCAAGCTCTGCAAGACTATAACTGCCAACACAGACCATTATACCCAGAAAAACTACCTATTAAAATTGAAAGAGAAATAAAAACTTTCCATGATAAAAATTCACAAAGAAATTTAAGAACATGAACCCAGCTCTAATGGGGATGCTGGAAGGAAAATTTCCATCTCACAAGAAGAATAAACACCAAAGATGCCAAAAGGAATAAATAAACAATACCTGGGCAGTTAATAAAAAGAGAGCTAAGTAAATGCCCCAGAACAGATGGCCATTGAAACAGTTCTTTCAATATTAACTCTAAACGTTCATAGTCTCAACTCTCCCAATAACAAAAGCACAGATTACTGAATTAAATTAGAAAATAGAGCAGAATTTATTTTTACTTCTGCCTTCAAGAACAGCTCAACTCTAAACATTTACATCACCTTTGAATAAAGACAAAAAAACATTATTCCTAACAAATATAACAAAGAAACAAGTAGGTGTTAACTATTTTAATATCTTATAAAATAGAATTCAAAATAAAACTGGTCAGAAGAGATGAGGAAGGTTACTTCGTAATCAGAACAACACCCCAAGAAGAGGACATTATAGTTCTAAACATATAGACACCACATTTCATAAAGCAAGCACTAATAGATTCAAAGCCACAAAGCTGGTAGTATGTGGATCTAGCCAAACCACAGGTGTCAGCAGGTCTTAAATAAGCTCACTAGACAGAAAGCTAATTTCAAAATATAACTAAAAATAAAGTTCTAAAGGTACTGCCCTGCATGAGTGGAAAATACTTGTATTAGAAGATATTCATTATTCCTAAGTACAGTGCAAGTAATGAGATACTGCTCAGATAGACCCCAGAGGTCTCTAAAACAACATAAGCTATTGACATTGACCTTGGTTACCCACCATAATTATGTAGTAAGACCCTATTGGTGAAGACAACACACACTTCCGCTGAAGGACACAGAGAAAACAATATCAAACTCACTAGTACGTCTCTTCTGGCAAGCTTTCATAGTACCCCCAGTGGACCCTTCAGGCTACAATACCAAGCTGTTAAGCAATGTGCCCACTGGCATAGTAATGGCATTTGGGAGTGGAATGGGGTGGATTTCATGACTGGTACGGTAAACCTGGTCAAAAGCCCATAATTGGAGAAGTCATGGGCCCGGGAAACACCCTCTATTGTTATTTTCCTCATAGGTCATTACTTTAAATTGCCTTGTTAATTTTTAGATTCATATTCAGACCTGGGCTACTCTCCGTCTTTGAGAGAGCTTCTTTTTGCAGGAGGCAGTAGTTAATTCAGAGATGCTTACCTGGTTAAGTGATGAGAAAGAGACTGGCTCAGTGTTCAGCATCTTTGCCACCTCTTCCCACCACCCAGTCTCAGAGTTGGCAGAAGAGGAGGCAGAGATAATATAAGAGCTGAAAGCTACAGAGGAGCGCCATGAAGTGCTGTCTTATGAAGAGGCTGTGACATACCATGTATGAACTCACAGCAGTTGTGGCTACCTGCACAAATCCAGCCAGCCAGCCAAAATCCTTAGATGGGGTTGATCTTCCTTCACCAGGCCTTGCTGACAATTGCCAGCATCTGAGAAATGAGAATCGATTCTTCTTTAAAGGTGTTCCCACTGGTAGGTTCCCCATGTTTTAGTGGATAACCCTACACTGTGCACATACTGGCAGCATTAACTTACTCAGTGAGAGAGGAAGAGGAGGAGGTGTGAGCAGCAGTGGTGGCAGCAGTGGCCGCAGCATGCATCAGAAAGGAGACATGGGGAAGGGCATGTAGGGAAGGAAATGACAGGCAGATAGGGTCCGATTTCACTTGTGTACACGTGTGACATAATAATAAAGGAAAAAGTAACAAGAAAGAAATGTCTATTGGATTAAAAAGTAAATGTAATGCAAAAAGAAAAGACAAGCAGAGGGAAAGACAGATGACACTAGGAGCGGTGACTTACACCTGTTGTCTCAGCACATGAAAGACTAAGAAGGGAAGATGGCAGCAGGGCTGAGACCAGCCTGGGACATCCCAGGACAGCCTGAATTACGGAGCAATATCCTGTCTCCACAAATGCCACGTGAGATACGTTTACAGTGTACCTCTCTCCAAAACAAGCCCAAACCACAGTTTAGCTTCCAATGCAGATTTTTTTTTTATTGCAGCAGTCATAATGCTGTTATTCTGAAAGCTGGAAACAGGGAGTCCTGACTCCAGATCTTAGTAGTTGAGAACCACTGACAAATCGATGAATCTGTCTGTTTCAATATCTTGCCAATGAAGGAATACAGCATCTTCCTTTCATTTTCAGTCCCTTAAAATGTTTGCTTCTTTACTTCAAGCCCAAATACAACAGAGTTAGCAAATCAACTTATGATGTACCAAAATCAAGAATAGAACACACATACATACATACATACATACACACACACACACACACACACACACACACATACACACACACACACACTCTCTAAACTCTAAAAGGTTAAAGAACAACCCTGCTAGGCATGGTGGCACATTCTTGCAATTCCAATCATATATTTGAGGGCAGCGTGAGGAACATACTGAGACCCTGTCCCCAAACAACAATATCAAAAACTGCGACAACAAAAAATGTTTGATAAAAGAGAAATTAATTGGTGGTGAGAGCCTTCACAGGAACTTGTCATTTATAATGATTTGTTTTCATTGACTCAGAAAAGAAAGACCACAAACCTCAGACAGGCTGAGGACAGACTGTGAGCCTGAGCAAATCCACTGACCAGAAGAATATTAACATGAGATTTCTTATATTATTATCAGCTCTCGGTTGCTTTAGGTCATAGTGAAAACACCTTCCCACATTAAATATCAGTTAAACATACTGAATTAATTTAATATTTATGTTAACAGAGATTTTCTTTAAATGACCTTTCTCAAGGTTCATGTTGAACATGTTATTATGTAGAAATCTGAACACTGAACATCTCAGTGGAATGAAGTATTAAGAGAAATGTTCTCAACAGGATAGATGTTGTCTCTGAAAAGCTAGGAGGCATATTCACAATCTTGTATTATGACATGACATCATCTACAAAGTTCACACTCAAGAACTAAACCTTCAAGTTAAAAAGGTGCAGTGGAATAAATATCTCACAATGTTGAAGGAACTTTACACTTTTGCACTGGGCTGTACTCATAACTGTTTTCAGCTGCATAGAACAAACTGTGGTCCACAGCTCTTAGGATGAACACACCTGTATGAGGAAACTTGATGAGTATAAAAGAATCCAACAACCAGGGTCTATGTTTATAAAAATATAGTGTGCATGTAGCCTAATTCGTTAAATGAAGCAAAACAATAATGATGAAATAAATAAATTCTAGCACGACTGAAAGGCAATTACACTCTGAAATTGTGTCACAAGCCAAAAGGCTTTCATGTTTATAATAGCGGCATTCATTAGCAGATATGATAAAGAATACTTTTCACCCTTACTGTTTTAACAATATCTTCACTAAATAAAAACTTAAACACTTGCATGAAAGCACTTCAAATGTCGATTAGCAGATAAGAAAAGGTAATGTTCACTTACAATGGAATAGTATTTAGAAAATTTATGATGTATGCTATATGAGATTTAAAGACATTCTGCTATATGGAATAGTCGCAGAAAGTTAAGTACTATATGATCCTACTTAATTGTAGTAACTAGAGCAAAAACATAAGCCTAAGAGAGGAGGCCAATTGTCACATGACATTCTAAAAGCACTGAAGTCTTACACCTGCTATGCTATTAACATACAGACACTGAAGATTAAAAGGGAGAGATCATCCCCTAACTGAGCGGGAAGGAGGTATACTATAATGTCTCTGAGCAATGAGCCTCAGTTAAGAGAATAGCAACTGTTTGGTGCTGGAGTAGATACATTTCCATAGAGTTTTCTAAATGAGGTTCTTCTAACATGAATTTTGAGTTGTCTGACAATGAACAGCCCTATACATCTCTGTAAAAGTCAACATGCTACATACATTCCCATTATCCCTCCTCAGAGACCCACAATACACAGCAGCATCTGGACCTGCTACACAAATAGGGAATCTTACATTTGCCAAATCCCAAAACAGGAGGCACAGAACTTACTGAGAATCCTCACTAACCCTGGACAAAGCGAGCACAGAACGACCTGGCTCTAGGAGCTCCGCGGGGCAGCTGCAGTGGACACTGCTGGGCAGCAGCTGGAGCTGCAAAGATGTCTGCAAAACCTGTCTTAAGATCAGTGAATTTAATACACGTATCTTATTGCATAAGTAATATAAATAAATATTGAATATAAATATTGATTACATTTATATAGTATACATGTTTGATATATGGTTTATAAACCTATTTAATATACAAGTATTTTTTGACTAAGATAAATTGAACTATGTGATTTATGAAATATTTTTCTTCTTTTAATACGCAATTATATATAGTTACAGCAGTACACATCTGTCGTAGGGTTTTATAGCTGTACAGAAACACAATGACCAAGGCACACCTTGTAAAGGACAACATTTAATTGTGGATGGCTTGCAGTTTTAGATTTCCTCCTTTATCATCTTGGTGGGAAGTATAGTAACATGCATGCTGACATGCTCCTGGAGGAGCCTAGAGTTCTACATATCGACCCCAAGGCAGCCAGGAGAAGGCTCAGGAGAAGGCGCTCTCTTCTGTCCTGGATGGAGCTTGAGTGTAGGACATCCAAGCCCACTCCCACAGTGACACACTTCCTCCAACAAGGCCACACCCCGTAACAATGCTGCTTCCCACGAGCCAGGCATATTCAAACCACCAGAACACACTATCCTACAATTCTCCCGTTGACTGGTATGGGTAGGTATCCAGCCACCACCAAATACAACGGTAGGTAGGACAGTCAGGGGTTCTGGGAATGTCTCTTCCAATTCTCAGGTTCAACAAGAAACCAGGCCCAGGCCCAGGATACTAGTGTAAAGGATGTCTGTTGGTCACTGCAGGAAAACAGTCTTTGATAAGAGCTAACACCTGGGCCACATCTGGGCATTCTGAGGCTCTAAAGGATCACCCTCCGTCAGTCTAGAGCAGTAGAGAGGCTGCCTCTCTCAGTGTGGGGACACTTGTGGCACTGTCTCAGCAGCCGTGCCTACTGCCACCAGGGCTTCCCTCCCCAGAAAGTGGTGTGTGATTATGAATGGCAGAGGACTACCTCTGCAGGGGTTCTGTTATGTAGCGTTCTTTCAGGGACAAATGTAGACTAGGAAAACCTGCATTTATATTTTGGTAGTGGCACACCTGACAGGTGTTAGTCTTCCTAACACCTCCAGTGAATGAAGGAGTAAATACAATCTGACTCACAGAACCAGCGGCATTCAAAGACGGTAATCATTTACTTTCCAAAGAACTTAGAGTTCTAATTGCCAACTTCTCATTTTCCAAGAATTCCTTTACTGATTTGCTACTTTACACACACACACACACACACACACACACAATTCATATAACTTTTACTTGAATGTAAATGAGGTTTTTGAAAACCTAGAAATAAGAGAATAAGGGATGTAAGCTGGTATGAAATAAACAGATCTGTTCCCACTTCAGAAAAAATAATATGTGCATAAAAAGAAACAAGAAGAACATTTCTAGCATCTTTTCTCTGCAGATAAAATGGCGTTGAAACACTATTCTCTCATGGACTAAGGGCCAACACCCACTGTGTGGAACGTGAAATCCACCGTCCTCTCGTGGACTCAAGAGCAGCGCTCTGTGGAAGGTGGGAACTTACCTAGACTGGAGCTGCCTTTTGCTATAATAACGGTCCTCTCAAAAGCTGCCTGGGACATATTCTGCAAGGTGACAGACTCAGCATCAGAGGCCAGAGAACTCTGCTCAGCTAAATACTTAGAACCCGGGAAGAAAGAAAAGAGAAAGTCACATGGGAAGAAAGTTAGACTTTGGAGCAGGCATTTCATCACTACACACGCTCCCTTCCTGCGCTGTGCTTTAGCAGAGCCCACAATCAATCAAGTTCATAGGTCACCTCCCAGGCAGAGGAGCACTCATCCCACACTAGGAGGGCCTCAGAGGGAAAGCCTCTCCCCCTCCCCATCACTCCCCAGTCCCAGGAGGGGCTAGCCTCAGGATGGTACCTTCTGAGCTGCAGCAGGCTGCACAGGAGCAAGTTCTGTGGTGCTTAGGCCACCTGGCAACTGTGAGTGAGTCCACGCTCCCGGGTTTGCACATTCATATTTTTGTTCAGCGGCATTTGGAGTTGTGTAGTCACTGATGGGGAAACCAGGGGCGGCTGCTGGGTTCAGGTCTGTGGGAGGAGAGCCAGCATGCTGTCTCTGAAGCAGGTTCTGCGTGTAGAGTTCTTCCAGGGACAGATGCAGACCAAGCACTAGGTCAGAACTGTTGGTCACATCCTGATGATGAGCAGACAAAACCACAAGTCAAAATTGAGACTTCTAGAGTTAAATCAACTTATTATATGCCTCATTTTAGAGAATTACTATTTACTATTTACTGAAAAACAAACAAAAAACACTTAATTTTTTATTTTCAAAGCCTTCTAAAACATAAATTCCTCACCGAGCATGTTTTCTTCTTGCATATTTTTAATTTCAGATATGTTTTTCATTGCATTTCTTATAAATCTTGTATCTCCTGTTCTAATGAGTTATACTTATAGAATACGCCAGATACAAGATAATTTTAGATACAACATTTAGTTCTAGTTAAAAACTAACAACTCCAAGTTAAAGGTACACAGAGAAGTAAACAACTCCTATTCTCAAATCACACTTGCTGGAAGCTGCTCTACACTGAGAGTACCAAGTACAGAGCCCATGGCTTTGGAACCCCAGGACCCTCCAGGGGCAATTTTTTCCTCTTTATAACCGTTTTCTTTTTCTTTTTCTTTTTCTTTTTTTCCTTCCTTCCTTCCTTCCTTCCTTCCTTCCTTCCTTCCTTCCTTCCTTCCTTCCTTCCTTCCTTTCTTTCTTTTGGATTGAATATTTTCTTTATTTACATTTCAAATATTTTCCCCTTTCCAGGTCTCCCCTTCAGAACCCCCCTATACCATCCCCCCTCCCCCTGCTCTATGAGGGTGCTCCTCTAACCCACCCACTCCACACCCACCCACTCCCATCCTCTCACACTGGCATTCCCCTACACTGGGGCACTGAACACCCTCAGGCCCAAGGGCCTCTCCTCCCACTGATTCCCAATAAGGCCATCCTCTGCCACATATGCGGCCAGCACCATAGGTCACAGGAGCAAATTATTATTGGATATCTATTCATACAGAAGAACAGAAATCATCGAAATTTAGATTACTACAGAAAAAGCTGCATGTTCTGCAAGCTCTAACAAGCAATAGTAATTCAAAGATCCCTAAAAAACCTGTTCTATTTTTCTTATTAACAATCTATATATCAAAGAACCTGTCTTGATAGCTACATACTAGAAACTATGCTGAGCATTTGAACAGACATCAACTGACATTCAATTTTGGAAAACGAGTATGACTGAATTTTGTCATGTTTTTGGAAGCAGTAAGGAAAATGGAATAATTTTTTTAATTATCCCCCAAATTAGAAGCTAGAACAATGAAAAGAAAAGCATAGCTATGTTGAGACTAAAATGCACCTTTTACTTCTTTATATTTATTTTATTATTCACTGTGTAAATCTGCCTTGCCTGGAACTCCAAACCCTCATGCTACTGTCTTGACTTGCTGGGTTTTGTGGCACAGGCCTTCAGCCCCAGACCCTGGCACTGTCAGTGAGAATGAGGCATGGCAGGCAGAGCTCTGCGTTCAAGGCTAGCCTGGTCTACTATGCAGGGCTACATAGTAAGACCTTGTCTCAAAAAAGAAAGAAAGAAAAAAAAAAACAAACAAAAACAAACAAAATTAAAGCAGCCTTCAAGTGATGGGGAAGCCACCATGTTTAACTGACATGAGTATTTCACTAAATGGCCTGGAATCCAGATAATGCAGATATGGATAATTTAAATATATAAGTCCTGATGAATATAACTAAAGTATACTATACTCCCCGAGCTGCCAACGTGGGAGACTTCATATATGAGTAGAGGCAGGAACCCACAGGGCTTAGGTGCCATGTGAGGCTAACCTGTGCTCTGAAGCACAGGCCTCCACCAGGGCAAGCACAGGCTGCAAGGTCAGCACCCCCAGATCCCAGCAGCACCCCAAGATCCCAGCAGCACACCTAACCAAGCAGTAAAGCTATGTCTCCAGGGAGGGACGCCCTAGGTCCAGTCTATACCTATCAAGTCAAAACCAGCAAGACATGCTGAGGTCTTAGGGCTCTGCTTGATCACTCTTACAGATCTATACACAAGCATCTGATTCTCTTCATTACCCAGATGTATAATATGGTTATGCATACTAGTCACATATGTTTAAATAGCCATAGATACTATTAATTTAATTTAAATGTAATTAATTTAAAAGCCCAGAAGTAAGCTTATCAACCGATTATCAAAGGTCTGTTATGGATTCCTTAACAAACCCTGTGTGATGAACTTAGTGCAAACATGGAGGACATATCACATAATTTATTCAGCTTTTTATAATTTTTTCCTAGAAGAGATCTAAGTCCTAAAATTCAGAGACAAAAACAAACAAAAGCACAACATGAGAAAACACCAGAGTTGCAGTGTTTTACTAAGGAAACTGAAAGCCCACAGGACATTTAAACATGCTCATTAATGGCTTATTTTTGCTTTTTAGTTTAAACATTTCAGTTGTCAGGCCAGCTTGCCAAACTTTGATTCAACAAAAGAGTAAACTGCTTAGAGAAAAAAAAAATGAGGCAAAACCTACTTCAGCAAGTCAGTATGTTGTGCTGGATGGAGCCAGTGTTTGCCCTGTAAAATATATGCTTCTCGGTCTGCAGATTGTGTAATCCCTTTAAGTAACAATTACTACATTAAACAAAGCAATCTGTCCCACTGGCAAGAAGAAGTATGCAATGCTATAGTTTCAGAGATCCCACAAGGAGATAAAACCTGCTTCCAGCCCCAAGGCTGATCAAAACTGAACACAGCCCAGACGGTCTGCAGCCGGGGACCTCAGGTGTGCGGGCAAGGGGCAACTGCTCACTTAAGGCCTGATCTAGCACACAGAGTCCAGGCGGGTGCCGGTGTCATGGGCAGGAGTAACAGATACACATCAGATGTAACACAAAATGTTCTGCAGATGTCCTGCCATAACCAGCTGCTAATCTGGAAAGGGAGAAAACACAGACAGACCTAAGGGATCTTGCTTCCCAACCTCCTCATTAACGGTGCTCTCGCCCTCTGAATTCAATGCATGAGGGAAACAATATCGCCTTAAGAGACAATGTAGTCCATTCTCTTTATCTTCATGTTCATTTACTGTACATTTCCAACACAGAAATTATGCACACACATGAACTGTCCGCCTAGACACCTGGTTCTGTACCCAGTCACCACTGGACACAACAGGTAAACAGAGCAGCATCCGTCTCCATGCCTACTGTGTGCTTCAGAGTAACACTTGGGAAGTGCCACAGCTGCACACTTTTCTCTATTACAGTACATGTATGTAACTGCTTTATAAATCATTTCTCAGAGACGCTCTCAAATAAACAGAATTGGCAATCAATACAAAAGAAACATGACTAAAACTGATGTACAAATCAACAATAAGTAAAAAAAATAAACAATAATAAAACAATAAGAGAAAACAATAAGAGAAAACAATCTAACAATCAGATGATCAAAGTAAAATACGTATCAAGATGTCTGTTTCCACTTAAAATTTGGTATGATTTAAAATACCACTTTTGAACGTTATACAGTATATCACCAAGAAAATTAATAGAGTATTAGCATGCATATTGATAACCCATATTTAAGGTATCGACAGCAAACGTGTCATAATGACTATGCTCTACACTCATATCCATTGACATATACACACACTGCCTTCCACCATAATCTTTATGTAGAATATTCTTTGACAACACATCACATTAGTAACAGAATTAAGTATAAATTAGCTAGTAATTATCAGATTACGACAAAAGCCTTTTTACTCTTATCTTCTGCATAAACGTATTTAAAAGAATGACTAAAAAAAGTCATTCTAAATTTTCCTAATTGCTAAAAGCATAATTTGAGAAATATATTGTGAAAATATTTTTTTTGTTTTGTTTTGTTTTTTTGAGACAGGGTTTCTCTGTGTAGTCCTGGCTGTCCTGAAACTCACTCTGTAGACCAGGCTCGAACTCAGAAATCCACCTGCCTCTGCCTCCCAGAGTGCTGGGATTACAGGCGTGCGCCACCACCGCCCGGCATATTGTGAAAATATTAATAAAATCTTTGAACTTCTATTTCTATCAGTCTGTCTCACGAACATTAGCACTAGTCAGTAGTAGTCTAAACAATTAACAACATAAGTGAAATTTTGCTCTGATCTGATATGAACCTGTGACTGGAGAAATCTGATATCAGTAATAAGCTGTGTGGTGGTTTGCATGAGAATGGTCCCCACAGGCTCATGTATTTGAGTGTTTGGTTCCCAACTGGTGGACTGCTTAGAAGGATTAGGACACATAGCCTTGTTGGAGGAGGTGTGTCACTGGGAGAGAGCTCTGAGATATCAAAAGCCCGTGCCAGACTCAGTCTCACTACCTACCTGCTTCTTGTTTGTAGATGCGATAGAAGCTCAGAGCAACCACTGCATAGTCATGCCTCCCTGCCACAATCAAGGGCTAATCCTCTGACAGTGTAAGCCAAGTCCTCAATTAAATGCTTTCTCTTTCAAGTCACCTTGGTCATAATGTCACAGGAGGAGAACAATAAGACATGTTACTCCTTCAATTCCCAGAAATCCTGATCTCCAAAAGGTTATACATAGACATTTCTCCAAAATGCAGTGACATGTCTGTTGTACCTTTGGAGGAGAAGATGGAAGAGAGGGGCTGTAGTTCATGCCATCACTACAGGCACCATCGTGAAGAGATAAGACAGAGGCTTGTGTAGAGTAGACACTGTCGTTATCAGGAGAATACTGAGACTCAAATCTTGATTCAGCTGCGGACTCCGCCTCAGGTGTATCTATCTAGGAATAAAGTAAGACCAGCTGGTTACCGTACCCTATCACACGCCACTGTCACTTGAGCTCAGTTATGCCCCGTCTGTCCTATTTTCTGCATGTGCCTTCCTCTGCTTGAAAACAGCACTGATACAGCAGCACAAAGATGGTCAGACCACCCCCAGCAGAGACCAGATAGGGTCAGTGTCAGACACTATTTCCTCCTATCCCCTCAACTTAAGAGCTGAGGGGAGGAATTAACAAATTAATTAATCAATTTTAAGTTTAAATAGTTATATAATCATGGAAAATACTTAGTAATGTTTTATGATGAAAAGATTAGGTTATCATTTCTTCATATTCAACTAATAAATCATTATTCATAAAGGCAGTTATATAACTATTAGGCTAAGATGTAAAAATCAAAGAGAAGCATTATGTTTGAGCTGGAGTCACACTAACTTTGAAGTGGCCAGATTCTGAACTAGTTTCCAGAAGCATTAAGTAATAAACACTTTAACATTAACAAGCCACATCAATATAAACAGCTGTTAAAATGCTGCTGAAACATTTCAAAGTTAGCCTCTTACAATATAATTCACAGGCTGAAAATATATTTTAAATATTTGTTCAAATTAACTAGAAAGTCACGATGCAGAGGTTATCATCCACAAATGTACATTGTGTAAAACAATCTGGATGAAAAATACTGGGTACGGATCTAGACGGTATAACCGAGCCTTATGCCACATTATAATAGATAAACGTTTGTCTTAAAGTACTACCAAAAAGAATACTCAAATCGAACTTGTATAGCTATCACTGATGCCTCTAAATCTCAAGAGACTCTACAATTCAATTAGCTCAGTGACTGTAGAGATGAAACGTAAGGTCCGCAGGGAGCTGAGTGACCAGTTCAAGCCATCAGAGCTTGCTAGAAAGACTGGGGAGCACTGGGACTGTTAAAAGGCACTGAGCGTCCATGCAAATGGAAGTGGACTTCTCGACTGGCATTCATCTAACAGGGTACACAAATGCCTACCAAACCCTACAGAGGAGACTGTCTCTCAATAGGCTTTAGGACTATGAGCTGGGCATGACTGCATACGGCTCTAATCCCAGCACTCAGGACGCAGAGGCAGGTGGATGGCTGTCAGTTGCAGACAAGCCATGATAACACAATGAGCCCCTGTCTCAGAGAAGAAAAATGAAGGGGAAAAGGATGAATGAATGATATCTTTGTGTCCTTTTGTGTTTCCAAATGAATTTGCTGTGTCAAGGTATGACTTAACATCATAGCACTTCACAAAGTCCACAGTACTCTGTAATGCCCCCAGACAGGGCCACAGTTACCTCATATTTTTAAGTAGAATGTGAGTGCACTATACTTACTATAAATATGTGAAAACCTTCTGAAATAGCTAATCAAGAGCTTATAATTTAAAAACACCAACAAAAAGAACTATCTCCCCTTCAGGTTAGTATTGGCAATCATATATGTCAAAGACCTACTTGACACTCCCCAGTTCCAAAAGGTAAGTACGCATTGAGCTTCTTCAAACACTGAACAAGCAAGTCAATAAAATTGTGGCAAAATAATTTTTTAAAGTAAAATTTATAAGAATATAAAAAGAAGGCCTGGGTCAGCTGTGGCCACTAACCAGGGCCAAGTCCGCCCTGAAGAGGGCTCTGTCGGACGGGCCTGTCTCCGTGCAGGTGTGCGGTGAGCAGAGAAAGGCGTCTTCCTTGGCAGAAACATACCCTTCTTCTGGGGAAAGCTGCAGAACATAGGTGTGGAGAAGGGCGTTGTGGGAAAGAAAGAACAGCAGAGAGGGCAGCAAGTGGGAAGGGATGTAAGAGGAAGAAGGAGGAAGGACCGGTGAGTCTCCAAGTGATAACGTGACCTCAGCACAGAAAGCAAGCTGCGTCTTTAGACAAATACTGATCCTAACCCTCTCACCTGAGAGGAGACCTCTTCCCCTATCATTCCCACCAACAACTAGCTGAGATTCCCTTTCTACTATGTTTATTCTTCTTACAGATGACAATAAAATGAATAATTGTATTATAATTGGTCACTTTTTACCTGCTAAATACTCTGGCTAAATAATCCAAGGGAATTTTTTTTTTAAGTATTAAGACTTTAAAAGCTGTAGAACAAAGCATTAAAGAGAATCAATGCTGTGTGCTCTCTCTCCTCTCAAGTATTATTATAACAAATGCAATTTACTTGGCAAGGAATGGTACTGAGGACCTGGTAAACTCATCCCACCTCTCTGGAATGCAGCGGGGAGCACATCTCCTCAGGCATCATTAGAATGGCTGCAGAAACTTTGAAAACAGTTAAAGCTTGCCTCCTGCAATCTAGGCAGACTAACTTGGGGCCTTAAATCCAGCACAGCTCATCTGACCAAATGAAACCAGACTGCTGAGGGCTGCCACATGCTCGAATTCTGCGACTTGGGCTGCCATCCTGAGACCACGAGAGCTCCACACTTATACTCTACTCTAAGAAAAAGGGAAATACTGCCTTTCCATATCACCTGCTGCCAGGAAGCCAGGTACAACTTTTAGTGGAAAAGCATTTTTCTTTTTTTCTTTTTTCTTTTTTCCATTTTAATAGTAATCAAGAGTTTAATCTCAATAGTTAACAGAATCCATTCTCAGCAGAGGTTTTAAATAAAATATCAAACCCCAGTATATAAAGTACTGGAAACCAGAAGAACATTCTCTATGCCCCTTATCTATGTGACATTGTAATGACCCCCTTCCCAGTCTCAGTTTGCTTCTGTTCAGAGGAGGGTCTTCTTCTTTTCTTTATTTGCCCACACATTTATATTTCCTACTCATTTAGTCCCACTTAAAGTGACAGAAATACTCATCACATGCTTCAGTGCAAACAGATTATGAACACCAAATACTATCTTGAACTTGCTTAAAAAAATAGCTTTGCTTCTAAATTCTCTCCTCAACCATTTCCCTTGCATATATACAAGAAATCAATAAAATCCAAGTTCTTACAGGCAAAGGCTTGGCCACTCCTATCCGCACCATCCCTGAGGGCGCTCCCTTCAGGGCTTCTACGGCCTCTTCCAGAGTGCTGTTTTCCAGGTTGATGTCATTGACGAACATGAGCCTGTCTCCTGGGAAAAGCCGTCCATCCTTCTCAGCTATGCCACCAGGAACCAGAGAGCGAATGACTATCACTGTGTTTGCTGGATCAATGGGGTCCTAACAGGGCAGGAGGGTGAAAGCAGTCAGCCCGTTCAGACACTGGAGTCTATTCTACAAATATACTCTGTTTCAAGTAACTTCTGGTTTTCATATGAGGTTCTAATGAGTACGAACCTAGAACAAGTTAATGTCTACTTCATCTTAGAAAGACCAGAGGAGTTTGCCAGAAGCAATGGAAGCTTCATTTGCTAGTGTCGTTAAATTGACCCCTGGATAATGCTAGATAACTATAAGATGAAATTTTAGCTTTTTGGGAAACTGTCGAGTTTTTAAGCTGCTGCTGTAAGCTGGAAGTCAAGGGTATGGGTAACATCAGTGTTTGAACAGTGGCGGGATGAACTCCGAGGAAGGTCTTGTCCTCTACAAATGAAGAAATACAAAAGGAAGCCACGAGGCATTTGCGCTACAAGAGCACGTCTAGAATCCTCAGAGAGAGCTCGAGAGCCAGCCAATTAGGAGTAACAGCTGTGTTCTATCGACAGCATTTAGCAGTTCCACTTTGCCCAGCACAAGACCACCCAGGGAAGGGTACAGTCTGCACAGAGCCAATTTATGAACAACCACAAATGTACTAGAATGATTGAAATGTTAGAATTTGTGATAAGTCCAAGTACAATTAATCTTCCTTATCATACAAAAGAAAGAAATAGTTAATACTGTATGGATTAGTACTAAAGTGTAAGCTGTAAATTAAGAGCATAGAAATAAAAATATTCCCCAAATGACAAAGAGAACCCACTGTATTATGATACTCCTAATCTGTGTTCTGAGGTTTCATCAATTTTTCAAGCTAAAACATAAAACAGTTCAATAAATATAATGCTAAAACCAAAATTGACTATATTACTATTCTAAGCAATTAATTTGAATAAGAAAATTCTTACTGACTGTGAAATATTATTTCCTCTTATCTGCTAGTAACAATTTACTTTTAGAATATGGCATCCTTGTGGCGATTAGGAAAAGTGGGGTATATTTACCTGATAGTCTAAAATGCTGAAGCCGAGGCCCCTGCTCCCTTTCTCCAGTTCGATGGAGTGAGTGCCTGCCTCCCACATGGCCAGTGGCGTTTGAATCTCCTCAGCATTCTCATCCACCTCAGACATCACCAGCATGGGATCCTCTGTCTCCGAGCACCCGATGAACTCTCCCAGATCTATATGAGGCTGAATAACAGACAAGTCATCTTTTAGAGCAGGGCTTTTGAAAAAAAGAAAACATTGGGTTCATCTGTCTGTACTGACCAAAAAACACGCTCAAAATCCTAAGTCATAAAAGGCATTAAAAATATAAGCTAGAGTTTCTCATAAGCTTACTGAGTGGTTATGCATCTACAACACAGCTTATGGGTGACTTTTGCTTCTTGCATATGTTTGAATCACCTCTACATGAAAAATAAGAGTGAATTGTTGTTATTAACCAAAAATTATTCTTAAAAATAAGATAAATTCAAGAAAAATTTGGTATGTATAAAGTCTTATACACAAAGAAGGTCTCTACAGTGCATAGCATTATATAGATTAAGTAGGGGTAACTGGGCTTCAAATGTTAACTACTCTCTCAAAATAAAACCAACCAAACAAAAAAACCCAAAAAACAAAAAAGCAAATGAGACTGCAAACAGGTTAAGTCAACCCCATTTACCTGTATGAACACATCAAATGTCAGGAAGGCGTGCTTGTCTAGTTCGTGTGCTGCCTTTGCTTTTGGTATTCTATTGCACTGCCTAGAGCCGCGGATGCAAACCTCCTCCCCTGCTCTCCCGTGACCGTCCCACCCACACCCAATGAACATGTACAGGCACAGCCATGGGTCAGCCTTCGAGTGGCACACAATTGGGAATCATGTTTCTTGTTCTTTCCTGTTATGATAACCTGTGTGGATAATAAACTATGTACTTTACCCTTTAAGTTGCAACATTATTCCATTGTATTGATTCCTTCAGCATAATGTGAAAGAAATCCCTCCTTCATAAGATCTGACTAGGCATCTACATTTCATCACCTTCCAAAGAGGTGACTAGCTCTGTTCTTGGATATTTTGATTCAAACACATAAGAATAAGCATATAGAAAAATACACATCATAGAAAATTATTTGATGTGAATTGTGAATTAACTTTCTGATAATCTCACACTAAAATATACAAATGAATTAAAACCCAAACGTACACTAAAACACATCTTTCTATATTTTAGCCATTTACTAAATGGTTAACTGCAAACCAGATGCAGCTGGGTGGATAAATAAAGGTATGCTTTTCCATGTGTGTACTATGTGCGTGCTTCTGCCAACTGGGGTGGAACTAGTTAATGAGGGCACTCCAAGTACACATGGTGCAGTGGTACCTCCTGTCGAGTACACAGCATGCTTCTGGGAGCACTTAATGGCAAGTTCACCGTGTGCGGTGTTATCTGCTGTACTATTTTCACCTACAGAGAGAGTCTCCATGAGACGGGCAGCATCCTAACCTACATTTTGCAGAAACAAAAATTGAGGTTCAGAAAGGAGAGATGACTTGTTCAGGGTAAGCATCAATTCCAATTCAAGCCCAAGCTGTTTGAGTTCTAGATCTATTGTATAAGCATAGAGTCTATTTAAAAAAAATCAAGTCTTGAGGAAAATAAAAATAGCTTAACATTCTGACAGTATTACGCATCAAATTAGCCTTCTTTCTGCCAGTCTCCTACCTTTTCTGTGAGTTCAAGGTCACTTATGTCCAGGCTATCCACTTCTGACAGGGCGGTGGGAGGCACAGTCCGGCGGCAGCACACCATTGTCACATCTATCGGCAACTCTTTTAAAATATTGACCACATCTTGATGGTTTTCCCCAAGTAAATTTATACCATTCACCTGCAGAAAGACAGGTCCACACAAAATAAGTTTTCTAAAACAGGGGTCTGTGTGAGAACACCATTTTCCCACAACGTAAGTTTCTTTACGATAATGCCTGAGGCCTGCCTTGTAGGTCAAACCTGTAGATAGACCTGTGCAAGTATTTCCAAACAGCATCTGAATGCGAGTCTGGAGTCTGGCTGTAACTAGCGCTTCTCAAGTACCATGGCAAAACCCTTAGCTTCTCTCTAGGTTTGATCCGTGAGTATATGGTAGGAAGAGAGAATAAAAATACTCCCAATGGATGCAGGAGAAAAGACTATGAAGAATTGGCATTTAATGAATTTACTAAGACTAGAAATGGCATAAATAGTATGGTGAAATGTTTTTAAGACTGGAAACCATTTTTTCTATTTTTTTAATCTCTGCATTTAAAAAACATTGACAGATTGCAGAGAAACAAATACCAGTAGATAGCTACTGAGCGACAAGAATTGAGCCAGTGGGGACAGACAGGGTGTGCTTGCTGTTTGTCATTATTCTCTATGGAAGCATATGAAGGTGTCGACTATTCTAAGAACTGAATATATGCTTAAAAAATCATCATGGGAGTCTTTGAAAGCTAAAACAAAACAGAAGAAAATCCACCAAAAGGGAACATGTGGAACTGCATCTGCAAGTCAGGGCACACACACAGCCTGGCTATCTCTGCTTTGGGCTGATTTACGATTGTTTCGATTGTTTCGTCACTATTAATTCTCTTCCACCTCGCTTAAGGAAATCAGAGCGTCTTACTTCCAACAGCTCATCTCCGCTGAAGAGCTTCCCGCTGTGTCCCACAGGGCCTTCCGGTAGCACAGACCGGATGAAGTGGTGGCCCACCGTGGCTTCCAGACTTATCCCCAGCCCGCTGTTCTCGCTAAACTTGCTCACCTGAGCCACCTGGAATGAGAAAAATCATCACAACCCTAACATTCTTCCAGAATTTTTTCTACTCATATAAATACGTTAAGTTCATCGAAAAAAAAAGTTGAAAAATCTTTAAAAATCTTATTGTAAGCTGCATATCACTGCACTACCAGTGGAAAATACTTATGTCAAATGGTTTCACAGACCACGACTAAAGCGATATGTCCTGCCACAAGCACCCAAGAGCTTTCTCAGCAATAATTCCTATAGACGTGAGCACAACTGGCAGCCCAGAGGCTGCATACCTGGGACTTGCTGCTATGCACGCCATGGGGTGCCATGTGTCATTTCCCACAAACAGTAACTTTACCAAACAAGACCTTTCCTATCTTAAGAGGTCGGTATGAGAATGATGTCACCAGACTTGGAGCTGTGATGCTGGTAAGTATTCTTCTCAACCCTGAAAACCCAAACTGCAGCTCAATTACTCTAAGGAACAGCCAGGTTCCCAGTGAAGTCACCAGCTATCTCTGCCCACCACCTCCTCTATAATTACATTAATGCTGCCAGGTACACAGTGGGCAAAGAGAAGGCAGAGCTACTCCCACTGGCCTGAGCGAGGATTACAAAAGATGTGGTACTGTTGGGCAGCACACGTCTGCTCTTAAGAGCAGGTGTACAAGGGGCCTTAGCAGTTCCGTTTTAGTGATGATACAGACGAAATGGCTTGTGGGGGGCTCACCTCTCACTCAGTTACCCCCAGACAGCCCGTGTCTGCTGTGTGTGCCAGCCACATCAATCCTACCCACGAAGTCAGTGCTAAATGAGGTGCTCCTCACCTGGGCCCTACTGTATTCCTCCCCAAATTATGAGTTAAAATGCTCCTGGCTCTATTTACTCTTTTTTTTTTTTTATTTGACTGTTAATTACCTTGAGTTTTTAAAACCAAGTATTGCTATGAAAATGAAGTGCAAAATTGACAATACTGCTTAGCAGTAAAAGTCAACACTACTTATAAAATATATTTTGTTTTCTTTTACCTCTTCTAATCCAGAGGTATAAGGGCATTATAAATATGAAAGATTATACTGAATGTAGTTTCTTACTTTTGCTTTTGAATTTCCTGACATTTTAACGTTGTGTGTCAACGTTGTTACCTTTTATAATAGAGAGCCATGGCATCTTAGCTAGATACAGTTAATAAACATCCACACAGCCATACGTGATATGACAAGTGAGGCGGAATCAACGTCTCACAAAAGCTAAATGCACAAGGATGATAAAGGCAAAGGCGGGTGTGGCAGAGCGCACTCCCATATATCCAACACTAGAGAAAGGAAAGCAGAGGGGTCAGAATCCATGCTCCTCTTTGCCTATGCAGAGAATCTGAGGCCAGCCTGGGCTACATGGAGTCTCGCCTCATGTGACATTTTGTTTTAACAAAGAAAGAAGGAAGGAAAGTGATGAGGAGGGAGGGAGGAAGGGAGGGAGGGAGGAAGCTTATAACTCTGCCATAGCGCAGGATAAGTTTAACTTATTTGAAGAAACTGTCATTCTATTCTGGTTCTTTCTATAAATCACATGCGTAAGAATCAGGAAAACCTTTCTCATGTGCACATTACCACTCTCAGAAATACTGAAGCACAATGACACATGAGTTCTCAAACTAACAAACCATGTATTTCAGCCCCTTAGCAACACTACAGCTTTGAGAAACTCTAGACCTCTGGCCTCTCTCCAGGCCTCCTTCCAATGAGTACCTTTATTTTTCCCAAGAATTTCCTGCACAGACACGGGTACAAGTGAGGAAACAGGAAGAGCAAGCTGACCTACCACTATTTCATAGTTAATTCCCATAATCCTCTGCCACTTGGCCAGCAGGGCAGCCTCTTGCTGCACATCTTCAGTTTCATCCAGCTCAGGTGACAACAGTGGATACCCTGAAACCATCAAAGTATTGAAGTTAGTACCAGCACACAAAACTCACCGTCTACACCAGGAAGGCAGGGCAAAACCTGCCTGTAGTATTTTGTCAGACTTTTCATAGTTTCTCTCATATGTTATTTTTTAATGGACAGCTTTTAAACTTTAACTAGATTTTTTTATTCAAGTCTCCATACATTTTCTAATGTTCTTTAAAAGAATAAGGATTCTGGATTGTTCTCACATTCATGAGCTTTTCTACTGGTAATATTACAGTAAAACTCTGGTTAGGAGAAGAGGAGGCTATGATATCACCTTGCACACATACCAAATAAAATGTAATAGACAACTCCATTAGGAAAAAAATGTGTATACACACACACACACACACACACACACACACACATATAAATGAGAATGTGTATTAGGAAAAAACCTGTAGTCAGAATCCTATTAATCAGCCAAAAAAGGGGGGGAGGCCATCAAGCCAGTAAGAAAGCAAGCCACCAAGCAAGTGACATAAATAATTGCAAATGCAGTCTGTGGAACTGAAAGCTGGCACTGACTGAGGCGCACCTCTGCGTGTCTCTGTCTATTTCCTCTGAGCTCAAGCATTAGCTCTACAACACGCACAACTGTGTCACTTGGAACTTACTCATAAATGCTTTCTTTTTAAAGCCTCTATTCCATTACAGTCTTTACATTAATTTAAGGAACATTTGAGAATTCAGATTCTTACCAGTTACCTTGTCTCTCATGTCAGGCTCATCATGCTTTAGTTAATGATTCTGAACTTGTCTCAAAAAACTGGACAAAGTTGATAACTATTTTTAAAAGATTTGGTCATATGCAAAGTACTAGGTTCAATGTCTAGTTTAGAGAAAAAAAGTAAAACAGGACTGGAAAGTATCCCTGTGAATAAGTGCTTTCTGCCCAAATTAAAATGTGGTTATGTGAGGGGTAACAATCAACAATGAGCCGGGCTCATGAGGAATCTTTAACCGTAGTTCTAGGAGCACAGGTCATTTCCCCCAGTTCACCTTCAATTGTGTGTGTGTGTGTGTGTGTGTGTGTGTGTGTGTATGTATGTGTGCTCACACCATGTGACAGGAATATAATGGGGGGATTATAAATGGAATGTGAGAAATCAGATCACACTGTCTGATCTCCCCCTTGCCTCCAGATGACATTTCAGAACTTTGAAAATACACACAAAAAGCCACAGAGCCCTCTTCTCCAGCACTGGTGAACAGGCAGGTGGCTGTCCTGCAGTCACCATCCTCTAGAGAGGCAGTGGCATCCCACCCTGCCAGCATGGACAGGCCAGGTACATTAGAACCACTTCCAGGTTTCTGCTTTATTTACTTATTTATTCTAAGTAGCTCAAGTACTGCTGATTGTAAGTCTGGAGGTGCCGATATCCTTCCACACATACATGCAAATTTTTCATTAGCTGCCTTTTCTGGAGCAAAATCTGTGTTTCTGAATCTTCGACATAACCCCTCGAGCCCATCCTCACTTCCTATTTAAAGTCATGTTCTAAGTATTTTTATCCTCTCCCCAACTCTTGTTATTCACTTTAGCCCAAGTATTTTCTTTACTAATTAGTGTAAAAATGGCAGAATGTAATTAATATGTATGAACACTACACATTTTCCTTCCAGGATATCATAACATACACAAAATCTCTTTAAATAATAAAAGTAAACTAAAATTTTCCGCAGCAGAAGAAATAATAATGAGGCCACAGACGGAGTGAAGAGGCATATTCCCAGCAGAGTCCATACTATCAGACAGGAACAGTTTTCCACTTGTTGCTTTAAGTCACCAAATACCCAGCAACAGGACCGGGAAAGGAGACAAGGCACAGAAAGAGGGCAGGTTTAGTGTGAAATATAACACTGCATCCTAGCAAGCCTTCAGTGAGTATTCTTAGATGGTCTGAACAATTCTCTGTACAACTGCTATCAAGCCCAGTTCCCAAGGTTAAAGCTTGTAACTCAAAAAGACTAAAAAGTATATATCAGCCTCCCCAAAATAGATAGTTTCAGGAAGAAGTGGTAGTGTATCCAAAAATCCAGGACTCAGAAGCTAGCCTGGGCCACATAGTAAGACCTAGCCTGAGAAAACAATCATCACAGCAGAAAACAATTAACAGAACCAAAAAACAAAAACAAAACAACAATAAAAAAACCCACCACATATTTCCATTACTAAAAATATCTGAGAGTTTCTGTGTTTGTTTTTAAGTGCTTTATATTTTACTATTGTTTCACAGTTGGTTAGAGACATATCAAGTATACATAAACAGTAAGTTAAAACTACACATATTATGAAATGATACCTCAAGAGTAATTATGTTATATATATGTTTATGTATATACATATATATACATATACATATATATGCGTGTGTGTGTGTGTGTGTGTGTGTGTGCACACGTGCGTGTGCGTGTGTGCACATATTTGGAGAACAAACTGATTCTGCATGAAAATTAACAAACAATAAATAAATGAATTATTTTAATGTTAAAACACTTGGTTCTATTGATAAATAAGAATTTATCAACCTCCCTGTTCCCAAGAAGTTAGTAGTATGGATAATGGTTTTAGTAGCTTAGTTTGTCATAAAGACTTAATCTCTTTGCAAGCATTCTGTCTAAAACACAATGAACACCTGAGCCTGGTTCTAAGTGTTACCTTCTTCTTCAATCGGCAATATGCTGGCATTTCTCTTCAATGATAAAGACTCTTCATCTTTTTCACAATTTTCTTAAAGATAAAAATATTTTAAGTTAAATTAATAAAATAGATAATAAAACCATTTGGATTTTTCTAAACCCATTTCACTTGTTTGAACTACCAATCAGAGTTACTTCTGAAGAGACCAAC